>OX388313.1:20864252-22190396 GCA_947579605.1 Athripsodes cinereus | reverse complement strand
GAGAACTGAACATTATGAATGTGAATTAAAGCTTTTTTAAATACAAAAATGCACTTTATACCTACTATTTTTTATCTCAATCTCACTTAGATAGTACTGAATATTTATTTACTTTGTTCATTACTGTACCTTCGTTGGTAACTAACGCAAATTAGTATTATATCAAAAGTATGAATGGTTGATCAAATGCAATGAATGGGGGGAGGGGGGAGTTGGTAAGTCACAATTCAACTGTATTTTCTTTTAAATAAAGTAAATCTTCTGAAGAGTTCTAAATGCACGAAGTAATTGCATGTTTAAATGCATATTTTCAAGGATTAATCTCTAAGTTCATGAAAAACCAAATAGCAAAGTAAACTCTTTTAGGGCCAATATTATAAAAGTCCGTTAGCTCAAGTTATTTTAATATGGTCCAAAATTTGATATAACTACTCGTTTTTCAGCATTATAAACATCCGTTGATATTATTTCAGTAAAATGCTACCATCGGCTTTAACTGGCCGACCGATCAGGGATTAGTTTTGACGACTAGCATTGCTGTCTCACTATTTGCCTGAAGAGAGAAAGAAATAACAATAGATGAATCTACGCACGAGTTTTGTTAGGATATATTCTCATAGCATCGCTGTCATTTACTCATTTGTTTTGTGTAAATTATGAGATTGTTGGGTGAAGTTTTTACAAATGGGGAGCAGGTAGATAAAAGGGACAGGCAAGATCTTATGTGACCACCAGTTGAAAACAATGGGTACAGTAGGCAAAAATATTTCTTTTTAACGAATTGTCAAAATAGTTTTATAATGCAGTATCTAGTAGAATGTACGAACAGATCGCCATCCGTTCGTAAAGTGTCGACATACTTACGAATATTGGGTTCCTCGTTTATAATTTCGGCCCTTAGTAAACAAAATGTAATTTAATCTTCATAAAAAAAATAGTTAATTGTAAACCAATAGTACGATTTCTGTGTCAATTTACGCTACAATTTATGACATTGAACAGCAAAATTTCATTGTTACATGAATGAAAATATATGAAGCAAGTAAGTAAATAGGAAAAACGGTACCGACATTTATTATTACATATAATATTTGTATTTTATATGGATGAAATAAAATCATTTTATAAAGGGATAAAATACAAAGTACATAATTCGTATATATACCTACTGATTTCCGATTACGTATATAACCTATGTAATTAACATATCAAAATCAGCTCAAAATTATTACGAGGGTGATTCAACTCAAAACCTCAAAATTGAAACACATTGCCGAAAGTTGAGTGAGTGATTGATATAAAGCAAAAAGTATTGAATGCGTTAAATTATTTATAAGGACAGAGAACGGTTGATTTTAGGATTTATTATTACATAAGCATTGGAAATTTGAAATGTATTCTAAAATAATTGAAATTAAGTAAGCTCTCTTATAGGTATAAATTTTTCGTGTTTATCTCTTCACAATTTCGTCACAAGTTTTTTTATTGTGTGGGGTTTGCCAACAGGTGTTTTCTCGGAAATGTAGGAAAGTATCAATGAAGTTCTGAAAAGAATATTCATAATTGTTGGTGCGAATACTTATGTAGTAACAAGATATGATTAAGAATTTGTCATACTTAACTTACTTGTTATTTTGAGCCACTATTCTAAAATAGAAAAGTCATAATGATTACTATCTAATAATTATATTTAAATAGCGATAGTTGGGCAATAATAATAACTAAATTATAGTGTTTTTAAAATATTTCAATTCTAATTGTTTGAATCAAAATATGTCAATTGAACGACCCTCGAAAAAGCATTAATAATTCTATAAATATGATGGAAGTTTTTGATATGCGATCAAAAACCGCACATAATAATTATTTACAAAATTACAACATGCATAATTACATGTCTGATGAGCATGTTCCTGTTGTAAAGATATGTGCATATACATACATAAAACAAAACATGCATTATTAAAATAATTTGTAATGGGATATAATATTCTGTCATTTCATGTCAATAAAACATGTTTGAAGTTGAGGAGATCAAAAGCATGATGGGTTTAATGAAACGATTCTATATTATTAACACTACACGATACACAATCGATTATTTTTTCATGGTGAAAATGTTCATTTTATTGAGAACTTCTCTCACAAAAGTCTAATTAAATTTAATACTTTATAATTTGTCCTCTAGTTTAAAAACTGGTTTCTCTCGTGACTTTTGGCATCTACAGAAAAAAATTAAATAAAGCAGAATTCAATATAAATTTTATATATTAGACAGTTTTATGAACCTAGAAGTAGTAAATAACAATTTAATTTAATGTGGTTCGAAGGTTTTAATTGGCGACCTTCACTATCTGGATGTTGTTTTCGGGTTTGTCATGTCTCGATTTGTTTAGTGGACGTTTCGGTGCACTTGCTGGCCCCATATTCATATCCTGAAGATGGGGCCAGCAAGTGTACCGAAACGTCGACTAAACAAATCGAGACATGGCAAACCCGAAAATCAACAACGAGATAACAATTTAATTTATAAAAAAATATGAGGTACATATGCTAGAACAATATATACCTTCACAAGAAACTATTATTGTAGTTGTTAATCAGACAGAATTTCGAAGTCTTCGGTATGTCTCCTCGTGGCTTAGTTGGATAAAGCTCACCATGCAATGAGGATGGGTTGCGAGTTTAATCTCATCCAGGACTTTACCAAATACGGTTACGTTGTTTTTTCTTCGCCTTATATGATTATTTGATGCGTAAAATTTACAATTCTATGTGATACAATGAATGTTTGTTAAAATAAAAATATAACTCTCAAAAATTAGATGTATCCAGTACTTTTCAAAATTATTACATAAGTGTTAAATTTACCTAAAAGCAAAAAATTTCGAAGAAACATTCATCGTGTTGAGTCATTCAACTTAAAAAAATGACGCTTGTTAGGGAAATTAAAAAAAAATCCAATTAGAAAATATCGATTGGTATTATTTTTAAAGTAGAGTCTAGAGTGTAATAAAAAAAATACCGACAGGTATGCCACCCGTCCAGTATGTCTTAATTTTTTGTTGATAAGGAGAGGACAGCTTGCATGTTTATTACATACAGATGGTCTGCTGCTTACCAGCTTGTGGGATATGTTGTGATGGAATAATATTAGTAGTCTAATACTATAATAATTTCTAAAGTAACTGAATCAATGTGATGAGTTAGTCCTCCCTTATATTTCAGGTCACGAAGAGTTAAGTACCCGTATTAATAAAATTGATATCAAATCCCATCCTTGTTGCACCCACAGCTTTGAATTTAATGTGAAATGAGACAGGCATCATTTTAATGCATAATGTATTAATTTTAAAATAATCATTAAGTGTATCGAACAGAAATAATTTCATTTTAATTATCGAGTAAAATCAAAGGAAAGTATTTGCATTATTATAATTTTATTTCACGTTTTGTGGCTTCATTATGAATGGTTTATTAACAATAAATTGGTTCATATTATATTTATTTTTCACAAACCAAATGTTGGTACTCCAAAATAAATTTCAGGTATCTAGTTCAATATTTGTCATTTTTCTCGATTCAAGAAAGTCAATGGTTTAAGTATATACACTATGGAATAAATTGTACTTGTCTGACGACAGTATGTGTAAATACGAGAGGTGTTGACTGGAAGGAACAGTCCTGACTTAATCATGTTCTGAGGACATTCAAACTTTTAGATTTATACATAAAATATAAAATACGCACTGCTGGCTTGAGTAATGATGTAGTTACATTGATCGCAAACTTCAGTTTATACAAAAAAGTGTATGACATATTTCACAAACAATTAATTAAATTAACATACAGAAAGTAAAACGCTACATTGTGGTACATTTTTTTTAATAATTCCATATGAAACAACAGAAGAAAAATAACTACTCACTTCCTAACAACGCGTACTGAAACCTGCAATTTGCCACATTAAAATTTTACGATCATTCTAGGGTACCGGACTTCTACACTACTCGCATAAGGAAAGTAACATAAGTACACAATATACATATTCTTACATTTAAAAGATAAAGATTGATAATGTTCATCTGTTTGAATTTTCCTCATTGTCTTAAACTTTTTTGAGTAGAAAATAATTATGTAGTAATTTACTTGCTAGCTTAACAGTTATTAGCTTAAAAGGGAGAGTTGATTCAAAGTAGAAACTTTTACTTTCTGAGACTATCTTATTTCCATCAGTATTTCAATCGAGTATCCATCCAACAGAAACCGAATAAAGCGCAGTCAACCTTTATAAAGTTGTCCCACATAAAAAGAACATTCGGAGAAAGTCTTAGGAAAAACTTTTGTATTCCACCGCACTTCATTATCACCAATAATATGAAACACGATGACCCTCCTCCTTGAAGATGTCCACCAGACAGATGAATGAAACGTTAGGTGACATTTTTTCTCATAAAACCACCACATCCAATATTTGATAACTGTTATATTTTTAATGTTTATATGTATGTTGGATGATTCATTGGGCGCCGTTTAATAGAGCATCTATCTCAAGGGCGCGGGAAACTATGTTGGAAGAGCAATGTCTTCAACTTATCTTCAGTTGAAGGTAAAATCAGTTAGTGGTAAATTTAGAAGATGATAGTAAATTCAATGATCTAATGTAAGCAACTGAAAGATATAAATAATTTATTTTTTTATAAATTAATTAATATTCCTCATACAATATTGTTAATAGAAAAAATAAGCTGTCTATTTTTTCAAACTTTGCGAAGGTTTTCTCACAAAACAGCAAATTTTAGAACAAATCGTCTATATTGTTATTATTTATAACTCAATCGACATAATATAGAGTTAGAAAGGGAAAGGCTGAATAACCGTGAATCGCCGGGTAATCAGCTAGAACAAAAATAATGCGAGTAATAATAGGCATCTCGTGATTTGATACCATAAATACTATAAAATTATTTATCAAAGGGTTGCCATATAAAATAATAACATCAACAACAACGACATTATTTTATTACTTTGCTTGCTACCTAATCAATAAAAAACAGATTCCTAATTAAGTATCTACCTACTTGTATGAATGTATCAAATAAAAGTGATCTTTAGATCTCAACTGCATTCAATCATATTATTATTTATTACATACCTATTCCTCATAATTTTAAACGATATTGAGTTTATTACCTAAAAATTTTATTGAAGATGTTGTAGATATTTAAATTAATATTATCTACGATTATGTACATGCATGGTTATAAGCAAAAATAATGTTTCATGACGGTGTGCAAGAACTCTTTTTTTTTCAATACACATCTTTATTATGCCAATAATATCAAAGCGTTAGGAATATCATCAGTGGAGTCCTCGGCAAAAAATAGATCTCCCATTCTTATCTGCAAGGTTGGGAATGTCCTGTAAAAGACAAGTCAGTGTTGATATAAAAAAGGTGAGTAATTGAAGACAGAGACCCACCTGACACCCGCATATCTCAGGAGTTGTAAACTCTTATTTATCCGCACAACCAAAATAAAATTGTCTTCACGGCCGGGCCATTGGTAGGCTCCGCCACTTTTGGGAGATGCAAAGATGGCAAAGCTAGCTAGACCTCGTCTATTTATGAATATCATCATGTTATCTCTCATAGGAGAAGAAGCTTCAGGATCCAATGCATGTAGTTAATACCTAAGTTGTCCCAACCGTGGCATGGATACACTGAGAAATTAAAGATGCATGATTTTCTGGAAGGAATATTTCATTTTTTTTTTTTTTTTTTTTTTTTTTTTATCAAAAATATTACAAGTAAATATTACAAGTCCTGTTAAGTCTTTTATAAGACTTGTCAACAGGTTCTTTTTTATATATATCCATATACAAATATAATTCAATGTTTTGATATTTTACAAAGGTTACAAAATCATTTTTACATATAAATTATTATTCTAATATATTATCTTCATTCCTTACTTTAAAATATATACATAATATTCCTGACTATAATATGATACTCAAAATTATAACTAGAATACTACAATACTAATATGCTAACATGTCTGAGACTTTACTAGGTAGGTACTATAGGTGCTATTAAACATGCTTATTTATCAACTTATACTTAATAAAAATACAGTGTAGTGTTTAAAAATCAACAATTTAACTTAGAAAACGAAATAAACTGTGGTCTTAATTGCAATTATTCTTGTATTAAAACTTTTATAACTCTTGTTCCTTACAAATCAATCAACTCCCTATAATTTATTTTATTTTGTATGACAATATTAAATTTTATAAAGCATTTATGATATCAATATTATTTACAGTCCATTGTTTCATAAGAATCTTTAACTTACCTAGTCTATGGGTATTGGCATGAAATGAAATTATCTACTGTGAACAGTTAATACAAGAGAGACGATGGTCCTGGCTGGGACATGTTTTGAGAATGCCCAATGATAGTTGGCCAAAAAGAGCACTGTTCTTCCGTCCGCAGGGGTTCCGTAGGCCCGGGCGTCCCTCTTTCACAATACACCGTTCCTATGACAACGATATCAGAGCGCAAGGAATGTCGTGGGAAGAGGTGACGCAATTGGCACAGAGACGCTCTGAATGGAGGAGGCTGATGGTTTCTGCCCTGTGCTCCCGAGAGGAGCGTTGAGGGCGATGATGATGATGATGAACAGTTAAACATATTTTTACTCAAAGTTTATATTTTTGACATATATATATATATTCTACAGTTTGATAACTATGTTTTTAAATATACATACTTAATCGAGTAACCTCTTGTCCTTTAAAAACAAAAATGCTTTCTGTTAGAATGATAAGGATAAAGATCGGTATATCTCACATAACAGAGAAAATATTTTAAGCGTAGGTAATTCAGTAATTTTTTTTAATTATTATTATAATATGCAAATGAAAAAGAAAAGCATTATATATTTAATGTCAAAATTATAAAAACAACAATATATGTATGTAAAAAAATATTGATGTTTGGACCTGAAGAGTGTATATAAAATAAAAATAATCACGAAATCAACAAAAAACTAATCAATAAATCTATCAAAAATCTTAGTTCGATAAAATCAGTTTACATAATTTATTAATAATTCAGTTATTTTTTAAAGTTTGACGTGTTTGTATGTGAATATAAAATGACAATCACTTTTTTTATTTTTGTAGGTACTAGCTCAATGCCTGACTTCATTCAATTTATGAAAATGTTTAAGCAGTTTTTAGGCACTTTTCAATTGAAATAGGTAGGTACCACATATTTTTAATTGTATTCATTATTTGGAATAACTATTTAAATAAAATGATATACCTACCTAGTGTGCTTAAATTGTACATAAATATGTATATTTGTTTTATGCAAACAACGCATTATCCATCCAAACTATAGGTGAATTGTACCTAGTGGGGCAGCAACACCAACGCATTGTTAATTTTTGCATAAATAATGTATTATTATTGATATAAATGTGTTGTAAATATTTTGTGAATAAAGAAAATTTAAATTTTAGAAGTAAAATAAAAACTTATGGACTGCGACGCCAGTCTACGTTTTTGCAATTCCATGAATTAAAAGTTCTCATTAAGTATCACAAACAAAACGTTTAATACCTGTGTTTGATTCGACGATGAGGTATGTCCTGTCTCAAGCTTCATTGCCACGATGAGGACAATTGGTATGTTTGTTAAAATCAGTACTCTACTGGCTATTCAATTGCAGCATATATCTACTGTGGTGGTACAGAAAGATAGCAGATACTTACAGTCTTTACTTGTACTCGTATAGTACATAAATGTATTTCCAAACACACATACAGGTGAACGAACTAAAATATTTATTATATTTGAAAAATTTAATGTGTTCTATTGGAATTGTGATCCACCGTCCAAAGTATAGAACGTAAAATTATCATCAAAAAAGAGAGATATATTATTGATGACTTTTTAACTAATTAACATATTGTCGTTTATAATGTATAAATTAATCAGATAAGTGTAATTTACCCGTGGATCCAGTCAATTATTCATAAATTTCAAATAAATTACATGTTTATTGTTTATCGTCAAAAACATCTTAGGTACCTATATCAAGGTAATAAATAGGTAAGTTTTTTTTTTAATCCAAGTAGTGGGTATATATACGTAGTATGATTATTTACTTAATATAATTATATTTATTTGTTTTACTGTTTTCTTGTACGTTTTTCCTATCTTTACCATCACATTTCCACGAGTGGAGAAAAAAGTTAACTAACTGCATGTATAAACTAGTGTGCCCATGTCTTCTCTGTGCCAAAAAACCAAAAAAAAAACATTACGGAACGGTAGCACACTCTATATTATACTTATAATTTAACTGGTCAAAATATTAAGAGCACTTGAAAATTATAATATGTGCTTTTTTGATGATCAATTTTAATCTTGTTATTCGTTGTTAAAATTCTTAGGTATTTCTTCAGTTAAATGACATTAGGTACATATCGACGACTCACACAGATCGAGCTAGTGCAATATTAATATCTTGTATTATGGGTGCTACTAACCCACCGATACACACAGATGTAATGCAAGAAAGAAACATATATACACGTTAAACCTATACTCAAGAAAATTTTAAAAAGGCCTTTTGTCCTGGCCAGGAATCGAACTCGGGACTTCGTGACTGAAAGGCAAGAACTTAACTGTCGCGCGAAACCGGTTTTCGTATCTTCGTATTAAAACCTCAAAATTTAAACATGTTTATCTTTTTACTGATTCTTTACTGTACATTGATTACAATACATAAGTTATCATTGATTAATTAAGGATAATATTGAAAATCGAGAAAAACAAGTCGCAACAATAATAAATTAAATTAATGAAATCATGAAATACCTACGTCGATTGTTCGTAATTTGTTAAGGAAAATTGTGGCTAAAACAAGACGAAGAACAAGTATGACACTAGTAACTTGTTAAGTATTTAATGTCAATAAAAAATAGAAAGAAATACCTAATTATTAAAAATAACTAGTTTTCTAATTAACAAGGAAAGAAAATTTAATAATAAATATGAAGTGCTTGGCATACATTTACGTAACAAGATCAAATGCTCGTTCTGCAAAATTAGTTGCAATATTTTTAATAAAGAGATATCCACAGTTCACAAATCACTCGTTACAGGTGGATTTCAGTAGAAAAGTTATATAGGGTATCCAGTTAATGTATCCCTTTCCAAGTGTGGTTTGGGAACATAAAAGTCATCGTAGAAAAATGATAAGTGACAATTTTAA
The DNA here is from genome assembly GCA_947579605.1 of Athripsodes cinereus. Lineage (NCBI taxonomy): Eukaryota > Metazoa > Arthropoda > Insecta > Trichoptera > Leptoceridae > Athripsodes > Athripsodes cinereus. Next base: position 22,181,107 of record OX388313.1, on the reverse strand, counting down.
CTCTCTCAAGTCAATCAGTACCACTAAGCCAGTATTGGCATCTCTGACCCTACTACGCCAGTGGGCGGTAGATTCGGCTGACGTAGCAGCTCCCACCTTAAGACCAACACATCCACGAATAAAGTATGAGGTAAATCAAGATGCATAAGGATGAGAATGTGTGGCATGTCCTTGCGTCTCTACTGCGACGACTTCAGTATCGGTGACCCTCAGGTTCGCCGGCTTCAATACTTTTGTTCCACAATAGATTTAGTTAATACCTATCATATAGTGTACTTTTTTTATTGTAGCCTAGGCTGAGAAAATGCTTTTGAACATTATGAGTTATCCAGGTGGATGGCGGATTTCTTTTAATGACACATAGACGCTCTCATTTGAGGAGGTTGATTTCGGCTCTGTGCTCTTGCAAGGAGCATTGACATAAATTTAGTAAATACATAGTTCACAAATGCTGTCAATCAAAAATGTACCAAATTAGGTTCCGTATAAATTAATTACACAACGAACTTCTACAGAGACCCTCAATTAAATATCATCAATTATAAATGGATGAATAAATTTTAATTCTACTTCGAATGTCATAGTGTACAACATGAAACATATGACGTGATATAACGCATAAATAAAAACAAATCATGTCAAATATAACAGTTTCGAAAAGTATGCATATAAATAACACTACTTCGAGTGTATGATATACGTAGGTACCAATATAAAAAGAGCTGTTTGGTTACATACTAAATGGTGAATATAAATGGAGGATTAAACTAGAAATCTTACGATTTATTAGATTTATTCATGTTTTAAAATATGAAACGAAAAATAAAACATTATAATATTATGTATTTCTTGTTGTGATTCACGTGTATTATTTATAGTTTTAAACACAAGCTAACATGTCTAGCTTTCTCTAAAGAATGAGCAACAAAAAATACTCACCAATTATGTGCATAAAGCGTAAAAAAGTGTTTGACAGAATTGACCAATTACTGTAATAATTACTAACATGCTGTTTCAGATGACGCGATTCAGTGGCAACAGAATTTAGAGGTAAAGTTGTGAGCGACCATAAGAAGAAATAATCTCTCTAATGACATATTGAAGAAGGCGGCTTTCCTGGATTCAAAACATGCGGGAGTGGACCTGGATGAGAGGTGTGAAGGAGCTGTTTCGTGATGTCCAGAAAAGGAAGGATTTCTCTCAGGTGGTCGTTAACGTCGGGGGGACCCGACAAGACACGTAAAGAAGAAGAATAATGACATATTTATATTAGTTGGAAATCTAGATCGATATTGATTAGGTATAAAAATAAACATTTAAACTAACGGACAGAAATATTTAATGTTATAAATAACTTGAAATACGCAATTCGTCAGTCGTTTATACATCGGTCATTTGCATAAATTTGTCATAATATGAAGGAAGTTACGAGCATGCATATTATTAAATAATATAAATTTTATGTCAAAAATGTGTCACACAAAAAACTAACAAAATAAATTGTTGTTATTTACCTATATTATGCTTCTTTGTCAAGAATGTAATAAACATGTTGTTTGTAAGTATATTAAAGATAAATATAACAAATGCATCTGATATTGTTTACTTAAGTTGTATTGTGTTTTAAATTTAAAGTTCTCGCAGTAATATTTTTTTTTAATGATATATCTGATTTTTGTTATAAACCCAAATACAACCCTTCACACTTTTCACAGTAAGCTACTAAAAGCTTGTGTCGTGAAAGGGGAGTTTGCCGGTACCTGGGATCGAACCACGGACCCCATGTTCACGAGGCCGATACTCTACATCCTCCGACTCTATATAATTGAATATCATCATCATCTCCGTCAGTCCCTCAATCCTGAGGATCGTGACCATCATGCTTCGTTCTGTAGACCGTCTGTCTCCATCTTGAGCGATCCTCCGCCATTTGCAAGGCCCCGTGTAGTGAACTCTGTGTGGCCTCCTTAATTTGGTCGCTCCATCTTATTGGCGCCCTGCCCCTTCCCCTCCTCCCTTCCACAACCCCAGTCATAATTACTTTTTCTAGGTTTTCATTCTCTCTTCTTGAAATGTGCCCAAAATATCGCAAAACGGGCTGTCTGCAAATCGTTGAGAGTCGTGTCGAAATGTTTAGCTCCCTGAGGATGGAGTCATTGGTCCTGTGTTCAGTCCAATGCACTCGGAGCAATTTCCTCCAGCACCACATCTCAAATGCATCGATCCCCGCGCGTTCGCTAGCTCGCAGCGTCCACGTTTCAGCTCCGTACAAAAATATGCTGAACACCAAGGTCTTGACCAGTCTTAACTTTGTGTTAGTTATAATTGAATATAATTACTCCAAAATTGTTTTTTTTTTCTTATTGATGTAACTTATTTAGCATAGCTGTTTTTTCTTATTTTAAAAATCAGTATGAGAGGTTACTGAGTTAAATATATAACTAAATTTCCATTTATGTGATGCTTTACCAATTCTCGCCTATAATTGGACGCTATGAAATTGACGGAGAAGATACGAGTAGGTTCTTTCCTTTTTTGGGTACAATTTTTCATTTTCATTTCACCTTCATTTCATCATCATTTAATTTTCATTCAACTTTTATTTCATTTATAATTCAACTTTTATTTCATTTTCATTTCATTCCATTTTAATTTGTATTTTTAAAGATTTGAAAATAAAAATTGTCTAATTTTGTTTTCAAAATTTTATAATAGTTAAATTAAAATAATAGGCGCCTTTGAGACGGTCTAGGGACTGTTAAACGGTGTCAAAACAAAATCATCCATAATCATCATCATCATCATCATTCTTAATGAACTACAGTGATAAAATAATTATTCTCGATTTTCGAAATAGTAATAACAAACGCAGGTATCTAATAGGTTAGAACAATATTAAATATATAATGACTGCATGTTAAAGTTGATTGTACATTATGGGTACTATTTGGAGTATACATAATTCCAGAAATCATTAGCTACTTGCTTCTAAAAGTAAACATCATAAACAAAAATCTATCCACTCATGTGTGTACTTACCTGTTATATATTGTTATATCAAAGTATCTATGAGAATGGTGGGCTCGTCTATCTAAATATATATAAAACTGTTTTTACGTTTGTGAGTTACGAGTATGTCCCTATGTGTGATTATATAACTAAGGATTACTAATGTAAAAGGTAAAGTACATGTACATAAATAGATTTATAAAAGTATACATCTACTCAAGCTGCAAAAATATCAGTCCGGAATTTGATCTAATAAACATATACATAACTTCAAGAGAAGATGTAAAATAGACGCATTTATCACCTATTTGATATTTTATATTTATAATTTTGTTTTTCTATAACAGTTCTCAGAACCAATCAAGAGTTTCACGTAAATCCAAAACTATCTTTATCTTGGAATATTTTTAAAGTAGATAACACGAACTGATGTGTTCGTAATGGTGTTGTAATTTGGACCACAAATTCCCCTCTTAAAAGTTCGATACCTAATCTTCAATCAGGCTACTGAGTAATTTATTAATTTTATAGTGCTTTATTTTACTTAGTGTGGAAAGTCACTGGGTAAACAGCTAGTTCAACAAAAATACCAACCAAATAATCAAAAGGTGGACTAAAGTGAATTGATAGATCTACGTATAATAATTCTTTCACTGTATACACAAACAAATCCGATTGAAGTTGATGTCTAATATATTAAGAATCAAGTGATCATAAAGATATTGAAATACCGACTGTAGATTAATGGGCCGACGTGCATAAAGTTATGTGACTGACCGTCAATAAACATGTCAACTAAATTTCCATCTAATTAAAAGTTATTTTTTCTTTTTCTAATACACTATACTGTATTATATACGTCTTATGATATCCCTTCCGAACTTATCTATGTGTCTAGTAGACTATAGCTACCAATTAAGTCTAAAGAACTCGATACTTCTCTACTGCTACTACTATTCCTATTACTTAATTAAATTCAATAAAACACTTAGAGTGTTCGTGTGATTATTTAGTCGAAGTTATGACTGGTCGTATGTCATAAATAGTTTGATAAAATGCGGTCAAACGAAAGAATGTGTGATAAAAATAGTTCGGTTACATAACGTTTATTTTGTAAAAAAAATATACAATTTCACCTATTACAATACGTACTAAATTTAATCATTCAATCATGCCTCAGTTATATGATAATAAAATAATTACAATAATTTGAAAACAAAATATTAATTGTCACGGAGGGGATTTGCAGTCTGCATGTCTTGCAGTTACTCCGCTAGCGACCCCACTTATGGGATAAGCCTTGATGGTAACTATAGTACTAATATTAATTTAGCTCGTTTGGTGAGCTGCAATTATGTAGGTGTATAATATACCTCTTTTTGGAGTTTTTTGGTTAGCTGGAAGGTATTGCCTCCATGCAATAAGCTCGCCAATTGCTCATGACTGTTTTTTGATAAATAACGTTCACAAAAATATTAATACATAATGACGTCTCACATTTTTTTTCTAGAGATTTTTTTTTTTTAATCAGAGTGATGAAATTCGTCTGAAATTATTTAATTTAACTAAATTATTACCCAATTATTAATTAAACTAATAAGATAATGAGTTTTCTATAAAGCATAATTGATTAATTGAAGAATATTATAATGCAACACATAAATTCAACAAATCAGCCTACAAACATTGATAATAAATGCAACAATGTACTGTAATGATGTCAATGACATTCAGAAATATTGTCATATAAAATATGATATTTTGTTCAAGTATGACATTATTATTAAAAAGATATTACGCCCACCGCTAGGTCCCTTTGTCCGTCATATTTCATATTTCTCGAGGTGCTATGGCACAAAGATGGCGTCCTAAATACTCTCCATTATTAAGTACAATGAGATGTTCATACATTCATTCACACCATCTCGGCATTTCTAACAAGTGGAGTAGCCAGAGGACTAGTTACATTTAAAAAACATGCAAGTTGTCCGTTCCGTGTCAAAAAAGTTAAGGACTTTCAAGATTGGCGGCATATCTCATTGCAGAATTGAAGATGTTGAATGTTTTACGAGTATATTGATATCCTAATTTTTTTAACAAACATAAACAATTCACACAGATCGAGCTAGTCCCAAACTAAGATTGAATTTTGTATTACGGGTACTAAAGCGACGATACACATATATACAATACACTAAACATATATACATGTAACACCCAGACCCCGGACAATTTGATAAAGGTCATTCTTCAATCTGCCCTGGCCAGGAATCGAACCCGGGACCTCGTGACTCAAAGGCAAGAGCGTTACCTCTACGCCACACCGGCCGGCATTATCTGTCTCTAACAGGACACTCGAAAACTAATAAAAATGGCGGGAGATCTATCCACTGCACGGATATTACTAAGCACATAATATAAGACGAATGATAAAAAATAATTTTTCCGAGAGATGCCGGGTACAGCAGCATGTTAGTGGACAGATCAATGTATAAAAAAAATATGAATCGATCGACCAACCGCAGACAGTGAGCGAAAAAAGGTAATATAAATTTACTGTGACACAATTGATTGTTTTGTCGGGTATATAGATAAGTGTAGTAATGCCTATAAATCTCGCTTTGGTGACATATCGGGTGTGGGTATATGAGATCAGCCGTGTCGCTTCATTTCGACTGACTGCAAATTACGGAATCAAGGGTTAGTTTGAATACCGATTAGTGATGCGCGAACAATATTTACATTTTAATATTTGCAAACCGAAAGATAGTAGGTATTTGTTATTTTTTTTAAATTATTCATGCACTTTTTACTACACACATACTTGAACATTGGTTACAGAAATAAATGAAGATATCTCAGAAAACGTACAATAAATATTCAATCCCAAAATAGTCAATGCACACTTTGCTTTAACGAGTTTAATGAGAGCCAAAAAGAATAATTTTTTCCCCATTTACAATGTTTTCGATGACCTAGATTATCCTCTTATCTGTTATACTAATAATAATAACTAGTCATTTTTTTTAAAATGCGCCGTTTTGTGGAAAAACTACCGCAAGGGCCCATTCAAGAACCATAACACCTTATTATGACAACTATGTACATCAGTACGTTAAGTTCAAAGGAAGAGGAAAAACTATATAGTGGTATTTTTTCTTTCCTTCAACGAGTCATAATCCTAGCAGTCAATAAGATATTTAAAAATACAAAAAAAACTATAATGTATTGTATAAAACTGTTTGTGTTCGTTAATGTCGAAAAAAAACATATTGATGTTTTTCAAGGGACTTTAAAATTCCAAACAATTTCTAAAGATTTTAATCAAACCACGTCATTTCGTATGCAGAGTAGATCTCACTCTTTGCTTTAACGAGTTTAATGAGAGCCAAAAAGAATATTTTTTTCCCCATTTACAATGTTTTCGATGACCTAGATTATCCTCTTATCTGTTATACTAATAATAGTAACTAGTCATTTTTTTAAAATGCGCCGTTTTGTGGAAAAACTACCGCAAGGGCCCATTCAAGAACCATAACACCTTATTATGACAACTATGTACATCAGTACGTTAAGTTCAAAGGAAGAGGAAAAACTATATAGTGGTATTTTTTCTTTCCTTCAACGAGTCATAATCCTAGCAGTCAATAAGATATTTAAAAATACAAAAAAAACTATAATGTATTGTATAAAACTGTTTGTGTTCGTTAATGTCGAAAAAAAACATATTGATGTTTTTCAAGGGACTTTAAAATTCCAAACAATTTCTAAAGATTTTAATCAAACCACGTCATTTCGTATGCAGAGTAGATCTCACTGCCATATTTTTTACGGTAACAAGCAAATGAAAGCATTCGTCACATCACTAATACTGATATCCACCGACATAATAATAATAATACTAACGAACCCACCACTACAACTAAATTGCACATTGAGAAGTGGATTAACTAAATTATAACAAAAAGAGAAAAAGAACTATCCTCTCGTTAGTACTAATCTTTAAAGTGTCTCGTTAAAGATGTTCCTTTTTATTATTAGATTTTTCGTACAGTCAAATCCATTGATTTATGTAAAGATTTACTATTTTCAGTTCTATGAGAAAGCAGTTGATAGAAGAAGAAAGATATTTGTCCAAAAGCCTGGAAATTGATATTGATAATGGAGTGCTAGAGTAGAAAATCTTCCACGCCATCGAAAGGTACCTACTTCTTCTGGAATAGATGGAATGCCTTTAGTTATCTGTTGAATATTTACGAAGAGCATCTTCAAACTGATCATAACAAAGGCTCTTGGACGACAAAACAGAGATCTGAAGGGACTAAATACCAAAGACGATTGGAAAACTGCTGTTAAAATATGAACGCTTGAAGAACGTACTTGGAGGTAAAAAGTGTAGAGGAACTGTATGGTTATCGTTAATATGTTTGATTATAATTGCAAATAAAAATTTCCATGCTTATTTGTGATTTATTTTAGATTTCTAGAACTATTACTTTATTTTTTGTCTAATATCAATTTTTGTGTTATCGAACAGTTCACGTAGCTAAATTTATATATGAAGTACTCTTGTTCGAGTACGAGTATATTCTAAGTAATAAACATTTTTGAAAACAAATTTATGAACACAATTAACAATAAATATTTCAGTTTCAAATACCTCACTCAATTCTCGACGTACAGTTAGTACTTAGTGTCGGGAGTAGTATTTAATAATATAACACTGTTATATAATAATACTGTATAGTGTTCACGTGATCAATTTTATTAGGTCCGTTCACCTGCCAACGAGCCATTATACGATTAGCATCTGGGGTCATTCATTATAACAAATAATAACAGGTACAGAGAATGAGAGAGTACTTACCTACTTATATTGTTGATAAACACTAAATTATATGCAACCTTAAAATATGCAAAATAATATTTACAGGTGATCTTTATTTATTTTAATAATAATGAGACTCGGATATTATACTACTACTACTACATTACAATATATCCCACAATTGGGGTAGCCAACAGATCAGCCGCATGTACTGAACGTGCGAGCTGTCCTCTCTGCGCCAAAAAAAATTGAGACATGCAGGATGGGTGGCATACCTCAACGCTGAATTTCAGATGTGATATTCTTTTTTCGAACACTTGCCTTTTACATGATACTCGAATTGCTCTAAGGCCACTTTTTACTCATATATTCAACTTGGCAATATATGCAAATATGAGTATTATGCATATGTGCATGTTCGGTAAATCAAATAATAATGAAACCTAAATATTGATAATATTTTACGAATCAGTTATTAATTATAAAAATAAGTCACATAAAAAATCGTTGCTTGTTCTAGTATCAATTCGGTCACAAGATTTTGATTTACAACGAAGGTGACGTTGGTTAAAGTATTTGAGATTACGTCTATTGAGTGTGAGTTAGATTCTACATTTTTCACAATCATAGCATATTGTTGTACTAGTCAAGTATATTTAGCATATTTTCATAACTAAAATAATCGCTATATGCAATTAGTTAATATGCAAATATGCATTGCATATAATTTGATCTAATATAATAAATTCTAGAACTGAAACAGAACTATTGTTATTATGTCAAATTAAGCACTACTGCTATTTTTACTGCTTGGTACTTATAAAACCTCTTAAATACAACGACATTTGCAGGCTTTATTCAAAAATTGACAATCTTTTATTAATTCATTAACTATGATTTGCAGATGTTTGATACATTCAATCTTGATTAATAAGCATTATTCCCACAATAATTAATCAAATATCCTAACCATGTAAACTACATCAATAGACACACGTATTAAATTTCATTCGAACATCTCGTAATCATTCACAAGGTACACACAAACTACACAACAATCACGCTATTGTAGGTGACTGCTTGTAAATACTGAGAAGTGTGGATGGCAATTGTGCTGCCGTGTTAAAAAAATAAGGAAAAACATAAAAATAAAACTTGAAGAATCATTACATAATGACAATTAAAAAAATATTGACTTTTGTGAACACACCAAACAATACATAGAAATCCATTATATTTCGTTAACTAGTTTTGAAAATTACTTATGTTACTCGCCTTTCCAGCGACAATCTTGTGGTGTATAATTAGCAAAAACGATAAAACATTCAATTTTCAACAAGTTTGGTACACAAACTCTCAAAACTTGTTGACCCTACGAACATTTTGATTTGATAAAGTATGAAAACAAATATTAATTACCAATATCAAACTTTAACTTTAAAAAAAAAACTCGATTTTAGCTTCTTAGTATTCGTTTATAAAAAGCATATTTCTAAAAATCGAATTCGAGCGAGAATCCTACAAATTTCCATAAATTATTTTAATATTGAGAATATTTAGATAGTTATTACAATTATAGAACAAAAAAATCTATTTTTTTTGTTTTTTTCATGGATATTGACCGACTTAAAAAATATTTTTTTTTGATAAAATTTCTCATATTTTGAAACCAATAATCACCACATGAACTCAATTTTTTGTATACCAAAAAAAAGTTTGCTAAAATCTATAGTATTTATATGCTTGATAGGATGAATAAAAAATATATATATTTTACAAATATTTTGTACCTATTTTGATATATGTAACAAAGAGTACCTAAATAAATCTCGTCAGTCTGCGATTTATTTATTTTTTAGTAAAAAACTAATATTGGTAATAAATATTTGACTTTTTATTTTATCAAATCAATATGTTCGCAGGGGTCAACAAGTTTTGGTAGTTTTTCTATCAAATTTGTTGAAAATAGAAAATTTTACCATTTTCGCTAAACGGGGCCCTTAAGCATGGTAAATTGTGATGTTTTAAGAGTTATGTAAAATGTAATTTTTTTGCTTTTGTTACAAGTAGAGATATTATTTAATTATTTATGAGTCACTATTTGATAGGTACGTACCTAATAAATTTTAAACCGTTTCCTACGAACGATGAGTTTTTAATACATGAATAATTTCATGGTACAATGACTTATTTTTAGAAATCCAAAAATAGTCGAAAAAAAAGGAGTTCATAAGTCGCCATGTCCTCATATTTAAATCAATTAGAACTTTTAATATATATTAATCAATATTTATGTAAAAGATGAATAATTATGATAAAAATAACATTAATATAATAATAAAAAGGAAGTCGGAAGCAAAACAATTTTCTATTTAATTTGAAATTGGCTCTCTATAAACTATGCAAGTACTTAAGCTCTAGTTGAAGTGATTAACACGCGATCTTCAAAATTACATTTTTCGCCCCATTATTTTATTCCTGCGGTTGCTACCACTAACTACGAAACAACCCTTAGTTTAAGTTAAGTATGGCGACACAAATTATTTCAAGAATTTAAGGAATGTGAATAATTTATTTTGTTTTCAAGATTATTTATTTTTTGTGTGTGTGAGTAATTAAACGAAATTGACAGCTTTCGGGTGAAAATATTATTACCATCATATCAACGAAAATATTTTTTTGTAAATAAAATAACAAATACCAATATCTAAATCACACGATGGAAAAAAAATAAAACGCAAGTAAATTATATGAAATAAACTTTATCCGATATCATTTATTATAATATAATTGTTATTTGGTATAATTTTTTATTTATTTATTTTGAAAAAAATCTTCATACATCATGCGAGAAAATAATAAAATAAACAATATTTTTTTATTCTGAAAAGAGTGTAGGTACTTATTATTTTCTTGGCTTTACTTTCACAGACTTTAACAAGGGTTGGAATGTATGATGTCATTATTATTATAATATTCAATAGAACTAGCTCAAAATTCGACTTCTCTCAGGATAAAATAATTTAATTGATTGAAAAAATATTTAACATTGTATTAACAAGGATCGTGAGTTATTCACATATCTGAAAAATTGAGAAAGATAGCGAAAACTTTTACAAAATAGCAGATGTTTAATAGAAAGACTGGCTTATCACACGGTGGTCTTGTTTTCATTAAAAAAAATGACAACATTGTTTGTAAAATGAAATGCTTGAATTCCATACGAATTTTAATATATGGTATCACAATAAAATTTAAATATTTTTGTCAATAAATGACACTATTTTAGAAGGTCGATAGTCTCTGATATGAAATGGAGTGACTCCTGATTCGAATCCTTCCGTTCGAAGCTCATCAAAGATGCAGTATGTAAGTCGTAAAGTGGATAATTTAATACGTATTCAAATACATATTATCATCTAGGTTTCTATAAAGGACATATAAACTAGCTAACACGTTTATGAACGGACTCAAATACCTATTAATTTGTGGATAATTCACAACCGCCCTCCACCCCCTCGCCCCGTCTCGTCTTGTTTGAGTCGTTTAAGGGCGCCGCGACGTCGACACCGATGTACGATTATAATACAGGTCACACAAGTCACTCACTCGTCAATGAAATGTCTGTCAAAACATCAAAAGAACGGAAGGCAAAGAATCGAAAGGAAACATAACAATTTCACAGTTTCATATACCAAACATCTACATTTTTATTTACATATATATATCCATGAAAATTTTGATGTAGTTAATAATTTTACTTTCTTCTTCATCAGAGCTTTGGAATGTTTTTTTTTCAAAAGTAAAATTTCCAATTTCCTTTAAAAAGCAGATGTTGGTAAATCATCACGAATAAGACATTTTACATTTTGAATGCAATAAATATGCCCCCCCCCCATCATTGGCACAGACAAGACAAATCGCATATTTATTAGATGCAAATGCAGTCCGTTGCTAATAGTAGGTACTCTACTTGCAGGATGTTATAGACGGACGTAGAACATTATAATATGAATCTAAGTATAAACATTTCTCATATTCTTTACTTGCTACATACATAATATTTACTAAAATTTCCCCAATATTTACATAACAATCAGATATATGTCATAACATATCCATATTATTGTTAAATCAATGCAAAAACAAGGTGACACATTCACTCCTTGACGAACAGAACCGGCGTCACCGTGACATGAAGTGACATGACATGTCTGACATGTTATGTGTGACGGGTGATGTGATACGTAGGTCCTGAGGAAAGAGGCGCATTTATTATCAGACCCTGGCGATAGTGCCATACAGAAAACTATTTTTTTCGTCTATATTTTTGAATACTGAAATCATTAACTTTGGGAATAAATAATAAGCATATACTTACTAAAAGAATTTCAACTATTGTAGACAATTGTAGTTTTTCAATGTTTTCTATCATTATTAGTAACCCATCTATCTATTTCCTCACGCCGTATCCAAGTGGGGTAGGCAGAGAAACAGAACGCCATATAGATCTGTCCTTACATACTTCTTTCGCTTCTTCTACAGTCATGCACGCACGTCGGTTTCTCTTACTCGAAACACTCACACCCCTCCTTTCAGACAAGTATATCCTCTTCCATTCGTTCCACATAACCAAACCATCTCAATTTATTTACACGGATTCTATCCACAACACTCCTCTTGCATCCTTCTAATTCCTTCTTTTGATTTCTTCTAAATTATAAGTAACCCATTATTTATGCTATAGTTGTATAGATATTGCAATGTTTAGCCACAGTTTCACTTTTTCTCATAGGATGTCCAACGCGAAACCAACTCTTTGTGTTTGTTTTGTTTTTTAATTTTCACTTGTGTGTAATATATATTCTAGTTCGCAATCTTATACTGGATTTGATTGATAATTCTGTGCTTTTTATTTTGTGATCTATCTCAGAGTATTTTATAAAAATATATCAGAAAAAAAGATTATTTTAATTCAGCGTGCCAGGGCCGAATAAAAGAAAAGATTATTGGATATATATTGCCTGTTTCAACATTTACTACTCTAAACAATGAATAATATCTCCTTTGGAAGGTAAAAGTACCACCGATAGGTTGTACTTTTAACAGTAATCTCAAAGAGGTTTCGTATTAGCATATTTAAAGGTAAAGTTGAAATGGGAGATAAAGTTTTTGATATTTTGTGTGAACCGTATCAGAAAATACTGGTGAGGAAAGTAACGATAATTAGTACAACATACAAACTAGTTTCTATATTACAACATCAACAAATCACAGCTGATTGGAAATGCATTTGATAGATTCGCCACAAACGTGTTTGCGCTGATGCATTCTAAATCTGAAATAAGAGAAAATAATAAAATATGATCTTGGTTGGGTCATGGTTTTTTGGAATGTCTAATGAAAGCTGGCTTAAAATAAAATAGTTTTTTGGCATTTGGTTCCCGATGCCGATAGACCGGAAGACCACATAATTTCCCTAAACATCGACTTTATGATAATTATATTATCAAAATGATAACACCCTGTAAGAAGAGGAAGCTCAATTGGAGCAAAATCGTTATCATTTGAAGAGGGACGTTATCAACTTGTGCTGTTGGTACAGATAGATTCTGATTGGAAAAAGCTTGTTGTTCGTGTAAATAAGGTCAATATTGTGCGTGTGGCCATCCTGGACCCTAATTACTTTTTTCTATGCTTCTTTAGCAGTTTCTTTGTACCTTTATTGAATATGTCTATGATTTTGTAAAACTTTAATACTTTTGCTAAATATGAACTTAAAAAATGAGTGTATTAAATTTCATCTACTATGTGTTTTAATTTAAAAAAAATACACTTTTCTAGGGTAAAATTCTGCAAAAGTTTTTAAAACGTGTAAAAGAAAATTAAGGGGTCAATGAAATGAAAAAGATTGGAAAAATTACGAGTTGCTGCTCCACTTTTACGAAAAATTGTTTAGATAAAAACACGACAAAGATTTTTTTACGACTGAAAATACGAACGCATAAACATGATTGCCCCTATCAATACTATATCAATAGCAACAACATGCACATTAGACTATAGTTCACATACCTGATAATAGCCTGTGAGCTATTATAGAACTCAACAAACAACGCCAGACTCATTATTATGACGTCTCGTACGACGTTGAATTTTCGTAACAAGTAGTTAATATTTCAACCATACATACATTTCGTATGCAGTTTCGATAATCATAAAAATATGTATGTTAATTTGTGTGTCCACATTTTGAAGCCTCAGCTTTTTTACTTCTAGAGATCGTAGGTACGTTCTGGTATTATTATGTTACATGAAAAAGATTTTAGTGATGTCGTAAATCTATTGAGGTAGAAATTGAACTTATTTTAATACACAAAGTTTGTTATTTTCACATCAACTTTATCGACATAGACCTTTTATTATGATCTCAATATGATAATTTATATTGTATTTAAATGAATACTTTACTTGAGAAAAGTTGAATAATTTAAAAAAATTGACCGTTTTGGATGTGGTATAAAGTAGGTATATGAATGAGATTTAACTGAATTAAATTCAGATATAATAAACATCAGAAAACAAATGAGAAACAATGTAGAAAAAGGATGAAGGTATGTATTTTGATTTTGATAAGTATAATAATGAAATGTATACATATGTTTGTATTTATAATTGTACCAAGAGATAAATAAAGAAATAAATAAATAAATAAAAAAATGTCATTGAAACTTTGTTATATTTGTATTTATGAATCGAATGTTTAATTCTTGGTTTAAAATACACAATTTTCATACAAAATATAGACAGTCGCCGAATAAAATTTGCTAGTATTGAATAATTAAGTGTTTGCAATTAAATAATATCTTGCATATTGATTTATTATAAGTGTTGCAATACTGTCGTTTATATGTGAGCAGTAATAAGGACAGGAAAATTCTGCAATGATCTATGCAACAAAAAAGACGTAATAGGATTAATAATAATAATATACTTACGATGTTACAGAGTAATTTATGTATGTATTAGAAAACGATAATTTAAATCTATTAATTAATACGCAGTTTCATACAAACTACAGACGAATATAATTGACACAATGTTAGGCTATTGAAACCAACACTTGTTTCAAAACATTTTCATGAACAGTTTCAATCAAGATGATCGCATGATGTGCAGCAGGTGGCCGGTGGAAATTGGATGCAGTTTTCTCAAGACATTGTCGTAGTTAAAAATAACAATAGATAATTATTAGAGTATTCCATATTAAAATTTACTTAGTTACCATTTGACTTTTTTTTGAAGGAAAGAATCCCGTAAATATTAAATTAAACTCTATTTTGACTTCCGTTAAATTTCTCTATGTTGAACATTCTGTAACTAACTTCACTTGTCCCCTGCCCCTGGCCTCGGTAGCACCCGTCTGACGCTTTTGCGTTGGGCGGTGGCTGAACCGAAAAGTAATAACTTGTGTTAAAAGTGCTAAACAATAATTGAAACCTGTATCAAAAATAAACTGTACATAGTGATAAGTGACTTGATTAATTTTAACTTAGAATTTGTTGTATAATATTAAGTGCTTGTGTAAAATGTAACTGTGTGTCTGTTTGTGTTGAACCGGACAGTAATAATTTGAACCATGAATAAATGTTTTGTTATTTAACTTAACTTCTGTTTTCTTTTGATCTATGAAACCAAACTAAGAACTCTACAATTATCCCTGAACTGAGACTCAAGTTCTTCGACTGAATTAGCTGGACAATGTATAAAAGGGTGGACTGGAGTCAGAGAAAGTTTTGGAGGGAAGTGTAATGGAAAGTAGTTGTGAATAATTTGAGAACTAGTAAATAAAAGTGTACGAATAATGCGTCTACATAAATGACGCCTGCAACGTGTGGCCAGATTTGGTTTCATAGTGATAAATTCAGTGTAAAAATAGATACAATTAGTTTTGTTATGTGATAACCTAATTAAAATTTCGACGCATTAGAACATTCAAGATGGCCAACGCAATTGCGTTTTGCAACGTAATTTTCTCGAGCCACGCCCGAAGACACGGCTCAATTCTAAAACGACTCAACTCACACGGTCAACACTGAACACGCAACGTCATGTTTCGTCTCTCCAACAAAAGTTTAAAAATAACAACGGTTACGAAGAATAAGTGAAAGATAAATATCAATTCTAGTTTTAAACGTTTTATAATAATAATAAAATAATTAAATACAGTTTTTTGCAAATAAATAAGTACAATTGTACGTTTGGTACTCAAGTAAAACAATATTAAACAGTGCTAGATGATTTCAAGTTCCTTCGAACAATGACTTCAATGTCTAAATGAAACATAATTCAGACCAAATGTCCAAGAAGCGTTTCTCCAGCTGTTCTGCCTGTGAGGATACCCTGATACAGAGCCAAGCGGTGGATATTTTCAAGATATGAATGAATGATGAGGCCATGTTCCAGCGTTTTTGATGACCGTAGAGCAGTTCCACTACAGATGTGAATACAACAAATTAATATTCCGATAATTGTTCAACGTTCTTTTTGGTTACGTCATTGAAGGCTAGGTACCAAGGAAGGAAACATCTATTGCGCCTGGAGAATCGTAATGTATTGTTATAGTTCTTTTTCTTTTCTCATCAAGATCCAGTGTGCAATTTGCAGTCTTGCAAAGCAGTAATTGATTGTTGAAATGTCTCAAAATTGTACCAATGTTGTTGTGCCTGCCTAGCTATACATAATAATAAGTTTGTATGTGTGGTAGCTTCTGATGGGGAATTTCATTTAGATGATAAATTTTTGTTTTGATTTTATCTTAAAGGTAGATTTGTGTCCTTGGTTGTGAATATTAAATTCGTTAAAAGAATTTTGAAACAATTAGAGTTGTAATGTTGATTCTATAGAGAACTTTTGAATGCAATATCATCTATGGTTTAATGCATAGTGAACTAGTGCTGGGATAAAATTATTAATACTTATATAGTGCTGGGACAAAGAGTTAAATTAATAATTAATTTTTTTTGTGGAAATAATTTTTTGAACTAAGTTGAAATAAAATAATGTTAACCTTTCACAACCTTTTACGAATTTGAAAATGTAAGTACACTTAACCCTTTGTGGACGTTAAGTAACAATTGAAAATAAATGTAAATTTTTGTTTTGTAGCAATTGAATTTTGAACTTGTTGGTTTAACTCTTAGTGAACACGATTGAAATTGTTAACCCTCTGCGAACCGCAGTTGAATTTTTCTTGAAGTCAAGTAATTGAAATACAACTGATTTTTTTTAATTTCAAAATGTCTGAATACTTAATTACGCCCATCCCTCGGGTGGAAAAATCGAACACAAAAACATTGAAGCATGCTTTATCCCAAAGAGGTGTAGAACCTGCGCAGTCACTTAATGATCTACGTGAACAATGTAAGGTATTTAATAACAAAATTTCAAATGTTCCTCAACTTTTAGAAAATACTACCTTGCTGCATGTTACCAATTCTAGTTGTGCTATCGCTGCTGAGGAAAGTGTCCCCAGTTGCGACCGTTCCATTACTCATCCTCATGTAACACCTCGAGCTAGATCTACCTATGCTCCAATAAATGTAAACTTTTCGTCATGGCCTATCCCTGTATTTAACGGCAAAGGTGACTTAATCGAATTCTTTACTCGCCTTGAGGAGATTTGTCTTTCTCGTCGTTTTGATATAACTCTTTTACCTACTGTTTTGCCTGAATTTTTAAGTGAGAAGGCACTCACATTTTTCCGAGCTGCTCGTCTCAGTGCTTTGCAATGGGATGAAGTAAAAGCCACTTTCATTGATCGTTTTGATAGCGAGTCCATTACCTCTGAACGTCGTATGAGTATTTGGTGTTCAAAACAGTCTTCTTCTGAAACTGCCTCAGATTATATATCCCGTGTCACGATGATGAATCGCGGTCTTAAATCTCCCATTCGGGAATCAGAACTTCTAAAAATAATTAAGAAAGGTCTTTGTACACATTTTGCTGCTCCTATAGTTGGTGCTAACCCCATTACTTTAATTGATCTGGAACGAGTTTGTACGAGTTTTGAACGTTTGTCACTTGCTACTCCATCTACTGCCACTCCATGTGCTGGTTATGTACCCGTACGTCGCCCAAAGGTTGCTTTTACCCATAATCAATTTAGAAATAACAATAATTGTTATTCTTGCGGCAGACCTGGTCATTTGGCCAGAGATTGTAAGTCGAAAGTATCAACATCCCGTACATTTCAAGGATCTCGCCATATTGTTAGAAGACCTACTGGTAATCATTCGTCGCCCTCTCAATTTTCTATGCCCAATCTTAGTTTGCCTCCGCCAAATGTTCCGCGTCATTCAAAAAACTTGTAAACTACCGGTCCTTTGCTCCCCCTTCTCTTCAAAGGAGAGAAACTGAGTGGTCGGATTGGTTAGCTTCGGTACAATTATTTCATCTTGCCTGTCATTTGAATGAAGTAAAAATCACTAGTGGTTTGGACAATCGTCCACACATCAACTTTAAAATCCGTCATATTCCTTTTAGAGCTCTTTTGGATACTGGTGCTGCTGTGAACATTTTAGGAAAAGATATTTATAAAACTTTTACAAGCCTGGGTTATCCTCTAAGACCCCATGTTCAAACTCTTTTTGGTGTTAATAATTCATCCTTCCAGTCTATCGGAAAGATTGTTCTTCCTCTTTGCTTCGATAATAAGACTATTGATGTAACTTTTATTGTGGCTCCTTCTGTTTCTCATGGTATAATTTTGGGTGTACCATTTCTGGAAAATTCTGGATTAGCTCCTCGACTTTTCCCAAACAATGCTAACTCCTTGACGAATCCTATCTCTAGTAATCTTGTATTTGCTACGTCTTCGTCTCCTTCTTGTTTAGTTTCTGTCAACGATCTTACCCCTCAACAATGTTCTGAGTTGGATAAGGTAAAAATTCTGTTTACTGGTATCTCGTATGAAGCCAAAGGTTTAGGACGTACTCATCTAATAAGTCATGTCATTGATACGTCTGACAATCCTCCTGTTAAGCAAAAGACTTACCCCCAATCTCATGTAAGAAGAGAACAACTATGTAAAGAAGTTGATGCTATGTTAAAAATGGATGTAATTGAACCTGCTCGTAGTGCCTGGTTAAATAATGTTTTTATTGTACCCAAAAAAGACGGCTCTGGTCGTTTCGTTTTAGACCCTCGCAGATTAAATGACGTTACAAAAACCGACTCATATAGGTTACCCAATATTAATCGTATTTTAGACAATCTTCGAGATACAAAATTTCTAACTGCTCTTGATTTAAGTCATGGTTTTTGGCAAATGCCTCTAAGTCCTGAAAGCCGTTCAAAGACTGCCTTTTTTGTGGAAGGTAGAGGACAATATCACTTTAAAGTCACTCCTTTTGGTTTGAAAAATATTCCTGCAGAAATGCAGAGACTTATGGACAAGCTTTTCTCAGATCTTGGAGATCATGTTTTCTGTTACTTGGATGATATATTGATTTGTAGTCCATCATTCGAATCCCATATTGACACATTGAAAATTGTGTACCATCGTTTGAAAGAAGCAAACCTCACCATCAAATTCAAAAAGTCTGTTTTTTGTAAGGAATCCTTGAAATATCTAGGTCACGTGATCAATCAAGACGGTATTGCGACCGATCCTGATAAAATAAAAGTTATGTTAGATTATCCTCGTCCCACTTGTACCAAAGAATTAAGAGGTTTTCTTGGAATGTGTTCTTATTATAGACGTTTTATTAAATCATTTTCAGCTATTGCCTCACCCCTTTGTAAATTAACGAGTAAGAAATTTAATAAACAATTTTCCTGGAATGATGAAGCAGAACAATCATTCCTTGCTTTAAAGTCTGCCATGATAACTGCCCCTGTATTAAAGCCTCCTGACTATTCCTTACCTTATGTTCTCACTTGTGATGCTAGCGCAGTCAGCATAGGAAGCTTTCTTTCACAAAAATTCCCTGATGGAACTGAGTATGCTATAGCTTATTTCTCTCGTAAACTTTCTTCTACTGAACAACATTATTCCACAACCGACCGTGAATTGCTTGCAATTGTAGAATCCGTACAACATTTTCGTAGCTACTTAGAAGGTACTCATTTTACTCTGATGAGTGATCATGGATGCTTAAAATATCTTAAAACCATTTCTTCTCCCAGTGGTCGTTTAGCTAGATGGGCTATGCGTCTTTCTCAATACAGTTTTGATTTTGTCTATAAGAAAGGATGTGAAAATAAACTTGCTGACGGACTCAGTCGAATTCCTGTATCTGCTTTCACTTTTCCCTCTGTGTACACCAACGTCACCGATACATGGTATCGCAAAGTTTATAAATCTTGTCAAGAGAAACCACAGGATTGTCATAATTTCCTGATAGAAGATGGTCATCTCTATAGGTACTGTAAGACTAAGAAACCTAATAATTCTCTTCCACTTTCTTCATGTTGGAAACTTGTTGTGCCCTCTGATCACCTTGTATCTTTGATTTCCGAATATCATGATAATAACTGTCACCCCGGCGTGTTAAAAACACACGCTCTTCTTTCTCAAACTTTTTATTCCCGTGGTTTATTACCAGCCGTCAAAGCTTACATAAGCCAATGTCAAGTTTGTAAGGCCTATAAACATAATAATCAAGCGCCTCATGGAATAATGAAATATCCTAAACCCGTCACTAGACCCATGGAATCTTTAAGTATTGACTTAGTAGGACCTTTACCCATGTCTTATAAGCGTAACATGCATATTCTGACTGTTGTGGATACTTTTACCAAATATTTTTGGGCTTTTCCACTGAAACATCCCACGGCAACGGAAATTATCAAACTGTTAGAAGAACGAATTTTCTTACCTTATAATATACCCAGATGTGTAATTCTGGACAATGGCAAACAGTTTATCGCAAAAGAATTTAAGGCATTTTTACATTCATACGGTATCGAAGACTTATTTTACAATGCATATTATCATCCACAAAATAATCCCGTTGAAAGGTACAATTCTACTCTGCTTACCGCTCTGTCCATATTGGTAGAACACGACCAACGGACATGGTGTTCTAAGCTTCCAAAAATTTGTTCTTGCATAAATAACACTATCAATGTAACCACCGGTTACACTCCCTATTTTCTTATTCATGGTACAGAATATGTTCCCCATGGTTCCTTTCATAGAACTATCACTGCCACCGATGAAGGAAGTTTCGATGCTTTTGCTGATCAACGACAGCAACGTTTATCTGAAATGAATACCCTTTACGACGAAATTTCCACTTCATTAACAAAAGCTTTTCACCGTAATGCCAAAAGATATAATTTGCGCCGCACAACACTTCGTCTGGACATAGGTCAAATTGTCTGGAGAAGATCTTTTGTACAAAGTAATGCTGGAAAGTATTTTTCAAAGAAATTAGCCCCTCGTTTTATAAAATCTCAGGTTACCCGAATCATATCCCCTTCTGTTTACGAGCTTCAAGATATAAATGATAAAGGTATAGGAAATTACCATGTTAAAGACATTATTAAAGTATAGCTTCAAATTTTTCTCTACATTGCACTTGACTATGCAACAAGTTCGAAAGAGTTGTTTTTTTTTTAATTTACAATTGATGTATTAGGTTAAGAAGTTTTAAATCACACTGACCCTGCTTGAGCTGTATGTACTGTAATGACGTCACTGTCAAATGACGTATTGAAATTTCATTGTTTGTGTTGATTAAAAAACTTAGAAAATTTGAAAACTTGTAATAATATATAACTTGTCTTGTCGCCATGCCATGAAAATGTATGTACTGTAATGACGTCACTGTCAAAGGACGTATTGAAATTCCATTGTTTTGATAAATAGAAAAAGTAAAATAACTTAGAAATTGGAAAACCTGTAATAGTATATAATGAATCTTGTTACCATGTCAGATTAATGTATGTAATCACTACAGCTCAGGTACGTGTAAACTTGTTAATTTTAAGTATGCCTCAGAGGATCTTCGCAATTCAGACTCTGAAGGAATTTTGTAAAAAAATTTAAAATATGAATTTCGTGGCGCTCAACCTTTTGTATTGTGAATTTCTCTCTTGTTTGTGCCTTTGGGTGAATGAGGTTGCCTTTCCATCTCTTAAGCTAGCCATTTCAACATGCAACTTATTCATTAAGATCTGAACTCCCCCACTGGCTCAGGCAAGGGACAATACTTGTTTAATTTTAAGTTAGGATGTTAAGAAAAACCGGATGCAATTTCGACCCTTCCTTATACGAAAGTATAATATTTAGTCGTTTTCTTTTGTAATTGGTCTCTTACCAATCTCCTACTTATGTGGTAACTGTTGTACGTCTTATGATAGATAAAGGATGGAAGGTATAAAAGTATGAAGTATGTCAGATTGAGCCATAAATGTTGAAGTATAAAAGTGTGTGAAAGGTTGTCACTAATTGGGATAATAGATAATAATTGTAACAATTGTATTAAAGGGTCAAGGTTGCATCGGTAAAAGGAAAATTTTTGTAATGTTTAGATTGTTTCAAATTGTCTGGTTCACCAAAATTTTAATGACAAGGTTCTCACTTGGTATGTGAACCTGTTGGTCATTTCGACATTATTACTGTATAGGCATGCGTACCCTATCAGTAATGTTCAAGTGTCAAGAATGAATGTTACGGAGTCAGTTGGATGATTCGCACTCTTCCCTGTTCATCTCCGGAGTTATGCTGATTTAGAGGTGTGACTAATCGTCTCACCCTATAGAAAGTCAAGCATAACTCGAATTTAGTTAAGTTTTTTTTTAAATTTGTATTTGCTCGTCTGGAACCTCCTGTGGTCGCCAGTCGAAGCTAGCCCGACAAGCCATTGTCATTGTAAGAGATTGAGGACGCTCAAATGTTACGTACAGGTTCGCTTGGAAAAGCTCCGCGCGAAAGGTTGGACACCTGATATATGTCGTCAAGCCTGTGCAAGATGGGTCGAACACCCCATGGAAATAACATGTTTAATTCAATAGGGTATAGATTGCCGCCCTTAGAATAGAGGTAGATCAGGTATAACGGTAATGAGATTGGTAATTCAGGTATAATTGTTGCAAGATTGAAGGTCGGATTGACTACCCCCCTTTATTTTATTGTCAAACTATGTATTCTGAAATTACTTGGGTGTTGGGTTGTTGTTTGAGGGTTATATTGTTGAAATTGTGAAAATAATGTGTAATATTGTAATTGTTGTCTTGAGTTCGTAATGGTGTGCTTGGAGGAATGTCGAGGGTATTGTCTACGATTTCCGTATCTGCGACCTGCCCTGTCGGTACATCTTCTTGGTCCCATTATTGGCTCATGACGTGTACATTCCTGATGAGGATTGTAATAGAAGGTGAAATTAAGTACAAAAACTTTGTAAAAAAAAAGTATTGATATATGTAACTCCTGATTGATCATCATTAATTCCTGTAATGTCACTCTGTGCAACTGTAATTTTCCATTGATGTGTTGATAGTCTCTGTAACTGTAATTTCCACTTTGTAACGTAACAATGAGACTTTTCTTTTTTTAATTTTTTTTTCTTTGTGAAATGACTTGAGATGGAATGTCGTAGTTAAAAATAACAATAGATAATTATTAGAGTATTCCATATTAAAATTTACTTAGTTACCATTTGACTTTTTTTTGAAGGAAAGAATCCCGTAAATATTAAATTAAACTCTATTTTGACTTCCGTTAAATTTCTCTATGTTGAACATTCTGTAACTAACTTCACTTGTCCCCTGCCCCTGGCCTCGGTAGCACCCGTCTGACGCTTTTGCGTTGGGCGGTGGCTGAACCGAAAAGTAATAACTTGTGTTAAAAGTGCTAAACAATAATTGAAACCTGTATCAAAAATAAACTGTACATAGTGATAAGTGACTTGATTAATTTTAACTTAGAATTTGTTGTATAATATTAAGTGCTTGTGTAAAATGTAACTGTGTGTCTGTTTGTGTTGAACCGGACAGTAATAATTTGAACCATGAATAAATGTTTTGTTATTTAACTTAACTTCTGTTTTCTTTTGATCTATGAAACCAAACTAAGAACTCTACAATTATCCCTGAACTGAGACTCAAGTTCTTCGACTGAATTAGCTGGACAATGTATAAAAGGGTGGACTGGAGTCAGAGAA
Organism: Athripsodes cinereus; assembly: GCA_947579605.1. Lineage (NCBI taxonomy): Eukaryota > Metazoa > Arthropoda > Insecta > Trichoptera > Leptoceridae > Athripsodes > Athripsodes cinereus. The sequence continues at coordinate 22,157,098 of OX388313.1, read as the reverse complement.
AGTTTTGGAGGGAAGTGTAATGGAAAGTAGTTGTGAATAATTTGAGAACTAGTAAATAAAAGTGTACGAATAATGCGTCTACAACATAAAGATGTAGATATTTAAGAGGCAGTGTATGATCAAGCCATATCCCTCTAGTGGGGTAGCCAGTTTCATGCAATAAAAATGCAAACCGTCCTCTCCGTGTCAATAAAAATAAGGCATTCAGGATGAGTGGCAAATCTCATCGCTGCATATAAGATGTAGAATGTCATTAGTTTTTAGAACACTTGCCTTTAATAGGGCACTTCAAAACTTGTAGGGAAGAGTGGAATATCAATTCTTTGTTGGATGCTGCACGGAACAATGAATTACTGCTTTGATAAAAAGCATCAAAAGAAAAAATATTGAGAATAGACATAATACGAGTATGTAAATGACATGGTAAATATGTAGGTACTCAACTTTCATTCATTCTAACATTGATTACAAATAATTCAATAGAAGGTATACATTCAGATAAAATACAATTTATACATAGGGGGGATATTGTAACAAAAAATTAGTGTCGTACTAGTTTGTAAATAATTTATTGTCTTCATCTTTTGAAATATCTCAAAAATCTGTAGATATGATATTCTTTAGTGATTGTGAGTCCAATGACAAAATTCAATAAATGAGAATATGCATTTACTAAACAGTTTAAATTCAATACTTGACAGTAACAAAATAATACCATACAATAAATTATATCACGTCTATTGTAACTGTTTCAAAATTAGTTAGGTTATTATAATGGCAACACTTCTTTGGTGGACATTTTAAAGGCGTGTAGCATGTCATGAACAAAACAAGAACAAAATAAATAAAGAATCACAAGAGACGAAACTGAAGGGATAATCTTTTGACTTGACGAATGTTTATCGCTTTTGATTTACCTACTATATAGTAAGTAGTGGATAGATCTGTTTGTATGTGTGTATTGTAGCAAAACATATCCGTCACACTACATTGTCATGTTGTGTGTCAAATTAATATTATAATTATAAATTTCAAACAGATCCCGTCATCGAATGTCGAGACAAAAAGGTCACGGATTGGATCAACGCCAGGAAGAATGTGCCACATAAATACAATATCATAAATATGATATCTTATTGTGATTATAAGAAATTTTACCCGGATAACCGGATGAAGATTTAATTGCATTAAGTCTTATTCCGTAGCAGATTTATAAAAAAAACAGTAAATTATGAATAGGTACATACTTTTATAATAATTATAAGAAAATTTACCCGGATAACCGGATGAATTTTACTGTAGAGTAATTTTTCTAGTAGAGTATAAATATTTGTTTAAATAATTATTATAAGAAATTAGCACGGATAACTGGACGAAGATAATACTCTATTGAGTTGCCATAATCCTCCACACTCCATAATATTCGGTGGAATAGTCCATCTGTTCTTTATTATACAGAAAAGAATAATTAACCGGGAAACCGGACGCGAGTGTCATATATTATTTCCAATTCAATATTAAATGTAATTTTCTGTAATTCAAAGGAAAGCTGCACAAAAGGAAGTTTTTCACCAGTTAGGAATTGAGTCCATATAATATTTAGTTTACAAAAGCAAAACTATTTATTTAAACTCTAAACAATTAGCCAGCTAATTGTGCGCCGGTTAACCGTAACAGCAATATTTCCATGTGTCGTAGACATCATATTATGGCGCAGATATCTAGCGTGTAACGATGTTTGATGTAATGATATCTTCGTTGAGACAACAATACATAGTTAGGCAAGTACAATACGACGAATGCTTCTAATAATAATATCACCTGTCACCTTTTACTGCACCTGATGAATCGATTGGCATTTATCATATTTATTATTGTCATCTTTAATTAGAGATTTGAGTTAAGGCTCAAACAGAAACGAAGAGAAAATATTTTAATGTCACTTAATGTACAAAAACTAACTACCAAAATCATAGTCCAGAAAGCGAATCTACGGTTATAGTTAAATATGTTTTTAAAAGTTAGCATTTCCTTCCCTTTTTCGCTATAAGTTTTGTGTGCTAGAAATAAATCAACAAAGTGCTAGAAATAAATCGATTGGTGCAAAGACGCACTGAGTGGAGGAGGCTGGTGTCTGCCCTCTGCTCCCCGGAGGAACGTTTAAGGGCGATTTGATTCAATTATAAGATTTTGAAGAAAGGCACAAAGGATACAGGGCAACCAAATTTCATCTATTCCAAGGGATTTCGATAAATATTTCATATGAAATACAGCACACCCAGATGTTTTTTTAGTCAAGATTACTAGTGTAAACATAAAAACGATAGAAGAAATATGAAACTTTTGGAAGATTCGGATTTCGAGTTCTGAAAATAATCTACTTCGTCTTCACGACATAAGCACACTGCAATGAGAATGTTCAGAAGCAAAAAATAGTCACAAAATATACTTTGGTATCAGGAAAACATACAAGCTCACAGATACGTAAGTCCATTATCTACTTGTATGTTTCTATTTATAAGTGGGTAAGTATGTATAAGAAAGCTACCTCACGATTAACACTCTATCACCTGCTAATAATCTTAGCTCTAGGACATACAGGTTAAGTCGTCGTCGGTACACACAGCACAGAAGAATTCACATTTATCAACGATTATTTGCTCATAAATATGTCAATTGGAATGTTATTATTGATAGTAAAATACTACTCTCACTAATATCGTATAGCAATAAAACATAGTGACGTCAAATAAATACCTACATAGTAGATATAGAGTTATGTTTGCATAATAGATTAAATTAATTAATCACTGGATTTATCAATATGATAATATATAATATAACTCAGACTCTAATGAAACCTTAAAAAAGCATAGCTTTGGCAGTGCAAAGAAAAAAATTAACGTGTATTCCTTCACAATGAGTTCTTCCAATCTTTTCAGTGAGTTATCGGATGTCCTGTAAAAGACATGAATTGGTAAAATATCATTATTAGATCATTGTTTGCTGGTTATGTTTTGTTATGACTGTACAAATAAAAATATGTAAGACTTTCGTATATTTTTGATTTATTGACGAGGCAAGCATTCCATTCTGTAAGTCTTAATTTCTACTGTCACGGAAAGGACATTCTATTTCGTGTGGTTAATCTACTGGCTACCCCAACCGTGCGATATGCCGTGATGGTATAGATAGATTGAAATATATAAAACTACAATTTATGATTCTTTTTGTCTCAAAACTCTTGTAATTAAAATCGTAAATCGTAAAACTCTGCTAATTAAAATCGTAAATATTGATACAAAAAATAAATAAATATAGATACTAAAATAATTTAACATTGATAAGTTCAAGGCCTTGTCTATCCCATAACGGGTTAATTAATCAATTAATAATTTATTTTCCTTCAAACAAACGACAGGTAACTTGAATGACTACTGATTGAGGAGCCAAGAGGTTTGAATAAATAATCAATGGATGCAGAATTAAAATAATTTCAACAGCTGACAACATCCAATTGACGACACATAAATATTTTAGTCTATTCATATGTATGTTTAAAATATGTCACCATCATTAGGCAAGACAGGGAAAATTATGGACTATGTATGTATATGGAAGATCTCATCATTTGAGCTTGTTTAAAGCTAAAAACAGTATAAATATGTTATACATTAATTATCAACAATCAATATCTCGGGAAGACAGGGCAAAAACATGCATCCTCCATTCAGAATGTCTCTGAGCTTATTAAGTCACCTCTTTCAACGATATTCCTAGCGCTTTGATATTGTTATCACAGGAACAATGTATTGTGAAAGAGGGAGCGAAAGAACAGTGGACTGCTGAAATTATCAGAACATTGCCCAACCTAAACCATTATATCACGATAGAAACTGTCAAAATATTTGCATTGTGATGTTGCCAGTTCTTGAATAATTTCTCGATTTTTAGCAATTGAATGTTATACCACGTATCAATTTGATTTTTAATTTCAGAGCGAAGTCGGACAAAACTACAATATGAAGTGTTTAATAATTAATTGATATAAATTTTATCAACATCGTTATCTACTGTTAAATATGTCAAGGCCAGTATTATATTAGTCGAATAATCGGAAACGAATCAATAGACGCCATTCGCGAAACATTGACAGAATTTGTGTTCCCTTGATGACATGACATTCATATAGACGAATTACCATTATTGTCTGACTGATGTCTAATGTTGTACATGTACAGGTATCATTTCACATGTTTGACATGTCACGGGAGAAATGAAGCAATTGTTTTACTACCAACAGAAGTGACCTGATTTGATATGTTATGTCTGTTTCAAATATCGAACTATTTATAGCACGTTCAATAGAGAGTAGGTAAATAGAGATGACCGATCGACTAATAATACATTTCATTTCATATCCTTTCACCCATAAATTTTAATTTGATTTATAATTTTATTGTGGAGTTTCAGATCGGCGTTTTACGTTAAGTAAGCTGTTTATGTACTGAGTGATCAGAATGTGTAACGCAGCCGTGAAAGGTGATTAATCGATAACGGAATTCGAATCTAGAAGCTCTCGATTGAAATCTAAGACTGGATCGCTAGTACAAAAACCTCTGTACTAAACTATACTATACCCAGACGCCGTATTTTTCAAAGATTTAGCATGATTATTAACACGTAAAAAATAATTTCTGAACCTACGTGTATTTTATTTAATGTTCAAAGTCAATCAATTGTAGGTATTCCCTATTTCCAATCAGTGGCCTAAATAATAAATAAATTAATGTAGAAATTCAAAGGAAAAAATATTAATACGACCAAGATGGTTTATTTTCTTTTCTGTTTTTTTTTAATTAACATTAAATTTAACTTTTCAGGTATTATGGATGTCCTATACTTCAGCATTAGTAGGAAAGAGACCATTACCATCTTCACATTTTGGATTGAAACAACATAATATTATATTAATTTCGGAACATAACTATACAAAAAAAATATACTGTGTTACATGGTACTGCTATTAGATCAATGTTTCCAATGAAAATAATATGAAAAATGTTGTAGAACAAATATCAAGTGTATTATTCATATTAAATTGTATAATTCAATATCGTAGGATTTGTAAATTATGTGATCAAGATCTTCGCAGATGTCACATCTAAGTACGTTTTGTTATTTTGTTGAAACTCAATATAATTCATAACATCACAACAACAAAGGGGTCCAACGAAGGAAAAAGAGTCGTAAAAAATAATAATATAATCAAAAGAAACGTGTGTTCTATTTGCATTTCGCATTTAAATCACCCAATTCCGACATTTTGAGACGCGATGGACTGTAATTTTTGTCTACTACACCCGCCGCGCGTTGGTTTGCGATCAATCTTAAAGCAATAACAATAAATTATTGGGAACAGACGAAGATCTCCAAGTAGATTACACAAGCTTATTTATTTGCAGTGTTGGAATGGGTCAAGTGGATTACCCATGAGAATTTACAAGGGTAAAGTTTTAAGGCAACAATCTGAATAAAGTGTAACAACACTAATGACTGATTGATATACTGACTGCTCCTTTCCCTCTCCTTCGTTTTATTTTATTTTTACTCTAATTCTTCTTTCACTTTTTTTTAACAAGCGTCTAAAGTAAAAAGGTGATCGGTAGCCTGATCTGAAATTAGAGTCCCGGATTTTCAATCGGAAGATCCTGGCTTCGAATCCCTCTACCTGCCTTCTATACTTTCACAACACAAACATATTGCTTAAGGGATATATTTGAATTCATTAAAACAACAATTCATCGTTATGAAAAAACAATGGAATATAAATATAAGTAGGTAATGTAATAATGGCTAGTGTTTAAAAAAATATTTTTCATTTAAAATATTAAATAATAAGGTAAAAACATCTTAAAAAAATACATTTTAATAATAAATAGACTCACTTTTACACAATCATAGTGAACAATAATAGCTTAATAGCAATCAACTGTTTTAATTATAAAAATACTTATCTACATAAAATTTAAATGAGTCAAAATAAATCGAATAAAACTAGATACATTTTTCCACATTCAAAATTAATTAGAATGACAAAAAAATATATAAATAATTTCTTATTAAAAAAAATGTAATACGTATTAATCATTTCCAGTTCGTGTCTGCATTTCGTATGAAACGCTTTCTAGCCATAGGCATACATAGTAGCCGTATTGGTAGCAAACCTATGCACCGGTAGCAAGGAAGCAAAATTATTTTACATCATGTTTAATTGTATAAGTAATAAATATATTCTACAACTACTACTTTTATAAGCACTATACCATAACGGTTTATCCCACAGTTGGGGTAACCAGCAGATATAAAGATGTAATAAACAAGGAAGCTATCCTCTCCGTGCCAACAAAACGTAACATTTGGAATGGGTGGCATATCTCATTAAAGTAAACCGTAATGATTTAGTTTATCTTAAATCTATAACGAATGTTTTGTTGTGCTTTTTCCACAAAATAAGTTAAATGAAACTAGTCACTACTTATTTTGTAGTCTCAAATAATTTGAAATATTATTATGACACTGATTTAAAAAAAATAATCTACTTACTATCATTTCAAAATAAGACGCTATTTCCAACGTCACAAAATAAAATATGTTATTTAAAAATAACGTTATTTCCAGATGAATCCACAGCTAATAAATTGACAATAATTGTGATATTCCGCACGGCGCTCTGTCAGTGAAGACATGTCTTTGAAGAAGAAACAAGTTGTTGTTTTAGTTTAGTTTACTAGTGACAGAGTGAGTTGAAGTTCTCCCGTGTTGATACTCTTACTCACTTTGTAACATAGTTGTTGTAATATACTACTTGACAAATTAAACTTAAACTTAACGAGTTTAACAATATTAATTTAATAGCACTGCTACTTTTTATCAGTAGCAGCACTAATTTGAAGACATATTTTAACAATTTGTTATTTTTTCATATTATTCCTCTTCAAAACACAAGAAGGAATTTGTACTATTTATCTATCTGCATAATTATGCTGTTTGAAGTGAAGAAGATATTTAAGTCTTACATAAAATGAATATACAAGTCGTCTCTACGTGTCATAAATATGGATCATTATATCATTTCGAAGCTTATTTTAGAAACATACCTACAATATAAAAATAATACGTATTTTACTATATTATATTACGCTTGGAATTTGAATTGATTTTTTTTCAATTCAGTTTTCAAACCACTACACAACTAATACTAATTAAAAATGTAAAAATAAAAATGCATGCATAGGTATGAAAATCCTAAATAAATTGTTATTTAAAAAATACGATGATTTCAACTTAAAACACTCAAGAAGACGGATTAATCTTGAAATAAAATTGTTGAATAAGAATCTTAAAAATCCATTGTATTTTTCTGTATCCATTCATAAAAAGAATACGCACTGCATAATATATTATGTAGGTATACTTATGTTCAAACTAAATGGCGACTCAGCAGACAATTGATTGTTTAAAACATTGAAGTGTGCCAAATATCTGAGCCAGTGAAATATCTAAGTCGTCAATATATTAATTATTATTATGTATAAGTCATTATAATCATAATATTAATCAAATAATATTTATATCAAATTTCAATGTGTGTTAGTTCATTTGTCACAGATTATCCTAATTAGATGGAATACGAATGATGAAAAAAATTCAAATAAAAATTCGAATAGTGTAAAGGACATATTATTTGCTTCGTACAACTCTTAAAGACTCGGATCGGTGCTAATTTACATAGCTAACACACGTTGGGGAAGTCATTGAAATCGTAATACGTAGTAAGTATAATTAAAAGCGGACGGTTGACGGCCTTTGAGATGTGGTGCTACAGACGCATGCTTAAGATCTATTGGTCGAAAATGAAGAAGTATTAATCAGGGTAGGCGAAAAAAGGTAACTTCTTAAGAGAATCGGCCAACAACGAGCTAACTGGATTGGCCACAACATCAGGCACCCAGGATTACTCATCGCCATAGCGGAGGGTAAGACCGAGGGGACAAATGGCAGAGGCCGACCAAGAGACGCGTATATGGACCAACTGAAGAGGGACATGAACTATGGCTTATGCGTAGAGCTGAAAAGACTGGCTGAGAATAGAGACGAATGGAGAAGAAAAACCAAACTCGTTGCAGACCAATCTAATGGATTGTAACTCATTATATATAATTGAGAAAACAAGATTGAAAGATAATACTATTCATTTTTATTAAATGATGATTGATGATGATAAGCGTTATATACCTACATTAAATATTACAGGTTTTCATGTTAGAGATTCAAGATTCAAATATTTCAATTTAATAACACACGTAATATGTTTTAAAATAAACCATATTAAACATAATGTTAAAATATGTATTACTCCCATCCTCCCCCCCCCCCCACACACACACGAGGCACGAGGGGATACGCTGACAGATTAAGATATTCATAATTTATCTTCGACTAGGTAAAGTTTAATAAAATACAAGAAAAATCGGGTATAATATTCTAGTGAAGAATTATATCCAACATCACCAATGATAATGACTCACGAATGATGATAATAGTCTCTCAAAATCATCACTTCATCATCCTTCACTGTCATCACATATCACTCTTCACGACGATGATGAAAAACCAACAAGACAACTCAGTTTCGAGACGATTGATTGACTCAAAAACCATCAAGCACTCCATCATAGCGCTAGCTCGTTGAGTCAACAAAATAAGTGAATAATGCGAGTGTCATTATATTATGATATCAAATAAATATTAACAATAGTGTAATTAATTTTATATTTTAATGGCGAAGAAACAATTTGCATTATTTTGCTTTTTATAATAGGAGTTGATGCTTGCTGACTGAATTTGCAAATTTATTTTTTATTCGAATTGAAAGCGTAAAAAATATGTAGGTACCTACTTTTTTTTTCTAAAATCTATCTATCTATACGCTCACGCCGTGTCCTATGAGGGGTAGGCAGAGGGAATGGAACGCCATATAGACTATCCTTACAACTTTCTTTCGCCTCCTCCACATTCATCCAGTTTCTCATACATGCACGCCGATTTCTCTTACTCAACACGCGGCCGACCTTTAGGATTTGGTCCACGTGATCATTCCACGTGGTTCCTGGCCCTCCGCGCTTCCTCACATCCCCTCTTTCAGATAAATACAACCTCTTCGTCATTCACTCATTTTCAAAAATAATATTTGCAATATTAATAGGTAACATACATTTTTTTAAGTCTTGTCAAATCATTTATAATAATTTTCCTTATCAGTATCAGGCAAACGTAAAATATTGTTTAGTAATGTGTAAAAAAACTCTAAAAAGATAATGTGGCTAAAGATTTTTAGTCTAAGTTGAAAGATATTCGTAAACAAAAACCTATCCAAATGACTGAACGGTATTTTTTTTTTATTTTAGTATAAAATTGAAATTCAGGTAAGGCAATTATTTGAGTAGGTATACCTGTAAAAAAGAGGTAATAAAATGTGCAAAAAACAGAAAGGGTACTAGAATTCGAAAAATATTGCAGCAGATTTTAGACATATGTTATGATTTTAATTTACTTGATAGGTAAAAACAACATAAATGTGTACCTACTTATAAATATTTTTAAACATTTGTTGGCACATTCCAAGCTGTTCCATCTATAAGGAATGAGGTTAACAATAATAATTCAATATTTTCTAAGTTAAAATTGTATATTTCTTATAATAAGTGATTTATTTATTGCATAACTAGGCTCCCTGTACTAAGTATCATACCGCCGAAGAGTCTGAGTATTGAAACATTTCAATTAAAATGTTTATAAATAAATTACATATAAATTATGCGAATTTATTGTAATGAGCGATTCCTCAATTTGAGAATTAGTTATATTGGACCTTTTCCAAGATAGAATACGAATCTACGAGATTCATGCAATGTTTGAACAACATGCTGTTATCTAAGAATATTACGTACTACACGAAACAGATTGATAAAAAATCTAAAGATCCAAGAATTTTATTTGAATAATTATGCTTAATCGGTATTTAAATAATATTATTTTTGTAGTCCGTTGATGCGTTTAAGACTTTCTTTTTTGATTTATTTTCCTACCTATAATTAAATGTGTGCAGATATGTTTTGTAAACTATATAGGTATTGAAAAGTCTTCACAAACTAATTTAGAATACAACTCAACAGATACCTACCTATTTCAAAGGAATTTGTTGGATTGGTCAACAATACCATGGGTTAAGTGCAGTTAAACCAGCTTAAGCCGATTCGGAAGCATCGATTCACCTTTCCTATTTCCCACTAAAAGGAGTTTGTACAATATGTTGTTTGTGCAGAAGAGATGTCGGTTGAATAATATTCTTAATATCTTCACTCACGCAGGTGTGAAAAATCCAGTTAAATACGTTTAATGCCTAAGTTGTTGACAATTTGTGTTTTAAAATTTGTATTTTTAGCAATGTCAAACCGAAAAACACAAAAGCTATTTTAAATAATATCTAATATATAACAGAACACTCTGTGCCTGTATATTACATTTCATGAATTAAAATAAATAATAACGTTATAACATATTTAATTAAGCACTTAATAACGAGTTCATTAGCTGCTTATAACATCTTTAAATACATCGATGATGTTATAAATAATTATAATAACGATATTCATCTGACCTGTAAAATACACGGATTACAAAAATATAATATTATATCATTTGTAACACGTTACGTAATACATGTTAAATTAATCACGAAAAGCAGATAAATGATACGGTTTTAGGAATCTACAGCAGTGGGCGAAATAAAATGGATAAGCTAATATGATTTTTATTATAAGCATTATTAGTTATGTTATTTGCATGCAACAAATTGAGATTAATGCGTCCAATTAACACGCTAAAATCTTATCAAAATTATTGGACACGCGATATTAACCGTTTATACGCAACATCTAAGCGATTATAATATATTAATAGCTTAAGCTAATAGCTTTCTCAAATCTGCAAAAGTATTTTTGTTTGATGCATCACTAGTTCTTTATTGTGTAACATACATCTGTTTGACAATGTGTTAAATGAAAAAAAAGCTCTCAAAAAACGATCTCTGTTCAATTACCTATAGCTGATTAACCCACCAATAGTGATTAAATAAACTAAAAATTAATTATTCAACTGAGAAAAAAACTGCGTGCATGCAAATTATTTTAACTATTATGAAGAGAAAACATGTTAATATAAACCCCATTATAAATAGTAGTATGTGTATATTAAATGGATTCTATGAAAAAAAAATGTATAAAGCACAAAGCGTATTCAAGAATCTGTAAATAAATTAATCATGTACAAACTGAGTCTGCATTATTACTCGAATTACCTTTAAACAAAATTCAATTAAAATGTCTGTTGTTAGACTTATCTCTCTAGAGAGAACCAATTCAAAAATTTTATTCTCAGGCAGCAAATTGATTCGGACACGTACGAAGCAGCGTAATACTTCTCTATGTATGTACTAGCAAAATATCCAACAAAACTAAAATGCATAATATCGTATGCAAATCTCTTTTAAGAAACCTCAATGTTCAGGAACATGCATACACGCGCATCGGAGATTCATTCTTTTTTAACAGAAAAAAAGTTACACTCAGTAATGAATACGATTTGTGCATATTGATTTTATTAATGTATGCGCTGAAATGTTACTGTTAAATCAGGATTACATGTAGCAAAGATGCAAATTAAATTAGAGTCGTCGATGGAGTTACGCATTACTGCAATCACCTTTTTGATAAATGATTTTGAACATATTATCGTACCTCGACTGTTGTGTACGCGAATCAAAGATAAATAAATATTCGATCGTCTCATTTAAAAAGATACAACCTTTGGTTTTCGTCACACATTGTACAAAAAATAATCATACTATGATTATATTTGTAGGTTATACCGTAATGGTAAAGAAGTAAAAGTAGTAGATTCAATCGAAGTAGCTAAAAAGAATCAAATGGTAAAAAGTTATACCATAGCAGACATTCGTTGGATTTCTATATAATAATATTGAATTTATCATACAAAATTATGAGATATATTATTACTTACAAATTCGTAAATTTCATGCTGTGAAGTATGAAGTTGGTGACAAATTGATCAGATTTAGTACATACCTGTAACAAAAGGAAAATATATGACATTAGTTAAATATAAATAATTTAATTTCAATAGCTAAGCATTAGTGAGAATAATGGATTTTAATTATTGTATGTATATAAAAATAGCAAGTCTCAAAAATTGCAAGTAGTTGATAAATTGTAGGTTTGCTGGTCGTTCAGTTCAAATGATTTTCCGTTTTTTCTTTGCATATACAATTATTATTTATAAAGTTTATAATTATACACACGAGACTTAATCCATGATTTTATGGATAGGTTATAAAATGTTGTGGTTTTGATTGATCATATTATGTATGTAGAATTATCTGGCTTAATCAAGCTGAAAAGTGTGGATAAAAGTTTAGCCACCGAGCAAAATAACGTGTTTGAAGTTTTAAACAAATGTGAAAAACTATTAGAATAAAAAAAAGGTTTGTACCTATATTTATTTAAAAATGTTATCGACACCTGTATTACGCTTCAACACGTCCAAGGGTGTTACAAGAAGACACATGGTCTGGTGACATTCTTAAATTTCAAATAACAAGGAAAGTCAATTAGTCGTCGTTCAGAAGCAATGAGAAGAAGAAGAAGTATGGAGAAGGACAACAACACCATCATCTGATTTGTGTATTTGTTCTTAATGAAACGGTCGTTGCAGAAGCGAAGATTGCAATAATAAATAGTTGATACGATTTCAATACTGATATTTCTAATAGAACCTTCTAGAACATTATATGAGGTCTTTGCTTGTTACAGATTGTTGGGAAATATTGTATTGGTATTTGAAACTCCTGAATTAAAATTGAAATAGTTACAAAGTAAGTATTTACAACAATATTGCAAACTGTACGTATGTCTATGTATGTATGTATGAAGGTGACTTTTATAAATTTACCTTTATTATGAAAATATTTAAATCATGAAAAATATTCATTTCACCTGCACCAGAGGTTAATAATGCACTTTTTTTTTGTTAAGGTTTGTAATAAACCGTAACATATTAAAATTTGAGTTAGTTGAAGGAGATCGCGCCTCTGCGATAAATTCGCCCTCTGTATATTGATTAAAGATCTTATTATAAATCGTTTTTCTATAAAATTGTATGTATTGTAATCAACGAACAGTAAAGAATGAATAAAAAAATAAACATATCAACGAATAATTAAAAATGAGTTTTTTTTTTAATTAATATTTTACAGTAAGACTACAAAGAAATTCGGTTAAAATTTTTAACCTAATTAGATAGAATTTCTTTATATGGTCCAGTTACAAACAAGCAAAATGAATGATAATTTTTTAATACATTTCTTCTCAAAACAGCAATGATTAGTAATGAAAAAAATGTCTACTATATTCCAAATTTTACTATGTATCTTGTACGAGTACAATAAGTACTATCAAACATTATGAAACTACCAATATGTACTATACAAAGTTCTTCAAAGTTTCAAAATAGGTATCGCATCATGAAAAGGTACAGGTACCTACACAGAATCACAATGAATAATGTAAGACAATCAATCGTCGTCAGTGTAAGGCCTTCATGTTATCCTTATATGGATCAATGACAGTGTATGGTATAAAAGTAGTACAACATATGTACTAAGTGATTCCTCTTGTAAAGGCGTTGGAGGAAATCATAATTTGTAAGATTAAAAATGACAAATGGCGTTTGGAGATGAACGATCATCGACGTCAAATGGAAACAATAAGATCATTCAGTAGCAACACGTCATCATTTAATGATTATATTATTATAATTTAATATATTATTATATGTACCTACTAATAAAATATTATATTCTTGTTGAAGTCATTAGGTAATTCTGTGGACCACACAGAGTGTTGCATCAAAAATATAGATAAGGTGTTTTCTATGTATTTATAATTATACCTATATCGACATTTATGTTATAGATTTAGCAAACGGTGTGGCTTGGAGGTATCGCTCTTGCCTTTTGAGTCCCGGGCTAGATTCCAGGTCAGGGCAAAATGAAAAATTATTATGGTCTCGGTGTTACATGTACATATATGAGTTTAGTGCATTTTAAATACATATGTATATCGTCGTATTAGTACCCGTAATACAAGATTTATATCTTATTTTAGGACTAGCTCGATCTTTGTGATTTGCCTTTACATATTATGCTAGGTACATGATTTATTTATTTATTGATTTTGGACAATAAACGGCAATTGCCTTTTACAATACATGACAAATTTACAACATTATACAGTCTTCAAACATCAAAAAATGAATACACTCCGATTAAAAATAAAACAAATTACACCATAACAGAACTTAACCAACAATAATCTAGACAAACAATTAAATATTACAAGCATCATTCGGTTAATTAAATTATTATGAATTAAATAAAAATTAACTTATTTGCTTCTTCATTCAGCAAACACCTGTGTAACGATATATTTTTCAAAGGTGATTGGCCAATAATAAACTTTTTTTTTATTCACAAGGTAAACTTGATAACCTATACCACAGTCAACGATGAAGGGTTGGTGACCTAAATGTACAAAATCGCCGAAATTCAAGACGCTGAATTCTACCATGTCATCAAAAACATTAAAGGGTGAATTATTTTGGAATAATAGAATAACTTTAAATTATAGATTAGTGAACAAGATTACCGCAAAGGTGCTTCTTAGTACAAGAATATTTTTTATTATTTATCTTGCGACGTGAAGGCAAACTAACTCAACTTTATATACATTTTCAAATATTCATTTGGGAAAATATGTTACATTACCTCACCCAACTTTGATCACGATAACAATTTATCATACATTTTATTTGAAATCGAGTACAGATTATCTTATTTGTATTGTGTGAAACCAGTGAGTACATATATGACCTTATGATTGTGATATTAAAGAAGTCAAAATAAATTTACAAAATTACCATTAGTTATATCCATAGGGTTAACACAACCAAAATAATAATCAGAAAATTGTACTTTTTATTTAATATTATTCAAGAGAGCTACACAACCAATCACAAAAGGCTTGAAACATTTTATATTTTTATTATTATTATTTTGTTGAATCATACAGTTTTACAATACAAATTCTGTTTTAGATTGTTTTCGCAAACATCGTTAATTGATTTTTTTGGTCTTTATTTAAAACTTAAATAAAATCACTTTTCTCATCCCTGGTTTGTGTAAGTAAATGATTGTTTAAAGTCACACGATGATGAATTGACATAGCAGATGAGACTGATAGACCCAAGGTACACGTACAAACGAACAATCCTACCTTATATTATTATTAATACGTATAATAAAATGATTTTAATATTAAATAAATAATGCGATATGATAATACAGTGTATTAGTAATAATAGTATGATAAATCATCAGTCACTGCAACTGTCTACAGACTATCAGCATAATGTCTTAACTGATTTATTAATATCGTCACACAATTTGAAGTTTCAGTGATAAAATATTCTTTAAAAATATAGGAGAAACGTATACGAACACAGCGTTATTCTTTTTTAGAAATCTTAGTACTTACATTAAGTAATTCGCTAAATTCACTGTTGTTTAAAAGCAAACTTTTCAAAAATTATTGTAATATCAAGGATGAATTTATTTTTAACATTTAATAGAGAATTATACATATCTAATAATTAAAATATACTTAATTACTTTTATGAAAAAAAACAGAATGAAAAAAAACAGAATGAAAAAAAATAATACACAAATGTTTATTATTATTAGTCCTGTTTTCCTTACGTTTTCTATTTTTAACACACCTATATCAATCACTGAAAAGTAATAATTTTATATGTAATGTGTGTAAGCTCATTATAAGGTACATATTTTTCTGTTGTACTTTTGACTACTATAGTTCTATACGTATAGTTAAACCGTGTCTTAGAAAAGGACATCACAACCAAGAGTTAATGTGGTAGGTAGGTACGATTTAATTTTTCATATTTTTGCTAGTCATTGGTCAAAAATATACAGTCTAGGTCTTGTAAAATGTCTTTGGCTTAAACTTCTATTAGTATTAAGTACTTAGGTCTCGTATAAATTCATTTAAATAGTTATGTTTTTGACTTTAATACACAGAGGTTCATGTGTAGGTGCTTACACAATGAAATATAATATATATGTATTAATTAAATATTTTCAGATATGCTAGGGACATTATTTTACGCGTCATAAAATTAATCAAATAAATATATTTTAGGAGTGAAAATGATTATTTTTTTATCATTCATAAATAAAATATAATATAACCATACTTGTCCCCTCCTCCTACTAATAAATAATTTGAAATATTTTCCTATAGTACCTACGCATATTCAATTCCCCTTGGAGTAGGTATTATTATATTGAAACCCTAGAAAACAAAACAATAAAATATAATATTTAAAAATAATAATAAATGGGCCCAGTGTGAAATTATGAGCTATTGAAGTATGTGCGCCCTTTGAATGTATGAAAGGCATGTCAAAACTTTGGACGATAATTAAATGAAATGGGGCAAAAATTTAAACGCACTTTCTCATATATTACTCCCATTTATTGTAGATATCACGAAAAGCTGTAGTGGAGAATATAGGAGTTGGGTGGTAGTCTCAACCCTGTACCCCCCTAGCCCACCCCCCATCCGCCACCTCACTATATGCATAATTCCGCCGTAAAATATTACGTCTGCCGAGAATTGAACAGATATCCTTCAAAGTAAAAAGGGGTGGCGTGGCTCCCGCGTCCCGGGACATTTCACCGTGATTTATTGGGCTATATAGTATTATAATTAAAAGCGGTGCCTCGGCTGCCGCCCTGGTGTGTTCTGGGGTGGGCGGGGGTAGTCATAAATCTAGACGGGGGCGCGGACACTGGAAGTAGAAGGGGCACCACCCCCCACCTACACACATTCAAATGCCACCGCACGACGGCCTTTCATCATTCCATTCTACGTAGTTTTTCCTTTTCCGCCGCCGTAGAGCGACAAGAAGGCGGTGGGTGGGCGGTGGACCCCCACTTTAGGGGGGTAAGTTGTACCATAAGGGCCAGTTGACGGAACGGATGTGACGTTTCCATAAAATGGAATCAATTCACATTCGATATACTCACTCACTCTCTCTCTCTACTATACATATACACATCAATATATTGTGTCACTACTCCCGTACTCATGAGACAGGTTTAGGATTTGAATTTTCCTTTTCAATATCTTCGTCCACTTATGTGAATACCGATATAAAAATATACCTACATACACATACCCAAATATATAAGTACACTTTCACATACTACCAGTACATACATGTATTCCGTCCTCAGTATTTCGATTCGTGAAGTAGATGCAAAAAAACTTTATAAAAAATAATAAATAAGTAGAAACGAGAACTTATGTATAAATTATAACAATTATTTTCAATACTTTTTCACCGTAAAAGTTGTAAAACTTTAATTTTAAATGCGTTTGTAACTGATATCCAGAAAGTTTTTCCCTAATTTTCTCGAACAGAGTTCACATGTGTCGACTGATAACTTCAATTATTGATGGAAATGAATCTCTTAGTTCATAGCCAAGGAAACAATATTGAATTAATATGATGTAGACCTTGGGTTAGTCGCAAGAGATCGCGCCTTTGCGATAAACTCGCCCTCTGTATATTAATTGTATCTAATTTGAATGTATACCTTTTATGTAATTGTTTGTAATCAATGTACAGTAGAGAGTTAATAAATAAGTAAATAAATAGACATACACTAAGTATGAAACGTAGAAATATTGGTGCTTTCAGGCAATGTGGATTAAATTGTGTAAGTAGGTACTATTTACATATATTTATTTGTACCAATATAACATCTCCTATACATGAACAGCGTAGTCTTTGGACTTGCTACATTTCATGAGTATTGCTTAGTCACGGTAATTGTTAGGTATATATGTATGATATATATTAATAATAATATGTTCTGTTAAGATAATATGACTTTAATATGAACGGTTAAGATTAGCTGGCAGAACAGTGTCACCCCAATGGGTGATCCAATATAGGTACTTACGTACAGAAGAGTATGAGAGGAGATTCTCGTGTATTTAATATAGAACATAACGGCCAGTAGTAGTACTACAGTATACACAGTAGTTGCCTCTGCCGACGTTAAAACATAATATAAAACGAGGTTAAGACGTAAATCATACCCTACGTCGGGCATCCATTGTATGAGGTACCACTGCCACCCGTATCTACCCCCCAACACCCCAGTGTGACCTCCGGGGAAGCAGGGAGGATACTATACTATACTCCTAGTAGTAATAGTAGTACATCAGGGTGACCACCCCCCAAAGGATATGTATTATCTTTACTGCCAAGGGGTGCTTATAAAAACAATACTGCCATTGTTCGTTTTTTTTTTTATTTTATTTCATATTATTTTTTTACCATTAGAGTTTTTCGTAATTGAACATGTAAAATGCGAGATTTCTTCTCCATCGTCGTCGTTCGCCAGAATTGGAGAAATATAAAAATAATGATAATAATAATAATAATACTGCAGGGTATGGATGGAGAGAAATGAATGTCCTAAAAGCTTCTTTATTCTATTGTTCACTATGGAAATGATATAGGTATAATTGAGGTTGTTGTATATTAGGTATGTATGCTGGTGTTTTTATTTTTAAATCGTAATAATTCTGAGCTTATTGTCATCCAACAACAAAAACGACCTTAAAACATTATACAGCAGAGGCATACCTACGAGGCCTGCTAGTTAATTTTCAGGAATTTGGAAAATTTAAACAGCTGTAAAATTTGAATTCAGAATGTCAGTGACAGAGTTTTTAAGTAATTTTATCCAACATTAAAGTAAAAATTACACGATTCATGCACTTCATTGTGATAATCTCTGACCAAAACCATATAAAGTTATCACAAAAATCGTGTAAATTAGTAGGTATTACATTTTTTAGAAAAGGTGAAATTTTCAACTCAAAATTAAACAAAAAATCTCATTCGTACGACAAATAATGTTTTAAGAACAAATACTGTAAAATGACAAATTTGCGATGAAATGGGTTCAAAAATTGATCATGGTTCTCTCAATTCCCGAAAATTAAGTAACGCACCTAGTAATAATGTACAGACAATTGTTTGGAGATATTATTACAACAACAACACGCATAGATTGGATCAGGTTTTCTTTAAATAATACTACAATATATAAAATCAACCCTTAAAAATTAACGACCTTTTTATGTGCATATTTATTTAACGGTAAGAGGATTAACATGATATCACCATCATCATCATCAGAAGGCACTTATAAAAAGGATTAATAATTATTTTGTGTTAAAAAAGTTATCTTAAACAATAGGAAAAATAAAGAATAATACTGCATAATATAATGAAACAATACAACAAACGAAAAAAGGATTCGTTGAAATTCTATCAACTCTCTTTTTTTATAAATACTTAGGATTTATCAGACGACTTTGAAAACAATTAAATTACCATATAAAATACTTAATACTATCAGAAAAAGAGATATATTTTTGAAAAATACACTTCTCCACGCTCAGTCATATAAGCATTTTTATTTTATTTTAATTTAATTATTCAGAGAATTACAAAAGCTACAACAGTAAATTTATTAACTTGAAGACAATGCACGTCAGAAAAGGTTGATAAATATTTCGATACATGTTGTACCTATAAAAAAATACATAAAACCTTTACATACAGTGTGATCTGCTTAATAATTTAAGGAAGTTTCTACTGGTTACCTCAATTGTGACAAATGCTATGATACAGAGTCCTTGAGATGGTCACAAATCATTCAAAAGTGCCATGTAGATATAAATTATCCATATTATTCTCTCTCTGGTTTCAATCCTGGGATTGGTTTGCAGCAATTATCGCTTTAATTCTTCTCCTCCACTCCTCTCTGTCTTGTGCGGTTCTTTTGAATTCTACATATGATGAGCAGCGTATGTCCACTAACAGATCCTCCAGGTACTCTCGGCGTGGGCGTCCTCTAAAGTTTGTCCCCTCGGTCATACCCTCCATTACGGCATGCAAAAGGCCTTCTTGTCGTATTACATGGCCGATCCACCATATTATTATAAATAAATAATACCTAGATAATCGATTAGTAATGAAAATTAATCGGTTCACTTAAAAATTCATAATATTTTGTTAAATCGCACGTAAATATTTCAGAAATTTTTATTTTTTCATATAGACTGGGAGATTGAGAGCCGTAGAGGGGTTGGAAGAAGCCGGCTTTCCTGGCTCCAGAACATTCGAGAGTGGACCGGGATGAGAGGTGTGGAGGAGCTGTTTCGTGCTGTCCAGAACAGGAAGGATTTCTCCCAGGTGGTCGTCAACGTCGGGGGGACCCGACAAAACAAGTAGAGAAGAAGAAGATATAGACTGGAAAAAACTATTAAAAAAGAGAGTTTTGAACTTGATCACTCACAAAAATGATTCATTAGTCAGAACCAAAATAAATTGTAAAATAGTAATTAAATGTAAAATATGTTGATGCGAACTCGGAGTCCGCGAAACCGGTAGTGCGCTAGTCATACTAAATAGTACCTTACTACTATACTATACCATCACGGCATATCCCACGATTGGGGTAGCCAGCAGACTAGCTACATATAATAGACATGCAAGCTGTACTCTCCATGCCAATATAAAATCAGGATGGGTAGCAAACTTCATCGCTGAATTTAAGATGTAAAATGTCTTAATTTTTTCGAACACCTGCCTTTTACAGGACACTCGAAAACTTACGGAGAAGAGCTATGACATGCTATTTTTTATATATTTTGAATTGTTTTTACTCATAATATTCAAGTTTACATGGAAGAGTTGCATTCTTAATTATAATTGAAAAATTGTATTTTTATATTTGTATTTTTTTCTAGTATTGCCCCAGAACAGATTTTAATCTAATGGGGCAAAATATTCCATAATATTCTTTATGTTTATTTTGTATGTTTTATTTGGAATAATAAATAAATAATTTTTTTTTACCGGGTGCTCCACGGGGTACTCAAAAATTAATGATTTTATTAGATAATTTAAAATGAAGTGTGACAATGTTAATGCCGATACAGTCAATGAAAAAAAAAATTACAAGTTAATAACAAACAGCATTCATTGCTCTATAAGGAAAGTCAGAGAAAATACCAAGACATTATTACAATTCTCCTAGTTTGAATATTACATGCTTAAAACATTTAAGCAAAAAAACATTTTTATTCAAACAATGTGTCTAAATATAACACCGTAGTAGTAACTGTTTCTTAGTCCATTCATCTCTGAAAGACCTTTTAAATTTATCGGTTTACGCTTTAGCCCTTCGTCAGTATTCAGTAGTAATAGTATGTATGTATGTCCGTACAAAATGTTCTTGTTGTAATAATATTACGTTTTTTTGTTGAGTAATAACGTACACGTACTAGTATTAACGATTAAATTTTTTTTTATCAAAATTTTGGTTTGCATTGAATCTTTCACTATTTTCTGTAAGTCTCGAATGTCTTGTAAAAAGCAATTTTTTGTAGAACATTACATAAATTATAAAAAATAACATCTTCAATTCAGTGATTAGGTATGCTATCTATCCTAAATGTCTCAGCATGGAGATACTTACTTTCATATTTATCACATATGTATAGTTGGTCTCCTGTCCGTCATTTGTGGGAGTTACCGTGATGATAAAGATATGATATATAAATAGGAATTTTGGTACTGCAAAAAACCCAACTATAATAATTCGTAAAAACTCATAGAAAGCTAAATGCTGTTTGAGAAAGTTAAGTAAATCGGTAGTTGGGTCATTGGTAATAATAATCATCTGTTAAAAATGTGATTAATTCTGTTAAAAATGTAATTAATTTTTAACTTCGAATTTAATCTTAAAAAAAATTACTGTAACGTTAACTCACAAAGACTTTCATTAAATTAAGTCTGTTACTTTTATTTCAGTAAGAATCCCCTGGTTTTTTTTTATAAAACCCATGGAAGTTTAAAAATTAAATCGACTTTATTGATGAAGTGATTTTTTAACATTCTTTATGAAACCGCCCTTTTAAACGGCTAATGAAGTTAATATGTGTGTATGAGAAATTGTATGAATGTAGAAGAAGTGAAAAAAATATGTGAGAATATGTCTATATGGCACTCCGTTCTCTCTGCGTACCCCACTTGGGATACAGCGTTAAATTAAAGTATATTAACTCTACTGTTTATGGAACATTTAACCGAGTTAAGCTATCGATTAACATTGGTCGGCTTTAAATACTACGTACTTTTGTAAGAATAATAAAAATAATGTACGTACCTACATTACAATATAACACAATATATTTCCCTCTGTGTGTGTGTATTGCTGAAAAAATTGAGGACATAATGGACATATAACGCAGTAGGTACAAGTTCAAAGAGTAAATAAGAAGCATAGAAAAAAAGGAAATAAAGATTGATGAAAAGATATTTTTCGTCCAGTTTTCTTTTCGCCGTCTCCGTTGTTCATGAATGTAACACTGTATTCTCCTCTTATTTCTCTTCCAATAATAATTCTCTTGAATGACTGAAAGCCACAACACATAAACATGAAAATAAATACGTAGTTTAGTTCAGGATGATAGCCATGGACGAAATGTCATTACGGACTGAAAACATATACCTACGGTTTTATTTTTCTTACACACTTCATAACTTTTTATATATTTGTCGTATTACACAGAGGAAAGTAATATTGTTATCATCGTCAATAGTTAAAATATTGTTTGAGATTAAATCAACTTATATACCAATAAAGACTAGACTAACTTTATTCCATTTGATTGACTTGCGACAATGCTTTAACTATTAATTGAGGAGTGTAGAAGCAAAGACACGTTGATCCATTTTGTAAAAGATTTATAACATATATATTAAATAAAATACCAAAAAACAACAATCATCGTTCGAGGATAATAACAGCCTATATAAAAACTAATAAATAAATGAATAAACAAATTAAACGAAATAATACCTTTCAGAAAATATATGAAGTGGTGTATAAATGTGTTTCAATTTCGAATTCATAACGAGGGTTTGTAGTCCAATAGAAGAAATGTCCGTAGTTAGAATTCTGCTGTCGACCTACATTGCTTTCATTATAATATATCAGGTATTGATTACATATTGTGAATTCAGGATATTGTGATAATTGGATGATTTTGGAATTGGTGAATTATTATGGTCCATAAGTGGAGAAATGGATTGTTGGAAAAAGAACAAGATTCAGTACGTCTTTGGACTCACCATACATTGAAATTATCTCTAAAAAATAAATAAGTATTTCCCTACATAAAAATCATAAATAAACGATATAATACGATTAACTTTTCATTCTTCATTATCAAAAGCGTTTCGCGTGAAAATAGTTTTCTGCAGAGAGATACCAATCGTATTTATTTTGACAAATATGTGTCTATACAAACAATCACCATCATTCAAAAATATTTGCAGTCTCGCTTTCAATGGCACACGAAATATTTATTTTATTTTACATCATACATACATACATACCATCACGCCGCTTCCCTCGCGGGGTAGGCAGAAAGGATCGAGCGCCACTTCCTTCTATCCTTGCACACATCTTTCGCTTCCGTCACTGTCATACAATTCCTCATGCATGCTCTCCTGTTCAACGTGCTCACCACGTGACCGTCCTGTAGGATTTTATTTAAATGATCTTGCCATTTAATCCTCGGACGTCCACGTCTCCGAGCACCATTCCTCTCAGACAAATATAATATCTTCTTAGTCATTCTGTCCTCATTCATTCTTTCTACGTGCCCAAACCATCTTAACTTATTCATCCTTGTTATTACACTACTTTTATTTTACATGCATTTATAATACGGTATAAGATTGATTTTATATTATTAAACGATGGATAATAATAACAAGAACAAACAAATTAATTTTGTATTCTTTCAAAAAACGTCACATAAGAATTAATTTGATGCTCTGTATTACGAATGCCAAGAAAAAGTTCCATAACCGTAATTTTGTGTACATACTTACATAATATTCCAATCAGATTTTCGAAGCGAATAAATACAATAATATCTTTCATACATCCAACAACAAACAAATATAAATTACATTATATTATTTGCGTAATATATCGCCAATATATGTATGTATACATATATATGTGATAGTAGGATAGTAGTCCTATGCATTATGAATATAATATGTGTTTGTGTGTGTGTGTATAATGTATGTTACATAAAGATCATAAGCGCACGAAGCAATTCGCAAGAATCAAACATAAACATCATGTTTCAAAATTTGCTGGCAGCTTTGACAAATTTATGCTAGTGTTTTACGGAATATGAGTCTTGGAAAGGGACGAGTAAAGGGGTTAGGGAGGGAGAGAGAATGGAGTGTAAGGTTGTTGGGAGGTGAGAATAGAGTGTGGTGGGGTACGTTGGGGCGTTGGGGTGACCCCGTAAATTACACCCAATATGGCAAAACCGGGTGCATCTTTCGAAGAAATACAAATATGAAAAATGTTATTAAGATGATTTACAATGCGAACTCTGTTTTCGGGGCGTTTAATCGTGCATTGTAATTTTTTTCATATCTACGTTTATTTGTTTATTTAAACCAAAATAAATACAGCTATGTAATTATTAGTGATGGTGTCGTATTGAAGTTTTATCCAAATTTATTTATAAATTAATGTATTTGGATTCATTTGATTTATTAAATATTTTACAAATTTTAAGCTTACTGAGGTACTTACTCTATACGATATGTTCACGACACAAACAAATTAACTTTTGAGTTTGCTTCATATCTATATTGATGTATTTTTTTGAAAAACTTATTTTTATGTAAAGGGTAACCATCGAAATATTGCAAACTTGAGAATAAAAAATAGTTGTCCTTTTATAATACAACACTTAAATATATCATAATTATTGTATACTGAGTCAAGTATAACAATATTAGGTTCTTTTTGAATAACGACACGGAATTTATATTTACACAATATATTCAATAAATAATTCCTATTATAATTTGTCGAACACAATTTGTCAAAACACGCAGCCTAACAGTGCAAGTCAAGGTTCTATCAATTAATGAGCGCCGCTCTCCACAGGCGGCCAACCTATATAGACTACATAGTATTGCTACTCACTCATCATAACTACTGTTTACTTGAAAACAAGGTTCAAGGTTCACTTAACCTGTACTGTGTATCAAAGTCCAAACACTATACTCTCCCCTCACAACCTTGAAAATCTTTCTATACTACATATTTAAATATTTATACAATTCTATGTGATTGACAGTGTTCTCTACTTATTTCAAGACTCTATACATATAAAACAAAACATTACAAATACACGCAGACATGTTCTTCCTTCCGTCCAGGGCCACCAGATGAAGTCTTCTACCAGCCTAAGTCCTGGGTCTCAGCTGTCCCCACCAATGGCCTCCAATCTGACCTGAAAAATTCAGAACCGGTGAGAGCTTTGCCTTCAAACAGGGGGAGGGGACCTAAACTCCTACTATTAATCAGAGGGACTGTCATCCCAATGCACAGATCTCACATCTATCCGATCCATATGTCTTTTCCAGAGCTGATCAGTACCTTTGATTCTAATAAGAAAAGTTCTATTTCCTAATATCTTTTCAATTTTACCTAAAACCATATTTTCACTCCTGAGATCTTTGACAAGTACTGATGTACCCAAATTAAATTCCTTTTTCCTCCCCGAGACAAACTTCGAACCCCTGGAACTATCTTTACAAGTTTCCATATTTACATACCTTTTCTCATATCTATACCTATTTAAACATTTACATCCATTGTTATTCCGCTTTTTCACTAAATTCTTAACTATATTCTCAATGTCTATATTAAAATTAACCCAATAAAAATAACTTCTAACAAATGATTTCATTTTCCCAATAACTGAATAATTTTTACACAAATAATTTATCACAATACCTTTAACTGATTCCGGAATAACAATTCTATCTCTGTAGAATAAATAATCCTTGTACACAGTCAAATGTTCCTTCACATTAAACAACTTCGCAATAGATTCATTTTACTGTCTTTTGCACGGCCAATTATTTTTTTCCACATATTTAACAACTTTTTCCAATGTATAATCACTTTTACTTCTCTCTAAAATTAATTTCGAATTAAAACTATTATTTTTATTTACAAAATCTAATTTTTGTTGTTTCACATTACACGCAAGCGATGCGTTCGCACTGAAATTCGGAATATTTTCAATGGGCTTTGCAACAATATTGTTTAATTCACTGCCTTCCGTGCTATGTACTTTGTACCCTATATTATACCTACGCATAAAATCTGTACCCAATATTATTTTATTCCCGCTCTCTGTTACAACAAATTTAATATTTTTTTCCATTCCATTATGATTTATTTTACAATGTTTAATACCTAACACATTCAAACTGTGCCCGCTATACGTAGATAAATTAATTTCATCACACTTCTCTATTATATTATTTTCGTTGAATATTTCTTGCAATTTTTGAATAGATATACAGCTAATATTCGCTCCCGAATCTAAAATACATTCAACATTTTTATTCTCAATTCTTACATTTAATTTTATAAAATCGTTTTCGGTGTCTTGCGAATTATAAATACCTTGTATCTTATAACAATTTTCACTCAAATGCCCTTTAGATCTACATTTTCTACAAAAAAATTCTCTATTAAATTTACATTCACTTTTATAGTGATTTCCCTTACAAATAAAACATGAAACATTTTTATTATGCTTATACCTACTCGTATTTACATTTGAATTTAACCTTGAAAATTTTGACGGTCGATTATTTTTCTTATAATCTGTATCTGTACTACTTGAACTACTGAAACTATTATTGTTTCGCCTGGAAATCTGGCTAATTTCCTCAAAATTTTCTACCTCTTTTTCTAATTTACTCTCTAGTATGTGCTCATAACTAGAAGCCAAAGCAACTGCTTCGTTCAAAGATACTTTATCTTTATCACATTTTAAGAATAACTGCTGTTTAATCTCTTTATTTCTAATTCCGATTATAAACAAATCTTTTATATTACTTTCTAATCTTGTACCAAACTCACAATCGATACTTAATTCTCTTAATCTTAAAGCAAAATCTTTAACATTTTCCGAATGACCTTGAGTAGCCTTGAAAAAAATTTCACGCGATTCAAATACACTTTTTTCCTCTTTAAAATAACCATTCAATATCTGAATCAACTCTTTATAAGACTGTTTTTCCACAGAAGCTGGAAAACACAGATCAGACAGTAGCTTGAAACTGCCTTGGGACAACGATGTTATGAAGAAAGCACGCTTCTTCACATCAGTCCAACTTTCATCATTTAATAATAAGGCGTTCTCCCACCTTGTCCTGTAAGAAGGCCAACTCATTGTCTTGTGACAAAACGGCTCTAAACTTCTCGAAGTCATTTCGGAAAATACCACAAGCAACAACAACCAAGAATAAAAAATAGACTTAGCTGATGAGAGTCTCCTCCAATCGCCCCGGTCTTCTGGATTTCCTTGCAACAGCAATGGACTCCGCCTGGCTGACTAGCAAGACTCTCCTCTCCTGGCTTCCTGGATCCACCAACTGGCTCCGCCTGGATGCTGGGTGACCCCTGTCTCCCACTGCTGCCTGCACCTTGCCTCAAACTGGCTCCTGAGACTTCCTGTCTCCCTGCTGCTACCTGCAACTTCTCCAACTGGCTCTTGAGACTCCTGTCTCCCTGCTGCTACCTGCAACCTTGCCCAACTGGCTTCTGAGACTCCTGTCTCTTTGCTGCTACCTGCACTGCTGGCTAATCTGGCTTTGGAGACTCCTGCCTCCTTTCTACTCCTGTAGACTGCCTTACAACTCTTTATTTCCGCGTACCGCCGACAAAACTTTCGGCGCGCAAAAAAAAACTATTGTTGCGTGTCGACAATATTATTCACGAACTACCGAACTGCGCCACGTATTGTATACTGAGTCAAGTATAACAATATTAGGTTCTTTTTGAATAACGACACGGAATTTATATTTACACAATATATTCAATAAATAATTCCTATTATAATTTGTCGAACACAATTTGTCAAAACACGCAGCCTAACAGTGCAAGTCAAGGTTCTATCAATTAATGAGCGCCGCTCTCCACAGGCGGCCAACCTATATAGACTACATAGTATTGCTACTCACTCATCATAACTACTGTTTACTTGAAAACAAGGTTCAAGGTTCACTTAACCTGTACTGTGTATCAAAGTCCAAACACTACAATAATGAAAAATTGTAACTGGTAAAATAATTTCAAAATTTTCACACATGTGTGATTTCTGAACAAACATGTTTTATTAAATTATTTGTGTATTTCATCCAACTTTTTGAATGATTTATATGATATAAGTAAATATTATTATTATACTTCCATATTGTATTTTTGATATACATTGGTTGAATTTAGTTAAACGTTGGTATACAGATAATTTAAATTTATATGAAAAGGCACGGAATAGATGGGGTATATGCATAATATTATTACACACATACACACAATTCACATGTTATTATTACGTATACAACATGAAAATGGGTGTGTGTTTGTATGTGTGTTGCCTTAAAGTTTTCAGTTTATCAGTCAACAGTCGACCCAAGGGAGGCACGACGCCGTGAAGCCAGATTTATGTGTTTACTGTATAAATCAAACTTACCCACCGACGCCCTTTTCCCCCGTTTACCCAGAACCACCCCCTTCACTAGACTTAAGCAAAAATTATGTAATTCCGCATATTTCATATTTTGCATGACAAGTTGTATTCTTTTGTTTTGACAAGATTCTTTTGTTTGGTATGAACTCGCTATACATACCTTCTAACTACAGTGATACTCATACAACTTGGATACCTTCCCCTTGTTTATAGTACTACATGTACAGTAGAGGATTTTTAGAGCAATACATTCTAAGGTTCAAGTTCATGAGCTTTCATTGTACATATGTATACACATAACAGGAAGACGTCTTTTACAGCCGGTTTATCCATATAAGCAATATGAAAACTAAGTATCTCTTTAAATTAGATATTAAGTTATATAAAAGATTTATATTAACTTTTTATTAAGTTATCTATTAAAGAGGAAAATTTATTGATCTATTTACTACTTTATTTCATACTGTAAGTTTTGTTATAACTATCTGTCTCAAAAAAAACATTTTTTTCATTAGTAATGTTACTCAACAGACACCTCATCTGCACAACGAATAGATTTCACAAACTCCTTTTAGTAAGAAACAGGAAAGGTGTTTCAATGCTTACGAATCGGCTAAGGATGGTTTAAGTGCACTTTACCCGTGGTACGTTCTCCAATCTGACCAATTCCTGTTTCACTCACGCAGGTGTAAAAATCCAGTAAAATTCGAAAACTTCATTTAACTTTATTCATGATTGCGTAGTATTTATCCATCGCTCATTTACATAATATATATTACTTGAGTACATGGCATTTTAATTACAAACTGCATCGCTCTTTTTTCCCTGACGTTACATCGGACACACTGTTGGTAACTGGCTTTTCATTGTACAGTGACAAACTAGGAAGTTGTGAGATGGCGGCAGACGCGGAGTTAGAATTAATTAAAAATGCTGTCAAGAAGAAATTATTGCTCAAACGAAGGACGCTTATTGTGCCTAGCTAAATATATTATTATTGTTATTATTATGTAACACGCTGGTTGTGAAAATATTTATCACTTTAGTTGTGTCGCCATGTAAGTGATACATGGTATAATATAAATATATTTTATTCAAACTATTTACATCCCTTTATGGGGAAACGAAGAATATCGTACGCTTAACTGTACAAAACTAACATCTATCACATTGTAATTGAAAATACTGATTTTCATTGTTTATGAAATCGATATCAAGAAGCTCGTATTTGTCTTTTCATTCGCAAAGATTATGAATGTAAATAAATGGACTTATTAGAAGATTGCAGAATTAAAATAACAAAACATAACATAACATGTTTAGACAATTCACACAAACCGAGCTAGTCCCAAACTAAGATGCGAATCTTGTATTATGGGTACTAACACGACGATACATATATATACAATGCACTGAACACATATACATGTAACACCCAGACCCAGGACAATTTGAAAAAGGTCATTCTTCATTTTGCCCTGGCCGGGAATCGAACCCGGGACCTCGTGACTCAAAGGCAAGTGCGTTAGCCTCCACGCCACACCGGTCGTCTAATTATTTAATTAGTAGAATTATTCTTCAATTTCTCAAATTAGTAGAATTATTCTTCAATTCTTTACTTCTTCTATTTTTATGGCATTGTGCAAAACATCATAATATATTTATTGAAATTCAATAAATATATAATGATCAAATTATAATTTTTGTAAAAAAACATTAAAATCTCTCCAATACAACAACAGCCAGAATTAAATTAGGAGTGATAACTCAAGGTTAATAAAAATTCATTAAAATTAACTTACCTATAATTACAGTACCTATTAATTTTTTTTCTATATAAACTTAAAACGTGTTATGTCTTAAAAAACATACGAAATATGACGTATTATTGAAAGAGTGGGGGCCTATTCTATTCCGGGGACATGGATAACCTGAAATATGTGTGGTAATCAATGTAAAAAATCGGTAATTGAAATTTCGGTACGTACTAAAAAACCAACGATTTCAAATACGTGGGGTCACTAATTGAATTGGCTAAATAACACTCTTGTGATTGGGTTAAGTCAAGACAAGAAAAATGCTGATGGTAAATACACGGAAAGTTACAGTGACACATAGGTATGGATGTGCATTTCTACTTAGTGCCAATTAAAAAAAACTTATAATGTATCTATGTTTTAAAAGAAAGTTGTGGATGCATTAGCGATAGTATGGAACAGGTGAAAGTAGCAGTGAAAAATATAATGTATTTTTCTGATACTTTAAAAATAATTCCTTTTGCTTAGCCATTTAATTTAATACATAATATAAACAATGAAATATAATGTAATATGATGTATATTTAAAATTTTTAAGGTGTAAGTTTCTTGTTTATATCTAAACTTATTTTTTTATGTTACCGTTATGATGATGTACGTAGGAAACATTCAGAAATGACACATTTTATAATGGTTCAGAGAGAATGACACGTATTTATACTCCGCAATCACACACTTTTCCACGTTCAAAAAGTAGCGAAATGCATTTTCATTTATGTCATGACTAAGTTATAAAATTATTCATCTAAATATAAGGTTTTCTCAAAAAAGAAAGCACCTTTTGGTGGCAAGACAGTGATTTCAAAAATAGCAGTGAAAAATGTACGCGTACGAACCTTGAAAGTTGTCGTGTAGCAGCATGTTTGAAGAACGACAGAGCATCATGAGAGAGAGAGAGAGTAGCGAAAAGAGGAGAGCGTAGACGTGTAAGGATAATTTATGTCCTTTGTCGCCCAGACACCAAACACTGACTCAATTAAGGGAATGATATCCCTTTTAATGAAAATATCACCTCCTCAACCGCTACTGCTTTATTAATTTATGTCTTTTAATTATTATTATTTTCATCGTTAGGACTATGTATCTACAACTACTACTAACTAATATACAGTGAGGAGAAGAGAAAACATAATATAAACCAATAGCAGTAGTCGTATAATGTTGTCTTTAATGAGAATGTTGTGTCAAAACTGTTCTTGGTTTGTTAAATCAACCCTATAGATTCCTGGTAAAGCGAAAATTTATGAAAGTTCGTAAAACAGTATTATAATAAAAAGTACCTTTCTAATAATTTTTTTCATGATTTTTTTTATGGGACGTTTTCAAGAACGCACTCAAAAGAGTGAGAGACCCATCCTCTCCCGAGGACTTCGTGGAACCACTTTTTTCATTTCCACATTAATAATGTTTGGAGAAAATTTTCATATGAAATAGGACAAAAATCAGTCGGAAAACAAGAAGTAGGTTAGAAAAAGTAATGACTGAAAAAATCTCTATTCAACAATATGAACAACAGAGACAGACAAAAACATGATACAAAAAGAATACAAAATAATTTGAAACCAACAACACAGAACAAACGTCTGAATGAGTGGTGATATCGCGTAGGTAGACGATGTGTATGTATGTATGTTACCTATAGTACTTATATCGTAGATGTACAATAATATCATAATCAGTCTTTTCGACAAATGTGCTGGGGTTTTTGGATAATAAGCCGACTAGTAGGTATGTAAGTTTTTGCAATAAATCTAGACCTGGATTCATAAAAAAAACACGTCAATCATATAAATCCTAATTTGTCAATCATTATATAATATAGGGTAAAACCGTTTAGATCATTGTTCAGGCATAGAGTTTTGTGTGCGAAAAACGTTGTTATATTCTTCTTCTATCAGTGCCGTATCAAGTCCTCCCGATGTTGGCGATCACTCTGGAGAATGCCTCTCTGTCTTGCGCTGTGCGGACCAGTTCTCCCATCCGTGTTTTTCCGGTCCATTGCCATATATTCCACAGCCACGGGTAGGTACATTTTACATTTTTAAAATATTTAGTAATGCACTACATAAATTTATTTGTATTAAATACTAAATTTTAATTTGGTACAAAGACGTATATGAATAAAATAAATTTTTAAAAAGATTGATCATACAAAATACAAAAACTTTGATATTTTTGTTGTTGTTGTTGTTGTTGAAACAAATTTTTGATTAATTTCCATTACATAATATAATTAATTATATTGTTCACAGTTCTTCAAGAGATATATTTATTAGCTGACTGCAACAAAAAAAACTGTAATTTGTGTTGTAGCGACTGATGTCCGCATATTGCCTACAACATGTAGATATAAGAGAGACAACACGGAGTATAATAGTAGACGGAGGGATGTCGAAAAGAGAGAAGTGAGGATTTAGCAATTGTCACAAGCAATTTACATGTATATCCATCAGAAGATCGTCCAAGGGACGTGAACAAAACAATCGCCTTTGATGTGAACGTACATACACAGTGGGTAGGCAGTACTGTATGAAGTAATAGAAGTTGTATGTATCTATGTTTATCAAAATGTATCTCTCTCTACCTAGTATCAAAATAACACAATGGTATGAACCTGAGAAGGCTTTTCGTGCCTACATATACCTTCAAAGAAGATACCCAGGTGTATCCATTTTCCATTACTTTCTATATAATATATGAACAGAATAATTTGCTGTAGGTACGATATGTCATTATATTTTTACTACATAAAATTATTAAAAATTAATTAGAAAACTTTGCAGCATCCGTCAGTGAATTAGTCTCCCACTCTTTTTTTCTCTCCCAAGTTTTTGAGTGTTCTGTGAATGACAGGTGTTAAAAAATAAAAATATTTTACATAAAAAAACATTCCAATGTACAAAACTGAATGTCTTAATTTTTTGTTGGCACATAAAGAACAACTTGCAAATTGTACTACTAGTAGATATGATAAAAACTTTATTCTAGAACTTGGACAATTTCTAAGGTTCATGTATCCAATTTCTAAAAGTAAATAATATGTTTTATTGCTGATTAATACTGATGAACTAAAGAATATCGTTGTTGTTGTGGAAGAAGTTATTAACTGTATCTGTAAAATTTCTTGTATAAGTTTTTCAATATAAAGAATTTAAGAATTTATTAAAAGTAAATATAAGCATTATGAGTAATTGAACACACATTATTAAATTTAACAATAAATATTTTGAAATCCCCAAACAGTAATAGTATTGCTGGTATAAGGGGACACAAGACAAACAAATATTAATTCCAAATTATATCAAAATGAAAAACACAAACACAATTACTCCCTCTCTTCAATCAGTTGCTAAAAACTTGCTTTTTTGTTAAAAAGTCCAAGCCTATTCAGCTTCCTTAATGTGGTTTAGCAATATGTACATAAAATATTATACATTGATATTTTTCAAGTGTGTAATGTGTTGTATGAAATGTAACAGAATCATTCTTTGAAGTGAAATTGCAAAAATTTATGTACTTTATTATTTTTTTGTATAGGTACAGAAAATATTTAAAATGTTTTTTTTTTCAAAAAGCAGATAATTAAGAAATTTAAAGCGTTTATCAAACATGTTATAAATAATGAGGAATTGAGATTCAGTGTCCATATTAAAGTTGATTATAGAATCTTTACAACAACTGCGAATTAAAATTCTACTATCCTTTGATATATTTATATGAATAATATTAAATATGAACTTAAAAATAAAAGTTATAATTATTGATCAAGATTTACGATTAAAGATATGTATGTGATTAAAATAATAATGATTGTCAAATTAAACACTCGACCGTCTTTAGAAAAGTCCAAACATAATATGTTAACACTTCATTGTTAAATTACGACTTGGGCTTTCAACAGGTCACGTCAATTTAATTGAACGATCAAAGAAAAAATATTATAATATCAAGTATATCGAATAATATAATATTAATAATAATATAATAACGATTGAAGAGAAAAGGAAAGACTGTCACATATTTCTGTTTCCTTTAATAAATAATCCAGCTGCGCCAAAATGTGGAGAGGAATGTGAAAAGATGGAGAGACTATAATAAACATCATGGCACGGTATTATCATCGTGATGTAATAAAAATATCTCACTTGAAAGTATCTACTATCGTAAAAAATAATCGTTAATACATATTATTATTATTTTCTGGTAATGACAGTTGTTTTCGTAATGCATAGTTTTGGTGATGACAAATTGTCGCGAATTAAAGGTTTTTATAATGATTGCATCCTTTATTTAAACACATAAGAAATACAACACTTTATGTGATCTTGTAACATCATTGCATAAGCGTAATACATTTCTAAAATACTAATCTTCTCCAAATGGCTTATGACACATACATAGATTGTGCAAAGAAACGTTTCATAATCCTAGTTCGATCATTTATATCTTGGTATATTAAGGAGACTCCTGTCTAGTACTGTTTTCACCATCTCTTACCGTCTACCTAAACAGCCTTCTTATTTATTATTTTTATTCTTCACTGTACATTGGTTATAATATTTCAAATCAAAACAAAGTATCATTAAAATATAAGTTATACAATGCAATGTACAGAGGGAGAGTTTATCGCTAAAATGCGATGTCTTTCAACTAACCCGGTGATATTGAATTAAAAATAATCGATAAAGGAAACTTGTGCCATCCTTAAAATGATAAAATATGTCAAAAATATGTCTGAAATCTTTCGTGTCTAGTACATTAAGCAAAACTCGGTTAAAATTTCATCTGCACATTAACTGTCAAGTCAGGTGTGTGTATTTTATAATGCGCAACATGAAATGTAAAAGAAGAGTACTTCAGCATTAATCTTGGAGTGATATATACATACTTTATTGCGGCAAAAAGAAAAACACGACAGCGAAAATTGATGCGAAAAACTTGGAACACCCAACAACACCATCGGTTCACTCATCAAGACGTTATTTTTATGACGGTCGTTAAAAGTAAAGAAGCCCTTTAAGAAAAATGCCGTTACCGTAATAATAAACGTCACAATCGGAAGGACCATAAATAATTCAGTGACAGACAACAATCCCATATCCCTTGTGGATAAGAAGGAACCACGCTCTCTTATTATGGCACTAACATTGACTGTTTTGCATTTAACACCTTAACCTAACGACCATAATATTACCTTTGTTATACTATGTATGTAGATACCTATACCTTTTTAGTTTTGTTTATTTTGTTCGATTTTTAATTCATTTTCCCACGCACTTTATGCCAATGTCGTTTATTGTAACATCGTTAAAAGTGTCAACGTTGTTTGCATAAGTTCCAACTGACTTTTATGCGCATATTTTCATTCAAATCTACGAGTTTGTGTTTGTATGTGAGGAATGCATGTATGTATGATAATTAACTAAAGTTTATATAGGTACAATATAAAATGATGTGGTAATACTATGGTTGTATGTTTAGTGTGTGGTACGGATCGTAAATGATTGTTCAGTTGGTTGGATGGCCAAGGAGAAGTTTGTTGTGCAAGGTATCCTATCTATCACTATCCGTAATAATATTGCAGTCAACAATCCATCACTAGAGTGTCTGGTGTGGTGTACGAGGACTGGCAAAGATATCAATCATCTCTCGTAGTATCGATTGGTTCGGCTCGGGGGTCCAGGGTGTGGGGAACGGGAGAGTGCATCCGCCGTGTAGAAGAACGTCTGGCGAGGCTTGGGGCTTAATTCGCCGCCTTGGGGGGACGTGGTGCAGCGACACCCGTCAATCGATTGTCAAGCAGCGTGTATGGGGGGCATTGCACCGCCCGCATCCCTCCGACTCTCTCAAGGCGCCTCCGCCACCCGCTGCCCACTGCCCCCACGTCGTGGGCGGGCTCGGGGAGGCGAGGACATTCGTTTGAACGACCGATCTGACCCACATTTCACTGATATTTATAATAATTGAACCAGGGAACTGAGAGATGCGGAATAAGTAATAAATCGCGGTAACTATTCGAAATACTACGTCGTAACAGACTTGAGTGTAGTATGCACATCCGACGTTATGGTCTCGGGGCATTTTTATTTTTCTGTTGGCTGCGCGAATGAGAGATACTCGCTGGAAGAATGTTTGGGATGGCGTTAAATTTATGAATATTATTCGAGATAATGTTGGAAATTTAACGTCTCTCCTGAATGAGATAGACTTGATACAGATCTGAGCGCATGTTTATATTGTACATAATAATATAATATGTACCTAAGTAAGTTCACCTATGTGAGCTTGCAGACAACATTACTTCTTACAACTGTCGGAAATTTCCGGTCAACGTTGGAAATTTGGCTACAGTTTATTACATAGCCGGAGGTTTGTTGAGAATTGTTTCATAAATTGTGTTGAATGGTCTTATCCGGAAACGATTACTGTTTTCGATAAATAATAATTTCATAGATTTACTCTTTGGAAAACGGCAGAAGAATATTGCATTTGGCAGTAAGTAGATATTATTCTATGATGCATTTTGGCAAATACATATATTTTAATTGGATTTCACGAACAAACTTTCTAAACAATGTCATTCCATATTATATACATAATATATTACTTACAAGTTAATTCAAACAATAATAAATCTTTCATATTGAGTTCAAAATTTAATTGGATTTCAATATTGAAGAGGGATACCTTTTTCCTTGTTATGGTAATTTGAATCCTAAATTTATTTGCCTAGAGAAGTCATACAATTAGAATCTAATCAAGGAAAAATATTGGGCAGTGGATATCTTTACTTGCGAATAATAAAGTAAATATGTCACCTAGTTAACACATATACATATTTACAAGCATGCTCATAATATTATGTAATATTCATATTGAAAGCTTTATGACATGTATGGAGAGCCCGATGTGATCAACTCCATCAATGTGGGGCGCTTAAGATGGGCTGGTCACATAATCAGAATGAACGATGATAGCCCTGTAAAACGCCTCACACTCCTCACACCACAAGGACGAAGAAGACCAGGAAGATATAAACTGCGATGGATGGACACTGTCAGCGCCGATGCATCCACACTGCAAATAACTAACTGGATGACAAAAGCAAAGGATAGACGAGAGTGGAAGAGACTACTGGATTCAGCCAAGGCCCACCCAGGGCTTTCGAGCTCATGATGATGATTCATATTGAAAATATATTAAAATGGTTTATACCTTTTGACTATAAGTGCATCATA
Organism: Athripsodes cinereus; assembly: GCA_947579605.1. Taxonomy (NCBI): domain Eukaryota; kingdom Metazoa; phylum Arthropoda; class Insecta; order Trichoptera; family Leptoceridae; genus Athripsodes; species Athripsodes cinereus. The sequence continues at coordinate 22,119,073 of OX388313.1, read as the reverse complement.
TATTATAATATAACGTTCAGCACAAAGATGCACGGATGAGTGGCACGGCGTCATATTATCGTATTACCATACAATAGAACAGAAGTGGCCTTTACATCAACATGAACTCCTGATACCTAGTACTCCTACCAAGACAAACATTACATAGAATAATAAGCTCGCAATATTATTTAAATCTTTTATAATAAGAAGTTGAAATATTATTGCAACAACATGCCAATACATATTAAAATATCTTGATAACGATACATACACATTCGTTATTTTCATATGGAGGTTGAGTTTTTTGAGTATGTTTATTATTTTCTGATACTGGATTTTATGCATATACTATTTTTATAACATGGATAGGACAGCAAGCATGTTCGAGTTCGTGTTCGTTTTAGTTCGTCGGTAGCCTTGGGGTAGAGTCTCGGCATTCAGAACAAGAAGGGGTCCGTGGTTCGATCCCAGGTGCCGGCAAACTCCCCTGTCACGGCACAAGCTTTTAGCTTAGTGTGAAAGGTGTATAAGGTTGTATTTGGGTTTATAAAAAACCCAGATACATCTTTTAAAAAAAAAAATATTCATTACACATCTAAACCTAATAAGTCCACTTGCTGGCCCCCTTCTGATAGACAAATAAATTAATTGTTTTGGGTTAGTTGGAAGAGATCTCATCGTTGCGATAAACTCGCCCTCTGCATATTGATTGTATTTAATTTGAATATATACCTTTTTGTAATTGTTTGTAATCAATATACAGTAAACAATGAATAAAAAAATAAGTAAACTAATACCGGTAAAAAATATATAAGTGCATCATACGCGTCGTGAAAAAATAATATTCAGGTAAAAATCGAAAAACTTCTTTAGTGTTTAACTAAACCGTGCTGAAAATGTGTTAATACCACGCAGAATTTAATTGTTAATTTATTCACAATTTAATTAATTCGTGCTTCTGTAATATACTCGCTAATTGCATAAAATAATAAATTCCAAATTATGTTCTAATAATATGTTTATTTATTATGTTTATTTTGTACAATAAATATTTCTCTACTCATTATAATCAATGCACTGCTTTTCCACAAAAATAATGATCTTAAAAATAAAACAAAAAAATCGTTACTGCAATATTGTCAATCACCCTAAAGCTTCAGTAATAACACTGTACTTGACACTTAAAACAAAGTAGAAAAATACTTTTAAAACAATATTAGTATTCTGTAAAGAAAACATTCTAATATAACTAAGTGTACATAGGTAGGTACTAGTTATAATTTTCACTAATGTTCTAGTCACGAAAAATGCATAATTATTTAGTTCTTACTAGCCAAGCATAGTGTAAGAATACAGTTATCTCCGAATTAACAAAAGCATTACTCACGAAACAATTTATATCTCATATACGATAAGCCCAACTTTTGTTTTTTTTGTAACCATTTAACACATTAGTACATATTTTTATTATGCCAATAAAATTTTATTTTTTAAGTTTATCATTATTATCTATCTATGGTGCACTTACCCAATATTGATATATTAGAAATATTCATAAAGATTAAAGTAATATGGGGTTGGGCAATAATGTAATATAATTTTACAATTTTAATCAGACATAAAGTGACGTAAGTTTGTAACAACGCAAATTTCTGTTTCCGAGTGACGTGTCAATTAAACAGATCTAAATAGTTCAAATAGTAGTTATTCCGTGTTTTTGAGTAGCTACGAGTAATAGATTGTTAAATAAGTAGATATATTTGTATGGAAGCGTGTTGTTTCTCTCGTTTTCTTCAGTTGTGCCACACTTTTCACAACTCATCCAGAATCAATCAAGCAACTTTCTGTAACCAACACATACCACCTAGTACAATGTCTACTAAAGACTAACTCAACTTCTTTTCCAACATTCTATGTACTCTTGCAACTCGGTAGGAACTATATTTCTCCCTCGCCCCCTTGACACTCTGTTCTCCTGGTTCTTTCTATAGGTACTATTCCTGCTTTCGAATTCTTCCTACCTACCATTTCACTCACAACCTTTTCACAAGCAACACATTATTATACTTACATTATCAGTTGACTCCGATTATCTGTCACATAATGTTTTACATTTGCAAACAAGTGTCTCTGTCCAAATGGTGACCTCAACTCAGATAATAAGTATCACATTATGTCTTTATTTATAGAACTTCAAAATATTACCATAATTTATTTTGGTTGTGTAATATGCACCAAGGTCTCTTAAATTTTATTTTAAAGATTGATTTACTACAAAATAATGCTAAAAATACCAGGATGTAAGATGTGATGTCTTGGAAAAAGTTGACCCAATTATCGATAAATCGCTTCGAGTTAAAGAAGCATGTTAACAATTACCGTTGAGAAGAGCATTAATTCTCAAATAATTATACACTCTTTATTGGATAAAATAATACGAATACAATTTACATTAAACATGATTTCTTATAGAACTGGCGAGCTTATTGCTATATGGCAATATATTTCAGGCAATCAAATTAATATCAGTAAGAAATAATCATCATTTTATGATACATAAACTTGTACTTAATTAAATAATTACATGAACGGAAGCAATTGATAATCATGATTTTGAATAAGAAATATATCTATAAATTAACTTATGACAATTACAAAAGCTTGTTCATTTTAGTTTAAGCTAACTGAAGGTGAAAGAAGCTTCAAAATAAATCTGACATATTATCATAGTTTGTTTAAAACAGTACTGTATTATTTTTCTAGATTGAGTTATATGATAAATAGTGCTATTTAAAATCTCAGATGTGTGTTCTAATCAAAATATCATCCAAGTTGTAAATGTCAACACCATTGTTTGTTTTTCGTCTCAAAATAAGACTAAGGAAGGGTAATAAAGTTAAGACTAAGGAAGTTAAAAGAAAACTGAAATAATATTCGTAGTTTATCAAAAAAATTAATTAAAACCCATTTCCGCAGTAAAAATGGGTTGTTTCAGAGAACAACAGTCGAGACAATCTGATTTCATCTGGCATGCTCATCTTCTATTCCATCCATCCTCTCTTTCTCACAAAAACAAATGTCTATCACATTCGTCGTCTCCAACTCAACCCATAAGACACCCACCTTTATACACCCATCCCTTAGTAAAGTACCACTCTCCCAACCTTTCCTAACATTACCACCCACAATAGTAGGTATATACTCCATTCAGTTGCACCCATCTCTCAGTTTGAAAAGTGCAGGTGACACTAAGCAGTTCTCCATCTCGTTCATACACCTTTGTAACAATACAAAACTCGTATACTTATATCCCGTTTTAGCACAAGTCCGCATTGATCTGGTCATGATGTTAACTGGACGTGGTAACTTCTCTGATGCACACATGTCACGTCTCGATGAAAATGGATTAAAAGTTTGATCGTGTACAAAACAAATGTCTGAACAAAATGAAAGCAAAGTGAACTCACTTGTACAAAAACATTACGTCGTCACCCATCCCAGGGGAGTTTTATATTATGCACTTCAATAAAATCTCTACTTTTTATCTACACATCAACATTCCTTAAAACTATTCGATGAAAGTTTTGTTAAATCTAAGGCGAGTCAGTATAGTGCATGTGAATGTGGCTAACTGCATGATCATGATTGAATGAGTAGATTATTATTTTTATAACAAATAAATACATTTTGACTTGGTGGCATACTTAATTACTTAAAATGTTAGTAATCGTCTTATTAAAATAGGTGTATCTACCTACCTGTACTTTATAGATTACCTACTTAAAAAATTACAATTTTATGTTGAGCGGAAACCAACTCATTTTTGAAGACACAAAAACAGGATTCATTTTTAAAGACCAATAAATGCTGTCAATGACTGACGAAAAATTCTTGTATTTTTGAAGAACTTTTCATGGCTCGAACTCATGAACAGTTAGAATGTTAAAAATGAAGCAATACTTTTTTATTAGCAATAAAAAATATCTTTGCATACCTAACTTTTTAAAATAAATACCTAACCTTGATTTTTATTTATAAAAATTATCTTGCAGAGACCCCAGTTAAGAATAAGTCTCCCACTATTTACTGTTAGTTTTCAAATGTCCTGTAAGAGGCAGGTATCTGTAAGACATCACGTTAAAGACATTAAACATCTTCAGTTCAGCAGTAAGATGTGCCATCTATCCTGAATGTCTTAACTTTTACATGCAAGGAGAGGACAACTTGTATGTTTGTTACGTACAATTGGTCTGCTGATTACTTCACTAGTGCGAAATGCCGTGATGGAATGAATGAATGAAATACGGAATGGAATATATAAGTGAATTGCTTCAATATGCTGGATGTTTTTTACTATTTTACTATGAAAAAAATGAGAGAAAAAACATCAGCATAAAAGTAAAGGAGAATTAATTAACGTTGGGTGTAGCAAACACTAGATGCATATAAGTAATATCATGTCAGGGGAAAGAGAAAAGAGTTCCTACATAGAATGCTGGTTGGTAAAACTATGCATGTGTGAGGTAGAGTAAATTGATGAATGTCTACCAATCTTCTAAATATAATTGAAAATATCTAGATTCCAATTGATACAGTTTAAAGTATTTAAACAATTTTTAAATTAAAAAAAATATTAGAAATACGTGCAGATAATAATAAGCGCTTAAATTCTCTTTTGCTGTAATTTTTACACAATGTATTGTTTAGTAATATTTGCTTCTTAACAAAATAAAATAAATTTGAAAAAATATATATTGAAACAGAAAGTTGATTATCTCTTTTCTCTCGTGTGAACTTACTAGAGAAAGATCTGAATATCTTATTTGATTATCAAATATTTTTCAAAATCTTGACAATTTCTTTTTAAGAAAACATTTGAGTCATTTTTGCTAGATACAATATTGCAGTATTGCCGGCACTGAAACAATTTATTTACTTTTAAAGTTGATTCAGTGATATTTGGGAAAACTTGTCCCATCTGATTTGTGTTATCAAAGTTCTATTGATGATATTAAACACTGAATTATGACCTCTGAATATCGTCAATTATGTTTCGTAGAAAGTTATAGATTCACATGTCAGTAACTGAGCTGTTTACTCACCTATGCATGTATAAGGCGGTAGAAGTAGAAACTAACACACATCTCCGGGGAACAGTTGAATAGGATGGGTAGACAGGGGGTAGCAAGCAGGAGACATGGGGGGAGAGATGCTGGACACAAGTTGAAGACTGTCCCGTCTGTTCTCGACAGTCCAGCGATGGGGTGGGTGGGTTGTCGTGATGGAGGTGGGCATTGTGTGGAGTTGAAGGCGCAAGGAAGCTGTGTCACTCAATTTTATTTCAGAGCGAAAGAGTGAGGATATGGACGTGTTCCTTTGAAGCGCGCGAGACAAAATATATTATTATATGTAAAGAAACTAGAATAGTTCTTACAGGGGCGATTCTAGTTATAAAATAATTCAACGAGCTTTCATTCAAAATTCAAAGCTGCACATTCAATTTAAATCACTACGTTTTTATTCATAAATTACGAGAATTCCATAATATGCTGACAAATTTCTCAAGAAATTTAAAATGAGGAATTGTTTAAATACAGATTGGGGTTATCTTTCCATCATATCTATTTATCTCACAAGAGATGTGTAAACTTTGTATGGATATATAGAGAATAAGATGGACAGCGTTGTTTATTTTCTTTATAAATATACTAAAAACACTTGCATGTTGATTTACGTTATTAAAATTCATAAATTAAATATTTTTGTACAAATTTACAATATTTCATAACCCAATCAAGTTTGAGCGCTTTACCTTGATTAGAATTAACAAAGTGATTGTTTCAAATCACATGGTGTCAAAAAATGCGAATAAAGTCATGCTAAAACTACATATAACTAAATTGTTCGATGCTTGAAAACGAAAGAATTAGGTAACAATTGTTCAACACTATTAGGCAATAGCGTCTTCAATATTTTGACTGGATCAGACCCTCAATCATCCCACAGTATTCCTAAGGATGATTGGATACAATGTCCGCCTGAGGCGTCTGACAGCTTTTTATTACAACAGTACATAACGGACGGACATATTACTTTATTATTATTGTTATATTGTGACTTTCTCGTCACTGGCAACATTACTATTATTATTAAGAAGATGAAAAAGAAGAAGAAGACGCCGACGCTAGCGATGACGGCTGGTGACAGTAAATTAAAGGGAAATGTCAAATAATAAATATCAACACCACATTCTTTATTGAATTAAACTATCTACTTACTATGTACTTAACACAGACTTCATTTAATCCAACATATTATTATGTATTCAGTGTGGACAATTTGTTTAAATATATATATATTAACTTCAGAAACTATAAATATTTGAGTATGCTTGTTAATACGCTTATTTTTAGCCTTTGAGGTCATTTTTAACAGGCAATTATTGAAGAAACTAATGCCCTCAAACGTGTCTCTAGAAAATGCAATATAAAACACTTTGAATTTAATTGTATTTCATTGTAGAATTTATGAATATTTGTGAAGCTGACTTCTTCCAGCTTTACAACTCGAGTAAATTTCACAAAATTGATTATTAAAAATCTAATTTTGTTTGTCTAATGTGTTGTTTTTAAACAAACACCATTCCTCAAACAGAATACAAATATGTATTTCATTTATGTATCCAATTGGCTTCGGAAACTGATGATAACTTAGTCATATTATGGTAAAATAATCTAAAAATATAATAATAAACTTTATTGCACAATACATATCTGCAAAGTTATAAAATAATGTGATACAAATAAATAATATTGTACAAAGGGCGAGTTTGTCGCAGAGGCGATATCTTCCAACTAAGCCATAAAAATATAGTAACAAAACGTAAAACCACAATTGTTTTTACAGCATTGAAGTATCAACTGTAACTCAAAAAGTATGTCAAAGTAATTAAAAATTACAAGTCTTCCAACGTTAGTAATACAGTAATTATAAAGAAATACGTCTTTTCGTAACCTTATTGTAATTACCTTGCAAGTTTATAGCATGCGATTTCTGAAAAACATTTTAAAAACAAATGTTTCATTGTAATTGCAAGTTTTATGATTTGACAATACTTATTGTGTTGCAATGTAATAATGTAACGACATAATATTATAACTAATTATTAAAGTAACTATAAATAGTTTAAAATAAACAGGGTATAAGTTTTTCTTGATGCAGTACTCATCATGTAAATTAAACCACAAATCGTATATAACTATGCTGTACCTACCTATTAAGTAATCGACTATAATGTGACATAAAATAATAATTTGCATGGAATTTTTTAGAAACTTAACCAAACAGCGTTCACATTTTATTTATTTATTTATTTATTTATTCTTCACTGTACTTTTAGAGTATAACAATGGTTATAATATTTCAAATCAATATAAATTATCATAAAAATATCAGTTATACAATTCGATGTACAGAGGGCGAGTTTGTCACTAGAATGCGATGTCTTCCAACTAACCCGGATAAAATAGTCTAATTATGTACCTAGAATAAAATACTACAAACCTACCTATCATCTTTTGTTTGTTGATCGACACAGGTTTGTATGTTGTGCATATAAAATAGTATACTCTAAAAGTTTTACATAATATAACATAGAAAACCGTTCGAATAAGTTTCCACAATTCACGAGAATAAGTATATACTAAAATAAGAAACGTGTATTCTCCTGATAGAGGCGATTATAAATACAAACTGTTCGGTCATCTTCAATGCACATAATATTGCATATTCAAGCAACAGTTTAACAAACAGAGACAAAAGTGCACCAAGCAAGCCTCATTGCTTATTCAATGATGCTTGCAACCGTCCCACAAATACCACCCGGATCACCTTTAGATACTCAGCTACTCATCTCCCCAAACTACCCGCTGTCAATTCTAGGGAATAAAAGACAATGACTTGTATGAATAATCCTCTGGAAAGTTTCAATGTTTTCAAAACATAATAGTATAACCTTTTAGGATACTATTTAAGGTTTACACATTTTCATTTGATTTATTCTTTATCGTGTATTAATTTTGTAACATTTTTGCTTGAAAGGCATGGTTTGGGGTGGCCAGAGGTACAGAGGTACCTAGGCGCAATGGGCCCCTGACCCAACTAGAATAAGGGAAAGAATATCTATTTTGTAATGCAATTTTCTGTATTACTTTCTTCTTCTTTCTGTGTCAGGTCCCCCGACGTTGGCAATCACTCTGGCGAAAACCTCCCTGTCCTGTGCTTCTCTGAACAGGTCATCCACTGTCCTTATTCCGGTCCAGTATCTAATGAATATGGAAGGCAGAGATGACTCAAAACACCTTGAGAAGAACTGAAGCAGACCTGAATGCTGAATGCAAGCTGTGTTCACGTTTATGACATAGGATGTTACAAATTAGGAGACTATTTATTTGATAGTACATTTATCTATCTATAAAAGAGTGATTGAATCGAAATAATTTACGCAAGTGACAAAAAAGTGCAAAATTGTTTCACAAAAAATGAAAAATTTCAAACAAAAAAGACATACCTACATTTCAGGCACATGTTACAATATTATTTAAACACGCGGTACGAAACGACAAAATTTATAATCCATACTACATAACACGAGTACCTACGCACTCGTAGATACATTTTTTTCTCGTAGCACCTACATGGTTTCAATATGAAATCAGCACACAGATTTTTATTTAAATTTTCATATATTATTATTTTCACCATAGCATGCGTACGTCAGCTAAAAAACACAAGAATATAGTTAGGGTTCACCACAACCGTCTGTAGACAGTTTACATTCAAATGATCGCAGGGGGAAATGAGATGGGGCGACCGCTGATGGAAAAATGTGAGGTGAGATGGGTGGATGGATCCCGATGGGCGATATGGAAAAATCGCGAGAAAACCGAACACGACTTAAAGTCATACTTGAGATGTAATATGGGAAAATTTGTACGAAGGCGTGTAGTAGGTACTAGATAGTGCTTTATACATTATACCTAAATATAGTAATATAAGGTCACGATATGTTGTACGGGAGATCGTTTGATTTGAATTTACTAATATCAGCTGATATCAAATATTCATAATGCGAAGAGGCAATGACTTTTGCCATATTGTAATAATATGGGTATGTATACCTATACATATATTCTTATAGGTGTGCAATAGATGTTTTTGAATGAATATTCATTTGATTTATATTTATATATACTTTAAGGTATGTACAAAAAAATCTTGCATTTTTAATGAACTTTAAAGTGTTTTACGTTTTTTTCCTTTATCATCTTGGGCACACAGTTATCTCAATCTACCAAAATAGTGAGATGAATGGGGCATTTTAGCCTACGGCATTTTGATACCGTAGACGTCATGTGTTCGACAAGTGATGAATCCCTAATTATAAAAAGAGTTTTCAAATTGCATGTTTATTACATGCAATTATTCTACTGGCTTCCTTGCTTCAAAAAAATTGTTACCATCTGACACACTGCTGAAAAAAAGACAGTGATCTCAACGAAATAAACAATACTAAGGCCTCAAATTCATTCTATTGCTTATGTATAATAATATAACTGTTGGTTTAAACAAAACATTCTTTCTTTGACCGTTATTAAATCCACTTCAATTCAACGGAATGCCACTTGTGCTGCCAACTTGTACTGGAAGATGTGTTAGAATGAGAATTTTAAGGACATACGAGATGCTTTCCCTTTACACCGAACTGGACAGATTTATAATTTGAATTGTTGATGCTACAACTCAGACATTGAGTTTGAAAATTTGAATGAATCAAGTTGATCTTAAAGTATGTAAACTAATTCGCTTGCACAACAGAAGCATATAATTTTGCAATCGAGGTATTTGACGATATATTCTAGTATTCATTATTAAAAATATAACGAGCGTAAAATTCAACCAAAAGTTTGCAAGCTTTGTACGAATCAAAAATATAAGTAGGTACTTACAGTTTCTTAAAAAGGTGTAGGAATTTTGCAGCTAAAAATCTTACTTACCTGAAAAAAAATATAGAAACTTAATTAATATAAATAGCACATTTTAAGTTTATTTTATGTATACCCCTACAAGAAAATAATGGTATTATAAGTACTTATGTTAAATTTAAACATACCCACGTTTTTTTATTACGCTTAAAGATTTATTGGAGAATGGAGAACAATTTCTACATCACGTTGTTAAAATTAACATTGAAGGAGACCCACCGTCCACCCGGATAGCTCAGAAGTCTGGGGACTTCCATTTACCCGATAAAATTTCTACACTAACAAATTTGTCCACACAAGAGGTGCCATGATGGGCAGTCTGAAGGACTGGCCGGCCAAAACCCCCACGTGTGGAATCTTTTGACTACACTCCTTCGATGTCCCTCTAGCCGAGAGAAGCATATACATACGTAAAATATATCAACAATAAAAGAATTTCCAGCTAAATACATAAGCATAAAAAAAAAAAAACAATATAAAATATACACATTCATATACATATATACACATTGGTACAGAGCGCCGAGCTGAGGTGTCCAGAAACATTAATTGGGTATTTAAGACGGCAAACCGAGGGCCGCCGATGCCGGGGCCATCGATGAAAACGCTTCCCTCCCCAAAGGGACATCCCACCCAGACCAAAGACTCTCCACCAAGGGAGACAGGACAGCACAAAAGACGAAGAAATGAGTTCGCCCGCGACAGCTACAACCACACAAGGTAAAATCAACCATCAAGCTCCTCTAGGAAAGCCGGGGGTGAGCCCGGCTCACGTAGAAGATCCCACCGAGACACCCATACATCTACAAATCTCAAAAAGCCCCTGAAATTCCCAGGACAAGTCATCAACTCCCCAGACCAGATGGGTCTGGGGGTGTCGTCACTCATACTGTCAATCATTACATCTCTCGCATCCGTCAGCAATGGACACTCCCACAGGATGTGTTCCGCAAACTGTGCTCCCGTCCCACAAGCACACCATGGATCATCCGCAAGCCCAAGTTCGAAGAGCTTGGCCTTAAGCTCCCCATGGCCCGTCACCAACTGAACAGCAAAGTGGTTGAAGGTCAGGAAGCCCCTTTTAATCCTCTCTCTCACATCCGGGAGAAAACCGTAGACAAGTCTAGCGGTTCTCCCCCGATCCCATCTTTCTTGCCACACCTCCAACGTTCTCTCTCTGATTCGGCTGAAGGCCCTACTAATTCCCCTATTTCCAGGCTCTACCTGAATGAACACACCAAGATGTTCGGCCCTACCGTCCGCCTTGATCCTACGCCTGGCCACACTGTCTAGGACTTCCAAATCGGCAGGTTAAAATTAACAGTTGTCAATTACTTTACTTAAAGGAATTGACAACTGTTAATTTTTTACTTTCTTTCTATCAAAGCACCCAATTAAAGTAAATTAAGCAATTTAATATAAGTATATTATCCTACAAAGGAAAAATTTTCGTTCTGAAAAATAAAGTTCCATTGAAATACTGTACACCTATACTAGAAAAGTCTGTCATTTGACGTTTCTACCAAGTCCCTATGTATATGTCACGAGATGGGTAACAACAGCACTCATCCTCATTTACATACCAGGCTAGAACTGAAATTCTTGACTCGTCCACCCATGAAATATTATATATATCCATACATACATTCACACACATCAACAGCCCCAGATCTTATTATTATTATGAGGCTCTTGATATTATTTCATAATACAAATTCTCGACGACCAAACTTCGTGATGAAATGATGCCACCTTACTACAGTACGAGTATTACTTATTATGAATTCATCCTATTGCATTGTAGGTACTGAGTTCTGGACTCGTGTATACATGTTAGAATTTAGATATTATTTCGAATCACGCACAGCCATTCTATCAGCCAGAGAAGAAAATATATTTAAAAGCTTTCCATAGAAAATAGATAAAACACTAACTTCTAAAATTTTAATATTTTGATCTATTTCATTATCTACAGTCGAATGTTGTACAAATTTGGTAAAAAAAAAATTATAAATTTTAAATAACTATACTATACACTCACGCCATGTCCCAGGAGGGGTAGGCAGAGAGAACGGAACGCCATATAGATCTATCCTTACATATTTCTTTCGCTTCCTCTACATACATTCATCCAGTTTCTCATACATGCACGCCGATTTCTCTTACTCAACACGCGGCCGTCCTTAAGAATTTGATCCACGTCCACGTTTAAATTTATTTATTTATTTATTCATTCATTCTACGGCAAAAAGCCCTTATTACATGATACATATATATAAACAATTTCCACAACAATAAAATTGAAAACACAACACAAACACACTCAAATCTCAATGATATAAAAACATATAAAAGACAATGTAATAGAAATTATATAAAAGATATTAAAATTTAAAAATAAAATTACAGAATATAATTTTTTTAATTTAAAACCACAACACAAACAAATCCAATGTCAGACATGAAATTCAAAATTCAAAACACGTGTAAACTATCATCAATTATAGTTACCAATAAAAATAACAAGACAGACTGGATACAAGAAGATGGATCAATCATAGCTAACAATAAAAACGACATCACAGAACAATCCCTATCACCGAACACTACAGCAATTCACACTTGCAAATTCACATCCTCTGGACTCTCAACATGGCTTCTGTCACATGTGACTTATATTGGACTAATGATGAGTGAAATATGTCAACCCCTTCAGCAAATTCATTTCCCAAACGCTGAATTCTTTTTAGAGATGAATTCTGACCATACGTAGTGGTCGAGTCATCAACATAAAATGGTAAGGATTGTCGAGTAACTCTCAATGGTGCATGAAAATTTATCTTATGCAATAGATCTGGGCAGTAAATAAAACCATGTATTAACTTGAACAGAGTCATTAAATCGGTTAATTTTCTTCTCTCTGATATCTGCAATAAATTCAAAGAATTTAAAAGAAAATTGTAGTTCAAATGTTGTCTGGGTATTCCCAGTCTAAAATTTATATGTTGCAGAAATTTTCGTTCAACCCTATTCAGGCTATTAATGTGAACCTGGAAACACGGAGACCAGACTGATGAACAGTACTCCAAGACACTACGTACCAGAGAAACATACAACAATTTCAAAGTGTGTATGTGGGAGAATTGCTGACACACTCTTAATAAAAATCCCAAAAGCCTCATAGCTTTATTACAAGTGATGTTAATGTGGCTGATGAAACTAAGACGACGATCAAAAACGACACCCAAATCGCGAATTTCATCCACGGACTCCAGCAAGGCACCATCAAGTTTATACTCGTACACTATTGGACTCTTTATTCGATAAAAACGCATTACGTGACATTTTTTTGCATTGAGTGTTAATCTGTTATTCGTACACCAATCATAAAATCTATTCAGATTTTCCTGAAGAATACGGCTGTCACTTTCATCACGAATTGCTTTAAATATCTTGAGGTCATCGGCATACAAAAGAACCTCCACATCAGTGAACACGTTCATTACATCATTTATGAATAAATTAAATAGGATGGGACCGAGGTGGGAACCCTGAGGCACCCCACTCAGGGCTAGAAACTCGTACGAATATGTGTCACCGATTCTAACAGATAATCTCCGATCCTTTAGATAATTTACAAACCAAGTAAACAGCGAACCAGTGACTCCAATCGCCATTAATTTCTCTAGAAGAATCCCATGGTCCACCCTATCAAAAGCCTTGCTGAAGTCCGTATAGATCGCATCAACCTGGGCTTTATGGGCCAACGAATCAGATATGAAGTTCTCATAAACCATTAAATTTGACTGAGTAGACTTTAAGGGCATGAAACCATGTTGAGACTCAGCTATTATGTTTGTGATACAGGGAGATATCTTACTTAAGACAATCTTCTCAAGTAACTTTGGTATACACGATTGAATGCAAATAGGTCTGTAATCAGAGACGCTCTGCTTGTTACCAGTCTTAAAAATTGGTACGAGATAACTGTGTTTCCAGCATTCTGGGTAAGAACCTAATGTCAATGATTTATTAAAAATAACAAACAATGGGTAGGACAGACTATGCATACATTTTTTCATAAATAAAGGAGGAACACCATCAGGACCACTACTAGTTTTTGGCTCCAGGCCTCTGATATATTTTACAATATCTTTGATTTCTATATTGATCGAGGATAAATGCAGGTCATATGTAAGTTCATCATGAGTGCCATGTCCAGTACTATGGGATCCATGATAGACAGAACCAAAAAAGTCCGCAAACAAATTCGCAATTCCAGGGAGAGTGTCTACCACCGTATCACCAAATTCCATAGATCTCGGGATTCCCGAGTCCTGCGACCGAAGCGAGTTACTGTATTTGAAAATGTGTTTGGTATTTATACTAATGGTACTTTCTATGTTGTCTATAAATTTTTTATAACAAGAATCAGCCATCCTCTAATGATTAAAAAAAACTAATGATAAAATAAACTAATGTTTTTGATTTTATCTGTCTGATATAAGTTTACCAAAATTTTATTTTAAAAGCAAAATTTCACCATCCATTGTATTCATCTAAGGAATAAATAATTATTTTAAATTTAAATTAGTAAGGGTCTTTCAAAATTCTAATGACGAAACAATCAAATTCATTGCTAAAATTATGTTTTAAAAATAGTTACATTTCCATCCAACTATTCTAACCTAACAACATATAGGCAATTGAAATATTTCGTTACTAACATTCTCAAAATACAGTGAGAGATGATCTTGAATAAAAAGAAACTTATCGTTGTCAATTTTTACAGATATGTAGGTACTATAATAATGTAATATTTTAATAAGGGCCAACTCCCCTTTCACGACACAAGCTTTTAGCTTACTGTGGAAGGTGTATAAAGTTGTATTTGGGTTTATAACAAAACCCAGATAGGTATATCTTTAAAAAAAAAAAAATACACATACATAGGTTTTCAGTATTAAATGTATGAGATCTTCAGTGGGTTCTGGTATATATTATATTATATTTTCATCCCTTGATATTATTTGTCTCATATGTGTTGTCATTTCGAAGCATCGTGAATATCATAGTAGCGGTGGTAACCAATATGTGTCGATCCAATCTCGTTTTTTAGTACCTACACTACATTGTGGTACCTACCTACCTAATATTATTATACTTTTGGGTAACAGAGTTCAAATATTTACATATCTACCTAATACCAAGAAATATTATAGATCTACAAGTACGTATAAATAAGTAAATATATTTTTTTTATATATAAAAAGAGGCGAAGGTGAAAGATAAGGGATGCTTATTACTATTTAATATTGAATCAGAAATGTTCTGAGGGTGGTAAATTATAACTCGATTTGATTGAAACGACCAGAATGTAGTATGTTAAATTTGAGAGATATGTTTTAGGTAGAAAATGTGTTAATTTAATGATTAAGAACTTAAACTGCCACCAATTGAATATAATGTGATTTCACCTGTGTCTTCGAATGGGAGAAAATGAAACAAACGTTTCCTTCCACTATAAACTAAACAACATGAGAGATGCGTCTTTTGTCTTCTTAGACCATAGTCAGTGTGCATCTTAATTTTTTCATTATGCATATTATTTATTTGAAAACCAAAAATTCGTTTCTTCTGATTGTACGATGGAAAAAACGTGTGTTTTTTATTCTACAAAATATTAATAAATGGAGAGACATCATTCGTCTTCTTAAAAATAGCAGCCGAAGATATATTTCTTGATATTTATATTGCATGTCGGATACAAAAAATATAGAAAATAAAATAACAAACAAGTGTATTTTCAAGAAAATTATCTGTGTTTTAGCACACACAATGTTTTAATATACTTACACCTACCTACTGTAGTTTATAATATTTTAATATTTAAATGCAAATAATATAATTTTAAGATTTGTCGTATAACAAACATGTCATATGTCAAAATATAGCAATGTTTGTTTGCATTGTGTTTCTGAGAAGAATTACTTTAAAATGCAACAACATAATTTTGTGCATCCGTCTAAATTACCCTTGACGTTATTATGACACTGTGACGTTTCGTTTGCTTCGTGTCGCACATCCACGACGACATGTTGTAGTTGTCGCAAAACAAGACAAAAACATAATATTATAGAAAAGAGGAAAGTAAAAGAAACAGAAAGAAACATTTTGTAAATTAAGTCTCAAAACAAAACTTTAGGAGGGTGGACTGCGAGTAATTTATGTTCGAGAGGGAGACATTACATCCAGAAAAAATATATAAATAGTAGCTACAATGCTATGGAACTTGTACGAATTTTATCGCTCTTTAAAATTGAAGTCCGAATTAATTAAAGTACATTGTCTGACTGATAATATAAGGATAACTTTGAACAGAAGATTATATCACGGAAAATAAAATATAGAGGACGATGAGATATAGCATCCATTCCGATTGTCTTTTTTGTGGCTTAAAACTTGTATCTTTATTACATGCGAAAGGTCCAAATATTACGTCACTTAAGAGATAATAAATATGTCATTTTTTATAGCGCCGTATTGTGATAACATCACTTCAAGGTATAAAGATTGACTCAGAACCTGTGTGGTAAGAAATAATTCCATAATACATAATTGTTAAAAAAAGTAGATGTATTTTATAAAGCGCGGACGTCCAAGAACAACGTGGCTTGATCACGTGGACCAAATTCTGAAGGACGGTCGCGTGTTGAGTAAGAGAAATCGGCGTGCATATATGAGAAACTGGATGAATGTAGAGGAAACGAAAGAAGTATGTAAGGATAGATCTATATGGCGTTCCGTTATCTCTGCCTACCCCTCCTGGGACATGGCGTGAGGGTATAGTATAGTATAGTGTAGTATTTTATGAAATAATAAGATATATGTACATTAGTATAAGGATAGAAGGAAGTGGCGCTCGATCCTTTCTGCCTACCCCGCGAGGGAAGCGGCGTGATGGTATGTATGTATGTATGTATGTACATTAGTATAACCTTGTTCCGGACTATGTGGCCGTGGTCTAGTGGGTAAAAATTCCCGGAACAAGTTAGTACTTATAACGCCGCCTGTGAAAGCTTAACATCTTACATAAGTAATATGTAGTTTCAAAATTATTAGAAATAATTAATATGCGCAGTATAATGTAAAATAATTTCTTTGCTAAAACCTTCAATGATTTTTCAATATTTTAATTGTTTTGTTCTGAAGAAATATACAATAGGTATATTTATTCTTTCACTAACTCATACCATCACAGTACATAACTCCCACTAATAGGGTAGCCATCGAACAAACTGCACGTAATATACACAATATATCATATGATGAAAACCCTGTAATAGTGTGGGGAAAGAGCACTGTTTTTCCGTCCGCAGGGGTTCCGTCGGCCCGGGCGTCCCTCTTTCACAATACACCGTTCCTATGACAACGATATCAGAGCGCAAGGAATGTCGTGGGAAGAGGTGACGCAATTGGCACAGAGACGCTCTGAATGGAGGAGGCTGGTTTCTGCCCTGTGCTCCCGAGAGGAGCGTTGAGGGCGATGATGATGATGATGATATTTATTCTTTCACTAACTCATACCATCACAGTACATAACTCCCACTAATAGGGTAGCCATCGAACAAACTGCACGTAATATACACAATATATCATATGATGAAAACCCTGTAATAGTGTGGGGAAACTTCATACAATTTTCCCAATATCGTCTAATATATAACAGAACAGTGCAACATAATTCCACATTTTTTATGATGTCTAAATGATATTAAATAGTACAAATAATAATTTCAAACAATTCATAACAAAACGAGCAATCCACAAAACCAAGAGTACTTGTAATAAATACTGGAATATTTCGTGGACCACTTAACACAAGCGACGTTGCATGTCTGTAACTAATAAAACGTTTGGAAAATTAACATTAGTTTTGTTAAATCGGCAAGAAAAGTAGTAACACCCATCATTTGTTGGCTGGCTGGAAGCTAGTCTTATTTTCTCCCTTGGAAAATTG
This sequence comes from Athripsodes cinereus, assembly GCA_947579605.1. NCBI lineage: Eukaryota > Metazoa > Arthropoda > Insecta > Trichoptera > Leptoceridae > Athripsodes > Athripsodes cinereus. The sequence continues at coordinate 22,101,028 of OX388313.1, read as the reverse complement.
CGAAATGAAACAATAAAAACCGAAAGCTAATTGCTAAAAGCTTATTCAGAACGTCAAGGGTTGTCACAGTACAAAATGTAATAATAGATTTGGCTGTAAAGTCTGTAAACGTATTTCTTAATACAGTTTGTGACTCCAAATATTCATCAAAATATTGAAAATATTCTTCAATATGTCTCGAATGTCTCGAACTTCTAAAAGGGATTCTTATTTATAGTAATAATAAATCAGATCTGCTTTAAAAATCCACGCATGCAATGAAAAAATGCATTGTAATAGTAAAAGATAAATAATTTATCGTTATTTTAAAATAAAGAGAGTAAAAATATAAGTAAGAAAAATCGCGCTGGATGTATGAAAAATGTATGAATTAGAAGAAACGAAAGAAGTATGTAACGGTAGGTCTACGAGTATATGGCGTTCCGTTCTCTCTGTCTACCCCACTTCGGATACAGCGAGAGAGAGTATAGTAGCAGTAAAGTAATATTTTATAGCTTGATTGGTAATGAAATAAGTCCATACAGAGGACAGTAAAACAAATTCATACGACGATAATATTTTTATACTCACGGAAACCATAGACGGCTTAACCAACAATGAGGAAATGATAAAATTAAGTAGACAAGTTGTTCTTACTGTGAAATCCCCGAGAGTAGATCTTCCACGTTTATCTGCGAGTTTTTAAGTGTTCTGTTAAAGGCATGTATTCGTAAAACATAATGTTTAAAACATCTTCAATCTATCTATCCTAAATGATTTGACATGTAGACGATGATTTGCATGTTCATTACAAGTAGCTAGTTCGTTGACTACCCCACTTGAAGGATATGCTCTGACGATATACATACATATTTAGATATTCATTAAGCGTTGTCGTAATCTTGAGGTAAAAAGAGTGAGAATATTGTGACGTCACAAGTCGGAGAACTTTTGAATGAAGTATGTCTTACTTCAGCGCCCTTTGTTAGAGCATGCAGGTCCGGCAACTAATAAGCCTTTTATTTTTTTAATATTCAAAAGTCATTTTATTATTATTCTTTTACAATATAACAACTTTAGAAATGTTCGAATTGGTGGAAGCACAGTTCTAAAACTAAGACCTTTAAACTTTAAATATTGTCGTCATAAATTAAACTGTAATAGTTGACAGAAATCATGCCTTTCAAAAAGCTCTTCTTATTACGAGTTTTGACTTTATTACGAGTATTTTAAAAATATTTTTTACGATAATAAACCAAATAATTTTGAAATAAGCGAGGTACTGTTTTATTAATTGTTTTCGTCGAAATTCAAGTTAAAGGAGACAGAATTAGCCCTTAAACCATAAAATAAAAATATCACTAAATCGCTTAAAATTTAGCAAATACCAACTTTGAACTTTGAGGAACAAAAATCGTTAATAACTCATCATCATCATCGCCCTCAACGCTCCTCTCGGGAGCACAGGGCAGAAACCAGCCTCCTCCATTCAGAGCGTCGCTGTGCCAATTGCGTCACCTCTTTCCACGACATTCCTTGCGCTCTGATATCGTTGTCATAGGAACGGTGTATTGTGAAAGAGGGACACCCGGGCCTACGGAACCCCTGCGGACGGAAGAACAGTGCTCTTTTTGGCCAACTATCATTGGGCATTCTCAAAACATGTCCCAGCCAGGACCATCGTCTCTCTTGTATTACGTTACGTTAATAACTAGATACTACTAACTTTCAAAAATTAAAGAAAAGTATCTTGAAAGTCGAGAATAAATTTAAACGATAATGTTACTACAACTATACCATCACAGCAAGTTGTTACTTACAAGCGAGGTAGTCAACAGATCAGCTGCATGTAATAAACATACAAGCCATCCTCTCCGTACAAAAAAATCAGACATTCAGTGTAAGACAATAATATATCATCTGAATTTCTTAAGAGCACAACTTGCTTTTTGTAAAGTGTCCGCTAGCTACCCCACTATGGGAAAGTGCCGTGATGGTATGAATGAATTAATTTATCAATTGATATTTTCCCAATAAAAGTTTCATAAACCCTATGAGAAGAGTTTGTTTATGTATACGTTGAGTTTTCATGTGTCAATAATGGTATTTATAAAGTAATAGTATAAGTGGCTTTCTGAAAATTCAATTAAATGACAACATTGTTATCTTATCACAGGCGGCTCTGTACAATGCCAACTCAGCACAGCTCAGCCCCCCTTCATTGGTGCCTACTCAGACAGAGACGACAAGTCCTAATCAATATACGTTGGTCGAATGGAGAAGCTCAAATAATTGAAATGAAAAATAATAGAAAAAAAAACTATCATCTGTACCTCGTCACATAATGAGCAGTTATGGAAATGTATTAAATCCATTTTCTTTATGTTAGCTAGGCTATCACTTCCGAAATAATCTAAAAGCCGTTATTTAAGTAAATATATGATATTTACATAATTGAATACTCATAAAAAGAAATGTTCATTTGCATGTACTTGGCCATGGAATGAAATATGTATTTCAAAATATTTAAAAAGAATTACAAACAAATATTAAAAAAGAAAAAAATTTCATCGAATCATGTAAATTTAAAGGTGAAATGATGAACCTACTATTATAACGCACTTTTTATTGCAGATTTCGTCAAAGTAAATTGAGTTTACTCTATAATTGTTGTGTTATAAAAACTATAAAAAAACATCCAACATATCCTTAACTATAAGCCCTAACAATAAACACAATATTCCTATGTTTTTAAAAACAGAATGAGTTTATTGCACACGTTTAAAAAGTTTGAAAATGAAATAAGATAATTTGAATAAGCTATGTACTAAAGATTTACCTATTTTTAATGCACGCAAAAAAAACATATTATGCGGTGTTTGTGGTATATTGATTTCCATCCGAAAATATTTTTTAATACCTTAGAGGAATTGATCACATTTGCTCTTGATTGAACTAATTAATTTTATCTATAGTTGTAAATCTACGATTTACAAAGACGCAAATCATCCAAACAAAGGTGCATCGTCAATATTCTAAATAAAAGTAGATAAATTAAATGTGAAAAATGGAGTTCGCACATTTTTTCCATGCAAAGTGATGCATTCACGTTGACGGAGAAGAATATAAAAAGAGAAAGACGCAAAAGAATGGGTTGACTGGACAGAGGACCTCTTCAGAGTAGGTACCCACTGAATGGAATGGAACGGGAGATGTGGGATGAGGAAGGAAGCAGGAATGCGATACAGGAGAAGTTAGTGGAATGGGTAACCGTCCTTTTATGATGATGGTAATTGAAATGAAAGACTGAGGAGGATTAAGAAAACAATACGAAACGTTCAATAGAAAAATATTATATCAGAACTCAATGTACGCGAGATGCATTTTAATCAATATATTATTTTCTGATATTATTATTACTCGTGTGCATTGAAAATATTTTTTAGACAAAAGACAGAATTATTGATTTTTAACGACTGATTGAACACATTCAGTTGCAATTTTAAATGAAGTATCTAGTTATATGTTTTTTTACGGCTTTGCAAATTATAATGACACGGAAATAAACATTGATTGTTATAGGTACTAATTGAAATTAATAAACTAAGAATATTATTATTAGACAAATTATCTACAGTTTACAAATTATGCAAAAAAAATATTAAAGTCAATATTTAAGACAGCATACCTATCTAACAAAAAAAACCTGAAAAAATATTTTGTAAATAAAAACAAGGAGGCTTAATAAATTTAAATTATTAATTCAATAATCTAAGGACATAAAATAATTGATACAATTGTTTTAATATTAATGAAGTTTCTATTAAGTTTCTTTAAAATCCTCATATAATCGCAAAGGTGTAGGGTAGGGATGGTAAGAAAAATGAACACGGTATTGCAATACAAAAATATAATTGCAATAATATGATCAGTAATAAAATGTAACGACCTAACACAAGCCGTAGTATATTGACGCTGTATATATTCACATAATAGCATAATAAACATATACAGTAATAATAATATGTTGTGACCGTTCAGTAAAAGTTTCCTTCAGTCTGAAATAATATCATAATATATAAAAGACGTAGGTATATACATAATAATAGGTAAATACCCCGTTGGAGTCATAATATGAATGTATGTATTCGTATTGTGATCGATTGAGCTAAAGTGCATCGCCGCAAGAGGCTTTTGACAGACGTTGACAGGGAGAATGTACCACCTGGGGACACGAGAATGAAGGAGATGGGAGGTTTCTCCATCCACGACAAAGTGGGAGAAGTTATGGTGGCAGCCTTATGGAGAAGGAAGCTATAGGAAGAGGATGAGAGGTCGTCAGTGTATGCTGTAGATATAATATAATATGTATGCAAGTAGGTATGTAAGGAGTGAAAATTTCATCATAGTCTATTGATATCTTACTGCATCATTCCTATATACGTACATGCATAATACATGGAAGATGTTATTATTAAACTGAAACCTACTTATATACATCGAACCTAGTTACATTAATATTATTATTTTGTATCTTGTTATTATGTATAGCCACAATCAATTATTTATGTAACTGAATGTACTTTCTTCTATATTGATATGAATATTATCGTCTAAGTTTTTCCAGCTCAACCCTAAATAACTTTCAAACTAGGTTTAAGGGTATATTATTTCATTCTATTTCAATCTGCACAGCAAGATACTGAGTACTTTAATTATGATATACCTTCTACCAAATGCAATTCAGAGTTGCTATTTCTTTAGACGATTTGAAAAAAAAACATTTAGAAATAAGTATGATAGAGATTGATAATGGCAGCATCACTCATACGAGTATATTGGGTGCAATGCCAAAAAAGAGAGAGGGAGGGAGAGAGAAATAAGTATGAAGAAGATGTTTGTACCATGCCGATAAGTTAGGAACTTCTTGGTGTTTGTGTATATTATCAAAAAATTACGAAAATATGTTTCTTAAAATATAACCGTAGAAGAATAAGAACCTAAGTAGGAATGCATTGTATGTAAAAGCATTATTGATAGACTCCCTGCTAAACATTGATTACGAGTTGACGCCGCAACTCTACGTAGGTACAAGTCATAATACACTTGTATATAGAAGACACATTATATTGTATCTTTATCGTTTCAAATTAAATGAAAAGGGTGTTTGCTTTGCATTTGTAAAAATAATGTGAAAATTATTTTTAAAATAAAAATAGTTTTTTTTTTAAATATTTTTGACTTTGTTAACACTTTTTTAAACCAGTAAGCTTAGTACGAGTTTTAAAAAATTAAGTTTATCGATGTTATTTTTACAAATAACCATTGTAAGAGGATTATGTTAATTTGAAAACTACCACATAAGACCAATAAAATGATACAATATTATTCTATTCTTACTCCGAAAACTATACACAAACTAATTCGAAATTCACGGATAATGAATATCCATTAAATAGGGATGAGACTGTAACGTCTGTCGCCTGTCGATATTCCTGTCTGATGTCCCGTAGATCAGTCAAGTGGCTTGTCTAGTGTCTTGGCAGTCTTAGTACAATGATAGGGTTGACATTTATAAATGGTACGGTTGCGGAGAAACAATTAACAGTCACAATTGAATTAATTTTCTATAAACTAAAGTAACAAGAACATGTTTTAGCAACGCATTAAGACAAAAAGAAAAGTTATTACGCATCAAAATTTATTATGGACTACAAGAATATGACTAAAGTAGCCTTTCAAATAAATGGTAAATAAAAAAAAATACAATTTCTTTTGTAAGCAAAAGCCAAACAAATAATAGAAAATGTAACTATCATAATTGAAATAAAACTCAGACATAAAAATCACACCACCGCACCGGTACAAATAATTAATACGAACTATCTGCCACATCAGTGATTTAAAATAACAAATTTGATAGAGAATTTTAATATAAGTTCACAATCAATTTCTACAAATTCGTCATAGATCAATGAATCGCACGTGCAAAACAGCAATCTTATTGTTTTTTTAACGGCATATTCTTTTATTTATTTGAACACTGATTAAACAGACACGATTCCGTATCACAGAAACGACAAAATGTTACTGCTCATTAAGTATTTTACCAGTGATTTTTGGATTAAGCCTACTTTATTTACCTCTGTATATGAGGAAGACGGGTGAATGATTGAAGGGTGATGTAGAAGAGATAGTTCGGGTAAAGGTAGGTAGTACATATTTCAAGATGTCTAGGAACCTCGCGAGTAGACTTCTACTCCAATTTACCCATCTTCTCAAACATTTTACGCCTATTAAGTCCTCAATAAAACTAATCTACAAGCAATAAATTACAACAACTTTCTAAAATAAATTATCGTCTATGTTTTTATCTATATATTTATACCATTGTACCGAATTTTAAGTAAAATGTGCAATTTGTTTTTTAAGTATTCAGTAGCAACTATGAACTAAATTAAATTAATTTTAAGAAATTAAACTTGAAAGGAATGCTTTCTGAATCATTCAAATGATAACCAGAATGATTATGAAAAAACATTGCTTCTTTTGGAAGTAAGTAAGTAAGTAAGTAAGTTTTGTAAAAATAATGACAGCAAAGCAATACAAAAATTTCAGACAATTTCTTATAAATGACCAAGTAAGAGATATGTAGTATGTGTAAAATTGAAAATGCCTACAAAACACGAAGTGATAGATCATATAACCAAGGTTCTAGTGAAGGAAGGATGAATTATGATTAGATTAAATAATAAAAAAGCATGAGGAACTGTGTGAAAGTAAGCCAAGTAAGTAATGTATTAGAATGATATAAAGAAAAAAATTAAATGTGTCAGTTCACAGTTGTACAATACCTGAGTTCTGAGATAGACATAATAATAAAAGAAGACATGGATGTCATTTCGGGACAAAAACAAACGAGACAAACAGACAGACAGTCTGAAACATATTATTGTTATTCAATATATATTTGATAAACATATAGGTAGATACGTAAGAACTTTTAATATTTATTTTTATGGATTAATAAAACAATTGGATTAATAAAACAAGCCTGGAGGAAGAGTCTCAGCCTCGTGAACGAAGGGTCCGCGGTTCGATCCCAGGTGCCGGCAAACTCCCCTTTCACGACACAAGCTTTTAGCTTACTGTGAAAGGTGTATAAGGTTATATTTGGGCTTATAACAGAACCCAGATATATCTTTTTTTTTAAAAAAAAAAAGTATCTTATTTAATGGAGCCGTGGAGTAACGAGCAATTGGTCTCACTCTTGTCCATAAGTTTTCGAGTGTCCTGTAAAAGGCAAGTGTTCGAGAAAATAAAGACATTTTAAATCTAAAATTCAGCTATGAGGTTTGTCATCTATCCTGAATGTCTTATTTTTTGTTGGGACAGAGAAGACGGCCTGCATGTTTATTACATGCAGCTGATCTGCTGGATACCCCACTTGTGGTATGTACAGGTGTAGTAGTAACAATATCTTATTTAGTGCATGGAATTATACATGGCTTATGATATATAATTATAATATAAATTATTTCAGATTATATTAATTGCAAATGTTTTAACAGTGAGGTCACACAATAAGAATGCAATCTATGTAATATTTTTGGAAGTTTAATAAATGATTTGCTCATAACAGTATCTATATTCCTTAATCAATGGGTTGTCAATGCAAATAAAATAATTTAAAATATATCCAACGTATTGGTTAAAGAACAACTTCAACTTTAAACGACACTTGATTTAAAGCAATATTAACTATAGAAATAGAAAGCAGTAAACAATTCTTAATGTTTATGATATATCCTGAAATTCATAATACGAATACATATTGTATGCCCAGTATTCGTATGAGAAGGGGAAGAGAGAAAGAGAATGTCGATAGGTTTAAATGCACGGTCCCTTGCTTCAATCCACAAACGAAGTTTTTTTATTCATGTTTTTGAAACTTTGACGTCACTAACAACGAAAGTTCGATTAACAAAGAAGTGTCGGGTGTTTTGAAACGGTTTTCTGACATGTACCGCAGTCTCTCTGCTTTGATTTTGTATCAAAAATAATATTGTTTTGTAAATTACTTGACACTCTGCATTACTCTTTGCAGTTTAATGGAACAGAAACATGTTTGTACTTTCAAAGGATTACAACATGCGTGGTATATTAAAAAAAGATCCTAATTTTTATAAAAAGTTTTTAAGCTTTAGTGGCGCAAAGGTACATTGTACAACTTTTAATTCAAAGAGATTTGAATACCACTTCCTCATTAAAAAGTTTGAAAAAGATCATTGATTATGTTTTAAATCACCGTAAGACTTTGGTTTGTCTATATTTTCTCATAGCAATAAAACACAAAAAATATAGGTACCTATCTAATTGACAATGTTTGAAGAGAATAATATTATACTTTGATTACGAAAAAAAATAAACTGATTCACAATGTTATTTTAATATATAACACATTATAAACAAACGAAAATTATTTCATTAATATTTTCTGAATAATAAAATGAGACCAAGTTTAATGAAGTCGTGTTTTATTTTAAATTGTGACAATATCAAAACCTTGCTATATTATTTTTAATATCACACGAAGCTGTCATAGAAAAGTAGACCAGTAATAATATTTTAATTATCAACTGTTGAAAAGTTCTCATTTCGTAATCCTTTCGAATGACAGACTATAAACTGGACTCTTCGTATGAAAGCCAGTTTCTGACATACTCTCCCTCAACCCCCCGGGGATGAGGTAGGGAATAAAAGTGGATTTCACCCTCTACCACAACTGTTTGTCATACTCGTTGAATACGACCACCTTTAGCTTTCGCTTTAATATTGTTATTACAACTACTAATACTAATACAACTTTAGGTTTTTCTGGAAGGACAAATGAGTGATTTAAAGATACGGCAACCTATATAGGTACAACAGGGATACTGAAAAATCACTAGGATTTAAGAATCAATTATCCTTTTTCTAAATGGATCACGTAATGATTTGTTTAAAATATTACTTAATGCTCGATTGTATCTTAACAATGAGCAGTTGTAATCAAACTTAGGAAAATAATGTTTATTTTAGTATTTTCGATACTGAGTAGATAAATGAGAACTAATTATATACTCATATAGCCTGATCATAATATCAAACCCAATTTAAAAATTCTAAAATGAAAACCCATAAATGATCATGTTGGCGATGGACTCCTCTGTGATATTCTTTGGATGACTTTTGTTCGGCGGAACGACAGTAAAGAATAAAAGTGGATGCAGCATTCTCAAAATAGAAAAAGAGTAAAGCATCAAATAGGAAAATTTTGTCCAAGAATGGACCAATGAAGGCACTGGAAAGAGGAAAATTATATTAAATTAAATAATAAAATCTGCGTGAAAACAAATAGGTTTAAATAAAACATTGCTGAAAAAAATAGTAAGTGATGTGAATGTCCAATTTCAATTATAGTTCTTAATAAGAAGTATTATGAATATTCAATCAACCATAATTGAAAAGCTCTCAAGAATTTCGCAGTATCTGTTGAAAAAAGATGCAAAAAAGTAGTGAAACAAGGGTGGTAGACAGAAGCAGGGGCTAAGTGTCACACACAGCATCCCCTATCACGTAATAATGTGTGCATGTATGTATTCTAAAAGTGGACACCGACAACAAAATAGAATTTTAAATACCTCTGACAAGGCGTCTAGTTACCCCTTAGCAAGCTTTGAAGTAGAAAAAATAGTAGTGTGCAATATTTCTACTAGTAAAAGTAAAAGAGCATCACGCTCAAATGTCAATGGTGGTGCATGTACAGAGCAATAGACATATTATTGTAAAACATAAAGAATGCAAAGAACTCAAAGAGAGACGAGACGAGAAGGCGTATAGGATGTGGGCAAGGTAAATAGTTTGTAAATGACTGGGATAATTAAAACGTACCTAAGCAAGAATAACACCTTTTTAAAATATGTACACTTTTTACTCCTTTTTTTCAGCACCACACTTACTTAGTTAAGCCGCCTACTTAAAATATATTTATTTTTCTCAGACAAACAGTTTGGAAAATTTATGAGATAAATTAGGTGCTCAGAATAAATGTATTATGGGTGTACGAGAATGACATTGATGAATAAAATTCATGTTGTAGATATTTCGTATTGAAATTTTAAAACTATAAAAAATATAATTACAATAAAAAGAATATATGTTTTTATTGTGAAATGTTTTTCTTTGGTATTGATTATGATTTTTATACAAGGTACATACATACATACCCTTGGACGTAGTAGATAAATATATTTAATAATATTTATTTATTTATTTATTTATTTATTCTTTTTGCACATCATCATTACATAACAGTGTTAACAAAATAATATAAAATTTTAGAAACTAGGACGATGTGCAGTGGCGAGATTATCACTATAAAGTGATTTCTTCCATCTAACCATATTACACCTGAAACAAAATATACCTAGTAATAGAAAAAACGAATAAAGTAACACCACTTTTATTGTTCACACAATATAATATTGTAGATATCATCGAGACAACATTATTGTTCTCTTGATAATGTAAAGCTATCTAGACGAAATATATCTATCGTAAAAAATTAACAGTATTGTTATTTTACTTTTTTCAATACTTTAATATGCTTCTTTACTATGTTAAAACAAAACAAAACAATCAATAAAATATCGATTTCCGTACATTTTTACTTACAAAAGAAATGAGACATATAAAACTGAGTCCCGAAGGACATCCTGAATTAAACTATGAGGCTCGTTACTTCTCCACAGTATCATATTTCTTTATCGTATGTTTTAACTCTCTGTTCATGGTGACTCTGTCGGTACAAGCCTTGGTGACAAAATTGGCAAATTATTAAAATGAAGAATTTAATAATTATTTCTATACGTATACTTTAATCGTTAACAAGTCCTATAAACAAACAATTACAAGTATCCTTAAATAACATAATAGGTACAACATTTCTCCTTACTCAGACCATCGCCTTACTATAGGTACCCCAACAGTCTCCACACATCCATCCATCCAGCCATCCATCTATCCAACAATCTCCCTAGAAACTGTGGTATCACTATTAGTACTAGTAGAAGTAGCCGTGATAAATCATTATAAATCATCTCAAGCCTTCCATCACTCAGTGTGTCCGACTAATTAAGGGTATCTTATGATGCTGTCCCTCAAACGATCGACCCAAGTGACAGTTACGTCAGAACTTACGCTAGGATATAAATTTTACCGCATTATTATTATTACTATTAGAATCCACGTGATTTATCCGTGGGTTAGAGAAATTATTTCTACTCAACAACATGACAGTGTGAAGGAGTTTGTTCTATTTTAACTAAGGATTAGCTTTCCTACGCAATTTTCAGTAAGGTTTTATATTTTTAAACTAACAATTTGTGATAAAATAATTCACGTTGTCACTCTATTTTATAAAATTGTTGGTCATATTTCACACTAGATTGAAATACAACCCTTTTCTATGGTTTTAACTAGATGATTAGTATAAGGCACCTGTAGAAAGAGTTTTCATTATTGAGTCAACGGAATCTATAATACTGTCATATTTTCTGTCAAAAAATTATGACGGAAAATATTCCATGATACAAGACATAAAATTGATTATCAAAAAACAAATGCCTAAAATCATTAGAGAAAGTAGGTTTGTTAAAAAATCTAAAGTGTAAAATAAATTTAAGAGTAGCACAGCGTACTGGATAAAAAAATATCATTGCGTATTGAATAAAACCTACGTGATTTCTCGTCATTCATTAATAATCCAAGATCTTATGTTTTTCTACTGGCAATAGCGAGTAAAAAAGAGCAAAACGAAATGTAAAATAAAAACAATAAGGTATCTTAGAACCTACGTAATGTTTCGTTTTAAAAAATTTTTACCTTCAAAACCAACCATCAGATGTCGCCTGAAACTTCGTCCCTTAAGATATTTCGTTCATAATATTTCGCTACATACGGAACGAAGAAAAAGATCGGTTTACAAGTGTACGTTTTATAGTTCATTAATATCATTCTGATCTTAATATGAAAACTAAGACAGTGAATATTTAAAACAAAATACCAAAACAATTGCACGAATATTAGATAAAAAAAAACTAGAGGAATAAAAGAAATGGCAAACATGAGCATCTGCCGTTTGTATAATACCTATATAATATTTTACAGTTTACTTTAGAAAGTTAATATACTCATAGAAACTTACTCAAATAAAGAAGAAATATTTTAAATAGTTAATTTTTCGTAGCAATTCTAATTAAAATTATGGCAGTGGAAAATTTAGCAAAAAAAAAGCAACGTGGAAAATTTGATAGGTTGCATGTGTGGATGACACAATAATGCTAACGGTTTATTAGGTCCCTGTGTTTCCAAGTAGTTCCATTTATATCCCCATACCGTCAAGTCATATCCCACAAGTGGGTTGTTCAGTGGACTAACTGGATATAATATGGGTACATACAAATTGAACTCCCTAATTGCACTAATAAATACATAAAAACATTCAGGAAAACGGCACACCTCAATGGTTAATTGGAGATGTGCTATTTATCTATCTATTCCCTCTCGCCGTATCCCAAGTGGGGTAGGCAGAGAGAACGAAATGCCATATAGATCTGTCCCTACATACTTCTTTCGCCTTCTCTACATACACTCAACCTCTCATGCACCAACATCTATTTCTCTTATTCAACACACAGCCGTCCTTAAGAACTTGATCTCCGTGAGCCACGTAGTTCTCGGGCGCTCGCGCTTCCTTACACCCCTTTTTCAGACAAGTATTAGGGATTTCGTTAATATTCTTCATTATTGTATAACTTTCAAATGGCACCAAGAAATAAAAATCATCTTCAATATCAGCAATGGAATTTAGCAGAGTATAAATGTTTACACTAATTTTTTTTACAAATATATGATATTATTTGGTCAAAATTTAATACTGTCACATGTAAACCTGACTTATTACATACCTACATAGATACTGATTGTTTCACCTGTTTTCTTGACTACAACCTACTGCTTATATTGGTATACAACCACTATTTTCTACTATAGATGGTTCGAATGGCTCGGATGTCGTTGCGGAGTCGAGAGGGAATGTCATTGAATGTCGTATTCAAGGGAGGTGTAGGGTAAGTGTATATATTATATCGATGGTTTAATGCACAAAAGACACATGTCCACTATTTAGGTAAAATGAGTTAATTTATGTACAAGATCATTTACAATGTCATCTATGCCCTGAGTACATGATTACCAATAATACTTTTATCATTATCGAAATATTTAACAAAAACCGAATGCCACACATTCTTAAAATAACATTTTTTTGTGCACAGATGTAACATGTCACATAAGATGTGTACAGCAATGCAGTACATTGTATGCATAGGTTATTAGGTATCTATCTATATAGTAAGTTTACACCATTGAACATTGAATTAGGTTGTATTCCCTTCTCTCTTCCTTCCTTCCTCTTCTTCTTTCTATAATTGTTTTTTATATATTGTGCTTTGTATTAAATAGTTCATAGTTTAGATACATTAATTGGCGATGTAAATTATTAAATGTTTATTATTGTATTGTTCATTGTTAAAGCTGTTGTATCTGTTAAAATAAAAAAAAAAAAAAATATAAAAAAAAGATATTTGAGAATGCATTTATATCGACTTTCTTGATTCTTAAAAAGCACATTTCCATCAAGGACGTCTTCTGAATTAATTTAAAATTAATAAATTAATTGACATCTTAAACTTTCAAACCCTGTTTTCTCTAAACTGTCAAATGTGGACATGTGTCTTCTGTGCTTTAAACCATCGATATGTACTGGTATATAACTTGACTCCTTCCTACTACTAGCAATACTACTAGTGAAATTGTGTTTTTTAAACAGGCCATTCGGATTCCTAGCGTGAATTTCAAGCAAATACAATGAACGAGGGATACCTATTATAATATGTACAGGGAGTATGGTGTGATGGTATATATTATATTATATTACATTATACATTTGTTGTACTGATGTCGTATAAGAGCAGAATAACCCTATCCATACTAGGTAAACTACTCATACACACGTTACTGTATTGAAGTCGCTTATTTAATTTATGTAAGTATCAGATGTCACGTGTCTTCTCTACATAGGTACTATATTTGGCTTTATTTTTGAAAATTACGTTTTTTGCTAGGTATGTTATTTAAATATTTTTGCAGGAAAACTATGTACCTATCTATGTACTTTAAATCAGGTAATTATTTTTTTACATTATTTATACGTTCAAAGATTGGTTGGCATATTAATTTTTTTTAATAATACCTAATCCAAATCAAAAGAGTTTTTTTATTTGTTGTTTTAAATTTAGTTTTTTAGTAAATATCTACTATTGACAGAATAAGAAATTCAGAAATAAGAAGAATCTGTAATGTCGAAGATGCTGTGCGATGGGGCAGAACAAGAAGACGTTTCTGAAGAGATCATTTGGGGAGGGCGAGCTCAGATCGAGTGGTCAGAATAGCAGCAGATGAACGCATGACAGGAAACAGACCCCCAGGAAGACCACCTAAACGATGGAGGGACATTCAGGAGCAGGCTCCAAAAATCACAGGACATAACTGAAGAAAAAGAAGAAGAAGAAGAGCTATTATTGATTAGTTTGTACTACTATTACTATGCCATCAAGGCATATCCCACAAATGGGTATGCCAGCGGACTTGCAACATGTTACAAACATGCAAGCTGTCCTTTACGTGCCAACAAATAGTAAAAACATTCAGGGTGGGTGGTGTTAAATCACATAAAAAATGCTTATTATAAAATAGCTAAATTGGGTGCATATATTTTCACTTGTAATACTGTTGTGTATTATGTAACAATTTTCATATCAGTCGGCAATTAAACTCCTTGGCTCCAGCACGTACCTCTGGTTTCTATTTTCACCCGTCCTCGTTTGGCCTTCCAACATGGCCATTCGACCGGATTTATTTTCTTTAAAATAAGTAATAATAATTGAACCAGCGAAAATATTAATAGTTAATCGAGTGCTGAATAATACATATTTCAAAAAATGTAATTCTAAAACAATTAAAAATCAATTTTGGACATTTAAAACATAACACGTGCAGGAAGAAATTAAAAGTTTTAAAATAATAAAATCAATTTTAAAAATAATAAAATTAATTAAAAATTAATATTAAAAAATAATATTAAAAATGCCAATCAACTTTCAATATAAGTGTTATAAAATTTAACATAAATAAATAAATCAATATTTAAAAAATAATATAAAAAAGGCCACTCAATTTAAATATAAATTCATGCGATTTTCGCACTAATAAAATAATTGTGCTTATAAAAAATATGCACAATGTAGAAATTTAAAATAATTAAAAATTAAAAAGGCAATATAGAATGCCGCTCAATAAATTAAATATATACCATGAAATATATTTATAAAAATAAATAAAAAGCGATGTGCAAAAATAGCACATAATAAAATACCATGTGGAAGAAACCCAACATGCAGAATTGTGACAATATTCATATAAAACAAAATAAAATGCAACACATGATTGTGAAGTGCCGTACAAGGAAATCAGCTTGTCCAAATAACCTAGATGAAGGGAGAAACCTAGGTATATTTCAAAAGAAGATCGCATTTGGAATTTCTACACCCATTCAAGGACTGGCATATAGGAACGAACTACTCATGAGGCCGCCATATTGATTTCGGATCAGAAAGCGGAAAAGGAATAGCGCCATCTTTGTTTTGATAGCAGCCATTATTCAACCATGGATGAAGCACACAGCACAGACTCGACTCGTTGAACGGAGCCATGGATTCAAATTATATAATCAGCCTGTAATTTATGCTTCAAACTGCATCTATGGAAAGCAAATGTGAATATGACAGATGGTCTTCTATTCTGAGATGAGTAATGTTGATGTGTTTTATTTAAATATTTTCAAGTCTAAATTAATTATTATTTATTCTTAAGTTGCAATTCTGATGTGCGGTATTATTTAACATCGCAAATAAAAATATACACACACTATTGCATTGTAGATGTTGTGTTAAAAGACAGGCTCTGTGACGAATCAATTTAAATTATTCTGAAATAATTGTTTGATAATATAATGTGCTCTGTTTGAAGCACTTATGATAGAAAGATTTTGAATGATAAAACAATAATAAATAAAACAGTGATTATCTGTACTTCTCTGTCACGGCGCCTGCCTTAAAATTTTCAATTGCAGAAAGGTCTTATAAACCTGCAATATATATTTAAGTTGCGACAAAGACTCAAAAGCCTGCAACAACATTTAAAGTTACAAAATAAATATAGTAACACAAATACTCTTACCCTAAGAGGTAAGACAAACAAAAAATGGGTTTTACGTAACCGTAAAAAAATACGTTCTAAGTTCAAAACACATTGTGATGTCAATGTGTCATCAGAACACCAAAAACTTAAATAAAAAATTCCGTACGCGTTGTGACGTCAACGTTGTATTCGGAGGAAAATAAGGTTGTATAACCAAACAAAAAATGGGTTTTACGTAACCGTAAAAAAATACGTTCTAAGTTCAAAACACATTGTGATGTCAATGTGTCATCAGAACACCAAAAACTTAAATAAAAAATTCCGTGCGCGTTGTGACGTCAACGTTGTATTCGGAGGAAAATAAGGTTGTATAACCAAACAAAAAATGGGTTTTACGTAACCTTGAAAATACGTTATAAGTTCAAAACATATTGTGATGTCGATATGTAATCAGAACACCAAAAAAGGGGGTTTTCATGGCCTCCAACAAAATTCTCTTGCCATAAAATGCAAGAGAGTTACAATAGAGTCTTTAAGGCCTGTAACAAAACAATACATGTAAATATGCATTTAAAATTGTTTTATACAATAAATGTTGCATATAGCAAAAATTTAAAGGTAAAATACCTAATAAAAAATGTTATTTACCAATAAGGTAAAATTAAATAAAACATAAATAAAATTATAGTTAAAATGTACTGAACAGGTATGTCTATATATAAAATGTAATCAAGTGATAAGCTTCATGTTCAAAATTATTAATTTGATTAATTGTTTAAAAAAAAAATATTGTATATAATATCATGTTGTGTTAAATAAAGATTTTACAAAAGCTGTCACACTTGAATGTCACATTTCATGGCAAATAAAGTATATCAAATTTATCAATTAAAAGAAATATTTTATTGAACACCTGAAGTGGGCATGTAAAATGTATGACTAAATACCTACTTGTTTGATTATATTGTAATGTACTTACTCACAAAATAAAAATATATTTTTGTGTATAAAAATGTAATTTGGAAAGCTAAATACCTAAATGTTTTACATTGTATACCTACATGAAAACCTGTAATAAATTGCAAAGCAAATTAATTGCGAAAACATATAGGCACTTACCTATTGTTTATTGAATTTGTGTGTATTTCTAATGTATCAAAAAAATGTTTGCATAAAAAGATGTCTTTTATGTTGTAAAATATACTTTATATTCTTGCTTTGGTTGGAAGTACCTACCAGTAAAAATAATTAAATTCTTTTAGGTATATGTGAAATACCTATTTGGAGGTACTTATCAATTAAAATAATAACTTTTTGTTATCTATGAAGTATTATATTTGTAACAGCTTACATTATAGGTTAATATCAATAAAAATTTCTTTAATACCTAATTAATTGGAGGTACTTAATAATTAAATAATAACCTTTTGTTATTAATCAAATTTCACTTGTAACAGCCTATGTTAAAATTATATCTATTGGTAAATTTCCTTTGATATTTGTTTGGTAGTACCTACCTATTAAAAAAAATAACATTTGTTATTTGTGAAATGTTACACTTGTAACAATTTGCATTGCAGTTATGTCTTTTAATAACATTTTCTTGCAGCAGCCAAATAAAATTCCTTTATGTAAATAGGGCAGAACTGTGATGTAAATATATAATAATATAAATACCTATGTATTAAAAGGCTCGTTAGGTATAGAGCAATAATTAGCAGCAATGTTAATTAATATTTAATTATAGGTAAATAAAAATGCCTATGCAGATTAAACTTATAGGAAATAGAAATACCTAAGTTATTCAAAAGTATAACTTATTTGTTTAACAGATTTATTGTTTATGAAACATAAGTGTGAGTACATACTCAAAAAAAATATATCAAAATTTAATATTTATAGAATATGAAAAGTAATTCAATGTATAATGAAGTGAAATATTGTGTATCTGAATGTAAAATGGTGAAGGCATGATTTCCTGGGATGATACGAAAAGATGAGAAAAAATATAAAATTTAAAAAAATACAGTCCACTGAAACATCAAGGCATCTCTTCGTGCGTCCTTGGGAATATGTTAAATCACATAAAAAATGCTTATTATAAAATAGCTAAATTGGGTGCATATATTTTCACTTGTAATACTGTTGTGTATTATGTAACAATTTTCATAGCAGTTGGCAAATATACTCCCAGGCTCCTGCACGTGCTTTGTTTCTATTTTCACCCGTCCTCGATTGGCCTTCCAACAGGTGGCAAACCTCAGCGTTGAATTAAAGATGTAGAATGTGAAATTTTTTTTACAAAGGTATATTTGTTTAAATTTGTTACGAGTCAATATGACGTGATTAGACAGATGAAGTTTATTCCGACGAATCTCCGGTACAGAATGGGTCTACCAATCTTTTTCTCTGTAAGTTTCGAGTGTTCTGAATTATTCGTAAAACATCACATCTTCGGTTTAGCGATGAAATTAGCCATGCGTTCTGAATGTGTTAACAATTACCTGCGAGGAAAGGACGACTCGCATGCTAATTACTTGCAATCGGTCCGCTAGACACCCCAATTTTAGGAAATTCTGTATTAGTAAGAATGAATGAAATGAATTAATAGAAGTAATGACTGCACAGTAATAATCTCGCAACAGCACAATTTTCTGTTTCATGTAATTTATCTTATTTTGCAAAAAATACAAACTATAATTAATATGAATACAAAAATGTGAAGTAATGAGTTTATTCCCGTACCGTTATTCTTACTATCATTTATTAAAACAGACCATCGATCCAAAAACAGCAAAAAAACAATAAAATTCATTGTGATTATCATAGTAGTACCTATAAAAAGAGTTTGACAATAATTTCATTTTATATTCAATAATATTATATAATAATAATATACTCTTATAAATGATTCTCCTATATATTCTTCACCTTAATCCATACAAAACTTGTCCCATTTGATTCGTAGATATATAAGTACAGTAATAATGGCAGCAATATAAGGTAGACATTCGAAATGATATTTATTAGTTTAATCTCCGAATGATCGTTGATGGCGACGTTGTAGTGACTATGTATGTATTGTAACTGCTTTGTATCCACGTGTTTTTTATTGTTATTGCCAACTGATGATAATCAAGGTACCTATAAATGTTGTAGTCCATTCACAATATACGTAACATGTGTGTTTATATATTACACATCGCAGTTATTGAAGAAGTGATATTATGTGCATCACACAAATAGAAGGAAAACTAACGCCCTCTATACTAACTTTAATCTGTTTAACGTGTTTATGGAATATATCATTATATTTTTAGTAAATTGGAAGATATTGATGTTCAATTTGAGAAATATTATTTTATTTATTTTTTCAAGCAATAAAAGGTTTTTGCCTTTTACAGTGTTAAAAACAGTTGAAAATATGCTTATATAGGTACATACTCCAATTTCACATAAAAATTATCAAAGTGATTATAAAACAAAACATTTACAGTATCTGTATTCAAAACCAAATTAAAATAAATAGAAGTAATATTATGAAATAATAGTTTTTTCATAGATACGTTAATTTTTTTAATAACAAGTATCTAAATCACGATTAGGGCTTGTGCTCTGTAGGTCAAGTCTTGTGTATTTTAATTACGAAAATTGACACTTTCTCGCAACGTCGTCTATATTCGAACGAAAACGTAACGTTAAAATGTGTTTAAATTCGAACATTCTCACGAAAATTTACACTTTCTCGCAACGTCGAATTCAAACGAAAATATAACGCTAAAATGTGTTTTGACTACGGGCCCTGTTGTTCAGATAATAATCCAATATTAATATTTTGTATAAAAACTGATAATAACAAAATCTATATAATAAGCTAGTTGTCTAGTATTAATTGCAATTATTTTATATCAAATCATGACAAAACATCATATTTATTGTAGGTAAACTGGGTATGTACGAATATTATTTATTATCTTGGTGATACTGCGTTAAAATCTTATTAACAAAAATACAGTAGAAGTCCATTAGTCCGGCATCCAACAGTCCGGAATGTCCGATAGTCCGGCATCGCTCCGGAAAATTGGAGATTTTTTTTTTCCAAAAGTGTGTCTTTAAAGCAAATAAAAACGCTCGAGAGCTATTCGGAAGTTTTCGGGATAGCTCGGGATCATCCGGATGCGTTCGTAATTGTTGTAAACATTGTAGTAATCCCTCAGCCTACTCAAAATCTTGAAGAAAGTGACTCAGATGCCGAAACGAAAGAAAAGGAAAAGATCAGCTGGGCAGAAGCTGCAGAATCACTAAATAAGTTTATCTCTTTTGCTGAGGCTAGTACTAACTACAGTGCTTCAGAAATTATTGATTTCCATATCATTAGAAATAAATTTTATACTAAACGCCAAAAGTCAAGAAAGCAAAAAGCCAATCATGACTTTTTTAAATCTAAGTGAAATATGTTTTACAGTACGTGTACATACATTATATGAAATGTAAAATAAACTTTGTTGTATGTATTTGCTCACTGTATTTGTAGTTAAATAATTATTAACCTAATTGTTCTTATAATTACCGCCCGATAGACCGGAATTTTCGATAATCCGGCACCGAGCCGATCCCGAACGTGCCGGATTATCGGACTTCTACTGTATTAACAATCAAGAGTATGAATAAAGCAAACAAACACAAACTTCACCTTCTTATAACAGTATATAAAATATGTTTAATATATTGTACTACTCTATTCCAAAACATTAAGACAATTATTCTAATACTAGAATATTCTACGGGGATTTCAAATTATTCTTCTTCTTCCTTTACGTGTCTACGTGGACGGAATAATCAAACCATTAAACTTGAGTGATTGTTGAAGGGATACAATATTATGTACGTAGTAAAAATACAGTACACACTTTTATGTAATGAAAATAATTATTTCTAAACAACTTATTTAAATAAACATTTGTGTCAACAATGATTTACTTTCAATTGTTTAAACTTTGTTCAAATTATGTACTTGGTTACGCTTGGTTAACACAATTTCGTAAAGTCACGTTTACTTAACCTATTTAAATTATCAAGATGAAGTGATAATTACATTAATACAACTGCGGTCTTTTCTAGAATAGTATTTATATAAGGAGTTCTGGTTTTTTGAAGAGGCAACGAAAGGGCAAAAATCACTAAAGGTTTGCTAACACAGATTCTGTCAACAGACTTGTGGTGCCGCGTAGAGAGGGTCTGGCTAACTATGTTGACCGTGCCTTCTGTGTGGTTGGTCCGACACAGTGGAACGAAATTTCCTTTGATTTGCAAATTCTGGAGAGTGTAGAGGTGTTCAAAGCAGGGTTAAAGATCCTATTATTCAGGAGATGTTATGATCCTTAAATGGGCCGTTATGGTGGTTTTTCCACAAAACGGCGAATCTCCAAAACAAAAAATATTTATTTATACACACATATAGAGGTTTAAGCTTTTATAAGAATAAAAAATTAAATACATGGTATTAAAAATCAAAAAAGTAATTTAAAATATACAATATGTAAGAAAGTATCAACACAGTATTAAATAAAAAATAAGCATGAATACATTAAACCAATAAAAATAACTTGCAATTGAACACTCAACGATTGATACTACATATATAAAAAAGTTAACAAAACAATTAAAATATATAAAATGTAATAAGTAATAAACTGACAAACTGTACAGGTACAAACACAGTTCTGGATTTCTTATAAGTATTTTTATAAGTAATGGAAGTGAAATTTTATAAATAGGTCCCTATGTGAGAGAATAGATCATAATCACACAATCAGGTGTTTTTATCTTTGAATATCTCCAAGAAAGATAGTTTAATGAATGACGTATAAAAAGTATAATTATTCTTTCCACAAGCAATTTTTATGTTATTTATTTATTGAAATTATTTATAATTACCTATTATTTGTTATTTATTTATGAAAATATCGCTTTGAATTTTGTGATTTTTTTATTTAAAAAGCATATCTTATACACATATTATATCTATTGTATACTGGATCAAGTATAACAATATTAGGTTCTTTTTGAATAACGACACGGAATTTATATTTACACAATATATTCAATAAATAATTCCTATTATAATTTGTCGAACACAATTTGTCAAAACACGCAGCCTAACAGTGCAAGTCAAGGTTCTATCAATTAATGAGCGTCGTTCTCAATAGGTGGCTAACCTATATAGGCAGTAGCGTATTGCTACTCAGTCATTATCTTTGCTTAGCTTGTAAACAAGTCTAAAGGTCAATGTACAGGTGCAGTGTACAAAGTTCATACACTACACTCTCCCCTCACAATCTTGAAAAACCTTACTATTCTACATATTCCAATCTTTATACAATTCTATGCGAGTGACTGTGTTCTCTACTTATTTCATGATTCTACACATATAAAACAAAACATTACAAATACACGCAGACATGTTCTTCCTTCCGTCCAGGGCCACCAGATGAAGTCTTCCACCAGCCTAAGTCCTGGGTCTCAGCTGTCCCCGCCAATGGCTTCCAATCTGACCTGAAAAATTCAGAACCGGTGAGAGCTTTGCCTTCAAACAGGGGGAGGGGACCTAAACTCCTACTATTAATCAGAGGGACTGTCATCCCAATGCACAGATCTCACATCTATCCGATCCATATGTCTCTTCCAGAGCTGATCAGTACCTTTGATTCTAATAAGAAAAGTTCTATTTCCTAATATCTTTTCAATTTTACCTAAAACCATCTTTTCACTCCTGAGATCTTTGACAAGTACTGATGTACCCAAATTAAATTCCTTTTTCCTCCCCGAGACAAATTTCAAACCCCTGGAACTATCTTTACAAGTTTCCATATTTACATACCTTTTCTCATATCTATACCTATTTAAACATTTACATCCATTGTTATTCCGCTTTCTCACTAAATTCTTAACTATATTCTCAATGTCTATATTAAAATTAACCCAATAAAAATAACTTCTAACAAATGATTTCATTTTCCCAATAACTGAATAATTTTTACACAAATAATTTATCACAATACCTTTAACTGATTCCGGAATAACAATTCTATCTCTGTAGAATAAATAATCCTTGTACACAGTCAAATGTTCCTTCACATTAAACAACTTCGCAATAGATTCATTTAACTGTCTTTTGCACGGCCAATTATTTTTTTCCACATATTTAACAACTTTTTCCAATGTATAATCACTTTTACTTCTCTCTAAAATTAATTTCGAATTAAAACTATTATTTTTATTTACAAAATCTAATTTTTGTTGTTTCACATTACACGCAAGCGATGCGTCCGCACTGAAATTCGAAATATTTTCAATGGGCTTACTTGCAACAATATTGTTTTCTTCACGGCCTTCCGTGCTATGTACTTTGTACCCTATATTATACCTACGCATAAAATCTGTACCCAATATTATTTTATTCCCGCTCTCTGTTACAACAAATTTAATATTTTTTTCCATTCCATTATGATTTATTTTACAATGTTTAATACCTAACACATTCAAACTGTGCCCGCTATACGTAGATATATTAATTCTATTACACTTCTCTATTATATTATTTTCGTTGAATATTTCTTGCAATTTTTGAATAGATATACAGCTAATATTCGCTCCCGAATCTAAAATACATTCAACATTTTTATTCTCAATTCTTACATTTAATTTTATAAAATCGTTTTCGGTGTCTTGCGAATTATAAATACCTTGTATCTTATAACAATTTTCACTCAAATGCCCTTTAGAACTACATTTTCTACAAAAAATTTCTCTATTTAATTTACATTCACTTTTATAGTGATTTCCCTTACAAATAAAACATGAAACATTTTTATTATGCTTATACCTACTCGTATTTACATTTGAATTTAACCTTGAAAATTTTGACGGTCGATTATTTTTCTTATAATCTGTATCTGTACTACTGAAACTATTATTGTTTCGCCTGGAAATCTGGCTAATTTCTTCAAAATTTTCTACCTCTTTTTCTATTTTTCTCTCTAGTATGTGCTCATAACTAGAAGCCAAAGCAACTGCTTCGTTCAAAGATACTTTATCTTTATCACATTTTAAAAATAACTGTTGTTTAATCTCTTTATTTCTAATTCCGATTATAAACAAATCTTTTATATTACTTTCTAATCTAGTACCAAATTCACAATTTATACTTAATTCTCTTAATCTTAAGGCAAAATCTTTAACATTTTCCGAATGACCTTGAGTAGCCTTGAAAAAAAATTCACGCGACTCAAATACACTTTTTTCCTCTTTAAAATAACCATTAAATATCTGAATCAACTCTTTATAAGACTGTTTTTCCACAGAAGCTGGAAAACACAGATCAGACAGTAGCTTGAAACTGCCCTGGGACAACGATGTTATGAAGAAAGCACGCTTCTTCACATCAGTCCAACTCTCATCATTTAATAATAAGGCGTTCTCCCACCTTGTTCTGTAAGAAGGCCAACTCATTGTCTTGTGACAAAACGGCTCTAAACTTCTCGAAGTCATTTCGGAAAATCACAGGCAAAAACAACTAAGAATAAAAAGACTTAACTTATGAGAGACTCCTCCAATCGCCCCGGTCTTCTGGATTTCCTTGCAACTGCAATGGACTCCGCCTGGCTGACTAGCAAGACTCTCCTCTCCTGGCTTCCTGGATCCACCAACTGGCTCCGCCTGGATACTGGGTGACTCCTGTCTCCCTATGTTGCCTGCACCTTGCCTCAAACTGGCTCCTGAGACTTCCTGTCTCCCTGCTGCTACCTGCAACTTTGCCCAACTGGCTTCTGAGACTCCTGTCTCTCTGCTGCTACCTGCAACTGCTGGCTTATCTGGCTTTGGAGACTCCTGCCTCCTTTCTACTCCTGTAGACTGCCTTTCACTCTTTATTTCCGCGTACTGCCGACAATAACTTTCGGCGCGGAAAAAAAAACTATTGTTGCGTGTTGACAATATTATTCACGAACTACCGAACTGCGCCACGTATTGTATACTGGATCAAGTATAACAATATTAGGTTCTTTTTGAATAACGACACGGAATTTATATTTACACAATATATTCAATAAATAATTCCTATTATAATTTGTCGAACACAATTTGTCAAAACACGCAGCCTAACAGTGCAAGTCAAGGTTCTATCAATTAATGAGCGTCGTTCTCAATAGGTGGCTAACCTATATAGGCAGTAGCGTATTGCTACTCAGTCATTATCTTTGCTTAGCTTGTAAACAAGTCTAAAGGTCAATGTACAGGTGCAGTGTACAAAGTTCATACACTACAATATCATTATTCCTTTACTTTTTCTCTCTGGAATACAAGGTGAGATAAGTTTCGTATTAGTTTGCACATATCTTATATAAAACTATTTAATTACAATATTAAATTTTCCTCATATGCTTATTCAATTTTAATTAAAATGGGGGGGACATATTCATATTTAAAAAAAAATGAAATCTTCAACATATTAATTAATGGGAACTATTTTCCCAAAAAAAGGAGATGTTCGTACAAGGTTTCATCTTTCTATATAAATGTTCTTGGTTGTTTATAAGTTAGATACAAATCAGATACAATCATAAAAAATAACATTATCATAAACTATGATATATAAAAGAAAACTAATATCTTTTCAATATCGAACGTATTATATAATAATTAATATACCGTACAAATTTTCCTGAATTGATTTCACCTTGATAGAATCAAACGTCTTTAAATGTCAAAAATGAAATAATTTTTAATAATGAATCCTTAACTACATTGACAAAAATCCATGAATAATTATTATAAACAGCTATGTAATGAGATATTATTATATTACATCACGATGAAACATAATGTAAAATATTGTCTGATTAGAGATGTGAATGATCGAATGAAATGTAAAATCGATTGACACAATACTACCATAATCGATCATAAAAAAATTGTTGGCTAAGTTTTTCGAATAGTATTTCGAGCTTTTGATAAGTTTATTTGATTCCATGTTTTTAATTTCAATGAATCGATAGGTACTTTTTAAGAAATTACTTTATTGAATGCTTTTAATTTCGAATGAATTACCTATGTAAAGTACGTGAACAGGTCGAGTGATTGATATTATTGCGAAAATTCGAACGATTTGAACACAAACAAACATTCGGTCAATATTTCAGAAACGTTCATGTAATGTTAATGATTTTCTCGTTTATTCATTCACAAATTTATTCTTTTCTCACACAGTACACAACAAACTAGAGAAGGTAATTTGATAAGAATAATTTACCCTGCAAATTTAAATAATATTTATCTACTAAGTAAATTCTCGAATAGTCTACACATTTACATTAATAATGGGTAAATAATTTGTTCGATTGTTGAAATCGAAACATAACATCACTGATATCAAATATTCGTTTAATTTAGTGATACATTGACAGTTGGTAATATAATTCGATTTTTATGATTTCTCGACATTATATTGACAACGAATTAGTATTCATAATAAAATCATTGGTCATTTATTATCAGTTTCTTCTGCAAACAAGAAAATTAAAACTTATAATAGTTCATATTTATTACATACCACATTATCATTCGATTCGTGCTAAAATATTACATTTACAAAAAAATATATAAAATCAACTTTGAACCAATGAAATTCGCAAAAATAAAAATATTCTACAACTATAACATCACGACAAATCTCACAAATGGGGTAGCCAGCATAACAATTTCAAGTAATAAACATTTTATTTAATTTATTCTTATTATATAATCCATTTTATTAAATTTTCAATAATCCTCTATACACTTACACAAGTGTTCATAAAATGACAGCAAAGTAAAATATATAGTTCCATCTATAGGTACATCACGAATCAATTATATTGTATAGGTACTGTGAGGATATTGGAGAGTGGATTACATACAAGAAACCCGGATTCGTCTTTCTTTAGCAATTATGTATTTGGAATGATTACCTGATTTTTGAGGAATACTCACGTTTTTGCGTGTATTTTAGATAGTCTAATTTTGTTTCCTTTTTGCTCGTAACTTTTACTGATTGGAGTAACGTGCTTTTTAATAAAACAATTCTCAAACTTACTTCACTACGATGTGAATAAAACGTCTATCCAATGAATCGACAAGAAATTCTCAAAGTGAATATATTGGTCGTTATTATTAGAACATGGTCATTGTACTTATTATACTATTAAGTTAGTATAAAACATAGAAAAATAAACTATTAACAGATCCCGCCCACAATATAATGAAGCCTTTTGAGAAACGGACATAATAAAATATATAGATTGACAGTTATTCAGATAAAAATCTAAGTAAAAATATTATGTTATTATTAAAGCTTATATATATTATAACAACAACAGTACTCACAAAAGAATACGTATTTAACTAGCCCTAGCTAACAAGTCATGTCTAGTATGGGAGTAAAGTAATTTCTTCTCAGACCAAAACCTTGAGTTTCCACTCAATATTAAAGGTACCCAAAATTGTAATTTTTTCAATTTAAATATGATTTCATATTGTCATAGACTGTTAGGCAGACCATGACATAATATGCTATTAGTTAACCAGGATCTGGAGCTATGCTTAATGGTAAAGACGGCTGCAAATCCACTGCCCAAGATAGAACGACTTGGAGATCCACTCTTTCATAAGACTCATCAAGGGCTGTTCAACCATCGGAGACAAGTAAGAAATCTATTTTTTTTTATATTTCAAATATCAGCTATTGTCTGCTGTTCCAAAAAATTGACAGGAATAATTTTAGCCAGGCATAACAAAATCATCATCATCATCAACAATATTGCCCTCAACGCTCCTTTCGGAAGCACAGGGCAGAAACAAGCCTCCTTCATTCAGAGCGTCTCTGTGGCAATCGCGTCACCTCTTCCCACATCATTCCCTGCGTTCTAATGTCGTTGTCAAAGGAACGGTGTATTGTGAAAGAGGAAATTTTAGCCAGACATAACAGAAGGAATAGCAATAACTCCGTGATTGTAAGTGGGTATAGGTGTTAATGTTTATCTCTAGATATTATATCCGAGATACACGATACACTCTCTCAATATATCTGGTTAGTTGTTGCATATCATAATATTATTTTATGTTATCAGAATAATAGTACGACTAATAATATTAATAATAATAATAATTCCAAAGAATAATTATTTTACATTTTCTAATAAATATCTCAACATAATTACCTTTTCAAATATCAAAAACGAAAATGTATTTAATAAATTTCATCCCAAGTCGTAAATAAGACGAAAATACAGTGTGACTCGGAAATTTCTTAATCTATTAAAATATTATACATGAATAATGCTATCTTTATTTATTTTATTTTATACTTCTTGTACAACATCATTCACATAACAAAATCGACATATCAGTTTACATAAGAAAAAAAATGTGATGGTGAGATTATCACTTTATAGTGATTTTATTTGACATTTATATAATAGTCTGCCTGTCTTGTCAATATATCCATGACTACATGACAACGGTATTCAGCACAAATGAGGCAACCAATTGGCCCATTGCATTATATAACGAATTTGGATATTGACTGATGAGATATTGAACCAATTTTTACTAACAATTTTTTTTGTTTACTTCTAATCACGTCGTTATCTAAGTGAATAGTAAAATCTATAGTAGAAATAAACACTTGTTTCAATTACGTAATAATGGATAGTTAAAGTTATAGAACGTAACACTAGATATTTAGGAATTGTAAACGTGCTAAAAAATGATTATATTTATTTATGGACAATTTACGGCGCAAACCTTTTACATGTCGAAGATTCATATAATTTATATAATGTACACATGTATATAATGAATAAAGACACAAAAAGTCAACCAACCAATAAAAAAAGAAAAATAAAATTTAATTATTATATAAACAACAATAAAACAATAACAATTAATAATCATAAGCAGGTTTATCGCTAGTTAATGGAGTCTAGAATTTTCAACTGAAAAATCCTCGAGTCTATCCACCTTCACAACGAAAGCATATATTTACATACATAAATTTGTTTGTATCGAGCCCAGACTCTAAATAAAAAAAAATAAAAAGTGTCAAGATTGTTCAGAAACACTTTGTAGAGTAATATACATATCTCGAGTTCCTTTATAGGAAACACAAATAATCTTCTCTATTCTATATAAATACAAAACATAGGAATACAATGTTACGACCATAGTTTTCACGGAATAAATAGTTATATTGCACCGACAGTATTGACGGGATCAATAAAATTCAGGAAATGAGTAGAGTTTTAATTTATTTGTACAATTTCCGGTCTCGGAAGAAAAATGGAAATAATACTGACATTGCGTAGATCAAGACGCAGGTTCAATTACCGGTTAAGACAAAAAAATAATATTATTAGAAGTTCATTCATTTATTCATTAGTGGGGAAGCCAGCGGACAAATTGCATGTATTTAACATGCAAATCGTACTCTTCCCGCCAATAATAAGAAAAACATCCTGAATGGGTGGCATACTTCATCGCTGAACTGAAGATGTTAAATGTCTTAAACATGATGTTCTACAAATATCTGCCTTAGGATATGCCTCCGCGGTTTGCTCGCCCTCTGTATATTGATTGTATGATTGTATTTAAATAATTTTATATCTTTGTAATTTTGTTTGTAGTCAATCTACAGCAAAGAATAAATAAATAAATATGACAAGGTGGATGATGGTATAGACCTAAATAACAAAAATATTTTATGTTCTAGGCGTTACAAAATATTTCGTTTCGGTTTTATAAGTGTTCACAACACGCAACAACATCGCGTCAAAGATGGACAGGATTTCATTTAATTACTTGAATAAATTTAAAAACAGTTGGTAATTAAGAATAATATATTATTATATTATGATGATATTCCATAAAAATCGTCGACTTATCGTGGTTCATCATCACAAATTCAGATGTTTGATGAGTTTTTACTACAAAACAAATGTCAAACATTAAAATATATTTTATGATAGCCAGCCACTCTAGTGCTATGTTTATATTCTAACGATATAATTTTAAACGATTGTTTGTATATGTATATGTTATTATGCTTAAATATCGAAAGAGTTTTAAAATTTTAACGTGTATATATTAGACTTGTGAAATTATAAAGCAGATATTTTTTCTACTATATTGTTTTTTTATTGAAAGAGAGACAAGTCTTTCGTCTTATAACGACATAGTCAACATTGTCAGATTGGCGAATGTCCTTGTAAGACAAAAGACGTATTTCTCAATAAAAAACAATATAGTATAAAAATCTCATCCCAGGTACCGGCAAACTTCCTTTTCACGAAACAAGCTTTTAGCTTACTGTGAAAGTTGTACTTGGGTTTATAACAAAAACTCATGTAGATCTTTATACAATTTTTTTTTAATTTCATTATGGAACTCTACTACCTAAACACCGACATAGTGAAAAGAGATTTGTGCTTATTTAGACAAAGCATTTGGATGTCGAGTGGATTCCGATAACTGGATGAGTAAAATTAGTTATAATGAGGTTTTTTAAGTGTTTAGAGTAAAAAACTTCGTTTACTGTAGGTACTCTGAAATTGCCATTTTATCGATAGTGTAATTTTTATTTTATTTCAAATATCTGTTGTGCATTATTGTTTCCAATGAAACAAGCAAATCTTCTTATATTTACACTAATTAAAAATACATAAACACTCTAACAATTTGTGAAGAATGAACATTCTTGTAGGTATATATATATATATATATATATATATATATATATATATATATATATATATATATATATTATTGGACAATTTGCTGGATTGCTCTACTACAGATATCAAAGTAGGAAGCAGTTGAATAAAATTGTGTGTTTTGTATAAATTCAAAAATTGAATGCATTCTAAATGATATGGTGCACTACGCTAGTATAAATTAAAATATTTAAATAATGCTCGTGTACATGGAAAAGTGTGGAATAATTAACTAATAACATTGTGATGAATATAATGTAGGTAGGTAGGTACATATTATAATATACTATTTTTATCAGTGATGTGGGAGGAAAGAATATTGGTGGTAGGAAATTATAATAATCATAATTTATATTATGTAACAATAATCAAGTGAAATAAATGGCGCAAGAAGATCTACATATCGCTTGCCTTCTAAAAAAGAGTTACAACTCAAAAAAGTTGATTTTGAGAAAACTCGATTTGAAAAATTTGTCAAGAATCAAGCAGTATTTAATCATTTTTGAGAACCGTTTTCCATTTTTTTTTCAATTTGTTATATCCCTTTAAGATTAATCTCATAGATTTTCATATTTTCAGACTATGTTTTGACCTTGTACACATTTTTTTTATAAAAAAATATATGTCGTTTTGAGTTATTACACTTTTTTAGAAGGAAATATTTATGGGATAACAGGCTGTAAAGTGGTAGGTTGTTAAAAAAAACACAAATAATAATAGTGTAATTACTTTATTTCAAATTATAGATAATAGAACTGTAGAAATCTGCGTAATGAAGTTTTATGTGATTATTTTCAAGTAAACATTTCAGCTCCTTTTTCTTGTTATCTTTTATTTTGATAGCATCCTTTTTGAAGACAGGTTTTAAGATGTATTGGGGATTGTTGAAAGGTTTTTTCAATAATTCTATTTCCGCAAAATGTTCCCGGCTGTATGATGTCTTATCTCGTAAAAGTGTAGATTTGTTTTTGATGAATTTTAAAACTTTAATTAACTTAAATGTCTGTTATGTCATTAAAATTAAAATTATGAAAAGTAATAATTATATCCATGAGACCTTTGAGCGAAAAGAAATTATTTGATGTTAATTTGTTTAGTTTATAATAGTTTATATGGATTTCCTCTCTTTTTTGCAGCACGAATTATTTGTGCTTAGTGGCTGGGTACGTAAATGGGACCTGATTTAAGAGATCTTTTTATCTCCTCAATACACGAATGCACTGAATCTCCCTCGTTTTGCAAGTGTCCTGTTATGAGGAATTTACAATTTATGTGTAATAGAATTAATGCCAGGAAATTTTATTCAGCTCCAGTATGTACATGGCAATTGAAAACTTATTCTTTTGCTGGCCACAACAGTTATCCGAATAAAATATTAAATCCAAGTCCTCCGAATTTCCCTCTTTGACTTCTTTTGTAATATAGTCCAAGACGCATGAACCAATTTCATCAGCTCCTCTATTACCTTGACCCTCATGCCAGAAATAGAATTCAGTTGCACCCGATTTTAGTTCAGAAATTGTAAAATTGTAATTGTTTAGTTTGAATTTGAAGTAAAATACAGAAATATCGCCACGAGGAGTTGGTAACACAGATTGTTAATCGTAAACTAACACAATACACTCCTTACTAGATTGATTTTTGTCTTCATTGTTTTTTCTTTTTGGCGTAAATTATTTTAATTAACTTAAAAGATTATTAAGGTTTCAATTTTTTTCTTTCCTCAACGCGTTTTCATATCTGTCGCAAAATTCAAAAGTCGCCCCCGCAAGTTGGGAAAACTGTGCATCATGAATATAATTGCTGGAAATAATACAAAAAATATTAACCACGGTGTGTAACATTATTATTTTTTGAATCAAAATCATTCACGTTGAAATTTGTAATAAAAGCAATATTTATTTTTTATAACAATTAATCGTATCTACTTCTAAAAAAGTGTAACTAGTCAAAATGAAACACTATTTTACTCTGCATTATTTTAATATTATTACCGGTAGGTACTGGTTAAAAAGTGTCACAATTAAAAATTAAACAGTTTTTTACTCAGCCAATACTCTTATATTATTACAGGTCTTTCTAAAAAAGCGTAACAATTCAAAATGATACACTTTTTTACTCAGCAATACTCTTATATTATTACAGGTCTTTCTAAAAAAGCGTAACAATTCAAAATGATACACTTTTTTACTCAGCAATACTCTTATATTATTACAGGTCTTTCTAAAAAAGCGTAACAATTCAAAATGATACACTTTTTTACTCAGCAATACTCCTATATTATTAGAGGTCTTTCTAAAAAAGTGCTACATTTTGAATTATTGCACTTTAGCAATTTAATTTTCTTTACTTTATTGATGAAGACATTTTTAAAAAGTGTTATAAAGAAAAATGTTGCTCTTTTCATTCAAGTATAACAAATATTTACGATAACATAACATTTAAATACTGTAATAACTAAAAATATCACACTTTTCTACAATGAAATAATGAAAATTACTCACCACCTCACTGCTCAATCCTAAATGTTACACTATTGAGGAACGTAACCACACCAAAATGTATTAATGAAAAAACGTAACTTTTGCTATCTGGTGGCAAATAATTGAGGTATCTTTACGTCCTTTTGATGGATTATAGAAGCAGGAATTTCAAATATAACGGTATTATTAACTAAAATTTATGGTTTTTCGAGTTGTAACGGTTTTTTAGAAGGCAAGCGAATTATTAAGTAAAATAATGTAATGTCAATGAACTTTCGTACTCTATTGGATAATAGAAAAGCTTTAAATTTTAATCGTTTTTATTATTTACTCGTAAAGTATGTATGTTTACTATGTATCAATGATGGATCCCACTCTGACTTGATGTGCACGGTTTTTTTTTACGGCGCAGAGAATCTCTTTGTAAAGTGCTGCATTCAAGAACCTATCACGCTTGTAACAAATGTCATGACAGATTCGATTCCCGGCCAGGGCAAAATGAAGAATGACCTTTTTCGAATTGTCCTGGATTTTGGTGTAACATGTAGGTAGGTATATGAGTTCGTCGGTTGCCTGGAGGTAGAGTCTCGGCTTCGTGAACAATCGATAGTTAGAACATTTCGATAGTTCGTCCGAGGTTCGATACCAGGTAGGCCTACTGGCAAAGGTGTATAAGGTTGTATTTGGGTTTATAACAAACAAAACCCAGATATACCTATCTTTTAAAAAAAAAATATGTTCAGTGCATTGTACATATTATATGTGTTTCGTCGCGTTAGTACCTACCCATAATACAAGATTCAATCTTAGTTTGAGACTAGCTCGATCTGTGTGAATTGTATATGCATGTTATTGTATGTTAGATAAGATTTGCAAAACTAAATAGTTATTCCAGTACTGTAAAAAAATATTAACGCAAAGGGTTTTTCGCATTTAGGTACATATGTTCATAAAAAATGGGTACGTAGCTCAAAGAAAACTTTGATAAGGACTGAAAATTGGAAAAATCACTAAATGTTCTCCGAAAATCTTTTTAAGTATACTTCAGGAGTATTTGTCCTGCAAAAATCACTATTTTAATCCTTTGGAAACATGTCACAAGTTTAGATGACGTTAAATAACTAAAAAAAAGAGAAAAACGCCAGAGGTAGCTAAGGCCTACAACGAGATGTCAAAGTATGAAATTTATGATGATGATGGAATTTATAAAAGATACCTGAGCAATTACTGCATTTAAATTCCCATATATAAACAGAACTTACTTAATTTCATAAGTTGTAGCAAACATTACTTAACAATCGGCAAGTATCAAAAGAATATCAAAAGGCATTTAAATTCTTTCATAAATTAAGATAAAAAGATTAAATATATTTAAAAATACAAGATTTACTCACTAAATGCCCATGGTAGTTTTATACTTACCTATCTTATAAAAAGCGAAGCGATATTATGTTTAACGATGTTAATTTAATATTTTTTTATTATGGTACATTAATATTTTGACGTATTGAACTCGTTATAATATTATTTGGTTTAACGTATGTACGGTCGACAAGGTTTTGCCAGACGGTTGATAATGAAATTAGTATATTCGTCGAATTAATACCGAGGTAATTTCACAACAATAGTGTACATAAAATAGTGGAATTTAATTGTTATTATAAAGATATTATGCAAGTGTGAAAGCACTTTAATAGTTTTGTTAACTAAATACTTACCGGAACCACACGCAGGTATCGACAAATACTCGTTTAAGTTTGCATAACTTACCTGAAAAGAGAATAAAATATTTTATTAGAATACTCGTATGTAATTAATTGAAAAATATATTTACAATATACCTACTATACTATTACAATATAAAATATACTATTCTTAATAAAATATACTAAAACAGAACTCTCCTAAGTATTTTAGGGTGATTTTTCGAAGGAGCAGTTTAAAGTTTTGTTTTTGTAATCAAATATTAAAAAATATTAAAAATATCTGTAGCGAATTTTGACATGCCATATTAAAAACCAATCTAATTACTCAGATTCATTAAATTATTTCGTATATGTTATTATCATTGCTTATTTCTTAATACTTAACTCAGTTTCAACAAAATTTGGACTTAGGATAGTTCTGCATTAAGGTAACGACAAATATCATTCATTAAAACATTTTATTGAACAAGATTTAGCAATAATTATTTTCTCAAGTGTTAATTCATTACAAAAATTCATTACAAAAAAACACTTGTCTGCATTTAAAATATTATTGTATTATTAAATAAATTGTGTTTAAAAAAAATAAATTGTTTTAGATAAATCTATTATGAGGGAAGCCCAATATATGATAGAATGTACTCATATACTTTAGACAAATAATAATACCTACCTACGTACATTTTATTCAAATGAAATTTCCAATCCAAAAATTTCCCCTTTTTCTATTCTTAACCTACCTATTGATTTTCGATACAAACTTCCTTTAGAAAATACTTGAACTTTTGTAGTATGTATAAGTGTATTTTATATTATGCTACTATAGCGGAGCACTGTGTACAACATTGTATTATGTTTATGTATAGGAGAGTGGGTCGATGTGGTACCGTGCGCTTATAAATCCTGTCTATACTCAGTTGAAGTAATAAAATTAGCATCCAAACGACCCGTTCAATCCAGTAATTCACGACGGCTCACAAAGAATACGCCAGGACCAATAGCTTGTGATGGTTTACACCTGACATGTTTATTACAAATAGGCAAGAAGTTTAAACATTAACTCTACTGGTCCCTCTCTCCCCTCTCTCGTGGGGATCTCATCTCTACTGAGATATCTCATTAGCTATATCTACATACTACTATTATTATACTACTCCTACAATCCTCTTCTTATCTACCAGCTAGCCAGTCATGATGGTGGTTCTAATAAAATTTATCAAAAAAAGGGTTAAATCTATCACTAATATTTTTCATTCAATATTATTCAAAACAAGTTAATAGCCTGAATATAAACATTGAACGATTAATGTAGTAAAAATATTTAAATATATTTTTTGTAGGTAGGTACCACAATAAACGTAACTTTATTTTATGCATTAATAATTTAAACAACAGTTATCAAATATGTCGAGAAGATATCAATAAGCAATAAGTATTTTGGAGTCTTTGTATTATCAAAAGTTTACTGTGCAAGTTTTCCGATAGTGTGATATTACATTTGTTTTTTTGTAAAATTATTCTATTAAATTTATTATCAAAATTCACTATTTTCTGAAACGTATTATATTAATCAAAAAATAATGAATAGAATAAAAATTTATTGTTTCTTATCTGAGACATATTCTGTGACAAGAAATTCTAATACAGAAAAGATTTCAAATACATAATACGACAGAACCGAATCAAAAAGGGGAAAGAGAAAATAATACCGATGAACCAAAACATCAACATAAAAATACAAGATCACTTCGGCGCTGGGTAAGTTATCGTCTTCAATTTCGGCTAACTTCTCCTTTGGGAAGGAAATATATAAAGGAGGCATAACATGATTTTGATTTCTGGGAGGAGACTCTAAATTATTATAACGAATATCACATTTTTCTAAAAGAAACATATAGAAGTAGAAGTAGCAAATAAATTGTTTAGGTTATGATACGGTCCGTCCCGTACTGACTAAGGTTGTATCCATATCATTCAATCATTGCTTTATTTTGGTATGGGATAATCCAATAAATACACAGAATACTTTTATGACATAAGATACTGCTGATACAGATAATAATAAATAGTACGTAAACATTTGAACGAATGGAAACCAAACATAGTACCTACAACCTACTTCTTAATTTGTGCATAAATTTATTTATTTTTCTAGGCCTACATTATACTACGTCTTAACACTATGATGGGTTCTTCAGATTCATTTTATTATTAAACGAATAAATTCCTTCCATAACTATAGGTATTTCATGAATGAACGATATTTATGTACGTCCTCGTATAAGAAGTATTGTTGATATTGTTTTGGAGAACTTAAAAACACAAAATATTCCAATGTAATTTTGTTCTATTTTTTTTATAACGTTTAACGGTATATTCAAATATGCCTTAGCGTTTATGAGTCTTTAAATAAATGTCTTTCAGATGATTATGCTAAATGATTTGTTGAGCCACCGTTTAACAGTCTAAAGAATCTTTCAAGAGCACTGATGTTGAATGCAGTCTTTGATTTGCTGCTGAAGCTAGGAAAAGTTTGGCTATCCCTAAGTAGTTCTGGGAGGTGATTTCATGAGACTACGACCGATCCAAAGCCCCTCTTGTAAAAGTTACATTAACCGATCCTTACTTATCATTTTTACTAAATAATTTTGATCAAAGATAACATAATGAAGTCCATATAAGGTTGTCCATGTCTGTAAAACGTGTAAGTGGATATTACGTTTGAAAAGTGAACAATAGTATTGTATTTTAATATAAACAAAGAAATATTAATTGAATTCAATTATCATTTATTCCATTAAGTGTTTAGACTAACATCGTTTCATATCCTTTATCTTGTAATTTATGATTATTCAATATTAATTCTTATCAAATAAAACAATAACAATTATTATTAATGTTACGAAATAGATCAATAAGATATGAAACGTCACGAATGGTTTACTACTAATGTCATGTTTAAAGTTATTTACATAAACAATGCACACAACAAGTAATGTTTTTAAAAGGATACTTACGTGCTGAGTAGGTATTCATTTATTTATTCTTTACTAACGTTGATTAAAAACAATTTTATAAAGAAATGCATTCAAACTGAAGACAACCAATGTATTATATTGATAGAACAAGACTTATAACGATAAATAACTGTTTTTTATACTGTGTATTTTGTAACTAGTTTAAACAATGACATACATTTCCTTTGAAAATTATCTAAAATGTTGTTCACGCAACATTCACAGATCTAATTAATGTCTCACAGATCTAATTCACAGATCTAATAACTCTGGGATCGCATTGGCCGAAGGCTGTAATGGTCCCAGTAGAGTATGGTGTTGTTTTCTAATAATAATAATAATAATGTAGATAAATAAATCTACGTTTACAGATTCAAAAAACGAACGACTTTTTAAGACACTATCTGAAGTTTAATATGACACTAACACAGATCATATTTGGCATCTAAAAAGAATACATATTTTAATACTTTAATTGGATATCAGTTGCCTAAAAAATGATAAAGTTGTTAGCATTTTTCTTCTTCTATCAGTGCCGTATCAGATCCCTCCGACGTTGGCGATCACTCCGGACAATGCTTCCCTGTCCTGCACTGTTCGGACCAGCTCTCGTATCTGGATTATTCCGATCCACTGCCGTATATTACGCAGCCACGACATCTGCCTCCTTCCCATTCTACGGTGTCCTTGGATCTTGCCCTCTTTTAACATAATTACAAAATCCAAATGGAATGAGTCTTTAATACTGGTATTAATATTTCCCATTGATTCACTCATACAACAATTATAAAATATTTTCACTATTCCGGGTACATGAATGCATAAATCATCATCTAGGATTTCATAGCATGCATGAGTATAACCAATAAGTCATCATTAAGTAGGTACCTACCTAGATACACTTGCTGCTTATACTTGGAAGATAAATATATACACTTGTGAATAAGTAAGTTGTTCTATTGTTGTACTAAGATAATAACAATATGTACCTACCTAGTTAGTAGGAAACCTAATATCACTATACACTATATTATGCATAGTATCACTAACACTAGCATTGGGTTGTCTATATTACATATAATAAGTATAATAAGGCGACATTCAGTCTACTAACTAATACGTATTATTTCTTCAATTGTATGTGTATTGTAATAATGCCGTAAGTAAACGCTG
Source organism: Athripsodes cinereus (assembly GCA_947579605.1). Lineage (NCBI taxonomy): Eukaryota > Metazoa > Arthropoda > Insecta > Trichoptera > Leptoceridae > Athripsodes > Athripsodes cinereus. Next base: position 22,061,504 of record OX388313.1, on the reverse strand, counting down.
CATGATAAATAATATTTAGTACAAGTTTAGTTGTACTAAATATTAAATATTAAATTGATAAATTAACATACATACATACATACATACCATCACGCCGCTTCCCTCGCGGGGTAGGCAGAAAGGATCGAGCGCCACTTCCTTCTATCCTTGCATACATCTTTCGCTTCCGTCACTGTCATACAATTCCTCATGCATGCTCTCCTGTTCAATGTGCTCAACACGTGACCGTCCTGTAGGATTTGATTTATATGATCTTGCCATTTAATCCTAGGACGTCCACGTCTCCGAGCACCATTCCTCTCAGCCAAATATATCTTCTTAGTCATTCTGTCCTCATTCATTCTTTCCACGTGCCCAAACCATCTTAACTTATTTACATACATCCTTGTTATTACACCCACTTTCATTCCACATTCCTTTCGTATATCACTGTTACGCACACGATCTCTCAGACTTTTGATAAATTAACACCAGCAAAAAAGTGGATTTTTTAAGAAACAGAAAAAATTTTATGAAATTATTTAAAAAATGGCAATTTTTATGAAAATTCTATCCATGTTCTGATGATGTATATGTTGATGATTTCCCATACAACCATTTTGATATCAGTTTGAGAACATTCACTACACTTATTTTCCTACACCGGGAACAAATTGGTATCAGGGCGCACACTTTCTATTAAACGGTTCATAAAAATGGGGAAGGTAAGTCACAGCTATATTCTACTTATTTCCGCATTTTAGTTTATATTATTATTGGTAAATTTTAGAGGTACATCAAAGAAAATATCATTTCATGGCGCCCTTGAGATGGTCACGGATCATTAAACGGCGCCAAATACAAATTATCTTTATTGTTATTATTATTAGATGCAATGTTTATGCGTCTTGGCTGCGCAATATAAGAGATTGGATCAGAACGATAGAATATTCAAATACAATACAAAGCCATTGAAACTAAGATCTCTGTCAATATAACTATAAGATATTTAGTCTAAAACTTGCCCAAAGAACCTCGTACAGAGAGTGTTATTTTTTCTCTAACCTATAAACATTCGAACAAACAGACATGAAAATTTATTAAGTTATATTCACATTCTTATATTTGCAAATAAATATATTTTTATGTTACCTGTAATATCAACATACAGTAATACTATGTCAATTATGACAGCCAGCAAGGACGTTTAAGATTTGTTTTTAAACTATAATATAAAACTAACAAGTTTAAAACATTACTGCTATGTTTATTGATACATAATAAAATATTTATTTTTTTATTTTTTAATGCTTTATTGTTGTAATAAAACATAAATATAATAGGCGTGCTTATTGCCTGAAGGCAATCTCTTTCAGAAAACCTGTTTATAAGTGTGACATTGTTTTACAAGAATAGGGAATTTAAAATAAAATATTAAAATATATTAAGGTACATAAAAGTATTTCGGAATTGGAAAAAAATGTTTCGGCAATTGGATTTTTTATTCATAGAAGCCAGTGTGTAAAAATGAAAAAGAAATAAATTTATCATATTCCGCATTTTTTATCTGTTATTCCCTTAGTGCTGATAATCGTGACCACCATTTGTGTAGGTGTAAATAATGTTTCCAGTGACCCCGATCCCCAGCCCTTCGCAGCGCCCCATGAAGGTCTCATACTCTGCATAAATGTAATAAATCAAAGACATACATAAGTGATTTATAAAGAACGAATAAAATATTAATGAGCATTTTTATTTATTTATTTATCATTATAAATCTCTTGGTGTACAATAGTTACACAATGATGATAGAAATAACAAAGAAAAAAATCATCATCATTGCTTTGAATAAATACGCAGATAAGCCAAATAGGTAAAGTCAAGAAAAACTGTGGGAGCTATTTTATCAGTTCCACAGTTCGTCTGAATAATTTCAATATCTAAAATACTTAAATGGGAATGTTACCGTGACGTAGCTATAATATAATAACGTTAAGCCATATTTTACACTTTACATTCTAAGATTTATTTGATTTGACAATAATAATATGGTACATGTGTAGGTATATAGTGATGTGAGAAGAGAAAATTCTCCAAAGAAATTTCTCGAGAACGAGAAATTTCTCCTCTGATGGAAGAGAAATTTCTCTCCATAATTTTTCTTAGTGGTATAGTGACCTTTCGCTCAGTTCACTTCGCAGCCAACCTGATTGATCCAAAAAAATTGTGGGGCTGATTAAGGCCCATTTCAGAGGTTATTTACACTTTTTACATGTACGTACCTGCAATTTTTTTTAACTTAAATATGGGCACGTGGGGTGTCAGACATCAAGATTTTTCATCAGTTATTAGCACTTTTTTCTATGTAGGTAGGTACCTACCTAACATTTTTTTTATTTCCATAATTAATTGTAGCCATATTGGTGATAAATTGTGTCAACATTTGTACATTGTTATTGATTGATTAAATAAAAAATAAAAAAAATCTCCGAAAATTCTCTACTTCGAGAAATTTACCGAAAAATTTCTCGGTAAAATTCTCGAAAAATTATTTCTTAAGAATTTCACAACACTATGTGTATATATACAAAGCTCTCAAGCACATATTATATCAAACGTATCGATATCATAAACAATGTTGTCGACGACTCTTACGCCTAAGTATCATACATATCTTTGGGAAATTAACATAATACCATACTACGAAAAACAACTCAATTATACGTATAAGGGCGTTAGGTCTGCATTTAAACACGTGTATATTGTCAAAGCGAGTGTTGTTCTTGTTGGTCTTTTAACATTTATTATTATTATTATATTGATATGGTTTTAATTTATTGTCTTTGAAAAATAATGATGTTACCAATAACATAATTTATGCCGTTTCCGTGACCAATAAATATTATGGAAACCTGTAGAAACTGGATGTAAAATACTTTCCTCTATATTACATAGGTACTATTATACAACTTAATATAATAATTGTAATAAATATTGTGAAGGAGTGTAAGTAAATCATTATTTTATCTATTTATTACGTATGATATTTCACGTCAAAGATATACGTGATTTTTTTTTAATCAAAAAGTTTTTGAATCATGTCGTTGAATTAGATCACAGTGATCGATTTTCACGACCGTTTATCATCGTATTTCTTTGTGAATCTCGTATTTGATATTTTATTAATTGCTGGTACGTAAGCAAAAAAGCAGATTAAAGCTAAAATTACTAAATAACAATCATTTGATGAGAATGTAAATATTAAATGAATCCAACTGATACAACAACTCAACTTCAACTCAGATTGTTCTAAGCATTCATCATTCAAAATTATATTTTGTTTTCTTTATTACTTTATGATTTTAATTAAATACTACTAATACCCAGGTAGTTGCCAGGAGACCAGCTGCATGTTATAAACACACAAGTTGTCCTCTCCGTGCCAACAAAAATTAAGATATTCATTACGGGTGACAAACCTCGTCGTTGAATTTAAGATGTAAATTTTTTATATTCTTTCGCACATCTGCCTTTAACAGGACACTCGAAAATTTACGGAATCATTACTTTTTATATACGTATTCAACTAGAAAATATAAAAAAAAGCTTTGTATATATAATTCTCGATGAACTGCAAATTACGAAACACTGTCGTACTTCCTATGGCATATCAAGATGCCATATAGCATTTCCCGTAGACAGAAAATGACAAAAGTGATAGATTTATGTTAAAACAGCCCGCCATGACAGTCAAGGGAAAGAAGAGTAGTGGAGAAATGAAGTAGGTGCCTACCTAGCAGAAGAAGTAAAATTATTGTTATTTATGGTGCTATCGTTAACATATTAAGTAGGTATATCAAAGTAAATAATATATGAATTGCCATAGCTATAAAACCACAAGCTTTAGAATTTGAAGTAAAATAAAAAAGAAGCTTATAACTGTACCAAAAATTTATTTTTCTGTGTTAATCAATTTCAAGTACCAACCATTCTCTTATTAATTAATTGATTTGCAACCTTGCTTTTTTCATTTTCTTGAAATTCAATTCGAACTTTTAATAACAACTGTCAAAAATCTGACGATTTATTTTGAACTGCATCTACTAGTGTTCTTAACTCCTGATTAGTGAAAGCATATGTTTTGTTAGCACTTTATTTGCAAACCGAAAACGATTTCAAATTTTTATTTCAAATTTTTTATTTGTGATTATTATTATGTGTGAGGAGATATTTTATTTTAATAATATGTATGTATTGGTTCTAGACTTTATTGTATCCCAATTTTTTTTGTTTATAACAGAATTTCACCACAAGAAAAAAGTTGGATATGTAATACTATTAACAATAATAATTAATACGATGTTGACCTTCATTTAATATTTGTAAATAGTGACTCTTATTCTCTTTAGGTAAATTCAAATAAGTTATTACAAATCTTTTGACTAATACAAAACCGATATTTTTAACATTATAAATGATGCTTGATATCTCAAGTATGGAATAGTTATTTAATCTAGAGAGAGATATGATATCCCGTGGAGCACCCGGTAAAGAATTGGTCTCCCACTCTTCTCCATAAGTTTTCGAGTGTCCTGTAAAAGGCAGGTGTTCGAAAAAATAAGACATTTTACATCTTAAATTCGGCGATGAGGTTTGCCACCCATCCTGAATGTCTTGATTTTGTATTGGCACGGAGAAGACAGCTTGCATGTTTTATATCCAGCTGGTCTGCTGGCTACCCCACTTGTGGGATATGCCGTGATGGTATAGTAGTAGTAGTAGTAGATATGTAATTTTTGTCTTAAAAATGTTGAACTGTAATACAAACGTGTGTCTAGTTTTTTCTCTCAGTAACCATAAGATGGATGTTGTATAAATGTTATAAAAACTATAACATATCAATAAAAGTCTTGATAAAATCATCAAATGTTTCATTTTTAAAACCGTTCAAATTTATTGTCCCCCAAAATTTAGTTTTCAGTACTAATGATTCAACATGGTGATGTATTTTCTCTATCAACAATACTTCCTCTTCATAAAAATAAACAAGTTTATTATCACTTTATGTTTGGTTTCGTCACCTCGTTTTCAAAACAAGCAATAAAAATAATACCTCCATTAATATAATAATGCATTACATCTTGGTACATCTTTGTTGTATTGACAATTTATTACATCTTTACAACACTGCTCATAATATATTTATTTTATTATAATCATTATAACATTAAAGTCTAACGATTTATTTATGTCAATAAATCTTTTTAAACTGTCGAAAACCATGTCAAACAATCACTATACATTTTTGAGAAATGATAACGAGTTTTGAACAGAGTTCGTGTAGGTATGAACTCAATCAAAACCCTTCAACGATCTTCCCGGAAGCACAGGGTAGAAACCAGCCTCCTGCATGCAAAGCAGCTTTACGAGTTCGTGTAGGTATGAACTCAATCAAAACCCTTCAACGATCTTCCCGGAAGCACAGGGTAGAAACCAGCCTCCTGCATGCAAAGCAGCTTTACGAGTTCGTGTAGGTATGAACTCAATCAAAACCCTTCAACGATCTTCCTGGAAGCACAGGGTAGAAACCAGCCTCCTGCATGCAAAGCAGCTTTACGACAACTGAGTCTGCTTTGCCCTAGAAATTTCTTGTGCTTTGATGTCGTTATCATAGGAAAGTGTGAAAGACGAACGTCCACGTCGTATGAAATTTTGTGGACGTAATAACAGTTTTTGCCCAACTATTGATTGACATAATGCTCATGAATCAATACATGTAATAATTTGTAATATCTTGAGTAAACTAACAATAGGTAATAATTATGTTAAAAAATTATGGATAATTTGAAAGACTGAAATAATCCGGAAGAAAATGATGTGGATATTATTGACAAAGTCACGAAGCCGAAGTGCCAATGACCTGATAACACAGAGGATGGATTGTTGGATAGAAAATCGTGGGAGAACAAGTGAAGAAAATAACGCAAAAGGGCATATACCCAAGTCCGAATTGTAAAGATTGTATAGCTGAATACTCTAAAAATGGAAAAGTTTCTAAAAAGCCCATATCCAGCAATATTTTAATTAAAAATATCAAGTAGGTATAATAGTTAGTAGTACTTTATTGTATTAATAAAAATACTGTATTTTTAGTTAATTTATTCAAAACAAAGAAAAAGAATAAGTAAGTTAAATGTGACGGAATATATAAATCAAGCGCTCGGCACTTCAGAGACGTCGGAATAAAAAAAGTCATTGTCAATATATCTGATTTTAGTTTTACACTTGTCTGCCTTTTTAGGCGTTGCTTGCAAATTTATTGAGTCACTTTTTTTGTTTCTTTTTTGCTTGATATGAACGTAACAATTATTCTATTATTTTTTTTTCTTACAGGGGGGTCATGATAAAGTAGTAGAGTAGATGAAGATAATAGAATGAATGGAAAGCAACGAATTAAAAAAAAGAGGAAATTAACTTAGCGATTTATTGTAGTACGATTTGGTATTTATATCTAAATGTATTCATATTATAATGGTAACGTTTTTCATTAAGAATTATACTATCACAGTGAGCGATGAAGTATCTAATATATTTACTAAATATGAGAGTCTTCGTAGGTGCACGAAATGACTTAGTCCTTCACAGGAGACACATACGGTATTGAATCATTATTGGTGTTCTCACTTTACTTATAAACTAATTCATTGACCATACATAACAGGAAATTATACTTTAAGATACCTGTAATACTTCTTTGATTCATGAACGTTTTTTATTTGTGTATATAAATTTAAAAGAGATTCCTTCAGAAGTCAAAATCGTCACATTGTTATGTTCTTAAATTGCATCCTAGTTTACAACGGTATAGATATATAGATATCATAAATATTCCTAACAAGTAAAAACCCATTCAGTATAAAATAAATCTAAAAACACTATATATACCACTAGAACAGTTCTAGTGGTTGTTAAATCACATAAAAAATGTTTATAATAAACTAGCTAAATTGGGTGCATATATATAGTTCACTTGTAATACTATGTAGCGATGCATTTGTTATGTAACAATTTTCATATTAGTTGGCAAATATACTCCTTGGCTCCTGCACGTGTACCATTGTTTTTTATTTTCACCCGTCCTCGATTGGCCTGTGGTATATATACAGTGTTTTTAGTTAATAATAATTCAAAATGGATTACCACAAAGTTACACTTGAAAATATCGAATATTTAAAATAAATCTTAATGTAATAATAAATCTTAATTAATGTAGTGGAGATGCGATCACTGAGAAGAATGGTAGGTAAAACATTGCGTGATAGAGTAAGAAATGAGGATATTAGAAGAATGAGTGGATGCAAGAGGAGTGTTGTTGATAGATTGCGTGTAAATAAATTGAGATGGTTTGGTCATGTGGAGCGAATGGATGGTGTAAGATTGACGAAGAGGGTGTATTTATCTGAAAGAGAGGGTGTGAGAAAGCGCGGACGTCCAAGAACTACGTGGCTTAACCACGTGGATCAAATTCTCAAGGACGGTCGCGTGTTAAGTAAGAGAATCGGCGTGCATGTATGAGAAACTGGATGAATGTAGAGGAAGCGAAAGAAGTATGTAAGGATAGAGCGACATGGCGTTCCGTTCTCTCTGCCTACCCCACTTGGGATACGGCGTGAGGGTATAGTATAATAGTAAAGTATAGTAAAATAAATCTATTCATTTTCATGATTGCCTGTGATTTTGGGTTTATTAATTAATTAATTTTAGTTTTTAATTTTATAATAAATTATTTAAGATTTTTTTATAATTTGTTTGAACATCGCAAACAAAAACAAGCTAGTTACATGAAAAAAAGCATATTTTCTTTGGGAAAAAATCATAGTACATAATGAATAAAAAAGGAATAAAAAATATTTTCATATTATTATATGATTGCTTCTAAAAGCCGATTTCTTTATATTTAATGTGTGATGGAAAATTAGTTTCTAGAAAAATAATTAAGTTTGATTTTCCATTTAGAGAGCCTTGTGATATAAAGATAACGCATTTTGATAATATCCAAAATATTTATTATACCCGAATAAAATATTATTATGTAGGTAGGTATATTAAATTACGTGTTACGTTCGCAACCTCTCAAAATACATTATCGTATTTTATTCAACTAATTAACTTAAATTAAATAAACAAGATAAGAATTATTTAAATGCGCTTAAAGATTTGCATTTTGTTTTGGGTTGAACAAATCTTCTGCCATTGGTGCATCACGAACTCATTACTGAATGAGATTATTTTGTAATTCTTTTAATTCAATGCGTTTTATACATTATTATTTTTTTAAATCACCTTGCATTTATGATCGTAATGAATTATTATGCTTTTCGTCAAATAAAAGCTTCACATAACATAATATATGGACAATTCACACAGATTGAGCTAGTGGCAAACTAAGACATTATTATGAATCTTGAATTATGGGTAGGTACAAGCCCGACGATACACATACACAATATACTAAACACATATTTATATATGTTACATCAAGACCCTTGGCAATTTGAAGCCCTGGATTCCGTTCATAGATATGTTTCTCACTCTCATAAAGAAAAACAAAAAAATTAAAACTAAAAATAAAAACGAAAACAAATAGTTAACCTAACTCAGAGACAACACGGGAAACGAAATTAATGCTCTTAATTTGCTATTTGAAAATATTTTTTGTTGTCACAATTAGTTCACATTGTGAAAAGTTTTTATTATGAATTTCACATACCTACTCTATGGATTGGATTTCTAGAGCCTGCAATGGTACCGGTTTTCTATATTGACATATATGAAACTCTGTTTCAATGAAGACCTTTTTCACTCTTACCATTACTGATAGAAATGGTAACGAAAAATAATACTATGTCTGCATTATATATATATGCCAACAACTCGACAAAACGAGTATCGTGAGCGCTTCAGTTTCACGGCGGATCTGTCTGTGCTGCATCCACTCTGCTGTGCCATCTCAGATGACTAAATAGGCCAATCCGAGACAAGCACACTCTGTTGCATTTGGGACATGGATGTTCTCCCGCAGGTGGGCCTTGGTGTCTTCTTTCATTTGGGATGTAGCTATATGTCAATTTTCTCCACTTGGTGCGATCAGTAGCGTCCTGTTCCCAGGTGTGCTGGATATTGCTGTCCTTCAAGATGGTATGAAGGACGTCTTTGTACCGCTTACGTTGGCCACCTTGGTTTCTTCTCCCATGTACGAGCTCCCCAAATAATATGTTTTTTGGGAGTCGGTTATTGTGCATTCGGACGACATGACCAGACCAACGCATGACACTTTGTGATACCAATATTCCAGCTCTACAACAGTTGGCTCTCCTAAGGCGGCTCTATCGGCTGACCATTTGCAGAAAGGTTAGATTGTGCCTCACTGTGGGGAACTGAGAGAATCTTAGTTTTGGCTGTGTTTAGTTTCAGTCCTAAAGATGAGTATGTCCAGGTATAAACGTTCAAAATATCTTGCAGATCTTCAATTGAATGAGACACGAGAGCGCAATCGTCTGCATACTGTATATCAGTTATAAATTTTATGCTTGTTTTAGCTCGCAGACGACTTAGGTTGAAGAGTCCACCATCGTGCCTTTATCTGAATTCGACACCCCTTGTGTGAAGTTTTCTGTCCGAAATTATTGAGAGAGCGTTATGTCTGCATTAGGTATAGAGCAACCAGCAAATTTACTGACTACATCAATACACCAAATAATGATAATAATTCCTACTCATAAGAGATAACAAAAATATTTCAATTACTGATCGTTTCTGAATACTTTTCAGGACAGCAATTTATAAATCATGGTATCTAACAGCGAACTTTAAATTAATTATTACAAATAATCACGATCCCTAGAATCGAGATATATTCGAAAGGCAGTAGCAGTAACAGGTGTAACCAGTGCATGAACGGTAGGCAGTATTTTTAATACAATCACCGCATATCGGGTAGTACGGTACAGGCTAACTCACGACAATGATTCAAATATATATGAACAAATCATAAATCCTATATCATAACGCTTGTTAGTTATGAATATTATAATAAATCAATAAATAACAGTGATAACTGGTATTACTCAGCACGATCTTGGATAGGTACTATTTATGATTTTTTCAATAAATAAATTAATTTATTAGCATGAAACGTTATAGACAGTTGATTAGTATCACAGAATTGTATTAATTATCGTTATATAAATAGAATGTCAGTAATGCCATACATTCGTCTTCCTAGAACAAAAATTTTGAAATTTTCAGGTTTCGTGGTATGTATATACCTTATATTTAGTTGGATTTGAGTTGCTAAAACTGTCATTGGACTGTGTCATTTACAAAGAAAACGATGGGCGGGCACTGAATGCGAATTACGTGATTCTAAAAAATATATCTATGGAGTGGTAGAGATAGGCAAAATCTACACAGATTCTAAAATATCTATCTATTGATCTAGATCATCACGGATCCTCCAGCATGTGAGGTAGCCTAGTATGTGGAGTACACACTATTTACACGTAATAATAAACATTTTGGTCATTCTGTCCGTGTCATTACAAATAATCGATTCTGGATTGAAAGTATTAAACATGTCTATGCAAAAACCAAACTGCTGAGAAAGAGTGTAGAATCCTGACAAAGGTGCTAAAAGAAAGACCTCCCAATTAGAGTTCGTGTATGCAGATGCTTGCATAATGATTAACGAATTTCATGTCTATATAATACAGAAATTTATATATTTATTAATGATTGTAAGGCTACATTTACTTTACGACCATCCAGGTAAGCAGGATATAGTTATCAGTTTGTGAATGATTGTAATTTCACTGCAGACACTCCGTTATTTAAAGTTCCATGACAAATGTAGGTAAGTACATGGAATTCTTGTTGTCACGATACGCTAAGCTGACATTTTGAATCGGAAATGCAATAATATATTCTAATCTTTATCAAGATCGACAACCTGTCCATAAAGTATAAGATGGTAACCGAGATTAGAATCTAATCGAATAAAGAATTCGATCGATCGAAATGTTTGTGTAATCGATAGTTCGATCAAATGTCACTTAATACGTTCCGAATTCAAATTGGCAAGGTCACAATAAGCAATATTATCAAATAATATTATATTTCAATACAGACATCTAGAATCTAGATATTATCAGGCGCTTACTACTAGATTCGTTGTAATTTCGATAAAAAATCACTAGACACTTGTATTTTTTGAAATTTGTGACCATGACCAAGATTGGTGAATATATTCTTACAAGTAATTAAGAACCACTTTGAGTTGCAAAAAAGTTTTTTAAGCCATGTGTAAACACATATCTTCTATTTATACATTGAGAAAAATACCAACGAAATTTCACAACGAATCATTGGTACGTACTATCAGACGAATCCAATATCAACTTTTCGCAAACAGAACGTTGATAAATTTACCAATGATTTGTGTGCGAAAAGTTAATATTATAGATTCGTAGTAATGAATCGTTTGTACTACTATCTTTGGTCCTAATCTGATAGTAAGTAACAATGAGAAATTTCGTTAGTATTTTTCTCAGTGTACTCGTACATTTTGAAACAGCAATGCGATTTATTTATAATTAAAATATCTAGCTCTCATATGGAAATGTCTCATATCAAATGAAAAATTTAGTTCTATGAACGCAGTTTTGATAAACTAAATATACCTTTGAAAATGATCAAACTTATTTCATTGTTATAAATTATAATACAAAACGAAAACAAGTTCTTAAGATATGAGAGGAGATAATTTAAATACGAGGATTGTCATTAAAACTAGCGGTAATTTGAATACATCAGTGGGCATAAGAAAGATCGACTGTTAGTAGTAGACTTGACAAAGCGGAAAATGTCAGTGTGATTTGCAGTACATCATTAATTCAAAATAATACCTTGTTCGTCTTTATGTCTCTCTCTCTCACTGTGTATGGCTTTTGATAGACGACTTTGCTACGACTCAGCAAATTGTAAACCAAATTTCGGTTTCGGCTAGCTTCGGTCAATTTTATTATGGTTTAATCAAGCAATTAGACAGCATTTCGGTCAAAATCTGATTTTATAGAGTTTAAAATATTAAATGTATTTTATTTCAACTGACTTTTGCACCGTTGTATGCAACTTAAGTCAAGTAGTATAGTTTCATGATTATTAATGTTTTAAAAATATTTACAGAACCCACATTAAGATCTTCGAGTGCCGTTCCAAAAAAGTTGGCAAAAATGAAACATGCACATTGAAAGACTTAGATCGGGCCAACCAGAGGTTCAGAATCAACTCTGTACTATAATATGTACTTGAATTTTTCACATTGTGATGAAACAATACGCTATGCCATAAAAAAAACAATACACAATATTTTAATACTAAGATTTATTTTCGAGTCTCCGATATTATGATAAAAGATGCTCCTTGGAACACTCCGCCAAGAATTTGGTGTCCCATTCTTTTCATAAGTTTTCGAGTATCCTTCAAAAGGTAAGTAAGTAAGTATTCGAAAAAAATACATTTTACATCTTAAATTCAGCGATGAGATTTGTCAACCATCCTGAATATCTTAATTTTTAATTTGTTGTTGGTATGGAGAGGAAAGTTTACATATGCATTACATGCAGTTGGTCTGCTGGCTGCCCCATTTGTGGGATATGGCGTGGTGGCAGGTTTTTTTTTTTTTTTTTTTTATTTATTTATTTCCAAAATTTTACATTTTTAAATAACAGTAAAAATCATATTGGAATATAATGCCCCACTAGAGTATAGTACCTAGTATAAAAAATAAAATTCGGTTTCGATGAAAAAATCTACATTCGGTCGGGTCATATTATCAAGTATGTAGGTAACTATGTATCTAATAATGAGTAGCCGTTGTATTCATAATAAAACACCACTGAATATAAATAAATATAGGATGGACGACATGAGCCGTATTATAACTTACTACCTTCTCTTACTACGTCTAACGCTAATAATATTAACACGTTGTTTGAACATAATATACAGTAGTAGGTACCTACTCAGTATCCAGTAAAGCAGGAAACGTGAGATGGAAAACACATAGTGCTGCTTATACTTAACAATTACATACCTATATCAGTAGTAGTAGTAGTAGTAGGTATCTGGATGAAGGCAGTAGGGACTTATCTCATTTTAATTGATTTACTATTGCGGACATCTCACTCCATACACAACCACGACAGTGGAAAAAGGAGTGACATTAAGTAATGCAATTGGTATGAGAATTTATTGTGTCATATATTTTATTATATATATTATATTCGACGCGTAATGTAGGTAGGCATTGCAGTAATTAAAATATGTCAATAATTATTATCAATGTATGTTAGCAATTTTTTTACATTTATTCTGAGCGCGTACTCGTATTTTAATCTTAAATTTGCTATAAAATAATAAATTATGTTTTATGATGTCATTCTTTTGATTTCATAGGTACATTTAAATTTGTACATTAAGCTGGAATAGCAGTATGTATATCTGTGTAATAATTAATTCACATTAAAATATCTAATTTGTAACATTATCTAATGAGTATAAATAAAAACGTTTTACATCTTAAATTCAATGATGTTGTTTGCCCCCCATCCCGAATGTCTTAGTTTTTTGATATCGCAGAGAGGACAACTTGCATGTTAATTGCATACGGCTGGTTTTCTGGCTACCCCATTTGTGGGATATTATGGTGTAATGGGATAATAGTACTTATAGTAGTAGTATATATATAAGGAAAAACAGTTTGAGAAACATACTTTACTCAATGAGAGGAAACAATTTTTGACAACTTTTCCGACTGAAATGACTTTCCAATTTTCAAGGAAAGGTTGTTCCAACAGCAAGCACCATACGAGAAGAACTGTAAGTTATGAATGTGTTTTTGTATAGTGCTTTGAAAGAAAGGGATTTGATGTAACAGAACTTAAATTGTCATTCTTAGGTGAGAACACTCGCTTATTTTTTCGCACCGTAATTATATACATACCTATACAATACTCGTATATTATATCCACTAAATCAACATCTTGTAATCACTTGTTTTGACTGAGTAATTTAATGTTAATTTTACGCTGTTCATTCGAATTAGTAATAATTTATATAATAATACTTAATAAATTAAATATAATAATACTGACGTATGCAAGCGAGACATGGACGTGGTTGAAGAAGGACGAAAGTGGAATAAATGCAGTAGAGATGCGATCGTTGAGAAGAATGGTTGGTAAAACGCTGCGTGATAGAGTGAAGAATGAGGATATTAGAAGAATGAGCGGATGCAAGAAGACTGTTGTGGACAGAATGCGTGTAAATAAATTGAGATGGTTTGGTCATGTGGAACGAATGAAAGAGGAAAGAATGACAAAGAGGATATACTTATCTGAAAGAAAGGGTTTGAGGAAACGCGGGCGTCCGAGAACCACGTGGCTTGATCACGTGGACCAAATTCTCAAGGACGGCCGCGTGTTGAGTAAGAGGAACCGACGTGCGTGTATGAGGAACTGTATGAATGTGGAGGAAGCGAAGGAATTGTGTAAAGATAGATCTGTTTGGCGTTTCGTTCTCTCTGCCTACCCCACTTGGGACACGGCGTGAGGGTATAGTATAGTATAATAATTTACAATGCGTAAATTATATTAATTAATCTAACGTTTTGCCTATGCATTATGAGTATTTAAGTTCACATGTGAATGTATGTAAGAGACAGGCACAATGAGTACGTGTCTCACTCGGTAGGATTTCTGTATTATGAACACTTTATATGTAATCGGTTTCATAGGTTGATTTGAAATAATACAAATAAAAACTTTGTCTTCTTCAAATCTAAATTTGTTTAGATGAATAAATGTAATTATCATTAAAATTTCAGCTTCGACTGTCCAGTTAAAGATAGGGGTTCGAAAAATAGAGACATTTTATATCTTAAATTCAGAAATGAGTTTTGCCACCCATCCTGATTGTGTTACATTTTTATTTTTTGACAAGGAGAGGACAGCTTGCATGCTTATTAAATATAGCTACATTCAGCTGATTTGCTGGCAAACTCTCTTGTGGGATATGCCGTGACGGTATAGTAATAATGAAAGTAGTAAATTCAAATGTTTATACTGAATACTCAAACATGTAACATGAGAAATCTTTTGAGTGATCCTTCCATGACTCAAAATTTTCCATAAATTCAGACTTTGAAACGATTTGTGTGGTTGCTGGATGTTTTGTGTAAGAACTAAGGTAAATTTAATACGTAATTTTCTTGACGGACTTATTGGAAGATATCGCGATAGCAATAAACTCACCTTCTGCACTATACGCTATGTAAAATCAAATTCACTGCATTGGTGCTTAAGTAGTAGAATTCCATAATAAAATTAAAACATTTTTTTCTCTACTGTAATGATTTTTATCGAGAAAGACGTCAAATTTCGTCTCTCAAAGACATTATCAATCTCAGACAATGATTGGCAATATCTTTGAAAGACGAAAGATGTCTCTCTCATTAAAAATTAATACAGTAGATGAAAACATTTGTTTTTTTTTTTTTAAATCAAATGTTTAAACAATGTACAGGAAAGGAAAAGATCTTGAATAAATGGAATATTAATAGACAAATATAGTCGTTTGTATGATTGGATAGAAAATAGCCGAGTGGTTGAAAATTGCGAAATAGGAAAAGTGCTCAAACACCTAAGTATTACTTTTGTAGACCTATCCTATATTTTACTAAATAGGTAAGCACGTGTTATTATTGTTATTAATATTGTCTTCATTCCTCCCAATGTGAGAATAATGGAATTAACAGACGGAAAATAGCTGCAGCAGATGCTGCTGCTAGCAATGGATATATTACAATAATAATAATAGAAGGAAATATTTTCAAATCACAATATTACGAATTTTCAATGTATATATAATGAGTTACAATCCACTGGATTGGTCTGCAACGAGTTTGGTTTTTCTTCTCCATTCGTCTCTATTCTCAGCCAGTCTTTTTAGCCCTACGTATGAGCCACAGTTCATGTCTCTCTTCAGTTGGTCCATATATGCGTCTCTTGGTCGGCCTCTGCCATTTGTCCCCTCGGTCTTACCCTCTGCGATGGCGATGAGTAGTCCTGGATGCCTGATGTTGTGGCCAATCCAGTTAGCTCGTTGTTGGCTGATTCTCTTTAGGAGTTGCCTTTTTTCGCCTACCCTGGTTAATACTTCTTCATTTTCGACGTGCTCCGACCAATGGATAAAAAAATGCAATCGAACTTACATATTTTTGTCCCTATCGATAAAAATGATTGATAAAATAACGAGTATTTATAGTAAGTCATATATTTGTACTAATCTCACTTATCAAATGTACTATATACTATAATATACCACCACGGCATATCCCACAAGTGGGGTAGCCAGCAGATCAGCCGCACGTAAGAATCACGCAATGTATTATACGAATTTTAGGTATTAATACAAACAAGTCCTATGCAAACAAATGGATTAGATCTTCCGTTTGATTCTGAAATAAATTATTTTATAAACTTATTTGTAATTGGATAATTTATATGTGGCGCCCTTTAATGATCCGTGACCATTTCAAAGGCGCCAAAACTTTTCCAGAACAGTAGCGTTCTCAACTTGGTCCCAAGTGTGATGGTGGTATGTATAAACTCTCAATAAAGTCATAAGTCGGTCTTCATTTTCTTTATGTAAATAGAAAAAGTAACATAAACGAAAATTTATAAAATATTACTTTTGATTTTGATTCAAATATTAGTTAAACTAAAAATGAGAAAAATAAATCAAAGATATTTATGATTTAGCTAGCATCCTCCTTAATCAAAATTTCTCCCAAAATCATGTGTCAAATACAGTTTAGTCGAAACCGCGAGTTTATTTTACAGTAGCGCGTCTGACTTGGTCGTAGGTATGTAACAAGAGAAGACATATTATAAATTGTAGCTAAAGTTGTAAACAGCTGTATTTATGTACAAGACAAAATAGTAATTTTATTTATTTATTTATTTATTTAATAAATAAATAAATAAATAGTAATAAAAGACAAATATATAATAATAAGATATATCATAATCTATTCATAAATAATCCAATACAAATGTCTCAATACTTTAAATGTTGTATACTTTCTCATTAATTAATCCTAAACAATAAATTTTGAATGATATAAAATTACCTTCTACAATAATTTCTTGTATATTAGCGAGATAAGAAAAAAATAACTTGAAAAGTGTTAACGTTTTCTAACAACAAGACAGTGTAAAAACTCATATCGACATAAAACTTCAATCCTTCCTTATCCAAAATATTTTCGTTGAGATTTTATTGAAATGACTTATAGAAAACTTAAATGGAATTTCATTCTTGTGCTATATTCTTTGACATATTTACAAATATGTGAAAACATCTACCAAATTTTTTGATCAAGTTAAAACAGTAAAAACAAATTGTTTTAAATTATATTGTTAGAAAAACACGTTTTATAGGTAGGTAAGTATTTGTAGTTAACACTGAGAATACATAAGACTTATCAGTGATACTTATGTTATCAAAATTCACATTTCGAATATTTGAGGTTCATTTCCTAAGTAAAATCGGGTTTAAAAGCTAGTTATATGATAGGTACATATAAATTTTAGTTAGTAGTTTACTTTGGCGTAATAACAATTTACACATCATGGTTCGTTATGCCCGCGATGTCATCACACACACACCCAAAGATTATGTGTGCGCTCGACGGATGCATAATTTTCTGCTTATTGTCCATTATGTAAGGAATAACGTTGGTTGTTTTCAACGTGTCGTGTGATTTCGATACAATAATAATACTAGAAAGATGGTTCACACATACGTCATGGAATGTATCGAAGAAAAAAATCATTGCGGAAAAACTGCAACTATTAAACATGCAAGATGTTCTCTCTGCGCCATGTTAAGTAAAGATGTTTAGAACGAGTTACATGCTTCATCGTTGAACTGAAAATGTTTCTTACATATAATTTGAAGTTTGAGTTCGTCCCACGACACTCTACTATACCATCACGGCATATCCCACAAAACGGGTTGGCCAACAGACCTGAGGCCTGAGTCAACAACACACTATCGCGTCACGTTCCCGCTCCGCTAGCGTTCGGGTGCAGACGATGGTGCGCCAAAGTGTTAATTTTCGTAACTATTGTGTATCTTAGCAACGAAATTGACACTTGCTTGCAACATCGTCTGCACCCGAACGCTAACGGAGCGAGAACGTGAGACGAAAGTGTGTTGTTGACTCAGGCCTCAGCTGCATGTATTTAACACCTGCCTTTTACCGGACACTCGAAAACTTACGGAAAAGAGTGGGAGAAAAATTATTTACCAATCAGAATCCTCGATTGGAGAACCATGTCTACACAATGCAACAAATTCTTTGCCGGGTGCTCCACGATACACGACATTCTCAGCGCTCTTAATATGTTGTCATAAGAACGCTAAAGTGTGAAACAGGAACATCCGATGGATGATCTGTGAATAATGCATATTATAACTAAATACATTACATTCGGTTGTGTTAATGTAAGCTACACCATTTCTCAGTTCATAATGTGATGTCTTCTTCCTTGTTCGATATACGGAAATTTATTGCAATCAAGTGTCTTGTATTAGAGTTCGCGTGGTACTCTAATGTTTAAACGACCGGAGCGAACGTATAAAATAAACCTCTAATTAGCATTTCTAATATTGTGATTTTATACTCATTATAAAACGACCAACTTTGAAGAACTTGTAACAGTATAATTTATAATGATTCAAAGGTGAAATAATATATTATTAAAATGACAATTTGATAAAACTATATTTATTCTTTAACTATATATGTAGGTATTTTACGTGCCTTATGCGAACATCCATAGGTAGGTATCAATCTTTAAAAATAAAGTTTTAATATATGATAAAACAACACATAAATTATTGCAAACACATTATTAAATTTGGCCAGTTCTCGAATGAAGATGTCTACAGCATACACAATTATATCATGAAAACTTATTCTCAAAAAAAATCTAAAACAATAGATATGTGAGTACGTCATAGTTAAAGTGAGCTTCCAACAGTTGCATAGAAAAATTAATATATAATTATACTAAAGTACATTTATAGAAGGGAATTGACCATAGTAAAAATGTTCTATGAAACACCATAGATAATTTGAGGTCTTAACATTACACGACCACCATTCATTGCTGTACCTATTGAACAAAATATTTCTGCGTTTAGGCGGGACATATGATTTACAATTTATTAATAAAATAAGATAGTTATATTTCCACCAAAAACCGTCGGTCGATAAATTTAACTTTATTTGATTTACTTTTAATTCCGATTCTCATAAATTCGTAGGTACTCAATCTACCTGCTATTTTGGTATATAGGTATAAGTTAATGTGTATTGCCACAGATATTGAAAAATTTTTCAAGAAATCCTGGGTAAGATTTTTTCCCGATGGCGACCTATTCCACCTTCAAAATACAAGCTATTGCTTAACGTGATAGTATTGGTGTTGTATTTGAACAGAATAAAGCAATGATCCATATTTCCATAAAATGCTTTAAGTATACTTTGGCTATCCCATTTGATACTAAAACGTTCCAGAGAATGAAAGAGTGATCAAGTCATGCAATTTCAAATCTAGACAATTATTGTACTCGAATGCATAAAAAAGGTGAAATATGATCTTCAAGTAACTGTTTAAAAAAAGTGCGATATGACTCAACAAAATTAATATCATTAATGTTATTGTGTCTTCACATAATAAATAATATAAAGTCGTAAATAAATCATGCACTCATCATAACAAATTACTAACACATTGTTTCCTTTTGATTCCATGTATTGTGGTATTGTGTTTACATTTTTGAAGAACGACCTACACAAATTAGTTGGATCATATCGTGAATCATTGCCAAGTACTTTCATTATGAGTTAGGTTGGATTGAAAATGTCAATTTTTCAATTGTCGAACTCTAATAAGGTTAAAATAATGTAAATTAAATAAATACAGCAAAAAATCTCACATTATTTCGAATATTTATGTAGTGGATTAAGAAAATCGTGATTTGAAACATAATTTGAATCTAGAATATTTAGTGCCAAATATCAAAAAACATTTTAAATCAAGAGTTGTAATCTAAAAAATCTCTTTTATATCAAATTTGTTTAATATATTTACAGTCGTATTTCGAAACCTTAAATAATGAGAAAACAAAAAAAAGTAATGAGTGGAGCCTTTTACATATTTATTATTGGTTAGGTCGCATATTTCCACTTTAAATTTATGGCGTGTAACACAGATTCTGGATGTTTTATTTTTTTATCCTTACGAAGAGGACGGCCTTTTCTTTATTATATTCTAGATAATTCACGTTTGGGAGATCCGTGAAAGTATAATACCATGATTAAAAGTTTACCTTCAAAATTTTATTCATAAAAGTCATAAATCAAAATTATCGAATAGTTAATACTTCTCGTGGAGCACCCGGTAATAGTGAATACTTCCCGTGGAGCACCCGGTAAAGAGTTGGTCTCCCACTCTTCTTTGTTAGTTTTCGAGTGTCCTGTAAAAGGCAGGTGTTCGAAAAAATTAAGACATTTTACATCTTAAATTCAGCGATGAGGTTTGCCACCCATCCTGAATGTCTTGATTTTATATTGGCACGGAGAGGACAGCTTGCATGTTTCTTACATGCAGCTGGTCTACTGGCTACCCCACTTGTGGGATATGCCGTGATGGTATAGTAGTAGTAGAAGTATTTTTTTTTGAGCAACGTGATTTGAGATCTATTATTTTTTTGCTAAAAAGTCGTGTTGGACGATCCAGTCTTTTGCACGCAAATGTACGTTACTTAAAATATCACCGACATAATATATATGGTGTTGAGGAATAAGAGTGAGTGAGTGAGCATATCAAAATAATGTTGGAAACTCACATGAATGCAAAATGTTAATCATAATATGTATGTATATAAGTAAGCAAGAGATAGAGAGAGAGGGTGAAAGTGAAGAAGCGAACGCGGGTGAGTTTTGTTAAAACAAACAACAAATGAGAATTCAACAACATCAGAACTGTACTACGAATATGTATGTAGTGAGTTTATGACATGACATATTGCATACCTGCCGACACATCCTCTGTTCCCATTATACTGATATGACATTGCCATAACTCCTTCCATCTTGTTTCAACGCGAAGCTGTGAAGGTATACATATATGGTAACTGCTATTAATACTCTAATTCACAACAGACATCTTTTTAGCTCAGTTTGCACACTAAGTGCCGTAGTTTTGCCTCATGGACATCTTCTACTCATCTTCCCTTAGTATCCCAGTCTGCCTTTTGCTTTGCTTGCTTCTCTTAACACTTGGTTATTATCATACCTACTTAGGCCAAGTGCATACTGAACAAATTTTCATAATAATTTCACACTTACTATTACAATAAATTCTGATTCTTCAAGTAATTTGAGAATCCATAGATTAGTTTCGATGATTAGTACATCTAATATAAATCCAACATCAATTCAATTTTAGTGAATTATGTGGAATGTTGTGCTTTGTTATAAAAAAAAATAATACCTATCAAAAATTAATAAATTACAGAAACATAGCTATTTGTAGAAGGTAAAAGATAAATTGAAATCAGCGAAAATAATAAGGAAAATTTCTGATGGAATATATTTCTTTTCTTTTCATCCTGATCTCATATCAACTCCTTTAACATCGGCTATCTTTCAAGCAGAGTCTTTTCTGTCTTGTGATATACAAATTACCTACCTTTACCGTTTGAATTCTTGTCAATTTTACGATATTTCATAGCAATTACAAAGTAGGTATTTACAATACAGCACAATGTCAATTAATCAAAAATACAGCAATAAGCATTTCTCAAATATAAAAAATAACCGAAAACCGATTTACATGGTACGGACACATCTTGAGACTACCACAGGATAACATGATCAAAAATACAATGGACGTAGAAGTAGGACCCAGAAGACCAGGCAGACCAGTGACCACCTGGATGTCCACAATTGCCAGGGACATGAAGGAGGCAAAGTTGCGCTCGGAGGACGCAGGGGACAGGAAAACTTGGAAGATGAGGACTAGGAGAGCCGACCCCAAGTAAATGGGATAAAGGTGAGGGCGAACAAGAAGAAGAAGAAGCATTTCGCACGAATGGACGAATGAATTCTCAATAGATGTATGTTGGATGCTCTACACGTACATACATCAACCTGCGACAGGAGCGTATGTATGCATAAGTAGGTACGCAAGATAAAATGTCGTATCCAATCTGCTCTCGGCCTTATAATGTATGTAGTTACTCAAACTGTTTATAATATTATACAATACTACTAACTAGACACAACTATTCTGTTTTGGATGTGTTGTTATTATTTATTATACTCACTCGCATTTCCCACCACTGAAGTTAATTTCACGTGCTCACTTACTTATACTTACTAACATAGTAATGTTTTGTTTGTTTACTGCTGTAAGATCAAATTATTATGCACATTAAGTACTGTCGTCATATCGTGCTTCTTGGCTTTTATTATTCACCTATTATTAATAACATTATAATATTGTGTTTATCTCAACTGCTGACATCCCCATTGTAAAACCACTGACTTGTTATTAATACGAAATCTTGGATATTTCATACCAATTAATATTATATTATTTATTTGTTTACTTAAAAAATGTACGCATAAAAGACTGTTTTATGTAGGCACAGGAAATATTTGTGAATCGTGCAATTGGAAAAATATAACAATTTATTTATTTAATCATTGTATTTTTCATATATTTTAGTCCATAGTTTAGTTCATCGCTATATTAATTACAATACATACAAGATCGTCAAGAAATTAGTTTAGTTACTTCAAAGTATTTTTTAAAATTTTAATCCCTTCTTTGACAGTAAAATATCTATCTATCTATAACCTCACGCCATGTCCCAGGAGGGGTAGGCAGAGAGAACGGAACGCCATGTAGATCTATCTTGGTTGCAAAGATTTGCTTTTTCATCCAGAAGGATTCCCGATAAACGTCTGATTGAATTGCGCTTAAATGTTGAAAAAGTTTTAGGTTAACTTATTATGAAAAATTAAATTAATACTTTTATTCGCAGTTTTAAATATCTTAGGGTAAATATAAACTTAGGCTATGTCAGTATGGGATTTTCTACACTGAAATGTATATATCTACGTATGTGTGATAGTTTGACATAAAAGTCTACATGGGTTGTATGCAATATGTACTTATGTAAGTTAGGTTAAGTTTGATATTGAGAGCTAGGTTAGGTTAAGGCTCTTTGTACCTATGTACGCTACTCTTGCTGTATAAGTATAATTGGTGCCTTGCACCGAAACACTGGATGAAGCCGCCTCCATGTAATGTGATAAACTGTCAACTTCAGTTGTAACTTGTTACTCCCCATCAACCGAAAATAATCCATATATCCGGATTTTTAATCAAAGTCTTGTAATTTTCATCAATCTATTTAGTCATCACACGGAGAACCAAGACATCGTATTTTTAAGATGAATCCTAGAATTTATTTATTTTATTTATTTATTTATTCATTCTTTACTGTACATTGATAAAAAACAATTACATAAAAGGTAAACATTCAAATTAAATACAATCAATATACAGAGGGCGAGTTAATCGCAAAGGCGCGATCTCTTCCAACTAACCCAAAAGTATTAACTTAAAAAATAAATAAACATATGATGAAAATAAAAAACATACATACATAGACACATATATATTCACGATTTTCACAACTTAAAAAGAGTTAGGTCGTTTTTCATTACATAAAAAATTAATGGTCAAACTTTTTTAACCAGTTAAAGAGCGGTGGATGGGTTTATTGCAATCAATTTTTTTTATTTATTTATTCATTCTTTACTGTAGGTATGTAAGTTCCAAACAATTTTAAAAAGAAATACATTCATACTAAACACATTGGGGTAGGTGATTTTATCGCAAAGGCGTGATGTCTTCCAATTAACCCAAACTTTCTGTGTAAAAAAAATTAATATCGAAATTATGACCGTTTGAGTATAAACGACAATACATTCTTATAGATATATAAAGCTATTTTTTCATTCTTATTTCATCATTAAATAGCATACCTGCTTTTGCCAATGTGTAATTATTAATATCTTTACCAACGTACAGTGAAGAAAAAAGTAAGTAAAAAGATGAATAATTTTAAGCACACATTGAAAAACTGTGTTTTAGAATATGAAGGCAAATTTTCAAGTTGAATCGGGTTACTTCCTCAGTCACTAAACAATAATAATAGAAATAGCAAGTTATATAAAGCTATATACTACATAGTAACAGCACCGTATCTCCAACACGTGACATTTACTATTATCCTACTACTTATGTAATGACTTACGATGTCTATCTCTCTATCTATCTATACATCACTATTATCTATCTTAAATCTATCTATATAATATCTATCCTTTTAACTTCATAGAGAAATAATTCAATAACAAGTCGACACTGCACCAATAATAACCAACTGTTATACATAATATCGATGACTTGATGTGGAATATTGACAACCCTGTTTGTATCGAACATTTAAATTTAAGATTGTTTTTATTTCCTTAATTGAAAATGCATTTTTTTAGGTATATATTTTCCTGTCATTTGTTTATGCAAAATACAAAAACACGTGGTAAACATCAATCCTTCATTATTTATAGTTATTTTTTTACAATCGAAACACTTCAGTTCACAACATTCTTACGGCTCTGATTACAATTCAATTCGCGGTTAGGTCGTTGAATTTTTGCAAAAATCATCGTTTTGATTGAGTTTTATCTATATAATTACTGCATATCTTACACGTAGGGTAGCTAGCAGATCAGCTGTATGTAATAAACATGCAAGCTCTCTTCTCCGTGCCAACAAAATTAAGATATTCAGGATAGGTTGAGTTTGAGTTTTATTGCACATAATTATACGCAATGATTCTTGTTGATTTGAGAAATTGCTGTATGAAATTATTTACACAGTTTTAGCACATCAAAATAAATGGGAAAAAGGTCGACATGATTAGATATGCTGATGACATAGCACTGCTAGCAAACTCCGAGATGGAGCTGAACGAAGCCTTAAGAAAAATGGAAAGTATACTGTTGTCAAAGTATCTACAACATGAAAATAAATAAAGACAAAACAAAACGTATGGTCGTTGGAAAAGAGGAAGCGACTGCGAACATTGCCATAAATGGAGTGAGCATCAAACAAGTAAGAGAATTCGTGTACTTGGGTAGCAGAATAAACCAAGATGGACGCTCCAAATCGGAAATTGTGAGCAGAATAAACCAGGCAAGGATTGCTTTTAACAAAAAATCTAAGATATTGGAATCCCCAAATATTGATTTAAGCGTAAGGAAGAACCTTACTAAAGCCTTTGTATGGAGCATTCTGCTTTATGGCTGTGAGACGTGGACCATCAGCAAGAGTGAAAGCGGACGGTTGGCGGCCTTTGAAATATGGTGCTACAGACGCATGTTGAAGATCCATTGGTCGGAACACATCGAAAACGAAGAAGTTTTAACCAGGGTAGGCGAAAAAAGGCAACTTCTTAAGAGAATCGGCCAACAGCGAGCTAACTGGATTGGCCACAACATCAGGCACCCAGGACTACTCATCGCCATTGCGGAGGGTAAGACCGAGGGGACAAATGGCAGAGGCCGACCAAGAGATGCGTATATGGACCAACTGAAGAAGGACATGAAATGTGGCTCATACGTAGAGCTGAAAAGACTGGCTGAGAATAGGGAGGAATGGAGAAGAAAGTCAAAACTCGTTGCAAACCAATCCAGTGGATTGTAACTCATTATATATATAGCACATCAAAATTGTAACATAGAAAATATTATTTTAACAGCATGTAAAATAATTAAAATTATACATAGGCTGTTTGCAAATTAAGGCGTTTGTATGCAAAATCGACAAGCTGTTAATTGGTAAAGACGGCGTATGATATTGACAGTGATCTGTTTGAAGTCACTTACCAGTGGAAGCCTGCATGACTGGTGAACGTCATCGCGAACAAAATCTCGTATTCATGAAAGAATACCTGGATAAATTATTTTTTCCATCTCGAATAACTAATATTTTTACTGGCACAGTGAGGACAACTTGTATGTTTATTGCATTTTAATAATCCAAAAGCTACTTTATTTGTACGATAAGTCAACTTCTGCTACTGCTAGCCTTCTTCCCTCCCCTGCTGGATGTAGACCTCTTCAAAAAATTTTCCATACTATTCGATCTCGAGCAACACGATACCATTGTTTGCCCATCATATGGACAATATCGTTAACTCAACTTTTTTTGGGTCTTTCCACACTTCTTTCGTCCTCCCACGGCCTCCATTCAAGAATTCTGCAACTCCACCTGTCACATCCTCTCGTCTTGCTGCATGAAGAAGGATATGTCGTGATGGTTTACATAGATTTTTTCCGGTATTAGGCCGTTTATTTTTAATGTGATAATAATAATAAAAAAAAATTATTCATCAACATAATAAAAGACAAAAGATCAAATATAAATCATTAAAATAACATTTGAAATTCTAAAGAAAAAAAATATTGTCCCCGGTCAGCATCTTCCTGAAGCCTGAAGCTGAAGATCTTCAATGAGATTTGTCTGCAAAAAACACATAATTTAACTCTTGTTAAGTGCACGAAAACTTGTCTGACTTACTTAACTTAAATTATTGATGAGAAACCAGCCATCACGTTAAAAAGCATGCTTGTTTAGAATTGAAAGATCAAATCAAATTTCCCCATGGTGAAATTAATAATTAATGTCTGGTGCATAGAATGAATTAATAGGGTGTAGGAAGTTAACGAGACGCAGAGCATTACATATACCTACTGTTGTAGTATATACTAAGTAGATACATATAATGTAGGGAGTATGTGATAATTATATAGTATGTATGTAAGTAAAGATCTTTAATGCGTAAAGATTTATTTCTGTGTGGGATAAATGCAAATTAAAATAGATTGATATTAAAACAAGCTGGTAGTAGTTGTAATGGTAGAAATAGAAAAGAGATATCTTAGTACAGGAAAACCTTGATTTTATATTAATTTTTACATATTATTAATCAATATTTTAGTACACAAATAGAACTAAATGAAAGCTTTATAAATATGTCTATTTAAAAATAGCTAAGCAATTGATCATTTTTTTAATTTTTTAATGAAAATAGTATCGATTTAAGAAAAAAAAATTCTACCAAAAATTAGAATAGTTTGAATAAGTTTTGAAACACAGTGAAAAGTAAAAAAGTTCATTCAAGTAGAGGAAAATATTTAAATCTATCCAGAATATACAGGTAAAACTATTATGGTCATTAAATTTCAATAATTAAATTTATTGGAAAAAATTCTAAACCTGCGGATAGTGTCTTAAATAAATAAAATATAACATGTGAATCCATTTTTTACTCCAGTTTGGTTTTGCACATTTGGCACTTAATAGTTAAAGCAAAATATCATGATGAATTATCTCTACCTACCCTAGAAGAGACATGGCTTAATGTCATTTACTCGTTTATTTGTGAAAATAATATTACCTGCTATTAAAACGAGACATAGTTGCATTTCCTTGTACTGTATATTATATGATATAAAATGTGCGTACGAATGCAAAACAGCATAAGAGCAATGAATTTATACACCTGACTGAGAGTATTAACTCAGTCAATCAGAAGATTGCGTGAAGGAAGACATACTACACAATGCAACCAACAACAGTAACTAACTTACAAGAGAATAATATAACAACAACGAGAAAAACTTGTTTCTGGTCGCGCACTCACCAACCAATGTAGAAATGATGACATTACAGGCTAAATAAATTGATATCAATCAGCAATTGCTATGTAACATGACATTTCCACAGTCGTAAGAAGATTTGCAGCCTACAAAATATACCTACAATATATAGTATTAATTATTTATTATTACTATTAACAGAAATTCTCCTCTTCAGGGAGACACAACCGACAACAACGACACGTTACAACATGATGTTTAACAAATTTAACTCGCATATCGAAAGGTTTTAGAATGCGTGACATCTCGTACATTCCAAAGCATGCAATAAACAACATCTGTTGGAAATGATGCAAAAAATAGATAACGATATCTACGATTGGAAGAAGGCGTAGGTAATTGTTAAGGTAAAGTTGTAATGAAATTCTGTATGATGATTCTGTTACATGCTGATGTATTTAGTCAAGGTACCCCATAAAGTGCTTACTTGGAGTGAATTTTCATAAAATGACCGGTAATAGTGTTTGGTTTCAATGTTGATCTGGCTTAATCATCATCATTATTGCCCTCAACGCTCCTATCGGGAGCACAGCGCAGAAACCAGCCCCCTACACTCAGAGTGACTCTGCGCCAATTACCTCACCTCTTCCCGTGACATTCTCTGCGCTCTGATGTCGTTGTCAAAGGAATGGTGTATGGGAAAGAGGGACGCCCGAGCCGAAGGAAACCTTGCAGACGGAAGAACAGTGCTCTTTTTGGCGGGCATTCTCAGAACACAGCCCAGCCAGCACCATCGAATCAAAATTGACTCTACTAAGTAAATGAATAATAAATTAACCATTTATAAACTATTTAAAATAAGTAATCAATGCATAAAGCATAAAAAAAATTGTGCCCTTGGTCAAACAACATGTAAACGTGATTATAAAAATTGTATTATGACAACAAAAAGTTAATAAAAGAAAAGCAAGAAAACCAAAAAATGTTCAGAAACAGAAAATTTAAATAGTAAAAAGAGTTACATTATTTTCTCTGTTTATTTATTCTCCCTTTAAAGGCTACTACTCACTCATTTACAGAAAATCAGGTGTACAATTATTTTTAACAACGATAAATTTGATAAATTAGTGATCTACCGTACATTTAACTTTCAAATCATTCTCCACAATGAAAGACATTCAAGATGACATTCAATAACATAGATATAATGAATTATTAAAGATGGGTGATACATAAATAAGCACTTATGCAATATACACCGAGATAACACCCATACAAAACAAATTACACATGAATAATATTAAATTACTTTTCAACTCGGAATCAATAAATTATACACAATATTTCAAGATGGACGAACATTATTGTAGAAGGTATACTTATATTAAAAATAAATAAGACTTTTTACATCATAAAAATGAATTGTAATAATACAAAAAAAAAGATAATGATATGTATAATAAAAACACGATATGACAGTTATAATAATTTATGTAATCCATTTTCATTTATATTCTCACCGTTGGTGACATGTTTCTTGAATCAAAAAATCGTGGGACAATCATTTTTATTACACCACCATTCTGTACAAGATTACAATGAGTCAAATAGGTATGACATATTGTTAATTTGTTTTATTTTGTAGAGAGAAAACTACCTACTTGATGAACGGACGTAATATTAAAATATTGTTGTAATAAAAGTGAGTTTTGTCGCTTCTATAGTTATGTAAATCAATGTGATCATCGAATTTGTCGTAAAGATTTCGTAAATACTTTGTTCAAATTATGCAACAAGTTACATTTTTTTACCTTATGATTCATAGATACTTTTGAAAAGAATCATATTTCTTCTAAAGTATACCTACTACAAAAAAAATTACCATTGAAAAAATTTTACTGCTAAGAAAGAATGATTAAACAAAAAAAAGCAGATACGCAAAAATATAACCTAACTTTCTTATGTATGAATTCAGACTTGCAAATACAATATACATAAAAAACTTTTTTTGAATATTGATAACAATCGATTGCCGAATTGCAAAATCTTGGACTTCTGACTTATTAAGTTATATAAATATTGCTATTGATCTTCATATTACATACTATTGGGTTATGTTAAGTCATTTGCAAAATTGAAAATAAAGAAAAATATGCAAGAAGAGTTTTGTGGACACAATGCGCGTGAATAAACTACGGTGGTTTGGACATGTTGAACAAATGAACGTTGTAATAATGACAAAGAGGATATACATATTTGTCTGAAAGAAAGGATGTGAGGAAGCGCGGACGTTCGAGAACTACGTGGCTTGATCACGTGGATCAAATTCTCAAGGAAGTAAGAGAAATTGTATGAATGTGGAGGAAGCGAAGGAAGTTTGTAAGGATCAGTTATATGTTATACCTAGATTTGCAATATGAATCTCAAACATGTACCATCAATAAAATCTCCTTGCGGTCCTTGGTGCCGCAAATTTAGTTTGAAAAAAAGCGACACACATATAAATTGTTTGTAGATAACAAGAGATAGACAATATGAGAATGGGGATTATTACAGACGACAAAGGCCGGTAGATAGAGATGAATATATACAAAAGAAAAGAGATGAATATATATTACTCAGGTATTGTTCCTCGACGGGTGGGTACACATTTTTAGAGAATATTTGTATGACATTGCGAATCTAGTTGTAACATATCACTGGTAAGGATAGATATATTTGGCGTTCCGTTCTCTCTGCCAACCCACTTGAGACACGGTGTGAGGGTATAGTATAGTAAAATGGCAAAGCAAGAAAAACATTTTTAAAATCAAGTTAGGCACATATGCATTAATATGAACGACTTCGATCACATATTTAAGGTTTTACATTTATATTCCCAAGAAAAAGTGACATTTGGCGACTCGCCTTAATCTCAGTATAATATTTAATATTGATAAGATTTCAACCTAAATTCGACAAATAATAATTACATATTAGATTCAGGGACCGTCAGGTAAGAAAAAATCACATGGATATTTTTGAACTGAATATACCATACGTGTACCTACGGTGAGAGAATTTAATAACAATACAGCCTTAAATACAAATATCTGAATAAATATTTTTTTTTATCCAATAAAATTAAGTTGAATTTGCAGCTTATTTAACAGATAATACATATACCTATGCTTTTTTCATTATTTTTTTTTAATTTTACATTTTTAGCATTTTCATAAGCGTAATACAAAACAATTTATAGTTTGGTTAGTTGCGAAAATCGCATCATCTGGTATATTCACTTTCGTATTGACTGTTTTATCGACATTTTGATATTTGCATTAATTACAAGGTAAAAAATAATAATTTATTAACTACTAAATTGAAATGCATAAATCCGATAACTGTAAACATACACATTGTTTTAAATAGTATAAAAGAAGATAAAACAGTTTTCCACTATTTCACCATTGACCTATGTGACATTAGACAAGTAACACAGTACAAATTTTCTCAGATATCATGTTCCAAAATTAACAATAATTAAAATAATATGCTATTTCACTCCATAACATTAAGATGATTACGGTCGAATTAATTATAAATAAAACACTTATTTACAGTTTATTCACTGTAACTTTTTATTGGACGCGATCCGGCTTTGTCGCTAGCCTGATGATGAGAGAAAGTTAATTGATTTGGCTTTGTATTGTTATTTATGTTATAACTGTTTGTTTGTAAAAGAAAAATAATTAATTCGACATGAATTTCCACTAAAAACCGTCGGTTTAAAATATCAACTTTATAATTAAGGTCTCTTTTCCACTTGTACTTTTCTAATTGCAAATCCTATATACCCGACAAAGCCATCAAATAGGCACTATAACAACAAATATATCTTTTTAAAAAAAAAAAAAAAAAAAAAAAAAAAAAAAAAAAAAAAAAAAAAAAAAAAAAAAAAAAAAAAAAAAAAAAAAAAAAACTGTCAAAGCGTTGCAACATCAATGTATTTGGTCGGATAATGTGATTAGCCTCATAACAGTGCTTCCCTTTACGGTCTATACAATATAAGTTAATGTATTTTACTTGTTTATTCGTGATTGACACATCTGTTGCATATTAATAATATTATTTTACCTGATAGTATGGTATTTGTATTTTAAAATGAATCGGTCATCCTTTCTCTGATAGTATTTAGGGGTACAGTAAGGTTATGTGAAGGATAGTTTATGTGACATTTGGGTACAACCGACCGCTTAAATAATGCATGTTGTTATACTCATGAATCTGTTGGATGGTGAATACTTTATAATATTATTATTCGGTAATAAAGATGCCGTTGAATGGATACAGGAACATTGTCACATACCGGCCATAGACAAAGAATTATAATAGTACCTTTTCAAAGCGCGGTAAATTCAGAATAACCATAGATACGACTCCCGCCACCTAACTACCTGTCAAGAATGAAAATTATTGGACGAAGATAAATAAATCTTTAGATTTTTTTTATTTGATAAAAATATTTTATTTATTTAGTACTAGCGTGAGGAATTTTGAATATGTGGGCATCTTCTGTCCATCTTTTACAAAAGAATAATGATTATTATTTAATGAAAAGAACGCGTTCTTTTTTACGATTATTTTTAAATTTTGAAATATTTATTGGTGACGTAGTTTATTGTTGATATGCTGAATCAAAGATATTTAAATATTTTTTTCTCAACCACTCCATATTCTATTTTTAAAAAACCTACTTACATAGTGATCAGGTTCATAAAAAAATAAGTAACTACTACTACACCATCACAGCATATTTCACAAGTAGGGTATAAAGAAGACTAACTGCATGTTATAAACATGCAGATGGTCTAACACGTGACGTTTAAGACATTTTATTTATAAAAACATGTTTTGTGCACTTTGACACTTAACCTCCTGACGACCAGAGGTCCTTTTTCTCTCCGATTTTCGTGAAATATTCAGAAATGGCTCCTTTTTGGTTGTATTTCTAGGGAAAAATAGTGAAAAAAATCCCTGGCCGGAAAATATGGCTTTTCTCTACGTACTACTCATAGGACATCTGACGCCAAGACAGTTGTCCTTCTCATAGTACATAGAAAGGTTTTCCAGCATTTATAACGATATTCCAGAGAATATTGAGTAGAATTAGTAATATTTTTTATTAATAATAAATGTTTATTTTTGGTATGTTTAAATTTTAACAATATTATTCACAAATATCAACTTTTTAGTCTGAAAAAAACATGAAACTAAATTCTATGGTGATTCTTTACTCAGAATTAAAATACTTAGCTAAAAGATCAAAGTTTTCTTCTGAAAAGTCTTATTTATAAACGTATGATATGTTATAATAATTATATTAAAAATAAGTTAAAAAAGTAAAATGAAAAAATCAGGTTAGAACACTTTCGAACACGTCCTTCCAACTTTCACTAAAAAAATGAAGTTATGCAATCAAAATACAAATACCTAATCATCCTCATCATTGTCATGGAAACTGAAAAAAAACAGTTTCTTTCGGAGACGAAGCAAAGATTTACCTCGCATTTTGTGCAAAAAACTGTTGTTTTTGCCTTTTTGACTGCCATTTTTAATGAAATGGTAGCTGTCAGTGGTGCGATTTTTATCTGATTGTTAGTACAGGCCTTGACCAATAGCGGGAAATTCAAATTTGAACAATGCCACAAAAAGTTTAGACCATAGATTTTTTTAGTTCTATGTCCTGTCAGTAGTACGTTGGTCGTCAGGAGGTTAAAACTATAATTTAAAAGTACCTAAAAATCTACTAGGACCATTACAGCTTAGGTCCAATGCAATCCCATAAAATTATACGCTTATATAATTTCATAAAAACAAAACTGTAAAAACTCGTAGGGTTAAAGCAACTTAAGTATCATTTTTAGACACCTAATATAAAATATCAAAAATACGAAACATCAAAGTACCTACTTGGTCAGTTTTGTTACTAGGTACTACTACTATACCATCACGGCATATCCCAAAAGTGTGGTAACCAGCGAACCAGCTGCATGTAAGAAACATGCAAGCTGCCCTCTTCGTGCCAATATAAAATCAAGACATTCAGGACGGGTGGCAAACCTCATCGCTGAATTTAAGATGTACAATGTCTTGATTTTTTCGAACACCTGCCTTCTACAGGACACTCGTAAATTTAAGGAAAAGAGTGGGAGACCAATTCTTTACCGGGTTCTCCACGGGATCAGTTTCGTTGCACACACTTAATTGAAAATTTATTAATACATGAATATTTATTCGCAACTGATATATCAATCTAATTATTATAATTACCTACCTTCATATTATAAATATATAGTTAAAAAATAAATATGTTTATATGCAACATAGCTGTGAAATCAATTCATTGTCAGGGTAAACTTTCGGCGATCGAACGGGCTTAAACAAGATATTTAGCGTAACACTTTACAGCGATTTATTAATCTGAGAGTAGGTACCTACATATAATATTATCGTTTTAACTATATGTTGGTATGATTTGGAGTGCTATTGAAATTGAGCTTAGAAATATTAAGTTTTGAACTTATTATTATATTTCAAAGCATGTTCCGTGTACCCTAAAATAGGACTGTCAGATACCCCAGTCTGCAGATTTTGTTCAGAGGATAATGAGACACCTATCCACATCCTCTGTAACTGTGACGCACTCGCTCGCAATCGGAGTCACATCCTCGGAGGACCACTGCTGGACTCGGAGAAAGTGAGGCTTCTCACACCAAGACAAATCGTGAGCTACATGGCCCATGTAGGTCTTGAGAGTGAGATATGACACCGAAGGATGTCACAATAGATCTACTATGGTCGCGGTGACACAAGGGATACAAGGTCCCTTGACCTTCATTGGAAAAAAAAATGTTCCGTGTAGCACCCGTAAAAGAATTGGTTTCCCACTCTTTTCAATAAATTTTCAAGTGTTCTGTAAAAGGCAGGTGTTCGAAAATATAAAGACATTTTATATTTTAAATTTAGCGATGAGGCCTGCCACCCATCCTGAGTGTCTTAATTTTTTGTTGGCACGAAGACGTTAGCTTGCATGCTGTTTATTACATGCTGCTGATCTGCTGGCTACTCCACTTGTAGGATATGCCGTGATGGTGCAGACGAAGTTTTGTCGGTCTGATAAAATATTTTATTTATTTATTTTATTCTTTTTGTACATCATCAAGTAAATAACAAAATCTACAAAGCAATTTACATAAAAAATATGATGATATGCAGTGACGAGATTATTACTCTCCTATACATAATATTAAAAAAAACACACACACACACACACACAAAAATAGCTATATGATATAAAAAAATAATAAAAATCCCCAATCTTTTCAATATTAGACCGTTAGACTTGGTCTAGATCGTTATATCGACCCGTGAAGTTGATCATAAAGAAAAGCATCCTTGATCGAAATGTACAAAACACGAAAGAGTTTGTCAACTGAGTCAAGGGAAAAAACATAAACAGCATTCATCCGCTAGGTCGTCATTGTATCACCCTATTATTTCATACTAGAATATTATCATGTAAAATGAAAATTAGCTGTAAATTTATGAAACAATCAAACCAAGCAAAATAATAATAATATAATGAAATAACAACAACAATGCAATTTTCAAGCTGTCAATGTTTGAAGGTTTCTGTATACCGCGCACCGCATTGGTTGACATCCAACCCTGACATTTTGAATTCCGAATAAATTTGAAAGCATTCTAGAATAATTATGTACCTAATCATACGATTTGATTTTCTGAATTTCCACATACTATTTTCCCTGTATCATTTCCTAACTCAATTTGGAAATTTATGACGGTAAAATATATTATGAAATAATCGAAAAACAAATTGAGATACTCGTATGTTCTTGGGGTCGTTTATGAAACATTAAGTGTATAGGTATACATGTGTCAATGAATTTATAAGCAAAAAAAATCAATTAGCTATATCTCTCGCCTACTTTCAAAAATTGCTCACAGAAGTTTATAACAAAACCCAGATATATCTTTTTTTTTTAAAAAAAGAAAAGGTTTATATTCACTGAACGCTGAATGTGTAAAGTATGACTTGTGCATTTTTACTGCGGACAATTTTAAGTTAAAATTTTGATACCATTTCAAGGTGAATTGAAAAAAAACTTTTTATTTAACTTTCGAGCGACTTTATTTTACACGCTAACTAGTATTCGGAGATTCTCAGTCAGTTTTGGAGTCACTCAGTGTTGCTTTCAATTTAATGTTATGTTAACTTATCTGTGTTGAGTTCGGTAATGAAAAACACCAATTATTCTGAATATCTTATTTTGTGTCTCGTAGATGACAACCTGTGAGTTTATTTTACGGAATGAGGTGACTGGCTATAGATAATTATTAATATTCTTACAAGGATCATTACAGCTGAAGGTCAATGCGATCCCAGAAGATAACCTTGAACGATATCCAAGCGTCAATACAACTACAATATATCTTCAACTTTTTTTATAAATTCTGCATACGTCACGTTAAAAGTATCAATTTCTCCAGCCAGACCATTAAACATTTAAAAAGCCCTTCCTACTGGGGAAATAGGCTTGTACGTTAAATAAATAAATTTAGATAAATTTTAAATTAGTTACATATTTTGATACATCATTTTCAAGCATACGAAAATAAATAGATTATAACGAAGTACATTTCTGGACCATCAGCAAGAGTGAAAGCGGACGGTTGGCGGCCTTTGAAATGTGGTGCTACAGACGCATGATGAAGATTCATTGGTCGGAATACGTCGAAAACGAAAAAACGTTAACCAGGGTAGGCGAAAAGGGGCAACTCCTTAAGAGAATCAGCAAACAACTAGCTAACTGGATTGGCCACAACATCAGGCACCCAGGACAGCTCATCGCTATCGCGGAAGGTAGGACCGAAGGCACAAATGGCAGAGGCCGACCAAGAGACGCGTATATGGACCAACTGAAGAGGGACATGAACTGTGGCTCATACGTAGAGCTGAAGAGAGAAAAGAAGAACATCCAAACTCGTTGCGGACAATCCAATGGATTATAACTCATTATATATAATGATTGTCGTAAAGTGAGTATTATTATAGATACATAAGTTAGATACATTCAGGAATGGATTTAATGCAATGGGTGTATGCAGGAGTAGGATAGGAGAGAGGGGGGCGTACGGTGGGCAAATATTGCCATTACGTTTAATATGTTTGTCCCAACAACTATAGGTATATACACACGTAATAATACACCCATACTAAATATCTACTAATACTACCACTGTCGTAGTACTGCAACGTCCATATTTTGCGAGGGAATTGTGCACCGGAACTTTTAAATTGTATCCAGACCGGAGTAAAGTTTGGGCAATACTCGTATTTTTGAGCCATTTTACGTTCAGTCAGTACCTATTGTCACAGAAAACTGAACGTACTCACGCTTTATAGTTTTGCGCCATGTGAGAATTTCAATGAAATTGATTCCCTTTTTCAGAATACCCAGAGTGTTAGTTATGTCAAAATATTATTTAGATTAAATATGAAAAAAAAAATGTAGAAAAATAGTAGTAAGTAATACCGAATAATTAATTTCGGTTGAACGATTAATACACCTTCGATAGAATAAAATATCCTCAGATTTATATTATCTACATATAAAATTGCTTGTAATCAATGTACGTTAAAGAATTAATAAATATTACATCAGGTACCTACTTATATAAACATACTAGGGAAATAATTAATAGGTAAGCAATGATACTAAGTAAAAATTCTATTTGTTTTTTTGTTAATCTGCATGCGCGTTTCCAATTGGCGCAAAAAAATACGGAAGACTTGCAATTCAATGGGTATATTTTTGAGGGTGGTATGCAGTTGATGCACTGTTAAGCGGTGAATTGGGGGAGAGTTGTAAAAAGTACTGAGTTTATAGTATCTACTTCATATTATTACCGTGACATGAGGCATGCGCTTTTGAAACTGTGATAAAAATTACTTCACTATTTAATATGACTTACACACACATATAGAGAGAGTTGAGCTGAAATGGAACTGCCATAGCAATATCATTAGATTGGAACTGAAAGTTTTTGTTATAAGAACGTCTCCATACCTACCTGTAGTGCAAGATATTATTTAGAATATAAACTTAAACTTTATCTCATTCTTATAATATTTCAAATCTTAAATCTAAATGCATATTATTTTCCTTCTACTACAGATTAAACAAAGACAAGAG
The DNA here is from genome assembly GCA_947579605.1 of Athripsodes cinereus. Classification (NCBI taxonomy): domain Eukaryota; kingdom Metazoa; phylum Arthropoda; class Insecta; order Trichoptera; family Leptoceridae; genus Athripsodes; species Athripsodes cinereus. The sequence continues at coordinate 22,023,326 of OX388313.1, read as the reverse complement.
AACCATTTTTCGATTTCAACAAGAATTCAGTCTTCCGACTTCTGAAGTCGAAAAGATGTCGAAAATCTCTTGTTTGTTTAATCTATAGCAGGGAACGCATGCTTCACTTTATACAATTAAAAACTTTACTACTTGTGCACCAACACAATAAATAAATAATTTTTTAAACTTGAATTTCGTCAACGATTGCTGAAGATAAAAATGAAAATGAAAGATTGATCTTGGCAGGTGATTTGAATGGATGGGTGGGTGTTAGGAGGAATGAACTTGAAAGTGTTTTGGGAATGAATGGAGACAGTAGAGTGAACGATAATGGCAAAAGAATAATTGATGTGTGCTTGGAGATGGATCTCTTTGTGGCGAATACCTTTTTCGCCCACAAGGAGATCCACATGTATACCTGGGAGAGAGGGAATGAAAGATCGATGATTGACCTCGTGTGTGTGGACTCTCGTCTCAGGAAGGCGACCACGGATACTAGAGTGTATCGAGGCGCTGAGCTGGAGACGGATCATTTTCTTGTCGTCTCAAGAATAAATCTATTCTCCGGTTGGCGTTCGAGAACACAAAAGTCCACGCCAGCTATGAGATTGAGAGTCGAAAAACTGAAAGATGAGAGTGTAAAGAATGAATATGTAAAAACTGTGAATGAGAAGCTGAGTGCGAACGAAAAGAATGATCTAACGATGAATGAAAGGTGGGATGTCTTAAAAAGTGTGCTTGTAGGAAGTGCAAAAGAAACATGTGGTGAAGCTAAAGTTGGACGTAAGAAAGGCGATGCATGGTGGGATAATGATGTGAAAGAAGCTGTAGATAAGAAGAAGAATGCTTGGAAAGACTTTCTGAGTGTGAAACAGTGTGACACATGTGAAAAAGAGCGAAAGAAAGAAGTTTACAAGACATGCAAGAAGGAAGTGCGTGAAGTTGTGAAAATGAAGAAAAAATTGCTTGAAGATGAAGAATGTAAGAAATTGTCTACGTATGCGAGTGAAAATATGAAGATTTTTTGGAAGGAAGTGAAACGAAAGAGGACGGGTTCAAGTGTGAACAGTATGAAAGGGATAAAAGACAAGGATGGATGTGTGTTAGTGAATGATGAATGTGTGCTACAGAGATGGAAGGAATATTTCGAAGATCTGTTTGAATGTGATGGTACAAATGCAAATGAGTATGACGACAGTGAAAGCAGTGTGAATGAAAACGATATGATAGACATGAATGAGATTTTGAATGCATTAAAAAAAGCGAAGTGCGGTAAAACTGTAGGGTATGATTGTGTTGCCATTGAGCTCATCAAGTCTGGTGGACCGGGGGCTCTAGCGTGGTGTTTGGAGCTTTTCAACGATTGTTGGAGAGAAGGTGTTACACCAGAGGATTGGAAGAGGGCTATCATCTGCCCCCTGTACAAAGGGAAAGGCTCTAGGCTTGAATGCGGGAGTTATCGGGCTATTAGCTTGCTGAGCTCCATAGGGAAACTGTATGGTAGAATTTTGATTGAGAGAGTACGAAAGATAACTGAGTGTAAGATATGGGATGCGCAAGGAGCTTTTTTGAATGGCAGAGGGTGCACCGATCAGATCTTCTCCCTGCGAATGGTTATAGAGAAGTTTCTGGGTAAACATCAGAGGCTTTTTTGTGCGTTCGTGGATCTGGAGAAAGCATATGATCGAGTGGACCGGGAAAGGTTGTGGCGCGTGTTGTCGGAGTATGGGGTGAGCAGCCGGTTGATCCGTGCAATATCTTCACTTTACGTGGGAAGCTCCGCTTGCGTGAGGGTAAATAACACTCTCTCGGAGTGGTTTGTCCTCACCAAAGGAGTGAAGCAAGGTTGTGTCATGTCTCCGTGGCTGTTCAACCTATTCTTCGACTACTGTATGCGACCTGTGAAAGAGATGGATGTTGGTGTCGAGCTGAATGGGTTTCGGGTGAATGCATTGATGTACGCAGATGATTTGGTGTTAATGGCTGAGAGTGAAAGGGACTTACAAGAGATTGTTACGTGTGTGTATGATAGTTGCAATTTGAATGGTTTGAAAATGAACGTTATGAAGACGAAAGTTCTTGTTTTTGAAAGAGAGAATGAAAAAACGATTTGCGAGATTAAAGTTGGTGACGAATGTTTGGAGCAAGTAAGTGAGTATGTATATTTGGGAAGTATGTTTACGAGGGATGGAAGATGCGATAGGGACATTGAAAGAAGGAAAGTGGCCGGTGCTAGAGTAAACGGTGCACTTCGACCCATTGTCAGCAATGACAATGTGTCGAACATGGCTAAAATGCTGGTGCACAATACCATTCTGGTACCGTCACTTACGTATGCAAGCGAGACATGGACGTGGTTGAAGAAGGACGAAAGTGGAATAAATGCAGTAGAGATGCGATCGTTGAGAAGAATGGTTGGTAAAACGCTGCGTGATAGAGTGAAGAATGAGGATATTAGAAGAATGAGCGGATGCAAAAAGACTGTTGTGGACAGAATGCGTGTAAATAAATTGAGATGGTTTGGTCATGTAGAACGAATGAAAGAGGAAAGAATGACAAAGAGGATATACTTATCTGAAAGAAAGGGTGTGAGGAAACGCGGGCGTCCGAGAACCACGTGGCTTGATCACGTGGATCAAATTCTCAAGGACGGCCGCGTGTTGAGTAAGAGGAACCGACGTGCGTGTATGAGGAACTGTATGAATGTGGAGGAAGCGAAGGAAGTGTGTAAAGATAGATCTGTTTGGCGTTCCGTTCTCTCTGCCTACCCCACTTGGGACACGGCGTGAGGGTATAGTATAGTATAGTATAATAGAATTTCGTCAATCAAATACATAATCGACGATAAAATTAATACGAATGTGAAATGCAAATTAGTTTAATATCAAAGATGAATGTAAATATGTCACGATGGTTTGAGCATGTGGAAAGAATGAAAGATGATAGAATTAGTAAGAAAACACATTTGGCTGAAAGGAATGGTGTTCAAGTTCATATAAACCAGATCTTTCAGGACGGGCACATGCTGAGCACATTGGACAGGAGAGCATGCATAAAGAACTGTGTGACAGTGACGGAAGCAAAAGGTGCAAGGATAAAAGTAAGTAAGGGAAGCGGCGTAGTGGTATGTATATATAACATAATATTTATTTTGGATGGGCAGTCTAAAAATACCAATGTTATATAATTGGAAGCTAAAATAGGTGGCAAAAGTTTGGAGGTGCATTATATTCGAATTTCAACAATTATTCTCTTACACACACAGCAACAATTTATTATATTTCCCATAGATGAATCCTAGTCACACAAAAGACAATAAAAAGTGTACAATTAAGCACCAGTTGAACAATTAAACGTAGTATACATTTCAAGTATTTAAAAGTACAGAGAGCGTTTTTTATTGTATTCATCGCCTACCGATTTTTTTTGTTTAATGACAAGAAATAGTATCCTTGATCAATCGTTAATAAATGGATGTCCTTTGAACGTAGAATAGGATAGATGTTATAGATAGCAAGAAAAAAATATTTTTTAAATTTTCATTTTGATACCAGGAACTAATAACTCAAATCAAATTATTAAGACATGAAATGGATTTTAATCATTCGATACATTCAGAAATAGATCGAATCATGAGTGCATTCCGCCATTAGTGCTGACTTCAAAGAAATCATTAATCATTTATAACACTCATAATAAAACACGCATAGATCATAACCATGACTGATGGAAGTCTCAGAGTAAATTATCTTTGTATTGCCATATTCTAAGAATTTATAGAAACAAATATTGAAGTATATTGTAACTATATTATTTCATGGTGCAATGTTTCTATTTATTATCTACGTAATAATATGTTGTGTATTAGGACTGTGAATGGACTCCAGAAACATGTTTCGTCTACCGTGACAAATCGTGATACATGTATGTTTCTAACAATAAATCTTGATGAAAGATTGTGTACTTTATTGAAAAAATATATTGTTATATTCTTTATACATTTTGCTATAAATTTATTACAAAACCTTGTTGAAAATATTTGTTGATGCATTATTTAAAAAAAACTATCTAGTTTTATGGGCATTTTTTTTTTAAATATAAATAGATCTACTACTACTATACCATCATGGCATATCCCACAAGTGGGGAAGCCAGCAAACCAGCTGCTTTATGGTCTCTTGACAAATATATCGCTTTGGACAATACTTTTCAAACAAACTTAAAAATGTTTTATTAATAATAATTTAAAATGAACTTCCACCAGGTACCGTCGGTTAACAACATTGAACTACAGTTTGTTTTACTTTGTCCATTTCAAATTGCAAAAACATGATATGAGATATGAGTGTTGTTTATGTATAAAATGTAGGTATTTAAGGATATCATTTATTTTTATACAAATGGAAAGATACTTAAGTTGGTACTTAATATAATTTTTACAAATCCCATATACCCCATCAACCAAAGGAGGAGATACCAACTCATTGTGTATTGTTGTTGGTATATATTGTGTATCTCACAAGGAAATTTATTGTTTTTACGACTCACGTAGGAGTTTTATTATTTATATTTGTTTAAAGGGTGGTTCCTTTCTACCCTGAATCTCCCCTCTTGTGTCTCTTTATTATCAAAGGGGAGAGATAGGTGTTGCGGTGCCTTTCATACGGGATATCATCTAGGGTCTATCATTTAATATTTATACTGATTATCTCAAATGCCGTAACTTACAGTTTTAAATGTTACGAAATTTATTAAAAAATATGTACATACATACCATTAAAAGAACATTATTTAATGCATACATCATTTCACATGCAGATACGATTTGTAACAAAGTCAATAAAATTTTCTATAAACTTATATTTTTAATCCAATATCAAGACCACTGAATATTTTTTGTTCATTTAATATATTATATACTTAATTATACTATAAAAAAATAAAGCAAAAGAGTATATTATGATATTTTATCATTATTTTGTTAAATGTATCAACCGTATAAAAATTCACACTTGAAAATGCTGACTATTCGCGACCTGACACCAATGTATAAAATTATTGAAAAATTAGATTCTTCCATGTTGATTTGAAAAATTATCCGGAAAAAATTAACTAAAAGATGAAAAACATAAGTAGGTATCTATGTATAAAACAAAACACAATAAAGCTTTAAATATATTTACATATTCCTTATTTTCATTTTAGTAACGGCAACATTTCGACTATTTTCCTATGGCATAAAACAAACTAAAATAATTGCAGAAATATGTATAAATTTTGTATTACGCCCCTGTACGAGTTCAAGAATCTCCACATTATCTAAGATCTAACCTTTTTCATTATAGAGTTTGAATTATTGCTTCCAATGGCGGCATCCGAAAAATGGTCTCAATTTGATTTTCTAGTACATTTAATAATTCCTAGACACAATGAGAGAGATTTGGTATAGAATGTACCAATACCTATGTACAGAATATACATACCTACATATATCATGAAATATCATTGAATGTCGTGGCGAAAGAAGATATGGAGCGTGTTATGCAACAATAAATAAAGCTACAAAATCGGAATAGTGTCATTTTATTTTTTTAATTATATTCTTCCTTTGCTAGAAACAAATTATCTTCACGTAACATATTATTATTATTATATTAAGCTCAGATTCGATGAAACACTGTAGCTTGCTCAGTAAAGATCTCTAGAGTCTATGGTACAGAAGAGACAGTGGCCCTGGCTGGGTTATATTTCGAAAATGTCCAATAATAGTACATAAGAATATTGTTATTTTATCCATAAGACTTCCGAAAGACTGTACATACATCCTTCGCAATCCAGTGTTCTTACAACAATCGGCCATGTAATACGACAAGAAGGCCTCTTGCATGCCGTAATGGAGGGTATGACCGAGGGGACAAACTCTAGGGGACGCCCACGCCGAGAGTACCTGGAGGACCTGTTGGTGGACATGCGCTGCTCATCATATGCAGAATTTAAAAGAACCGCACAAGACAGGGAGGAGTGGAGGAGAAGAATTAAAGAGATATTTGCTGCAAACCAATCCCAGGATTGAAACCAGAGAGAGAGACAACAACAACCTCAAACCGTGAGGAATTTCATGGAAAAACGCAACGCGATTGTGCAAAAACAATCTTAACCGATTTTACCTACATATCTACCATATACTCGGTTTTTTGACAATTTTTGATTTGCAGGGTTATTTGACAAGTAGTGGCTTGAAACACTGTTTTACAACACAATCCATATATAACTACAGAAGTAGTAACAGTGTAGTAACATAAATCCTATGTACTACTACTATTATATTATGAAAGAATGTCAGCGTGGAAAACTTATATTACCTACACAATTTTCCATTTCAGCATTTATTGTATTTTTACCATTTCCATGAAAATATTGTATACCTAGTTGATTTATTTTAATACGTTTATGATTAAAAACAAACACATTAAATATCTATCGATATTAAATTATTCAGATTTTCATGATTTTTTTAAATATCCAAATATTTAAAGTCCCACACATTCTAAACTTTAAAACTCCTTATAAGAATTTATGCTGGGATTTTCTATGTTTTTTTATAATCATCATTAAAACAAACTTTTATTCGATACATTCAAATCTATTCACTATTTATTTACTATTTGTTTTGTATATTTCATTGTGATTGAACGATTAGAGCCTAAAAATACGTTGCAATATTTATTACATAATTAGCAGCATACAATATTAATGACATAATTACAAAATTCATAACCTATTATTTTCTATGGTATTCCGTGAGATTTTGCGTATTCTCCATATTGAATGAATCAAAAACTATTTTTTAAAACACACTTTTAATTTTACACAAATCATGTTGAACAACTTTGAATTATAATTCTTTCCCTAATACTAGGCGACACAATGTTTTTCATTTCAAAACTTATTTTGAAACTGACTTTGAAAAATTAAAGGTTAAAAGATAAGATTGCCAGACAACATCAAAAAGATAGGCAGTTATATAGAAAATAAAAACAAATTCCACCTGTTTATTATGAATCTCCTTAGCGAGAGAGTCTGATCTTTGTACAGATTGCCAAGAAAATATGCTGTTAAGTTTCTGTCACATAGAAGCTCATCATCTCAACAAACCAACCACTAACAGAAGAGATAAACAGAAGAATGAAACGAACCTAGAAGAAAACAATAGCACGGCTTTAATAAGCAGAAACACAAAAATAAAACAATAGGAAAGTAAATGAAGAAAAATAATAGATATAAAAAAAATATATGAAAATGTTCTCGCGTTTTTCTATGTGCTACACAAATACACAATAATAATGTTGGTAGTGTGGTCAAAAAACAAAAAAAAAATGTATATTGTCCCAGGCGTGAAAGACAATAGAGTAGGGAAATGAGATATGCATGTAGTCTAAATAAAAATATCTAATATTTTCTTTGCTGTTTTAACTAATATGCGAGTGTTTTGAAAATATTACGACAAATGAAGAAATAATTAATCACAATTATTTCATTTATTTTAACACCATACGGCGAACAGCCAATTATTAGAATAGCTACTTATGTACAATTTATTGATGGTTTTCACCACCACACCGTCTTCATCTTAATGTCTATAACACGAATACATATTCAACTTTTAGGTTAGCCAGTGGAAAAACTGCATTCAGTGAAAATACTTTAGTCCTCTCTATATCGTAAAAACAAGAAATTCTAGCTGATCTCTTGAAGTAATGTTTAAAGAGTACCCGCTTTTTACTGGACACTCAAAAAATTACAGAAAAGAGATTGGATATTTTTTCTGTTTTGAGGACAAAACAGCCATCCAATATTCATATCACACAGGTAGGCACTGCATATTATAGATATCTAATACCTACGTAATTTATGATCTTGCAAGACGAGAATCAATAAACTTAGAAAATACGATGACTAATGATCACATTTCATAGAACTTTATTATCAGTCATACGACACTAATACAAATTAATTAATTAATGTAAGTGCGTAAATGTTTAATCATAATGATGCCATTCTAAGAATGTGATTACCTACTTTTGTATTAGGCACAAGTCTTTACGAGAGTTTATGTTTTCCTCAATTTAAATTAACAGATTTATGACTACTTAATAATAATTGACTACTTAGCGATTGTGTGCGTGATGAATCATCATTTATGTTTTTGATAGGTAGGCACTACGTTTTGACATATTTTACATACGATTATAATCATTCTTGTATTTAGTGTCGATTTCACCACTTTTTAAAAAATGATTTTCTAATGAGTAAGACTAAGTTTTTCATTGTTCAAGAATTTTATCATTTCTCTAATTGTGTAGATATTAATGAGACACAGTTATGATGATCTTTTTGTCAAACATATTCAGTCAGTGATAACCCCATATAAAGCATTACTCACATTAATTATATGAGCCTGAATGGTCTTTATTGTTAATTAATATTTTCTTCCATAAAAATAATATGTGCTCAATTGTGTGCTCAAGTAAGAAAACTGTGGAATCAAAGTACATCGTGGACTGAGTAGGTACTATAACTAGAAATCAATAGTTTCGAAAAAGAGGATAAATCGTGACATTACACTCAGAAGGATAGCAATTAATATGTTATATTTTACTGACGCACTTTGATTATAGTGCAAGTATTTTATTATTCATAATTATTACTAGAAATTACTCAAAATCTTAAGACTAACTTCGGGAACACAAAACTCAAAACCACCTAAATTCAAAATGTCTAGTTCTAGTTCTAGCCTACGATGTTTCCAAAGATGGATAAGAAGTGGCTAAAAAGAAATATGATACAACGGCACATACAAAATTCTGTACACAACAAGTAAACCGTTTGCATTTTTTTGTAATTATGACGAATAATATGATTTAAGGTTGGATAAAACTGCGTCAGTATTATATTTTAATGTTCACAAAAGGAAACGAAAGGGTGAAAGACAAGAGATAATATAAACTTTATAATATTATAGCACATCCATCCAGATCTTAAAACAAGATCATACCTCCTGATAACGTAACAATAATTTTCAACAAAAAGCCTTGCTTAAATTTGATGCGGTTATTATACCTTATATGAAATGCACAGAGTTTCAGTTTTAATACATCGTCGTATCTACTACTTACTACAAACGTATAATATTCGAGCCCTCTTTTGCCCCGGGGTATTCGTCCCAGGGCGGCAGGTGGGTTTATGAAGGTTTATCTTTATGAGTCTGTAGGGTGAAATTATGACGACTGCAGACTGGCGTTATTACGTACATAGATACCTACCTACCTACTAACTATATGTACTAACATTTCTATGAATCTACAGAACAAACCCTTCATACAAATAATTCTAAAGGAATTTATTTAGAATATATAGTACCTTGTGGTGTCGAAATGACATTTTAAACTTAATTTCGAGACGAAATTTTCTATTGTTTCTGTCAGTGTCACATACTACAACCGACAATTTTCATCATAATTCATATTTTTGCCCCTTGTTACAATATTCAATCGTACTTTTTTCGATTATAGCAAGCATAATAAAATATATTTTTTTTAACTATTTTTACACTTTAAAGTAGGTAAATTGTAGGTATATACATTTATTTTTGATACACTGCATAGTCATGAGAATATATATAACTAGAATTTTTTATTGATTAATTTATTATTTGGGTTAGTTGGAAGAGATCGCACCTTTGCGATCATCCACTGTAAATTGATTTACTTAAATTTGAATTTATCGTGTTTTAAAATTGTTTGTTATTATTGTAAAGTAAAAATGAATCAATAAATACACTTTCAAGATAATTTATTACCTAATCGACTTTCTTACCATAAAAAAGCTCCAAAAATTTGGTGAATAAATTGTATATCCAGGAAGACTTACCTGTAACAAGAAAAAAATACAACATTTATAATTTATTTATATTTTATTTTGTACTTTGTCTTATAAAAAATAATACAAATAGTAGAATAGATAGAATAACTTTATTCCTCGCCACTTACTGAAATTAATAATTTTTGTAATAAAAAAAAATAGGTTGATCAAGGAGAACTCGACTTGGCATTTTTTTTTTTATTTTATATCAATTTTACGTATGAAGAAAGATTAGTAATAAAATTTACATAGTCTTTCGGAGTAAATTAAGCTGAAAATAATAATATGTATGTATAATAAAATCATATCTCAGACAGACACATCAACACCATCAGATGTATCACACTATCAAAGAGTGAAACGTTCATAAAATTAACACGTGTGGATGGATTTGTGAAAGATGAAAAAGTAACGTCTCTCGATAAATGTACCGAAATTCTCATTAATAAACCAAAATGTGTCTCACGCTATCGTACAGGGTGATCGAATGCAAGAGACAACTTTTAACATTTAGCAAAAAAAATTGAGCGTTAGAGCAATTTTGTAAAATGTAAAATAAGTAGGTATTTTCCCAAACGTTCAAATATCCTTCCTTCGCTATATAAAAATATGAATTTAACCACCTTTTACTTAATTTATGTATTCTTTTTGCACATCATCATTATATAACAGAATTGATAAAATAATATAAAATTTGAAAAAAGCTAGGACGATATGCAGTGACGAGATTGTCACTATGAAGTGATTTCTTCCATCTAACGTAACATCTAAGTAGAAAAGGCTTAATCAATCCAAAACATTTTATTGGTTTTTTTAGTTATCAAAACACCTTTTTCATGTGTAAATATCTCAATTATGATTTTACTAATCTGTGTTTTTTGTTACATGAATACAGTTAGTGACAAACCTTTACAAATAATCTCAAAAAACTCGATACTACTTGCCATGTATGTAATCAGGATCAAAACGTAGCCGGATTCAAACATTGAAATTTTCAATATACAAAGTCCAATTATTTTACCAAGAGCCTATCAACAATTTTTTTTAAAAAGTCAATTTGATGTCCAATCAAAATAACTCCAGAAAAATAATGTGCATCTAAATTGAACACCCTGTATTTTATTATCAATGATAAATCCATCAGAGTAATTATATCTCCTTTGAAGATGGTTCCTTGAAATTCAAATGAGGTGTTGAGAGATTGACAAGTAACTACCTACCATGAATTTATATATTTTTCTTTAAATCTGTCAAATGAAATATTTTTTAAAAAATCTGGAAAACTCGCTCCTCTTCCAGATCCCCTCCCTCTCCCAACCTCCTACCTCAAGTTCTCTATTTCCGTAAGAAAATGGTGCCGCAAGAGCAGCGATGAATATTCAAATTATCAAACAGTGATTGAATATTCATTGGTGTAATAAAAACATCTTAAAGCAAATGGATGTCTTAAAAATTATGACATAGCTTCAAAAAAATTCGTCAAGTTTTATAAGATTAATATAATATATTTAGTGGGTTATATGTGTGTCTTTCTGTTCAAAGGTTTTCTTATATTTAAAGTTCGTAATACTTATAATTTTTTTTAGTGAAGCAGACACGATAATATTGATTCTATGCACACAGTAAAGAAGTACCTATCTAAAACCAAGAAACAATTGCAGTGTTTTGTAATAAACACAATAATTAATGATACAGGCTTTTATTTTATTACTTTTTCAAAATTAAATTAGTAGGTTTGCAAGGTTATCAAATAAAATACTGATTCACAGTCTTCCTGAAAAAAAGTCTTAAACATGAATTTCAGTATTAATTAAATTACCAACATATTTATAAAAATTGTATTTTTGTTTATGTTGATGTGAACATCAAATTTCTCTTATTAATCTGATGATATACATACTTATATGTATATTTGTAGTAGAAAGTAAACGGACACTATATTACAGTTTATTTCTTTATGATTTCACGATGAAACAGGGCACATGAAGCTAGTTACATAATAATAATAATATAATATAATAAAATACTGTCCGCTTTTAATAATACTTGCTCATTAATATTTCATTCCACTTTGATAGCTTCCTCTACTGAAAATGTCGTAAAATGTGTCCATAATATTATTATGTATTATATTTAAGAGAGACTGACTTGTATTGAGATTGACTCTTGTCACTATAATGATTTTTTTACAGTGTATTTCATATTATCAGTGTGCTCTAGAATGCTTACAGAAAACTCTCGGTGAGTTCATTATATTATATCCAGAATAGGTGGCATATCGCAGTTTTAATTATCTATCTAGGTGTACCTAGATCACAAAAAATAATAAAATATTCAGAAATAGGGGCATAAGTCATAGCTGAAATGTAGATGTTAAATATTTTGTTAATGATGTTCATCGAATTCCTAACTTTAACGGGAGACTTGAAACTTACAATAAGAGGATATACTACTAGTATGTCAGTTTAAGTTGATAATAGTTTTTATGGCGATGGATTGCTCCAGAATGCTCACTTTCAGAAAATTCTCGGTGAGTTCATTATATTTGGTTCCACTGACTACTCCTTTTGTGAAAGATTGAAGAGTAAAACTAAATAGGCAGAATAGGTGGCATATAATACACTGTATGAATGTGACAAATAATACAAGTATTTTGTGTGAATTATCATGTTTAGTAGCTTTACAATGCTGAAAATCATAGATAGATATACTGTCGAGTCGTCAAACAAGTCTTCAACATTTTCACTTAAAAATACTCAAAGAATTAATTATTGATTGATTGTAAAAGAACACCCAACACGATCAAACAAAAAGTCATTCACGTTTAAGACACATTTATAATTTATATGTAGATATTTATAGTCACATAATCTCAATCCAACACTAATTGATTGGCACGAAGTTACTGAGTATTTATAGCTGCTACGTTACAATCAGACATGTTGAAAACAATACCGGGATTCAACCAAATGACGGTCATTTGTCAACAGAAGAAAATCGACAGTAGCACCTGAGTGTGTTCTTCTGAGTGCTGATACATCAACATAGAACATCGTCGTTAACCATAAAGTGATGGCTCTGATAAATAATACCCCATACAATACAAGATAAAAATATACATTTCAAATTAATTAAATTTTCTACATATTGGTACTGGTATGAGCAAATAGAGTTTACAAGGTTCCCGATGATTCAAGTTATTCACTTACAGTTCGCTATTTTTTTGTAATAACAGCAAATAGATGTTGTTTTTTCTATAATATAACAAAGGGCACAAAATAAACAACGACTATAATTTTAAGTACAGATTAAAACGTTATCTTTCAGAGGTCAGCAGCATACACCACAATTAATTCTCAAATAAATTTATTATTCGTAACAAAGAAAAAACGTTGTTTGATAGTAAATACCTTTATGCTATAAAGGTCTTTATTTGTAAGTTAACATTGAATCCTAGTTTTGTAAAAATTGCTCCAAATGCAGATATTATGTATTTTTTTTTTGTCAAAGATATAAAGTTATATTTTCATCAAATTCATTACGTCAAACAATCAAATATTAAGTAAAAATAGTGATGCGGAATGCATGTAATGTGAGTGACCTGATGATGGCGAATGACAAGGCGATGTACGTCGCTACATTCTGGAGTGGCAAGGTCTGAAGTCCGGACCCGAAAAGTAAAGTAAGTAAGTATTAAGTAAAACGCTTAAATCGGTTAAACGGGGGTCTCACAGCTTTCTTATGTCAATAAAGGGTTGATATAAATTTCACTATTATCAAAGAACAAGTGGAAGAGTGGCATGAGACCATCTTGTACTGTTATAATGTTTGGATATCATTTAAAAATATCTATGACAGTGTAGCGAATGATTGTACAATAATAATAATATATCAAGCTTTAAATACTATCAAATATCTACATGACTCGTTTCTATTTCAGTTCGTCGAAAGATTTATTACAACCGATGTGATGGCTTTGAAGATCGTCTTAAAAACACACCAATATTTTGTTTAACACGTCCAATATTTGAAATTTATTACAAAAAAAACTTAAGCCTGTTGGTGACTTGATGGATAATTGCTCGACGTTTTAGTGGGTTTGTGCATAAATATCAAACAGGAAGATTATGATACATAAAACATCAATAATAAAACAAATATAAGAACTATAAAACATATGAGTATTTTTAAATATGTTCAATAAACTTTCTCGAAAACTATTCGATTTATTTATCCGCTCGATACAACTAAGGTGACAGATATAGCGGTAATTCATTTAAATCATAGAAGGATACATAAAATATTCCTCATTTGTATACATAAGTAGATCTTTAAAACAAGCATAATATGAAGATTGTGAAGTCACAACAAATTTTTTTTTGTTTTTTAATTTACTATTACAACAAACCCAAACTATTTGAGACTAGTTTTAAACTAGTTTTCTTTTCCTTACCATTTTACCAGGGAAAGCAAAAAGGAAATCATAAATATATTTAAATGTGGTAATTTGTGGTGGTCGTCATTATCGTGGCGCATTTTGAAACGAAATGTCCAAGACACTATTATTTTTATGAAATTTAATCCTAGGACAATTCATTAACAAAGATCTAATTTGTTAAGATAATATAAGATGGACATATTTTTACGTTGCAATGACACGTGAGTTGAATTAGATTTAAGATAAAATTGAAAATTTATAAAGAGAAAACTTATTGCAAAAATACAAGTACGAGTCCTGAAAACTACACACATTTATCTAGGTACTTCATGAGAATTTACGAGTCTCTTGAGCCCACAGAGTATCGTCTACTCGGTTACATAAAATGAAGATACAATAAGTTGCGTCTCAGAGTCAACGATATTATAATATGTTCAATCACAGGAACGTTGAATCTAAACCACCACAGAAATAGTTGTTGTCATAGCAGTAAAGCTAGATGCAACAACATTACATGGCTCATTAAGAACATCGTTCTTGTTCCGTGTACGAAGGAACTAACTAACCCAGCAAATGATATCAATAATAATGTTATAGTTACTTAGAATCGTGTACAACAAACTATTCAATCTGCGGAGGTGATGATAGAGTTATGGCGAAACTGTAGTCGTGAAAAGACGGACTAATAAAGTACAAATATAGAAACTAATAAGTAATACTGTATGACAGTTTTTCAGTAATATATTATAATTTGTAGGGTATTTATTCACGCAGATCACTCTCTTATGTTACGACAGAAATGCCTTTATAGTTTGATGCCTATGGAGCATGTGATTCTGGTGACAAATAATTGAAATGATTTATTCAAAAGCTAGCTTGCGAAAAGTTGAAGATGAAAAATTCAGCGATTTCTTCATTCTAAGAAAATTTGTACTGATGGCTGGCGTTTTTTATGATCTCAAACCTTCTAAATAAAACTTACTTTACTTAGTATAGGTAACTAATATGTACCTCCACATTCCACATTCTGAATATACATATCATTTTAATTCACACGCACAGTATAAGGTATTAAAAAAATAGACAAAATTGTGGCCTTATTGCAAGTATGATTTCTTCCAAACTCATTTAATCATCCAAAACTTGCTCTAAATCGAAAAAACTTGTTTTTTCTTATAGAATCATTAATAACACAAATGAAAATAATCTAATTGTTAACGTTTCGCACTCTAAAAGAAACTAATATGTTTGCAAATACATAGATAAGTAAAAAGCAATGTTGTATATTTACGTAGCATGGGTAATTTTGCATCGTGACGTGTAATAGAATCAATCCTTGACCTGTTGACAAACAATATCTTGTCATTGTATTTAAGCAAACTTTCTCACGACTGATAGATATTAATTTACAAGGTGCGTTCACTGTCTGTTTTTACATTTGAAATATTATAGCAAGTATAATAATATTATACTGACAACTTTAGGAGTGCCAAAGCATGTGCACATGTATAGGTACGAAGTGTCCTAGAATCAAATAAGACCTTTGTTTATTGTAGCAGTAAACAGTTCCTTACATTGACTGCACATAGAGCTTTTAGATTCGAATCGGTCACGATTTTCCTATAAATCAACATACGGATTTAATAAAAAGGTGACAGAAGTAAGACCACATGATGATATTATGAACAATTATTGCTGTGTGACTTTAATTCGTCCCAATGTGAACTAAGTTAGTAAAATTGCCAACACATATTCGGTTGTAAATACACGTATTTGGCAAATGGTAGAATTTTTCTGGATTTTGGACTCTCTCGAAGACATCTTAAAAATTAAATACAGAGAGGTTCAACGAAGAGACGTAGCGTATGAAGAAATGGATTAAAATTGGCTGAAGAAAATTTAGTGAACAATAACAATAAGATCGATATTCAGTCGGTCCAATTTTGATCGAAAACTTCATTTAACAAGGAGAGTAGAATTGATAACTGTTAGTATATTATTTAGTTTAATTTTATTTTTATTTTATTTATTGGTAAAAGCACATAACAGATAAAAACTATAAATATGGTTTAATTAAAGCCTTAATATTATATACTTCACATTAATACAAACTTCACTTTCGATTATTTTTTTTACCCTTTAGGATCTAGTGGAAGTGGGTATACTTCCCGTAGAATTCCTGGTAAAAAATAGACTTCTTACTCTTTTCTGTAAGTTTGAGCGTGATGTAAAAGGTAGGTATTCGTGAAGGGAATGTCGTGGAAAGAGGTGACGCAATTGACGCAGAGACGCTCTGAATGGAGGAGGCTGGTTTCTGCTCTATGCTCCCGAGAGGAGCGTTGAGGGCGATGATGATGATGATGATTCGTAAAACACTTTAAAAGACATTTGACATCTTCAGTTCAGCGATGAAGTATGCCACCCATCCGAATGTCTTTACTTTTATTGGGACGGAGAAGATGCATGTTTATTACAACCAATCGGTGCACTGGATACCCCACTAGTGGTTGATGCCGTGATGGGATTGGATTGATGGATGGAACTTTCAAATTCCGTAAATCATCTATCTATTCTATCTATTCCCTCACGCCGTATCCCAAGTGGGGTAGGCAGAGAGAACGGAACGCCAATCTCCAACCATCCTCCTCAGCGATCTCATCTCCACAGCATTTATTCCACTTTCTTCCTTCTTCAACCATGTCCACGTTTCGCTTGCATACATAAGTGTCGGTACCAGGATGGTATTGTGCACTAGCAATTTTGCCATGTTCGACACATTGTCATTGCTGACAATGGGTCGAAGTGCACCGTTTATCCTAGCACCGGCTAGGTACTTTTCTTCTTTCGATATCCTTGTCACATCTTCCATCCCTCGCAAACAAATAAATCATACGAAACCGTAAATCATACGAAAATTATTATTTAAGCGACGATAGCACATTATTTGATAGTATTATTGCAATGTTTAATTGGTTCGTATTTCAAAAACGATTCATATTCTAAAAATAGGTAAAGAGATAGGTAGTTCGATAAAAAGATTTGGTACATATTGTCCATTTTTTTCTTTCTAGTATTCAATGAAGTCTAGATGCAAGCAAATCAAGTTGCGCTACTTGCAATAAGAGTTTTCACAACATTAATTAGGTACTATTAGTTTATTTATATTTAATATGTTCTGAATCTGAAACCAGTATTCGGTTTGAATAATCCGGTGAAGCTGAAATCAGTCGTAGCACTAAATATGATATGTTTTATATGAATATGATAATATGAACATTGTACACTACACATTACATACATAGAATAATAATATGACTTCATCGTTGATCACCACGCATTAATCAACCCACATCGTGAGGAAATAATCAATTAAAACTGTCAATGATGTTTAATTTATTAAAATGATCTATGAAATTATTTAAATTATCTGACCGTTCTAATTTTATGGTGTAATGTGAAGAATAAACCTCCCCAGAGCCATATAGACGACAAATGGGTGGATTCAACGCATTATGTTTGAATTATTGCATCAAAAATAACTTTAAATTATAAATCAAGATAAAACTCTGAATATGACTCTGCTAATCTTTATGATAGCATATTTTATAAATTTAATTTCATGAAATAAATCAAATTTTTAATAAAATATTTTATTTTTCTTTTCAGTCTGCAAACTCTATAAAAATATTTTAAGTCCTGTACAATTTTACGTCTGTCAATCATTTCCTTTCTATTAAGGGTTCGCAAAAGATTTTTTATTATATGTCCCTACAATCGTTCTATTTCGCTCATTTTTGTAGTGATTATTGTTCCGAATAGGTTAATAACATTATTTGAAGTTTGACCACGTGGAACAGTTTCGTAAAAAACCCACGTGGAAATTCAAAACAATTACAAATTATATGAATATAACAGAGTTAATTTTGATAAAACGAACGAACTGATAAATTTAGTAATTTAATAATAATTTATTGATAATAATTAGCAAACTAAGGCAAAATAATATAGACTTCGTAAATATATTCTTTGTTAATAAAAATAATAAACCCATTGAAAATGTACAAAAAAATTTTGTCGGGAAAAAGCGATATTGTAGATTCATTATATTTAATGAATACAACTTAAGTCTCTGTAACATTATTCTGTGAAATGAGCATTACATCGCTGACAAAGTTATGATAAATTAAAAGTGATGTGTACAACCCTGTCACAATGCAGTTTGACTTGGATTCACAAGAGCGACATCTACAGTTTTTACTTTGTACTAGTAGTTAGGTAATAATACACCGGGGTGAATAACAACAGAACTCCGTGCAATTATTACAGACTGTGAATAGTAGCAGACACTTTTTTAATAACAGTGAATATAATACGTAATATAAAAAGTAGGTTCACTACTAGTGATTTGTATAAGTTGTCAGAATTATAAAAAGAAAACTGTTATCTTATTCGATTACATTGAAATGTCGCTTACGAACCGCAGCACCTCAAGGACATCATAAAATTTAAAAACTCTAGGACATTACATCCCCATCATAATTTAGTAAGTGCATGTATTGGCTTAATACTTATTCAGGTTTGAACTCAATGGGATGAATTTTAATAATAATTGCAGTTGACTTAATATTTCATTGAACATTTTTTGCACAAGCATTGAGACACAATTTTTAACTAATTGTAAGAAAAATATATCAAAATCATCTGATTTTCCTAAGCTTCAAAGGAAAACATTGATTGTGAATGTGCGTACCTGTATAAGCACTCATGCAAAGCTTGGACAAAGGAATTATATATTATACATGAAACAGGATACTATCCTTACTGAATGCATTACTCTTGGGTGGGAGACCAATTTTTTACCGGGTGCTCCACGGCATATGTCAATTCCATGCCTTTTAAAGATCGCATTCTTTTTGATAGTGTAAAAAGAAGTTTAAATTGGTAGCAGAGTCCGAAATACAAATTTCACAATTGTAAACTAAAAAAAGCATCACCATTTATAAAAGAAGTTTAGTTTCATAAAAGTTTGAAAGCCTTCAAAGTTTTTTTTTATCATCGCATTTCGATTTAATATATTAAGCCCAAATACACCCCAAACTATTCCATATATTTTTTCAGCGCATCGAACCTGGTATCTCTCGATTGAAAGTCCGAGACTCTAACATCAAGTTACCGAGAATGTGTAGCCACTTTACATGTGTTGTATTAGTATGTCTAGTAACAGATGCAGTAGTTAGTATTGTTAGTAACATTTACAGATAAATAACAGTAGCAACTAGGTATAATAATAATAATAATAACAGCCAGCAATGATGGGTGCCAGTTGAAACAATGTGGTGTCTATCCGCATGTCACTTAGCGACAAAGATGCCAGATGAGACGATGTCTCCTCGCGGCATCGTCCAACAAACCACCACCACAGACCGTCCTACTTCTCTCAACTGAAGGCTAAGCTGCAAGCCAACCACCTTATAATAATAATATTATGTATGTTGTTGTACTGAAATAATACTACCTCTCCCCCCCCCTTTACTGACATGATGACACCCACCGCTAACGATAAACGTGACGAAACAAATAACATCGAAACTAAACATGTATTGTTATTATGACGTGATGCATGCTCTAGAAATTATTCAAAAGTTGAATTAGAATACATCTATATAGATACATTTTGTTGCTATTGTAAAACTACGCTTAACTTTTGAAACAAATAAGATGACTTAAAAAATAGTGATAAAAGTTCCACACAGTTATAAGCTTGTTTAAATACCTGTAGGTACTTCCTTCAACGACAGTTGAAAAACTGAAGAATTGGAGACAACTCTAATTTGCATTGCATTTTTTTGTGAATACGTCACATGAAAGAAATTCTATACGTTTTGGTAAAGAAGACGTTTCCATTCTACAAGTATTTTATTTGTTAGTATCAAACTCAAATTTACAGCTAATATTACAAAATAAATGAAACAATAATTGTTGAAAATTTAAGTCATTTACAACTTAGTTATATAATACAAAATGTTAGTTAAAAAAGCATTACTTGGATTGAATGAAAAATTTGTGATTTTTTCTTTATATTATCTTATGTACAATTTTATATAAAAGACATGAGCCGTGAAATAAATATGATGGAATAAAATGGATAATGTAGTATATAATTGGGTTATATTTCTTTCAATAAGGAAGACAATAATCGTGTAAAATAGTTCCAATGTTTCCAAATCGAAATCGAAACAATAAAAAACACAGATCTTTGCTGAATATCATATGTAAACTAAGTATAAAAAAGTAGTTGGTATGTTCATATTGATGAAATTTTGAAACGTAAAACCGATTACATTTCTGATTCGCTTCGACGCGTTGACAGTGGTAGTTTTTTCGACAAATATTCACGGGACATCGAGCAGAAAATTAGAATTTGTCTTTTTGTAAAAGGAAAGTTTACCTGCAAACAGGAACAAACGACAAACGCCACCGTCCTATTTTATACACCCATCCCTAGAACCATCACACCCCCACGATGTAGTGAGAGGATAGTCGCTTTTCACATTCATGTTAGCCTCGTCACCAACTAATCAAAATTCAGTCAATAACGACAATCATTACTACGATATTCAATTGTATGCACTTAAAAAATACGGTTCATCAGTATGCCAAACTTATACAATTATATACCAAATTTTTAATTATTTATTTACTCACACTTTTACACAGCAGAGCCTTTGACACGTTTAATTAAAAATGAAATAAAAGCAATAATAACAATGAGACAGACGATGACAAAAATACAGCTTGTAGCAGCATGCACATAAATTTATGAAGAATATTTTCTTTGGCATTCATTACCCACTCATATCGCTGTTTTTTTTTTTCATTGAAATGACAATTTCGTTACAATATCTATCTTTAATATCTATATTTCGAAAAATTTATGTGTGACCGTAGAAATTAATAATTTCAATTATTGAATAACTATCACACGTGAATATTGTTGCTAGATCCACATTAAATTAATGTAGACATACAATTTACTGTGATTGTAATCTTTAATGTATTAGACAAAATGATCATGAATGAATAGCCTTTAAATATAAGAAAAAAAATAAACATCAGCTAAATGATTTGCACCACGTAATGTGAAAACATCGAAACAAATATATTTAAAAAAGTCGCGAAGACATTCATTTATGTGAAAAGATCTCTGTGGTGCCTAAATAGGTTTCCATGCATTTTTAACATTTCATACCAACACATTAGTGCGGTGCTGTTACAAATGGGTAATTATAAATCTTTTGTCTTGAGTTAGCGTAAAAATTGCGCAAAAATGCGAAAAACACAATTACTACATACCTGCAGTCGTGTACGAGGGGAACCATAAATGTTTATTTTTTGGATGAAAGTGAACATAAATCTAGGGACAATGAGTAAAAAAATAGTGTCAGTGAATCAATTGTCACGACATTACTAACCAGTAAAATAGTAAAATAAGTTAGTTAATGTTCGCTTTTTTATAAATTCACACATTTTGAATGTTTATTGGGTTCAAGTCATTCGCCAAAATAATGTACACTCTTGGACTGTTCTCTCCGTAATAAGTATGATAAAATATTTGTATTCGAAATTAATGGCACGCAAATTTTATTTCATTTGAAGTCTTAATGGTGAAATTTTAGAATCAATAACATTTAACATGCCTCTCTTAAATGATTGTAGTATCTTATATTATATACTACGGGAATGTAAAGCAAGAGTAAAAAAATAGCACCTAACAAACAATAACAAGTTGTTAAGAATATACGTATGTATCTCCAGGTACGGCACGAGGAATGTTGTGAGTGCTATCCTTTAAAACCGAGCATGTCTTGAAAAGTGTGCATGTCTTATCCTAAAGCATGCCTCTGCCAAATAAAAAAACGCAGAACTTGATTATACGTATTACCTAAATAAAATGAAAATATTAAGGAGAAGAAGTCCTTGCTGGAGAATAAATTATGGATTTATATTACAAATGATATATTATAACGCAGAACTTGATTATACGTATTACCTAAATAAAAAGAAAATTTTAAGGAGAAGAAGTCCTTGCTGGAGAATAAATTATGGATTTATATTATAAATGATATAAATAAATATTTTAATAAATTGAAATACGAATAATATACGATATAAAATATCAATATTTCACAAAGAATTGCACATGGACAATTGAATTATTTCAGATGTCATTGGAATGACGTAAGACTTTTATATCAAATCGTATAAAATGAAGGGAGAATAATCATTTCTGATATAAAGTTAATTGAACGAATGCAACTCACTAATCATACATACGTACCTATTCATATTATTTGCAGTGAACAGTAATAAGAAACGTAACTTAGAGATGTCCATTACTTCCTACAGACATCGAACCTTCTATATGATCATACATCCATGAATCCCACGAATCTTACACATTATTTATTTATTTACTAACAATAGTACAAAAAAAAACAGAGACCCACTAACAGAAGATGCGCTTAACAAATAAAAATCCTAGCAAAATTACAAAATAAGAAATTTAATTATTTATCTGTAATTTACATACCTAGTTATTAAAAGGGTATTGGAGTGGAGACCTCGTGAGGATAAAAGGAGTATAGGAAGACCTCTCACACAATGTTCAGACGACATTAGAAGAAACGGTGATGACTGGTTGCAGAAATCTCAGGACAAAAATGCATGGAGACATAGGGGGAGGTTTATGATCAGCTGTGGACAGCAAAAGCATCATAAGTACGTAAGTAATATACTTTTTTATTTGAACAATAAACGGCTATAAATAAGCATACACAATATGCTTTATAATTTGTGTTATAGATTATATATATAGCCTTCACACGGTTATCGATTTAATGAATTTTAACATAAGGTTTTTTATTACAAAATAAAAATTGTCCTTATTGATAAAAAATATTGGAAACAAAAAGCACTGAAGATGGAAACAACATAGAAGCATAAACCAAATCATCGTGGGATTATAAAAAAAAAACATCGATTAATTCATTACTTTGATCATTTTTATTTACATCGCTAATGTTCGAGTAAGGGCCTACTCACACCTTGGGAGGATATTCATACGGCCTATAATATAAATGTAAATAAATAAAAACTTGATACAGGGACGTATGTATGAAGATATAGTTATAAGTATATTAATAATAAGAAGGTAGATAATAAGTATGTAGATATAATAATAATATAACGAGTTGACAGCAGACAGAACTTGACAATGACGGAGCGGATCTAACTGTATGAATTATGTCCGCCAGCTTTCATAAAGAGCTAAGTAGTGGGTTCAGTTTGCTGTGTGTATCCGTAATCAACTGCACGTCAAAAGGATACATTTTTATTTATTCCTTTATATAAATGACATTAAATCATATCAGGGATGCCATAAGAAGGTTTAAAATCCAAGGCAAAATAATGTTTCGTAAAAAATTAGTATTGCATTTATTTTAGGAAGTATGTATGTTATTTATTACAGAAAGTAAGTAAGTATTATAGAAAGAATATGAATCAAAGGTTTATTGGAGTAAGAAAAAAATATAAATTGAAACATACTTAATCAATTGAGTAATTTGTCCTAGGACATTATATTCATTGTATGAATTATTAAATATGTTAAAATAGAATGAACTTTTATAATTATTTATAAATTATCAATATGATGAATACATTAGTTTTGGTCATTTAATGTATGCATATGGACAAACATTAATAGCAAACGGGACAAATTATCTCTTATTTTATTTTTTCAGTAAAAAAAATTGGATACCTCCTTCCTCTTTGCATGTTGTAGATCATCGATCTGTTAGTTCGGAAGTTGTTTGGGTTGTATTTGTTCTTGCTGATTGTTGTTCTTTGTATTTGGATATCGATTACGGTCAAAAAATTTATCAAGCAAAGAACTATAATAAATTCTGAATGGCTTTAAGCAAAAAACGTACAACCCCTTGATAAGTTTATGAGACATAGGTACAACATTGCAAGTTAAGTAATAATCTGTGTGTCTATTATTAGAGGACCAGGAGTGTCTGATATCTTCAACCATAATAATGACACTCTACCCACAAGGAGTTGAGGAGTTGTTAACCCTGTCACAGGAGAACAACATACTAAGGACTTTTCACACTACAGAGAGTTTAGTGGGTGATTCATCCACAACAAAATATTTCGGAGAGTCCTCGAAATAAAATAGATCTTCCTCTTATCTATAAGTTTTCGAGTGTCTTGTTAAAGGTAAGTATAAGAAAAATATCGCAAATACTGATTCTATATATTTATGACAAGCAGTTAGGCCGCTGGCTACCCCGTTCGTGGTTTCCCAGAACTCCAGACATATAAATAGATAGGAAAGTTTACGTTTTCACACTTATGTGAATCGCCACGAAAATTTAATGATAGTGTTTCACAACACTGACTTATCTCCGGTCGAAAGAAAAAATATTATATGTTTTTTTTTCAAAATGCATCTATGAAACATCAGTTTTTAAAATTTTTATGGTTTTCAAAAATTGAATTAGTACTAAACAATGAAGCTTTCGAAGTTAAAATACAATAATTAAAGACTTGCAATAAGTATGTATGTAGTATAAAAAGTACAATAATGTAATACTGGTGAGTCTTCTTTTTCTTCTTCTTTTAATAGATCTGTGGATCTGTTTCTATGGCGTCGAGGTCTCCTGTGACACAGAGTTTATGCCATCTCTTTGCAGGCCTTCCAGGTTGGAGAATTCCCGTTGGCACATTGTTTGCGCCAACTTGAGAGAGTCTATCCCCGTTTGTCACCGTCCATCACTATTGAGTCGAACTCGATAAACTCGTTATAAATAATTATAAAATATTCTCATATTTTTTAAAAGTTTCCGAATATCCAGCTAGTATCCGATAAATATATCGTAGTGTGTAAAGGGCTTAAGGAGTATGAGTGGGTGTCTAGATATATGTACCTACCTAATAATATAATGTGTACATATAAGTGATGGTAGATATGTCTAGGTAGGGCCGCGAATCTATCATACCAGACAGCTGCCGTATCAAGTGACGTGACATGTCCAAGACAAAGAGCGACAGAGACAATCAGACACACGTGGTTTCATAGTGTCGTGTCGTGTGTTTCTACTCTTTAGAGTAAACCAAAGAATAAATTACCAATCTAGCGATTGTACTTAATTAATCGTTTGTAAGTCAAGACATATTTTGTAATTAAACGAATAATATTACAAACTACATGCAGTTACTCCATCAACTCGATAACTTATGGGAGATGCAGTGATGGTATGAATGGATGAGTTACAATAAAAAAAATACATTAAATTGATGAAACGAAAATCAAATACAAAAAAAATATGAAAATCAAATGGAAAAACATAACAAACAAGTTAACAAATTAAAAACAAAGTATTCAATTATATGTTTTCATTATTCATATGAATTAAGAAGGACAGCTAACCCGCACTGATAATTTTTTTCTAATATCAAACTTTTTAGGTACTCTACGATACAAAATTTACCTATTGATAGATCCTTATTCACGTATGTACACATTAATATGTATGTAATAATGCAGTTTAGTGTGATACCTAGATCATATTAAGAAGTTGGTCAATTATTAAGGTGTTTACCCGATTAATACAAAACTGCTATGATCTATATCTTTTCACATTATCTATCCATCTACATCACAGAATGTAATATAATTTATCATATTATTATTATTTTACTATGATATTTTACCTACCACATTGAATCGTCATTCCCACATGCCTACTGACTATGTATTAAGTATGAAATATTTCGTACTTAAAAACTATATTATATTTATAGTCAAAAATAATTGTGAACTTATGCTTGGAGTATGATCTGAAGGTCTATAACTCTATATGCATTTTTTTTATTTAATATTTTTAATTATTTAAATTCATAGAGATGGTCAGTAATAGATGTTGCCGTCATATTTTTTTAGGAGTTCAGTATTTGAAAACCGCTGTCGACGTTTTTTGGTGTCTTCAGGAGACAAGCATTTTGATTACTAATGGAATTTATTAAGATCAATAGCGAACCCAATTCCAATTACCTACAACAAAATAATAAACTGAATCTTTCCTACACAATTTCTTAGATAACTATCTATGGAAATAAATGGGTATATATCGCAAAGTATTCGAAATAAAAAACCTTTAAGACTGCACAAAATTTACTTGCAATGAACCTGGAAACCCTTATAATAATCATAAAAATAAATATATATATTAAGTTTCTAATTAAATGTATAATAGCTTATAACAATATTATTATAAAAATAACTTAAAATGAAAGACACATTGTTTCTTAATTTAATTTAAAATCTAAATAATTAATAACAATATTATTCATACATCATTTATAAAACAATATCAAAACATAATAATTTAATTTCAACGTTAAATTTTTGACACTGTGAAGTGTAAAGATTTCACTCAACGATAATATACCTACAACTTACTGAGTTTTCCAAACAAGTTTTCCACTTTTTACTGTGAATATCAGAATATTCTCTTGCAGTGATTCACATTTCTTGAATTTTACAACGTGTCAAAAAGTCCTAAGTAATTTCACTTTACAAACAATAATATAATCACAACTAGTGTTGAGACAAAGTGTGTTTGGGCAGAATACCGGATATCTGGTCACTTTCGTGACTTCTTTATTTTAGAGCGATTTATCCAAAGGAGATATTTTCTATGATAAGTAAGTTTTTATGAAAAATATCATGATGTAAAAATGAGTGCAACAATATTTTATTTCAGTAATTAGGTAGGTTCTTACGTCATTTTCTAATGTTATAGCAATAAATATAAATTTAATTTATTTATTCTTTTTGCACATCATCAATATATGACAGTGTTAACAAAACAATACAAAATTTAAAATATTAGGACGCTAGGTAGTGGCGAGATTATCACTATGGCTTATTTTGTCGTCTTCAATTAATTAATTACTTTTATATCATGAAAAAAATATATGACACAGAGGAAGGACGCCTGTATATTGACGCAGTAAATTCGCTGGCTACCTCACTTATGGAAGATGACGTGTTAATACAGAAAGGGAAAAACTGAACTTTTGAAAAAAAAATTATTACATGTCTTTTCTGTTCATCATTTTTTCGGTATGCGGTCGGAGTAGTCTTAGTTGGATATGTCGGATCTGGTAAAGTAATCAGATATCTATTACATCTCTAGTCATAAAAGAGAAATGTATACTCTATAATGTTGGCAAAGTGTACAAAAATGTTTCAATTAAATTAAAAGATTTATATCTGAGATTACCTGACGACGCCATTGGGACGTTGAAAACGCGACCATTCCAGAAACAATAAATTCAAGCGTCAAATGAAAAAATGTACAAGTTCAATTTTCTTGCCACATCAAATTGCTTATGATTAAAGTATTGTCTCGCTTTCATGAATAACTAGGTATTATATTTCAAACCTTATACAGCTGAAATAATTTGACTCAAGCTTTAACAATATATATAAGATTAATGAAAAGTATATCGCATTTAGTATGTGTACACTTTACAAAAATTGGAATATGATTGACCATCTTTGTTATGTTATTAACCATAATAAATTTATATTTTTTTCTATGATATATTATATAATTTTTATCGAAATCATAAAGAAATAGTAGATAACCAAGTAAAAGCTATCATTATATCTATTTAAGTATATCAATGTTAAAGTGTTTTTAAAATGACGAATTAAAAAAAATTTCAAGACAATAAATAATAACTTCACCAGAACACATTAAGCTAAGAGGTGTTTTTTTTACATTTCACAAAAATATAAAATAATTTATTAAACGTGAGCACATGAGAATTATAAATTAATTTTAAAAATGTGGATTTGCATTCTTCTACGTTTTAATAATGTTTCATAATTATTATCCTTCTCGCTTTTGCTAATTTATAATCTTGCGCTGTTATTACACTGTCCCTCTTTCATGTTTTTCACTACATATACACACATACACATTTGTTATAACTACAAACAACGAATATTAGGGACACATACATACGTACATTTATAATCCATTAAACTAGCGACGTTATAACAATAAAATACCGCTATTACACTTTTCTTAAAAAAATTGTTTAAAAAAACTTATAAATTCATTTAATAAACCCAATCTGAATAGTTGAAAGAGTAAAATTTATCATGGACGGATTCCATTTTATTAAAAACTTTCCAAAATTTGTTCAATTTTCCACAAGTGGGGCAGCCGGCAAACTAACAAATGGCCAGCAAACTTGCCAGAAATATTAAATATTTTTACAAATTGTGATATGTGTTATATATTTCAATCGTATCATTCAACGCACACATAAAGGTATCATGCAATTTTTCAACAAAACCTCTATGAAATAACACTATCAACAAAAAGAAAAAAGCGTACCCATTTAACTTGATTTACAAGATTTTATTACTTTCCACACTTTATTTACCAAAACTTTTAACCTAAAAAATCTAAAAATATATTCCACATAATAATTCTAATATAGAACTTTTAAATCCATCACAAAATTTTCATTTTGAATATACGTGGTATTACTTTTTCAACACTAGTTTCTTTTTCACAGAACTTAAACATAAGTAAGTAAAGTATTCATGCAGTGAATATAATGCACGGACGGCAGATGATGCAATTTATAACAAGTTAATTTGATTTATATTTTGTTATGAAAAACAAGAAAGCTGATATTACTCTATGCAATCGTAAATACAGAGCTATGGTAATGTTTGCAGTTGTTTATGGAATTCAAAATCGCGAGCGAATCTCGGACATTGCAATGTATATTTTTTTATGTTTTCAATGACAATTTGAATTATAACTTAATCATATTTAAAAATTATATTATCTTATTTATTTTTAGCGACGATAAATGATGCAAAAACATATACACAGAGATTCATTGCAAATGAAATTAATTTTATGATACCCTTAGTTTACATTCTAAAAAATATTACTAATGTATTAATGATACCTACCTACTTAATAAATATATACGTATATTGATTGAGTTGAAGTTAATTTTGTAAAACTCCATTATATTTGATATAACGAAAACAAAATTGTTTTTAGTTTAACTATGTTTTATTTTTTAAATACTAAGTAACTAGGTTTCGACTTATGAAGTCATTGTCAAACAGTTTGACAGTGACCTCATAAGTCGAAACCTGGTTACTTGTTTAACAAATAAAACATAGTAAAACTAAAATCAATTTTTTACAAATATATAGGTACGTTTTGGATATGGATATATTAGTGTGATTTGGACACCGAAGATTTGGGATTGAATGACATGGCAAGAGTTAGGGAAGGCCTTCGATCAGAAGTGGACGATAAAAAGTCGAAAAAAAGAAAAAAAAAAATTTTTTGTTTTCTGAAAATGAATTTCAAACGCAGATATAATCAAATTATCGATTTTTAGTTATTGCATACAGTTGCATATTGTCGAATAATTAATATGTAGATTTGAAACTCTTACTTGAAGTAATAAGACTACATGTTCAGCGACTACGTACTGTAAATCAGTTGCATATAAAAGTCACAGTGAAATCAATTAATCATGAATCAAAACGTCTTCATACTTATCATCATCAAAGACATAAGGAAGTTTATGTGACATCTTTACTCGATCATAATTTTATGATGAGTACCAACAGAGCAAGTCTTGACCATTTTCACATTACAAAACTAGTATTGCCGACTGGTATCAGACTTAATGACCATTGAAAAAGCGATCTTAATCACAAAAAAATCTACGTTCTACCCACATTTATTATGTTTCTATTTAGAATGATCGGCTGTAAAACGTGAATATTTTTAATGATTGTATTAATACATGACTTCTGAAATCACGTATACCCAAATATGTTGCAGTACCTAATATTTTTTTCTCCGGAGCAGAAACATTGCTGAATTTAAGAATGTTTTGAAATTCAATAACAAATTCGGAGGCATTTTTTAGAAAATTTAGTAGGTATTAATGTCGACCACGCATTAAGGCTACCTTAAGAATAAAAGAAACTCAAAGATATCACAACGTTTTCTGAAATTTATCGCTGAAATCGGTGAAAATTGAAAAAAACTAGCGGAAATTTATTCTCATTTTTTTTATTGAAAGTGTCCACATAAAATTGTGTTCACGAATCGTAGGAAGATCGCACGGTGTGAAAAATGACTTTTTTGTTTATGATATTCCAAGTATGACACATCTTAGTGTAGTGGATAGATTAATAGACGCAATTTTAATTAGACTATGCGCATTTATATTATGATAATGTTTGTTTTGTTTTTAGCTATAAAGCATAATAATAATATGTATACGTACCAAAATAGAGTTGGTAATATCTAAATAACAACATCGGTATCGTCCATGAATTACTACTACTGTTGTTGTTGTGTACTGCTTGTATCATCGCTGGCACTGTTGAGAGGCATGCTAAATTATGATAGATCGTCTGTCACCTGCCCAGCTCACGTCTTTTACTGCTACCGAAGATAAATAATAAGCAATATGTTATTCTGAATACACGAAGAAGCTTAACTATTGAAAACGGAAATATTGTGAACTTCCTACTTGATATAAGATAATTGTAGTCAGTTAGCATAATTTCATTTCCCGACCACTTTCCATAAGATCTTTTGATTACATTATTGTTAAGATACAAATAATAATAATGATAGTTAAAACTAAAATAATTACAGTTTAAGTCTGTGTTAATTCATATATCAGGCTTACAATACTTACTGTAAATAAAGTTTTTAATATCATATTATTTTCAGAATCCAAAAGCCTATCATAATATGAATTCCCCATTTTACACAAAAAATCTTATTAAACCTTGGTGTAAAACACAACATGGAAATTAAGAAAAGTGTCTGCTTTTCCACATTATCAGTAATAAAATAATATCACAGTTCTTACACTACAAATACTGCTAAAATGGATGGATATAATATTTCATAGATTTAATATCAAAACTATTAGATAGATAGATAGTTATTATTATCATTCATATTATTTTCTTCTTTCATGCAATAGATTTATACTGAATAAAACAGTATCTGTATAAGCAGTATAGACTACTTCCTGAGACAAAACATGAATAATGGTATATGGGTGCGTTATTATTATTATCATAAGGTATTATTTGAGCGATGATCGATGCATTACTTAAGACATTTTCGATGATCCAAATCGTTAACTGTTAACTCTACATACATGTGCAAACTTCTGAACCAATAAAATTATCATATATGAAAGTGATAAGACTTGAATAATTTATATACTAGGTATATTGATTGTAAAGTCATGGAGCACCCGGCAAAGAATTGGTCTTCCACTCTTTCCATAAGATTACGAGTGTTCTGTAAAAGGCAGGTGTTCGAAAAATATAGATATTTTACATTTATATAAAGACAAAGAGATTCAGTAAAGTACAAATTATAACTATATGCATTGGATGAATTGTAAAAAGCATTTCTTTCAGTCGATTGATGATGGCCTAAGAAGTCAAAAGACGTCTCTCTCGTGTTGTTTAATCTATAGTAGAAGGAAAATTTGTTTCAATTTTGGATTTCCATACTGGAACATAGCACAAAAAGCAAAAAATATAAATACGAGTAAAAAATGTTCATAAGAAAGGAAATAGACGCCCTTTTCACACATGGATATTCATAAAAAATAATTTTCACCATAAACTTTTACATGCCCATTATCATCATATTATTAATGCCCGTAAATAATGACGATAGGAATAGAAACGTTAATAATAATTATAATTATCCACACAACAACAATGTCTGTATGTTCTATCACTACAAGCACCTAGAATATTCCTTCCTCCTCAAATCATCATACGTATTATCCAATAATTATAAAATAAGTACAATCACGTATTGACATTAAATAATCTCCCCATTCGCGGGGCGTCCATCTCAGTCAGCATAATGCATATCATGTACGATAACATACTACAATTCTAGGTATGTTTTCAGTTTTAATACATCTAATAACACTACAATTCCGCTCCTCCCAATCTCATCTATACGGACATGATTCATTTGATATCCAATGTTATAGTATAATACTGGTTTACCACACGCAAACTGATCGACAGACATATTAGTTTTGTTTTCCACTCAGTACCTACCTACGGAAAATACACACAGCATTATTAAACGCACTGTTGCATAATACCTACGTATTATATTGTGACTAAATTCAGATTGGTGGTGGCATTACGTTGACAGTTTTTGATGAGTTTATAATAAAAAATGATATAACGTGATATATTTAAAATGAAAAAAAAATAGCAATCAAATTTAAAAGTGTTGATTAAAACTATAAATTGATTTCATCTTGATAAATGTTAATAAAATTGAAACAAATTGAATTTGGTAAATTTATTTTTGTTACGCATAAATATACAAAAACATTAAAAATTATGTATATCAATGAAGCCAGCGATTTTTCAATCGTAGGCTTATAATAAATATATTTTACATCTTAAATTCAACTATGAGGTTTGCCACCTTTCCTGAATGTCAGATGACAGCTTGCAAGTTCATTGCATGCCACTGATCTGCTGGCTACCCCACTTGTGGTGTTTGTCGTGACGGTTTAGTAGTAGTAGTAGAGACTTGTAGATAACAGAATACACTTTCAAAACGTAAACATAGATAGGTACTTCATTTATAAATGCATAACTTCCAAAATCTGTAAAATAATAAGAGACATACCTATGCAGTGTATCCAATTGACCTTCCTGAACAAATTATATTTGGAATAAGATCGAAAAAATACTTGAACTTTTTACATATCAATTCAAATTGTTTCGTTATTTAAGTTTCAATTTTCTTTAGTATACCTACTCGTATTTATCCAAGTTAGCATTTAATCGAAAAATCAATCTAAAACTCGTTTATAAAATTCAAATGTACTAGGATAAGAACAACGTACATTTAATAATATAGTTCTAATAATAAATGTACAAAATTCCATAATATTACACTGAGGAATAAGTTAATAATACTTATAACGAGTCGGTACTCAAATAAACAATTTAGTATAATTACTGCAGGCACGATGAGAGATGTGGCCCATGGATCAATTTAATGAGGAGATGCTGAAACACATTATCATTCTCAAAGATATCCAGTGCCACTAGATCTAAATTCAGACACACGAGAAACATCGGAGATATTGCATACTTGAATTGACAATTTTTGTATTTCTTTTATAACCATTACTTTTTAATGGTTCATATTTTTTTGTTTTTTTTTTTTATTCAATATTGTTCTAGTTTTCATATTTAAAAATGTATATCCTAGTACAGTCCAGGTTGTACTGAATGCAAAAGTAAATTTTGTCCCCTGTCCAGCAATTAGGTTAAACAATAAACAATTATTGTAAAGTTGGCAGTGGTACCATACTATTCAAATGAAATAAAATAAAGGCGTGTATTATTTGTTGTAATGAAATACAACTTGCTCCCTTACGTCCTCAACAAAATTATGACATGTATTTTTTTTGTCAAGAATTGTATTTTAATTTAAAAAAAATATTTATATTAGTTACCTTATTCAAATTACTGCATAAAATAAACTGATTGAATTATAATGTAATAAATATTTTTCAGTTGATGTCTCTCACTAATACTTTATTTATTTTTGGTTTGACCATATTTCTGATATTTTTCTGATATTGCATCGATGGTGAGACAATCTTATAGAACCGCTGATCTAAAATTGACACAGATGATATAATCTACGACAGATGTAGATATCTCTACGCCAGTACTGTAGATAACGTGTTATTATCTACTTAAAGGAGTTCCTTAGATAAAATAATATGTAAGTATATATGTATACGGTAAATAAAATAAACTTCTGCAAGGAAGTTTAAATGCAACTTCTTAGAATTTACAAATGGTACATTTCAAACTAAGTGACGTTTGACAAAAATAAATTTGCATGTAAACGTTCTCTGTGTACCTTGGTGCACCATAATCAACATCATCATTATTTGATGATGTTGTCGCCTTGATAAAGTACGCACTAAGTCATTGATTGATCATAATAATTATACGTGATACAAGAAATAATTATTATTATATTATCTCTTTGCTTATCTCACACAAATGACGATTATTCTAATTAATGTACTCTTCAGATGATAACATTATATTTCTTAGTTAGATGAATTTATCAGAATCATTGTTTAAATGATCCAATAAATACGTAAAGTTATTTTGCAAGCACAAGATGCGTGGATCGAATCTGCGAGTGCCTTTCAACCTATTTCACCCACAAGACACAAACTATTGTTTAATTCAATTGAAGAAAGTAGTTGAAAGGTTTATTTTTGGGCTCAGTGTTACCATAAAAAATCATTATATCTCACAGATAAGGTAACGAAAGAAGATTAACATTGTTCTAAAAAATTTTATCCGGTACGGGATAGACAAAGAGAAAAACTACCTGAAATGCAATTTCAAAAAATCAATTGTATCATTCTAAATTGATGTTGTATCATTCTAAACTATCTATAGTTGTAAGAATGTTTTATTGTAAATGTACCTATTTCTTTGTAATCTTATGAGCGAAACACTGTTTCTAAGATAATAAATAATATATTGTAAAAAAAATGTTGTTAATTAAATGTCTTATTAGCTTATTTG
The DNA here is from genome assembly GCA_947579605.1 of Athripsodes cinereus. Taxonomy (NCBI): domain Eukaryota; kingdom Metazoa; phylum Arthropoda; class Insecta; order Trichoptera; family Leptoceridae; genus Athripsodes; species Athripsodes cinereus. The sequence goes on along the minus strand of OX388313.1, from coordinate 21,988,209 downwards.
AGATAATATAAAAGGTGCCATAGAAGATACTGTTATGCTTTATCATTGAAAAAAAAGGATTTAAAAAAAATAATTGTGAAACATACTTATATACATTTTATACTCTCACTCCAATGTTTTCATTTTTCCTGATTTGATTTGACTAATAGTTTTATAAATGTACTGATTTGATTCCCAATTGTATTTCGTTCTTCGCCAATTGTTGTTCTCGTCTTGCTCCAACTGTGTTGTATACGAGAATTATGATTTGTTTTATATGTATAATATAACATGTAAAAGGCTCACGACGTGGATGTGTGTATAAACAAAAAAAAACATAAAAATTGACGACCGGTGTGGCGCGGAGGTTAACGCACTTGCCTTTGAGTCACGAGGTCCCGGGTTCGATTCCCGGCCAGGGCAAAATGAAGAATGACCTTTTTCAAATTGTCCTGGGTCTGGGTGTTACATGTATATATGTTTAGTGCATTGTATATGTGTATCGCCGTGTAAGTACCCATAATACAAGATTCACATCTTAGTTTGGGACTAGCTCGGTCTGTGTGAATTGTCTATACGAAAAAAAAAAAAAAAAATATTCATATATTTTATTTAGTTACATAGGTATTCATATTTCCTCCTTCAGTAAAACAAATAGCGTTTTGTATACGGACAATGTAATATTTACACATCAAATATTATTTTTGATATAAAAATAAAGCTGATTTGATGTATGTTGAGTATAAATCTTTCGTTTTATTCAGGAGAAATGTGAAGTGTTTCAGACGCCATAAATTATTATGAAGAAATGAAAGATGCATGTTGTTTTGTACTAGTACTAAAGTTACTACTTACATAGACATATATCATACGATGATGTAGGGAAGAAGCTATGTATAATACAAAATACGTACCTATACTTAGAAAACACATAGGTAATATTTTTACTTGAAGACTCGTAGTCCAGAATGTTGTTTGTTTTGCTTTCGGTATTTAAATTTTATAGTTTGATAAAAATATCGAAATGTATCTGATACCTTCTCATTCAGTTTTAACTTTTTTGATGTATATGATGGGAAACAATCCATTGGATTGGTCTGCAACGAGTTTGGATTTCTTCTCCATTCCTCTCTATTCTCAGCCAGTCTCTTCAGCTCTAAGCATGAACCACAGTTCATGTACCTTTTCTGTTGGTACACATAAGCGTCTCTTGGTCAGACTCTGCCATTTTTGCCTTCGGTCCTACCCTCTGCGATGACGATGAGCAGTCTTGGGTGCCTGATATTATGGCCAATCCAGTTAGCTCAATTTTGGCTGATTCTTTTAAGACACCAAGGCCCACCTGCGGGAGAACATCCATGTCCCAAATGCGACAGAGTGTGCTTGTCTCGGATTGGCCTATTTAGCCATCTGAGATGGCACAACAGAGTGGATGCAGCACAGACAGATCCGCCATGAAACTGAAGCGCTCACGATACTCGCTATGTCGAGTTGTTGGCATATATAAATGTTAATTTATTTTCTAGTTTATTTGCCATTAAATTTCATTCCATTACATCCCCAATAATTATTAGTCCATTGCAATGAATATATTTAGTGTTTCAGATGTAACCTAATTTGAAGAATACTTTTGAATCGATTCTTTTAATTATTTTTTAATAATGAACGTGGAACTTTTAATTATTGTTTGGTGCCTTCGAGGTGAGTAAAACGGTAGGGCACTATATTTTGTCAAATTATAATTAAGACATTAGAAAATTTAACATAAAATTTAAATAGATCATGGTCTTACATAATGATTCATCCTATAAACCGCACTGCATAATTCATTCATGGAAATCTGAATCATCATTTTAATAATATTCCAGACATTTCCACTTTCTCTGCCATTTTTTAAATTATTTGGATATAAGCAATAAAATAATGATATTCGATTCTTTTCACCTACTTTGTTTGCAATCATATATCAATTCTAATTTGTCCTCCTACGCACAGAAAACAAGTATGTGCTATTTAGCTGATATGTGAGTATGTATGTATGTAGGTATACTATGTAACATATTTTATAATTATTTATGTAGTTAAAAGATTAGCGAAATGTGAATTATTATAATAATGCAGAGTCGACGGCCGTCGAGTGCCCAGTTGGTAACAACCAACCAACGAGTAACATTTTAATTTATATCCATAATAAAATCATAATTAAGAGAATAATAAATTGTTAAATGTTATTTTTATTATTTATTATTAACTTTTGCATACATAATTATTATTAATTATAATAAAAACTAGACTTCACACTTAGTGGTGTAGAGAAATTATGAGCCGAATGAACCATAATGAAAAATTAAATAGAATTATCAAAAGTTATGTTGGATGAGAGGTAGCGCGATTGTAGGTATAATAAATAACAAAGATATTTCAGAAACACTTATAATAGATAGTAAAATGTCTCTTTTTTACCAAAATAAACAAATAAAGTTATTTTACATTTTAAATTCAGTGGTGACGCTTACCACCCATTCTAGGTATATGTCTTAACTTTTTACTAGCTTGGTAAGGATAGCTTGCATACTTATTAAATGCAGCTGGTCCGCTAACTACTCTACTTTGGAAATACCGTAGTTAAGTATTACTGTGTAAGTTGTATCACATTTTTAAAAATGATAGGAAATTCACAAATAAATAATATATTAACCTTTTCGTTAAAGGGTTTTCCGTACTAAGAAAACCTAAATTCAAAATACATTATTACTAGATATGATAATGTTATTAAGTTTTTTTTAAATATGTCTGTTAGTGAAAAATCATTTTATAGAAAGGACTTTTTTCTCAAACCGCGGAGGAAGCACCCGGCAAAGAATTAGTCTCCCACTCTTTTCCGTAAGTTTTCGAGTGTTCTCTAAAAGGCAGGAGTTTAAAAAGTAAAGAAACTTTACAACTTAAATTCAGGGATGAGTTTGCCACTCATCCTAAATGTCTTAATTTTTTGTTGGCATGGAGAGGAAACCTTGCATGTTTAATGATCTTTTGACTGCTGGCTGGGATTTGTCGTGATGGTATACATAGATAGACTATTTTATCTCCATTTACACAGAAATAACCTAGCACTAATTGCAATTTCGTAATTGGCATATTTGGGACACGTACTTCGAAATGAGAAATATAGTTTACTTCAACTCATTTTGAAGGGAAAAATTGAGGGTAGTCGTGATGTGGGAAGGCGGCAGATGTCCTGGCTGAGAAATATCCGAGAGTGGACCGGAGTTCGGAGGGTGGAGGAGTTGTTCCGGCTGGCACAGGACAGAGAGGCCTACGCCAGGGTGATAGCCGACGTCGGGGGAACCTGACATGGCACTTTGAGAAGAAGAAGAATTGCAATTTACACAAGATTTTCTTTTAAATTTATCTCTTTGGTAGACTTTCATAAAATGACATTCGACAGTATAGGTATACCTATATTAAGAATGGCATTTGTAAAATACAGACCAGATTGACTGAGAGACAGTGATTCTCACAACTTTTAACACATATCCAAATGCTATATAAAACAGCTAAAGGAGAAGACATTTCCTGCTCTTTTACAATATTCTGACGTGATATTTTAAATAGAGTAGAAACATTGTATAAAATTATACAATTTGTACATAAATATACGATATTATATTTATGTATATTGTGTCTAGTTGTTAAATGTATCATCAGTCACCACAAATCATGGTATTAAGTATGAATAATAATAACACAACAGTGTATGTATTAAGATGAAGAATATTGTTATTACCTACATATCATTATACATAAAATCAATCTGATCATCCGAGGTGCACTTACACTATTATACGAGTACTTTTCACTAAGTCCTTCGCGGAGCCTGTAACCGCTATAGGACGCGTCCCCAGGTGGCGGATAGGGGAACACTCGGCAGATATGCAGGGTAGGAGGGAAATAAAATACCTCTCGCGGACCAACAGGCACATAGCGTCTGACCCAGAATGGGCGGCTATACGTAGCGTCTGTTTCCCATGTTAGGGACGGCTACAAACAGCGTCTGCTCCCTATGTTAAGGGCGGCTGAACTAAAACTCACCAACACGTTTGGCAAGCGTGGTGTTTTAATGCCAAAAACCTTCTAAATAAACAAAACCATGAACTCGACTTTTAAAACAAAAATACCCCAGGTGAGTAGAGCTCATAGCTCAGAATCTCACACCAATACAAAAACGGTCAGCCTCAAGGATTCTGGGGGAGGCAAAAACTCGAAGCTCAAAAAAAGTACAGAAATCAAAGTAGCGACATACAACATCAGAACCATGAGACGGGAGGAAGATAAAATTAGACTAGAAAAAGAAATAGAAAACATAAATTGGGATGTCCTGGGAATCTCTGAAACAAGACTAAAAGGAGAAGAAGCTGTCACTCTTCCATCGGGTCACTTGTTATACCGGAACAACATACAGTCATCGACAGGAGGTACTGCTATAATGGTACATAAAAATCTTAGAAATAGAGTAACAAAGATGAATAGCATATCAGATAGAGTTATATATATAATACTTAAAATAAATAAGAGATTCAAAATTCAAATTATACAAGTATATGCCCCAACAAGTACGGCGGAGGACGAAGAAATTGAAAAGTTCTACGAAGATATTACAAAGGCAAAAAGAATGGAAAGAACACAATTGATTATTTTAACCGGAGACTTTAATGCGAAAATAGGAGAGAAAAAACTGGGAGACCCAGAATATATTGGAATGTTCGGTTTAGGTAAAAGAAATGAAAGAGGGGAAACGCTATTAGATTATCTACAATGTGAAAAACTGTATTGCACAAATACATTCTACAAAAAGAAAAAACAAAGAAAATGGACATGGAAAAGCCCTGACGGTAAAACAAAAAATGAGATAGACTATATTATCACAAACAACTTGAAATACTGTAAAGATGTAACAGTAATAAATCAATTTGACACGGGAAGCGATCACAGATTGGTAAGAGCTTCTTTCAAAATGAACATAAAGGCTGAAAGATATAACATGGTCCACAAAAAACCCAAGAAAGTACCCACAACCGAAATAATCACCGCACATCAACCAGAATTTGAAAACACTCTAAAACGCAAGCTGGGAGCCACTATAGACCTTCAGAACATGGAAATTAACGATCTTACAGAGAAAATTACAACGAGTGTTCAAACAGCTGTGAAGACAATATCCTTCAGACAGAAAGGAAAAAATCAAAAGTTATCCTCAAGTACACTAAAACTTATAGAAGAGAAGAGACAAATTGACAGAGATTCAAATGAATATAAAACTCTTAATAAAACTATAAGAAAAGAAGTGAGGAAAGATATTAGAAGATACAACACAAGCCTTATCATGAACACAATAGAATCAAATAAAAATATGAAAGTACTTAGATCAAACAATTATTATTCTGGCAAATCAAATATAATTAAATTAAAAAATAGAAATGGAGATACAATAAATGATAAAGATATGATAGTGAGTGCGGTACAAGAGTTTTATTCGGAATTATATAAATCAATTGCACAAAACAGAGAAAATGATGAAACTGTCTTAAATGCTGGATCCGAAGAGATGCCGGAAATAGAATCCAATGAAATAAAAAATGCACTTAAATATATGAAGAATAACAAAAGTGCAGGAGAAGATCAAGTGACAAGCGATATGTTAAAGTTGGGGGGAGAAGAAATCATTGAGGCAATAAAAATACTCCTTAACAAGTGCCTAGAACAGGAGGTCATACCCGAAAAGTGGAGAAACGCTGAAGTTATATTATTGCATAAAAAAGGGGACCCAGAGAACCTAGAAAACTACCGACCAATAAGTCTGTTATCCCACCTATACAAACTTCTTACTAAAATTATGACGAACCGTTTAACACCTAAATTAGATTTTTACCAACCAATTGAACAAGCTGGTTTTAGAAAAGGGTTTGGAACCACAGACCACATCCAAACTCTACGATTGCTAATTGAGAAAGTCACAGAATATAATATAAAAATTCATCTTGCATTCATTGACTACAAAAAAGCCTTCGACTCTGTAGAACAATGGGGAATAATAAATGCGCTAAATGAAGCAAGAATTGACTCCAGATACTCAAGGCTGATCAAATTTATCTATGACCACGCTACAATGGATGTAAGGATTGACGAGGACACAAAAACGGGGAAAATCAATATCAAGAGAGGTGTAAGACAAGGCGATACCATCTCACCTAAACTTTTTACGTTAGTTCTAGAAAGTATTTTTAAAACACTAAACTGGGAACATAAAGGGATTAAAATTAACGGAACATATCTGAGTCACCTCCGCTTCGCAGATGACATAGTACTCATCAGTGATGATCTGGAAGAACTTCATACCATGATAAAAGAGCTCCACGATGCCTCCCTGAAAGTTGGTCTACAGATGAACATAAATAAAACCAAAATCATGAGTCCATCCAACAGCAGTATCACAATCGATAATAAGAAAATTGAACCTGTTGAAGAGTATATTTATCTTGGACATAAGATCAAATTAGGGAAAGAAAATCAGACAGCGGAAGTACCCAGAAGAATTGGACTAGGTTGGGCAGCCTTTGGGAAACTCAATCATATACTTAAAAACAAGGATATTCCCATGAATTTAAAAAGAAAAGTGTTTGAAACATGTATCCTCCCTGTGCTTACATATGGTCTGGAAACTATCACCTTAACTGCGAGGACCATATATAAATTAAAATGTACACAGCGATCTATGGAAAGACAAATGTTAGGCATAAGTCTGAGAGATAGAATCAGAAATGAAGAAATCAGACGCCGGACAAAAGTTGTCGACGTGGTGGATCGTATTGCCAAGCTAAAGTGGCAATGGGCAGGTCATGTTGCCAGACAGGGAACAGACAGATGGGCACCCAGAGTCCTAGGATGGAGACCATGGGACATGAAAAGAGGAATAGGCCGGCCTCAGAAACGTTGGGCCGATGATATTGTCCCTGTCGCGGGTAGCAGGTGGATGAGAGAAGCCCAAAGAAGAGAAAAATGGAAGAAATTAGAAGAGGCCTACATCCAGCAGTGGAGAGACGGCTGAAGAAGAAGAAGAAGAATAATATGGAATTATTTCTATGATATTATTTATTATGACTATCCTTAAGATTAGTGATGCGAATGATCTGCGATGCCTCCACAAAAGATATCGATTATATTTCTAAAAAAAATATAACTTTTTTTATTGGTTCTAGTTTTTGTTTTGACAGAAACAGTTGATTTACTCGTATACCTTTTTCGACATTATCTAAATCGTCATAATTTAAAATAGACAAATAAAATTGAAAACACTATCTTTCACTTAATGTACAGTATTAGATTTTCGGACTACGTCCATCTTAAGTGAAAAAATACTTATTATTGATTTGAGTTTAAAACAGTTACGAGTATTTTTTCACTGAAGATGGAAGTAGTCCGAAAAGCTTATGAAAATATTATATTTTAAGTGAACGACACAGTATTTTTACTTTTATTTATCAATTTAAATATTTCATTATGATGAACTTTCACAGTGTTTGCTCTTCAAAAATAAATAGGTTTTAGTAATACATATAGATTTGTATTATAAAAATATTCTACATTCATGATAAGTATGCAGAGAAAAAAGATCTTAAATTCGAATGTTTGCTTTATATATCAGAGAAGATTGTATTTCTCTACGTTACGACTGTAAAGTTTCGTCCTGTAAATCTGGATAAAAATGCAGTCTAGGTACACTAAATTAGCACAGGAACACATATTTTAAATCACCTTCCAATTTTTGCCACGACTTGGCGCAATTGAAACACATCACTGCTAAATAGTACGAAGTAGTTGTGATAGTAAGATGGCCTGCCAACCTACGTGGTGTACTTCTCCCATCAGTAGGATGATTATAGCAAGTAGCATCTATGCACCGTATAATTTTCCTGCCAGATGTCACGCCTACGAACTATGTAAGTAGAATCTACACTCCAAGTTAGTAGTATGATACGATTCTTCTGACCAGATTGCATATCATTTCCTCAACTCAGATTTGTCTTTTCTCTACGATAAACTGATTTCTTCCTTCGTAACTTGTACGTATGGAAATTATTATTAGCACATCGTAATATTATGCATTACAATAGTAAATGGGAAATAAAATGATATTTAATCTAATCAGATAATTATATCATTTGATTAACCATGTTGACGCAGTGTAACATTGCGCAAAATCTAATCGGAAGAAGTGAAAAGGCATCCCAAGGCTTACGAATTGACTCTAGGTTAACTTAAGTTATCACTTTCGGTGACCATGGACAACGTTCACCAATTCTGCGATTCTCACTATCACGATGTAAGGTATACCAATCGAGAGACATTTAATGCAAACTATAGAAGCGATCATCATCTTTTTGTTATTTTAAATTTTGCTAATTTTAATATAGATTTATTGTAGATCAATAGAAACAATAATATCATATTGAGAAATAATAATCGATAAAGCTAGAAGGTTTTGAAAATCTTCTAGCGCATACGGAAATGAACAAAAAGTTTATTTAATGTGCACAAATGTACTGTGAATAGAAAAAAGTAACCTGTCAGAAACATTTAGATACCAAAGAGCCAACATAAAACTCTTCTTTTACTTGTTTCTTTTTAATATAACTTTTGGTATTCTGATTCTGATTTATCATTGTTCTCAAAGAAACTCCTATTATTTATGTTTAAATCAAATTATGAGTGTTTTAATTAAATACTATGGTCATAAATGGACCCAGAATAGACAAATGTTTAGTGAGGTAGTCAATTCTTTTTCTTGCAATTGTTTTCAGAAGATGTGTTATTAGGTTAAGTAAGAGTTATGTATTGTTACACTTTTGTAGTTGTGAAGTTTGACATTGTTGGAAATAAATAAATAAAATTGAGACATCGGCTCCAACAGAATATTTATTCTAGCTGATAAAAACTAAGAAAGTTAATTATATTACTAAAAAGTATGTCATCGGTCTGAGAAATATTTACTACCAGTCACAAAATATTCTCTTGCATTATCATATAAAACGAAAAAAGTCTCGGAAACATTTATTTGCAAAACTGGAAATTCATAGTAATTATCATCAACGTATAAAACAACTAATGTATAGAAATAAACATTGTCTAAATGTGATTTAAAACGTTCCATTAAACGTGTCAAAAGTTTATCAACATTTACCAAAATCTCAAAGGCAACAATGGCATCAATAATTTATATAGTATGTAATGGTTTAATATTATTATCTTAAACGTCACTTAATAAGAATTTAACACAAGACAAGACGTTGAGGCATATCCAACTGATGATGCTTTCAAAGTACGAGTGTATAATATGTATCTATCTGTATACATTCACTGTTATTACTATCAAAAGCGCGGCGAGTGTGTTGTAAAGTGTAGAGAAGATTCCTAAGTGCCGATCATATTATGGCAGATAACATACGTCAACTTGCAAGGTTCATAAATACTTCAGGTACCTACCTACATAGTCACTCCAATATCTTTTATTATGAATTACGTCGGGCCTGGGGTAAGTTACCAAGCATCGGGTACAAAGCGCTAATTTACTTTGCTCGAAACATTTCAACCAATCTACATTTAATAAATGGTATACATAAGAGTGTTAATGAAAAACGTATGCACATATTGATTCTTCAATTTACAGTTTGAATATATTTCGATGTTTACAAAATATGAGCATTATTTTGATACTCCTTATGGAAAGGCACATCTATATGTGGTCATTAAAATTATTTTCAAAAGTTTTTAGAGGTAGGTATTATAATTTGATGAGCGTGCAATTTTAGAATGGTTTTATAATTTGATGAGCATGCAATTTTAGAATATTTTGTCGTCTATGTAGGATTTCAATCAAAGCATCAATTTAAATTCAGATTATATATTCATAATATAAATTAAATCATTTAATTTCACTATTGCACGACTGTGTAAATTGCACAAATTCATAAACATAATATAATTAACCAGTCTTTCTTTTAATTATTAACATTCAAATCATGGCAATTAATATATTTTGAAAGACAATTTAATTTGAAATTACTACATACTAATGAAAGATTAAAATATTATAAATTATTCGGCTGATCTGCCATATTTTACTACAATGTCTGTATTATGCATAAATCCAGTTCATTGTTATGTTATTGAGGTTTTTGCTAACACGATTCGTTCACAAATGAATGCAAATATGCCAAAACTGCATTAAAAAGCATAATAATACCTTCCAATTATACGCATCGATAAATACAATAACTACTACTTGTACTATTACTGACAATCTGAAATGAATTCGTTCCAATGTGATCAAATGATTCTGTTTGAAATATTCAGATGAATGATAAACGTTTCAGGGTTACCTATCCAATTACATAATACACGTTTTTGAGTGAATTATTCTATTTTATTTTTAATAGTGCTTTAGATATCCAAGAATGTTTTAAAAAAAACTCTGGTTTCTAATCCTCCAGTCTTAAACACTAGTTCGGTGTTTAGGTAGTAGAAGGCCATATTGAAATTAAAAACAAATGTTTTCTTCAACTATGTTGATTTTTACTGAGAGTGAAAGATGACTCTCTCAAAAAAATTCAACACATTTGAATAAAACATTTGTTATTAATGAAATATTCCGGGGCTTTTTATTATCTTGAATTCTCTTTTGTTTTAATTAATCAACCAAATGATGATTTTAGCTAATATAACTAATGTAGATTTTAATTGTAAACTATATAATTTTTCACAGTAGGTATTTAGCTTTATATAATTTTGCAAAATAGTACCCAATCAATACTTACGCATGTTTACCAGATAATGTAAATTAATTGTGACGCACGGTTTTTGGATGACGACTGAGTGAAATGTTTTATTTTTTTTCTACCTTGTACATTGTATATATATAGTTGTTGTCTGTTGTGTGTTTTCAAGGAATAAATAAATATAGAACACTGTTTCAATGCTATCTAAAAGGATGTGATTATTTACTTAGTCTTAAACTTAAAATATTAATTAAATACGTGAAGCTATACTGTTGCCTCTGTACATGTAGAAGATGTCATGATGATATTGAATAATAAATAATTTATTAAGTTTGATATTTAAGTATTTATGTTATCAGCCCTGTTAGGTAAATTTGTAAATTCAGGGATTCCACACTATTGATTCGCATATGTACAGAATCTATATTAGTACCAACTAGACCTACACAATCACTCCATAGTACACCTACAACAACTGATTGATTTATGTGTTTGCTACCAATGATAATATACATATTAACACAAACATATTCGTCTATTTAATACTATTACAGGTGCATACATACATGGGCTCATCGGAAACAAAATCAAATATTTTATACTACCTATTATGTACTATATAGTGTCAATATTGGACTCTGTAAAAATGTTTAGACATTCTGTCGATTGAGGGCGTTGGGGGACGATTTGATTTGATTGAAAAGTTATAAAATATTATTTATTTTATTTTGATTTTCAACATTCCTTTAAAACTGATTATTTATCCACCGTTAACAAATATACTTACTTCATTTATATATTCTCGAATTTCAAAAAGTGATATAACATTTTCTTGGTCCAACATCTTTTCAGTATAAAAATTCGAAATACTTCCTTGGATTTTATAGAAGATTTTATGAGAAAATAATTTGAACCAATTTTAATAGGTACGATCATAGTCATCGATAATCTCATACGACAAAAATGTATGGATTTGCATCTGTTTTATGTGAATCTGAACAAAATCATAAAATACTTTCGTCTTTCACTGGACGAGATTTAAGACTTTTATTATAGGATATTGGATAAAACTTGGCAGTACCAGCATTGTGTACTTTTAACGTGCAGTCAATATAAAGTAGTATTTATTGCTAATATCGACCAACATTCGTTCAAACAGCACTATAACAATATGTATATATCGTAATATATTAGACACAGTGTGTACAAAAGGTAGGTTGTATTATGATAATGATGTATAAGCCATATGTCAATTTAGTGTCAATATTAGTGACGACTAGAGCCCGCGCTATATATCATATCATTATGTTGGGGTGATGCATTGCAAAGTGAACTGAGTCCAATAAACAAATTGATGACCAAAGCACAAAAGCATTGTCATTTTTATAAAAACAGATAAAAAATGTGTGCAAACAAAGACCTCTGGATGGTTTGTGGTGTGCCGCAGGGAATAAATCAATGACCAAAAAGCCTATAAAAATCTGCAATTTCTATTCGACTTTATGAAAATAATTATATTGGGATGATGTATTGCAAAGTGAAATGTGTCTTCTAAACAAACTGAAACACATAAGCACATAATCATGGTATTTTTATAGACAGACAAAAAACGTGTGAAAACGAATACCACAAGATGATAATATATAGTGTACCGCAGGGAGTCTAACAATGTCCAGAATGCGTATAAAAGTCTGCAATTACTATAAGACGACCATGTATAAAGAAAATGAAGTAACCACGCAACTTGCAAATTGATGACACAATAATAGAGGCACAAGCGACCAAGAAGTGAACCGCCGCACACAGATGGCAAAGAACGCAATTGGTCGTCTTGATAAAATTTGGAAAAGCCGTGAAATTATGAGAAACACAAAGATAAGACTAGTCAAGACCTTGGTATTCAGCATATTTTTATACGGAGCTGAAACGTGGACGCTGCGAGCTAGCGAACGCGCGAGGATCGATGCGTTTGAGATGTGGTGCTGGAGAAAATTGCTCCGAGTGCATTGGACGGAACACAGGACCAATGAGTCCATTCTCAGGGAGTTAAACATTTCGGCGCGACTCTCAACGATTTGCAGTCAGCGCGCTTTGCGATATTTCGGGCACATTGCAAGAAGAGAGCATGACAACCTAGAAAAAGTGATTATGACTGGGGTTGTAGAAGGGAGGAGAGGAAGGGGCAGAATGCCAATAAGATGGAGCGACCAAATTAAGGAGGCCACACAGAGCTCACTTCATGGGGCCTTACACATGGCAGAGGATCGCTCAACATGGAGACAGATGGTCTACAGAACGAGGCATGATGGTCACGATCCTCAGGATTGAGGGACCGACAGAAATGATGATGATGATCGGAATGATAAACTTTGAGTTTCAAAGATGGGCAAGTTCACGCCAAGCTTCTAATTGTTTAAAAATTGACTTAGTGTCATTCAGAATGAGACTTTAGTCATTTGTGTTGCACGTAATGTATGGATCAATGTCACTATATAAATATATGTACTGAATATTACCAATTGAACGTTATAATGTTCAATTATCTATCCGTTATTAATCCTAACTATTATATATATGAAAAGTATTGTTGTAGGTATTATTTTATCAATAATGTCTGTCGATCGACCGATGCAACAGAACATAATATTATCAGAAATTATGTTAAATTGCAGGAATTCATAAGCAGTAATTGATTATTCAGTTTCTGGTATGAATTAAAAAAATTCGAGAAACTGAATGTAGACATATTCAAGATTATTTAATTTTGTTTTCATTTTCTACTAGACATAATCTGACGTAACAGAATGAAAGTATGCGCTTATTAAGTCGCCCTTGATATATTAATCGAGATAAGGAGTTGCACATTTAAAATGAATATCAAAAACCCACGTAAGTAACTTATGGTATACCTAATATTTATAAATGATTCGCGTACTTATAATAATAATAATAACCACAACAAATCAATCAATGTACATCAAAAATCGATATTAATCACTAAAAATTACCCCGCAGTATATCAAATAGGTACACAGTATGAAATACAACCATTGACTCAAAATAATAAATCTCATTTTGTGCAAGCGTACGGATAAAAGTATGAAAATTACATGTACCCAAAGTATATTACAGTGTATCAGGATATCAGAGAGGCGATGAGGTATGATCACTGCAGATAAAATGCAATGCATTTTGATTGATGTATGGCGCGAGGGTCATTGATTGCGAGGCCGGGCAGTTTAACCTGTATTGTTACACAAGTTTATGGGCCCTAATGATAGGACGGGGGCACATGGTAAAGTACTATTATAAATACTGCATACACATCAATAGTTGGATCATGTCTGGTGGATGAGAGATCAAGACGTGAACTGCTGATGGGTCGGCAGCAACATGCGGTGTGTCTCTAAGATTATTATTATTACTATTATACTTTATCATCAAGATGAATTATTATTTTAATAATGTACCTACTTTGAGTTGTAGGAGCTTTACGGTTAATATTACCAACAGTAGAATGAACTGTTGTTAGAATTCCGAACTATTATTTTACAGGTTAAAATATCCTTCACCATCGGTTCGGTATTGATTATCAAAAATGAAGAATGTTTAATAAAATCTTAATACCTATAAATGAACTTGAAAATAATGTACCTAATAGAACATTTTTCATAGTAGAACACAGACTTGTTACTTTGTTCACTCGTTTATAAATAATATATGAAACAAATCATATTAAAACTGCTTCATATTGTTTTGAAAAATTCACTTTAACACCAAGTGTATGCACTAAATATAACCTGCTTTGTGTAATAACCAAAATATACTAATGCGAGAAATTTTGTTAAACCTTGCCAATGACAATCAAATGGGCTACATAATTATATAATATAAATGAATAGTAAAATGTTTATGAATTGGACATTAAATCGCATGCTTTATTGTTTATTATTGAATGATTGTATTAAAGATAAATTCATTTTCTGTAGTGTTGTGTTGTATCAAATAAGCAAATATTCTCCAAAAAAAAAATAGTTTTTGCGTTCATTCTGAGTGTACTATTTTTTAAGACGCCAAGAAAACCACCTGCATATTAATTGTTTCATAGGTTAAATCGCCAGCAATATCATACTAGTGGAAGTTGTCGTGATGGATAAGGTAGAAATATAAATTCTTCAAGGCACCTTCAAGACAATTTCTTTTGGGTTTTCATTTAAGATTAGTACCTACCGGTATGTTAAGATTCGAGCGTAAGTTTTTTGTTAGTAGGTACTTTTTGTACCTCTATAAAACTCTAATCCGTTGAAACACATTCTTCATAATAATTTTGAAATATACGCACTGTGTCATACTATTTCGGTCGGACGTTTATCATTAGCTGTTAGAGAGCTTGTTTGTAAGTAACTTAAATATTATATCCGTTGTTATTCGAAACATATTTTGAGTTTATAATAATATAATAATACCAATGTCCACATCACACTGTCACTAAGTCGTAATTTATCAAATTTTATTGGAGACGTATTATTATTATTAATATTGAATAAGTAGGTATATAAATAAATATCCAAAAAAAATGTAAGCTATTAAAGATGTAAATCACATCATCTTGTCTCTTATTCATACACCCACAATGTTTAATATTATAATATCTTCCAATCAATAATTGATTATGAGTATTTCTATTGAAAAATGTGTATATCATTTCACATTTTTTTTTTAATAACATTATGTAGTTGATTCACAATGAATTTATATTCGTAGACTGTTTCCAACTGCGTCGAAGAAATATTCAACAATTAAAATATTTATTACACAAAATGTCGTTTATTATAAATATATTATTAGAATGAAAAAAATATATAAATTATATTTTTTTATATAAAAAAAATAGAAACTATCAAATATTTCTGTGTGTATGTGGATTTAATATAAATTTGTCAATCGTTTGTGTTCACGGATTTGGTCATTCCCGAACATTTTGTCGCATTATTATTAAAATTATTATCATAATTAATGTATAAAAGACTAAATCAATATAAGTTATATATTTTCTACATATTTTATAGTTACTTCATCTATGATGTAAGTTTTTAAATAAAAAGGGTCATTTATCGTAATATGTGTTAATATTTTAAGTAATTTCTAAGATGTAAGCTTTATCTTACATCTTAGAAATTACTTGAATTTTCGGTCACAATTTATTTACCATAAGACAGTAACATGTTAATTTGGATGAGTACAACTAATGCACTAAGTAAACTTTATCTAGTTAGAAATCAATGAAAATGAAAAGTTGATAACAGGCAGTAAACTTGTCATTTTTACAATTATTTTCGACAAATTTAACTTTTTTTAACTTTGAACTATCCACGAGTTTCCATAAAAGATTTGTATTGATCAAAGCTGTAGACATAACCGACGACTATCGACGAAAAGTATAGATTTTACGCAATTTGCATAATGATTGAAAAAAGCTAACAGATGCATTAAACAAATAAATTTCGCTGTGGATATCGATAAAAATTAAATATATATTTATTCGTCTATTATCACATCGATTTCAAATTAATAAATCAATAAATAGCTAATTCGCGCCATTGCGTCCCTATATACAGGAAGTTCTGCGTGTGTTAGAGTGAACAATAACCTGTCGGAATGGTTCACACTGACAAAAGGAGTAAAACAAGGGTGCGTTATGTCGCCATGGCTTTTTAACCTATACATTGATCATTGTATTCGTCCATTGAAAGAAATGAATGTAGGTGTTGATATGAATGGGATGAATGTAAGAGCGTTAATGTTTGCCGATGATTTGGTATTGATGGCTGAAAGTGAAAGTGATCTACAGCGAATGATGACGTGTGTGTATGAAAATTGTGCGATTAATGGATTGAGAATGAATGCACAAAAGACAAAAATTATGGTGTTTGAAAGAGGAAGTGAGAGAACAGTATGCCAGGTGATGATTGACAACGAAGTGTTAGAGCAAGTTGACGAATGTGTGTACTTAGGTAGCTTGTTCACGAGAGATGGGAAGTGTGAAAGCGGTATTGAAAGGAGAAAAGTTGCTGGCAATAAGGTAAATGGTGCAATCCGACCAATAATTGCAAATAGAAACATATCCACCACAGCTAAAAGGTTGGTGCACTCTGCTATCTTAGTGCCAACACTTATGTATGCAAGTGAGTCGTGGACATGGTTAAAAAAGGATGAAAGTGGCATAAATGCAGTGGAAATGAGATCGTTGAGAAGGATGTGTGGTAAAAGTCTGAGAGATCGTGTGCGTAACATTGATATACGAAAGGAATGTGGAATGAAAGTTGGTGTAATAACAAGGATGAATGTAAATAAGTTAAGATGGTTTGGGCACGTGGAAAGAATGAATGAGGACAGAATGACTAAGAAGATATATTTGTCTGAGAGGAATGGTGCTCGGAGACGTGGACGTCCGAGGATTAAATGGCAAGATCATTTAAATCAAATCCTACAGGACGGTCACGTGTTGAGCACATTGAACAGGAGAGCATGCATGAGGAATTGTATGACAGTGACGGAAGCGAAAGATGTATGCAAAGATAGAAGGAAGTGGCGCTCGATCCTTTCTGCCTACCCCGCGAGGGAAGCGGCGTGATGGTACATATTGTGATGATCCTACCTATTTTAAACCATTCTAAGCTCCGAATTTGCAACATCCTAGCTTCTAAACTATACCTACTGTAATAATTGATTCCCAAACTAGAAGTGACAACCCTATTCAGCTAGCTAAGAATTGTATGAATTTTCGCATTGTTGCAAATATACGTACGAAATATCGCATTCCTAATTGAATTAATTAACGAATTTTGGCCTTTCGTGATCGTCTCGATTTATCTATTAACTATTTTCATAGATTTAGACCCAGTACGTTGTGTTTTGACGATAATTTTACCTACGTTGTGTATTTTTAGAACGCAAAATAAGTCACCTGAAAATATACATTTCAATAATCAAAAAGAACAACAAAATCACAAAATCAATAAAACAATTTAAACATAAATTTTGATACATATTAACTCTGAGATCAACTTTGACGTCAGATCACTTACCTTGAGATACTGTAAAATAACATAATAAAAATAGTGCACAATAAAACATAACGAAATATAACATAACAATCATCATAACATAAAATTCAAATAATATTATTCTATATCATTACGAGAATGTTGTATGGTAACTGGTTGCCGATCTATGTCCCTACATAAGATAACCATTTCATAGTTTCTATAGCCGATGTATGTACATATGTTCTACAACATACCTACTAATTCGTTGCGTCGTAAAGGACAGTGGCGCACCCAAAAACATTACCTTATTACTTTTGAATATTAATTAAATTTCAACACAATTGCTATGACATCATTTTCAGAGACTAACTACCATGTTAGTGCATGAAAAGCATGCTGTGTCCATGCTGAAGGAGCGCCGCCTCCGCTCCCTCACGTCTCAAACTGTCCCATGCCGCATTTTGAGCCCGTGTGCACTAATCTACACCCCGAATATATAAAATAATATATAATATGTATACTCATTTGAACATGCAGCTATATATAATAAGAATAATTATAAATATATGTTAAGAAGCTTTGTCTTGGACCCTGGCGGGAAACGGGGCAAGACCAGTATTGACCCTTGTCTCGGAAGCTGAATCGAAGAGAGGGGAGCAGGGCTTGCTAACGGTACACCTACATTTCGAAGCAGGATTAGGACTGGAATTGTTAGTATATAGTATATGTTTCTACAAAGTACATAATACGTCTCGTGCATAATTGTATAATAATAATGATAAATATGTGGTTACGAATAGATCAAACCCACACTATAGACACAAGGTAGCTAGTCTAGTGTCGATAGGCAGAAGGGATCCATATCCATAAGGTAATCTCGACAAGATTTAGCTATAAAAGACTACATATTTATGGTGAGGTGAATTTAGGTATCATGTAAGTCAAATAAAAATATATTAAGACCAATAAATACATAAATATTACTTATGATTAGTGTCATGCAAAATATCAAATTTGTTCCTTCCATGATATCGCAGCAATTACAGCATGTTGAATAAGTAGAAAAATCCAGTAAGGTCGTAGAATACAAATGACATTCGATGATAAAATATGTAATTAAATTAATAATCAAATAATATCCTTCTCAACATATAACTCCTCTTCAAACTGTATACTCCATCGTTATGGTAAAGTAAATTAAATAAAAGTATAATATTGGGTAGAGCGGTGCGCCACTGTTATTAGTCTAGTTCTAGATGTGTCGGACCGCGCTATATAAAATCAGCCACAGGTACATACATACATACAATAATACTGAAAATAAATGTACATATAACACATAATTCCTTCGTTTTCAAAATCCGTAAAATAATAAATCCTTGAGTACAAATATTGCCTTGTAGACAACAGACATCCTGAGAGTATCCTAACACCTAGATATAAATAATAAATTAATAATATTAAAAGAAAATCTTATCTTAGACAGCTGGCAGCATCACGGATTTTAAATGCTAATTAAAAGTAATTTAGGATGATCTTTATATATTCCCAATTGTGGAAATATCACTAAAAAATAATGTACTAACTACTACGACGGTGGGTAAATAAAAATATTAAAATATGTCGAGTTCAAACACAGAGATTAATATATGATTGAGTCCCACCTCTCCTAGGCTCAAAACTAAACTGCCAAGAGTAATAAGTACTCTGTCTTCAGACCCTGAAAATGTCGACCCAAAGCAACAAAAAAAAACTACATCCATCTCTTCCTGACACACACCGAAATATATCTCTATCTGTCCCCTACATAGATAGTTGTGTTCAACAACCACTTGAGATTGCCTCATTCCCAAATTAATTACCTACTACAAATATACGATCTAGGTATATAAAAATAATATACACCGTCTTGTATATATTCATTTCATCACATACCCCCCCTTGAGATCATGCTGAAGACAAAATGGATGAGGCATTATCTCACAAACAATTATTTACTTTCTAATTATTTTTCATAATTATTTAATTCCAACTTTCGAGTCCGCCACTGTATATTCCGATAGGTCGTAGGTACCTCGTCAGCTGTGCTCCTCTATTCAAGTCATCAATAATAATAATACATGCATGCACATAACACACCGATGCGTCCACTTGAGAAATTCTCGTTCAATATTATTGTCCCAACATAACATAATATTTTAATATTCTGTTATATTTTATTATTTCGAGTTTTGTTATTATTTTAAGTCATCACATCTATAGAACATAAAATAGTAATAACAAGTTTATCCCAATACTTAAATATCCAAGTTGCATTTTGTTAAAATTCGTTTCATGTGATCATATTCACACATCATTATAATTATCCATAGTACTTGTGGTTCCCTATAGTCCATATATGCATTCTTCAGGGTGATCCAATTCGCTGGTAACACCAATCTTGTATTACTCGCCAGATGTCTCATATCCATGATTCCTTTGCCGATGCAGCCAGTAGTCCTGCAGCACACAATAGATACGCAAATCGTCCTCTCCGTACCGACACAAATTCAAGACATTCAAAACGGCGGCAAACCTCATTGTATCCAAGATGCTAAATGTCTTAATTTTCTAGAACACCCGTCCTCCCACAGGACACCCGAAAACTCACGGAAGAAAGTGGGAGACCAACTCTCCACCGGCAACCCATCCTAAATAACCATTCATCTCTCAGCACCATCACGCTGCGTCTCAGATGGGGTAGACAGAGAGAACCAAACGACAAATCCTTCTATCTTGGCACACATCCCTCGCCTCCATCACTGCCTTACAATCCCTCACACAATTCATACCGATTTCTCCTACTCAACACGCGGCCTTCCATAAGAATTCGATCCACGTGATCAAGCCACATAATTCTACAAGTTGTGCAGCATCCTCCAGCTAACCAACAAAATTCGTGTTAATGTGTTGACAGTGTGCCTAAATAATTTCAAACGCGAACAGCTAACTCAAAATACCTATAATTATGTACCTAAAATAAATCACCCATAATAATACCACAAATAATCAAGAGAAAGATAACGTACTATGTTCTTGAACATCCAGGGGTAAGTGGTGGGAACCCCTCCCTCAATGTGTTTACGCACATTCAAGCATATAAGATACATAACACAATATTTAAACGAGTTGCATTGACAATATCTACATAATACATCCCAATATGTTATTCTATAATAGGTATATAGAATTTCCCTTGTATCCAATATAACAGTCACCTAATGTATATACCTACATATTAGGTATATATATATGAATCGTCCTCATTCATTTCAAAAGTCCTGAAAAAAAAACACTTATCTATTTCAAACTATATCACACACACAACTAAATATAATACACACCATTGTAACTCCATATGCACATATCATAATATTCGTTCCACTTGTAAAATAATAATAACTAAACACTTTATAGTTCACATCTTCACTCTAACACTATTGAATAATATTATTATAATATTTGACACCACAATTTTAAAATTATAACACATTAAATAGTTTATTCCATTTGTGACATCGATAGATTCACAATCGATTCTCAAACTGTTACATCATAGCGTGGTACTTTCTTATCAAATTACTTCTCTTCAGCGATTTATGTTATTGTACACCACTCTCTTTTGGGTTAACAGAGAGGATCCAATGCTACATAATCTCATCACATCACCCTTCTGGCCTCCAATAAAACTACTATCATCGCTGTCCAAACTTTTCACCAAGTAAATCATGTTGGTATCCTACCAACAGATATTCAACATCAAATATTTCCTATATAACCTCGTATACTTTATGTTTCAGATTTCCTTGTTCCATTCAGACAATATCATCAAATCAGTCCAAAAGTTTAACAACCACTGATTGCATACATCCCGTTAGGTACTATAATATCCCGTATACCTTTCTGCTTGCATCTTTATTTAAAACTATAGTCTTTTTTTTTTTTCATTCCAGTAATAATATTATTTCCTATCTCGTTCTTGGTTTAGAATAATATAACGTTTTAATCATTATTATATCCTAGGATCCATAGGTTGTAGGTACATCTTATTTATCTATTTGGAAGACGATGTATTATATCGGCGAACATCAACCTCTTTTCTCCTTAGAACATTTTCATAAATGAGTATTCTCTTGTCCTCAATTTTGAAATGATAGATACCACCTTTCAGGGTATACAAAGAGTTCCAACGTTTCCTAAAACTCCAGATCCTGGAATGCCCCTCCTGGTTTAAAAGAGTCTGCTTTCCGTGTAGACTGTCTTCCCTCTAAGCCGATCATTCCCCCCCCCCTAGCCTGTAATTTCTTCCAGCTAACCGTTTAACATATAACCGTAATCATAATCAATAATCATTCGGCTATCGCCTTCTCATCCGCTCCATGCATATATTGTATTATGTATGTTATCAGATACTCATAAACTCTGGTCTAATATTATTTCAAACTCAATAATATATTCACCATTCTTACCTCGATCATAAATTTATTTCACACCCCAAATAATTAACTTGACAGAATTCTAAAAGTTTAAAAACGAACACTTAACTTACAAATACTGTAAAATGTTAAGACCATATTCCTCAAGAAATAATAATACCTATAATATCAGTCCCTAACAAACATGTACTTGATACATATAACTAACATCAAACTATATACCTACCTATTATTTATCCATTTTACCCAAATACTATAATATCTAAAAATCCTAAAAACTCTAGTCATATACCCATATACATAAAATACACTTCGCATACATAATACCCATGTTTACAAGTCTATTTGGGAATATAATATTCAATTTTTCTAACACCCAATCTTCTTATGAAAGTACATATTTTTGGTACCTATATACATTATTGAATAAACTAAAGAACTATTCATAAGGACATAATTCCAAATGAACTCTTAAGGGTTCACCATTCTTATGTATAATGTTAGATATATACCTATAGATAGACAAACATAAATATAATATCATGTTGCCTAATTCGACTAACACTATAATCCATGGATAACCAACCCGCGGTTCTCGAAGTAAAAATCATCAACCAATTTTCTCACTACATCTACCAAGTATAAATTTTATTCCTCCCCGCAAAAACCAAACACATTCCTCTGTCCATAACCCAGTTCTACTCCTCAAAACCCATTTATGCTACTCCCCCCCTCCAATATTCATGATTTTAGTTATTTATCATCGCAAACCCAAAACCCACTTCTACTCCGTAAAAACCCAGTTTATGTCTGCAATGACAGACATAATATTCTGGTCCAAGGCACCATTTGTGATGATCCTACCTATTTTAAACCATTCTAAGCTCCGAATTTGCAACATCCTAGCTTCTAAACTATACCTACTGTAATAATTGATTCCCAAACTAGAAGTGACAACCCTATTCAGCTAGCTAAGAATTGTATGAATTTTCGCATTGTTGCAAATATACGTACGAAATATCGCATTCCTAATTGAATTAATTAACGAATTTTGGCCTTTCGTGATCGTCTCGATTTATCTATTAACTATTTTCATAGATTTAGACCCAGTACGTTGTGTTTTGACGATAATTTTACCTACGTTGTGTATTTTTAGAACGCAAAATAAGTCACCTGAAAATATACATTTCAATAATCAAAAAGAACAACAAAATCACAAAATCAATAAAACAATTTAAACATAAATTTTGATACATATTAACTCTGAGATCAACTTTGACGTCAGATCACTTACCTTGAGATACTGTAAAATAACATAATAAAAATAGTGCACAATAAAACATAACGAAATATAACATAACAATCATCATAACATAAAATTCAAATAATATTATTCTATATCATTACGAGAATGTTGTATGGTAACTGGTTGCCGATCTATGTCCCTACATAAGATAACCATTTCATAGTTTCTATAGCCGATGTATGTACATATGTTCTACAACATACCTACTAATTCGTTGCGTCGTAAAGGACAGTGGCGCACCCAAAAACATTACCTTATTACTTTTGAATATTAATTAAATTTCAACACAATTGCTATGACATCATTTTCAGAGACTAACTACCATGTTAGTGCATGAAAAGCATGCTGTGTCCATGCTGAAGGAGCGCCGCCTCCGCTCCCTCACGTCTCAAACTGTCCCATGCCGCATTTTGAGCCCGTGTGCACTAATCTACACCCCGAATATATAAAATAATATATAATATGTATACTCATTTGAACATGCAGCTATATATAATAAGAATAATTATAAATATATGTTAAGAAGCTTTGTCTTGGACCCTGGCGGGAAACGGGGCAAGACCAGTATTGACCCTTGTCTCGGAAGCTGAATCGAAGAGAGGGGAGCAGGGCTTGCTAACGGTACACCTACATTTCGAAGCAGGATTAGGACTGGAATTGTTAGTATATAGTATATGTTTCTACAAAGTACATAATACGTCTCGTGCATAATTGTATAATAATAATGATAAATATGTGGTTACGAATAGATCAAACCCACACTATAGACACAAGGTAGCTAGTCTAGTGTCGATAGGCAGAAGGGATCCATATCCATAAGGTAATCTCGACAAGATTTAGCTATAAAAGACTACATATTTATGGTGAGGTGAATTTAGGTATCATGTAAGTCAAATAAAAATATATTAAGACCAATAAATACATAAATATTACTTATGATTAGTGTCATGCAAAATATCAAATTTGTTCCTTCCATGATATCGCAGCAATTACAGCATGTTGAATAAGTAGAAAAATCCAGTAAGGTCGTAGAATACAAATGACATTCGATGATAAAATATGTAATTAAATTAATAATCAAATAATATCCTTCTCAACATATAACTCCTCTTCAAACTGTATACTCCATCGTTATGGTAAAGTAAATTAAATAAAAGTATAATATTGGGTAGAGCGGTGCGCCACTGTTATTAGTCTAGTTCTAGATGTGTCGGACCGCGCTATATAAAATCAGCCACAGGTACATACATACATACAATAATACTGAAAATAAATGTACATATAACACATAATTCCTTCGTTTTCAAAATCCGTAAAATAATAAATCCTTGAGTACAAATATTGCCTTGTAGACAACAGACATCCTGAGAGTATCCTAACACCTAGATATAAATAATAAATTAATAATATTAAAAGAAAATCTTATCTTAGACAGCTGGCAGCATCACGGATTTTAAATGCTAATTAAAAGTAATTTAGGATGATCTTTATATATTCCCAATTGTGGAAATATCACTAAAAAATAATGTACTAACTACTACGACGGTGGGTAAATAAAAATATTAAAATATGTCGAGTTCAAACACAGAGATTAATATATGATTGAGTCCCACCTCTCCTAGGCTCAAAACTAAACTGCCAAGAGTAATAAGTACTCTGTCTTCAGACCCTGAAAATGTCGACCCAAAGCAACAAAAAAAAACTACATCCATCTCTTCCTGACACACACCGAAATATATCTCTATCTGTCCCCTACATAGATAGTTGTGTTCAACAACCACTTGAGATTGCCTCATTCCCAAATTAATTACCTACTACAAATATACGATCTAGGTATATAAAAATAATATACACCGTCTTGTATATATTCATTTCATCACAATATGTATGTATGTATGTAATAATACAGTAATTGTAAATATTATTATCAGTCATGAATGTATGTTAGAGCCCAGTACGATGAAACGAATCATGAATCTATTCAAGATGCAGACAGAACACTCTTGTTATTACAAGGTGTAGGAATTTAATTGCATGTACCTAGTATTATTAAAGCTCATACAATATAAATCAATGATACATCACAGTATGCAAAATACCTGCAAGCATAAAACCAGTACTACATACTCGTCGCAACTAATCTATTGCTTTCAATGTTTAGTATCACAATACTTCCGGCATCTTATCTCGGACTAGTCGATTTATATGATGCGCGCTAAACAACCGTTCTTTAATCTATTAGGTATAAACATTTGTACCTTTGGATTAAGGCAAATTAAGAATACTCGCCACATAACACCTAAGTATAGAATAGTTTACTAGAACGTAGTTTCTATATAAAATAAAAATACTATACTATACTATACCCTCACGCCGTGTCTCAAGTGGTGTAGGCAGAGAGAACGGAACGCCAAACAGATAAAAAATACATTTATTATTAAAATTTTGATGTGGTTGGCCGAAGGTACTTGTTGGAAGTTCTTTTCAAGGTGAATTGAAGAAAAACACTATTTAGTCACGTGACTCGATTATCTACGATTTTTTGTTTTCGGAGACTTTCGACTCCATCTTCAAGCGATTAGAAGAAAAGTGAAATTAGATACGATAAAGACAAGCAGTAGATATTTATAAAAAAAAACAATATAATATTGTGAGAAGCCCGTATTGATAAGAAACCAATTTTATAATTAAAGTTTTTCTTTTATTTAGTATTAATTAAGTATTGATTATGATTCAGAAATTTAAAATAAGCATAAAAATGCAGAAGATCTGTTCATATTATTCAGGACTTCTTTCAAAGATTCACCACGTATATTTTTTATTTTATTTTCTCTTGCAAACATAAATATACCAAACATTTCTGATCAAACAAAATATTGATTGCTCAACATAATACATTCAAGACATACAACCCAAAAAGAAATTTTTACATAAATAAATAAATAGGTCTTGTTATTTTGATGTCCTGAATAAAACTGAACGGCAAGGTATTACTCTGAGCAATAATAAAATGGCATATCTCACAAAATGCGAGTAGTCCCTTCCCGCACACGACAACATAAAGTGAATTTATTTCGTCGGTCATAGAAAAATACGATAATTACTGAAGCTAATGTCCAAGAAAAATATCCAATTACGTTAATAATCCCATTTCGGAGCGATTTCAATAGACTGATAGACGATGTATTAACATTTTATATTCACAACCATCGGTTCTAAAAGATAAAGGAAATTAAATCACATATTTAAATCACAAATAAAAACATATTTACTAACATTTATTTAATAGTAATTGTATCCATGTATTAGGTATGTAGTTGGATTGTAAGCTTTTGTTAAAATTAAAGGGGTTATTTTAATTTATGAAAAAACTATCAAAAATACTAAAAACTTGTGATCTTATTTAGAAGACTTCCAAACTCTTAACGACTGGAGCATTGACTTGTAAATTGACAAAAGCTTTGCCCTAGAATAATTATATTATGAGCGTGTAACTAATATTTGTCGTAAAAGACTCAGTTTGGAGTATCCAAGAGACCAACAATCGGTCAACAGTAATGTGTATGGATTACTGGAGGAAGCGTGTTGACACAATGGCCCTCAATTCAAGAAAAACCAAGAGGTGGAGGATGAATCTATGTGTAAAAAATAAATTATTTTTTTTTTTGTTTGTACTAAATCAATGTAAATAAAAAATGTTGACGGATCCATAGACTAATATTCAATACTATCAAAATAGTTTTCAATGAAATATGAGAAAATGTAAAATAAAAATATTTTTTTGGGTTAGTTGGATGAAATCGCACCTTCGCGATAAACTCGCTTTATGTACATTGTATATTCTCATAATCCAATTATTTTTTGACATTTATTTCATTTTTAAATGCTTAATTAAATAAATCAAACCTTGAAATAAAAAAAGAATAAACATTTGAATAAAAATATAAGTGCGCCCTTGCGGTGATATATCACAAAACGGCGCAAACTAAGTTGTCTAGAACATTATTATTATTATTATTGATGTATTAAACTTGAATATATTTTTATGTGAAATTGTTTGTAATCAATGTACAGTAAAGAGTAAATTAATATAAAATAATCAAATAATATTATTTTTAGATTAACTAATTATTACCCTACTCTGAAATCTACTATTTGCAAACTCGGTAGGAATTTCAACTAATCATTTTAAATTAACATCAAAAAATACGATAGCTAAAAGAACGTAATTATTTATACATTCAAATGGACAGATTAAAAATCAATCAAATCAATATATATTTATTTAAATAAATAATAATGTTTGAAGAACCGCAGGCATTTTGTGTAATAATTTTACATTCAACTTGGATATTAAAATGGCGACAAACATATTACCATAAATATTTGGCTGCAAGGCGTGTGTGTGTTGCTTTACTGCGTATAATTATGAATAATATATTGAGTATCTTTGTAGAAATCATAAATGTATATGATAGTTAATGGATTTTTATGTTTTCGCTAAAGAGTGCCGTTCATAAAAATGGTTATATTATTGATTCGAGTTCAAAGATCACAATCAACCAGGTGACGAAAATAATATGATAAATCTTTAAAATGGATGACGGACAGGTATGTTATTTTGTAAACTGTATTATAGGTGTCGTTATTTAAAATTGCTTGTATAAGCACAGCAACATCGATTAATTTAAAATTATAGAATAACGCCAATAGGCATGTTTAGTAATCAGAGAAAGCCGGCAACAAAATAAAAGCCTTTAGTGGAACGATTCAAAATAAAAATGTTTATCAATAGCAGTTATATTATGACACATTTGAACATAATAGTTCTTCAAATAACTCCATGCAAATGAAAAAATCGCATTAAAAATTGAGTTAGTTAATTTTGTCGGCTAAAGAAATCATGACTGTTTATGTGTGAATTTGAAGGCATATTTACAGAACTTCTTACGTGGTTCAAAATTAATAAGAAAATAATAAAAAGTGCGGAAAATAGAAAACAGAAATGAAAATTGGATCCTCCATGGGATTGGAGGATCCTTTAATCAGACCTCTTATTTTACATTATTTCCTGACAAACCATTTTACAAACCCCTAGTAAAATCAGGTTGTCATCATGTTTTCCAATATTCTATACAATTTTCATCCCTTTTGATCCTTCTGGGTTATCAAATCAGTTTTGATATTTATATGAAGCATATGTTACCTCAAACTTAATTGAATCTATTGTGAAAACAAATATTTACGACTTACTTTCTTTTTGAATGCAATTTGTGTAAGAAAAATGTTTAAATGTATACTTTTGTCATTCAAATTCGTCCAGTATTGTCAGCAATACTATTTGAAATTTCATAATTTCCCTTCTTTCATTCACCTTTGGCACCTTTTTCCGAAAGTATAAAAGCTTAGATTTGTTTATTACGGTTAAAGTTGTTAACTCCGTATGTAAATTAAAAGAAATTGCAGAGTGGCAATCACATAAAAACACTCTGAAATGACAAGTCTTAGTATTCTTCCTCATGTTTATATGCATTAGTTGTGCAATACGATATCCTAACAATAGTCTCTAAAGAAGATTTTTTACTTTATACACCTTCAAATTAGATTACCCTTTTTTTATCCATACTTTATTTATTTCAAACAGAGAAATCAGTTTCTTTCGATTATTTTTCCTAGATACTAAAAAGATATTTTAAAGAATGTTTTTGGTACATATTGTTTTGATATGTTTTTGGTCATCAAAAAGGTTTGGATATCTACTACTATTTCAAAGGATTCAAAGATTGTCTAGCATATACCTACATAATGTACCATATGATGTGTTAGGGAAAGAAATATAAATAATAAAGGCAAAATAGTGAGTAGATGTATATAATAGTAAGCAAGAAGGTATGTAGCGAAAGGAAATGGAGTAAAAGAAAAGAATTTCATCACATAGTAGAGCTCGTCACTACAAACCTCCCCTAAGTGGTGCGACTCGTGCTCTCTGCTTTATTGAAAACCGATAGTGCCCATGGGGGCTGTTAGGGTGGATCACGTGACCACTATACAATAACCCCAAACCTACCAATACTATTACAGGGTTGCCATCAACAAAACACTAGATATAATTATTAGTAATAATGGAAACATAAGATTTGCAAAGTACAACTATCACGAGAATTTTTCAAGGCTTCTGATATTATATACAGCGTTCTAAAGTACAACTCTCTATAATTTTATGATGGGAATTTGTCACTGGGCTGTTTAAATGT
Source organism: Athripsodes cinereus (assembly GCA_947579605.1). Taxonomy (NCBI): domain Eukaryota; kingdom Metazoa; phylum Arthropoda; class Insecta; order Trichoptera; family Leptoceridae; genus Athripsodes; species Athripsodes cinereus. Next base: position 21,958,317 of record OX388313.1, on the reverse strand, counting down.
ATAGTGAGCTACAATCCATTAGATCGGTTTACAACGAGGTTAGAATTTCTTCTCCATTCCTCCCAATTTTCAGCTAGTCTCATTAGTTCTACGTATGTGCCAAATGCCATAGTTTATGTCCTTCTTCAGTTGGACCATATAGGTGTCTCTTGATCGGCCTCTACCATTTCTGCCTTCGGTCCTGCCTTCCGCGATGGTAATGTGCTCATCCTGCCTGGGTGCCAGATTTGCATATCATGACAGCAGAGAGACAGAAAAAATAATTAGCCCCTGAGTAAATAGGTGAAGGGGCTGTTAAACAGTAAATGTGAGACGTAAGAAAACATTTCGTTTCTTACTGTGCTACCTCCAAAACAATTCAACATGTAATTATGTTTACACTATTTTTCATATCACTGGAAGTCATAAACTTGTATTATGATAACAGCGAAAGATGACGGCTGAATTTAACCATGGATCTCTTTTGAATTATGGAAGTTAACAAGTAAGTGTGAAGAAGGTTTTTACAAAGCGCTAACAGAAATTTCCACCCCTAATAACATTCTAGACGTTAGTAAGTACTCAACCCGTTTCTTAAAAATCCACAGTTGACACCACCTAAACCTATACTTGACACGCAAAATACATACCTACCTACCTACCAACCAAAAAAATATAGAAAATAATATGTCAATCGCACGTACATATCTACAAAATACTGGTATTGTGTGTTAGGTATTAATATTAATGAAATTCTTGTAGTAGACACACAACAATATTCAAAGTACATTTGACAATTTAATTACAAATTATCGCATCCAACCCGCCATTACACGATTATAAATCAATCAAAAATATGGCGGTAATTATTCGTACGTGGAATGGAATCCACATTTAGGATGCCCCGATGAATATTCATCATCCGAATATAACAACAATATGATGTTATAATATACAATACTAGTTTTTTTCTCGGTGACTATATATTTTTTTGTTTTTTTTTTTTCAATAGAGAAGATTTTATAACTCTAATACAAACAATAATTTATTCTAAAACATTTTTTAGTTAAAAGGTGTAATTTGTTTTTTTGTTTTTAAAAACTTGCGATGGAATATTGAGAGGAAGATGTTCATGTTTATTATAAATGCAGTTAGCAGTAGGTAGTTATGGTAGATGGCATGATAATATAAATATAAAGATTAAAAATACCTTTCATAAAACAATATCAAATCGTAAGGGTGATATTAAATTAGGTACTCCTAAACATTCTTACATAATAATTATTGGAATTTTCATTATAGTTCTCATAAATCAAATCGTTTACATAATTATGTTCTTAAATCAAGAATTTGTTTGGTATAACATGTTACTTAGGGCTATATTTTTACAACTGTGTAAAGCTGTATAATTTGCTATGTTTTGTAAAATACAAATGCCGTTTATTTTTCATATAAATAAATTAATTACTTAAAAAACGTTAAAAATCATGATCACGAGTATAACAACAAAATTCCATGCTTGAAGACTGGTTTCCCCGTTATCGTACAAAGGCAAATGCTGGAGATGTTTGGTATAAGACCGTCCACAGCGGCTCATAAATATATTAATATGGTTGACAATACATGATAATAACACATCTCTTTAATTTTAATTTTGACATATTGTTTTCTGTTTGTCACATACTAAACATGTAATGAAGCTTCACTTTACTTTTGCCTGACGATGAGAGCGGAAGCTCTTGAAAGCTGGCTCGCAAAAATAAATAAAGTCAATAGTGAAATAACTATATATCGTGTTTCATTTTAAAAATTATCAATATGAACTTCCACCAAGAACCGTCGGTCGATAAATTAAACTTTAAAAAATATTAAATGAACTGCACAAAAAATATATGCAGATAATATGTTCTCGAGTCAAACACACAATCAATTTGAAAGACGAAAATATTTTTATACATTAAGATGATTTGACAGGTTATATTTAATTCAATAATAATAATAAAAACGAGCGGTAGCAATGTGTAATTATAATTATTATTACTGTATGTACTTACTCGTAGATTGTCTTTCACAAGAAACAGTCGTTGTTGTTACTGTGAGCTACCAACTGAAGAATCTTAATATAATAATACCACTTGTATGATGGAATCGTGAAATATCTCTCTACACGTAGGTACGATTTCGAATATCATTTTATACGATTTCATTATACGAGGTCAAAATTTAGGTTTTCACGAAAACAGTACATATTTAGTTATTCACGAAAACAGTGTTTTATTAATCCTCTATAAACTACAAATAATGAAGATATTGTCAGATGGGGCAGGAAACGAAGATGTTTCTGGCGCGACCACGTAGAACGGATGAATGATGACAGACTCCTTCAAGTAGGGGCAAGCGACGTGCCAACGGAAACTCGCCAACCTGGAAGACCTGCAAAGAGATGGCGAGGCAGTTGGAATTCTGATCGACAGATCTATTAAAAAAAGAAGAAGAAGAAACTACAAATCAAAAGTAACGGATGAATTGCCGAAAAAACCTACACAAACGAGATGTCATTGTTTGCATAAACGTATTTACTTCTTTAAGTATTTTTTTTGCTGGTAGACTATGAATTTAATGTTTAAGTCATCTGTGTGCCATAAAAGACATTCGATATTAATTATATACATACCTAATATGCAAAACGTATCGTTTAGTTAAACATTTTAAAACCATAATAATGTTTAGCTACCTTTTATTGTACATTTGAAGACTAAATAGGCAACCATCGATTTTTCCAAGTATTCTCTTTACGAAGAGACTTAGACCAATAATGCAGTGTAAAACATATACCTACTCGTAATAAAAAAATACAAATAAACTGAGATTGACGAACTTATATAAATAAGATGGCTTAACCTAAACGTAAAGTAAAGCAACTTTTTTGAAACTTGAAAACAAAATAGTGAATATTTAAAACCGTATGATTGGAATTAACACACATGTACGTAGGACTAACAAGGCGTTACCTTTGATTTACATTTAATTGTTTCAAAATACAAGAAAGGTTGATTAAGGCGATTGACTCATTTCTTCTGTTACTAATAATGAATACTTAACATTTCTACATTATAAATCAATACAAGGAGTGGTAATCTGCATTATATTAAAAATCATTAAAAATATGTTTTACGAATGTGAATTCCTCACTGTATTCTCAAGCAGATCTGGTGATGTCTATTCATATCAGACCAGTTCCAAATATAATACTTATAATTTGTGTTTGTATCTAAACCACAACGATATTTCATACGCAGTTAGAGTATTCAGTAGGCCAACTGCATGTAAAACACTCACAGTTCTTTTAAAATAAAAGACAGAGATTTCTGGGGAGCTACAAGAGAGGTCGTGACTTTCTGGGAGGAAATGGGAATATAGATTTTATTGTTTTATTTTTTTTTTCGTTTGCTCAGCGACTGGAAAAGAAAAAGATGAGATATCTTTTAATTTTTTTCTTTTAGTTATATTTTGAAGCACCATAAAAATTAGAAAGTTTGATCAACCACATCGCTGAATAACAGATGTTAAATGTCTTAAACATGTGTGGAATTTTTAAATAAATATCAGCGTTTTTTTTTCACAAAATTCTCAAAAATTTTCAGAACATCATAAAGTGACAGGGGATTAAATCATCTATCATTCACAATCGTTTGTCAGGTTGAATACGAAAGAATAAATCGCCTCTGGTTGAACATGTTTGTGTTCATTCTCTTTCAAGTAATATTGACCAACCTATTCGATGGAACCATCAGAACACCGTATTCTATATAGGTACACGTATAAATTCATTTGAATAGATATTATAATATTATCTTTGTACCAGGTAGGTGACAAGACTTTAAAGCGTCATAAATATAACTAGTAGATCGTATAAATAAGCTTTTTTCAGTAAATCCAATCATAAATCACCTCATTTGATAATTAACACGTTTTAAAATGTTACAACGACTGCAATAAACTAAACAATGTCTACATACATATTATAATTAAGTATGTAAGTTTCATAAGAGTGTGCGTTCATTAAGTAACGGCCGTCATCAAAGTTATAAAAATATGTACCTACATATATGAAAATATGTAAAAAAAAATCTACGTCTTCTTGATTATGATAAAATTCATCCTTTGTGACCATCATCATCATCTTGCCCTTCAACGGTCCTCTTGGAAGCTCTGGGCAAAAACCAGTCTTCGAAACTTAGAGCTTCTATGCACCAATTGAGTCACCTCCCCTCATGAAATTTAAAGCGCTTAGGTCTTTTGTGATTTTATAATTTAATAACAATAAAACTATAGAATGACAAAATAATACTTACACATGAAGCTGTCACTGGGATAAAATAAAAGAGAGAATTTGGAAGCCTTTGGTATTATTTCCTGGAAGGATGAGACACAACACACTTCGTGAAAGAGACGGGTTGAATGTTCATGTCCAAACACGTTTACTAAATAAGTTGTCCTTATCTTTTGTAAGGCTTTTAAGACTTTTCATTTTATTCGCCCATTTTCTGCTGTGTTTGAATTCTAATTATAAAACATGGAACTGAATAATGCAATGAGAGAAACACACAAAATTTAGATAATTCTTTTTGGTATATATATTTTTTTATTTCAATCGAATAGGCGTTACTTTATGACCGCACACCATAGACAAAATTGTATTTACAGAAGCTGCTGTAAAACAGGTTTCAAGTTACACAGTTCATTATTATTTTAACCGACATCTATGGAGAATTATTTAAGATACATCCAAAGTCACACCAATTTATAGGCGTACCTGGTTATGCAGAAAGAAATCAAACCATAAACATTGATTCAGAAATTAAGGTCTCAATACAAAATACGCAAGAGGTTATATTTTCATAATATACTTTTTGTAGTTTGATCGTTTTTTGTATAAGTTGCATACTTAAATGACCAAAATAGACAAGAATACGATGTGACATGGACCTACAAATTAGATTGGCTTATCACCATTTGTTAAGATTAAAGCAATATTTTTAAATACACTTAGGTATATTTGAGTGCTTCATTGCAAAATTTGATGAATAAATTTGTTTATATTCATTTATGTAAACGCTTTCCACGACTGAATTGTTAAGAATCGAAATGAAATATTAACCTCTATAGCTTATGTGATTACAATCGTATTTTCGTAAACTAATTATGATGCAGGATTTTGAAGAATTTCAAAGAATATAAATATGCTATACAATTTTCCTTTAAACAAGAATCAAAAGCAGCATTTCCACAGAGTACCTAAAATTAAAAAAAAATATTCTGAAGTTTATGATTTGGGTAAGAAAATATAAAATCAACGTTGAAAATTTAATTCAGAAGCCATCTACATGAAGGTAAAAAAAAATACTACCATTATCATGGAACATCCCAAAATTGGAATAGCCAGCAGACCAGCTGCATGTAATTAACACACATTAAGGGTTGCATTCCCCTAACCCATGAATGTTACAAGAATGTCATCCATACTCTTCACGCAAATTCTTTCTAAGGAAGAGCTCAAAGTTCGCCTGAAGGACTCCCCTTGACAAAATCCTTCCTTAATTTTTTTTTTTTTTTTTTTATATATTTTTTAAAACGATATATCTGGGTTTTGTTTGTTATAAACCCAAATACAACCTTATACACCTTTCACAGTAAGCTACTTAAAGCTTGTGTCGTGAAAGGGGAGTTTGCCGGCACCTGGTATCGAACCCCGGACCTCATGTTCATAAGGCCGAGACTCTACCTCCAGGCTACCGACGAACTCAATATTTTATTTTTTAACTGGTTTCACTATAATAAAAGACAATTTCATTACCAATATGTTATTTTTTCACTGGTTACCGCACTCTAGTGTCAATATTCCAAATTATAATAAAACAAAGTGGAATAACTATATATTTTGTTTTATTAATAATTTTTTGATATGAACTTCCACCATGAACTGTCGGTCGATAAATTAAACTTTATCAGAAATTATATGAATAGAGATCATGGACCGCAAATGACAGCGTAATTTTCAGTTGGTTTATTTGATTTAAAATAAAATATAAACTTAAAAATACGACAAAAGAAATAAAAAACTTGTATAAAATAATAATAATACCTAATCAACAAAATGTAATAAATTCATGTTGGGTGGATCAGTAAATCACGGTGATTCCTTTTACTTAGCAGATATTGTTCTGTTTTGGAAATCAGATAAATTTGATGGACAAAGGGAACTGAGTAATAATAATAATAATACGAATAAAAGCATAAATCTCTCAAACAATCGTCTTTCTTAGTAGTAGTAGTAGTAGTAGTAGAAGTAACCAGACACGACACGATCAAGAAACAAACAGAAACATAAATTATAATCACGGTACGGACATAAGAAAACGTTACGAAAAATATAATACACACATAAATATTTATTATATTAGTCTGTTGATAAATATACTATTTTGTTTGTTTTGAGAGATCAGAAATCAATGTCTTCTTTAAAAATTCGATTTTTTTTTATTTGTTTTCCCAAAAAATAATTGCGCGAAGTTTACCTTAAGTAATAATTTTATTCAATTCAATAAACAGTATAGATAAAACAATATATGTATAGAATATGTATAGACTATTTTATTAAAAACTTAAATCGAAACAACCTCCTTTTAGAGACAAGTCTCGTGCAAAGGTAAATATATTTAAAATTATGTAATGATAAAGATGGCGAGTTCCGTGTCCAAAAATTCGTATATTTTTTATTCTTCCTTGTTTTTTTTTTTTTAAATACCTAGTTGTTTTAATTTTGTATTATTTATAATACTAGTCTAGAGTCTACTGCTCTCTGGACGAAGCTGGGTTGAATACTAGTTATCTTACATAATATAATAAAATAATAATTCGAAAAATAATCATATATTCTTCTTGTTAAGAAGTTACTTCATAGCAAAAATGTATAATTATAATTTCGTCAGTTATGTGGATACTGTATAACTATTTTATAACTCTTTTTAAAAATGAACAAAATATTAGCAAAAAAATGAAAATTAATATTTTCAATTGCAAATGAGGCAACTCAGTCGATTCTTTCCTACAGTATAATTACATATCTAATCTAATTCTATCCATGATCCAATGATCTGCATCCATAATAAATACATATTGTGAATGAAGGACTCGATCAATATGAACGGAGAAGACTGTTTTCCACCATGTACTTCCTTGACACTCGTCAGTCTTATAAATCGTGATATTTGTATCTATTGAGCTTTCATTTATTTGAACTTCCACGCTTTTTCAATTTTTTTAAATAAATACAGTACTATTGTCACTCTTTAAGTGTTACTAGTTGAGAAATACAAGAAAGTAATAAAGAAATAGATAAAAGAAAAAGCTACTTTGTGACATAGCCACGGCATTAAATTGTCAATAATTTCATTAGTGTTATACAACATTTATAGGTATATATTTTTTAATAAAAAATTCAAATACAATTTTGAAAAAAAACTTTCATTCTACTCGCATTATTCTCTCATCTTGTATTTAAATAAGAATTGGATACGGGTGATAACAGCGCCATTAAAATATTTTGTTTTGTGTTCTTGTTAAACATTTTTATTTATTGTTACCTATACACAGCTGCAATGGGTAGGTAAGTATTATTATTTATTTATTTCATTGTTCCTATAGATACATAAATCTAGACGCAAAAAAGGCAGTCTGATTCATACTCCTGTGATTTATGCATGTTGAAGAATGAGAACAACTCATAGTAATAGTAGGTATGAATTGTTGTTATTTTTTATTTTCTTTTTTGATAGGGGATGATATTCGGAGCAGTTATAGCTAGTTTTAATCTACTCTATCCATAAATTATCCACATTTTGTACAAATTATAAGATACTTATACAATAATTAAACTTTTTTCTTTGATTTGTAGCTATTTTTTATGAGTATGAATCTTGAGTTTGAAATCAACCAAAATACTCCCCGTTTACTGTAGTTTTCAGTAACGCGTTTACAGTAGTCAAGTAAGTAAGTCAGACTTCTAAAACGCTAATACAACTACAAAAACTTTTGACAACAAATGACATTAAGTTGGTTTACAGCTTGGACATGCATAGCGATTAAATGATGAAAGAATGAACAATAAAGCATGTACTTAAAAAGAATGAAGAAAATATAACAACGAATATATACGTACTTGTAATAATAATCATGTGAGCCAAAATCTCAATGACCGATGAGCGCTGAGCTAAAGAAATCGGAGAACTTACATTAACTATTTTTTTAGTGTTGAAAAAGGACAGAGATGTAAAAAAGGCTCGTCACACAATTATATTCATAAAACCAAACTTTTTTCAAAGACACTAAAACGTGCCTAATATCAATAAATAGAACATTTCACAATATATCGGGTGGACACTTCAACATATTTCTAGATGTATTTCTATATAACAAAAAATATAATATTTCGTACCTACATTTTAGTCAAAGTATCATAAGTCATGCCAGTTCAAGAATAGGTTGAAAGTCAGAAGGTAAAAGAATTTATTATATTATATGTGTTTTGTTACGTATCAAAAGACCGAAAGAAAGCGGTTACTTTCGGTCAGAAAATGAATTAACGTTCCGCTCAAAACTTGGTCGCAAACTCAACTAAAATATTTCATCGTTTTTTAACAAAGCGTTAGACATCGGTTGACTTTGAGCGCATATACCTATTATAAATTTTGAGAAATAATTTATGAATATTTTTTATTTATTTATTTATACTTCTTGCGCATCATCACTCATATAACAAAATCAACAAATCAGTTTACATAAGAAAAAATGTGATGATGTGTAGTGGCGAGATTAATATTATATAGTGATTTCTTCCATGTAACCGAATATGGTCAAGCAAGATTTTGTTTGTAAAGCGCTGAAGAGTCATATATTGAAAATAAACTCGAATTCATAAATAATCAATCGCTTTTTAATTTTTTTTACGAATTTGAGTTTCGTTCAAAATTCAAATAAATGCCGAAAAGCGGTTTCGGTCAGATACATGTGTATATAAGTAAGTATATTTTTTGTATTAACTTTTGATGTTATGACCAGGGTCGGTCTTATAGTGATGAGTCACGGCATAGACGAGTGGCGGAACATATTTTATCCGAGTGATTTATGGAGAGACACACAGAAATATATGCGTTACATACATTTCTTCTTTCTACACAGCTTTTAGAGAAGTTTTGAGGAGAATTGCGTGACTTTTGCTAAGCGGATTAGTGTTATGTTCGTATTATTTAATACAAATCAAAATGTCTGTTTTTTTTTTTATTTTGTAGTAGGTATATAATAATATAATAGTTGTAGTTTTTGACTTATCAAAACTGGATATACCTATAGAGATTTACAAATGTGAGTTTATTTACATATTATAAAACTATATTTTAATTGCGTGAAATAATATATCACATACAATTTGAAAGATCTTTGATCCCTTGCAAGGTAGGCAGAGAGAGTCGAATACCACACATTCAAATCCCTACATAACACGTATAGACAATTCACACAGACCGAGCTAGTCCCAAACTAAGATATGAATCTTGTATTATGGGTACCAACACGGCGATACACATATACAATGCACTAAACACAAATACATGTAACACCCAGACCCAGGGCAATCTGAAAAAGGTCATTCTTCATTTTGCCCTGGCCGGGAATCGAACCCGGGACCTCGTGACTCAAAGGCAAGTGCGTTAGCCTCCGCGCCACACCGTCATATAGGTAGGTACATTTCGTCCTCTCCGCGCCAAAGTAAATGTAGATATTATATTCAGAATGGATGATATACCTCATCACTGAATTGAAGATGTTAAGTGTTTTGCAGAGGATTTTATACAAATACCTGCGTTTTACAGGACACTCAATTTAAAGACAATAGTGGGAGACCTGCCAGGGACTCCACGGAACATATTTTCAACTTTACCTACCAATGTAAGAAGAATTTAAATGTCTTACTTGATTTCTTATCATATCTATGATTTTTTAATGTATTTTTCAGTACTCACCATTATCTTGCTTGTTCAGCCAGCGATATGAAGGTCTAGGCTGCTGTTTGGAGCGCATGTTGGTGCTCCAATCTATTCCGGCCGTATGGGCCCCTCTGCCCGGTGGGTCCAACTCGCCCCTACCAGGGCACGACCATGCACCTCAACACCATCCTGTAAAAATAAAAAAAAAAACATGTAAATAAAATACCTACTGTAGTAAAACAATACATTATAACAGAAGACTATGTAAATATTTCAGAAGGGGTCTGACATAGACTCTAATGTGAAAAGTATAAAAAGGTTTTTATTAAATAGAGGTGGCTGGTTTGGCGTGAAAGTAATAACGCTCTTGCCTTTGTGTCACGAGGTCCCGGGTTCCATTCCTGGGCAGGGTAAAGTGGAGAATGAACTTTTTCAAATTGTTCTGGGTCTGAGTATTTAGTGCATTGTATATATGGGTATCGTCGCGTTAGTACCTACCTACCCATAATACAAGATTCGTATCTTAGTTTGGGACTAACTCGATCTGTGTGATTTGTCTGTGAATGATATGTCGTGTGTGTTATGTTGGATATCGCTATCCCAAGATTATTATGCATACATTAAAATAAGATAAACATGATTGAGTCATCAAAATGGCTATTGCACTATTATTGGTGTATTTTACAATAAAATTGAAAGATATATACTTCTAACAAAGACATTTTACATAAACAAGACTGTGTACTTCCTTGTAAAAGCGTGCCACATGAGATAGGAATAAGAGCTGTCTCTTTCTAACACATGGTTGTACTATATATACCTAACATAGCTATGATGTACAGGTAATATATTAGAAAGGGACCACTCTCTAACACTTACTATCTCACGTGGTAAATTTTATTTTTGATAGGAATATAGATCTTATCTCGGTCTGTTTTTCGATCAAAAGTCCACAGCCTTGCTCTTGTTTAATGTCTTTGACTACTAATTATTTAGATTGTTTAATCACAAAATAATAACTCGGTATTTAATCTGTTATGCTCCCCAATATCTGGGTGGGTGACGGTTTTTAAATTCTGCTCGGCACTCGCATATAATTTTTTGAATCGAATATTAATATGAAGAAATACACGCAGTGTATTTTAAAAATTCTGAACAAATAATAATATACAATATAAAGTATTCAACTGACGTAAAAAACATAGTTTAATGAATATAATATTAAATGCTACATTTTATGTTACTGTTGAAAAATTGATTGTGGTTTCGGTTATCAAACTCGATAAATCAAACTATAAAAGTATTCCAGCACATTAAATAAGTACAAAACATTCATAATATTTTATTAAGAATGTGAATGTGATAAATGAGAATAAAAGTATAAATCAATTACATGCACATTTCTCAATTGTGAATGTTTTAAAAATCACACGCAGGAAGTTGTAACAATCCGCGTTGAATTAATCAAACACTCCGATAAATCTGTAGCAAATGGGTGTACAGTATTAGGTATGTTGTGAAATAGTTTAGTTAATGTGATTGAAAAGAACACATTGTGAAAGTAACTGTGATTTTATTAAAATTTTATAAAACTTATCACGATGCCTCCACACCTGTCATTACTTTTATATATTTTGTTTGGTATTAAAAAAATTAAAAATATGAAATATAATTTCAAAATACAGATATAATGTTAATTAACTATGAATAAAATTTTAAGTACCTATATCTCAGCAAAGCAAAAATCATTTCTATACAAAAAAGTTCCATTCTGTAGGTTATCATACTGTATTATTTGTATCGGTGCACACGTAGTAGAATTTCATAATAAGATACATTGAAACAAGTGGTCAAGATTGCTAATGACCTGATAAGTTGAAAGACGTCTCTCTCGTGATGAATAGTTTATTGTAGAAAAAAACACTTGTTTCAATTTACCTTTTAATATTGAAGCTAGGTTTAGAATATGTAAAAAAGCAAACTTTTTTTATTGAAGGTGCAACAACACAACAACAACAACAAAAATGCAAACTACGAATCACATTTCAAAGTACCGATCTTGTATAATTCTTATCGTATTATATGAATGAATTAAAGAAAAATAAAGATCTGGTACATACCTGTCTATTTTTATACCAATATTTTAGTTTGTGTGACACGTATCAAAAAAGAGCAGCGAATGCTATTTCAATTCACAATCACATAATTAAGTCAGCGTATTATAAACACTCACATTTTACACATGAAACAACAGTAAATGAAATGAAAGTGTGGATATTAATAAAGAAGAAGAAGAAACGGCACGAACTGCGCAACCAACAACTAACAACAGATCTCGATGAGTTTGGCAGATATTCCGTCAGATAAGAGGGGCATAAATCTCAAAATTAGCATTTTACTTGACGTTGAACAAGGTACCTCAGCCTGTGGTCATTGCAATAATGTGTTCGATTCAAACCTTGCATACGAGTATTAGGAATGTAGTAGGATATTTCTGACAATCAGTCTTATTACCAAAAACCCTAAAAGCTTCGTGTAGAGATCATCGACTACAGAATTGATTCTGCACATTTGTTGTGATCTTTTTCATTAAACGATATTTTATAAGTTGTCTATTTTTGTTATTGTTAATTTTGGCTTTCATAGGAAGCTGAAGACACAGCTTTTTGCTTTTTGCTTGGAGTTCGGACGATACATACAAAGTATGGCACCCTTGAGGTCATATTAGTATTTTATAAGTTGTCTATTTTTGTTATTGTTAATTTTGGCTTTAATAGGAAGCTGAAGACACAGCTTTTTGCTTGGATTTTCGGACGATACATACAAAGTATGGCCCCCTTGAGGTCATATTATGAGTAAATAATATACGTGGAGCAAAGTTTATGAAAAAGCCGAAAAAGGGCTAAATGTAGTAAAACATTGGCTTGACTGTAACCTACTAACTCTAAATGTCGACAAGACTAAATACATGACTTTTGCTATTAACAAAAGATTACAAAAGGAATCAAACGGCTTTCACATCACAATACACGATTGTCAAAACCAAGGCTTATCATGTACATGCCCTAAACTTACAAAAAACTCGCAATACAAATACTTGGGAGTCATCATTGATGACTGTCTTAAATGGAAAGAGCATATATCAAACCTCTCCAAAAAAACTAGGCAGCTAATGTTCATATTCAGAAATCTAAGAGAAATATTTGATTTGAACTTATTAAAATCGTTATACTTTGCTTTAGGACAGTCCATACTGTCTTATGGAATAGCTGGGTGGGGTGGTATGGCTTAAACAAACATTTACCCTATTTTAATAGCCCAAAAAGCATTACTCAAAGTCATATCCCGGAAACCATACAGATACTCGACGAACCTATTGTTTTCTGAGTTCGGTGTTTTGGATATACGCCAGTTGTACATCAAGACAATTGTTAAAAAGCTGCACAAAGACCCGGAAAAATACCTACCTAATTATGTACACGCGATAAATACCAGAAACAAAACTTTATTACAGCCCACAATAGTACACACTACTTTTGCACAAAGACATTACATTCACTTAGCACCACGAATATACAATAAAATAATCCCAGACATACTTGACTTACTATTACCAAATAACAATAACCTAAATAGAAAAGAATAAATAATAAAAAGATAAATAAATAAATAAAAAAGATAAATTGATTGATTGGTAAACAGAGTGAAGACGTCTTTTTTTGCTCTCCGTGATTTCATAAGTTTTTTGTGTGAAAGAAACGAGATAAATTGATAGTGTTTTATATCATTGCGAGGAATAAGACATTCTCTTTCCATTGGTGAAGTGTTCGAAGCAGTTGTAAGGACTTGGAGAGTGCTGAGTGTGAGTGGAGTGGGTGAGCTGTCATCTCGGGACCTGTTGTTTGTAACGCTGCAAAAACTGAAAGTGCTATAGTTTCCAAACCTGTACCAGTGAAAGCGTCTCAGTGCCGCGCACATTTGATCTCGCGACGGTGGTCCTCTATCTTCATTGGTTGCGGAGCTAGGGTATCGGAAGCCAGCATCCATCAAGGTAACTTAACCTAATATGGTCGTGTAATACATCATATGAAAGCATTTCTCTGGCAGAATACAGCAAAGATAAACACACTTCAAAAAAAAATCCAAGAAAGGAAATATACCTAAATGAAAAAAGTTTTTCATGTTTTTCCGGAACGCTGCTTTTCCTGCTGGAATTGGTAAGAAGTGACTTATACCATTGTAAAGAGCTCATCGGAGTACACCGTAAACATCGCGACAGCAGTATCCTGTGACCAACAGTTTTCAAGATATTTTGATGTACACTATTTTGGATCGCTAAAAAATAGTCGAGCTACTGGGCAGGATCAGATAACCTCCATTCTTTTGAAAAGGTGTGCCACCCATCTGTCTGGTCCTCTTGCTCACATGGTCAACTTGTGTTTGCTACAGGGAACTTTTCCTAGTCAGTTAAAACATGCAGTTGTGATACCCGTGTACAAGTCGGGGGACGGCAGGGTGGCTGGCAACTATAGGCCAATTTCATTGTTAAGCGTTATATCCAAGGTTTTCGAAAAGGCAATAAAGTCAAGGTTGGAGAAGTACCTCATTAAGTTGAATTTTTTTTCTGCCCATCAATTTGGTTTTAGACCTGGACTGAGTACTCAGAATGCCTTGAACTGTTTTACAAACTATTTGACTGAGGCCCTCGATAACAGGGACAAGTGTCTAGCAATATTTCTCGACCTTGCTAAAGCATTCGATACTGTATCTCATATCCTATTGCTAAAAAAGCTTGAACTGATTGGAATTAGGGGCGTTGCACTGAGTGTATTTGAGACCTACTTGAAAGGTAGAACACAATCTACCAGGGTGGGTGAGTATACTAGTGCTTCGCTGAATGTGGGATGTGGGGTACCACAGGGCAGTACGCTGGGACCAATATTATTTCTTGTGTACATAAACGGTTTGTGTGACCTCAGCGTGGGTGGCTCTATTGTCTCTTTTGCCGATGACATGGTTCTCATGTTTAGGGATGTGTCTTGGGATGGGGTGTATGAACGAGCTGAAAATGGTATCTCTCTGGTGGGTAAGTGGCTGAGTGGACATCTGCTAACGCTTAATACTGATAAAACAAAGTATATACCGTTCTCCATCTCGGAGGCGGGTAAACCAGCCTTGCCTGTTCCTCTGAGGTTACACGGGTGTACGCTGGGCCAAATGTGTGACTGCCCCTTCATTTCACCTTGTGAGACAATGAAATACCTTGGTCTGACGATTGATTCGAATTTGAAATGGAATGTTTACCTGGAGGGTCTTTCGGTTCGCTTAAGGAAGTTGATATATGTTTTTAGAATGTTGAGAGATGTCTTGGATGATAATAGGTTGAGATCTGTTTATTTTGCGCTTTGTGACTCTATACTGAGCTATGGTGTTGAGTGTTGGGGAAGTGCAGCTGGTGTTCACATGTATCCTGTTGATGTGGCTCAGAAGGCGATTGTGAGGGTTATGAGCCGGGCGCCCTATAGGCATGCATCGGATCCACTGTTTAGGAAATATGGTATCTTGGATTCCAGGCAAACATACATCAAAAATGTTGTCACGCGTTACAGGAGAGCCTGCCCGGGAGAAGCTGCTTGGGTGGACCGGCGTGGTACTCGCTCGGTTACAAGAGGTACTATGTTTGTTCCGCCAGTGAGAACAACCTTGGGACAGCGCTCGGCAAGGTATCTTGCCCCGAGGCTCTACAACTCTGTTCCCGAGCAAATAAAGTTGCTCGGTGGGTGGAGATGCTTCAGCCGGTGGCTAAAGGTTTGGTTGCTTGACACGGGTAGAGAGGAAGCAAAAAAGAGGCTATTTTTACATGTTGTGTAATTTTTTGTGCGATTTCAAGGTGAATTGGCAGATACGGTACTTTCTTGATGTTTTGTAGCGGCTTGCCTCGATACAGGCATTCGCCTAGTGAGGTTGCTGCGGGTTATGTCTGCATAGTCCTGATTGACTTGCTTGTTCCGGCGCGCACGCTCAGTCACATATCTGTTTTGGCTGCCTGTTATGCATGTTGGATTGGTGTCTTGTTGTTTTTTCTTTTTTTAATTTTTTGTAAAAAAAAAAAAAAAATAAATTACTCACGAGGTGGTTGATGGACAGGGGCAGAGAGTTGTGTGAGAATGATCTTATCCATATTACAAAATAAAGCCTTAATGTAATGAGCGAGTATGTGTAGTCATATTATAATTTGTGTTGTTTATTCTTAATTATTAAATTATCTTATTTTTTATACTTTAAATTCTTTATTATGTTATTTTGTTTTATTATTCTTTTGATTATTTTATAGTTATTGTGTTGTAAAATGTAAAAAATTTTTAGTATTGCCCCAGAACAGATTTCGATCTAGTGGGGCATTATATTCCAATATGATTTTTACTGTTATTTAAAAATGTAAAATTTTGGAAATAAATAAATAAAAAAAAAAAAAAAATGCGCTTTAGAAATTGTCACATTTTAGAATAAAAATATCTTTCGATATTTTTATGAAAAAAGCGATTTCCTACTCGCACTACGACATATGGTGCATACTTAAATTCAAACAAAATACAAATAATAATAATATATCAATCTTTAGAAGCATTTATATTAAATTACACAACAGTATTAAACAGTATCATAATGATTACATGTATTTTAATTTTAACTTTAAATAAAACATCAGATTTTCCACATAAATTTAGGTGAATAATGGCTATAAAGGAAAGTAATGTTGTGTACTTGATAGACTACAGTACATAGATATCTAAATAAACACATTATAGATTATATCTGAATAACTTAGATTTAATCAATTGAATTAACGCAGTTCAATGATATATTTAAATTACCTTTTAGTTATTTTAAAGTTAAGACAATGCCAACATATTTGAGGTCCACGGTATATTTTCCGAATCAGAGTCTCAGTCATCGTTAAATACTGTATTCAATTTATGTATGAGGTAACAGTGTAGAATATATGTAATAAATACAAAATAATATATCTGAAACGATGTTAATAAAACGTTCAAAGTAAAGAAAAGACGCTACAAAAGTTGGCTATGTACATACGTATGCAGCACCCTCTACTGCTCTCCATCCAAATCATAATTCTTAAACTATTCTAGAGAGGGTTTAGCATCTCCCATTTCCCCCCTCTCGCTGAATTATAAGAAACAATACTTACTCTAAGAGCATCCAAAGTAAGTCTAAAAGAACACACAGAAACGACGCATAAAGCAAGTGAATATTCTATTAAATGTGTTTGTGTTTTACAATATAAAGAAAACCAAAGAAAATTTCAACGAAATAAATTAAAGCCGACCATATTGAAGGGAATATCTCACTCTTGACTTTTTTTCTTAGTATTGAAGAAATATATTAATTTAACATAAATAATGTAAGTATTCATAACAGAAGTTCATTTGTCATTGCAAATAGTCTGATATAAAATTCATAGTAAAACAATTCGAAAGTTATAAAACTCGTGTAGTACTAAGCACGTAGCAAACTCAACATAGTGATTTGAATACATAAAAGTGATCCGTGTGCATATAAAATTTACGCGTAAAATCAAAGGTACAACGAGATTTTATTAAATTTTATTATTTCATACTAAATCTACTCCGAACAAGAAAGAAGATTAATATCATATAAACTGTACGAACGTTGAGCTATTCATTTTCAAATGTTGAAAGTATTTATATTGGAAAATAGAGAAAGAAAATTTATTTTCAGGTTGATGAAATAACACAAAAAAGTGTTAAAAATGTTCGGTGATTTCCAAAAACGACCTTTAGAGAATAATGTCCTCTAAAGTCAATATTTCCGGTCCACTCATGGTCGTCCGGCTGGAAAGTGTATCGGAGTGGTATATTTCACACAGAGATGAATGGCTTTCCATAGACACGGTGAAATGCGGCCGTGAAGCGAGGGCGATGATTCGCGAAATCACTTTGCGGCCTTTCCTCGCTATACCACGAGTTAAAGCTCCATCATTCAAGATCTTTTGTGAGCACCCCCCTCAATAAATCGTCCATCTCCCTGCCGCTTCCCAACATCGCTACCACCCACTATATGTACATACAACTATACACAGATGCTGTGATAATGTTCACCAAAGTGATATATTCAATTCAATAAGGTTCAATAATGCTCCGTCAATAAACAGGTACTAACCTTACAACTACTTACAAGCAAATAACGTTTCTTTACTATATATAATAAACATTTCGTTTTAAAAATAAAGTGCCAATCAAAATTCGGAAGTTTTCGTAAAACGATTTTTAATTTAGAACCCCTCCAAATATACTTACATTTCTATTTTATATTTATGTTTTTTGCAAATTTTATATTGTGTACATGTACCTATCATTAAAAAAACAGGTATTGATAAATCAAAATAACATATTTATATCTAACCATACCCGCTGCTATCGTCATTCAATAATATTAGGCAGGAGTGTTATTTGTCGAACGTACGTACGCCTTTTATAAAACAACAAACACATTTCGCTCGAAATACCTTTACCCATAAAAACAGTACGTGAGTTCATTAGCCGTGCAAATCACAAGGGTTAGTTCTGTTGTTTTCCATACATACGATATACTTATAATATATATCTACGAACGTATGAATATAGTACGAACACATTATAATAATAATAATAACAATCGAAACTCGTCAGATAGAATAAATTTGAAAATGAAATGATTGACGTGAAAAGTTCTCCTTCACGTCTTGCTTTTACTTGGTACACAACTTCCGTAGAATAGAAGTATGTAGTAGTACAAATGGTACTGGCATAACGGAGCCTCACGATGCTTAGCGACATAAACTCAAGGAATTTATCGTCGCATCTGCGAGGCAAAACGTCTCTGGTCGGGGCGTCTGAAAAAGCACAGGTGTCCGGCCACCCTATTCCCCACCTTCCCCCGAGTCGTACATCAGATAGGAAAGCCATCTAACATGTCAAAAACTTGTAAAATATTGGCTCCTCGCCGCTCCACCATTTCAAGTCCAAACAACCTACCTTATACTTTTTTTATTTCTTTCTTCACAACACATCCAAAGTCTTCTGATTGAAAGAGAAATAATGAAATAAATTATTATTACTACTACTACGCTACATGAAGTGGAACATGTTTTATTTTTTCTTTGTTTTTGGCACTTACTCATCAATAGTTTTCTTAGTCGTTTGTTACAGAAAATGCTGAGAAAGACGTTCACATATTACGAAAAAAGGAAATATTAGAGTCAGAAAATTTCAAACACAGTAAGAACATTTCTTGTTTGTGAATTAAAATATGACTCTGTTTGTATATTAATCAAACCAGTAGCTTTTGATAATATAAGAAAATACGTAATCTAACATTACGAATATTATAAGAAGAATAAGATAGGATAAAGATATATCTATCTATGTTTATTTTGCAAAAACAACAATTTGTTCATTATAGTTAACAAAGGCAAGCCTAGAGAGAGCAGACTCTTGTTAAATAACGTAATCTCTCACTAAATACTGAAGACAAAATACAAATGAAACAACTGTGTATACATTTTACATATTGTTAACATTATAGTATGGGCCAATCATAAAGTAATACTAGAACAACCAATCTTATGCACTATGTAGGTAGGTACATACAGCGACGAAGAGAGATAATCACAGCAACTAATCAACGAAAACAAAGACCGCATTACTCGTCTTTTTAAAAAGCTCAGAATCAAAGCTTGGAATATTTCAACTCAGCCGGAATAATTATTATAAGTACCTACGTAAAATACAAATATAAATATGTAAACATACATGCATACCAATAGGCTATTTTCCTTC
Source organism: Athripsodes cinereus (assembly GCA_947579605.1). Lineage (NCBI taxonomy): Eukaryota > Metazoa > Arthropoda > Insecta > Trichoptera > Leptoceridae > Athripsodes > Athripsodes cinereus. The sequence goes on along the minus strand of OX388313.1, from coordinate 21,938,435 downwards.
TGGGGTAAGCTGATAGTAATGGGTAAACGTTGAAAACGCATATCTTTCGAACTATAAGTATGAAAGATAGTACGTTTCATCAATACACTATGGCAATTGATCTGTAAGGGGTTTACCAGTCATACGCCACTGCGTATTGATCTATATTTCGTAAATATTTAACTATGAATACAGAAAGGTTTAAATTTACACTGCGATTTAATCGATACGCTGAAAACTCGCTTCCATCCTCGAATAAATTTAGTATCAAAAACACTACAAGTAGAAAAAGAAATTTGCTGTTTTTTTCAATTTTTATGTTCTAATTTTAAAAAAATGATTAGGTGAATTTGAATTCATCTTGACACCAAATTTAATAATCATGAGTTAAGAGACATTCCAAAAGGTTTTACTATTTTCTACTATTAGTGCAAAAATGATATAAAACAAAGAAAAAATATTTAAAAAAAAAAGTATGTTTGTTGTAAGCACACAATATTAATTTTATGATCTTCAACAAATAAATTATTTTTGTTTTTAAAATTGTTTCTATTATATAAAAGACATCATGACTCAAAATTATTATATTATTTTCCACAAAACAATATAAAATTTATTTATTCCATAAACTTTATTGAGAAAAATAATGAAATAAATAAACAAAACAACAACAGTACTGTAATATACAATATATCCAACCTTAGAATACGCAGTAGTAGCATTTGTATGGAGCGAGTAAGTTCAGAAGTTGGGATATGTATCAAAGATAATTTTATGATAAATCGGTGTTCACGCAAGCATATTTTTACACCTACTTCGTGCAAAAACATCTTTAAAATTGAATAGAAGTCCACGACTTTCATGTTATGTAATATACTTTTTGAAATAAATTATTTACTGTTTAAAATATTGTTTATTTCGAATATGTTAGCATTATTTTGTAGAATTTATGTTTTTGTTGTACCTAGAATAATTTATATCGTTGTGCAATAATCAGATGTACTATGATAATGACTTAATCTATGGACAAAAAACTATTTTCATTGCTAATTACACCATATTAGCGATGGAATAATTTAGGTAAGCATACAAATTCACTAGCGAAATCTCACTTGTACAAATCTCCGATAAATCTCATATGGATATCGAGTTGTTTGAAAAGTAACTTGGTTGATTTCATGAAAATATTTCAAATAACAAAAAAAGGAAAAATAACGGAAATATATTTGACATTGGACTGTAATAATCGCAGTGTACAAATAGTATGTTTGTATGTAGGTACATTACTTTATATTTATTATTTTATGTAGTAGAAGTATTGTGAAGGTTTTGTTATAATAGGTAATTGAATGAGTGAAATGGAGTATATTTATAAAAGTATGTTAGAAAAAGAAAAACAGTGACTTTGCTGTTGTTATTGTATATATGTATTATGAAAGGGAGACGTATGAAGAAGAAGAAGAAATTTGTTTTATTATTATTCCATTGATGTATTAGTAGTAGTGGTAAAAGCAGTGTATGTATGTAGTGGTACTGATGAATCGTGCAAGCAACACTAGTCAAAGATTTATGTCCGAAATAGGAGTAAATTGTGTGAGTGACTGCAATGGGTGGTACTGTAGCTAGTGAGCAATGCGCTGATACTAAAATAGGTATCTAGAGAACTATGGAATTTAAAATAAAAAACATTTTAGGATACAAAATGTAAATGGTAACAAAGCCGTATATTGTTCAAAAAAAATTTCAAGAACCTTCAATTGAAATTTTCATACATCATAAATACTCATATATGGGTTAGTTGGAAGATATCGCGCTTCTGCGATAAACTCGCCCATTGCACAAAATTTATTTGTAGGTTAAATTGTTTATTTGATTTTCTTGTATTTTGTGCAATAAAGGTTTTAATTATTATTATTACTCATAAAAAAAAATGTTTACATTTTAGCATATAAAATTAGTTTTTAATTATACATAATAAAGAATGAACAAAAATCCTTAAAAAATAATTGCAAGTGAGATAACTTCATACACCAACAGCATGAAATTCAAATAGTTTGAATAAATTGAAATAAATGTTTCCTTCTACTATAAACATAAGAGACGTCTTTTGACATCCGTCTTCTAGTCGAAAGTCGTCTCTCTCGTGTTTGTTTAATCTATAAAAGAATAAACGGTTGTTTCTATTTATCCAATTACAGAATTATACTACTTGTGCATTCGATGAAAAATAAATATAGAAATTGTCACCTTCTTGTCAAAAAAAGAAATAAAAAGAAATTCATAATGAACTTCATGGACCAGCACTGAATTGAATTATATTATTTTCTAATAAATGCCTACATTTTTTAAAGATCATTAAATAGGTAACAAAAAAGATCGGCATATCTATTCTGTTCTTAAAATTCTTCAGAAGTAACGTAATAATATCTGAGTATTTATAATAATCATATCGACGCATGGTATGGTTTCTTTTATGCCTTTACGTCCCTCTGAATTGCACCCCTCCCCACCCATAACTCCACCGCTAGCATTCTCAAGGGGACTATGGCAAGGAGGTGGGAGGAACATTCCACCCCCTCCATCTAGCACCCTACACCCTACACACCCACCATCCTTCTCTCTAATTTACTGCTAATCGCTTGTGCTATTTTATTTACCCAAGCATCATTCATTTTAAATATTTTCTACTCATTTTCACAAACAGCGAGAGAAAAAAATAACTTGATTCAAAGAAAACGTATATCTAGTAGATATTATCTACCTATTATAAGATGGAAACTTGTGTCAATATACAAGTACATAGTCATAGAAAACATAGGTACAATGTATGTAGGTACTAAGATATTTTATTTCCTTCCTTTTCTTTGAAAAAGAACAATTATGCATTCTTCAGGTAATATTCTTTGAGTAAGACTACATTCTTTCAGTTCTATGAATTTGTCTTGTTAAGTGAATCAAAAAAAAATCTAGATTTGTCGAAGACTAGTCGTTCAAATAAATTACTAAGATTATGGTTTAGTTGAATAAGGTAACCAATAAGGTAAATGGTGCAATCCGACCAATAATTGCGAATAGAAACATATCTACCACAGCTAAAAGGTTGGTGCACTCTGCTATCTTAGTGCCAACACTTATGTTTGCAAGTGAGACGTGGACATGGTTAAAGAATGATGAAAGTGGCATAAATGCAGTAGAAATGAGATCGTTGAGAAGGATGTGTGGTTGAATGAAAGAATGAAAGTTGGTGTAATTACAAGGATGAATGTGAATAAGTTTAGATGGTTTGGGCACGTGGAAAGAATGAATGAAGACAGAATGACTAAGAAGATATATTTGGCTGAGAGGAATGGTGCTCGGAGACGTGGACGTCCGAGGATCAAATGGCAAGATCATTCAAATCAAATCCTACAGGACGGTCACGTGTTGAGCACATTGAACAGGAGAGCATGCACGAGGAATTGTATGACAGTGACGGAAGCGAAAGATGTATGCAAGGACATAAGGAAGTGGCGCTCGATCCTTTCTGCCTACCCCGCGAGGAAAGTGGCGTGATGGTATGTATGTATGTATGTGTGGGTTTAGTTGAAAACTATCACACGATTGCGAGAAACCTGCACGAAATGTATGAAGTATTTTATTATGTTTTACGAATATTAAACCTTCACGCCAAGTCCTCTGTGATAGGCAGAAAGGATGGAACCTTATATTGTTCTTTCCTTACATACATCTTTCGTTTCCTCCACATTCATGCAATTTCTTATAATTGCACACTGATTTCTCTTACTCAATACGATCCCGTTTTTGGTCCACGTGATCAAGTTACATACTTCTCAGACGTCCGCCCTTCCTTTCAATCTTCTACTTGATACTGAAAAACACACAGCAAAGAATGGAAAACCTAGCGTATTCAGGAGATACCAAGCATATGAAATCCTTGACGTCTGATGTGTGTTATTTTATTTTATTCTTTTTCATTTTATTTGTCATATTTTATTTCATTTTATCTTACTTTGTTATGAGCAAATATACGTGTAAGTAATAATGAAACTATCCCTCAAGGCACGAGCTCTGCTCAAATTTGAGGGAATCAATTTTGTTTAACTTAAATTTATAAACAAACTAGCGGTCCTCCCCGACTTCGCACGGGTAGATTGGAGTTTTAGTAAGGATCCCTAACTTTTTTGAAAATATAATATGGCCTATATCACCCGGCTATAGTGTAGCTTTCCAACAGTGAAAGAATTTTTCAAATCGGTTCAGTAGTTTTGGAGCCTATTCAATGCAAACAATCAAATCTTTCCTCTTCATAATATTAGTATAGATGAATATTATTGTAAAATATATATTTATTTCATATTTGATGATCTACGAATCTAAGCATCTACGAATATAATCCGATATTTAAAACTTACATTGAAACTAGGAATGTATGATAATATGTATTTACTTATTTACACTAAGTAGGTAGTACTATGTAGAATGTATAGTAGTTAGTACCCTCTATTGAAGGGTCTCTCATGAAGTGAAGGATTTATTGCAATGGAGCTACATGCTGATAACTACATAATATACATACATGCAATATAAAGAACGCAATGTGTTATTACTATTGGGAAAGAAAGGGAGGTTATTTGTGGATAGACATAAATATCATATAATACTTATCAAAATTGTTTTATTTTTAATAAATTTCGTATACAAACAATTAAATAAGTATATTATCGTGTGAGTCACATGTAACTAAATCTTAATATATGAATCCTGTATGGTATAAAATTGTGCATTGTATTGGTGTATAGGCATATTATAGTAAATTTTCTACAATGAATTCCCAATACATGAAGGAGGACATTGAAAAACACTTTATATTCGAGAAAGTAATGTTGAAAGACAAATTAATGAATGAATATTGTTCGTTACAGGACATTATTTCATTTTTTTATGTAAAAAGATAAAAAAATCATCATTTTAAAATTGAAGGTGAAATTGAACTTGAAAAAATTGAACTTAATTGTGAAATTCTAGTAATTTTTTTTTAAGATATAACTGGGTTTTGTTATAAACCCAAATACAACCATATACACCTTTCACAGTGAGCTAAAAGCTTGTGTCGTGAAAGAGGAGTTTGCCGGCACCTGGGATCGAACCACGGACCCCTTGTTCATGAGGTCGAGACTTTACTTCCAGGCTACCGACGAACCCGAAATATGTAGGTTATATATGAAAAAAAAAACGAAATCAACATTTGTGACAAGAATGTATGAAAAAGGATACAGAATGATATACTAGAATAATAATATAAAGATATAAATTGAAATATATAAATTACATATTGAAGAAAATTTATAACCTCCTAGCTGAAACTTTTTCGAAATGTCTTGACCTTATGTAGCAATGAAGGAAGAATGAAAAGTATGACATTCCTGGCCCATCAATACTATGTAGCAATATATTATTATTATATAATATATTGTATGATGAAGTAGATATTATATTATGTAGTATGTACGTAGCTCGATGCGGAGTCCTTGCCTCGTCCGTTATTTATGCAGAGTATGCTGAAAATGTAAGATTTATTGGAGGTACGTGAAAAACTATCATATCAATTCACTAAAAACTTTTTTATATGACCAAACATACATCGTTGACTAGATAAAGATCAAGATTTTAAATTTGAGTAAGATTGTTTTCAAGTTTTTTTTTAGTTTAACTTGGATTGAAATACACCTGAACACAGTCCCAAAGACCTTCATTTTATAATATTATCATATCAAAAATAAATATAAACAAAAAAATAAATATCATTTGCCTATATCATTAGAGCGCTATAAGCTCCAAAGACACAAAGAAAACAGGAGTTTTTGACATGGATTCATCACTTCAGACACCGAAAAAATCATCCAATAGATATCAATTAATTCACAATGCAGACTCCTTTGTACATAAATAGGAAAAGAATCCAGTTATTCAAGTTGTCTGAAAACCAAAACTTACAGAATCCTAACACATTTAATATATCATATTTTTATAACATAATTTCTCTTTGTAGGTATGAATGAATCGTTAAATTTAGGTGGAAAAGAAAAAGAAACAATATTTTTTTATGGGCTATTTTGTGAGGAGTTTTAAGTAGAGATCTGGTTTGTATCCGACGCAAGTTTCATTGTGTGAAAGTTCTCTACACTTCTGTCCCTCTTGTTGAAGAATAATATCTCGTACTAGATCTTCTATCCATAATATTCTATTATCTTCTTGTAGAATGTTTTTCATCTTAGATGAATGTACGTAGGTACCCACCTACTTTCTATCAAAAGTGACGTATGATGGTCATTGGTTTACAAAGTGCTCTCCTTCAATGTCCATTCATCTATCTGCTACGATCTAGCAAATAAATAAAGTAAGTAAAAATTGTTTTGCATACGTATCTTTATTCTTCGAATCTAGATTTTTTTTTAGAAATTGACTTTTCATGAAACATTCGAAGACTTCGAATTAACAATGCTTTAAAACTTGTAAACCACCGTTACCTATGTACAAATATTCTATTTACAAGACTCATCTTACATATGCTCATTCTCCTAATATACCTACTTATTTCTCACTCTATCACGCATAGTTAGGGCAATCATTTTTCCCAGTGATTACATCTCCTCAGCATAGGTATATTCCATTTTCATGCTTCTTTAAAAGTTTGTATGTTTCGCTTGCGTACACAAGTGTCGGTACCAGAATGAATTTTCACAGTTTTACACGTTATCAAAGTTCACTAAAATAAAAATAAAAAGAGTACAAACATTAAAACTTCATGGACATTGCCTAGAAAATCAATGCACGTGTTTTCATTCACAGTAGCAATGACTGTTATTTTTAGTGTAGCGGTTTAAAAAAAAACTACGACGCCATACATTTCAGTATGCAATTACGGTTTTTATTATCGTTTTTCATAGATATTATATTATTTTGAGTACTTAATTACATACATTTTTGAGTTCATCTATCAAGTCAATGACATTTTCAAGGCAATTCTAAGGCAACGTGTAGTAAGAAAGAGGTTAATCATGATACAGATGCCGCGCATCGTCTAGTCTAGACAATAAATATATTGACGTTCACAGAAGAATAAATAAATAAATGAGCCATTATAATTGTCAAAAATGCATTTAAATTTAAAATGCGCATTTTTATGACGATGACTTTTGAGTCTTCAAAGAGGATAAATTGATTTATTACTTATACAACGTGTGTTTTTTTTTATATGAACCAATGCGTAAATCTGAAATAGACTAAAATGATACTTCAAATATTTGTATTACACATTTTGTGTAATATTTTGTCATACAATAAATTAGTGTATTTTAAAACAAGCTAACAGTGTGCACGTGAATCTAAAATCATTATTTACATACATCTCAGGATTGATGACCATTTTAAAATAATAACCTGCGAATTCTGCTATCACACACCTGCTCCTTGATTAACTTCAGAGATTTTGGAAATTTTGCAGCCCTAATATTTTATGTTCTTCATTAACATTCGATAACAATGCATACTTACAGTAAACAGCATGATTTTTTTTTTTTTAAAGATATCTGGGTTTTGTTATAAACCTAAATACAACTTTATACACCTTCCACAGTAAGCTAAAAGCTTGTGCCGTGAAAGGGGAGTTTGCCGGAACCTGGTATCGAACCGCGGACCCCTTGTTCAAGAGGCCGAGACTCTACCTCCAGGCTACCGACGAACCTATTGATTTCAATTTGTTTGCACGTAAATACTGATTAATTTATTAATATGATAAAAAGAAAAAGTTTCATAAATACAGATGTATTGTAACATCATATGATATTCTTCCATAGGAACATAATTATTATTCATGCATAAATATCCAGTTTTAAATTAACATAATATGTAAAATAAAATAATATTTTGGTAATGTGAAAAGAGATGCACATTCTAGTTATTACTTAAATTATTACATGATATTGTCTTGATCACTCATAAACAAGTGAATTGTCGAGAAAATAATATGACAATAATATTGAAATATTTTACCTACAAAAATGCACAGAAACAATAAATAATTTTTCTTATTTTAGATTGACAACCTTTAGAATCATATAAAAATTATGTACTTTGTCACCTACTTAACGATTTGATTGTTTTAACAATAATTTGATAGAGAGAAAAATCACTGATTAATTTATGTATATTTTTATATTACGCAAGTTATAACATTGTACTTTAATCAAACGAGGAAATGTCAATGGAAAATATCATATCAAAAATTACATAATCAACTCAATATTATGTATTTATTTATTCATGAAATTATTAATAAAAGAAATATCATCTTTCTCGGGTATTTTAGGCGTCGAAGTAATCCGTTCATTTGTAAATCAATGACAATTAAAAACTTAAACACTTTGTCAAGTCCACCAGTACCACTAAGGCAGAATTGACATCTCCGCCCCTACCACGTAAGTAGGTGGTGGACACGGCTCACGTAACAGATCTCACCTTGAGACCCACACATCTACGAATACTTGCAGTGGCTCCCAATCTTGGAGTAATTGATACCGGGTCGCGGAGGTCAGTCCTATTTTTCAATATTTAAAATCGAGAAGATCATGATAAATTTCAAATTCCTATAGATTTACGAAAATCTGGCGACGGGAGGGAAAAAAATTATTGCTGGAGAAATCATCAATTCTAGTAATCCAAGATCCAAAAAAGGGGTCGACATTTTCACTTTTTCATCGTACCTAAATAATCCACATCCTTTTCACAGCGTGCCGTGGTAAAATTATCAAGAGTTGATCGGTCTGAGGCGACCAAAAGGTTGGAGACCAATGCTTGAAAGCATGCAGAATTTGTAGCATTCACAAATAGTATGGTTTTAAGAATATTGTCACCAATATACGTACATATATTGCAGTGGCGGATCTAGACTTTTTATATTGGTATAATCTGTACCCCACTTGTGGAATATGCCGTAACGGCTTAGTAGTAACAATAGTATGTAGTTATTGACAAACATCATTAATACAGTACAAATATTGATAAAACGAATAAAAATAATTTAGTTACGAATATAATAAAAACAGTGTACGTATGTAATGTCAAAAGTACATTTATAATAAATATTTCCATAGAATATGACGAATAAGAAAACCGTGGACGAGTTTTCTGTGTTCCCAAAATTTGAATGAATAATAAAACAAATTCAGCGGCGAGATCAAACCAATGAGCATTTTCTTGAGTATTTGAATTGTGACTATAAAACTTTAAATTCAAATGATTTCAAATTAAAAAATCTTTGAAACAATAAACACACATTTGAAATTAGTCAAACTTCGAATGTTTTCCATTTGTCGAAATTAAATATAGTATTCATTTTCATATATTTCAAAAACGTTCTTATTGCGAACACGTTGTATATTATTACAGTATATTGAATTAGTATGTAGTGTTGTATATGAAATGAAAAGTTTGTTGAAGCGTTGTGCTTCACCCGCATTATTATTATATGGCAATACATTTTTAAGTGCAGGAAGAGGGTGCCAAGAGCAAAAGACACTGAATAATTTATTGTTGCAGATGTTATGTGAGAGAGTAAGTAAGTGGAATAAGGTCAATACTGTCCGCCCCTGAATTTATAATATAAACCATGTAAATATAACATAAGCATACTTACTCCTATAATCACCTAAAGATTTGTTTCTTAATCTGTGAGTATATCTAAAAAAATGTGATAATTGTGGACATTATCTATCTTATGAATTTTACTTTATCATGCTTTCAAAGCTTTTTTCAATAAGTAGGCACTAAAACTTCGAATTACGTACCTGCAACAAAGTTGTTGTCATGTGAAAATTAATGCTACAACAAAACGCAATTTAATAGAAAAAGGCACCTTTCCTGAATATCTTGTTTAATATCATGAGGAAAACTATTCGTACGTTCATCACATACCTACAGTAAGATCCTAAGAGTTATTTCATTAGTTTGAGATGCCTAAGCATGAACTTATAGTGCATAACTGTTTGAAAACATGACACCAAATGACGTACAAATATTTTAAAAAACGAAAGTCAAAATGAAATTATAACTACGAATATATAAATGTTGCCGTTATTTTTTATGTTATTTTCCTATAAAAATATTGTCGTTCAAATATTTTGCAAATGCTCTATCATTCATTAATCTACTTCGGGCCGGATGTTCGAACAAATTCATTTATTTGACACACATTAAACGTTCAGGAAATTAAAAATTAATACAGTGTTGAATAAACATACCCATAACCTAATACATACATACATTACAGTAACAACCCCCTGCTGAGAAATGGCATATCACTCCCTTACAGAAATTACAACGGGTGAATATTATTATTATTAATTCTCCATTACTTGAAATACCTACGTTTACTTTTTTTCTACTCTTTTTCTAGAAACCTAAAAGTCGTTTTTACTACATGTCAATTGATACCTTAGGTAGAACTTGATTTTTTTTAAAGTGCCCTAGCACCGCTACGCACACAGTCACAGGTAATGTGTATTACAGGACACGTGATTCTATTAGTAACCGAGTAGCATCACTTTGATTGGCTGCTGCATTGTGTGGTGTGTGTGGTATACTCATTACTGAAGGATGTGTTAGTAATCATTTACCTATGAGCGGGGCACTCTTAAATAAATTTACTTTAAATTCTTGATTATTCATACTCTCGGGAATCCCTGGCGAAGAGTGGGTTGCCCACTCTATTCTGTAAGTTTTTAAGTAAAAGGCAGCACAAAATATCAAGAGTAAGAAATCGAACATCTTCAGTTGTGGATAAGGTATGTCACCCATCCTGAATGAATAATTTTTTTTTAAATTTATTAAATGCAGTTAACCCGCTGGCTACATCACTCGTGGGAAATTCAAAAATACTTTATAAAAAAACAAGTTTTTTACACGAAAAATATCTAACAGTAAAGACAACTGCTTTCCATATGACAACAGTATCAAATTATTAGGAATGTCGTAGAAATAGTAGATAAAATTGTTCCAATATGCTTTGAAAGGTAAAATATCATTTTCACGGTGTATTTTTTATAAAGAACGAATGATGACGAAAAGATTGACAAAAAATATAATTGGTTAATTTTATTAAATATAATTTCAATACATGACTTGTATTTAGCAGTGGATATACCACATTTTTTCTTGTTGTTGATTTTTTATTGTATTTCGTATCCATCCGAATGTATTGTCATACTTATAAAAATATAAAAATGAATATAAATGTGTTTTAATTACGTATGTTGAACGTTAATCTTTAATGAAACACTCGTATTTAAGTATTTAATTAGCATCAATCAAATGGCCAAACTGGTTGACATATAACCACCGTCACCATTGGCGGCCCCCATATATTTAGAACTAAACAAAAAGTTTTGACATCAGGTATATAAAAATAAAATGTGTACGTATACACATTCGACAGTGACGGCATATATTTAATGCAGTTCAAGAGTAAATTAATTTTGTCTTTTTTTTGACACAGCACCCGGTTATTCAGGGAATCCTAATGAATCAAATATATTTTACAAAAACAAAACCTTATTTTGAATACAGAAAAAGAAATTTGATGCAAGAACAAACTCAATTAACATTCACATCATACTTTCCTTGCACGTTATTCTCATTAGATTTCTTGATAAAATATGTTTTAATGTATATTTTATCTTGCTTACAACTTTCGAAATGGTCCATCCTCGTTTCACTGTTATTTTTTTTTAAGACAATGAAAAGTCCTACCGGATTACCTGAAAAATCAACAAGCTTCTTTTTATTCGCCTTGTTTTCATGAATAAGTAGATATCATAAATCTGTTATTCAACTCACTATCTAATAAGTTACTGTGGGACAAAATTCCGTCTGATTTGCGAACTCTGGAGAATGTGGAGGTGTTCAAGACACGGTTAAAGACCCTATTGTTCAGGAGGTATAATGATTCTAGAATAGGCCCTTGCGGTGGTTTCTCCACAAAACGGCTCATTTCAAAAAATGTCTAGATTATTATTATTATTATAACTATCTAAATATATTTGTCGTAGCACCACTGAGTTAAGATTTTTCTAGAGACGTAGAAACAACACATGAGACAAGTTTACCAGATTAGCAGTATTTCGATGACATTTCAATCATAGATGCTAATGATGTGAGTCCTGTCTCTGTCTTAGTTGACACAGTGTCTACTCTTATAACATGTCACAAGTTTGAGATTTACATTAAAAATTTCTCTGACATCTATCTTGACATTGAGTGATGAGTTGTGTGCAATCGTTACCGAGCCTGACATACAAAATTATATACATATTTACATACATTAATGTAGATACACTTAACGCTATTTCGGTTCGTTCTCTTAAAACTTTTCAATGAAAATTATATTTTAGGTTATATGGTCTGCTGTCATTTATCTACCTGTCAAACTTGCCTGTAATTGATAATTATTGACAACATTTTGCGATGTCTAATTGGCATAAACATTTATTATTTCATTACGACATATTTCACTATTTCAGAAACCAGTAGAGATTCTACGTTTAACCAAAATATAGATCAAACGCTCTGTACCATAAAATATGGGAGTTACAAAGAAAATTTGATATACGTTTAAATAATAATACAGCAGGGTTACTCTTGACAAAACTAAACACGATCTTAATCTAGTCTTGATCTTGATCATTCGACGCACGAAGGGACTATGGTCAAAAACACCACGCTACCGCTAACGCGCGATCGGTTTGCGTGTATTTTTGGCCAATAGTCACTTCGTGCGTCGTATGATCAAGATCAAGACTAGATTAAGATCGTGTTTAGTTTTGTCAAGAGTAGCCCTGCAGATTATAAAATTAAATAGATTAATTTATTACACCATACAGGACGTGGATGGAAGATGTTTGAATTTTCCAATATTTTCAAGAGAAACCTTGAAAACGTACAGTTCCTGGTTAAAAGTAGGTGCCACACTCATTTCTGTAAGTTTCCGAGTGTCCAGCAAAAAACAGGTATTCGTAAAACCTCGCATATAGGACAATTAACGTCTACAATTCAGTGAAGAGGGATGCCTATCTATCTATCTTGAATGTTTTATTTTTTATTGGCATGAAAAGGACAAATTGCATTTCTATTACATGAAGTTAATCCGCTGGCTACGTGACTATAATTATGACTTTATGATATAGTATGGTAGTAGTATAGTAAAGACATTGAAGAATGAACAAATAAACATATGAATATCATAAATAAGGAACATCAAAATAATAAATATATCACAGATTATTTATTACCAATTTGTTAGTTGAAATGAAACTTCCTTATTTATTTTAACAAAACATAATATTAAAAGTATTTAGGTCAATTATTGTAAAATAAACATTAATCGTTAATTGAACTTTGGTTAAGTGTAATATTTTCCTGATTTTGATATATTAATAGCATCAATACACAGTAATTCAACAATATTATCATAAAACGTAAATAATATATGATGACGTTGAGTACACCCAAAAATAGTTACATTTTGTAATATCTTTGTTTCTTCTACATACTTCAGGGTATTCACCTGTACTTAGAATAATTTTCTTTTTATAAAACAATGGATCTATTTTGATCATTATTGCTTTATGTTCAATGATATATTACGAACTTCAAAGATATTTGACGTCATAATTAATTCAATAAAGAGATTCGACAATTATATTTAATATTATTCATTTTAATGACACTATGAACTACGTGCATTTTTTTATAAGAATTGTCATCCATTATTGATGATGTAATTGAGAAATATTTATGTTTATAATGTTCCAAAGAAAATAAGAAAAATGCAATGGTGTTGTATTAATTAATGTATTCCGAAAACAATGAAAATGTTGGCAACAAAATGTCTTGAATAAATCATATCGATACAATTGTAATAAAATTTTATATTGAAAAAATGTCGCGCATTTGTAATAAATTTTAATGTATATTTAGTACCCACCATTAATAAATGCAATATAAATATTTGTCTGATGTGAAATTCTAGTAAGTTGCTGTTTTATTACAAAGCTTTAAATATTAATGTGACAATAACTCTTAATATTCCTAGAAGAACAATGCTTTGAATAATGTTTCATTAGTTTATTGCACTGCACCAAGGCACATGTTGTTATAATTGGATGAAAGTGATTGACTTCACTATGTTTCATAGGGAAATAGTAAATATTGTAAAATACAAGGTATTTCATATATTTTAAATATCCATATTATCAGGAAACTATTAGGAAATACTATGAAAAAAAAAATGGAAAGAACAATCTGCATGTTTATTGCCTCTGCACTCAATAGACTAATATCTCTTTTCTTAAGGAAAGATGAAATAAGTAGGTTTGTAAATGAATCTTTTATCTAACCTTCATTAATTTTTGTTTCATAGTTATTAAAAAGTACCATCTAATAGGAAGCAGGGATTAGACACTATTATAAATAATAAAGTCACGATAGTCTGATGGCATTAGAAGAATCGCTGGTTACAAAAAATCCAGTACAAAAATGCCTAGAAGAACATAGGGGAAGTATACGTTATAGAAAATGGAACAAGAAAAGAAAGTATATACAACATTCTTCATTTCATCTTGAATTAAAACAACTGAAATGGCTATACGAGTACTTGAACGTTGCAGGTATTTATAAAAGTAGAATTCGCACCTATACATTAACCAAAAAATTTAAAAGTGTTCACCAAAGAGTATTTATTGTACGACTACAAGTTTCTGTAATGCAAGTCTATTTTGATTGGTAACAGAACGTATTAGAGAAAAAATAGTTGAATAAATACTGTACAAGGAATAAAATTAAAATAATATGAATGAATGCACAAAACAATAGGTACTTAATCGAACGCAGCACAAAGTTCATAAGAAATTCTGTAAAACTTATAAATTTGCATCAATAAGTTGTAACGTGTAGAAATAACATCAACCTACATGGGTTTTTAGAGTATTATTATACATAATAAAGATAGTAATCTCCTCTGAGTTATAATAATATACAAAATATAATTATTACTATAATATGGTGAAATACGTGAGTTTGATATATTAAATCAATAAAAATGATTGCATAAATTAGTTGTTCTCATATTACAAATATCTACTAACGAACTATACGAGCTTTATTAGTAACTACAGTCATATCCCGATCTTATAAAATAAAATTGCGTTAATCTAATTCAACTTAAGCGTCTTATAGATGGAACAATAACAAGTTAATATATGTCTCCTTCCACGATTCTTTCATTGTGGGATAAACGGTGAAATTTGATAATTTATCCATATCCGTATTTCACATTTCATTATTATGTGTACGTGCATGCAAGATTAGGATCGAGAAAAAGCTTCCTTAAGATCACAAATGACCTTACAACCTCGTCAGAAAAGCGTAGAGAGGAATTGTGGAGGCAGGAGCTTGGCGACAATCCATGGATGATGCCATCTGAAAGCACAAACACCGTGCATAGTCTGAACTACCCCACGTGGAAGACACTGAACAGACTAAGAGTTGGGGTGACAAGGTGCAAAAGTAACCAGCGGAAGTGGGGCTTTTTGGATGGAGAGGACACCAGCTGCGACTGTGGGGAGGAGCAGAGTGACTCTCACCTATTGCAATGTCCGCTGATGCGGAATGCATGTAATGTGAGTGACCTGATGATGGCGAATGACAAGGCGATGTACGTCGCTGCATACTGGAGTGGCAAGGTCTGAAGTCCGGACCCGAAAAGTAAAAGTAAGTAAGTATTTGTTACTGAAAATATTTATCCCAAAGAACCTGACTCCCTAGACAAAGCGTACTTTGCGATCGACTACAAACGAATTTTCGACGACAACCGCAACAGTAACGCATAATTACACGGTACATGTAGGTAGATTGTCGAAAAGTTTGCCAGTAGTCGATCGCTAAGTGCGTTTGTCTACGGCCCCTGACCTTTTTCGGAAGCTGAGATTTTCGACGTTTGTATACTGCACTTGTTTGTGCACTGCAAAAAACAATAAAAATGTATTTACAGGAAAGATATTTTTTAAATTCACCGCTTATTTAAAGACTGTGTATATATTTCATCTTGAAATAATTATATGCAAAACAAAAAAAAGTCTATTGCAGTGAGTAGAGTCGTGATCGTGGTTGATAGTTTAACGCCTCGTTAAAATTTAGGAAAACCTTATTTCAAAATTCATTTAATCGGAGTATTATTGTATTTTAAAAAAAACTAACGAAAATTCTTGATTGCGTGATGTTGGAAACGGTGTGAATCATAAATTATATTGTTTTGAGTACGATTTACGGCTAGTGGTATAACGCTAGTAAGTATATTATACCATGTAGTAGAAGTAGTAGTATTAGCTTCAAATTATTATAAAATTATTGTAATGTGTGCTAATTTTTAGTGCGATGCCACACTCGACCTTGACTGTCGAAATAGTTTTATGACACAAACAGTAGCATGAAGACACGAGGCAAAGACAATTAATATAAAAATAAAGACATAGGTATGATGCCTATCCAAAGTTTTTTCGAACTCATCATCTAGGTTATGCCATGTTATGTAGGGTATAACAAATTGAGCGTTAATAGAGTGAAGGTTAAAAGACCCATAGTTTGCATTGATTTTTAAAAACTTTTTCGGATAATCGATATAACAATTAGATTTTTTTCTACTAAAAATAATATCTGACAATTGACAACCTCTTACTGCTTTACAATGGTTTCGCTTTTTTTAACATTATTGAGGTTTAATTTCACCAATGACACGAATGTCATGTTCTGCATGGAGAAAAATACCACCTTCTCCAACTGATATTGAAAGGGAAAATTGAGGGACACTGAGGTCCCGGTAGGAGACAGATGTCCTGGCTGCGAAACATAAGGGAGTGGACCGGCAACCGAAGTGTGGAAGAGCTGTTCCGAGCAGCGCAGGACAGGGACAAGTTCGCCGAGGTGATCGCCAACGTAGGGGGGATCCGACAAGGCACTTGAAGAAGAAGAAGAATGACATTCTTTAGTTCAGGAATCAATTGCGGATTTTTTTATATGGCCTTTGACATGACCCCAAAGAAAATTGTCCATCGGTGGAAGTTCTTATAATTTTGGCGGACAATTAACATATTCTTCTCCTTGGGCAATCATTAGTTCCACATGGTGGTGGGGTCTGCTTTTCTTGGTTACGGCACTTGGTTCTGTCGAGCGCATCCTCATGGGAAACATCGTAGTTTTAATTAACATCATTTCTTGCAATAATTCTTCTAGGAATTATTCGTCTCAATAAAGCAATGGTTTCATTAGTAAAATGAGTTGTAACGCCATCATGATGAAACTATATATCCTTTAGATGTTTAGATCAATATCATTGAGATTAGGCCAAGAAAATTCAGTTGATATTTCACGATATCGAACACCGTTCACTGTATCATCTTTAACTCCAATAGTTTCAAATAAATATAGTCCAATTACTAATACTGTTTGTGTCAGGTGCTGGATTTTCAAATAATTTGGGTTATATTAACAACAACAAAAAAACGTAGATCGTAAATAAATAAGTTCCCTACACATTATTTGAATCGATGTTTTTATGAAGACACAAAAATCTTAAGTAATTGTAATGTTTATCAAGCCATTCAAATCACTCCAACAAATAAAACTGATAATAAATGCATACCCGGGTATCAATATTCATCTACAAATAAAACGTATGTAGGTACTCAGTTTATCATACGTGAATAAAGATCTTATAAACTGCACCAATACATGATAAATGATTTGAAATTTATCAAGTTTAACAACAAAATTGCAAAAACAAGTCCATGACGAAGTTTCATAAATTATTGTTGACGATTTAATAGAGCTCTGCGTAAAGATAAATGATCGATAATTTCTCGAAATAACATCGTACTATGAGTTAGACTTATCGAGAAATGACTAAGTAGGACATAAATTCATGCCTCGCGTATAATATTGAGAATTGGATGCACATCGAAATTAATGTTCTCGTTTTATCGACTGCGACGTCGTATTTCTGAAGTCTTGATCGCTTACAGAAAGAAGTTCTTCTAAAAATAATAATAACTAGTCATTTTTTTTTAATGCACCGTTTTGTGGAAAAACTACCGCAAAGGCCCATTCAAGAATCATAACACCTCTTGAACAATAGGGTTTTTAACCCTACCTTGAACACCTCCACACTCTCCACAATTTCAAGTGATGATTTTTAGTTTTAAGAACGTTAAAAGTATTATTTTTTTCTTAGTATAAAATATATAAAAATTTAACGTGTATATTTTTTAAGCCATGGAGCACCCGGCAAAGAATTGGTCTCTCACTCTCGTCCGTAATTTTTCGAGTGTCCTGTAAAAAGTGTAAAAAGCAACTGTTCGAAAAAAAAAGACATTTTACATTTCAAATTCAGCGATAAGGTTTTACACCCATCTTGAATGTGTTAATTTTGTGCAGATATTATAATATGACGATCATAGAGTAAATAATAATAGTTGTTCTTTGATGACGATAGATGAAAACTGGGAATGGTTTTCGAGATCTTGATAATATATCTCATTTAGTCGATAAACAACAATATTTATGTTTTGTATCAAACGAGATTCCACCTAATTATGGTTGTGCACTTTTACATGAAGAGTGATGTGACATTTGTCTCATGAATCTCAATCATACGACTGCATCAGCATCGTCATCTCGGTCAATATTAATATAATACCCACTACATTCTACCTACATCACAGACTTTATAATAATACATAGATTTGCCAGAACGAATCTTGGAAAGTCTGGTGTGCAATTACTGTTTTGCAAATCACGTGATATCAAACATTAAATCTCAACAGAAGTTTAACATTTGCGTTTATTATCATACGTTCTTAAACGTTCTTCTTTAAAATATAAATAAAAAATATTCTTCATCGTTCTGGGTGACTGAGCACATCGAGTTAAAGTTTTAATGATATACCATCGGTCATCATTATTAAGAGTACAGATATTATGAAAAAATCTTTCCATGCATGGAGAAAGCAATAAAAAAGTTACGTAGATATCTCACATAGTGATATAATTAAAAATTATATTAATAGGTATCTAATACCATTTATGCAAAAATGATTTCTCATAAAAAAGAAAACTTGAAAAATAGTTTAAGTTCTTATTACACCATAGAATGCAAAAAAGTAGAATGGAAAATGAAGAAAAAATAATTAAATCCAAATTATTGTTTATAGATAAAATTATTAAGACCCCTTATACCAGCATATAATTGCTGTCTGGGGTCTTTAAATTAGAAGTCAACAGTGTTATTTATGAATGTGTTATATTTTTACAATGTTATTTTTTTAGAAATAAATAAAAAAAAAAAAGATTTCAAATTATCGAGGATATTTTTGACGCATCTCCACCTGCTGTGCGTTTTGCACAGTACTGGAGATCGATTTGATCGGATTTTTTTTCTGGGTTTCGACACGATAAATAAATAATAATAATTGTTTATAAAACAGTACGTACTTTTGCATAATGTCTAAACAATAAATAAATCAATAACGAGGATAATAAATCAAGTCGTATTATACAGTACCAGTTTTCATGTTGACATTAATTTTAAGTGATATGATAATTTATTGAATAATGATAAAGAATGTATTTGATAGTTTTTGATTGATTGTTTGATTCAGCATGCACACTGTCTTAATTATATTGCGAGTTAGACTAATCAATATAAATATTTAATTTTACTTTTAAATTACACACACCAATTGCAATCACTTTTTAATTAATTATTTAGCAATTGCATTATCTTGTAAAGAATATATTAAAAGAAATAATATTTTAAATGATATGAAGGTGTTTTTGCTTAATCATATCTGCATAAAATATTGCCTCAAATACATTGATGGAAGTTTTCTAGAATACTCTAAATTCAAATTCACAGGAATGAAAATTAAAATCTTAGTATAATATAACTACAAGTAATAAAGTAACTTTTAATACATATCCTGTGCAAGAAGGACTAATGACTCCATATTTAAAGAACTCAGTGTGAAGGATAGGCTGTACACTAAGAATTCTATAATTGGTTGGTCATATTGTAGAACATGCAGGAGAGACAACAGCATACAAAAATAATTGTGTCAGTAATCATGCTGGATCAATAATCTTGAGAAAAAATTGTAATGAAATGGACGGACAATGTAAAGCAGACTGTAACTTTCTCCAAAAGACCAATGTATAGTGCAAAAACAGAAGAACAATATATTATATGTGAATGGAGATCATTTTCACAAAATTTATGAAGCAAAAGGGTAGTGAGAAAGAAAGAGATAATATGTCTAATATAATAACCCAAACTGTGAAAAATATTGGCACCCAGGCCTTTTCCATACAATGTTCACATAGGATTTGTCCTTCGCGATGAATAGGTATAACAGATATTAACAATAATGACGAGTTAACGCTGTTATTGGATTGTCCTTTGTCGACACCAATGAACAAAACATGCAATACCTACTTATACACAAAATTGCAAGTGTTAAATATGCATACATAATATTATTGCACATGCCCTCCTCATTATCACTTATTAAAAACGGCTATAAGAAAATTATTATAGCGAACCAGCGATATTAATACTTAAACCGGGAACCTAAGAAGAAATAAAATTTTCAAATTTGGAAGGTTCTCAAGTTTAGGTTCCGAAAATGCTACCACAACAGATATATCTGTTTCATTCCAATAACATTAATGCACTATTATTTCATATACACTCATGCAGATTGTATTTTCTTAGGGACCGCAATGAGTGCAATAAGAAAAAATAATAAATTTATTATCATATTATTATTATTATTTTACCATCACGGCGTTTCCCACAAGTGGGCTAGCCAGCAGACAAGCTGCATATTATTAACATGCAAGCTGTCCTTTCCGTGCCAATATAAAATCAAGACATTCAGGATGGGTGGCGAACCTAATCGCTGATTTTAAGATGTAAAATGTATCAATTTTTTCGATTACCTGCCTTTTACAGATCACTCGAAAATTTACGGGGAAGAGTGGGAGGCCAATTCTTTACCGGGTGCTCCACGGGATAATGATAAATCTCGAGTGTTTTTTGTTACTGGTGGTCAATCAAGGCCAAGCAATTTTGTAAAACGGTATAATTTTAATATAGGTACTTATCAATAATGACAAAACTCTGATTTGAACCCTTTACATTCGAATCAGAGCCGCTATAATGTTCTTAATTTTTTTCATGCATTTTATATTATTTAGCTTTAAATTTATGCGATTGACAAAACTCTGATTTGAACCCTTTACATTCGAATCAGAGCCGCTATAATGTTCTTAATTTTTCTTGATTTATATATTGTCTCAAGTGTTTTATGCTTGTATGTACGTATGTTTTTTTTTCATATAATTTTATTGTCTTGATTTTTATTTTTCCTATGTCGATAATTTGGTATTTTCATGCTTCTGTGTCTTGTTAATTTGATATTGTAAACCTGAATGTGCCCTTTAATGGGGTCTATGGTGTGATGGATATAAATTAAAAAATATATACCGTAAAATATTGATAAGCATACTTTTTTATGAATAAGTATGTAAGATGAAGAGTAACATTCTTCAGCAACGCTTGTTTAAGATTGCTTGAGATGAAATTGTATTGGACCAGTTGGACCAGACTTTGTGAAAATGTTTCGTTAGGGTATCTAGTCTATGTATTAATGTCGTTATTTAAAACATATTACCCCAATTCAGAGATGGACATGTGACAGAGTGAGACATTGTTTGATTTAATAGAGAATGCAATGCGACCAATAATCAATATCGTTTTATCAATCAACTTTATATCAAAGTCAGTTTTATAATAGGGATTCAATTCAAAACTTGTGAATATTTGTGGTACAGAAGTTGATTAGTTGATTTTATAAGAAAAATATTTGGTCAGAAACTTTTGAGTCTTATGAAAATTATTATGATATTTTGATATGAATATGGTATACTAGTTGCAGGACGATCTGTAGATATGTTTATTACATACTCACTGCTGCCTTTTCTACTTTTGGGAGATGTCATGATGGCATACAAGTAGAACTAATATAACTAGATAAATAAACAAACTACTACTACTATGTATACCATCACGGCAAATCCCACAAGTTGAGTAGCAAGAAGACCAGCTGCATGTTATAAACATGCAAGCTATCTTCTCCATGTCAACAAAAAATAAGACATTCAGGATGAGTGGCGAACATCATCGCTGAATAAATAGATAATAATAAATGAATAACATCTAGGTCATTTTAAAGGCTTCTCGTGCATGCTATATGCATCATAACATTCATTCCATTAGCTACTTTTTAAGATATATCTGGGTTTTTATTATAAACCCAAATACAACCTTATACACCTTTTACATTAAGCTAAAAGCTTGTGTCGTGAAAGGGGAGTTTGCTGGCACCTGGGATCGAACCACGCACCGTATGTGCACGAGGCCGAAACTCTACCTCCAGGCTACAGACGAACTCAATATATGCATCATTATGTTAATCCTATCAGCTACATGCATGATGTAAAATAAGATGTTCAGGATGGGAAGCATTTTTTATTTACCTACGAATTAAAATGAACAGCTCAAAGTCAATCAAAAAGGTAATAATGATAAATCAGTAGATGGCTTGTACCTTGAAACGTATTTATATATGTTCACACTACAACAGTAGGATGTATTACAACGTTCATTTCATTGCGATCATA
This sequence comes from Athripsodes cinereus, assembly GCA_947579605.1. Lineage (NCBI taxonomy): Eukaryota > Metazoa > Arthropoda > Insecta > Trichoptera > Leptoceridae > Athripsodes > Athripsodes cinereus. The sequence continues at coordinate 21,915,611 of OX388313.1, read as the reverse complement.
ACACAGAAGTGAGTAGGTAAGGTCAAGAATGTGGCATTTATTTATACAAGTCTCTGTCTCTCAGATAGGATGCACCTACACCTACATAGTACATACATACATACACATACATACAAAGTAAATTATATCAATAGATGCAGAACAGTGAACTTGGGTTCAATGATTTAACAGAAGTCAACATTTTATTAGGTGTATCAAAACATAATACAGTACATAGGTTTTATTACATATTCCTCTGAACTAAATTAATATTAGTGACTATTACTCCAGAACTTATTATCAATTACATTGGAAAAGGCTACAAAATGGAGAGATATGTTTTTGCAATGAATCCGCTAATCTGTCGATGGACCCTTTAATTTAGAAGTTACTTAGATAAAATGATTAAATTAAAATTACTTAATTCTCTTGGTTGAGATTTCTAAAATTAATGGAAATTGGACATGTCCACGAAGCCTCTACCATAAAACAGATTTCTCACTCTTTTCTGTGAGTATACGAGTGTTCTGTAAAATCGGGTTTTCACAAAAGATAATGAATAATACATTTGACAGTTCTATATTAAACTAATAACTATGCGAACCCTCATAAATATCTTATTTTTAAACTACATGGACCTGTGTGTTAATTTCGTGTAGTCTCCTGGATACCCCACTTCTGGGAGATGCCGTAATGGTACATAAGTATAGATAAAAAAAACAAAGACATAATTTTACTATCACGGCGTCTCCTACGTGTAGGGTGGTCAGTACGCTCACTACAGAGTAGGTACTGTATAGAATTGTATATATAAGATTGAATAGTTTGATATTAAAATAGGCTTTTTACAGGTTACTAATATTTACTACGGTATTCTATCACAACGCCATAAACATCACAAATGTCAAAGTGGCAGGTCCTACTATGTAGTCACGGGTATGTAGGTATTATAAGTCTACTAACATACTACTGTATTATAAGACTGTAAGAGTCGCAAGTAAGTACCTAATAACAGTAGTCGGATAAATAAAGGAGCTGGTATCTGTGTATAGTAGTTATCACTGGTTAAGCTACCAGCTACTTTGTCATGATGACAACTAGTAACGCTGACATGACATGCGCCAAAATATGTTTTCAAAGAATTGACATACAACATTACACATTCCGTATTGGGGACGATACAAAAGAGATGTTGATAACTATTTTTACAAATCTTAATCTCGTAATCAACCTTAACAATATAATATATTACGAAATGTCAGGGCTTTCGAGTGGTATATGGGTTCATGACATGTTTTTTGTAATGACAATTAAACTTTTATAAACCATATTGATTTGATTTTAGATTCACTATGTATCAATTATTATATTTAATGAGCTTTTTTCGCTACCACCATTAACGAGCGTTTACCTAAAACCGCTCCACCGAAACCGCGGTAGCGATAAAAACCCCTTTAAATATAATAAATTAATGATACATAGTGAATCTAAAAACCATATCAATATGTCTAGATAATGTTGTATAGTTAATGCCGAAAATATAAACAAAGTTTTATAAACCAAATATTGTCAGACATCAAAATAAAATCATTACAATAATTCACGTTCCTCCCAACAAACAGAGTAACCAGGGTAACGGAAACCATCAATTAAGGTGACATTGTCTTTTCTAAGCATTATTTAATAATAATATTATTTATTGATTTAGAGATAGTTACATGTATTGAATTGACTCATGTAACCTCGAACATAATTTGTTAGTTGTAAAAATATATTTTTTTGATTATGGATTATTGTGTTTAACATTGTATAATATTAGCGCAAATAAAACTGACGTAAGTAGCGCCTAATACATTCGTTTATCCGTTGCTGTCACATACCAGCCTAACAGCTCTAGTGATGTTTTATACCTGTTACCTGTCGACAAAGATTTATGCTTTGTAATTAACTCCGTAATCAATCCCCTCAATTAAAAAAGCATTGGCGCCTCGTGGTGGTTACTGCTTAGCGAGATTATAAAATATATTTTTTTATTAATCGACTTTTTATCAGTGACAGTAGGTATTGTGTTCTTGTTGAAAAATGTATAAAATAAATTTATGTGAATCGTAAACTATTAAGCGATATATTTTTTTTATGATCTATTATATCATTCGTATTAACTTACAATTATTAATAGATGTTTTGTGGAACTGATAAAAATAAAACATATTATTCAATTAATTAATTAAGAATTAATCGCAGCTATAACATCCTTATCTAAGAACAACCTATAAAATATTTTAAATGTTTAATAAAAAATATTTTTTATTAGGAGAGCATAACATTTTTGCACACACATAAAAAGTACTTCTCAATCAAAACAAATATTATTTCTAATGGTAAACATTGATATGGTTTTCTGAAAACCACAAATGAATAAGTTTTAACTCTACAAAAACCATTCTGGCTCTAAAATAAATATCTATCCTTTATAGCTGGTCTATCTTATGGATATCTAAATCTATTTAAAGATAAAGTCTGGATTTTGATATAAGAGTTTGAGAGTAACGCGTAGATGGCAACACCAATCAAACATCTCAATTAGAGAACCATGTTTACACAATGTAACCATACGCAAAATCCAATCGAAATTGAGAAAAACCGTGTCCATACTGCTCAGTGAACGCAACAAACGAAGGGTTCTGTCTCCATCAGTCTGGGATAGAAAAGAGTAGGAAACAAATTGTATTTCTCATTTCTTTCCTATAAAAACAAAGAGAAGAAAAGAGACAGGAACTCTCGTATGCTGCATTTGCCAAGCAGTGTGAAAGCGGCGGCTAGAGGCGTCCCAATGCTTACGAATAGCCTCTAGGCGGACTTAAATTAATCACTTTCCAATAATAATAAAAATAATACGGTTTCGTCACTGATAAAACTCATTGAACTGCTTATACCTAGACGTCATAAATAACTGAACTCTGTGTCTACACTAAGACAAACACTTATTACCTACTATACAAATTTGTACTATCAATAACGTATGAACTTCTAGTAATGGATATAGTAGGTACCTACGTGCTCGTTTATGCATGAGATGGAATATTAGCGAGATAATGTACCAACATAGAAATTATTGATATAAATAATATTACAACTAGTAGTTAAATTAACACTAATTAACTTTTACACGAGTGCTAAGTATACTGATTTGCACGAGGCAATTATAATATATATTACAAATGAAGTATATATTGGCAAGTCTGCAGAATATTAAAAAGCAATAATTTTCATATTATGTATCAACCCATAATATTCTGTCAATGCTTTAGTATGTCACACAGGTTATTAGTTTTTACAGCAAGGTCATTAACATTGATTGAATTCTAATTAAAAAAAGTCGATAAATTTATTACATGGTCATATAAATCATAATGTGACAAATTTTATATACTTAGTTAATAAATAAAATGATGGAATGATAAGATTAAAAAAAAATCAGATATATAATTAATAATTATTAGCAAACAGCTTCTTTGCACCTCAATAGAAATTGACTCCATGTATTTGATGATCCAATAATAACTAGTAAATTACCTACTCTTTTAATACCATCAAGTTAAAAAAATACTTAAATAAGAAATGTCAATCAAATGCCAACACTTAAAATTTCGCTACTTGTATTTGACTCGAGCGCTTTCACTTTAAACTCATGGACCACTCATTTTCAGCCAAATTGAATTCCTCATGCCTGATATCCCTGATCACTCGTAAACGAGTGGATGGCCTTTGAAAATGTAATTTAGAATTCCTCATGCTAACAACAAATAAACAGAAAGGTAACTAATATCAACAATTAAAGGCTGAATGTAGAAGTAGCTACGCCAGCTACATTAAAAAAGTACTTGATTTGGAAAATGTAAATTCTCTTCTATTCAAAAATATTCTAATTTTTTTATAAACAAATACAATCATTTCTAGATACGACCCGATTGTGTGTAATTTCATTAGATAATTAATTCTAATCATATTCATTTACTTATATATATTTTAACTATTTAGTTATATATTTTTTCATTGATTGTTTTTTATTGTCTGTCATAATAGTATACATATATCATTTTTGAACCCGTGTTTCAATTCTCATAATATTTACTTTCTTCAGAAAACTAAATCCATTTCAATAATTATTTTCATCAAATCGAGTTTAAAAATATTTTCAAGGGAAGCGGCGGCGCGGTGTGCTGTAAGTATTAGGCGATAGGTAGATACCAACTTAATTAAAGCAAATCTCCTGAGATTGGGTAAGTAAGAAGAAGAGAATAAGTAAGTAAGTATCACACTACATATTATTATAATAATAACATAACGTATCTACTGACTGCTGTTCTGCTACAAGAGCGGCCGTCAATATAAATCATTCAGAAGATTTAAGATGTTTTCTCGGTATCGCAAAATTCGTGATTCGATTGGTAATAAATCGTGAAAATCTGAAAGTTTCTCCTTCACTCATAGCAGCAGCAGCAACCCAGGTCTCCCCCCCCCCCCCCTCTTGTGAAATTTATGACTTATCAAATTTATATGTAATATTATTATTATTATTATCAACCCTCATTGTACTATCATCGTTCATGACGATGAATATTCATTTTTAAAAACACTATAAAATCGATGTAAATAATTTTAATGCAAATGTATAGAATTTCCAGTTTTATTAGCATGCTTCGGTTACAAGATATAAGCAATAAGACTTCTATAAATCTTACAATAGAAGTTGTATGATAATTATGTTTATGGGTAGGTTTTTCAATAATTGAAGAATACAAATAAAAACCTTATGGGTAATTGTTGTTTTTTTTTTTGTAAAATATCTATTTATTATTATTATTACCGACAATAAGACAATTCGTCCAAGGATCATTACAGCTGAAGGCCAATGCGATCCCAGAAGAAAATCTGATGAAATAACCTCTTTTCCCGGATATTTCAAAAGTTCAAGGACTCCTATTTATCCGTTTGGGCTAATTAAAAGTGACAATTCCTTTTTTCTTTCTAACTGTCTCAAGTCCATCAGTACCACTTGACCACTAGTGAATATGATTCAACAGAATAATTATGATTACCAAACTGAGTTGTTATGGAAATATTATAAGGCAATAAATTGTTGGTTGGTTTGGGTAAATTGAATGAAATGGCGTCTTTGCGATTGACTCGCTCTCTATATATTATTATTGTATGTAATAATGTGTTTTTATATAAAATTACCTCAAAATTAAATTATAAAAAAATGGGTGACTTTCATTCATCCAGCCAAGACAGTGTCTATAATGTTGGTAGGTTTCTATAAGTTGGTTGGTTTTGTGCGGGTTATATATTAAGATAATGTAGGACAGACGTGCAATCAGAACCAATCAATCATATTATTACAATATGCACCATACACAACATAACAGCTGATGTGATATTGTAATAAACAATATATTATTATCGCGAGATCACCAGTACATGCATGTAGGTAGGTATATCTCTTGACATTATCATATACATACATACAATATTATATATACCACTTGTTTCGTACATACTTTGTTTTAATACCGCTACATACGTACATAATACATACAAAGCTCTCCATGGTATTATTACGTATGAGCAAAAGGCGTAAAAAATCAAAAGTTCATTGCATGGTAAGTACCCATAATACAAGATTCATTTCTTATTTTGGGACTAGCTCAGTCTATGTGAATTGTCTATACATGTTATGTTATGGAATTCATTGTTTTATGAAGTCGTTTGATGATAATCTTTCAGCATCTGAAGGCATTAATTTCCCTTATAACCCTCATTTCAGCCAATCACGGTCATAATATCTGGAAACAAGAGTCTCCCAGGATGCTCGAAATGTGAAAAAAATAGTCTCCTTACACCAATTAGTTTATTGACAAGTATTATTTAAAATATTATTCATTCATTCATTCACACCATCACGACATTTCCAACACTATAATAAACATGCAAATTTTCAGTGGAAGTTAATACATTCACAATGGGTAAGCGTAGCGCTGAATTGAAGCTGAAAAATGTCTTAGTACGTGATATTTTACAAATACTTAACATCCTTTTACAGGACGCTCCAAACTTACTTAAAAGAGCGAGGGACCTATGATTTTCTGGGAGCTCCATGGATATTTAAAACATTGAAACCAAAAACTAGACATATTTGTTTTTCGTACACTTTCTTAAATTACATAGAAACAAAACATTATTAATATATTATCATAATACTTGTGTTTTTTTTATCGTGCAAACATATTATTTTCGCTTCAACACTCCCAAATTTACAGAACGAAGCCTTATCGACAAACAAATATTTCACTTGTAAGCGAGATTAATACTTATTTGTGAAAAGTGGGTCAAAGTTACAGTAAAGATATATTTAATAATTCATACAAAAATAAAACTATTCTTTCATGACACATTTATGACCATGAATATTTTTAGGGTAGCCAGTGGGTCAACTGATTGTAATAAATGTGCAAATCGTCTTCTCTGCTCCAATTTCAGTTAAGACATTCAGGATGGGTAACGTACCTCATCGCTGGACAAAAGATTTTGATTGTCTTAAAATGTGACGTTTCTAGAATTCTTGCCTTTTACAGGACACTCGAAACCTTACAGAAAAGAAGGAAGGCTTTACTGAATGTCAAATAAAAATATGATATTCTGTAATTAATGTCAATTTATTAACATTGACGTTGACGAAAGCGCTCGAGATTTGAATAAATCTAAGTGAAAAGTAAACTGTGTTATATTTAAAGTATTTTATCTGCTGGTTTTGTATAAGAAAAACCATCAAATAATTTAATACTCCCTAATTATAGGGTAGGTATGTATCGTTTGAAAAGAAATAATTATATAGAAATAATATTAAAATAATAACCTTCATGAAATTAGTCAACAGTTGTACTATCATAATAATGAAAAAAAGATTTATTAAATAAATGCAATTTTAATATTATAATGAATAAAAATATAAAAACATTTCCCGTAGAACTTCCCGAATAGGGTAAGTTAGTATCCCACACATACGTAGGTATTAATAAATTTTATAAGTACATGTCTATTACACGCAGTACTAGTACTACCCCACTTGTGGAAACTGTGATCGCGTGAATGAATGAACGCAATCTCTCTCTCTCTCTCTCCCTCTCTCTCTCTCTCTACGACCTAGCAGATAATCTCATATTAACAAATAAATGTATTTTTTCCAAATGTGTTTAGTCCTTCAATGGCATAATCAGCCCTAGTAGGCAAAAAAAATAATAAAACAATTAGTGCATTCATTATTTCATAACAAGTTAAATTGCAATGTGTTAACGTGGGTAAGTGTATTAGGGCTCGCATAATATCGTAGTTATACATGAAGTATGAAAAAGAATGGTATTAATAATAATATTATATGGGTACTTGATATCCATATTATAAAATAATAATAAAATATCATCATGTTATTCCAGTCACCCATCATACGATATAATAATATTAGACATGCAAATAAACCATCAAATTATGCATCTCTTTCCCGAGAAGAGGTGTAGGATAAGAAGAGACCAGATGACATCTTGACGTGGGAGGGAATATGTGCATCACTTGCAAAGTACATACTAAGTACCAACATACTTAGTACTGTACTTCAATTACATTATACTTCGTATACACATTATTACTTACTTACATTAGAATTACTGTGTGGTAAATACTTTACACAGATGATATCGTGGGCTCAATACTACGACAAGACATCTAAAAATGAATAGTTTTGAGACAATGGATTAATAATGACATTATCATTCAGAAGGATAGTAATTAATATGTTTAATGTTATTGAAACACTTAGCCTCGAGGAATGCCTCTTAATTCATAATTATTACTAGGAATTATTATAATATAATATGCCTAAAAAATCACACGTATTGAGCTAGTCCCAAACTCAGATAATATATAAATCTTGTATTGTGGGTACTAACGCGACGATACACATATTCCGAAAATGGTCATTCTTCACATTGCCCTGTAAAATAAAAGAGTTTCGTATAAAAAAATACGTGTTGCCTCATTGGTTCCTATTTCTTTGTAACTTTATGAGCGAAACACTGTTTATAAGATAATAAAAATTACATTGTAAAAAATAATAACGAACTCATTTTAATAACATCATAGAACAAAGCCTATATAAATAATACATATGCTCTTCAGGTATTCAGAAACATGATGCAGAAATTGCATTAACATTAGTTAGGTTTATTTGTTTTTCATATTACTTACTCGTATTTGTCTGAGATATTATTAATGAGATTGCATTGTCGTTACGAATGACTTCCATCGCGGGGTGAAAACGTAGAGACGTGGTTGCACGAGATGGACGGATGGGGTATGGGAAAATCTGATAGAGAAATACCTACCCAAGTATAAGCAAATAAGAGTATGTGTGCTGTATAATAATATGAATGTAGATATTTCTTAATGTAGTAGGACTGAGATGAATAGAGAAGAAGAAGTAGTAGTGCAGCATTGGAGAAAATCAGAAGAGAAGACCAGAGCAGTCAGTACAGTGGCGTTGTCAGGTCTGTCACTGGATGTGACGTAAGAAAGGAAGATGCCAAGCTTGTGAAATAATAGTGAGTAATCAAAATATAAATATTTGAGTTTGTTTATATGTACATACTAATTTTTGAATGCATGTCGGATAAAATTTAAAAATTATGAATCTGGATTTCAAAATAACCCAATATTTTTCAACATACTTTCATTTTCTTATCCATCAACTTATTTTTCATACTACTAACTATATAATGACATTTTGTGTGGCTTGTCCGTTGTTGTGGAACGAAATTCCCTATGATTTGCGGACTCTGGAGAGTGTGGAGGTGTTCAAGGCGAGGTTAAAAATCCTATTGTTCTGGAGGTGTTATAACTTTTAAATGAAATGTGGTGCCCTTTGCCTAAATGCCCTTTCAGTGGTTTTTCCACAAAACGGCGCATCTTATAAAAAATTGTCTAGTTATTTTTATTATTATTTACCACAATTAACCAGTCAACTGCATGTAATGAACACACTGTTCGTCTTCTTCGTACTATAAAAATAAACCACAAGAAGGGAGACCCTCATTGCTAATTTGAAGATATTAAATGCCTTATGTATGTTTTGGGAATTCTCAAGCTGAATCGGGTATAAAGCTAGTAATAATAATGTTCGGTGACAGTTGTCATTCGCTTCCCCGTCTCAGAGTCTATTATGTATGTGTCTAGCGAGATGCAATACCAACACCAACCAAAGAACAAACATACAAACATAATAATATTACAATAACGGATCAACCAGAGATACCAGAAACAATACCAGAGACGATTGAGACACGTTATACAATAGAAGACATTAAATTATATCAATATTATTATGCACTAGCTTTTTTAACTCGGTTTTCTCTAAATAAAAACGTTATGTAGATAGAAGAATAAAGGAGAAATAAAAAAACACTAATAAAATGTAAGCTGTAAAAAAAAGAAAGACAGGTATGATCAAAATATACCTAATATATAAAAGCTAAAAAGATATACAGAGAGAGTAATATAGACGAATCAAGAAAGAGATCAATTTACTTATAAAATTTTGAAAAAATAAAATAAAAATATGAATTTAAAAAAAATATTTCAAAAACATAAGACACATTTTTTCGATAGAAATTCGAAAATAATAAAATAAAAATTCAACAGAATAAGGATATTGATTATTTCATTTCCATAATAAATTTTAGAAAAGATTTCACAAAAATCTTATAATCCTTGTTAATACAAGGATAAGTATGATTTAGCTATTTTAAACTGAACAAAATTAATAAAGAAAACATTAATTTTCCTATCACTTGCTAGATAAAGATGGCCACAGAGGATACAATATTTATAAACATGCTCACATTTGAACAAATTAAAAACTTAATACGTCAATTATAAAACATGATCATATTCATATAGTGTACAGTATGATTTGAAATAGCATACGTAGGTACCTACTACATACGAGAACATAGAGTAATAATATTTATACATAGAGCCGTCGTCTTGTAGTTGTACGATGATAATATCAGTGAGTCTATCTGCTCTTGATCTGTGATGTTGTCATTTCTCCACGATAACAATAATTGAAAACGTATATTCTCTAATAGATTGTGGATAGAAGTATTACAATATAATAATACCTAATATGTTAGTATATAGGGTGAACGCTACAGTTATTAGGCATTTTTAGAAAATTTGTAGATTGATTCGCTGTAGCTTCGACGTGAATAAACTAATATTTATGAAATATAGTGGCCAGAGAGAACAGAGGCTCCAAGAACAGCAATGGACAGGGATCTTTGGAGGAAATACAAAAGCACAATAGCCCCACGACTAAACCATACAAGGATAAGAAGATGATGAAGAATACGTAGCGAAGAATTAAAGCCCCACTTTTTCTATAAGTATACGAGTTTCCGTCACCGAAAAACCGTCACATGCCTTAAATATATTCAATTCAACGATTTACCCACTAAATATCTTTATTTTCATTAGGCACATCTTTATTACATACAGTTTAGTCTACTGGTTGCTCCATATATAGTGATTTAGATAAATGAAATAGAGAATAATATATTTTTGAGAAAAAAACCGTTGGATAAAAAAAACGTTTGATACAGAATGAAACACATATAACTTCTGGAAAATTGTATTTTTCTCTTAATTTTTTATTGTAAATTACGTTTCATTGTCTTCTTATTGTTATTATTTTTTGCGCAAAATCAACCATTTTATTACCTACATCATGGTCAGCTACAGTAACGCTTACCCTATCTAACGTTGTGATATATAAATAACATAACATATTATATATTCCCATATCATCTCCAATACATAATATTATTCTCTTCTTATAAGTAGGTACTGACTTTTACAAAATGACATGAGATAGATGCCATTAAGGTGCATTGGATAAATATAAAATGCTTTTGAAATTTCTTTATATTCTGTACATAAATAATATGACATGCATTTATACGAGTACTGTAGTATCAATCTATCAAATCGTAAATATCTCTTTATCAATCTCAATGGTTATTTCAATAACATAGTACTCCGTTTCAGCATTGATTTTTTGTTGTTTTAACAGTGAATATTGATTTGAAAAAGTTACAAGTTTGTACATTTTTTATCCGATTGCATTTGATTGAAATCATCACTTTATATTTGTATTGTTTGACTCTTCGCTTAATCAATATAAACTACTACTACAACTATACTATCACCGCATATCCCACAAGTGGGGTAGCCAGCAGACCATCTCCATGTTAAAAACATGCAAGCTGTCCTCTTCGTGCCAATATAAAATCAAGACATTCAGGATGGGTTTCAAACCTCATCGCTGAGTTTAAGATGTAAAATGTATATAAACCATGTTCGTATTATCCCCTGAATCTAGAAAATCATATAACTGAGCTAAGATTCACATCAGAGATACATTGTAGCCTTATAAACAAAATGGTACAAAAATAATGGTACATATGTTATATCATTGCTATGATATAAATATGAACCATAATTTCAAAGAAAAATTGGATTGAATTATGAGGCTTGACACCATCCGAAATAATATTATGTTTATCAAAGCATGGAAAAAACAATTAAATGTTTATATTATCACATACAGTTTGTCCACAAGTTGCATACTTCTTAGAGATATCGTGATAGTTTTCATATATAGATAGGAAATACTTATGTAAATTTTATTAATATCTTATTTACAAGAAATCAATTGAATAATCATGGGTATATGTTATACTTTAATCTAGATAAAATATGTCCATAATGCCTGAAATATTTAATGCACTAAATTATATTCGGATATCTTAATAATGACTACTTTTATAAAATATTAAATCCAAAGGAACACATTGAATAAACAGAAGGCCTAACATTATCAGTGAGCATATTTACTTACCTACATCACGCTGCTTCCCTTACGGGGTAGGCAGCAAGGTATTTAGAATAATATAGTTACATAATAATAGTTATTCGTACATGAAGTGCAACATCAATGGTCACGATGGTCATAAAAATTATCATGAAGAATAGTAAGAATTATTCAACAAACCTCACATTAAGCAGTGAGGATATTATATCTGCCTTTATTGTATTATTATTGAGGTAACCAAGAAAGATTGTTTGTTTCATACATAATGTCGATTATGATCGAAGAATTTGCATCAGCATAATGTTATTATACATACAAGCTTTTAGCCCGACGTAGTTCGAGGAATAATTATCATTTTCATACAAAATAGTGAAAATTAGGTAAGATATATAATATTTTATTTATTAGATTCTTCTTGGGCATCATCAGTTACATAACAAAATTAGCCAATCAAATTGCATAAAAAAATGAAATGGTATACAGTGGCGAGATTATTACTTCATATATTAGTGATTTTTTCCATCTAACCACAAGTATATAAAATTATCTAAAACTGGAAAAATCTTAATACAAATATCTTTACTTTTATATAATTTCAATACCCACAATTGAATGATTCAATACCCACAATTGAATAATATTTAGGCAAAACATGAAAATAGATAAATTTAAATCCATTCAATTTCTACGACACGATTAGTGTAATAGATACTCGTATATCTAATGATATTTCTGAATGACTTACTATATTTTTTACTATTATATCTTGTGAAATGATAATTAGACCATCACAAAGGCGCTGATTTTTTTTTGGTAAATGAGATTTTTTTATAATCACCATACTTGCCTATAGACGTGAAATCAATGTATAAAGCATATTTTTCATAATATTTTGCCTAACAAAGGTGACCACACAGGACGTACTAATAAAAACAAACACACATATGTATGTATTTATGAACACACTTATTATAATATATTGATTAGATTAAAATACTGGACACATTATTAATAATAATAATAATAACAATAATGATGATATTGCCATTCCTGGGGGCATATCGTGTATTGCCCGGGGGTGGTAGGGAGACGAAGATAAGGGTGTGTAAGAGGATATATTATAAGTCTTCTGTAATATACAATAACAATACGAAACAGAACAACATATGGTGGGCAATGGGCGGCAGCAGTAGATTGAAGACTGAGGGCCCGGCGTCTTGAAGACGCCCGTTTAAGATTTATTATGAATGTAGATAATATTATCTTTGTAAAGTATTATAATATTTCGTGTATGTAGAATTGTAGAGTAATACCTGTGTGATTACTTACTAAGAACATTACAGTGACCGAATTTACGGATTTTGTCTCGGTTACTTTTGGTCAAAATGAGATTCGAATTCGAAAAAAAAGACCGATATTAATGATCAACCACAATAATATCCGTTTTAATAATATTCTTTTAAATCATACAAATCTTTAGTTTACCATCGCGACAGCTTTAAAATAATTTAGAAGAATCCATATTAATTTAAGAACGAAAATACAATGGTTTTGTTTTACGTTATTTACTTTAATGTGAAAATTTTCTATTACCTACACCATAATGATGTTCTCCCATCTTAGAATAACATAACATGCATAGACAATTCACACAGATCGAGCTAATCCCAAACTAAGATATGAATCTTATATCATGCATAGACAATTCACACAGATCGAGCTAGTCCCAAACTAGGATATGAATCTTGTATCATGAGTACCAACACGACGATACATACATACAATGCACATGTAGTGGGCTGTTATTTGGGCTGATTAAGGCCCAAATCAGAGGTTATTAACACTTTTTTCCATGTACGTTTTTTCCACGCAATTTTTTTTAACTTAAATATGGGCATGTGGGGTGTCAAACATCAAGATTATACTGTTAAATAAAAAATAAAAAAAAATCTCGGAAAATTCTCTACTTCTTGAGAATTCCACAACACTAAACACATGTACATGAAACACCCAAACCCAGTATGCAAATGCAATGGACTCAATTTTGAGAAGTTTGATACTGAAATAAACATCGATATTTGATTTCGGACTAATTCGGTTATGCTTGTAATTTCAACTTCTCATTACTAATGAACTGATAGTGTGTATTAGAAGCTTTTCAAACTATTATAATTTATAGAGGACTTTACTGTAATATGTATTCGTACTTATAAAATAAAATAAAATAAATAAAATAATCTTTATTGTGGTATAAACAAAGTAGCACAAATGGCGGGTTTATTGCCTTTAGGCAATTTCTACCAACCAACCAAATGTGAGAGAGATACGAGATACATTAATATTGATGTACATAGTTAAGTACATAAAAGAAAAGATATAATAAAAAATAAATAAAATATATATAGGTACATTTAACTTAAGTAGGTATAAGTACTAAAAACAAAAAGCATAATAAAATAATATAAATAGTATAGACTCAATCATAAATATACAGACATATACATACATACATATATATACATACATATACAAGTGATCTTTCGTAAAATCAAGTGATCTTTCATCAATGGAATGCATGTTGCACATGCATTTCCGATGAAAATTTGATCACACAGTCATTCATACATATACATATATATATATATATATACATACATACACACACACATAGATATAGGGGTGAGGGGAGGGAGGGGAAGGGATATGGTTAAGTTGAGTTATTGAGAGAGAGATAGTGATGTTTCAGTCTGCTTTTGAATATAGAAATAGTAGGAGCAAGTCTGATCAATAAGGGTAAATCATTCCATAACCGAGCTGCATGTATAGTGAATGAAGATGTAAAGAAGGATGATCTGTGAGTGGGAATGGTCAACGTACCAAGTGCACCAGAACGAAGAGGCAAACCATGAGATGCCAAAGGTGCAAAACGAGACTTTAGGTAGTTCGGAGTAGTTGGATTGTGGAGAACATTAAAGAGAAGACAAAGAATATGCAGATTTCGACGCTGTGACATTTTTAACCATTTGAGCTCGTTGCGATAGTGGGAGATGTGATCAAATTTACGAAGCCCGTAAATAAAACGAATGCATATGTTTTGTAAGCGCTCAAGTTTCATTTGTTGTTCGTTAGTATTAGTTTATAGAATATGATAATACTATACTGAAAAGCTATGTGCCTATGTATTCTGTAGTTGATTGTTGAAATATTTACACTTGTTCGATTATTACTTACGATTACATACTATCTAAATGAATGATTTACTCTCGGTATTATTAGAATAAATATAGATAGTTTTGGCGCCAATTACTTTTTTCGCTTGGTTTGATTTTTTGAATGAATATTACAAATGTAAGAAAACCGATTTACTGAAAAATAGATTTTCATATCGCTATATTTTTGATTGCACAAAACTTTGCGTATCTTGATGGATATGGAGATGGAATATTATGAATTATGAAGAAAAATTTTCAATGTTCATTCAAGTTACTCTGAACATATAACATTCAAGCGACTTAAATTTTTGCTATTGCACCCCTATAAAATTTGTATTTACTTAAGTTATATTGACTTTGCGTTATTTTTTATATCTACATATATTCCGAATAAGTTACGATGCTTTGGATATGTTGAACAAATGGTTGAGTAAAGAATGACGAAGAGGATATACTTGTCTGAAAGAAGGGATGTGAGGAAGCGTTCCGTTCTCTCTGCCTACCTCACTTGGGACACGAGGATATAGGAGAATATAGTATAGAACTTAATAAAGTTTAATTTATCGACCGACGGTTCTTGGTGGAAGTTCATATTAATAATATTTTTTAAATGAAACACAATATATATTTATTCCACTATTGACTTTATTTATTTTTGCGGGCTGGCTTTCAAGAGCTTCCGCTCTCATCGTCAGGCAAAAGTAAAGTGTTTTTTTTGCCTGCCGTTTTTTTGCCGTACTATACTTTTGCCTGACGATGAGAGCGGAAGCTCTTGAAAGCCGGCTCGCAAAAATAAATAAAGTCAATAGTGGAATAACTATATATTGTGTTTCATTTTAAAAATATTATTATAGAACTTAAGTTTCGAATTGACTGAATTCGATGTGAATTATATATCGTCGTTGCATATTCAAAAAGGGACATGTGAATTCATAAATGTTTTGACATTTCTAGAATAAACTGCTTATAATGACATCATAACCATTTTATAAAGTAATTCTATGTATCAAATATTAAAATTCAATACCTACTTAAATAATAATATCACATGCCAATAAAAAGTCCAAACTACAATTTTAATGCCTTAATGAATAGTTCTAAAAGAGTATGCCCAAATAAAAATGTGCGCACATGTCTCTTTTTGAATATGCAACGACGATATTTTGTTTCCAGGTAGGTACACTTTTTTTTATTTTTTGTTAAGAAAAAGTTTTCCATGTAGAAAGTTCTCTTGAGATCCAAATGTCCAGCCATCTTTCCAACATTTTCTTACTTCCGAGGTATACAAACTATACTTTAAGGCTTATAATTTTTGTAATTACGCGACGTTTCCAAGTCCTAATCAACGACCCATGAATGACATAAAAGAATAATGATTAAATCATGGATCACACACACACATAGATCAAGAAATCTTTAGCGAAAAACTGGTGTTCCATTTACTTATTAAACCCAGAAAGACAAGTCTCAATAGATTTTTCGAGAAGAGTGAATTGAATTTTATTCTAAGACAGTATTACTATTAATAATATATGTACGGCTCCTTTTGTCATTTCCGTACAACACAACGTCACAAACGGAAGGTTTTCACAAAGCTATGGAATACTACGTAGACACATACAACATCTACATAAACAAATACTATTACTATGTATTACTAATAATAATAACACGAGAGATAGAGTGAAAGAGATGTAGTAGGTATACTCGTACAGTTCCACAATAATATCGTATAGCGGGACATAGACATCTATATGTAGAACAGTTGTCGTAGTAGTAGTAGTAGGTACTGGAGCTACAGCTGTCTTTCCTATGGAAGATTTTCAGTGACAAGTGTCACTTCTCAATTAGTGCACTACTGCTCTTATATGTCTTATGGAAAGAGACATCCAGACAAATGCCATTTCTGTCTATTGAAACTGATATTGCATTACATACTGTTATTATTATTATACACACACATTCATACATCTACTACAACAATGCAAGTAGGTTTCGTATAAAGTATGATGCACTTAACTAATGTTCTCCATACTAAGATGTATTATAATCATAATATGTGTGTCTCAGAATATCAATATCAACTTTATATTTACCTACATACCTACATAATATGCATTGCTTTGGATGTATCTAATTGTTAGTTACTATAAAACTAATGAGTTTTAGATGACAAGTTATTTTCTTACGCCATCCATGTACAACATTATGACAAGTTCATAACTTTCCGAACAAAAATTAGTACTTTAGAAATAACTTAAAAAAGCAGGTACGAATGCAATATTTATTTTCTAATTATGTCTCTCTTTACACTAATTCATAACTCATTTTTACCACTAATTCTACTGTATCATCACGGCATAATATCCCACAAGTGGGCTAGCCAGCAGATCGGCTGCAAACAATACGAGTAAACATGCAAGCTATCCTCTATCAAACTTTTGTCTATGACTACACATTCATTAAAATAACAATACTGCCTTAGTGCGCAATTTTGAAAATATTTACTTTTTAACTCAATTTCACCACGTAGGTAGGTAGGTATGTATTCAATTATGAAATACTAAAAAACTTGAACAAATTTTTAACAGGTTTAACAATTTTTTTATCTAAAAAATTTAAATTGAGTATTCCAAATTCAATTTAACACTATACGGGTATACATAGTTTAAATACAATTAGAAGTAGTTTCTTAAACAGGATGTAAAAAAAGAATACAACTTAACTTCAAGACAAATTACAACTAACATTATGGCTTATATTGGTTTGGCAAATCAAAGATTTCATGTTTAATTGGAAATGATCAGATATGTTGTATTCAAATAGAATAATTATAATTATAGATATGAAACGCTGAGTGAAAATGTTAGTTAGCTAAGGAGACAGCTCTTGATACTTGATATAATCTAAAACAATATAAATATAATAAGTTTTCGTGTTTAATTAATTAGTATGATTTTGATGCGGTTAAAATGGTCAAATTAGATGACTTTCAAGAATTACATATATTTTAATTAAGAGAATCAATATCTATGTAGAAAACAAATAACATAACTACTTAATTAAATTAACAGAAAAAAATATGGGATTTTTTTTTAATACATGAAAAAAGTATTACTCAACGAGAAACGTTAGTTTTATTTAAAGATTATACACCTTTTGATTTATGGAAATAAACACAAATTGTTCAAGTTTCACTATATTTAATAATAATAGGTACAGTATCCTGGTATCGACAGTCAAAATCTTTTAATGTTTGGCTTAAGCCTTGCGTGACCATATGAATAATTAATCATAATTTTTGTTTGCAATCAAACTGCCTTTGAAAGGCTTAATTCTAAAAAAATTGTCTCCAAACATTAATTCCATCTCATGTATCAGAATTCTATCGATTGCAAATAATTTATACAGTAATATACAAAAGTCAATCATATAGCGGGTATATTGAAATAATTTAGAGTTAAACCATGAAAGTAGCAAAACTAAAGGTATGTGATGAAAATATTATGTATGAGTGTTGGCATCCCTGTCGGTAACTGTTAATAAATATTATAAACTATTTTCAGTAATAATATAGCATTATACTGAAACACCAGTTATTATCACATTGTCACAATATGTAATTGGTGATGTAATATATATTTAACAGTTAGAAATTAAAGTCTACTGCTATCTAAAGATCCTCCACGCGTTGGCTGAATTTTATCGATCGATTATAGTCATTTTCTAACGTGCTGATGACTAATTCTAGGTGCTTAAGACCGGCAATGTACCAAATATAACATCAAAAGGATTATACATCCATCAAAATATTTCACTCTTTGGATCCATCTCATCCAATATGTGAAGACTTTCAAAGACGGCTGGTATAGCACAAAGGTTGTCTTTGAGTCACGAGGTCCTTGGTTCAGTTCTCGGCCAGGACAAAAATGAGAAATGGTCTTTTTCAAATTTTACTGGGTATGGGTCTTATATGTTTTTGTGTTTAGCATACTGTACACGTAAACCGTCAATTAAAGTATCTTCATTTGAGACTAGCTCGATCTTTGTGAATTGTGAATATGTGCATAATGTTATGCAACGTGTTAATAGCATAACCTAAAACGTGTCAATACTTGGCCATCAATTATAAAATTCAGCAAGCTATCTATTTTTCTAGGACATAATATAAAAAATATGCATATAACTATATCCTAAACTGTCTGATTTCATGACATGCTTAAATGTCAAATGGATAATCGACCATCGTGCGATTTTTTACCGTATAATGTGAAATAATGTAAGATGGATGAAATAACTTTATAGTGA
The DNA here is from genome assembly GCA_947579605.1 of Athripsodes cinereus. NCBI lineage: Eukaryota > Metazoa > Arthropoda > Insecta > Trichoptera > Leptoceridae > Athripsodes > Athripsodes cinereus. The sequence goes on along the minus strand of OX388313.1, from coordinate 21,896,126 downwards.
TAATCTCGCCACTGCATATCGTCGTAGTTTTTTTTAAATTTCATATTGTTTTCTTAACACTGTTTTATAATGATGATGTGCAAAAAGAACAACAACAAAACATAATTGAAGAACCCACATACAGTTCGGATAACGTCGATAAGCCTGAAGACTTCCGATTCTACAAAATAAAAATAAGATAAAAATAAATTCTAATTTGTACTCTAACAAATTTGTTCACATGGGAGGTACATAGTAGGCAGTCTGAAGGGATTAAGTGAAAATTATGGTCATGAAGTTCACTATCAATATTATGAAAAAAATAAATTAACGTGGTGATTACCTTCACTACCACAATGTTGGAGCAACGTGTAATGCAGGCGTAAATAACAATAACAAAAGCAATGATATATTATTAAACAAAGTAGTAATAGTAAAACATTCACAGCTTAAAATATTATGATACTAAATATATAATAATATTAATAATACCTAATATTGTTTTGTCTGGCACGAATCATAAACATAAATGTGTCAAGAAAGATGAAATATTGAAATGTTACAATACATAACCATGTTACACCTAGTAAGTTTAATAATATAGAGATAGAAATTTATTAGCAAAAGCAATAACAGGTACTTACATACTTCTATAATTTACATAGTAGCAGAATATACTAACTTTATAAATAAAGTAACAAATATTCTATGCACATACATGTATAGTTCTGTTATTATTTATTAACTTAAATATAGTTGTCATTTTTAGTTAAATGTTTGTGTATATTATTTTTTTCTACGTCAATGTCTAAAGACAAAGAAATATTTGTTTATTACCATAGACATACTAAAGATGCAGCGCGAAATATTTTTTCTGAATTATTATGTTCCAACATCGATGTCCTTCAAGCGTTGGCAATATATAGGCTTACAAACTTTATCAACCGACGTCAGTTTAAAACTGGCTGCAAAATTTGATCGGCCGCATGACCGATTTTTCTTTGAGTTACCGATCAAGTACCGATCTTTTTTTGTTTCCAAATTTTTTTACTCAGATACACACATAAATAACACCATGCTGTTTTATTTACGGCGGTGGTTCCCAAACTTTTAATTTCCCGTACCACACACGAAATTATAAATCAGTAGCGTACCACTGAACTGTAACCGTTAAAAAAACCTTCAAAATGGTAAAGTAATAAAAACTGCAACAACTGTTTATGATAGCATTATCATTTATTAATTACAGGAAAAAAAATACAATATTCTTAGTGCGAAAATGGTGCTGCATGTTCCAAACATCAAACATATTGTGTCAGAGCGCGAAATTTAAAAACGTTTTATCTAATTATTTACTGTGTATGTCCTACGGTCATGGTTGCTTGCGTACCACCTTAATAATTGTCGCGTACCACCAGTGGTACCATAGTTTGGGAATCACTGCTTTACGGGAGAGGCAGAAAGGATCGACCACCGCCTTATTATTCTTATGTCTTTCCATTTGCTTCCATGACATTCATAGATTTCCTCATGTACATTATTCTGTCAATGCACTCAAAATATACATTAAGATTTGGTTTCCGTAATTTAGCTATTTGAAAGCGTTTTTTACAAATCTTAGAAAATTGTTTTATTTATTTAAAAAAATAAATACATATATACCTAATGTTTATAGTAAAACTTTGATGAAAATGGTGATTTACTTTGAATGATCTAACGAGATACAACAATAACACAAAACCTAAATCAAGTTAATTCTTTTCTAAAAAAATATGTTATAAATAAGCGCATAAAAAAGAAAACTATAAGTTTCATCATGTGACAGATAAAAAAAAATCTTTTCAACTGTAAATATGTTAAGACACAAGTTTTCTAGACTGCTTTATTGCTAAGCTTTAAAAAGCGACATAGATTTATCTATGATAAAGAGATAAATAACATCGGTAGTTATGTAGTTTTGTAAACACTGTTGGATAAAATCAAATCTATTTTCTGATTAAATCATTCAATATCAGTCCTCGCTATAATTTTAATAATTCTAACTGTCAAAACATCGTGTGGGAGACTGTTATATGTAGTACCTACTGGTACCTACGTGATAAAAAACAATAAAAATATTCTAATCGGATATAATTCAAAGTTGTGTGATGATTGTTGTGAATATCGTTCAGCAGTATTGCCAACATGACGAATGTTTAAAATAATACTGTAACGCGATGTGAAAATGTTCAACCTGAATAATTAAAGCCGAACGCACATTGTAAAAGAATTTTAGTGGCGCATTTACACGTGGATACGATTCTTGTTAAACATTTTCTTGCATATTGACAGTTTTTCTATGACACTTTGACACTTTTTTCGTTTCATTTCCCATTTCCTGAGTTCAGTTATCTGACTTACTCAAATGTCATAAATAGATGATAGCATTTATGTATAAAATTTATGAATATTTTGAGATCTATATTAAAATTACGTATAATCTCGAATGACAACTCAAAATCCGAGTACCAATCTATAAAATAAGATTGCTGTCCCACGTTAAATCCAATGTGCGAGCTCTCTTACTGCTCAAAAGATTAAGATTACTCGTGCGTGTACGTCCGCAAACGTACGATTAAGATTCGTATAAAAGTTACATCCAATGGACGTTTGGCTTTATTATTATTATAATTTCATTTTCAGTGTTGGCGCTTCTGTCGTATCATAAATTGAACGTTAAATTGCGTCGACGAAACAATAATAGTTTCAAATAGTGAAATCATAGATTTATCACAACACTTATGGATCAAAACTAACTGATCATTTCTCTCTACATTACCTAATATTTTATTAAATAAAAATATTTTATATTATTTATATTTCTGACTTTTTTTATTACGCGTGTAATCATTCATAACCTTTTCAAAAACATTTAATATATTTGTGATAGTCAAACAAAGTACCTATACATAAAGTGTCCGGATTAATATAGGCACCACTAAAATATCGAGAGGTTGGTTAACAACTCCCATCTTACATACAATATTATCAAGGATATCTTTAGATATAATATTGTCTTAAAATCTAAAAAAAAAATAAGAATTTAATCTCTAATATCCAGTTCAACATTTCACTGTTCGAATATACATGTTGTTAACATACTATAGCCTACTGTATTTTATCGTCATCATATAGATACCATTACTCACTAAAAACCAAATTCGAGATATAGATAATGTTCACACTTCAATATCATTCATTTATAAAGTTCGATTAACAAACAAGAAAACATAAAAGTAAAACAAAAGATATAATATATGAAACTACTAGAAAACAAATAATATCTAAGTAAGTATTGATAGCCATTGGACATGTGATTCTAAGTGAAATTAATGAATCGGTAAATCCTTGACATGATAATGTTGTATGTAATATTATTATTGTTATTTGGTCGCTTCCTATTCATTGGCATAGTCAATAATCACGTATTTGATGATACGGTTGTATTGTAAAACTTGTTATTAACCCGGTTCTGCTCAGGATTAATTCTAAAATTGATGAAATTATTATTATTATATTTCACAAGTACATTTTTTTCATTTTAACAAGAATATGTAAAAGTACTAACTATAGCACATAGCCACAATAGCCTCACATATATAGTAAAATAATCTTTAATTTTCTAAGTAAAAATGACAATTTTTTTCAAAATGTGACACTTAGATGCAAATATTTTAAATTAATTTCATGATTTAGGAAAATGAAAAAAATACATTTTTTGTAATTTGAATTATTTTACAAACTTTTTACATTGCAAGTCAGAATAATCCTTATTCTGTTTTGCATATTATTTGACAATACTTTCACATTGATTTCAATTCAATCATATCATTATAAACAAATGTCAAATTTATTCACCTCACATTAATATTATATGTATCATTTCTCCATTCAATGAAATTCAATACTACATTATGTGTAATTTGTGACAAAATATCACATAAACTGTAATAATCGTCGTCAATGAGGTGAATATAAAAATATATCATTATTTTAGGCAAATTACTTAGGACCAAAACATGAGGTTGAATATTTTATAGAAAGATTTATTTTACTTTTTACACCAGATAAAGTTGGCTAAAGAGAACAAACACACGTACCTATTTGCGAACGGACTTAATTATTTATCTGTCGATATATTATGAAAATAATAATAATACACATAGATTAGAAATGAGTCCGTTGTATATTTTGAAGAACACACATTCCGGAATCGAAAATAGCCAACAAATATATCACTCCGCACTTAAGCGGGGAAATGTTTCGGGGATATAAATTGGCGGGATCAAAGTGTTTCCCATCGAGATTGATGACGGACTGGTGGCTAAATAGTATAACATAGATAGATACTGTATTATGTTCCAATAATTACTTTGGACTGAAAGTGAAAAAAAACGGACAGTCAACGAGACGTAACAGACTTGTCAGATTTGCATATTCAATATACATGGACAATTTGTAAAGCACCGTTTACTCATAACATGACCTCAAGGGCACCGTATACCGCATCCATCACCCGAACCTTCCAGCAAAAAGATGCGTCTTCAGCCTTAATAGTAGATATGTAATATTGTGATTCCTGGGATGGCATTGGCTGAAAGCTGTTATGGTTCCAGCAGATTATGGTGTAATTTTAATAATAATATGTACCAACTATTGAAGCAGAAAGAACGGACAGTCTCGAAGATAAAACGGACTTGTCAGATTTTCATATTCAATAGTAGATACATAATAAGTACCGTTGAAGCAGAAAGAACGGACAGTCTCGAAGACGAAACGACCTGTCAGATTTCCACTTTTAATAATGGTCCGGTGGTTAAATACCCAAAAAGTACTGTAGGTGAAATAACGGACAAAATCTAAAAAGCAACGGACCAGTAAAATGGCACGACTTATAAATGAACGACTTGCAGTTTGGTTAAAGCTCATATCATCTACGAATGATTACTTATTTTAATTGTCCGAGTGTCAAAGCAATCTTTCATATTGACACCTGCTCAAGAGCATTGCTCAAGAGCTATTAGTAACTATATCTAGTAGCCCTGCACAAATATTTCCCCTCAAAATACTATAAGAATCAAACTAAATAATACGAAATCTCATACACAGTTGAATACGAAATGTGTTCCTACCGTAGCAAAACACAAGAGAACAGACGACAACATAGTTGATTTAAAGACCAATTTAACATTTTATGATGGAAACAGCCAAATGAATGATGCGTAAATCATAAATGTTTGAAATATAAGTGTGATCTCAAAACACAACAATTCGTAGCAGGCAGACATCTAGAATCATTGGTAACACCATCTAGAAAACATTTTAAATAAATTATTTAATTATTTCCATAATCACGAAATCTCCCAGTATTTGGACTCACGTCTACTCTCTATGATATAAGAATAGGTAACTATTGATTGAAAGACGATTATTTTGTAAAACTCCGTATTAATTTATAAACAAGACATGCTTGAGTTTTACTATATTTAATAATAGGTAACAAATGACCCATAATAGTGCAAAATTCAAGACATCAGATATTATTCGTGATGTTTGGTTGATGTCAGCCATTAACAGACTATTCAAATTTCTTTTACAGAAAATCAGGATGTATTTTATATGAGAATCAACGATTATTTTGAAAACAATGTGGAAACATATTGTTCATGAGTTTTAACAAATATTATAAACTTAGTCGAGCTTTTCACCGAATTGATATAATTTCTAATAAATAATTATATTTTACATTCTAATCAAACTTTCCAAACCATCAAATTTCACATCCTCAAATATCAACAAAAACTATTAATATAAATGCTTAGTTAAAATTGAAAAGGTTTACGAAAAAAGGTTGTCTATCTTTGACGCAGACAATAATAAAATAATATTTTTATGTCGTTCGACCATCAACTAGAGAAGGACAACACATATATTTTTTAATATTTTAGAACTCCGAGTCTCAAGTGTACCTAATTAATCTTAAAATAACAAGATATTTTTTAATTGTTTTCGTTTATATTATTATTATTCAGTACATAATAATATACTTATGTGATAAATGACAGATAATTTTTAATACGATAAGTAACATTATTAAGTAAATAAATGATGAGAAAGAAATCTTGTCAAAAAAGTAATAAATTTAACCTCCTAAAATATTATATATGTTTCTATACCAATAATCTATTTGAGCTTTTTACTATTGACTGATTAAAAAGTCACTTGAATTAACATGAATCATTTCACAAGAATTACTAAAAGCATGCAACTTCAAAATTTCTAAAGATTAGAAAATATGTTATCATTCAAAATAACTTCACGCTTTCAAAGTATTATGATTTTTACCTGCATCATATTTTTGAAAAATAATGCAGTTGCATAATATAACAAATCTCGTATATATGTATGCTATCATTGCGCAATAAAATTGAGTAATCTCCTCACAAGCAGAGAAGAAAGACAGGCAAACTAAAATGAATCCAAACACAACACATTTCTTAATTTCAGAGCTTCGTTAGTGGGATAATATAAAATAGCATAAGCATATACCTATAGAACAATTTGTAGATCACCGTTTACTTATGACATAACCTCAAGTTTTGTGTGTCTATTGTCTTAAGCTCCCGGCAAAAAGCTGTGTCTTCAGCTTCTTTCTGAAGCCCTCTATTTTAAATTTGTATTTATTGTACCTAAATAGAAAATGAATATTGTCATAAAAAACATAAAAGAGTTACTTACAATTGATGTTTATTTTTTATCTTATGATAGTAGAGTGATGATTTACTGACCTGAAAATAAAGAATAATAAATATTAAAACATTTAAACAACTAGGTATATAATACAAAAATTGAGAATTTCGAAAGCACAATAAAACAAATATTGATATGATAAATTAATATTAGCATCAAAATTTATAACAACAATTTATTTACACATAAATTTATTGATTTCTAATTATTATCAAATCGTAAAACGCTTGCATAGTTTTATATGCTACTGAATATTAAATTATACATTTTCTTCATCAATATAAAATACAATGTTTATGATTGTTGTTTGAATAAGTTGATTTTATGATGAAAAAATAATTATGCAAATAAAGAAATAATAATAGGTAATCTATTCCTAATTTACGTTATTTGTATTTTAAATGTTTTAGCAATATTTTATTGGCTCGAATCTCATTATTTTAATCGCTCTTGCGAGGCTAAACGTTTCGAATAAAAACTATTCTGAATGGAAAGCAATGTTCGTTCATTTGGGTACGGAAACAACATTCATCCACAAAACTATAATTTGAATAAGTACCTATAGACTTTATATGTGTAGGTATTGAAAATCAATAATTATAAATATAGAGAATGTTGCATTAAAATTTTGAATGAAAGCTTATAATGAATCCAAGTTCAATCCGAAGTTCGTCGGTAGCCTGGAGGTAGAGTCTCAGCCTCCGGAACAAGGGGTCCGTGGTTCGATCCCAGGTGCCGGCAAACTCCTGTTAGCTTTTAGCTTAGTGTGAAAGGTGTATAAGGTTGTATTTGGATTTATAACAAAACCCAGATATATCTTTTTAAAAAAAAACTCATTTTTTTTCAACTCATACTATCACTGCATTTCTCACAACTGAGGTAGCCAGCGGAAAACTATATACAATAAATACGCTAGTCGTCCTTTCCGTATCAATAAAAGTTAACAAATTCAGGATGAGAGGCTTACCACATACTTATCTGAATTGCTACTACTATACTATACCCTCACGCCATGTCCCAGGAGGGATAGGCAGAGAGAACGGAACGCCATATAGATCTATCCTTACATACTTCTTTCGCTTCCTCTACATTCATCCAGTTTCTCATATATGCACGCCGATTTCTCTTACTCAGCACGCGTCCGTCCTTAAGAATTGGTCCACGTGGTTTTTGGACGTCCGCGCTTCCTCACACCCCTTCTTTCAGATAAATACATCCTCTTCGTCATCCTTTCATCTTGCATTCGCTCAACATGTCCAAACCATCTCAACTTGTTTACACGCATTCTGTCCACAACACTCCTCTCACATTCGCTCATTCTCCTGATATCCTCATTCTTCACTCTATCTCGCTACGTTTATCTGAATTGAATATGTAAAATGTCTTAATTTTACATATTTTATGAATATCTACATATTAATTAAGGACACTCGAAAACTTGTTCAGAGTGGGAAACCTTTTCTTCGCCGGATATTCCACGGATAACAAACAACTTCATAAGAAACAAAAACATTTTTAGAATCAGTGAGACACGAAACAATTTTTTTTTTACAATTTGAATGATATTTTTTAACAATGTAAAAAACCACACCAACTTTATACTAAGATAATCGATGTTTGTATCGACTCAACAAAGAGAGATTTTTTTTTCTATTTTATTTATAATGCTATCTTTTTATTATTTTTTGGCTCGATACATTGTTACACTACACCGTCCACACATCATATAAACATGATAATTGTTGTAAAGAGATACGATATGCAAAAGCTTGACGCAAAAAGAAACAGAAGCAGACATTTGATTTGACCTCTGACATCAAAGTTTCACAAACTGCTTTCAACAACATAGATATTAGATATACATACCTACATTGGATGTGTAAGTGGGTGAGTGTGTTTGTGTGTATGGATGTTAGTATGGGTGCGTGAACGTGTGTATTGTGTAGTTGAATGGAGTGGGGGAGGTAGCCAAAATAAAGTAAAGAATGTTAAAGCGCTGAGACAAAGTTAAAAACTGATTAATGTATGTCTAGGTACGGGTTCATGCCCAGTTAAGTACATTTTTATGACATGTTATATTTAAAATACTGTCAAATAAATAAGTAATAAATAAATTGAAACATTAAATTCACCAAATAAAATATTCATGCATTAATTCATATCATAACGGCATTTTCCACCAGGGGAATAAACAGAGGACAAACTGCATGTAATAAACATGCGCACTTCACACACTCCCACAAAAAAAATATTAATATGATAAAACCATAATAACAGATAGACAAATACATACATCATAATAGACCCGATTTAGTGTTACATGATAAACGTAATAAAATAACGTACCTAATAGACATCGCTGTTCCAAATACACATAATATACAAACAACCGTCGCAGAAAAAATACGTAAATATTTATTTATTTTTATTTATTTATTTATTTATTTATTTGGACAATAGACGGCATTTGCCTTTTACAATACATGATAAGTTAACAACATTACATTCTTCAAATTCTTCTAACATCAAAAAATGTATATAATTCAATATTAAATATAACAAAACCAATAATAATCCGATAGAAACAGAATTACATAATTTTAGACATCATTCGGTTAAATTATAAATAGCTCCAAGTATATATACATTAATACGCACCTACACAACCACAATACATTTATTAGCTGCATATAATCATAAAGGCATTTGGTCATCAATAATATAATGTACATAGGTATATAATAATCATGCTGCATCCACCTGCAGAACACAAACCATACACAACTACATAGGCATGTACCCATCCGTGCAACAATAATAATACTACTCAATGAGTCGCAGTACACGCACTGTGGTGCAAGCCAATGCTTTTAGACAAAGTAATAAAATCTCCAATTAAATCCAATTACTAATTCTTTTAAAAACAATCAAAAATTAAAATCAGAATCACAATATACCACAAAATCAAGAATAAAAATAACACACACACACACATATAAAACAATTCATTTCTACAGAAACAATCAATACATAAAATAAAAGTAAAATCGGAAAAGAATAAAGCTAAATTATATTCTAGGAATACTTTTATAAACCATGAAAAAAAGCTGTCAACATGCAAAGATAAAACTACATATTCAAGTATTTCATCTCATTTTTACTGCAACAAAAACAAACTCCACAGCAAACAAAATTGAAATCACATATAATCAAATATAAAAACACGAAATATTAATCAGACAAATATAAAAGAACAAAACTGTGATTTTTATCAAGTTTAGAATTAAATAAATTATCAAAGATATAATAAATTATCAATCAAAGAAATTATCAGTAAATATAAAAACGTAAAATTATCAGCACATATAAAAATGTAAAAACAAAAAATTTTTTTTTTTATTTTTTTTTTTAAATAATAAATATATATGTTTATATAATTATATAAATTATCACACATAATCAAATATAAAACGGGATATATAAAAACAAGAAAAGCATATACGCGAATAAAACTGTAATTTTAATCAAGCTTCGAATTAAATAAATTGGTTTGCCCAAAACAATATTGTTATGGGAAGATCTTGAAAAACGCATCAAACATACGTCCTCCTAACTATACTCCTTAAGTATTGCTATTTGAGGAAAATATTGCCTTTAAATGAAGTTTAAAAGCCGGTAGTTCCATATTGAATATATCAACATTCATTAAGTATTTATTACCCAAAAAATGTAACCGTGGCACCACTGTGTGTTTTATGTAGTTAGTGCTATAGTTATCTATATAGAATAAATCGTGATTTCTAGTATTGCGCGTAGGTACCCGAAATTTAACAAGCTGAAGTAAATCAGGGTTGTCAAAATAATCTCTAATAATTTTGAATAATAAAATTAAGTCACTCATCGTTCTTCTATTTTCCAATGTTTCCATATTCAATTGTGACAACAAAAAATCATAGTTTATATCTTCCCGTGGTATCCCCATTTTGTAGTTAACGAATCTTAAAAATTTCCGTTGAATTCGTTCTAAGTTATTTATATGAATGTTATATGTGGGTGACCAAATAGAAGAATTAAATTCAAGTAAACTCCGGACAAGTGACTTGTACAACAATGCAATAGTGTGGACATTATTAAAGTCATTCACAGTACGTAAGACAAATCCTAAGGTTTTCAGTGCCTTGCCCATTAGTTCGTTTATGTGATTAACGAATGATAGCTTTTCATCGAATACAACTCCGAGGTCTCGCATCTCCCCTACCGATTCTAGTTTACAATTTTCAATCTGATAGTCAAAACGAATGATATTTTTGCTTCTAGAAAAGGTAATGTACTGACATTTCTCGATATTCAAAAATAAACGATTTCTTAGGCACCAGGTATTCAGGACATTGAGGTTTTCCTGGAGAACCTGGCAATCATGAATATTTTGTATGTCCTTGAATATCTTTAAGTCATCAGCGAACAGCAGGCATCTGACATCTTTCATTTCGCGAGTCAAGTCATTTATGAAGACAAGGAACAAAATGGGAGATAAGTGGCTTCCTTACATATACAGAACTAGCAGGAGAAATAAAAAATATTTGGCATTCTAGATCCGTTTATATAATACCTTTAGTCATGTCAGCTACAGGGGTAACTCCGAAATCTTTAATAAATAATTTACAAAAAATAGATTTACCGGTTAATTTGTATATTAAAATTCAAAAATCTATTATAATAAACACTTGTAATATTGTAAAAAAGTTTTTGAACACAGATATTTCAGGCACAATGCTGGTATTTTGATCCCGCGTTTTGAGCCTAATCCTTTGATATCCTGTATATCTGGATAGGTGAATTTTTCCCGGCATTAGACTGTTAAGTTTTTGTGTGACCATGACTGATCATATGGAGACTTATCTGGTTGTATAATGCTGAGAAGTGTGGATGGCAATTCTGCCGCCGCGTAAAAAAAAATAAAGTTTAAAAATAGTAAATATTTTGTCTATACTATCATGATATAATTTGTTTTATTGTAATTAAAATATTTTAGAATATCAGATCGGATATTGAAAAAATAAAATAGACTACAAAAAAACAACATTTCATTCCTAAGTCTCAACTAACGAAAATTATGTGCTCGTACTTTGTTGCGTGTCTGTTGTGTGTGCGTGTGTGTGTGTGTGTGTGTTTTTTTTTCTTGACATTCGAGTCACATTGTGTGAAGTTTGTATTATATAGGCAGATGAATATCATACCAATCTAAATAATATAATTTGTTTGTATGTTTTTATGTTTCTTAATAAGAACAAAGAATAATATTTGATGAAATAAAATTTCCCTCTGTATTAACTTTATGTATCTTTCCAATACGATCGATAAATCATTCATATAGTAAGCTGCAAAATAATTATATTGATTTTTATTTTAGCTTTATATGTATATTGTTTTAACTAATAGAGGTGAACTTTCATAATCAAACTATCTGGATGTGTTGCAATTGAAAACTTTGTAGTTATTTATTTTTTATGTCGAGAATTGAATGCTTTAAGATTGCATATGCATACGAAAATTATTACTTTATTTCACAACACATTATATAACACAGAGTTCACGGTAAGGAATAGGATCCAATTCCTTTTTGAAAGGTTTCCAATGAGCTGTAAAAGACAAATATTCGAAAACCTCAAGTGTAGGAAATAAACAAATAAAACTCAAATTTTTGAATGGCACAGACAGGGTAACCTGGATGTTTATTACATGCAGTTAATCCTCTGGCTACCCAACGTGCCGTGATGGTATAGTAACAGTACAAGTATAGCTCTTTATTTTACATGAAATCCATCAAGACCACATCAAAATTCTAAATATGTAAAGATAGATTTTTTTTGTTTATTAGTAGTATCAATCTTACCGTGCTATTTATTTCAGCTATATAAATTTATTTCTGCTATATAAATTTATTTCTGCTATATAAATTTATTTCTGCTTTATAAATTTATTTCTGCTATATAAATTTATTTCTGCTATATAAATTTATTTCTGCTATATAAAAAAATTCTGAGCGATACCGAGTTTAAGCTAGTACAGTATATGTTTGTTTGATCCGTTGTCACACCGGTGTGAATTATTGCCTCCGGGAAGTCTATTTTAGCGCCCCGTTGAGATTAAGCCGCGACTTACAAACATACTACAGTATACACAGAATACACCATACAGTAACAACGTTTGCATAGCGTTTTATTGTGTGCTTAGATATCGATGACAGTACCTACTCTAGTTGGAACGTACGAATTGTAGGTACTAAAGGCAATTCTCATGAACACTTGTTGACCATTTGACAATCGTATGCTACAATCACGACACCGTATTATGAACTAACATAACACACAATTGTGTCATGTCATGATTACTTACAATGTATCAAATGTTACAACTTCTACTATACCATCACGGCATATCCCACAAGTGAGGTAGCAAGCAAACCAGCTGCGTGTTATAAATAGACAATCCGTCCTCTCCCTCCCAACAAAATATTAAGAAATTTAGGATGGGTGGCAAACCTCATCGTTGAATTTTAAATTTTAAATTTCTTTATGTTTTAGAACACCTGTCATTAATAGGACACTCGAAAACTCTCAGAAAAGAGTGGAAGACCAATTCTGACCAATCAAATGGATTAATAAATATTTCAATTTTTGAAACTGTTCTTTTTAAAGATGTACCTATCTGGTTTTTGATATAAACCCAAATACAACTTTATACACCTTTCACAGTAAGCTAAAAGCTTGTGTCGTGAAAGGGGAGCCTGCCGGCACCTGGGATTGAACCGCAGACCCCTTGTTGATGATAATTAATAAAAATTAATGACTTAATGAAAAAATATACTATTGATTATCTGAAAATGGCTACCAGACAAATTGTGTTAGAAAGACTTCATTTGATTTGGAATGGCTAAAGGTCCTGAAAGCAGCAATGGGCAAGGTCCTCTGGAGGAATAATGAGGCGTAATAGACCCCAAAGACAAGGTGAAGAAAATTAATATACCTAATCCAAAAAAGGACTTAGGATGATGAAATTCAATTGAAGTAAAGCAGATCATGGTTTCTGAATGGATGTTCTGATAGTCTACTGTTGGTTTTTGAATCAACTGGCGATTGAAATACCTACTGTGTAGTATTGTCGCCTGCAAGTATGTTTTTTTGTTACATAGATACTCGCTTGTTTATTTTGAATTTTTCTTTTTTAATATTTATGGGCATACGTTTATTATTAATATTGAAACTCTAAAAGTTATTGTATTGATTTTTGAATTGATTTATCATATAAAAAGTTCTTGCCGTTTAATGTTTTAATAAATAAAATAGCTAAACAAGAACTTAGGTTCTTATTTAGTACTTAACTTTTAGGACGTGAATCAAAGTGTCTCAAAATTTGGTGTGTAAACAATATTTATTTTAGGTATGAATAAGTCTTATTAAAATTTGGATGATCGGTCATTACACCTTGTACTATAAACGCTAAAACATGTTGTTACTTAAATGTAACTCCGTGATAGTTTAATTGAATAATATATCCATGAACAAATGTAAGTATATGTGTATTTATATTAATATGATTTAATAACGTAGTCCAATTAAATAGATATAAATAGCAGTTGCTAAATAACATGCAATAATTATTAAATTATTATTAATATTTAACCGGTGCAGTCTTCGCCATCATAAGAAGTGAAACAGTGAATATTATAATTTATTAGCAGCGATATGATAATGTGATTAACTTGATGATGTACAGTGAGTGCAAGTTAGTTTAGTTTAGTATATTTTAGCAGATATTATATGCAATGATAGTATTGCAGTAGGTAATGAAAATTCTTGAATAACGTTGTTAGTCTTAACACTCTGTGAATGGCATTCTTTTTCTGTATTTTAGAGAAACTCGAACTCGTAGTATATTTAAATAAATCATTTTGAACGCAATTTATTAATATAAGACTTGAATAAAATGAGCCTGACTAAAAATTCTAGAATTTTTTTTCCTATTCATTTTTCAAGGAAAGGAAAACAAACAACTAACATTCGTCCGCAGTTCATTGTCATTTTTGTCATTCATTATTCTGAACTGAAACCTATACACGAATGGTTTCATTAAAATATTGCATTTCTAGCGATAAACATTGCAAACTCCGACATGACTTTTATTACGTTCGAAAAGGAATTTTTTGATAAAAAGCACGATAAGAAAATCACACCACAGAGGATTAACACATACTGCTACATAATATTATAAAATGAGAACGGTAGCAATTGTTATAACAAGAACACCTGTTACATAAATATTTCTGCAATGTTGTACGTATATATTGTATTACTCAACTATTAGGCATATTATTGTTTTGTTTAAATAACATCAAAATGATATACGACGTGCACATTCAGAAATTATTATTTGTTTTGCATTAAGATTAATGAGAGAGATCATATATTACCAATAATAATTACAAATGCAACAAGGTAGAATCTATGAATAGATATTATATTATTTTAGAAGTCAGATACAAGTATTTCAATAGAATATTTTTTCTTACTTCTTTTAAAATAAATAAGAATAACAGTACGTTTGCATTGTACACTTCTTCGCTGGTATCTTTTATTTTTTTATTTATTTATTTAAGAAAATAAAAAATAAAAGTACTATTCAAAATAAATATGAAAATAATCAGTTTCAGAGGTAAGGAAATCTCTTTATTATGTATGTGCATTATTACAATCCTGTGGCAAGGTAATCCGTTTATAATATACTCTATTTCTAAATATCATATTTTAGAATGTTTTTTTTATCGAATTTTCTAATCTACAATATCCATTAAAAATTATGCTGACTTTTTTAGATGGAAATTCAGCTAGCACATAAATAAATGTTGAATTGAATATTTTATATCTCTCAATACGATAGAAATCCACCTCTATCCGCCAAAACAACGATTCTAAAAAACTGATTTATAAACAAAAACATTTTAGTCCATGGCAACCAATCCACAGGTCTTTATTGTAAATTTTTCAATAAGGCAACTTGCACATCTGAACCAATCACATGTCTTTATTTTAAATTTTTCAATAAGGTATATTGCACAAAGTAAGCAATTTCAAAACACTGTAATATATCAACTATCATTTGACGAGAGGCGAGATGTAACTCTCTTTGATTTACACTGTTGAGAAATAAAAACGCCTCAATCCAAAATTTCTTTGTGTTTCAGAAATGATATGCATGAATATTAATGCAGAAAAAACATTTTCAAAACAAAATTTATATATTATACATAGAAAAAGAATAGATCAGTTTTCTTATTTTCAATGTTCTAGGATCGAAGAGTATTTGTATCAAAAGCCCTCATATAAAATTAAGTAAATAATATATCACGATTTTTTAGTCGCAAAATATATTCAATTTTATTGAATATAGATATAAAAAAAAATGACATAAATATTTTTTACGAATGTTAATAATCATTAAGATTCATTTGATTTAATATTATCAAAAATGCGCGCAATAAATTTGAAAAGTGAGAAGATGTCGTAAAATCATAGTTTATGATATGATACGTATTCGTTGTTTGTTTTGATTTTTGCAAACCAGTAACAAGCTAGACACAAATAGGTATACACTAACAACTCTTCATCAGTTGACACTGCGTACTATAAACAATAATTCCAAAGCTTCACTTAACGCCCAGACTTGGCAGATTTATTAAATGAATTACGACCACACCAGTGCAAGTCACAAGATCTAGAGAACACTATATATCAGAGGTTTTACAGACTGAGAAAATATACGTATCGCCGATAAATATGCGTGTTACTAGTTTTTCGCATTCAAATATCACTCATGAAGAAATTTGACATAACCTGGCAAAATTTCATTGATTAAAGGTATCAAAACATCATTGATTGTATCGGTATTAATTTTGTAATACTTCATTTTAAATTAATAAGAAAATGAATTTTTATTTTAATTGTCTAATGTTACTATTGAGTTTAACTAACGCACGACCAGTTTCGCTGTCTCCGAGTTTACATCATCAGGTGCTGATCTATATAAGATAGTGTCTTTATACTAGTAGTATATCAGCACCTGATCTATACTTTGTAGTATATTTTTAATAATAATAATAATAATAATCGGACTATTTATATGTGGCGCCGTTTAATGATCCGTGACCATCTCAAGGGCGCCGTGACTTCTCCCGAACAGTAGTGTTTTCAACTTGGTTCTAAACGTGGTTGTGGACTGATTCACCCTCAGATCTGTGGGCAGTCTGTTCCAGACGGATGGCGCGGCGGCTCTGAAGCTCCTTTCTGCAAATTTGGAGGTGTTCGCCATATTGGGTTTCACGAGTTTGTTGACAGCAGAAGAGGCCGAGCGCAGCGGTCGTCTCGGAGTTTCGTCGACGGAACAGATTTCGGTTAGACATGTGGGTGCCGTGCCGCATAAGGCCTTGTGGACAGTGAGACACAATTTAAACTCCACTCTCTCTGGGACCCTCAGCCAATGTAGATCTTTTAGTAGTGGAGTGATGTGGCAACGCTTGTTCTCTCTGTAGATAGTCCTGGCGGCAGCATTAAAAGCCATCTGGAGGCGATTGAGAAGAGTCTGGGGCAGTCCTGTGTATATGATGTTGCAGTAATCCAGACGAGAGATGACAAAGGAGGCGATCAGACTTTTTACTGCATCTACAGATAGATTATTGGATACGAGATGCAGTTGACGAATGTGGAAAAAGGCTGTGCTTACTGTCCTGGATACTTGGGCTTCCATGGAGAGTGCTTCGTCCAGTAAGACGCCGAGAACGGATATTGTGCGCGATGGTGTTATGTTGGTGCCAGCGACAGAGATTTGTTTGGTGTCTATGAGATGTTGGCGTCCTGGGGAGGCAACCCACATAAATTCGGTTTTGGTTGGATTCAGTTTTAGGCGTCTCTGGGCCAATAATATAGTAGATCAGCACCTGATGATGCAAACTCGGAGTCCGCGAAACCGGTAGTGTGCTAGTTATACTGAATAGTACCTGAATTAGTTATACTGAATATACCTTACCATATCGCTTAACAATAACACAATTGGCCGACCAAAAGGAAACTATAGAGATGTTTAAACTTAACATATACCTTATACAATGTTTGAGATAAAACATACCCAGGATGTAAATGCACGCATACAAATGGTTTAAAAAAATTTCATAAATCTTTTCATTCCCTATAAAGTTTCGAAACATATTACACAGTATGAATAGCGCTTTAGAGATATTCGAAGATAATGTCTAGAAGTGTAAGGACACATGACGGGAGGGGGGGAGGGAGTTAAAGACGATGATATGTATGATGACTAGCGATTGATTCATGGACGGCATATGGCAACGGAATTGGATACAACGACATCACTGGGAATTCTCTATCAATCAACTGTTGAATTATATCTAAAATCTAATAATATTACTACTACATATTATTATCGTGTCTATATTAGAAATAAATACATACAAACGCATTAAAATATATCTATACTTTTTGTTGTCAACAAACTTATGGATTTTATGACTAGGAATGATATGTTTCCAAACTTCCCTATAAAAAGGTACTTAAAATACTTTCTGTGAGGTCTCCAGATAAGAATAGATCCCTCAATAAGCAGAAGTTTAAATTTGATCATACATATTTCTCATAACGTTGCAAAATTTGAATGAATAACGTGCTGATTTTCAAACATATTTTGAAATACCACAGATTAATCATTCCAACTGATCACACTCATCCATAGTCAACCTATTTGAATAGGTATTAACTAGGCGCCTACACTTCTAGTAAGTAAAAAATCCAGTCCCCGACATCCAATTGTGTCAAAAAATTCATAACATGTGCTGATTTTATTTTTCTGCAAGCCTTTCAGATGCCATACTATTTTATGACAAGGCGTTGCAGGTCCTATGACATGGTATAGGCTTTCTGCCGATGTGTGGCGTCAAACCAGCATCACCGGCTTTAGAAGCAAAATAAAAGCCGCTATTTTCACCAGTACCCTTGAACTACTACTACTATACCATCACGGCATATCCCACAACTGGGGTAACCAGCAGACCAGCTGCATGTAAGAAACATGCAAGCTGTCCTCTTCGTGCCAATATAAAATCAAGACATTCAGGATGGGTGGCAAACCTCATCGCTGAATTTAAGATGTACAATGTCTTAATTTTTTCGAATACCTGCCTTTTACAGGACACTCGAAAACTTCAGGAGAAGAGTGGGAGACCAATTCTTTACCGGGTGCTCCACCCTTGAAACAGTCGAAAGATTTAAAAACGACGCCAAAGAAAGAAATCTTCCAAATTCATCATTATCTTTCTGTGAGTTATGAATGTCATACAAAAGGCATAGGAATATTTTTAAAATATCACATTATAAAGTATACAATATTTTCAATTTAATATGCATACTTTTTAATATGAATGCCACCCATTCTGAATAGCTATACCTTATTTTATAAGGCATAGGCTGGACAAATTGTAAGTTTTCTATTTTAATAAATTCTCAATACCCTAAGTTATTACCTAGTGTGTAATTTCATTGTAGTGATGTATTTCATAATAAAAAAGAGTAGACGTTAGTAGTTAAATAAATATATAGGTTTCTCCTTCTTATTCTCAAACAATTTATGTGATTTTTTTTAAATACACAAAACTCTGCTAATGATAAATTGGTTATATTTAAAAAAAAAAAATAGCTAATGTGAATACTTCTGCAACCAGTTTGGTGGTTATTCAAGCTTTTCATTAAATTCACCGACTAAATAATTAAGAAAAACACATTATAATTTATATTAAAGTTATAATAATCAACCTAAGGCTACTGTGCAGACAGCAAACAATAGGTACGTTACGGACGGTGTGATACAATATTGAGTAAAGCCAAAAATTTAAAAAAATAGTTTCATAATTCAAAACTTTTAAACATACCGCCCTTGAGGTGGATTTTTTCACAAAACGGCGCTTTACAAATCATCCAAATAATAATAATAATAATACCATACCTTCACAATACCCACATCAACCACTTCGATTGTTGGAGAAGGCAGAAGGTAGGCCACACCAGGAGAAGCTGGCAAGGATAAAGGCAAATATGAGTGAAAAGTTTAGAGTGCCCATAGGTCCCGAAAACATCAATAGAAAGAGATCTCTATAGAAATTACCTAGACGTAATGCTCCCCCCCCCCACCCTCCTAACAAGAACAAAGGAATGAAGTTGAAAGTGTGTATGTACAATACTCATACATTAATAGTATTGAGTCGACACAAATCCTCGAGTATCTCAATTCGAAATTGGTGTGACTCACTTTGTAAAACAGCATCCATACCAAAAAGGTTATTTATTTAATATAAATAAAACCCTTATTTTTATTAAGCACTTCAACATTGATTTTGTAAATTGCGAGACGGCTTTCAATAGCTTGCCCCCTCAACATCGATTAAACGTAAAGACAAATGTTTATTTTTATAAATTAAACTTGAACTTCCACCAAGAACCGTCGTTCGATAATATTAATTAAATATTATTTGTTAACTATTTTTAATTTGCCTCAATTACAGGTTATTTTAGTTTGATACATTGTTGCGTAATATCGTAGATACATATCTAAATTAATATTACGTTAACTTATGTTATTTAAATACTTATTATTATTATTATTTAAGTTTTTCGTAACAGTACCTAATAAATCTTCTGTCATCTCGACCTTAAAATAACCAATTAATTCAATTCAACAATAGACTTATCACCACGTCACGAACTTTCATCAGCTGTGACATTCATACACCAAAACTTATTTTCGTCTCAGAAAATAGAATCCATTGTTTTCTAACAAACATATTAATTTATATTAAAATAACAACACTAAAAAACTTTTAAAACAACAGAGTATAACAATGGTTTGTATTGTTACTAGCTATAAATCCGCTAGCGATCGGGAAACATTAATCAAATTGACTCAAAATCATCGTGTCGAAATACCAGTAAGATTCGAAAACTACATTTCAAATCCAATACATTTTTTTTTAATTAATGTTTATGGTGAATTTATTTGTAAAGACAACAAAATGTTGATACAAACACGTTGGTATTGTATGTATTTCACAGTTTATGTTTGTCATGATTTAAAAATTGCTGTATTTGTTTGTTAATACAAACATTAGATTTAAAGGAAAAAAATGCGTTAAATATAATGAAATTGAAAACTGTTGCTTTTAAAATATTGATTGATAGTTCACAGAGTCTCAATTAACTTTTTAAAAACTATCTATACTACTTTCGTCTGTATTGCTTAATTTAGTTGCCCATAGAGGACATATTCTCTTCATGTTGGTTATATAATATGTAGTTCTATAATTATAATGATGCGCTCTGTCTTCTTCTTACAAACATTTTTACATTTTTACGAACGAACATAAATATTTATATTATATGTGATTATTGTCAATATAGAAACTGCTACTGGATTGAAATAAAATTAAGTAGGTAGGCACTTGTATTGTTAAGACTCGTGTGTGAGATATCTATACATCAAATTGTGACAGCTTTTTCAAAACAAGCGTGAATTTGATTTGTAGCAAAGTGATACAACTACTAATGTTGAAAAATTCCGTTCAAATGTCTTGAGTAAACTTATTTGTTGAATGAAACTAAAATAATTTTATTTTGGCTATTAGTTTCTTTAATCTTTTCAAAACGGGATACTTCAAACGTTGTGGTGAATGTAGAATTATTGGTATTCAGGTATACGTTGGTCGAATTTTTGGCGAATTTTCGCTTTAAATGTTCGTCATATTAATTTTAGGATTACATATTATCTTTAATCGATAGGATGATGTGGCTTCTGAGGACAAAATGTTAATATCTTGAATAATTTAAAAATATCATCTTTAAGTTAATTGTTGAGTTGTTCATGGGTTAATGCTAACGATATCTATCATTAAAAAATATATTATAACATAGATATAATAATTTATAGTTTTTTGAGAGATTCAAAACTATGTTGTTGTCTTTACTTTAATAAAAAAAAATTATCGATATAAAAACATCAAATATTCAGCCATGTTATGTAACATCAGTTTATCTTTTAACTTTAGTATCTTTATTTCCAGGTTCACGTTGAAAAAATCAACGCGGTAAGAACATAATAGAGGACGAAACGTATAAGAAAATCCATGTTGAAAAATTCTTTAAGAAAATCATTCAAGTCAAGAGCTTTTTATCAAACCAGAGAGACATCAGACACGACTGTGATCATGTCATCGATGAATAAAGATGAATCTTTTATTTAGAGAAGTATGATTACTACACTGAAAAATTCCGGAGTTTACATAATAGCCTTTAATAAAAGCTCCGTATGCTTCTATAATATTTTGAGAGAAATTAAGTTGTATTATTTTAAAAATATATTTCGTAATATTTATACCATTTACCAGTTCAGAAAACGCAGGTGAAAAAAATATTGCGTAGATGTTTTCTGCATTGTTTATCCAACACCAAAGACAATCAGAATAAAAAAAATAGATAATGTTCGACACAGTCAAGTTATTTATCTTTACAGTAAGAAACTGAATATTATTAAATAGTCATTAACAATAAACATTAATAATAAAAAGGAATTTCTGGAATGTTAATCAGAATAATATAATATTTATTATTATCTTTAAAAAAATAACAACATCTTTGTTTAAGTCACAGAACATAACTTCTGAGGTGTTATCTTTGCTATGGTTTATCAATCAAGATAATAATAATATTATTTCCATCAAGAAGTGAATAACAATAAATGCAAGTTGATGCATTTTATGCTTATCTTTATAATAGTAATAATTCCATTGACTGATAGTAAGTGCACAGTTCAATTTATTAATACACCAATCCTAAAATATTCAGTCATTTTAATTTGTCGACAATTTTCAATAATATTTCATACTCTCGTTGTCTTATCTTTCAAAACATATTATTATTGTCTAATTAAAAAATTGATATCTGACGCGTTTTTTGGTTTTATTTAAGTACGTGTATTGTTAACAAAAATGTATGCCTGTTTGGTTGAGTTACATCAAGTCCTAAATTTTTATTATTCATAAATATGAGATGCTAGCAAAGCGAGGTACTTCTTTACTTCTAAGTACCACAATTCCTATAGCCAATCACCTTGATAACATTTTTAATTGAGTACAAAAGCATAAAAGTTACAGCTAAAATAAAATAATGGAATCGGTAAAAAAATAACAATAATTCAGAGATTTGAACACATCTACCATGTACTAAAAAATGTAATTCGCACAAAAGTTGTGATATGACTGAAAATTTTAGATTATACTAACTTACTTTCCGTTCCAGGTTTAAATTGTTTTATTCCAATAAATAGCGACAGACGAAGCCTTATAATTTCATAGAATCAGCAGGGTTACTCTTGACAAAACTAAACACGATCTTAATCTTGTCTTGATCTTGATCATACGACGCACGAAGGGACTATGGTCAAAAACATCGCGCTACCGCTAACGCGCGATCGGTTTGTGTGTATTTTTGGCCAATAGTCACTTCGTGCGTCGTATGATCAAGATCAAGACTAGATTAAGATCGTGTTTAGTTTTGACAAGAGTAGCCCTGCAGGTTTTTAGGATTACAGCTCAATAAAGATTATAATTTGTAGTTTCGCGTAAGAGCAAACAGTCGCGTAAGAGCAAACAATCGAAGTTTTGGTGTGTCCATTTGAAAGTGCGAAGGAGTGAAAGATGCGATAACAATTATTTTATTATGAAACATAACTTTGGACTTGTGCAGTAATAATAAACATAAACAATGATTATTGGTCATATTGTAACTCTGACTGAGGGAATTTATTATTGTTGCTGTACAATTTCTCGGTACTTAATAATGATCCTTTTAAAACGTGATGTCACTCACGGAATAGATTTCTCTTGACTTGCTTTATAATAATAAGCACATAATGAATGTTTTACAGTTATATGCGAGATATCAATATTGCAGTAAATGACACCAGACAATATTATTACGTAGGCTACACAACTTTATACATGTGCATTTGAACTGTAACATAGGAATAAATTGTGTTCCTCATTACTAATACTGAATCATATACCTAATTAGTACGAATTTGATACGATTAAGTTACGTAGCGCGCGATTAAGAATAAATCTCGCACTCTCTTCCGTAAGTTTTCGAAAGTCCAAATTTGATGTGAATAAAAGGTGACTTTTATATGTACTTTTATATATACTTTACTTTCATATACAGAATATGTGACCAAATTGGGATATTTTAAAGAATACAACTTAAACCAGTGATCACCTGGATGTCCACAATTGCCAGGGACCTGAAGGAGGCACAGTTGCGTTCGGAGGATGCATGGGACCGGGAAACTTG
The DNA here is from genome assembly GCA_947579605.1 of Athripsodes cinereus. Taxonomy (NCBI): domain Eukaryota; kingdom Metazoa; phylum Arthropoda; class Insecta; order Trichoptera; family Leptoceridae; genus Athripsodes; species Athripsodes cinereus. The sequence continues at coordinate 21,871,902 of OX388313.1, read as the reverse complement.
GAAGATAAGGAATAGGAGAGCCGACCCCAAGTAAATGGGATAAAGGCGAGGGCGACGAAAAAGAAAAAGAATAAAAAGAAAATTCATTTTACTTCTTAAATTCAACGATGAGGTATGCCACCCATTATATTAAATGCTGCTGGTCTACCGGCTATCCCACTTGTGGGATATATCGCAATGGAACAGTAGTTGATACGATTAATATGGAGACAGGAATTCTACAAACACACTAAATGTAATTATACATTATGTTGTCTATTTGGTTCTATCTATCCATCACCGTATTTCCCACAAGCGGAATAGTTAACAAAATGGTTCTAAATAATAAAAATAAAGGTTGTTTTCGTCATGGCATAGTATCTTCCGTAGGTGTATATCGCCATCTTAATATAATTTGATACTGTTTTTTTAACTCTATTTATAATAATGGTGTATAAAAAACAATAAATAAATTGATAAAACAAGATATTCGTATTAGGTGATATACCTCAAAGTTGAATTTAAATTATGAAATGTCATTTAAATGATGTTATGAATAACTGCGAATAACTGCCTTTTAAAGAACACTTTAAAATTTGGTTCAAAATATTATTTAATCCAAATTCTAACTATAAAGTAGGTACCCGCAGTGTTAACGACGTTAATTCTATCTAAAAAATAAATAAACATAAAAGTCATCAAAAGGTAAAGACCAACAACATCAGTCACAAGTATGATGTAGATTGTATTATTCTATGTGACTACAAATTAATGTTGAAACAAAGAATGTATGAAAGTATATAGTCGGTATCAAGTGATGAAAATGTTATAGTGGAATGTCTCTGAGGTGACGACTCAATAATCAAAGTGCACTCTCGTCATAGGGATGAACAGATAATTAAATTGAAGATACTGATACTTAAATTAGTGAAGTATAAATATTAATTGCAAGTATTGAAAATATTTTACTTCAAAATTACTTAAGGTTAAATTGGAGTAGTATTCATACTTCATATTATAAAATCGTCAATATTGTTTTGATAAAAATATGTACCTAATCTATATTCAATGTTCGTTAAAGTAAATTTCATGATTTAGGTTTCACAGATAGCAAGTCGAAATTATTTTTACTGCCTACATTAAGCTTTACAAGGTTCGTTTTTATTGGTTCATAAAATATGCAAGTAAAGTGATAAACAATATTGATATATTTTTTTTCAAAATTAGAGAATTTTTTTTTTCATTTTAACTTATAAACTTAAAACATGTTTATATTAGTTGCTTAGAAAAATATCAATTCCTAACAGTGGATGCAGATAAATTCACACATTTTAATGAGTAATATTGTAATTTCAACCCTTGTTAGTATAATGTATGTAATGTACATAGTTTTCGCGACGTGCAATCAGAGAAGTTCACGACACCGCGCACCGGGAATACCGATGTCAAGCGACGTATCAGTGGATGCCTAATTGCCAAAAAATAACAAGAGAAATCACTGTCTTGGCTCGTCTGCCAAATAAATAGTGCGGTAACACGCGACGCCTGCGACAAATTTACACGATTCAACAATACTTTACCGTTCTGGAACATCAATAATTATATTCAACAATACTTCACCGATCTGTAATTTTGATTAGATACATCTACAATTATTCAACGATTTCCATAGTTTAGTTTGCCAAACAAGGTAGGCACAGAGGATGGAACGCCATATTGACTTATCCTTACATACTTCTTTTGCTTCCTCTGCATTCATACAATTTCTTATACACGCACGTCAACTTCTCCTATTCAACATAAGCCGTCCTTCGTCCACGAATCCGAATTTATCCACGTGATCAAGCCAGATTGTTCTCGGACATCCGCGCTTTCTCAAACCCCCTCTTTTAGACAGTGATAATATAACAACAATAATAAAATATCTTAGGCAAAACGTCAAACTGTTCAAAGATTCCAACCTTATACAAGTTTTGATTGTAAGGAACTAATTAAAAACTATATTACGCTTAAAACTTTATTACGAATTCTGTTCAATAACTCAAAAAATTCATATTTAAAAAGAGTCATATTTAACAAATGCATAATAATTATACCTAACTCATTACGTCTAGTTAAAGTGAGAAATAAGCTATCACTGTTTCTACGACAGCAAGTATTTATTTACTTGGAAAGAAAATCAGAAGTGCATTATTTACAATATTTATTATAATTCTAAATTTGAATTCATTACCATTCACTCATTTGCTTATATTGGATAGGGAACTAAACCAGTATTGAGGGAACCGTGTGAACCGTACAGTAGTGTTTATGTATACAATAATAACTTATAGTCTTAGAGCGTTACGCCTTATTATGAATACGTCCATATTTCAGTCGGATTCTTGATAACTGATTGCCTCTGACAGAATTACTTCTTTCTACACAATAAATAGATATTATTTTTAGTACGAATAATATTCCCATCAACCTAGTACTGCTTCCGTTAATTATTATGTCTAATAATCAAACTATAAATATTTTAATCCGTTTATAAATATGTAGGTATGTTAATGATAATGATGATTCGGGATGATTTTGCTTTGACGCCATTCAACAGTTTCAAGGGCACTAGTGAATAGTGCAGTTTTTAATTCGCTTTTAAAGCTACATGGTCTCATGTTATATGCTGTTTATATCCGTTTAAGGCATCTAATCGAGATATTAATGTACTTTATATGAACTCTCATCTTTTGAGTATATTTCTGGATAGTAAAAATATATTACTTATTTTATTAATTGACAAAGATATTTCAATTTTTGTAGCACTGTGTCTAAAATTGAATATAAAAAATGTTTGTCATTCTTCGGGATTTCTCAAAATATTATCAATTCAAATTCATTTCATTGAACTAATTTTATATCAAATAACGAATTATTAAAATTCACCTTACAAAACATCATTACAAATCTGTTGAATTTTTTTCAAATAATTTCCCCATATTTACAGGAGTCATAAATGAATGCTCTTTACTTATGATACTATCTAAAGTGCGCTTTATAATAATTAATTGTTTACTCTCCGAGTATACCGGGTTTTTAGCTAGTATAATATAATAATTAAAATATATAATATACATCCATTAATCTCTGCGGTAGATAATATAGATATTACAGCACCGTAAGTAACAAGAAAAAGTTTTATTATGAAGAAAAAATATAATTTATTTGTTAAACGTTACCACACATGTTTTTTTTAAATATGCTATTATTATTATTATTATTATAAAATTATTTAAAATACCATAATATCGTAATTATTACAAACTTAAGTCATTTGAATAAAGTGTCCCTATGTATGTGTTTGCTTTTATTTCAATGCCCATAATAAAATAAGGTGTAAGAAATAAAATACATACATAAAGCCATGTGGAATTACATTACTAATTTTTGCTAAATTTTAATCTATTCTGATTCTTCCACCCATACCAAATGTTTTATTTTATTTTCACGTAAAGGACGACGTGTACATTCATTGGAGGGGCAGTGGTTGCGTGGACAGGTCGCCGGCACCGTGCGGCCTTAAGTGGTGCATTAAGTTTCTGATCACCTACTGTGAGATGAATATTTGATATCTGTAAACCCAAACAAATTACATGCAGTTAATCAAATTAAGTTTTTAAACTACTATAGATGACTCGTACACATTGAATTAGATCAGAAAATGGACATTAATATTTTTTGCCTAGTCTGAGGATCGAACCCACGACCCCTCGCTTGCAAGGCGAGTGTGTTAACCACTAGTCCAACCTAATGAATTAGGTACATACTAGTTAGGTATATTATATATACCGTGTGTACAGTAGTTTAAAAACTTAATTTGATTGACATCCACACTTCTGAGCAAGTGAAATCCAGTTTTCAACACAACAGACTGTGTTACATACAATAATCATACATGCAGTTAGTGCACTGGAAGGGATGCATTTCTGGCATATGTACCTACATTGATTGTTTTTTTATCTTAGCATCTCTAATTAAGTTATCTAAATTCTGGAGTGTAAGCTAGGTAGGTATTCAAAAAGCATTCAACATTTCAATTCAGTGACTCATGCCACTCACTTTAATGAAAAAAAAAATGTGTACGGTCATGCAGCAAGTCCACTAGCATCACCACTGTAGGAAATAGGTGATAGTACCTACACAGAAAGAGACACTTCATATTTTTTTCAACAATTTAATAAATTGGCTTAACTTAATCCATCAGTTAGTAGGGATGTATTTTACATGCGTTCGATCTGTAATCGATACGTACATACCTACTACATACGACAATAAAGTCAATATAATTAATAGTTTTGAAACAATGTAGAAGAGCAATATGTTATTACTCTTCAATAATAATTAATCTAGATTATATTATAAGTAGTCTGCATTGACAGAGCTTTAGACCATGTAACGTGTAATAGGAATAGGCTCAGAATAGAATAAGTCAAGAATCAACCATAACAATATGTTGCCACAAAGCAACATTGTTACCAACAGTATCATATCGAATTAGAAAATAATTTATATGTATCAGACGTTCTTCGATGTCTTAAACAAAATAGACAATCAAAATGACAGTTTTATTAGCAAGTATTTTGGTCAGCAGAAAAGTGCAAAACAAACATGATAATCAAATTCTAGACATCTACTGGTACTACTCAGCAAACTATTTATACATTAGTTTTAAACTTAGTTTTCCTATTTTATTGGATTTTTCACACCTGCTTGAGTGACAATGTTACAAATGTTACAAATGATGCTGTGCGCCGGCGCACCCAGCAGAGACCTGTAATCTCCATAATACAGGAGAGACGATGGTCATGGCTGGGACATGTTTTGAGAATGCCTAATGATAGTTGGCCAAAAAGAGCACTGTTCTTCCGTCCGCAGGGGTTCCGTCGGCCCGGGCGTCCCTCTTTCACAATACACCGTTCTTATGACAACGATATCAGAGCGCAAAGAATGTCGTGGAAAGAGGTGACGCAATTGGCACAGAGACGCTCTGAATGGAGGAGGCTGGTTTCTGCCCTGTGCTCCCGAGAGGAGCGTTGAGGGCGATGATGATGATGATGATGAGTGACAATATTAAGAATATAACTAATCACGAACCCCATCTGCACAACCAACCAATTGTGTAAACCCTCTTTTGTAAAAAAACAGGAAGAGTGTCCAGTTTCTTACGAATATTTTTGGTTGTGTTCATCATAAATAAACACCGAAAAGTTGCTGTTAGTTTACATTATATGCTAAACAGATGTCGAACATAATATATGTAATGGTTTAAAACAGAAATTGGTGGGATTGCTAAAAGTATTACCTATGGGTAAAGTGCATTTTAGCCAGCCTTAGCCGATTCGTAGACATCAAAACACTGATCATTTTCTCACTAATTTCATCGATATTTATAAAAAAAACTTACTCTATTATTCAAGGTAAATTACAATAACAAAAAATGTTTAATAATAATTCCACTGACTGTTTATCGTTGAATGATGTTTTGATTCTATTTCAGTCTTCTTACTACCAGTATTTCATTACATTATTACTACCAGACATGAGTATGTGATAATATGCAATTTTGTCGCCACACACTGAATTTCATACTATAGTCTAAACATTATATACATACGTACCAACTATGAAAAATATCTTACTGAATGATGACAATATTACTGCTATATTCGATGGCTTAAAGCACAAAAGACACATGTCCACTATTTATCCTCGAAACATGAGTAAACGATAATATTTGATAATATGTTTTAATCATGTCCAGCCTAGATACCTCACAGTTCTGAACCAATATTGCACATCAGCTTGAGAAGCGTTAATATTATTAATAAATGCGAGAATCTTTCAAACCGTGTACCTGGAGAGTGTTTGATGTGATTTTAAATGCGGTTCAAACATTTGTTCTGAAAAGTTTTCTTAAATGGAGATAGGTGGGACACATAGCTAGAAGCCCATATGACAAATATCCATAAAGTCTTTTACATCTTGGAGACCACGAGCAGTAACCAGGAGCATAGGAAGACCCCCAATGAGGTAGAGGGATGATATCACTCGACACGCTGGAATCAACTGGGTGCAGACAGTGTAGAATAGAATGACGTGAAAGGGAATGGTGGAGCCCTTCGTCCAGGAATGGACAGGAGTGGGCTGAGAAGAAGAAGACGAATAAAGTTTTCATAATAAAAGTTTATATTTGTCAATCGTTGCCCCTACTTTTCTTACTTAATTTGGTGATTTAGCTTAGGTCATTTATTTTTAATTAGCACTCATTGTATCCATTATGAAATACCTAAGCAATAATATAAATACTTATGTTACTATATGATGCGAATGAGTGCGTAAGGTCCCCACAATATTAAGAGTATTGTTATTAGAAATAATGTAAAGCTTCCCATAAAATGTGCAATAACTCTATTGTATACTGTGACATAACACGCTACCGTCATACCTTTAAGGTATATGTACATTCTTATAGCAGGAATCAAAATGCGGACAATAAGTAGGCACCTACCTACCTACACTTCATTATACGATTAATTCATCATATAATACATATACATCTTATATACATAGCGAATACCTCTGTAGATATAATATTAACTCAACACAATATTTTTGTCACTTGAAAATAATACAATGGAAGATATTTCTAACGATATTTTCATGTTCGAACCTTCTAAAGAAATTAACATAGGTATTATCTTCATGTTCTACTACTACACCATCACGGCACATCCCACTAGTGGGTTAGCTAGCAGACCAGCTGCATATAATAAACATGCTGGCCGTCCTCTCAGTGCCAATATAAAATGAAGACATTCAGGATGGGTGACAAACCTCATCGCTGAATTTTCTTCTTCTTTCTAGCACTTATTGCCGCTGAAGGCTCTTGGGGTCGACTTTTCTCAGGTTGCATATTCTTCTGTTCCGTTTATCATCTTCATCCAGGCCATTTCTCCACAGGATCTTATTGTATTGTGTCATCCAGGTATTCCTTAGTCATACCATTATTATTATAAATTTTATATATCATAAGATATCAATCATCTTCAATTCAACGATTAGGTATGCCACCCATCCTGAATATGTTACTTTATTTACGCACAGAGAGGATGACATGCAAGTTTTTAATATGATGCAGTTTACCAACTTGTTGGGAAGATGCAGCGATAGTACAGGAAATAATTGTAGTAGGTACTAGTAGTAGTACGAGATAGTAAAAATTATATCGAACGCTTTTACTCAATATTAATATGAAAGTATTATAATATTATACCTACATTAATTTTCCTGTTAATTAATATAATATATACTTTCCTAAAAGTGGAGTGTTAAATGATTCATAACTCAATATACTTTTATGTTATGTATTTTTTGACACAATGGGACGTCGGTCTTACTAGAAGATATTATGATATTCGTACATGCTACTTTAGTTCATGTTCTAGTAAAAAAAAACACCAATTAATTATATACGTCAATGATTAGGTACGTCATCCTTTCATAATGAAAATGTATTTGAATATATCGTACTGCAGAAAATAGACATATTCAAAATGGGTGACAAACCTCATTGTCGAGTTAAAGGTTTTAAATATATGAACCTACCTTTTACGTGACATACAATCGGAAGGACTACAGTCTTCAGGGGACATTACAGTTACATAGATAAGTATAAGATGCTTTTTGTTCACAGAATGTATGTAATCTATAAAACAATTTCCATCTTCAATTAAACGACGAATTATGTAACCCATTCTAAATGACTTATTGTTTATAAGTATAAAGAGGACAAACTGAAGTTGAACAATAATTGTAGTCAGTCCGCTGGCTACCCCACTTGTAAAAATTGCCGTGATGCTATTACTAGATACATAAATAAAGATAGATCGCGCCTTTGCGATAAACTCGCCCTCTGTATATTGATTGTATTTAATTTGAATGTATACCTTTTATGTAATTGTTTTTTATCAATGTACAGTAAAGAATGAATAAATAAATAAATAAATAAATAAAATTCATATAATTTTGCTTTCGAATTATATCCATGTTTATATTTCCATGGTTATATCGTAGTGATTTTGCTGGATACCCCATTTGTAAAAAGTGCCGTGATAGGTCCTATTACTAGATACATATACATATATGCGGTATTAACAAATGTTTGCTTTCGAAATATATCCATGGTTATATTATTTCCCAATAATGTGACCTACTATTTACGTCAGAACCATCATTAACATAATTTGTTCACGTCATATCATAATTCAGTTCACCAATGGTCGATACTACAAATCAGTTTAGGCATATAAAAGATATTAGGCGCGTTCAAAGGTGTGAATACAACAAACAACGCAACGGTAGCCGTTGTGTGGGAAACGTAATGCGAATATTCATCAAAATAAAGGTGAATGAATCACGAAGGAAGTGTTTAGTTTATGTATTGTTTGTATTGTCGTATGATTATTATTGATACCTTTCACGCATATGCCTACCATATACTGACAACAGTTTTCTTCCAGAAACACAATTGTGTAGTTGAAAAATTACAATATAATGCTAATCGGAATCCATAAAAAATGTATTATTTATTTTTAAAATTTTGTCTAATAAATGACGAGTTTCTACAGGAATCAGTAATATAATGTTTAAAGCTAAAATACCCAATATTGTCTCATTCATATGTAAAGCCAACTGTTTATCTCAATCTTTCTCAAAATAAAGCTTGCATTAATGATTGCATAGTGCTTGGAGTAACTTTGTGAAAGTTCATTTTAATAGAATTCAAATAGATTTAAATAAAACACTGTATTATCTTCACTATGAGTCTAATATTGTTCATAGTGAAAGTAATACAGTGTTTTATTTAAAACTTGCATTGTATAAAATCATATTTGAAGAACATATTGTTCATGCGAAGACATATAATTTAAGCAACAACACGGTTTGTAATAACATTAGTTTAACAGTAACTTTGTAAGTCGAAACCAGCTCACTATTCAATCAAATATTGAGTAAAACTAAAACGAATTGTGCTTTCTTCCATACATAAATGACGGGTGTTCTGTGTTCATCGAATAATTTGGTGATTGGTGAACACAATGACACGTATATTAATATTCACTATACAGTGATTACAAAATACCTGGAGCAATCCTAGATACATCAAGCCATAATAGGCTTGTGTCGTTAAGGTGAAGTAGATCTCTCTATTAAAAGACCACCTCACCACAAAGCAAGCCAATCAGTCGCCCTTCAAAGGGATGCAGGGCGTCTTTGCGGCCATTGATTCATCTCTTCCCAGGACATTGCTTAAGCTCTAATGGCATTAGAATAAGAACAGTTAATTTATTGTGAAAGAGAGATATCTAAGCTGTCAGAAAGTTTATGAGAACAATGCTTTTTTCAGTCATTAGACATCTTTAAAACACGTCCCAACCAGAACCATCGCTTTATTATACTCGTACAATACTATTAAACTTGTCATTAAATTACAATGTTTGAATTATAAAAGTATTTGTGACATTATCGTGTAAAAGAGACGTAAAATGATTGGGCATTTATTTAACGAATAATATTAATTCGTTTTAATGAGTAAATGTTGTATTTCGTTTTAAACGGTCATAATCATTTCCGCAGGGGGAACAATAAATATTTCAAAAGTCACATGGCATCCGGTTAATTTTTGTTTGATTAATACCTTAGTAAGATCTGTTTGTCGACGATCGACGATGAAGAACCGACAAAACAAACATCGATTATAATAATGTGGGTATTTTTATTACCATGTTTATTTAATAATTATTTATTAAATGTACCTTCCTATTTCAACATGAACATAAATTGAATATCTGATTTTCATATAAAATATGATAAAAAACTAAAGTGAATGTTAATAAGCAATTGTGATTTGGGCATGCGGAAAGAATGAATGAGGGCAGATAGAAAATAGTATTTCAATTTTTTGCGCATTGCGTTAAAGATTCTCAAAAAACTCCTCATTCAACCAAAGTTCAAGACAACCAAATAAAGAAGTTCTATGGAAACAAATATTTTGGGCGAAGTATGCAAGCTGAAATGTTTCATACAATCTTGCATTGCATTTCTTTTTATATGGGTATACATGATATTGCTAAAAAAATTAAAATAGGATATAAAAATTCAAATATTTGGTAAAAAAAAATAAACGTTTAATTTTAATCTTCACATAATTCATGCAGAAGCCCATAAATACATGTAGGTAGGTGTGTAGAATTAAATATTAACATACATAAATATAATTTATAAAAGTAGTCAACAGACACAACGACAATATTTGCAAAAGTTTGATTTACATGGATTTTAATTACCATATTATTCAGATTTCACAAAAATAACATTTTAACAAATTATCTAATACAAATTTTCAACATAAATTGGTAGCTCTAAACAATAGAGAATTATGATAACTAATAAATTTGTATAAAATATTCTAGAAAACAAGTACTTAATAATTTGTAAAACTCATAATAAAATACGTTATTTTGACAGTGTTTGCCATGTTAAGTCTTTAAAATACCCATTTTCCTTAGCGAAAGGTGAAAGTTTAAGGAAATAAATTAGATTTCTTCATAAAGATTATGTTGTTTAGTCAGTAGCTAAAGACAATATGCATATTTTCATTGTTTTAAAATATTATTATGTTTTATAATCCTGCTGACCAAAAGCATACATAAATACATTGTTCTACTTGACTTGGCGACTTGTTAAGTCCAAATACTCTCAAGAGACACTTATTTTTAAACAATCTCTTTCTATTAAGGAAAACTCAATGTTTGTTCTAATGAACCATAAAAAAGCCTACAAAACATTAAATTTGAAACTTTCCAATCATTTAGTCATATACTTGACCATAACCTAACTCTTACCTTACTCTTTTATCCACTCGTCAAAAGTGGTAATTTTGACCACTCTTCAATAACTTTGAATTAGATAATAGAGTATGAAATGCGTAAAACCACATCAGATTTATTAACTTTCAATAAATTTGATGAAAATACTCTAACCAGAACAATGCCACCCGAATTTGTGCTGATTTCTTAACTACTTTCATATTATAAACAAAACATAAAAAATTGACAATGAGCGAAAAACATTTATAAATGAATTGAGTTTAAAATGGAGATTGTAATTTTTGATATCTAAGCAAACAAAATATGACAATATAAGTCATCATTACACAATACAAGTCATAAACAACAACCTCTGTAGTCTGCACTTACTTGGGTTTACACGAAAACAAAAAAAAAACAACAACACATAAAAAATGTTAATAACTGTACTTAAAATAACAGTAAAATATTTTAATGTTGTATATTTATACATACGTTACATTAAAACATGATTTATCGATCTTATGATATTGTTATTATCAGTAGGAATATGTGTATAATGTAGGCATAATATTATAATATTTTTACTACCGAATTTACCTTAAAATATACCTAATATAATATATAATCCCAGTACCTATCAGACGTAGATTTATTGCTTTATTAAGAGATGCAAATTAGTGTTAACAAAATATTTTACTTTGCACGTAATTAAACAAGTGTACCTATGGCTTGAATCAAATCTAGGAAAGTAATTTAAAATGTAATCATAATTCTATATAACTACTTAGCTTCTCGTTAGTAAAAAACGTAATTTTTGCAATAGTTTTAGTAAAGAATATTATAATGTGATAAAATATTTCCATAAAATTGTTGAAAGTTTCTTATCAAACTTTTGACTAGAAAATTTATTTTCATTAATCAGGTTTTTAATGTATTCATTTAAAATCGGTAGTGAATCAATGTTTTTGTACACATGTTATTTACGCGTTTCTTGTAAATTTGTTACTGATTTAACGCTTTGTTTATTACTAATTAAAAACAATGTAATGCGAAATTATGTACTGTACAAGAATTTCTGTATGGAAATGTAGTAGTTTAATGAAGATTTGATGTATGAATAAACACCTTTATTCTTACAAAGGGGTTTATAACTACCTACCTACTGTTTATAATACGTAAATCATTACTTTTAAAATAACGATTATGTATGTACAATGAACACCCTATAACTTCGGTGAAACATGTTATAACTTTCTCATGGTATAGATTCCTACGATGATAAATACAACAAATATAATTATCAAAAAACTTTTTAACTACGTTTTTGCAAGGTAATATTGGATTCGGTCATATGCATAACACAATCGTTCATTTATTTTTATATGATCTACTCTTTAACGTTTTTTTTCAGAATAACAGGGAAATAGAAAGCTGCCAATATTGTCACCCCTATCCACAACATTACAAAAGCTAAATATCACTCATATAGGAAAGGCGTATTGAAAAGAAAGTACTTAAGTATTTTCAGTTGCCTACATTCGCAAAAACATCCACTTTCAATATTTATGTGCAAATTAAAATACAAAACTATGTAGATGATAAGTTGCATATAAAAATATAATATTTTTGTTTTGTGAAGTAGGTACCTGAGAAATAAATAGTCTTCCACTCTTTTCTGTAAGTTTTGAGAGTTCTGTAAAAAACAGTTGTTAAAAAAAATACGGACATTTTACGTCCTAAATTCAGCGATAAGATTTGCCACCCATCCTGAATGTCTTAAATTTTTTTGTTGGCACGGAGAAGGCAACTGCACATTTGTTATAGTCTACTGCCGTATATTTGTCGTGATGGTATAGAAGATGATGGTAAAGTAGGTACCTAATATTTACCTGATTGTGAACTTTACTTGTAAGTAATAGACCGCAAGTATCTAGCAAGTAGTAACAAGTGTTAAATGTAATACTTTATTAAGACGTGAGATTATAATAAATATTATTACTTTTATTCACATTCACTCGGTAATTAACCAATAAATTAACGTCAAACATAGGAAATCATAATAGAAAGTACATACATGTGGTTACTACTGAACTATGTGCTACTTGGTAAATCTATGATCGTATGTGAATCATTGGTAATATGAAACTAAGAAAAAACACATTTAATCCTTTGAAAGATTTATTAATGAATCATAATTATTATATGTACTTATGTATGTATGTTGGATGACTTATTGATAGATGATAATTATCTATCTTTTTTCTCATGCTGTATCCCATAGTGGAATAAACAGAGGAGTGAGATAAATAAGGTAAAATGATTCATTCACTGCGTCGGTATTTAGGTAGTAAAATTCCATAATGAAAATTATAAAAAATGATTTTTTCTACTATACTGATTTCTGTTGAGAAAGACGTCTTCCATTTATGAAGACATTGTTTATTCTAATCAAAATCGAGATTAACAATGTTATATGAAAGACGAAAGACGTCTCAATGAAAATCGTAAAATGAGAAAAAATTGTTTTTGATTTAAGATAAAATGAATCATAAACGAATAATATAAACTTACAACCGATGATCGCCGTATTTCTTTCGCGAGTAGTAAATGATATACCAACCTGAAAAAAAAGAAAAATATTGTGTAAGTAAATTTAAGTACATAGATATTATATTTGAATAAATATGAAACGTAAAACAGAAAAACATAGCAAACACACCACCACCCTAATACGTTAATCTAATAAATACTAAGTCCTAGAAAATTAATAGGTCCCCCACGGTCTACCTCTGTCCTGTAAAATGCAAGTATTCGTAAAACATGTAATATTATGAGACATTTTAAATTCTCACCTTTTGAAAATAATACTTATTTATAGCACGATTGATAGAATTTTTCTTCCTACGACGACAAAGAGGAATACCTCCCACACGACATTAGAAGAATCACTAGTGACTGATTACAGAAAGCATAGCTAAAAGCAGAAATATGTTCAGCAGTGGACAGGAATAGCTGCATAAGTCAAGTAAGTAACAGTAATCTATTCTCATATCAAAAATTCTTAATAACAATAAAAAATATTTTTAGTATTCACTTAAACTCTACACTAAATATGATATATTGAGGAGTATAGAATAATTTTATGTACCTATCTTTTATGTTGCATTTTATAATGTGAGAATAGACAGATAATTTTATAGCTGTTTTCTCATACAGAGCGAATGTGAATGGACATTATGTGTATTCTAAAGGTTATTTATCCTAACAAGGAGTCGTGCTATTTCCTCAAAGTTCTCTCATCAGATTGATGTCCGTGTAAATTGTAAGTGATGGAGTAATAAATTTCAATTTATCTGTAATGCAATAACGTAAGTACAAAATATACCAACTAGAATACCACTGCGTGATAATATAAATAATATGATACCAAGATATACCCGCAGTAAGAACATAAAATGTCAATTATATTGTTTTCATCAAAAATATTTATACAAAATTTGGATATTGGTTTTCTAGAAAACAATTAAGTAATCAGGTATTTTAAATGATTCATCGTTCAAATAAAATCTTTTATCTGCGTTTTTTTACATGAAAAAATATACCTAACTACTTTATTTTGTTTTTCTAAAAAGAGATAATTGAATCATGCTATAATTCAAACTTAGAGAGTGTAGGTTTCGCTAAATAGATTCTCAAGGTAAATACTATATTTTCCTCCTGATAGCGCCACGGTTAAAAGCTGCTATGGTATTATTGGTGGGAATAATTTTTTTAAATAATCTGCCACTAATTTCGCTACTAATTTTTGTCATTTGGACATACTGAAAGAATCTTTTCTTGAACAATGAACCGTGAAATAAATTATTTTTATATTATACAACCAGATAAGTCTCCATATGATCAGTCATGGTCACACAAAAACTTAACAGTCTAATGCCGGGAAAAATGCACCTATCCAGATATACAGGATATCAAAGGATTAGGCTCAGAACGCGGGATCAAAATACCAGCATTGTGCCTGAAATATCTGTGTTCAAAAACTTTTTTACAATATTACAAGTGTTTAGATTTTATTAGATAGATTTTTGAATTTTATTAATTTTATTTTATTTTAAGTTTTCATTTAAAGCATAACTTTTTATTCTCATTTAAAGTAACTGAATGTTTTATTTTTTCAAATTAAATAAATGACATCTATAACAGCCAATACCTAATGTGTGTGTATTATTTAATATTGATCAACAATATTATTAGTAAAAAATCATTAAGTTATGGTTTCTTATACAACAATTGAAGAAACATAAAAATAAATTAATCCACAGGTACAGTGCAGAGTGATATAGAGAAAGATTGCAATGTCTCGACATTGACAGACTATACACGAATAGTCTATAAACAAAGATAGACACAAATCAAAAGCGATTATAGGTCGATGAGATCACAATGCTCCCATCATATCACACAATTAGACGTCGGAGGAGCGGTGCCTTTGAACAATGTAGGATGACCAGGCGACAAAACAATCCGAGAAAATAAATAAATTAAATAATTTTCGAAATTATAAGACATTAAGTTGCAAAATATTTTTATCCAAGTTGTGAATAAAGACCGTTCTACAAAGCACTACTTTTGGTCACATGTTACAGGACATTCTTCAAAAATGACTCAGATAGCGCAATAGTCTCTCTCGTTTCATCCTATACAAAATGAACCTTATTATTAAATTGTCTGTACGAGTGATCACAAAAATAAAATCTACAAAATAACTAACCAACTAACAAATTTTATAAAATGAGTACCTACCTACACAAGTGTCTTCAATACAATTATGAAAAAGTATTGAAATAAAGCCAAAAAATAGGTAAATGGTTCGATTTTTTTTTTCTGAAGTGTCCCGTTTACTTACCTACTAAAGTGTACTCTCTTGAAATAATTCACAGATCTGATTGTGCATGGACATACTTCGTGCTCCGTGTCAATGCATCATGATCTCTTTGTTTCCTAGTATCTGCTTATGGAACTGATACTTCCACAGCACACCTATACTGAGAAATACAATAATATTCCATCCAAATTTATACCCTGAACCTCTGTATACTTAACTTATCGTCATTAGTTCTAGTGAAAACGTTTGCGTTAATATTGCTCATACATATTATTTAATTTTAATGATTTTAACCAAAGATTTGTTTTTCTATGTGTATTGTAAGTTTTGACTGTCTGAAATCAATAACAAATGTATATCTAATTCAATACAAAGAACAGATGTTGACAATTAATTAAACAACATAATTTTATCAATATTGTAATCTAGACTTTGCATATCATTGTACAGATCTATTATCAATAGAAAATAACAATAATAATAATAGATATGTATCACGAAATATTAAAGTCAAAGGTACAATATGATTGATTATAAACTATTTCAACAGGTAAAAATACTTCAAACAACGATGATAGTAATAATAATAGTATATAAAACATATTGCGGATCGAATCAGACAATTCATGTCTCTTGTGTCTTTCGGTATTTCGAAGGCATCCATCGAACGTCTGTTCAAAGAAAATTAGACTGATGGCCCGCCAGTGACTTGGCAAGTATTATTATTGATATCTCGGCCCCCAGGAATAATATATAGTATCTCTCTCTGATCGACTATTGACGCTGTGATACTATTGATTCCTTTTAATTGCTATTCTCTCGAATGATTGTCAATCGCAGTATCTAAGAAAGAGTATTATACTGATCACCAAATAGAGTCAGCTCTGCGTGAGATGAAAGCTTAGTACAATTGACCAATGAAACGACCGTTTGTGGTCGTCGTGTAATGTTGAAAGATAAAGATGATGATTTTTATCAAACTTAATCACTTTTGTTATGATATGGCATTGTGAGTCTTGTGATGAGCACATTGTTGTTAAAGAGATCTATTCATTTATGGTTTCAAACACGGTTATTCATTAATTAACTGTACTTAGAAATCATAAATTACTATCTATACTATACTACTATCCTATACCCTCACGCCGTGTCCCAAGTGGGGTAGGCAGAGAGAACGGAACGCCAAACAGATCTATCTTTACACACTTCCTTCGCTTCCTCCACATTCATACAGTTCCTCATACACGCACGTCGGTTCCTCTTACTCAACACGCGGCCATCCTTGAGAATTTGATCCACGTGATCAAGCCACGTGGTTCTCGGACGCCCGCGTTTCCTCACACCCTTTCTTTCAGATAAGTATATCCTCTTTGTCATTCTTTCCTCTTTCATTCGTTCCACATGACCAAACCATCTCAATTTATTTACACGCATTCTGTCCACAACAGTCTTCTTGCATCCGCTCATTCTTCTAATATCCTCATTCTTCACTCTATCACGCAGCGTTTTACCAACCATTCTTCTCAACGATCGCATCTCTACTGCATTTATTCCACTTTCGTCCTTCTTCAACCACGTCCATGTCTCGCTTGCATACGTAAGTGACGGTACCAGAATGGTATTGTGCACCAGCATTTTAGCCATGTTCGACACATTGTCATTGCTGACAATGGGTCGAAGTGCTCCAAACATTCGTCACCAACTTTAATCTCGCAAATCGTTTTTTCATTCTCTCTTTCAAAAACAAGAACTTTCGTCTTCATAACGTTCATTTTCAAACCATTCAAATTGCAACTATCATACACACACGTAACAATCTCTTGTAAGTCCCTTTCACTCTCAGCCATTAACACCAAATCATCTGCGTACATCAATGCATTCACCCGAAACCCATTCAGCTCGACACCAACATCCATCTCTTTCACAGGTCGCATACAGTAGTCGAAGAATAGGTTGAACAGCCACGGAGACATGACACAACCTTGCTTCACTCCTTTGGTGAGGACAAACCACTCCGAGAGAGTGTTATTTACCCTCACGCAAGCGGAGCTTCCCACGTAAAGTGAAGATATTGCGCGGATCAACCGGCTGCTCACCCCATACTCCGACAACACGCGCCACAACCTTTCCCGGTCCACTCGATCATATGCTTTCTCCAGATCCACGAACGCACAAAAAAGCCTCTGGTGTTTACCCAGAAACTTCTCTATAACCATTCGCAGGGAGAAGATCTGATCGGTGCACCCTCTGCCATTCAAAAAAGCTCCTTGCGCATCCCATATCTTACACTCAGTTATCTTTCGTACTCTCTCAATCAAAATTCTACCATACAGTTTCCCTATTGAGCTCAGCAAGCTAATAGCCCGATAACTCCCGCATTCAAGCCTAGAGCCTTTCCCTTTGTACAGGGGGCAGATGATAGCCCTCTTCCAATCCTCTGGTGTAACACCTTCTCTCCAACAATCGTTGAAAAGCTCCAAACACCACGCGAGAGCCCCCGGTCCACCAGACTTGATGAGCTCAACGGCAACACAATCATACCCTACAGCTTTACCGCACTTCGCTTTTTTTAATGCATTCAAAATCTCATTCATGTCTATCATATCGTTTTCATTCACACTGCTTTCACTGTCGTCATACTCATTTGCATTTGTACCATCACATTCAAACAGATCTTCGAAATATTCCTTCCATCTCTGTAGCACACATTCATCATTCACTAACACACATCCATCCTTGTCTTTTATCCCTTTCATACTGTTCACACTTGAACCCGTCCTCTTTCGTTTCACTTCCTTCCAAAAAATCTTCATATTTTCACTCGCATACGTAGACAATTTCTTACATTCTTCATCTTCAAGCATTTTTTTCTTCATTTTCACAACTTCACGCACTTCCTTCTTGCATGTCTTGTAAACTTCTTTCTTTCGCTCTTTTTCACATGTGTCACACTGTTTCACATTCAGTAAGTCTTTCCAAGCATTCTTCTTCTTATCTACAGCTTCTTTCACATCATTATCCCACCATGCATCGCCTTTCTTACGTCCAACTTTAGCTTCACCACATGTTTCTTTTGCACTTCCTACAAGCACACTTTTTAAGACATCCCACCTTTCATTCATCGTTAGATCATTCTTTTCGTTCGTACTCAGCTTCTCATTCACAGTTTTTACATATTCATTCTTTACACTCTCATCTTTCAGTTTTTCGACTCTCAATCTCATAGCTGGCGTGGACTTTTGCGTTCTCGAACGCCAACCGGAGAATAGATTTATTCTTGAGACGACAAGAAAATGATCCGTCTCCAGCTCAGCGCCTCGATACACTCTAGTATCCGTGGTCGCCTTCCTGAGACGAGAGTCCACACACACGAGGTCAATCATCGATCTTTCATTCCCTCTCTCCCAGGTATACATGTGGATCTCCTTGTGGGCGAAAAAGGTATTCGCCACAAAGAGATCCATCTCCAAGCACACATCAATTATTCGTTTGCCATTATCGTTCACTCTACTGTCTCCATTCATTCCCAAAACACTTTCAAGTTCATTCCTCCTAACACCCACCCATCCATTCAAATCACCTGCCAAGATCAATCTTTCATTTTCATTTTTATCTTCTGCAATCTTTCTCACGCCATTCCAGAACTCTTCCTTTTCCGTCTCTATGGCATCGTTCCCAGGACCATACCCAACTATGAGTAAGATCCTAGTCATCCCCACTTTGAAACGGATCCAGATTAGCCTGGAACTTACACATTCATACCCTTTCATACATTCGCTCATTCTTTTCGATAAAAAAGCACCCACACCTTGACATGCGTGTTGTGTGTCTGGAACACCAGACCACAACTCGATCCTTCCATCACTTTCTTTAATACCACACCCTTTCCTCTTCGTTTCGCAGACACACAAAACATCCAAATACTTATCATTCATCATCTCTAAAATTTCGTCCGTCTTTCTCACCATCCCTCCTCTCACATTCAAAACTCCCACCCTG
The DNA here is from genome assembly GCA_947579605.1 of Athripsodes cinereus. NCBI lineage: Eukaryota > Metazoa > Arthropoda > Insecta > Trichoptera > Leptoceridae > Athripsodes > Athripsodes cinereus. The sequence goes on along the minus strand of OX388313.1, from coordinate 21,852,126 downwards.
CATTCCGCTCTCCTCTTTGTGCCCTTCACCCACTTTGACGCGGCATGATGGGTGGCAAGCCTCATCGCTGATGAGGCTTGCCACCAATCATAAATTAGATTTTGGTAATACACTTTAAAATACAATAATAAAAATATTTAAAATAAACTGCAGACACAGTAGATATTAAATTGTTGACAATTTCATATTACATATTCAAAACTTAAACCCCTAGTGCACTCTAGAACACTGTTGTACTCGTGTTTGACACTTAGATGATTTTGTTATTTTCAATCAACTCTTTCCGTTTCCGTTTCCAATCACACTCGTGAAGATTTTCTGAGTACTGATGAATATTTTCTGAGTAACGTTCGAATCGAATAAAAGTATTTAGTGCTTTAAGTATAACACTATTTTTAAGTTCTTTATTTAAACTATTGATAAGTTATACTTAGGTAAATATAATCGAAACTGTGTTTACTAGTAAATAAATATAAAACTGATTAAAAACAATAACACGTACAAGAAGAAGGGATGACGTGTTTCATTGAAAACAAATAAAAATGTATATTAAAATATACGTTCTTTACTAGTGTTGTTTTGATGCCATAGTTCCATCAATAGTTATTGAAATAAAAGATAAACATGTCCAGTTATTATGTAGAATAATTCGATCTAATATTCAAATTAGAAGTGAGGATATTTATTACCTATAATATCTTCATAATATCACCATGCTACATAGTATATATTATTAATGTTCCAAGATCAAAAGACTCCAATACATTAGGAACATTATATTCGTATATTAATTAATTATAGATTAACATTCACACAGATGTTAAACGTATGATATAAATACTCACGAATAGCTCCACTTAAAATATGAAAAAAATTAACCGATATTGAATCAAATAATCAATACAATATCCTCACACAGTTATTGATGAAGAGCTTGCTTTCTAAAACAATATTCAGCGATGAAGCATTCAACTCATCTAGAATGTTAAAATTTCATAAAACGTTATGAAATCTAGCATCTTCGTATTTTATTAATGAACAGGGAAGGTACCCATTATGAATTTATCATGGTTGATTTGATAAAAATATTAAATTTTTCACTTTCTCTATTTCTTTATAGGTACCTATTCATTACATAAATTAGACAATATTTTTAAGATACTCCGTTTTGTGGAAGAACCACCGCAAGAGCCATTTAAGAATCATAACACTCCTAAACATTAGGATCTTTTACATTTTTTTTTTTTTTATTTTAAAAAGATATATCTGGGTTTTGTTATAAACCCAAATACAACCTTATACTCCTTTCACAGTAAGCTAAAAGCTTGTGTCGTGAAAGAGGAGTTTGCCGGCACCTGGGATCGAACCACGGACCCCTTGTTCACGAGGCCGAGACTCTACATCCAGGCTACCGACGAACTCATTGCCTTGAACGCTTCCACAGTCTCCAGAGTTCGCAAGTTATGGGGAATTTTGCTCCACAGTAACGGTCCAGCCACACAGAAGGCACAGTTAACATAGCCCACCTCAATCTTATTCAGATATTATTAAGAAAAAGAAGATTGATGAAGAACATACAATTGTGGTAGCTGCTAAGGATGCTTCCAAAACTAGCAACCATCTTGAAGAAATTGTAAAGAAGAATGTAAACGCCAAAGCATTGGGCGTGGGTGTTACTAATATTAGACACGTAACAAAGAATACCAAATTACTAATTACATGTCCCACTCAGAGGGATAAGCAAGTTATAAAGGAAAGCATTATGTCAGTGGGTGAAGAGACTATTGAGGTTTATGACAGTAAGAAAAAACAACCAATGGTAGCAATTAAGGGCATATTACAGAATACTACAGAGGATGAACTCAATGAATGCCTGATGTTACAGAATAGAACTCTGAGGAAGATTGAACAGGGACTTAAATTACGATATAAACGAAAGAATCGCAGTTCCCTGCTGTGTGATATGATATGCACCTGTCCTCCTCAGCTGTATAAAGAGATTATGATGATGGGTAAAATAAATATAGGGTACCAAAGACTACAAGTAATTGATGAAAGCCCAGTAATACAATGTTTCAGATGCTTAAGATTTGGTCACATATCAAAAAATTGTATCAACAAAGTTTGCTGCTCGCACTGTGCGGGAGAACATACATTCTTGGAATGTACGGATAAAGAATGTGAACCTGTCTGTGTGAACTGTAAAACAAGAAACATAGATTGTGTACATGCAGCTATTATTAAAAAATGTCCCACGAGGATGATGATGGATGATCGTGCTAGAGCTAGAGTGGAATACCCTGACTTTTCCTAAGGTTGACATGGAGAGAATACAACGTGGTAAAGTGAACATACTGTATGCTAATCTGAGAAGTATAAGGAACAAATTTCACGAAATTGACTTAATGCTGAAGGAATATTTGGATGTTGACATATTGATGTTTACTGAGACGTGGCTGTTTGAAAATGAATGCAAATTTTATGATATTAAGGGATTTACAGGAATATTCAATTGCAGAGAGTCTGATACAAGAGGAGGAGGTACTGCTATATATATAAAAGAGTCTTTAGATTACAATCTGGTATACAGTACCGATAAATTTAACATTACTATTGTTGAATTAAGAATTGAAAAACAAATAATAAGATTATGCGCATTTTATAGATCACCCACATATGACTCAGCTCAGGAATTTATTAATAAAATGGATGAAGTAATGAATAGAAAAAAAATAATTTTTATTGGAGATGCCAATATTGACCTTTTGGATGAAAAAAATATTGCTGCACTTACATACAAAAGCATGATTAAGGCTAATGACTTCAATATAACAAATAAAATTGATAGATCACAAGCAACAAGAACTGCAAACGATACCTGCACAATTATAGATCATGTTATAGAAAATACTGGATACTCAATTGCACTTAAATTAGATGATTGGCCTGGCCTGGACCATAAAATAATAAACATTTTAATTAACGATCTATGCAAACCAAAAGAGAAAATGAAAATTGTTGAGAAAAAAAATATTGATAGGGTTTGTTTTATTGACTTGGTAAAAAATAAAGTGGACAATGAGGATACTCTTGATTTTGAAAGCTTAACGAGAGTCATTACAGAAAGCAAAATAATGGCGACTAAAGTAAAAAGATGTAGAATCAGGAATAATAATGACTGGATTACTCCTCAAATACTTGAACTGATTCAGAAGAGAAATGTGATGTATAGCCTTCAAAAGAAACCCAATGCTTCAGAAAGTATTAAAGAACATTACGTGGTATGAAATAAGAAAGGCAAAAAGAAAACATGTCAATACAAAAATAAAACAAGCTAATGGAGACAGAAAGAAATTTTGGAGAATAATTAATGAAAGATTTGGTAATTCAAAGTCTTATTCTAATAATGGAATTGATGTACTAAAGACAGATTATGGCTTAATCAAAGATAGGTCAGATATAGCGAAAGAACTAAATGAACATTTTTGTACAGTTGGTACGAAACTTGCCGAGAAATTTAAAATGCTCAAAAAGGAACCTAAAGTATATAACAGACAAATTAGAACCCCGAAAAACAGTATTTTTATGCTACCAACGAATGAGAAAGAAATTATTGAAGTAATCAAAGAACTCAAAGACAGTGCTGCACCAGGATATGATGGTATAACATCAGGAGATATTAAAATATTGCAAAACGTTCTAGCTAACCCATTAACAATATTAATAAATAATTGTATCAGTAAATGTGAATTTCCAGAGATTTTAAAAATTGCCAAAATAATACCTATATATAAATCAGGGAAGAGGGATGAACCTGGTAATTATAGACCGATTAGTTTACTAAGTACATTCAGTAAAATTTTTGAAAAAATAATACACAAACGCTTTGTAAATTATATTAAAATAAACGGAGATTTTGACGATTATCAATATGGGTTCCAAAAAAATAGTAACACATCAGCTGCTCTTATGGATGCAATCCAACATATTAACAGAGAATTGGACTCAGGTAAATATGTCATTCCCATTTTTATAGACCTATCGAAAGCTTTCGACACAGTCAATCACAACATATTATTGGATTCCATGAGAAGAATGGGAGTTCGAGGTGTAACGCTAAGCCTGGTCGAAAACTATCTCAAAGATAGAACAGCGATGACAAAAAACTTTGATATAACAAGCGTGAGAAATGAAATCACAATAGGAGTCCCTCAGGGATCTATACTGGGGCCGTTATTTTATATGATGTACATAAATGATCTACAATACATAGGACTGACTGGAAAATACTTCATTTACGCAGATGACACATTGTTGATATACAGTGGAACAGATGAGAACACCCTAAAGAACACAATAAACAATGATTTGAAGATCTTCACGAACTGGCTCAATAATGGATCTCTAACTATAAATGTGGACAAAACTAAATACATGATAATAAAACAGAAAAATAAAGCACCCATTAATCCTAGTTTAATGATAAACGATCTACCTATACAGCGGAGTACATGTGTCAAATACTTGGGTCTGGAATTAGATGACAAACTAACATGGAACGAACATGTCAAAACAATCATCAAAAAACTCGCACCAATGGTAGGAATTATGAGGAGAGCGGAAGTATTTAATAAAAGCACTAAGAAAATTATCTACAATTCATTTATATTACCACACATAATGTATGGAATTATAATTTGGTCCCAGTCCAGTATGCAACTGCGTGGTATCGTTCACAGAATGATGAACAAGGCGCTAAAAGTAGTGTTTGACCTTGACAGATATACTAGGACTGATGAAGTCTATAAGATTACACAAATGCTGAACCTCGATGAGTTGGTATGCATGGAAAGGGCGAAAGCTATATATAAAGCAAAAAATGGTCTAATTAAAACGAACATGCTTATACTAAGAAACAGTGATATACATAACAGATATACCAGAACCAGAAACAATTTAAGAAACGTGTACCCAAGGACTGACAAAGAAAGAAAAGGATTTTATTATGAAGCTGTAAGAATTTTTAATGATCTACCGGAAGTGCTGAAGAATGTAAATAGTTATTATACCTTCAAGAGGCAATTGAAAAAACGTACATTAGAAAGAAGAGATATTAGTTTTTGATTGCCGGATTTTTGTTTTTTCTTTTCTAATTTTAATGTATTGTGTTAAAACAAGAGGTAAATTATGTGCTTTATAGAAGACAAATTCATTTGAAGATCTTCTAGCCCCTAATACCAGCTCTATGGTGCTGTCTGGGGCCAGATTTTGTTGTTTTTTGTATATTTTCATTTTTGTGTTTTATAATTGAATTGAAAAAAAAAAAAAAAAAAAAAAAAAAAAAAAAAAAAAAAAAAAAAAAAAAAAAAAAAAAAAAAAAACCAGACTCCCTTTACGCAGCAGCACAAGTCTATTGGCAGAATCTGTGTTAGCAGACCTGAGTGATTTTTGACTTTCCGTTGGTAAATAAATCTAGTTATCCCGTTAATATGAACTACCAAGTGATAAAGACAAACAAATATATTTTACAGTTTCAGAATATTTTTTTACCGGTAAAACTGGACTATACCTATATCTAAAAATATCGATCCAAAATATTACGATAATAATTCGATTAAAATCAGCCATATCGAAGCACGCGATCAAAGAAAGAGAGACAGTGTAAGACTCTATTTCAGTTCACCATGTTTAAAAATTATTGTGTTTTGTGCAGTTAATTAACAATTTTTTTGCATCAAACATGCTGTTAAAACAATGATATTAAATAGTTTGAAATGTTTATTCCATCAACATTGAATAATAATATCTAACCACATTATGATATTAGGTATATGCAAATTTGTCACATTGCGTATTTTTATTTAAACAAGTGTTATAATTGCCATCAATACTTGTCGATTGATTTAAAATTGTATTGTCCTCAATTCTAATTCATCACAATTGGAATTGCTCGTTTAATTATTAAGACAACATTTCTTTTTATTTTACCGGAAATTTCTGTACTACAACTCCTTTGTTTTAAGCGTCTAACCTAAATACAGATCTTGTAATATGATCAATTATCAGAATAATGACTCCGTAATTGTCCTAACTAAATAAATATTACTTAGCAGTAATATTATTTGAGAACAATGAAAATGATATATTCGTACATTTCCTTAATAAATCTTGTATATCTCACATTGCTAAACTATTATAAATCCATCGTTAGCATAGGACAATCATATACATAAATACAATTTAAGTTCAAATTGAGACTATAAAGTGATGTTATTATTCATTTTCCCATATTTGGTGCAGTTATTAGTTTTGTACGCACCATTAAAAGTAAAAACACCAGTAAAAATTACAAAAATACTCCTAGCCCTAGAATCTCACTACCTTCATCAACTTTTTGACACAATCGATGATTTGTATTATATTAAAAATTAATGCAGAATGTCTAGCATACATTTTCGTGGAAAAGTAAAAGTGAATTAGCTATTTCAAACATTCAAAATTTAATTCTTATCACATACCTACTTCTCACAGAGCTTTGTCCCCTTGACTCGACCACTAGAAGACCTCTGCGCTCTTCGAAACTGAGCCGGTAAGTCTAACTTCTATGAGAGGGCCTATGGTGTTGTTGGACCGGTTAAATGGAATCGCCTGCCGATGCCATTGAGAGATAGTCAGACTGTCACCAGCTTCAGAAGCAAATTAAAAACTGAACTCTTCACTGGCGCCCTTGAGACGGTCTAGAGACTATTAACCGGCGTCAAAATAAAATCATCCAGAATCATCATCATCAAAAAGTAATAAAATTGAAAGAAGAACAAATGTATTGTTTGGTTCATCATATTTTAAACAAGCCTGTTTTGAAATATAGGTACATACCTTACCCCCTTATTTACACGTTATCTACGATGATTAGCTCATTAAAATTATTGTCAATTATTAGTATAAAAACAATAGTAATATGTTAACAACGAAAACATTAAAATTGCGAACAAAATATGTTCTTTCTTTCTTTGATAAAAATAACCTACGTTAAAAATAAACTCTTAACATGACAATACAGTAATAATAATAATAATATTAATAGCACGATATGAGCGTGTTTAACAAACAACATTAATATTATGATGTAAACAATAGGGATAAATAACTCGTTTTCATCTCTACACCGCAATATGACAGATCCACTGTCGATTTCCTAACGACAACACCACGTCACATCACACACACACACATACTCCAAACAAAAAAAAACACATTAACCCTTACAGGACCGTGAGGTTCCCACAAATAACTTTTTATATTTATCTATAATTTTTTGCTGTCGCAATGAAATAATTGTAATTTACAGTTTTAAAATAAATACAGTGAGTATATTTGATCCAAGTTACTTAGTGGAAGTTCATATTAGTAATAATAATTCTAGCTTAATGATATGAGCGGAGACTCCTGAACGCCGGCCCGCGACCAATAAAGTCCCTTGGTATTATTTATTTATTTATTTTATTCTTCACTGTACATTGCCATACATTTTTTTTACTTGAACTAAAAATACAATGAAACAACGTACTTAAATAAATAAACTAATTAAACTACAACTAATTCTAGGTTAAATTTACATATATAACTTCATACGATGGTTAATTATTGTAAAAATGACATCGATAAACATACCAAACAAGCCGTGGAGCATCCGGTAAAGAATTTGTGTCTCACTCTTTTCCACATGTTTTAAGATATTTTACATCCTAAATTCTGCGATGAGGTAGGTATGCCTCCCATCCTGAATGTCTTATTTTTTGTTGGCACGAAGAGAACAGCTTGCATGTTTATTACAATCACCTGGTTCGCTGGTTACTTGTGAGATATGCCGTGATTGTATAATTTTCTTCTACAATAAATTAGGGAGAGAGTCAATCAAAGTGAATAAAAAACGCTTTTTTTAGTTATTCCAATTTCCCGTGGACGTTAAAGAGTTAAATAAAACATTCAGCACATATCATCCAAACGCTATAGAGAACCATTAGTAATAATAATAATCAAACTCATAAATTTACGGCCGAAAAAACCAACACGTAATATTACGATTGAAGGTATAATGATAAATTTCCAATGATGATATAATTCAAGGGATTTTTTCACTAAACGTTTTGTAAAGTTGGTTTTCATATGCTGGATTCTTTTAAAGTACCTACCTACCTAACACTCCTCCATCAATTCATCAGTTTGTTCGTTTTTTTTTATTCCGCCTACACTTTTTCACCCCAGAGAAAGCTGTGTATCGAGGGGGTGTTAGTGAACGGAATGAGGAGAGGTAAACACCCTATCATCTGTTGCTTTGTATGAAGAGAGAGAGAGAGTGAAGTGGAATTTAGTGAGACTAGGTCAGTAAAACGGTACGGTGCGTATACTGGGCTCGTGTTTTTTTAATGTCGATAGTAAAATATCGTGTTTTGGTGAATGAACTCAAGAGACAAAGGTCAATTCTATTAGTAGGTACTTTGATATTATTTAGGTATTGTTTTGTTTATTACGAATACGAATTCTAACAATTTATATATTGTGAATATTTCTGATTTCTACGCACGATAAGTTTTTCTATTCATTATAAACAAAAATGGGTTAGTTGAAAGATATCGCTTCTGCGATAAACTCGCCCATTGTACAATATCATTTATTTGTATCACATTATTTTATAATTTTGTAGATATAGATTGGCCACAACATCAGGCACCCAGGACTACTCATCGCCATCGCAGAGGGTAAGACCGAGGGGACAAATGGCAGAGGCCGACCAAGAGACGCATATATGGACCAACTGAAGAGAGACATGAAGGCTCATACGTAGGGCTAAAAAGACTGGCTGAGAATAGAGACGAATGGAGAAGAAAAACCAAACTCGTTGCAAACCAATCCAATGGATTGTAACTCATTATATATATATTGAGCAATAAAGTTTATTATTATTATTGTACTCATAAATCGGTCTACGTACGAGTATAAGATTGATCCACGGATTTATAAAATGTGGGAAATAATATTTAGCAAAATTCTTTATACATTCTTTACTCCCTTGAGATGGATGCTTCATTAAAAGGCACCAAATAAATCATCCGACATACATTCATCAATGCTTCATAGTATATTTCGTAGGTGGAACAACCAGTGAACTAAAAAATGTAATAAGTACACAATATATAGGTCATCCCCTCATGTCATAACGTCAAGGTATTCTTACTAACTAACAAATTAGAGGACACCCGAAAGTATGTCGAAATTTTTTTTTCATGTGCACCCAAAGGGCACCCAAAAGTATGTAGAAATTATTAACAATCTAGAGAACACCCGAAAGTACGTAAAAAATATTTATAATTTAGAGAACCACAAGTAGGTAGAAAATACTTTCAATTTAGAGGAAACTCGAAACTATGTGAAAAATACTAACAGTTAAGAGGACACCCGAAAGTATGTCGAAAATACTTATAATTTAGAGAACACTCGAAAATATGTGAAAAATACTTATAATATTAAGAGGACACCCGAAAGTACCAATGTAGAAAATACTTTCAATTTAGAGGACACCCGAAAATATGTAGAAAATAATTACAATTAAGAGAACACTCGAAAGTATATAGAAAATACTTACAATTTAAAGGACACCCGAAAGTACTTATGTAGAAAATACTCACAATTTAGAAGACACCCAAAAGTATATAGAAAATGCTTCTAATTTAGAGAACACCCGAAAATATGTAGAAAATACTCACAATTTAGAGGACACCCAAAAGTATATAGAAAATGCTTATAATTTAGAGAACACCCGAAAATATGTAGAAAATACCTTCAACTAAGAGGACACTCGAAAGAGTGTAAAAAACATTGGACACACTTTTTGTACTCCTAGGACTGAACATAAAACACCAAAGTTGTATGATTGACCTAAGACTGTTACAGACATTTTATTAGGTAGGTACTGTTTATAAAATTTCTAGACGTTACCGTAGTAATGCTTACGTAATGATAATAACGATGATATCTGAAATTATGTATTATGCTCCTAAATTTTCAGTTATGATGTTAGACATTTAATAATATAATAACAATAACGTTCATTCGCTCGATTGAGTGATTGATAGTTTGATTGATTGATTGATTGATAGAATTTTGTCTGCTATTATTATTACTATTATTTGGAACATATCATTACATTATTATTGTTATTATACGTTATATCATATCCCTATGTACATAGATACATACACACATATTAAGTTAATATAATTTCTAAGTAGAATAATAATAATTTATTGCGATCGCATATAGGTTGACTAAACACGAAATATAAAATGAAGTAAAAAGAAGAATTCCAAATGTTTAGATTGAAGGATCTACCATCCAGGCTTGATGCTTAGACGTAATATTTCCAGAGAAGAATAGATTTCCACTCTTTTTTGTAAGTTTTCGAGTACCCTGTTGACAAGTTAGTTGATAGACATCGCTTTCTAGTGATAAACGGGCCCTCTGTACCTACATTGAATTGTATAACTGATTTTTTATGACACTTTATATTGATTTGAAACGTTGTAACCAATGTACAGTGAAGAATAAAATATATATAAAACATCGCCATTTAACAACTTCATTAACTTGAAATTTATAAAATTCAATAAATAAAAAACTTCCTTTTACATTGAGTACCTATGTATGTATATTTTAAAATATTTTCTATTCCACCAGCTGTTTTTGAGTGGAAATAAAATACTAAATAATTATAATGCCAATTTATTATTTAAAAAAAAAACTTTTGTCAAAATGTTGAAAGCACAGCTAGTTCGGTAGGTAGTTGGTGAGCTTTATCACAATAATGGGAAAATAGTACCTATGTATACATATAATACGCACATAGCATATAGAAATATAATATAATCTATGTATGTAGTGTAATGACAAGCTTTCGTCGTGTTTTATGTCGAGTCACTTTCAGAGCTCCTGTGTCATTTATTTAACTTACTAAACAACCGATTCTCAAACTTTTTTGAATCCTAAATTAAATATTAAACTAATATTTATCTGACTGATAATAATGTGTACAAGCGATTATTTTAGAAAAATTATGAGATGCTAAAGTCGCATTAGGTAGGTACATCTCTTTTTCATTCTCAATTTTAAGCGAATTATTAAAATTACCGTTATTTCTTCGTTTTTAAGTAATTTTCGATTACAACTATTTTTGTTTATCAAAAAAGGCTATTTTCTATGAACATAAATAAAAATATAACAAAATGTATGATCAAGCTCTTTAATCTACTTTTGTAAATTTCTTTGATGTAAAAATAGTGCTACTATTCCATGGATGACCCGGCAAAGAATTGTCTCCCACTCTCTTCCGTATGGTTTCGAGTGTCCTGTGAAAGACAGGTGCTCGAAAAAAATAAAGACATTTTACATTTTAAATTCAGCAATGACGTTTGTAACCTATCCCGAATGTCTTAACATTTTATTCATAAAGAGGACGAATTGCATTTTTATTAAATGCTGCTGGTCTGCTGGCTACTCCACTTGTGGGATATGCCGTGATGGTGTTGTAGTAGTAGAAAAATAGTACCTACTTCAGTCCATCAATACTGAGGTTCACATATTCATGATGTCCAAAATAATTAAATTTGAAAAAGCGATACATATTACACAACCGAAAACATTTTGGAAACACAGTAGATTTTACGTGGTCATGCGAAGACATTTTGTTACCTTTTGACTGATAACAATGGTAAGTAGGTGAATGGTAGACAGTGAAGACACAATGCTTGATGTGTGTTAATACAATATGTTTTTCATTGTGCCAAGTCACACACACATATATAACATAAAATAATATATACCTATGTAAGTACAAAAACATTTGACTTGATTCCCATTTTGTTGTTTCCTTATTTCGCACAAAACAATATTGTTACTTTCTTTTAACACTATAGCACATAATAATGTATATAATATACCTAACATTGGACATTCACAACCGAAATACATTAATCAATCTCTAGGTTTAGTACAAAACATGACTACTGTATTATCATAATGTCTGTACCTACATCTAAATCGAGAGTTTGAAAAATTAACTTATATTGGTGCCACACAAAAATAAGTAACACGACCTCATCCAAAGTACATTGTTCTTATGACAATAAAATTTGATCATTCAATTGGAACAGATTCGACCTGAATGTCTCGATTCCATTTTTCTACTCTTTATTCCCAAGAATAGCGTTGAAGGGTTAGTTAGTACAATTATGATAATTCTACATCCTTTACAAAAAATTAAAAGACTTGTCCCTTCCATTCAGATTTGGTCCGATATAGTTTTCTTACACGACTTTCTAACACTTACAAAATAATACGATTTGTTTTTTCAAGCCTAAATATTCTTATTTAACTGGCTGTTGGCGCTGGAGCCAAGACTGTAAAGGATACGACGCAGCCCACATGGATTAAGATTTATCAACACAGAGTCACACGAAAAGTAAAGTAAGTAAGTATTGAGTTGTCGTTTATTTTGTAAAACCCAGTGTTTATATATGAAAGAAGACAAATTTGGTTTAAGTTTTACTTAATATTTAATTTAATAGTGACCTAGTTTCGACTTATAAAGTCATTGTCAAGCTAATGACTACCATACATATCTTAATCTTCTTTTTCTTAACTTTGTTTATATTTTCGGCATTAACTATATAACAATTTCTAGACATATTGATATGATTTTAGATAACTATGTATTAATTGTTATTTTGTGAGCTTTTTTCGCTCAAATGAATACATAGTCATCTAAAATCATATCAATATTTTTTATTCTTCATCTGCCCATTACAGTTTGTTTTGGTGGCATAGAAATAAAGCATCCTTCATCCATACATATTTGTTTTATTAAATCACTCACTTTCCAAGACACTTAAAGTTCACATTTTTAATAGTAGAAAAATATTCTTATATAAAAAGTCTATAATTATTGAAATTCCTGTTATTTAAAATGTTTTGCCTAGTATAATTAAATAAAATATACCACATGTTCAGTTAAATATAATTCAATAAAGTAAAAATAATACATTATATGTAAATAATCGTTTTGGTTTACTTGATGCAAATATTTTATTAATACCTATATAACTGTTAAAACAAAATAAAAATATGTTTTAAATGTTATTAAATTAAAATGTGTTTCACGAGAATAAATATTATACAATAGTAAAATATGTTTATTATTAAACCAGATACCTATTACATCAACAACTTCTCATAACATTATCTGACAATTAATTACTCAAAATTGAAAATATATAATTATATAAAACCCGTGTCCAGATAAAAAATATTTAACCGTTTTCTACAAATCCATATATAGGTGTTGTTTATGAATATAAAAAGTTTTAAAGCAATTAGGTATAATTGATCACGTCAATGAATATGCAACGTTTTGAAGAAAATACACATGGATGAGATGAAGGGTGCTCGAAGACTTGGTCACCAGAGGTTCAAAAAGAAGATTATGTACGCAAAAATGTATACGAGATCAGAAGTCCAAAGTATAGTTTTTCAATGAAATTACACTTGGAATACCTAATAAAAAAAAATTAAGTATATTCGCGTATTTCGTTCATACACACACGCAGAATTCATTCTGCTTACCCTGCAAGAGAAACAACGTGATTTTACTATGTAATTTGCCATGATTATGTAGACGATGACATTAAAAAATATTTGAGAGGCTACCAACAACTCTAAACTGAGTATGTTCATCAAAATTTATGTAAGAATAAATAATATTTGAAGATTCAAACTATTTATTTAAACGTTCATATACGTGCCACAGAATGTTACAGGTGTTTCATATTAAATTTTATCTAATTATTATTGATTTTTTAACACACTGTAATATTTATACATCAATCACGTTTTTAGCGTGTGCCGCACGTGGTCATGTTTAATAATTTAGTGGTTGTATAATTCTTGTTAAACCTTTCCTCTCAACGATGTCTCTATAAATAAACGTAACATCAAAAGGTTTTTTATATCCCGAGTAAAAACACTAAATGAAATCCCAGGTTAATTATGTAACAAAACATACGGATACAAACAAGATACACGGTTAAATCATGTAGATTTTTGTCCTTCATGTGTAAACAAAAATTAAAATATCTTTTGTGTGCTATTTTCTAAAGTTAATACAGAACACATCTAGTCTTAGGCAAGAAATCACTTGAAAACAATTTAATACCGTGGACAACAATTCAAATAATTTAGTGTATTTTTGGCATTACATAAATACTACACAATTGGCTAAAATAATTACAAACTTACGCAGTGAACGGAAGTACGAGATATAAAATCCTTTTTTTTTAACTGAACAAAACTACAAAGACATATCTCCTGATATGACGTTGTATTTTAAGTACTTGCAATATTTTCTTGACATCCTTTTATATTAAAATTTGTCAAACCTACCCAAACCAAGTATTTTTATTAAAGACAACTACAAAACAATCTCCTAACAGATTGTTAATATGATGATTAAAATATAAAAATACAGTTACAATTTAATCATATTCTCGATTTAACAGCGTAAAACAGGAACAAGAGTTTCAATAAAAAGCAAATACTTCCAATTGAAGTGACATAAGACACATCCATCTTACAGACAAGTTTTGGGACAATGCGTTACATGTAAGAATGATTCAATCCTACCAGCGATTGACAAGAGATCAGGGCTGAACATCAATTTTATTCAACCAGAATATTGAAAGAACCTATCGAAATATCTTAAAAATTCAACTGTATACCTTAGTTGCTGTTTTGAGGTATTGTTTATGATTGAATAAATTGAATAGTTCGATAGAAAAAATCCATTGTACTGACTGTCTAATCAACACTTATGTAGATAATTTTTCTTTAACCCTATTGTATTTTGTAGACAATTTGTGAAATAAATAAAAAAAATATTACCGTTCATTCAGAACTATTAACCATGACATTCTAAGACATTTGTTATAAGATCGATAAATTGCGAAAGGAGATCATTTATGTCGTAAGAAACATTAGGGCCTATTCTGAATCATGATGAACTAACTAAAATAACTAATAATAGTTGACTAATATTAGTCATTATAGTACAAATTCGTATTCAGTACGAACTATACACAACTATAAACTCGATAACCATAAAAGGGCAAACGGTAAAATCTATGGGACAAACAAATATTAGTCGGTGATGCCGCAATAAAAAATGTTTTTCACGTTCCGATTTACACTTCTGGCAAAAATTTAATAGTTGTCGCGCATGAAAATTGTGAAATGTCAGATTTGCCGATACATTTTGACGTTCGCATTTGCAACGGTGGTGGTATAATTTTACAATTTTTAGATGCCAAGAGTTGCGAGGACCCTAAAAATATCCATTTTTTACTTTTAATTGAAAAAACAACTTTAAACTTCCAAAAAATAGCAAATTACATTTAGTTGCTGGAATAATAAATTACAGAAACTAATAATATTCGCACATCAAAAGTCGCGAATAAAATTCTGCCAAATACAACTAATTGTAGTTGTCAGATGTCAACTAAAGTTTCGTTCTGAATACGAAATCCATAGATTCTCGAAATTTATAGTTGTACTAAGGTGTCAAAATGGACTAACTAACTAAACTAATTTTAGTACGGAAAACTGTGAATACGAATTTGAACTAAATATTATGACTCAACTATCTCCTTACACTTTAGTGCAACTAAACTATTTTAGGATTCAGAATTGGCCATATTGTAAACTGAGAACAGTACTTCTGTTAGATTACCAATTAAGAAAATAATTACAAGTTGAGACAAAATATACACTTCAAAAAAAGGTTTTATTCAATACATAACTTCTTCTAGCTATCCTAAGCATCTTCAGAGACTTCATTTAACAAATGTAAATAATATAATGTAATATGAGGATTACCTACCGCGACGGAATAGACCGAATATTAATTAATGCTTCTGCATATTACGAGTATAAGCGTAGATATATAAATTCGCAAACGATTCTATTACATTAAGACCGCGACTATAAATTGCAATAGATAATAAAGTAGTGAACTATACCGTGTAGAATTTAATAAAATTATGATATGTGTATGCACATATTAAGATGTACCAAGTATAATAAACTACAACCATAATAATTTATTATTAATAATATTAGGTAAGGAAGTATTGTTGAAACTTGTTTCACTTTTAAGATATGGCGTTCCGGTTGGATCATCTTTAGTCTAAGCCCTGCAGCGAAACCAGTTCAGATATTTTTACAACATACACTCACCAACAACGACAAGGGAATTATCATGAGTTTTGTTACTACGCTCTTACGATTCAAGCCTACTTTACTTACCAAAGTAAGATATTGAAAATGCATAAAAGTGAATTTCGATAAACAAATATTTTTTACGTTATTTTTTTCAACTAATTAGTAGGTACTTGACAATTGTAGTATAAATTGAATACATTTTTTTTGTAATCAACCGGACCAACTGAACAAAGATTAACAAAAATTTCCAGAATTTGTTTACTGTTCATAAATTTTATTAAAAATGAGAAAAGACATTATTTTAGTCTTCATTGCTTGGTGTAAGGCAATCCATCGTTTTAAAACTAATTATTTTTTTGTAATAAATATATTTGGAAAATACTTCATGCACTTATAGCTATCAGACTTTATTTTTAATTCAGCCAGGTCCGTCAAAGTATATTGAAACCAGAATACCCTAAATATACGTGGAACTTTCCGTAAAAAAATCATAACCTAAACGAGAGTCAAAATAGAGACGCATTTTTGCATATTGAAAACAAATTACCACTATTGAGTATAAAAAAAAACAATGAAAAGATACGGCATAATAAATATGCAAGTATATGAAAATAAATTATTTTTTAGTGACAATCCACATTTTTATACATAAGTACATGTGCAGACGATGCAGAAAATCTAACATCTACCGATCAATGCAAATTAACGCAGCGGGGTCCTGGCGATAAGATGGTAACTCGATAAATAGAAATTAGCATCGCTTTAACAATAAATACATTATTGTTATGGACTACTTATTCTATCGTTGAAATATAATAATAATAATAACAATAGTTATGACTCTGCTAAAAATCTAGGTACAGCGGAATGAAATTCAAACAATCATGAATTATACTGTTTTTAAATTTTAATATTGAATTATAATAAATGATATAATGCACATTATGGAAGAAACATATTTATTATTGACCTTGTTTTGGAACCTTTTATCAAATATTTTTTGTAAAAAATTTAAAAATAAATTAATGAAAAAAAATATAAAGGTATTAATATTCAGTCTGGATAAAGACTTTTCATCCAAATTTTACTTTACTTTGATACTATAGATTATCGCTGAGAGATATTGAAGAGTCAAAAACAATCCATAACAAAATTTTGTTCCTTTTTTAAATGGTGTGGTGTGTTTGGATTTTTATCATAAAGTTATATACCATTTTAACTACTTTCACAGTAAGTTAAGTTTGCCGGCACCTTGCATCGAACCGAGCACCTCTTGTACATGAGGCCGAGACTTCCTCAAGTCTAACGATGAACTCACTTAATATAATTACATTGCATGCATGAAAAGTCTACATCAAAATGACATAATTTTTTTTAAAATATCTCATTGATGAAATACGAACAGAAAAATCGTATTAGGTATAACATATTAATTATTGAATATAATGTTGAGTTGTTCGGCACTACGTGCCTGCGTAATAAAAACGTTTACATTTTGACGTTAGGTTAGGTTAGAGGGGTAAACACGCCAACTAACACCACACTTACAAAGCACACGCAGCTAGCGCAGGTAGTAGTTAACAGTAGTTATAATATCATACTCACAATATTATTTATTCCGTGTCATATTAATAAGGCTAAAACATCTATCAATCAAAATGTGTGACTGTAATAATTAGTTAAATCGTGACAACGAATCACGTCACCAAGCAGGACGGAATTATTGAAGTAACATTTTAAATTTTAATTAATTATATAATCTGTGGCGTTTTGTCCACTTTGCCTACCACACAAGGGACATTTCGTGAGGGGAAATATATGATTTTTATAATACTCTCATCGTTTATTTTACTTACACATTTTTTGTGGTTTTATTTCGATATTTAGGTTAATTAAAAAAGAGGAATAGCCACGATGATATGTTATATATTTTTCAATCATATTTATGAAATTACTGCTATAAAGCAATTCCCAGTGCTGAACTATGAAGTAACGTCATGTAGGTAGATAATACATACATCAGATAAAAGTATTTTCGTAGATCATTTTATTTATTTAATTCTTCACTGTACATTTGTTATAATATTGTAAATTAATACAAAGTATCATAAAATTATCAGTTATACAATTCAATGTACAGAAAGTAAGATTGTCGCTAGGTTGAGATATATTCCAACTTACCCACACACTCCAGTCATGATCGAATTCGCGTTTAATCCCACCTTTTACTCTTCTTACATCACGAAAAAGGCGGCGTGAGGTGATAATATGGAGTTAGATAACTGTATGGATAAATAGAATCCATCATAATATATTACTTACTGATAGGATGTTTCGGATGTATTTAGATAACGAACTCTGACACAACGAAACAAAATGCGGAACATACGTAACTATGATATCACCCAAATGCAATGAGGAGAAATACATGATGAAAACATACGAAAAAGGCAGACCCCACTTATAATATATGGGATTAAGTATTGTTCAAAGAAGAGAAGAAGTTGGCGTGATGAATTCTACTGATTATACTAGAGATTTCAGACATTTTGATTTAAAATGACTTAATTAGTAAAAGTTCAATTATTTCCAATAAATAATATTTTGTAAGTTTAGTGAGTTTCCTCCGTGCCTGCGCTGGCTGCGTCCCGTCATGTCAGGCCGACGCAATTGTACGCAGTAATGTAGTAATAATATATTCCGATGTTGATTCTGATTGATTGATGGGTGCGAGCACCAACTACCTTACACTCACTACACAGTAACTACACTACATTATAATATGTATAATACCTAGGTACCTACCACAACACTACCACTTACCTACATACAAATCCTAACAACACCGATACTTAAGACTTATTCAGACAACCAAAAAGTTGGACGAAAATAAATTGTAAAAAATAAAACATGAATGATTTTATTAGATAAATGTTATGTGGCGATGTATTAAAGTCTTCTCTAAAAGTCAATATCAGTTATTTTAGAAGGATTAACTATGTAACAGTTACGAGACATTTTGAATGTTTTTTAAGTATTCTACAATGCACATCCGTTACTTGATTATTAAAATCGCGATCGATTTCGGTAAACCTATACCGTTGACGAGCGATATAATACTGACTAATATTTTTGTTAAAACATCTACAAAAACAAAATAATTGAAAACAATAGCTGCACCTGTTAAATTGTGATCAAATTCAATAATATGAGTTCGCGAATCATATTATTGAATTTGATCACAATTTCGTAAAAACAAATAGTTCTTTCAAATATACAAATATCAATAATTATTTTAAACTATGTTCTTTGGAAACATTAGAAATTAATAAAGCTTTGAATTCAAAAGTAAATATTGTTAATAAAGTAATAAATCATTATAAATCACCTCTTCTCACAATGTTTACAATGCCTAATCCTTAACAGGTGCAGCTATTGTTTTCAATTATTTTGTTTTTGTAGATGTTTTAACAAAAATATTAGTCAGTATTATATCGCTCGTCAATGGTATAGGTTTACCGAAATCGATCGCGATTTTAATAATCAAGTAACGGATGTGCATTGTAGAATACTTAAAAAACATTCAAAATCTCTAAAAGTCAATTCATGTTTAACAAATAAATTTAAAAAATAAAACAAAGAAACATTCTTAGCCCTTATTTTAAATGCAATTGAGAGATCAATTGAATTCTGTATATACAATTGAGATCCGTTATTATCCCACATCGAAAATGAAGTGATAGTAGATAATCATGGTGCTAGGTTGTGGAACCAGCTGTCGCAAAAAATTCGCACTTGTTCCTCTTTTTATATCTTCAAGAAGGAGGTTAATGGTCGCTAGTCTTCTGTTGCGTTTACATACAAAAAAATCCTAAGGTTTTCAATATTTTTCTATAATTTTTTATTTTTTTTTTTATTTTATTTTTCGTGTATCCAAACACGATGAGCAGTCCTACCCCCATCCCTTCCACTTTATCCCATCCGTCCCTACTCAACATCTGTGTCGAGTCGCTTATCCGATGTTATTTCTTTTGATTAGGTATATATTTGAGTAGCTTATTTTATCTGTAAATTTATTTTGGTATACGTATGTGTTTATTTATATATTTATCTATATGTATATCTTAATTTATTTTATTTTGTTTTACTTATTTATTTATATATTATTATTATTATTTGTTTTTGTTTAATGGGTTAGTTGGAAGATATTGCGCTTCAGCAATAAACTCGCCCATTGCACAAAATTATGTATTTTATTGTTATGTTACCATGTTTTTTTCTTCTTTGTATACTAATTTTGTGCAATAAAGATTATTATTATTATTATTATTAATATTATGTAGAAAAATATACAAAAAAAAGTCGTTTCAAAGACAGTCAAGGAGAATTTAATGCTCGATTTTAATTCTACATCCAAAATATAAACGATGTAATATAAGTTTTCAATCGCTTTTGTAAATGATTTTGTCATACCATTTGTTCAATAAATAAATAGAAAAAAATCTTCAAATTTTGCTAATAAATACATACTATCAGCCAACCTTTTGATAGACATGGCATAATAGATTGTAGGTATTCATTTATTTCTATTATATTCTCATTTTTAAACCAGTATGAACAGGGCTTTATTCAATCGTGATATTATGAACACTAAAATAATATACAACCCTCACTAACACTATCGCAAATTTTACAACTACTTTATTGCATACTTGGTATGATGAAATAATACATTTATTATAATAAATTAAACGGTGTTACTTACGTACGGGTAAATTTATTGTTCTATGAATATTCTGTAAAATTATATAGGTAGAAACATAAAAAGACAAATAAAATTTCGCTTTCTCTGAAGGGTAGACAAGGATGGTTAGACAGTATTCAGATTTTCCAATACTCGCATAACAAAAACAAATATTTCTTTATTATTGCCTCCCACTCTTCTCTTCAAGTTTACGAGTGTCTTGTACAGGGAAAATATTTGTAAAACATCACTAAGGAGAAATTTAACACCTTCAATTTAGCTAGTGGGTTTTACTTTTACCCATTCTGAATATCTTATTTTTTATTGACATGTAGAGCAAAACTTGCATAATTATTATACACAGTTGTTTTACTGACTACTCTACCTGCGGAATATGTCTTCATGGTATAGATAGAATATAGATTCCCACGTACTAAACGGTGTACTGAAAGATGTGTAACTAATTGTAATGAATATTATGCAAAGGTATTTCATACCAAATATGCAATATCATTTGATAAATTGAGCAATAAGACAAATCAAAATAATAGATAAATGCATTTTCACAATTTGATTAACACATAAAATCCTACGCCTCAAATTGCATACGAAATTTACTTCATTAATTATTTATTGTTACGTTAATCAAAGATATAAATGTATGCAATCAATTCAAACTTGTCAAATCAAATTATATTATAAATTAAATAATTTCTTACTATAAAGTCAGATACTGCATCAGAAAGAATGACAACTTGAATTGTTTCTTGACTTAAATATTTTCTCTATTAAAAGTAAGTAAGATGCATGTAAATTAAATACACAAAACTATCATGCAAGGCTAAGAAAAGAATGATAATGTCACCTTAATTGATAGTGTCCTGGACGGGACTTAAACTTGCAACCCATCCTTTAAGGGTTTACATACGTCACCTCATGCAATGGTTTATTGTTAAAAACAAAATTCGCTAAAAAGTATTATTTAACACACACATAAAAAAATATTATTTACACGCCCACATGTTAATTAGTTGCCCCCAACGACATTTTACGAAAACAAGATTGCGCTTTTGATCAAAACACAAGCAAAAATACGTTTTTCACCGTAGAGATAAGGTATATTTACCCATGAAAAAATAAACTGTACTATGTGAAATAGCCATTGTGTCGTAGTTAAATAATAACAATAGATAATTATGTGAGTATTCCATATTAAAATTTACTTAGTTACCATTTGACTTTTTTTGAAGGAAAGAATCCCGCAAATATTAAATTAAACTCTATTTTGACTTCCGTTAAATTTCTCCATGTTGAACATTTTGTAGCTAACTTCACTTGTCCCCTGCTCCTGGCCTCGGTAGCACCCGTCCGACGCTTTTTGCGTTGGGCGGTGGCTGACCGAAAAGTAATAACTTGTGTTAAAAAGTGCTAAACAATAATTGAAACCTGTATCAAAATATAAACTGTACATAGTGATAAGTGACTTGATTAATCTTAACTTAGAATTTGTTGTATAATATTAAGTGCTTGTGTAAAATGTAACTGTGTGTCTGTTTGTGTTGAACCGGACAGTAATAATTTGAACCATGAATAAATATTTTGTTATTTAACTTAACTTCTGTTTTCTTTTGAGCTATGAAACCAAACTAAGAACTCTACAATTATCCCTGAACTGAGACTCAAGTTCTTCGACTGAATTAGCTGGACAATGTATAAAAAGGTGGACTGGAGTCAGAGAAAGTTTTGGAGGGAAGTATAATGGAGGGAAGTTGTGAATAATTTGAAAGTAAGAAAAGGTACATAAATGTTACTACATAAATGACGCCTGCAACGTGTGGCCAGGTTTGGTTTCATAGTGATAAATTCAGTGTAAAAATAGATACAATTAGTTTTGATATGTGATAACCTAATTAAAATTGCGACGCATTAGAACATTCAAGATGGCCAACGCAATTGCGTTTTGCAACGTAATTTTCTCGAGCCACGCCCGAAGACACGGCTCAATTCTAAAACGACTCAACTCACACGGTCAACACAGAACACGCAACGTCATGTTTCGTCTCTCCAACACAAAAGTTTAAAAAATAAGAACGGTTACGAAGAATTAGTGAAAGATAAATATCAATTCAAGTTTTTAAACGTTTTATAATAATATTAAAAGAATTAAATACAGTTTTTGCAAATAAAAAAGGCATATTTAAAATGTGAAGCGATTTACAAACATTGACAAGTTCCGGAACGTTCTATAATAAATAATAAACAACAGATAATTGCAGTTTTGCTTTTAAAAAGTGCTCATTGAGGTGGAAGCGGGAACGAACATTAATAGTATAAATAAATAAGTACAATTGTACGTTTGGTACTCAAGTAAAGCGATATTAAACAGTGCTAGATGATGTCAAGTTCCTTCGAACAATAACTTCAATGTCTGAATGAAACATAATTCAGACCAAATGTCCAAGAAGCGTTTCTCCAGTTGTTCTGCCTGTGAGGATACCCTGATACAGAGCCAAGCGGTGGATATTTTCAAGAGATGAATGAATGATGAGGCCATGTTCCAGCGTTTTTGATGACAGTAGAGCAGTTCCACTACAGATGTGAATACAACAAATTAATATTCCGAAAATTGTTCAACGTTCTTTTTGGTTAAGTCATTGAAGGCTGGGTACCAAGGAAGGAAACATCTATTGCGCCTGGAGAATCGTAATGTATTGTTATAGTTCTTTTTCTTTTCTCATCAAGATCCAGTGTGCAATTTGCAGTCTTGCAAAGCAGTAATTGATTGTTGAAATGTCTCAAAATTGTACCAATGTTGTTGTGCCTACCTAGCTATACACAATAATAAGTTTGTATGTGTGGTAGCTTCTGATGGGAATTTCATTTTGATGATAAATTTTTGTTTTGATTTTATCTTAAAGGTAGATTTGTGTCCTTGGTTGTGAATATTAAATTCGTTAAAAGAATTTTGAAACAATAAGAGTTGTAATGTTGATTCTATAGAGAACTTTTGAATGCAATATCATCTATGGTTTAATGCATAGTGAACTAGTGCTGGGATAAAATTATTCATACTTATATAGTGCTGGGATAAAATTATTCATACTTATATAGTGCTGGGACTAAGAGTTAAATTAATAATTAATTTTTTTTGTGGAAATAATTTTTTGAACTAAGTTGAAATAAAATAAGGTTAACCCTTCACAACCTTTTACGAATTTGAAAATGTAAGTACACTTAACCCTTTGTGGACGTTAAGTAACAATTGATAATAAATGTAAATTTTTGTTTTGTAGCAATTGAATTTTGAACTTGTTGGTTTAACTCTTGGTGAACTCGATTGAAATTGTTAACCCTCTACGAACCGCAGTTGAATTTTTTTTGAAGTCAGGTAATTGAAATACAACTGATTTTTTTTAATTTCAAAATGTCTGAATACTTAATTACGCCCATCCCTCGGGTGGAAAAATCGAACACAAAAACATTGAAGCATGCTTTATCCCAAAGAGGTGTAGAACCTGCGCAGTCACTTAATGATCTACGTGAACAATGTAAGGTATTTAATAACAAAATTTCAAATGTTCCTCAACTTTTAGAAAATACTACCTTACTGCATGTTACCGATTCTAGTTGTGCTATCGCTGCTGAGGAAGGTGTCCCCAGTTGCGACCGTTCCGTTACTCATCCTCATGTAACACCTCGAGCTAGATCTACCTATGCTCCAATAAATGTAAACTTTTCGTCATGGCCTATCCCTGTATTTAACGGAAAAGGTGACTTAATCGAATTCTTTACTCGCCTTGAGGAGATTTGTCTTTCTCGTCGTTTTGATATAACTCTTTTACCTACTGTTTTGCCTGAATTTTTAAGTGAGAAGGCACTCACATTTTTCCGAGCTGCTCGTCTCAGTGCTTTGCAATGGGATGAAGTAAAAGCCACTTTCATTGATCGTTTTGATAGCGAGTCCATTACCTCTGAACGTCGTATGAGTATTTGGTGTTCAAAACAGTCTTCTTCTGAAACTGCCTCAGATTATATATCCCGTGTCACGATGATGAATCGCGGTCTTAAATCTCCCATTCGGGAATCTGAACTTCTAAAAATAATTAAGAAAGGTCTTTGTACACATTTTGCTGCTCCTATAATTGGTGCTAACCCCATTACTTTAATTGATCTGGAACGAGTTTGTACGAGTTTTGAACGTTTGTCACTTGCTACTCCATCTACTGCCACTCCATCTGCTGGTTATGTACCCGTACGTCGCCCAAAGGTTGCTTTTACCCATAATCAATTTAGAAATAACAGTAATTGTTATTCTTGCGGCAGACCTGGTCATTTGGCCAGAGATTGTAAGTCGAAAGTATCAACATCCCGTACATTTCAAGGATCTCGCCATATTGTTAGAAGACCTACTGTTAATCATTCGTCGCCCTCTCAATTTTCTATGCCCAATCTTAGTTTGCCTCCGCCAAATGTTCCGCGTCATTCAAAAAACTTGTAAACTACCGGTCCTTTGCTCCCCCTTCTCTTCAAAGGAGAGAAACTGAGTGGTCGGATTGGTTAGCTTCGGTACAATTATTTCATCTTGCCTGTCAATTGAATGAAGTAAGAATCACTAGTGGTTTGGACAATCGTCCACACATCAACTTTAAAATCCGTCATATTCCTTTTAGAGCTCTTTTGGATACTGGTGCTGCTGTGAACATTTTAGGAAAAGATATTTATAAAACTTTTACAAGCCTGGGTTATCCTCTGAGACCCCATGTTCAAACTCTTTTTGGTGTTAATAATTCATCCTTCCAGTCTATCGGAAAGATTGTTCTTCCTCTTTGCTTCGATAATAAGACTATTCTTGTAACTTTTATTGTGGCTCCTTCTGTTTCTCATGGTATAATTTTGGGTGTACCATTTCTGGAAAATTCTGGATTAGCTCCTCGACTTTTCCCTAACAATTCTAACTCCTTGACGAATCCTATCTCTAGCAATCTTGTATTTGCTACGTCTTCGTCTCCTTCTTGTTTAGTTTCTGTCAACGATCTTACCCCTCAACAATGTTCTGAGTTGGATAAGGTTAAAATTCTGTTTACTGGTATCTCGTATGAAGCCAAAGGTTTAGGACGTACTCATCTTATAAGTCATGTCATTGATACGTCTGACAATCCTCCTGTTAAGCAAAAGACTTACCCCCAATCTCATGTAAGAAGAGAACAACTATGTAAAGAAGTTGATGCTATGTTAAAAATGGATGTAATTGAACCTGCTCGTAGTGCCTGGTTAAATAATGTTTTTATTGTACCCAAAAAAGACGGCTCTGGTCGTTTCGTTTTAGACCCTCGCAGATTAAATGACGTTACAAAAACCGACTCATATAGGTTACCCAATATTAATCGTATTCTAGACAATCTTCGAGATACAAAATTTCTAACTGCTCTTGATTTAAGTCATGGTTTTTGGCAAATGCCTCTAAGTCCTGAAAGCCGTTCAAAGACTGCCTTTTTTGTGGAAGGTAGAGGACAATATCACTTTAAAGTCACTCCTTTTGGTTTGAAAAATATTCCTGCAGAAATGCAGAGACTTATGGACAGACTTTTCTCAGATCTTGGAGATCATGTTTTCTGTTACTTGGATGATATATTGATTTGTAGTCCATCATTCGAATCCCATATTGACACATTGAAAATTGTGTACCATCGTTTGAAAGAAGCGAACCTCACCATCAAATTCAAAAAGTCTGTTTTTTGTAAGGAATCCTTGAAATATCTAGGTCACGTGATCAATCAAGACGGTATTGCGACCGATCCTGATAAAATAAAGGTTATGTTAGATTATCCTCGTCCCACTTGTACCAAAGAATTAAGAGGTTTTCTTGGAATGTGTTCTTATTATAGACGCTTTATTAGATCATTTTCAGCTATTGCCTCACCCCTTTGTAAATTAACGAGTAAGAAATTTAATAAACAATTTTCCTGGAATGATGAAGCAGAACAATCATTCCTTGCTTTAAAGTCTGCCATGATAACTGCCCCTGTATTAAAGCCTCCTGACTATTCCTTACCTTATGTTCTCACTTGTGATGCTAGCGCAGTCAGCATAGGAAGCTTTCTTTCACAAAAATTCCCTGATGGAACTGAGTATGCTATAGCTTATTTCTCTCGTAAACTTTCTTCTACTGAACAACATTATTCCACAACCGACCGTGAATTGCTTGCAATTGTAGAATCCGTACAACATTTTCGTAGCTACTTAGAAGGTACTCATTTTACTCTGATGAGTGATCATGGATGCTTAAAATATCTTAAAACCATTTCTTCTCCCAGTGGTCGTTTAGCTAGATGGGCTATGCGTCTTTCTCAATACAGTTTTGATTTTGTCTATAAGAAAGGATGTGAAAATAAACTTGCTGACGGACTCAGTCGAATTCCTGTATCTGCTTTCACTTTTCCCTCTGTGTACACCAACGTCACCGATACATGGTATCGCAAAGTTTATAAATCTTGTCAAGCGAAACCACAGGATTGTCATAATTTCCTGATAGAAGATGGTCATCTCTATAGGTACTGTAAGACTAAGAAACCTAATAATTCTCTTCCACTTTCTTCATGTTGGAAACTTGTTGTGCCCTCTGATCACCTTGTATATTTGATTTCCGAATATCATGATAATAACTGTCACCCCGGCGTGTTAAAAACACACGCTCATCTTTCTCAAACTTTTTATTCCCGTGGTTTATTACCAGCCGTCAAAACTTACATAAGCCAATGTCAAGTTTGTAAGGCCTATAAACATAATAATCAAGCGCCTCATGGATTAATGAAATATCCTAAACCCGTCACTAGACCCATGGAATCTTTAAGTATTGACTTAGTAGGACCTTTACCCATGTCTTATAAGCGTAACATGCATATTCTGACTGTTGTGGATACTTTTACCAAATATTTTTGGGCTTTTCCGCTGAAACATCCCACGGCAACGGAAATTATCAAACTGTTAGAAGAACGAATTTTCTTACCTTATAATATACCCAGATGTGTAATTCTGGACAATGGCAAACAGTTTATCGCAAAAGAATTTAAGGCATTTTTACATTCATACGGTATCGAAGACTTATTTTACAATGCATATTATCATCCACAAAATAATCCCGTTGAAAGGTACAATTCTACTCTGCTTACCGCTCTGTCCATATTGGTAGAACACGACCAACGGACATGGTGTTCTAAGCTTCCAAAAATTTGTTCTTGCATAAATAACACTATCAATGTAACCACCGGTCACACTCCCTATTTTCTTATTCATGGTACAGAATATGTTCCCCATGGTTCCTTTCATAGAACTATCACTGCCACCGATGAAGGAAGTTTCGATGCTTTTGCTGATCAACGACAGCAACGTTTATCTGAAATGAATACCCTTTACGACGAAATTTCCACTTCATTAACAAAAGCCTTTCACCGTAATGCCAAAAGATATAATTTGCGCCGCACAACACTTCGTCTGGACCTAGGTCAAATTGTCTGGAGAAGATCTTTTGTACAAAGTAATGCTGGAAAGTATTTTTCAAAGAAATTAGCCCCTCGTTTTATAAAATCTCAGGTTACCCGAATCATATCCCCTTCTGTTTACGAGCTTCAAGATATAAATGATAAAGGTATAGGAAATTACCATGTTAAAGACATTATTAAAGTATAGCTTCAAATTTTTCTCTACATTGCACTTGACTATGCAACAGGTTCGAAAGAGTTGTTTTTTTTTTAAATTTACAATTGATGTATTAGGTTAAGAAGTTTTAAATCACATTGACCCTGCTTGAGCTGTATGTACTGTAAATGACGTCACTGTCAAATGACGTATTGAAATTTCATTGTTTGTGTTGATTAAAACTTAGAAAATTTGAAAACTTGTAATAGTATATAACTTGTCTTGTCACCATGCCATGAAAATGTATGTACTGTAAATGACGTCACTGTCAAATGACGTATTGAAATTTCATTGTTTGTGTTGATTAAAACTTAGAAAATTTGAAAACTTGTAATAGTATATAACTTGTCTTGTCACCATGCCATGAAAATGTATGTACTGTAATGACGTCACTGTCAAAGGACGTATTGAAATTCCATTGTTTTGATAAATAGAAAAAGTAAAATAACTTAGAAATTGGAAAACCTGTAATAGTATATAATGAATCTTGTTACCATATCAGAATAATGTATGTAATCACTACAGCTCAGGTACGTGTAAACTTGTTAATTTTAAGTATGCCTCAGAGGATCTTCGCAATTCAGACTCTGAAGGAATTTTGTAAAAATTTAAAATATGAATTTCGTGGCGCTCAACCTTTTGTATTGTGAATTTCTCTCTTGTTTGTGCCTTTGGGTGAATGAGGTTGCCTTTCCATCTCTTAAGCTAGCCATTTCAACATGCAACTTATTCATTAAGATCTGAACTCCCCCACTGGCTCAGGCAAGGGACAATACTTGTTTAATTTTAAGTTAGGATGTTAAGAAAAACCGGATACAATTTCGACCCTTCCTTATACGAAAGTATAATATGTAGTCGTTTTCTTTTGTAATTGGTTTCTTACCAATCTCCTACTTATGTGGTAACTGTTGTACGTCTTATGATAGATGAAGGATGGAAGGTATAAAAGTATGAAGTATGTCAGATTGAGCCATAAATGTTGAAGTATAAAAGTGTGTGAAAGGTTATCACTAATTGGGATAGTAGATAATAATTGTAACAATTGTATTAAAGGGTCAAGGTTGCATCGGTAAAAGGAAAATTTTGTAATGTTTAGATTGTTTCAAATTGTCTGGTTCACCAAAATTTTAATGACAAGGTTCTCACTTGGTATGTGAACCTGTTGGTCATTTCGACATTATTACTGTATAGGCATGCGTACCCTATCAGTAATGTTCAAATGTCAAGAATGAATGTTACGGAGTCAGTTGGATGATTCGCACTCTTCCCTGTTCATCTCCGGAGTTATGCTGATTTAGAGGTGTGACTAATCGTCTCACCCTATAGAAAATCAAGCCTAACTCGAATTTAGTTAAGTTTTTTTTTTAAATTTTGTATTTGCTCGTCTGGAACCTCCTGTGGTCGCCAGTCGGAGCTAGCCCGACAAGCCATTGTCATTGTAAGAGATTGAGGACGCTCAAATGTTACGTACAGGTTCGCTTGGAAAAGCTCCGCGCGAAAGGTTGGACACCTGATATATGTCGTCAAGCCTGTGCAAGATGGGTCGAACACCCCATGGAAATAACATGTTTAATTCGATAGGGTATAGATTGCCGCCCTTAGAATAGAGGTAGATCAGGTATAACGGTAATGAGATTGGTAATTCAGGTATAATTGTTGCAAGATTGAAGGTCGGATTGACTACCCCCCTTTATTTTATTGTCAAACTATATATTCTGAAATTACTTGGGTGTTGGGTTGTTGTTTGAGGGTTTTATTGTTGAAATTGTGAAAATAATGTGTAATATTGTAATTGTTGTCTTGAGTTCGTAATGGTGTGCTTGGAGGAATGTCGAGGGTATTGTCTACGATTTCCGTATCTGCGACCTGCCCTGTCGGTACATCTTCTTGGTCCCATTATTGGCTCATGACGTGTACATTCCTGATGAGGATTGTAATAGAAGGTGAAATTAAGTACAAAAAAAAAAGTATTGATATATGTAACTCATGATTGATCATCATTAATTCCTGTAATGTCACTCTGTGCAACTGTAATTTTCCATTGATGTGTTGATAGTCTCTGTAACTGTAATTTCCACTTTGTAACGTAACAATGAGACTTTTCTTTTTTTTAATTTTTTTTTCTTTGTGAAATGACTTGAGATGGAATGTCGTAGTTAAATAATAACAATAGATAATTATGTGAGTATTCCATATTAAAATTTACTTAGTTACCATTTGACTTTTTTTGAAGGAAAGAATCCCGCAAATATTAAATTAAACTCTATTTTGACTTCCGTTAAATTTCTCCATGTTGAACATTTTGTAGCTAACTTCACTTGTCCCCTGCTCCTGGCCTCGGTAGCACCCGTCCGACGCTTTTTGCGTTGGGCGGTGGCTGACCGAAAAGTAATAACTTGTGTTAAAAAGTGCTAAACAATAATTGAAACCTGTATCAAAATATAAACTGTACATAGTGATAAGTGACTTGATTAATCTTAACTTAGAATTTGTTGTATAATATTAAGTGCTTGTGTAAAATGTAACTGTGTGTCTGTTTGTGTTGAACCGGACAGTAATAATTTGAACCATGAATAAATATTTTGTTATTTAACTTAACTTCTGTTTTCTTTTGAGCTATGAAACCAAACTAAGAACTCTACAATTATCCCTGAACTGAGACTCAAGTTCTTCGACTGAATTAGCTGGACAATGTATAAAAAGGTGGACTGGAGTCAGAGAAAGTTTTGGAGGGAAGTATAATGGAGGGAAGTTGTGAATAATTTGAAAGTAAGAAAAGGTACATAAATGTTACTACAATTGGTAGAAAGGTGTCCCTTTTTAACATATTGCCAGTGCATCATTATTATAGTAAGTGTATACAGTGTTAAAAAGGGACAGTTCTCTTTCAATTAGCAATCTTAGGTCACTTGTTTTTCAGCGGAGTGCAGATTATTACTTATGTAAAATGTCTTTAGTTGTCTCTTATATCGGCATACATAAAAATGAAACACGATTCTAGAAACAAAATAGAACAAATATAAAATTCAAGACATACACGTTTATCCTATCTTCAATTAGTTTTTTTCCCCCGATACACCTTACAGACTTTTGTCAGTAGGTAAAATATTTTATTTTTGAAAAAAAAAGAAAGATGTAAAGATGTCTTTATCAGATATAAGTACGTAAAAAAATGTCCAAGTTTTGCTTGAACTCTTTTATCATGATTTCAGTACGAAGAGATAGGTTGACTTACAATTTTGGGTATGTAAGTTTACAATAACGTACAAGTATAATCAAATCTATGAAAATTCTTCAGGATTATTTTGATATATTAATTAAGTATTTTATCATAATCGTATCTTTATTAAAATATGTTATAAATTGTTCAATTACAAGCAAACCCACAGACGCCATTGAAGCTTATTATTATTATGTATTAGTGATTGAATTCCACATATTACAAGGTAGCGTAGGCACAAACAAGCCAGTATGTACTGGGATATCTTTAGAAGATACAATTTCAACAATAATAATACTGTATTAGCAATGCATGGAAAATCGAGTATGAGGTACTAATACTCCAAGACTTATGACAATGCATTAAATGCAACAGATTGAAATGTCATTGCATCAGTAAAATAATATTCAGTGTATTCCTAATTTTGACATCCCAGAGTGTATGGTATCAATTCATGCACTCATAATATAGCTGATTGAAGAAATAAATTGTGAAAAAATCCTATGCGAATTGTATAGATATTTGGATAGGTAGAGATTGTTTCTTTCAATTATCAAGCAGCTCTTGTAGAGCATTTTAATAATACTACTACTATACCATCACGGCATATCCCACAAGTGGGGTAGCCAGCAGATCAGCTGCATGTAAGAAACATGCAAACTGTCCTCTTCTTGCCAATATAAAATCAAGACATTCAGGATGGGTGGCAAACCTCATCGCTGAATTTAAGATGTATAATGTCTTAATTTTTTGAACACCTGCCTTTTACAGGACACTCGAAAACTTACGCAGAAGAGTGGGAGACCAATTCTTTACCGGGTGCTCCACGGGATGCATTTTAATATCGTAAACAATCTAATTTATTCTCAGTGTTTTCAACATAGTGTTTTATTTATTTATTCATTCTTTACTGTACATTGATTACAAACAATTAGATAAACGGTACACATTCAAGTTAGATACATTCAATATACAGAAGGCGAGTTTATCGCAAAGGCGCAATCTCTTTCAACTTATCCAAACTGTACTTACTGCAGACTCCTAATGGTAATTTTTTAACAATCAGTGCTTTTGCTGGTTTCGGTTGGCTTTTCAAAGATATCAAAAGAGCTTTCCTTTGTAATAATGCGCCTAACGATCTTCTGCCACCAGACTTATATTTATACAGAAGGCATATGTGCAGATTATATGCTTGCAATTGGATATCTAAATATTACGACGTTGAAAAATTATGCAAATTTTCTGAATTAAAATTATAATAAAGTCATTCTAATAAGTCATGCAATATATATTTAATATATCACGTGTAACGTTCTCGTAAACACAATATTAATTTTATGATAAACATTCAAACAATACGAATATTAATTTAACCACTGTTTAAAACACAAATATTTAAACAACAATATTAATGATTAAAAAATATTACGTATGACAAAATAACAATATAATTATGTACATGTTGATGAGTTACTACCTACATATAAAATCAACAAAATAAATGTAGGTATACACAGAAAATGTTGTTATGTATCACAGTCAACAAGAATTAAAATGATATAAAATAAATATAAATGCGAACTAATAATAATTATCATAATATTATAAGTATTTATTAAAATAATGAATAATATAAAATATGCATATGAATAATTAGGTATATAAAAATCCATAACAATAAAGTGCGACGTAAGAACGACATCTGCGGGGAGCCTCATTAAAAAAGAATTTTGTAAACAAATGAATATTAATATTTTTAAACCAATGACATTAAAAATACAATTTTGGGATTTATATTATTTTTTGATAATTACCTACCTCGTTTAAATATTTTGAAATTTTGTTAAATCGACTATTATTATAACTGAAATTATGATAATATAGTGATTTGTGCAATGTTCAATGCAGGAAGATTTATGACAAACGGCAAAGAAATTTAACGGCTAGCTCAAAAAACAAAAAAATCACATATAAATTATTTTCCCATATAAGATTTTACTAGATTTTTATTTACTAATTGAATTGTATTTTGATTGATTAAATAAAATTTTACTAAAAAGTGTGTTTAAAAGTTTAATAGTAGATTGACTTGGTAGCTAACAATCGTTACGATACAAAACTCATTTGACATTTCCAACAAACAAATTAATTAATAATACGGGAGTGGGATGGAGCAAAAACACAAAAGTGATTAAAAAACATCGCAAAATTTGCATAAAATATTATGATGACGAAAAAAAGTAGCAATAAATTACTGGCAGAATTTATAGCGGAAATTTTAGCCAAAGATAAATGTCATTGATTGATGCGAACAAAGTTGAAACATTTGCATAGATTATTGTCTATGAACAGTAAGATAGCGACACGACAACATTTATGTAAATTAGAATTGTTATTATTATTAGTAGTAGTAGCAATGGCAACATTCATTATTACTAAGACATTTGTATGCGGTGGTTCTATTCGAATTTCAAAATATAATTTTTGAATATCGAGTAGAATCACCGCATTCGTCACCTGAAACATTTTATCGATTTCATTAAATATTAAATTAAAAATGAAAATTTCTATATCATTGAAACTAAAAAAATTAAAACAAAATACCTTATTACGTCAGTGTATATATTTAATTTTTTTATGTAAGTCAAAAATTCTATATGGATCGTGAAGGCATTGGATATACTTTTGATTAATTTTATGTCTTCATAATCATTCATTTATATCGTGTGTTTTGTTTGAATTTGTAAAATAAGTTGGTCAAAAATGATGAACAAAAAATAAAGAGGTATTTTTGATCGAACATCACATATTATAGGAACATTAGATATTCACAAAACAATATAACCCATAGCAGTCTTGTTTCTCTTATATAAGAAAGGTGTCAAAAATCTTGGTTTTTTTTCAATATATTTTTATTATCTTAAAGAAACAGTGTTTCGTTCATAAGATTACAAAGAAATAGGTGAAATGAGGGAATATTTGTTTTAATATAGGATTCTCACGGTTTGTAGGTATTCAACGAATTAGCAATGACCCCTGACTGATTGACTGGCATTATTGGAGGCTTAGCTGTCTTCACTGATAGCATATACAGCGGTGTTCCTTTATGAAAAAATATCAAAGACACTGCCTGCCTTCAAAACCATTGACTGTACATTGCTAATAATACAACAGACTATTAAATGTTACAATACATACTTCGTATCAAAGATGAGTAGACCAGTCGACAACAAGGTGATTGCATGAAATAAATTTAATGGAAGTAGATAATACACAATTAATATATTCATTAAAATAGAAAACCCTGCGTCACGATGTTAAAACCTTTATTGTGTACCTAATGAATACGAAATTTTCAGAACTTTTCAATACATTTAATGTTTGAAAATGACTGATTATTAGATCAAATAAGTCTTCAATATGAAACGAATTTTTATTTTTTGGTGTACCTACATATTCGATACCTGACAGTTAAATGAGATTAATGAGTGTGCTTTTTTGAAATTACAATAACTAAAATATAATCCTCCCCCTAGTCCTAAAAATGCTCACCAGCAATTGAAGTAATATCATTGCTTTTATTCTATCTTTTATATTCTTATACATATATCTCTTTAAAAATATATATTAGGGTGCTTCTTATTTGGACCAAAAAATTTTTTTTTGTATTTTGTTGTGTGCCACCCTTTTATTCTGTTCTAAGATACGAAAAACTAATATGTAATTTTTTTCATATTTTTAAATTAATATTTAGGGGTCGCTACCAGGACTTGAAAAATAAAAAAAAAGTATTTTTGAAAATTATTTTATCATTTTCAAAAAAAGACAAGCATGCACAAATTAGATAACTATAGAAATGGAAAAAATGAAAACTTATGCTAATAACGTAGTTTTCTTTGTATCAGGGTACTTTTGTCTGAAATTTTTCACAACCAAAAGAAGGAATTGTTTTTGTTCTTCTTCGGCAGTAATTAGTTTGTTATATTCTTCAATTAATGCTACGCCTCGTTCCGCAATGTCGTTCACCACTCTCATAGAGCGTACAATTTCTCTGGAAGCTTTGTAGTCTTCATCTTTTTCCCAAAAATGCAGACGAAATTCCCAAGATTTTGAAAAATCTTAAGGTGTTGCTGGACACGAAATCCTCAATATTTTTTTCTTCGATTTGACTTAGATCCAAGGTAATTCCCTTGGGGATATAATCTGAACCTTCCTCATTCAATGCAATTACCATTTTTTGTTTCCTTTCAAGAGAAACTTCGTCATCAAAAAAAGCAAGCGCATTAAGTTCTTCGGACATATACCACAAATGCCCCAGGAATTTCGTAAGAGCTTTTTTGGACAAAGGTTTGTTTATATTTTCAAATTTTTTGAGATTTTTCAATAGCCACAAGTCATTTCTTGGTGCTGAAATTGCCAAAGGAGCTTGAAACCAGCATCTTAGATAAATCGTAACAATGAAAACGCAAATTTCAGTAATCCCTTTAAGTTCCTTTTTTGTCACTTTAAACTGGTCTCTAAACATAAAAAGCTTAAGGTAATAAATTGCTTTTACCATCCATCGTGCACGATGAAGACCTGCTGGAGCTCTGAATCATATCCCTTTATTAGGCACACCTCCAAGGAATATTATTGTTAGTTTCAACAGTTCCTTGTAATCGTCCCGTGGCTGAAAATCACATAGCTGTTTCTCAGCGAATGAGATTGTGCTACTTGCAACATTTTCTACGCATCTTAAAGCGTCAGGGTCTGAAAAAACTGTACTAAACTTATTCTGGTCTATGTTAGGCCAAGCAGTTTTAAATCTTTTAAAGATCAATATTTCTGGTCCACTTGACGGACCTAGTGCTTGAACTACGACTGCTTCTAGCATTATTTCCATTATATGGTGACGACAGGCCAACCAAAGAGCATCTTTTTCCATCTTCTGCTCTAATAGAATGCAAGTACCTCCTCTTAAACCAGTGTTGACCGCAGTGGGGTCAAAGCAAAAGCATTTTATTTTGTCGCTTACGTTCCAAGAAAGAATAGTGTCATAAATAGCTGAAGCACACGCCTCCCCAGTTCCACAATTGACTTTGGGAACTGCCAAAAGTTGATCCACACCCTGTCCTGACACTAAAATGGGAAGACGATCCACTGTTTCGTGTCCTGCAATGTCTTCGATTAGTTTGCCATCCCAGTGAACAGTCAGAGGAATATTAGGATTAAATTCTTTCTTTAAGGACTCCGCTACATACGCTGGCGACGAACTGAGGATGAATTTATATTGTACTCTGAGGGATCGGTACCTGCACTTTTGAGCGTTGATATCAATACAACAGTTGCTTTTCTGTCACTTAATTTAGCTAAGTCGAGGCTTGCGGATAAGCGTTCATCAAAGATGTTTTTTCTGGCGCGTTTATGTTTAGATGGAGGTTCTAAATCTGCCGTTGAAGATCCTGTCGTCACTAAAGTTTCAGACGTTTCATCACCACTGCTACTCGAAGAGGATAGTATGCACTTTTTTTGCAGGGATTCAGTGTAGTTTTTTTCACGATCTACATACATAACGTTGAAGGCGAGCGTTTTTCTCTTCTTTTTTTGGCATTTTTTTTAAATTTAATTTATCTACACCACCAATTACACCTGGGCGTCCTCTTGTTCTCTGATTCAGTAAAAAAACATTTATCTTCTCCAATGGTGATTTTGCTTAGAGCATCAGCGTGTGCTATGTCAAACAAGTCTTGCAAACTATCTTGCCACTCCTTTTCTTTATTTTGTAGACTTTCAGAGCGTTTGGCTTTATTTTCTTTATTTTTTTTCAACTTTTGCCATTCACTAAACTTGTTTTCTATCTTCTTTATAACATGTTTTTTCAGTTTAGTTGGAATGCTCGCTCGTTCCCATAATGCCATGATGTCACAAGCAGTAGAACTAGCCGAAATGTGATTTGTTTGCTTCATTACGATTTTAAAATGAAAAAACAAACTCAATACTTCTTTGGTCGTCGGCAACTTGCTTTGAATAAAGTGGTCAGAGGTTTGTCCAACTAGCCAAACGTCTGTTTTGTTTCTAGTCAACAAAGTCGAATTAGACGAGGAAGCTATGATGTAACAAAACGCGATGCGCGCTAAAACACAATCGAATGTATGTAGACTCTATAACAGCGTATTTGTTACTAATTATTTACTAATTAACCAACGCCAAGGAAAATGCGGAAGGGGGAGAGGGGTAGGATACGGGCATCATTGTACATCACGGTATAATGTTACCATGGATTGAGTTCCGTTCCGTAATTTTATCGCATTTGAATGAATAATATAACTGTTTTATGTACATTGAGCTGGAAGTTATCATAATCATATTTTTTTAAACTTTGATTGGAGGTAGCGACCCCTAAAACCTCTTCTAAAAAATAAATAAAAATCATAGGTTCGTTTTTTAGGTGATAGAACCGAATGGCGGGTTGGCGCAGTAATTTTTCAAAAGTCGAAAAATAAGAAGCACCCTAATATATATACATTTAATTATCTTTTACCTTGAGTATCAATTATTGCTTTACATAACTTGCTTTTTAACTATCATTCTGTATATAACTTAAGTTGTAATTGGCTTTAATTTTGTACAAGTATTGTTGTGTTTATTATGTAATATAAGCTGTAACTTTAAGTTTGAAATAAATAAAAAAATAATACAAATATATAAATTGTACATAAAATAATAACACGAATGTGACTACATAACCAACTTTCTACCGGAGTGGTAATAGGTAGGTACATCATGATAAAAAGACAAATTTAACCCGATTTCAAAAAGTCTAAAAAGTAAACTAAAGAATTACAAAGTACGAGTATTTTGAACTCGACATTCTTTTAAGTAGTTTATGTACATACAACAAACAATAATGAATAAAAAAAGTCATGACAATTCCCAATTGATATGTCAATCGTCTAAAAGACAGCGTAGAGATTTCTCGTTGTTACACTCGTAGTATAGAGCAGAGGCGGCTGGCGGGTTAAGGTAGTGGAGTGTGGCGGCATTTTAATTAATATAAGCTTCGCGTGTATGAGAAATCGCACAAACGTAAGGTTAGGTAAAGTATGTAAATATAGGCTAATATGGCGTTCCGTTATCTCTGTCCACGGATTCCCCCACTAAGCACAGGTCTCCCATCTGTTTCCATATTTTATCTGTAATGTTCTGTAAAAGGTAGGTATTTTTTCCTAAAACTTCACATATTATGGGATATTCAAACTTCTACAATTCATTGATGAGATATGCCACCCATCCTGAATGTCTTACAGCGCAAAGAGGGAAATCTGTGTGTTAATTACATGCATTAATCCGTTAGCCACCACACTAGTGGGAAATGCCGTGATGAATAAATGAACCTTCATTTATAAAACATCGATTCCATTCTTGATTCTCATTATTAATTTATTTATCAACTTTACATGGCGAGACTTTTACACGTTAAACATATTATAGGAAAGAAAAAACAATTTGATAGACAAAAACAATAAAATAGGAGTTAATAGCATCAAGTACAAAATTCAATTCAATAATGAATAAAGAAAGATACTAGCGTTAGGTATATTGTTTAAAATAAACTAAGTATATATTTTTTGAAGAACTGTTTACTGAAATACGAAAAAAATGATAAACTTGATATAGATAATAAATAAATAAATAAATAAAACTTTATTGACCATAATTTTACACAAATACATAAACAATAAAATACAACATTACAATAGATGATGATGATTCTGGATTATTTTATTTTGACCCCGTTTAACAGTCCCTAGACCGTCTCAAGGGCGCCGGTGAAGAGTTCAGTTTTCAATTTGACAATCTGACTATCTCTCAATGGCACTGGTAGGCGATTCTATAGGTATACAGGGCATAGCCGCATCAACGAACCTACGCTCAACATCAACGCTCCTAAGAACAAACCGCCGCTGGTATAGACGTAGGTATACATACACTCAATTCGTAATAGAGACTTCAAACATGATATACCAATAAGATGTCTTTTTATTATTATTAGGTATTTCACATCTTTCATTATTTTCTCACACCCAACAACGAGTGTCAATCATTTGATTGCTTTTATTATTATTATTATTATTGTTGTTGTTTGAAAAGTGATGAGTTTATCTGATATGCCATCGAATAATTTTATTTTGTACTAGCTTTATTTAACCCGACATCGCTCTCGGAGTAGTCATTAAATAATCAAAGAGTCAGTTAGTTATGTAGGCATTGTTTAAATTGGTGGATGTTTCCGCCATCATTATCAAAAAGTATATTTAGTTAAACTATTCATACATACTCATATACATAGACAACATACATAGACAATTCACACAGATCGAGCTAGTCCCAAACTAAGATGAATCTTGTATTATGGGTACTAACGCGACGTTACACACATATACAATGCACTTCACACATATACATGTAACACCCAGACCCAGGACAATTTGAAAAAGGTCATTCTTCACTTTGCCTTGGCCGGGAATCGAACCCGGGACCTCGTGACTCAAAGGCAAGAGCATTACCTCCGCGCCACACCGGCCGACCTACATATAGTACCTACCTGCCATTTTTTTTTTTAATTTAATTTATAAATACACAGTATACATTGATATTACAACAACAAAACAAGCATTTTATTACACATAGTAAAATGCTCCCTCCATAAGCAACCAAATGTTTCCATTTTTCTTTCAGCCAGGGTTGGGCAGAGCCCTTTTTGTTAACTCTGAGCACTTCTTTGCGAAATTAATGTTTCGTTCAACCCAACATCCAATCCAGAAGAGAGTATTCGAACCCTTTGTTTTACGCAGGTTTTATTGCTGGATACGTTGGAAGATACCGCAATAAAACGTTAATGTCCCACGTTGTGCATTAGATTGCATTATATTTTCATATATCTCTATGCAATTACTATTGAAAACTGATATACGATGTAAATAATGTAAAATAAATTATGGCAATAAAAAATCGTCATTGTCAATAACTTCGATTTCTGGGAACAATCTTTTTACATAGGCGAGAATAATTATAAAGCGTACTTTTATTTCACCAAATGTTTTCATCTTAACTGTTATAGAGGACATGCTATCAAACACACATACATACATACTAACGGATTTTCATTGTAGAAACAAGGCTAAAGGATTACTATTAGCTATAATAAAGCATATAATCGAGTTTAATAATATTATTGTATTACTGGCATAAAACTCTGCGTCGCTCAGGAAATAATAATCACATTGACAATATTTGAGTTAGTTGGACGAGATTGCGCCTTTGCGATAAACTTGCCCTTTTTATTTGATTATATTAATTTGAATGTATTTCTCTATAAACTTGTATGTATTGAAAGCAATATAGGTACCCACAGTAAAGAATGAATAAATATATAAATAATATTCGATACAACGAATTCACAATAAAATACATTTATTTATTTATGCAATAAACGGCTATAAAAGTCTTTGACTACACAATAGATACGACGTCTCATTGGTGGGTTGGCCTGATCAGATCAACATTATTCTCTCTTTTTATTTTTAATATATTTATGTTTTGTTAACCTACTGTGTGTGTCTCTATGTAATAAATAAATAAATAAGTAAATAAATAACAAAAACTGTAACATTATTATTAAATTATCAAATTGCATATTTTATGCAGAAATCTGCACAAATGATGCGAATATTGGTTTACCTATTTCTTGATTGGTTAAAACAATTACAACCAAGAACACACAATTGCTTGGTTGGTTAAAACAAATACGATCAAGAACACACAATTACTCATACATAGGAACGGGTTAATATCATGCACTTATTAGATTATTATTATACAATGCAATATCATTATAAGCAATTATACCGAATCAACGCCGGATGATAAGATCAATTAAAATATCATTGCTATAATGTATCTACCTCAAATCATTACTTATTAAGATATATATTGTTCAATAATTTTATAAAAAATGTGATGGCACTAAAGACTCAAAGACTCGATCAAATATTACTTGTACAATTTACAAGTCAAACTGAATTTTTTTATACATAAATGGCATTCGAACTAATCACTAGAAAGTGTTATGTCTTCCAGACAAACAGTACAATCTTAATTCTGTAGAGATAGTAGGAAAGGGTGTATCCAAGGGAAGGCAAGGAGGACACCTGCTCCCTTTCCCTCCTCTAAGGTCTCGAAAATAGTAGTAGGAAAGTAGGTATGATTGGTATTAAAATATGGGAAAAGTACGGTAATTGGTATCAAAATGGAAAGCTGCACTCACCTTTTATAAGTGAGACTGAATATAAGGTGTTTCCAATATTGTCGTATAAAAATATTTAAATAACTTATACCAAATTGAGAATCATACAAATTTTGCGTGAATCTGTAAATGGTCTACACATTTGAAAATTGCAAAAATAAAAAAATTCTTAACTGTTACCCCTTCATAAAGATAATACCGAGTAGGCCTGTTACAGAAGATATTTAAATAGGTATGATTTAAATATTTTTTTTTCAAAAGATACTGTATTTGTATTCAAAACATATACAGTATATAATTTCTATTCAAAACGTTTCCATCGACCAGGGACTGCGATGATGCAAACCAATTGCGATTGCCATTGAAATAAGTTAGAAAATTTCAGTAAATATTTGATATACCCACCCAAAGAGTTACGAAAACGTCTCAAATTTAATAATAAATTAAGTAGGTACATTTAGTTTATATTTTCATACAATAATAAATTTAAACTAAACATTCTCTTATCATAGTTGATATCAGTCTCACATCAGTTTACAAGACATCAATTAAACGAAGTTACTATAAGTATGTATATATTTTTATTTTACATATTAAACAGCTCATTGTCAAGTGATAGAGCGTGTGAAATACTTAAATTAAATTGGATACCGTTGAACCTTAGTTCAGCGAATTAGACTTGTAGTAAACTATATTTTAAATAATTCAGGTAACTAGATTATTATTACCTATAGGTGCCTACAATGAGTAATGGATGTTTTGATTTCGTAGTCTGCCAAATGAACTGATTAACAAACAATAGATTTTAAACTCCCCCTCCTCTTGGAGTACCAGGCAAAATAACAACTTCCTCTATTCAGAGCATTCTTGCGCCAATCGAGTCACCTGTCCCCAAAAC
The DNA here is from genome assembly GCA_947579605.1 of Athripsodes cinereus. Taxonomy (NCBI): domain Eukaryota; kingdom Metazoa; phylum Arthropoda; class Insecta; order Trichoptera; family Leptoceridae; genus Athripsodes; species Athripsodes cinereus. The sequence goes on along the minus strand of OX388313.1, from coordinate 21,808,961 downwards.
ATTTCAGAATTTTTGGGATATACCATAACCTACAGCATATCACAAGATCGGAACAGCTTGTAAACATTCAAGTTGAACTTTTTGTGCCATTGAAAGTTGAGACTTTCAGGTTGAGTGACTTTCCTCATCGCTGAATTGAAGATGTCTTATTCGTGGTGTTTTACGAATAGCTACCTTTTGCAGGACACTCCACAGAACAATGTCATAAGCACTAAAAATAATAACTTGAGGGATCACTCAATCTCTCAACTGATGAGTGAATGGGTAGACATCTGATGTCACTTGTTCAGTCCTATTGTCATCTGATTCACAAAGAATTTAATTAAATATTCCAAGAAAAGTTTCGTCGTCCGAATGATTGGGATTGATAATAATTTCAATTTAACTAATATTTGAATACGTTCATAAGTTTGTCTATTTATATTATATCCAGACACATTTGCGTGATAATTAATAACGCAATCAATTTCATCTATGAATTTTGTATCTATTATGATGAATTTTGTAGTATTACGAAAATTTTTAAAGCATTCTTCCAAAAATATAATATTTCGCTCCCGAAATCTTTCGCATTGATTCAAAATTCAGTTTATCTATCTATCTTCATCATCTGGATATCTCCCAAGAGTGAATTTATCAGCAGACTTATTTTACTGTAGGTGTATAATATATCGTTGCCGTGGAGGTGAAGTGATCCAAGCCACACTTTTTTTGAAAAATGAGTTAAGTATGCAGTTTTGTTCAGAAAACCACGAAGAACATTGTGGTGAAGAGAAATAAGTGATTTGATATTCCTAAAGGGCATTTTTGGAAGATTTTGAAGAGATGTTAAGTGTTTTTACATCATTTCAAGTGTGTGTTAGAGCATTTCACTAACGAATATAGGAACAAATGATTCAATTAAATTATAGAAGTGAAAAGATTCAAGCCGCATAGCGCGTAACTTTCCAACAACTTTTTTACAGGTGGATCTTTCTCAGCTACAGTGGTGAAATAACCCAAGTCATAAATTCGTGTTTACTTCTAAAATATAAAAATTCTTTAATATTTTGTTATTTATATTAGTGGAATATGTGATCAGGAATATTGTGTAAAAACTTTAGCGAAATCCATGCAAAAATAACTTAGTTATTGTCAGATTAGTACTTTTGGATGTGACAGCGTAACTTCAACACCCTTTTTCTCGAATTGTCTGTCTTGTGGGTTAGATCACTTCACATCCACGGCAACGATATATTGAAGAGAGACCCACCTCACACCCGGATATCTCAGGGAGTCCTACGTTTTTATACGCACATTCAGATCAAAATTGTCCTCACGGGTGGACATTCGAGCAGGCCTGAAGAGCTGGCCGTCTAAAACTTTATACTATTACTCTCTTTTCAATGTCCTATTTGGAAGCGAGTAATTTTTTGATAAAATAAAATATATATATAAACAAAATTAAGAGAATGAAATAAAGTAGGACAAGAATAACATAAGTAGTAATAAAACATGAATACAAAAAAATGTATACATACAATTTGGTGATGATGATTTTGGATGATTTTATTTTGACGCCGTTTAACAGTCCTTAGACCTTCTCAAGGGCGCCAGTGAAGAATTCAGTTTTTAATTTGCTTCCCGGTGAATATTAGAAGGCCAAGGTGAGGTATCCAGAGACGTGTTTAATAAGAATGTATTTCTTTTATGAAATTGTTTGATTTCAATGGTCAGAAGAGAATGAATAAATAAATTCATTAATTTTTATTTTGTTACAATTTACAGGGAAGAATATATTTTTTAATATAACAGCATACGGGACAGCGAGTGCGATAAGCTAGTCATATTAATAAGATAAAAAGTTTGAGGGTAGGAAGATTTTATTATTATTATGATTTTGATGAGACTAAAATTGAAATTAATTAAAATCAACCCTCCAGCGGCTTGTCTATCACCAAAGTTGTAAAATACCGATCAAGACGATTTTCTATTATGTATTAAAGTCAGAAGAGTGTTTCCATACAACTGAAAAGCAGGGCTATTCGTGAGATTTCCAGAGCTAAATAATTAATAAAAATGATAAAATTACGCACATTTTATAATCCGACCATTTTTAATTTTTGTAAACAGTCTCTCACCATGTGTGAATTCGATGCGATGTCGTCCGAAGCGTCAAACAAACGAGAAAAGATAATGTTTTATTCTTCGTTTACTCCTCCATGGCATTATAGAGACGTAATACAATAGTTTTTAAGGTAAAATCGAACCATTGTTTGCATATATATTTTTTATTTATTGTATTGGTTATATTACATATGTGCCTCATATTAAATAAATTTTATTTGATAGCTCATTTTCACCTATAAATTGTTGAGGGTGAGCCTACTCAGTATGAAAACCTAAGCCACTAATTATGGTATGCACTATGTAATGTCATCATTATCCATTAATGATTTCAGTATTATGAGAATCAGCATTTTATTTTTCTTTTCTTTTATTTACTTCTTTATTCATTATTTACTCTACATCAATCACAATATATGCAATTTTATAGAAAAATGCATTCAAATTAGATATAATCAATATACAGAGGATGATCTCTTAAAACTAGCCCAACTATTTTAAAGTTATACACGGCTGTTTTAAATGAATTTATATCAGCACAAATACATTGATGAAAATGCACACACTCACATACATAGAATTATAATAACTGCATGGCGAGTAATTAATAAAACAATTTAATTAAAATTATTATTAATAATAGTCAGTTCAGTATAACTGCTGCTTCATAGGTACATAGAGGAATAAACAACGCAATAATAGAATTGAAAATATAAAGTGTAAAATTGATAGATGGGTACATATAATATGTAGGATTATCTCCAACCCCCCCTCCTTCCCCGTACTCCCTCTGCCTCCCCCCTCCCTGCCCCCCGTCTAATTGGCCCGTCTGAATGACGGCAGACATGCGATTAAATCAATATGATATGACAGTAGCGGTCGATTTATGGCCGATGTTAATTACAATCATACAACTATGTACTCTTACTAGGTAATGTACTTCTACCACTGGTAGGTACTTACTAAGTATTACTGGTAGTATCATACGTCTATAGTCACTGTCTGCCAGGGGCGTAACATATGCACACGCAAGTATCGAGGGGTCATTTGTGAGACGCCGCTGTTTAACGTAAGAGAAAGTTGTAGGTAATATTGCGATATATTATTTTAATAGAGATACATACATCTGGAAATAGTACTTAAAGATAAACATACTTTGTTAGACTATTAAATCACTAAATGTGATATTTCAATCACGCCCTTGCAAAATCTTTAAACCTCATATGAAAACTAATCATTTCTATCTTGAGTGGCGAGTTTGTGGCAATTATATTACTACATTTTGATATGATTTTGGAAAAAGTCATGCACGCTATTAAAAACAGGAGTCTTATTAACAAAGAGATGGAGCTGTTTTGATAGATATAAGTTAAACGATAAACAACACTATGACACCCGATTCACATTTTTTTAATCAATAACTTACCTAACATCAACTTTCTTTTCTGTAATCCTAAAGAATAATACAATCTATCATATTTAATTTATTGTAAATACGAAATAAATCAAGATTCGAGTATCTTTCTATTCTACTACCAGTTATATTTTTCTAATCAAGATATATATCTTTCTGCACTAAAATTAAAAAAAAACAACGTATTTCAATTAATTTCCCTATGCAGGATGTAATAATTAACTCTTTTGCTGTGTTCCTATGAAATCATTCCATTTACAACACATAATATAATTTGGTAGAATATGGTTACATGCTCTCAAAAATAAATAAGTATTGATGGCATAAAACAATCGCGATGCTACTTGATTTAGCATCATAATTGTCGTTCAGCTCATAAAGGATTAAAGTAATCCAATAATATCTAATACTTCATATATTTTAATTAACTCTTTTTCTATAGAAAACAGATTAATAGGCATTTGTATGAAGCTCATGTTAACTCGTAACGAAGAGTTGGAAGTTTCAATACAGATTTAGATAATATCATGGTTACGTGTTTTCAATATCTTACAATACAGGAAGAATAACAAGAAGAAGAAAATTATATCCTAGAACCACAAGAAGAAGAAAATTATTTCCTAGATAAATATTTAAATGGATATAGTACTTTCATTTATAAAGTTTCAAAAGTTTTGTGATCAGGTGCATCTAGTATTGAAGAAACAGTAATGTTACTATAATCGATCTCTCTTCTCAGAATAGAGAAGTTCACATACTGTTTCATGATAATAGCTTATTCAAGATATTTTATGTGAAAAAATGTGAAAAACCTTCGTAAAGGGCTTCTTAGGAGTCATTCACAGAGATTATATCTTCATCCCATTTTTTTGGAGCCTACATAATATACATATTCTTCTTCTATCATCCTAAAGTCTCCATTTCAGAAGTAGAGTATCTATTTATTAGATCCTTACCTAGCCATAATTATGACCTGCTAATTATGTCGTCAATTTGCGATTGACAACCTAGATTCCTTTACCTCTTGTAATAATAAATGTAGTCGAACAAAATGTGTATCAGTATAAATACAATATGTCTTGGCGCTGTCTTAGCGGCCAGTCACTTTTTACATCACTCCTGAAAAAACAGCCGTTTTCACGATAGGTGCTTGAAGCTGAAAACATTGATTTTCAAAAAATGTCACGGTGCCCTTGAAATGATCATGGATCATTTAACGGCGCCAAATACAAATTGTCTTTATTATTATTATTTAAAAACAATATTGTAGGATTTTTTCATCGAACTATATCACAATAGATTTTTAGATAGATACGTATGCATGTCTTTTGAAACGTCATGTAAAAATAATTCAAAATAATATGTTCCATACAACACTGTTGCATTAAACTATTCAGTGTCAAACCTACAGACACAATAATACCTACATAATATGTATGTATATGTTGTTAAATTAAACCTACTTTCTGTAGACACGGCGTTAAGTAGTTTTCTTTATGTATTTTGGTGATACAGTAAAATTTATTGTCTCGTAAATTGCCGTTATATTAAGAGATGGCCTTCGACCCGAAATAAAAAGCAATAATCATTAATTTGTTATGTTGCTTAAACTTATAACACACGGAGGTAAGTAAAGTGATGTTTTATATTTTTTCTCTAAGATGTTTTATTACAAGTTATATAATGTGTGCATTCTTCTGTAAAATACGAAATTCCAAAATATTCTATTTCCTATGCAGTACGCAGGGTTATCACACACACAATCGTGCTGCTATCACAATTCAATTAACTCATAGTATAATAGGTGGCAATGCACTCGTAGATATTAAAAAAATCATTTTCTAAATTAGATATAGATATAGGTACATATATCATTATTATTACATACTTCTATTTAAGTATATAATGTATTTAATTCTCATCTCACGCAAAAGTCTTTAAGTATGTCTAAAATTTAATGTATTTTTGTTATGAATTGCAAATAACGCTGGTGAACCGAGATTATAAAAATATTGGAATCAAGGTATCGTAACTAAAAATCTCAACCCTATTTTTTCTATCTTAATTAAGTGCATTATAGGTACCTACCTACCTACTATAAGATTATACGAGAATTTTCTTTTTATATTTTTTCTTCTCAAAATATTTTTCCCTTTATTATGGGAAATTAGTTAAGTACTTTAAAGTTGGAATTGGTTAAATGTAGATTGCTGATTATAATTTGATTCTCTCTACTCTAAAACAAATCTTATCAACTCTAAGAATAAAATTTAAAGGCACCATGCATCATTACAAAAAATCCACTCATTGGAGACATCCTGACGGTATACTTGGATAGATGGAGAGTTAATTCAAAGTAACGAGTAGATAAATATAATAGTATGATCTCCTGATATCTAAAGGTCTGATAACTGCATCTTCTGCAGATCAATATTTACAAATATGAAAAAATATACAAAATATTATTAGTGGTCTTGGTAATCACATTAAAATAATATCCACGCACACTACCTAGTACCTAGACGTTATATCAATACAACAGTAGGTAATAGGTAGATATATGCATTATGAAGTGTTATTATATGTTACAAGCCAGGCGACAAATAATAATACAGAAGTCGTACATATTGTTAAGTACATTTATTATGTATACTAGTAATAATACAGAGACTATGTGATAAAGTACAATATATACAGTTATACTTATACAATATAGTCTTTGGCCGTCTCCCGAAACAATCTCCCCGACTCTCGATTGATTTATTGACGACATCTGCTTTTGAAAGCCCGAAACTAGCATATGTTTAATATTACTTTAATAATAATGGATATTATAACTATAAGAGATGCTCATAGATATACTAAATACATGATATGTATCTCTAACATAATAAAAACTAACGAATGTTGTATATTTTTAATTTATATATTTTCGGACCAAACCACCATTTTTAGCATCGCACCATGTTTTAACTATTTCAAAAATGTCACACGGAGTGGTGACACTAAATATTTCAATGAATCTCTAATAAGTCTAGACAATTGTTTATTATACAAGAACAATGTAATTTTATCGTGAACAATGTACAAGAAAAGAAGCAATGTGAAACATCCGTGAAAATTTGTTAAAAAAAATTCCAATAGAACGGATGGTTTACACCAAAATACGTAAAAACATTGATAGAGACCCACGGACCACCCGGATAGCGCAGAAGTATGGGCACTTCCATTTGTCCGAAATCTACACTACACAAAACTTATCCACACTGGAGGCGCCATATGTAGTGGGCAGCTTAAAAGGCTGGCAGACCAAAAACCACCAAACCACCATAACCTCCAAGTGTGGATGGATGTCCTTCTAGCCGAGAGAAGCAAATACATACCTCAAACAAAACAAACAATAAAATAACCAAGGCATTTCCTTAACCTAGGTAGCAAATCGATATTTAAACAAAAAGCGTTTAAGAATCTTGCTCTTTAGTCAAGTCAATGTTACATAGTGAGATGCTCGTACTAAATTAAAAGACATTCGCTTCTCAGTAATAAACTCCCCATCATACTGAATTTTAATGACCAACAAGAAATTATATAATTCTTACAGTACATGTTTCTTTCTCTTTATATCATACCTCTTTAAGTAGAAGTTGATGTGCTCGTATTAATAGTATGGAAAAACGGCAGTTTTATGAATAAAAATTTAAAAGTCCCTACTTATGAATAAATTTACACGTTATCACCGCATACTTTTTACTAAAATTTTCGCTGCTTTCGTTGATAACAAATGTCTTCATCCGTTTTTGAAAACTACAAAAATTGCAATACATTTAGTATTGATTCGTTTATAACATAAACTGTACATAACAATCGAATAACTTTCTTGTTATCAACATATTTTATGTAAACTCATTGTGTGAACATTACTTAAACTAATTTCTGTGTTTATTTGTAAACAGTCCCATCAAACGTATGGAATCTTAAGTAATTTTGAACGCTAACACGTTTAGTAAAATAACTAACATTTTATGATCTCTCCAAGATAGAAATGTAACACTTTGTCCAAAGTGGCTATGAAAATAAAACGTAATGGATTAAAAGAAGTATAATTCACACACACTATTATTGCATACTTTGTCTGTATAATTTCAAATGTAATAAATCAGTCCACTAATCCGTTGATTTTAAGTAACTCGATCTGAATATACAACTATTTTCGTATACATGATGTTTAGTAGCCTAGGCATATAACAACGTTGGTGTACTTACTAAAATAAATAATTTTCCTAAAGGCACAAAATATTAATTTATGTAGCCAATAAAAATATTAGGATTATAGTTTAATTACATAATATACCTGCATAATATTTTATAGCACATGTATATTATACAAATTTTGAGTAATCTACATTTTTTTTCCCATTTAAAAACACCAAATCTCTAAGTATGTGTGTTTTATAATCATAACATTGTGAACAAAAATGTTTGAATAAAGAAATTATTATTATTGTTAAAGCATGTTTTACTAATAAAATTTCGAGTTCGTCGGTAGCCTGGAGGTAGAGTCTCGGCCTCGTGAACAAGGGGACCGTGGTTCGATCCCAGGTGCCGGCATATTCCCCTTTCACGACACAAGCTTTTAGCTAACTGTGAAAGGTGTATAAGGTTGTATTTGGGTTTATAACAAAACCCAGATAATTATATATATAATGAGTTACAATCCATTGGATTGGTCTGCAACGAGTTTGGTTTTTCTTCTCCATTCGTCTCTGTTCTCCGCCAGTCTTTTCAGCTCCACGTACGAGCCACAGTTCATATCACTCTTCAGTTGGTCCATATATGCGTCTCTTGGTCGGCCTCTGCCATTTGTCCCGTCGGTCTTACCCTCCGCGATGGCTATGAGTAGTCCTGGGTGCCTGATGTTGTGGCCAATCCAGTTAGCTCGTTGTTGGCTGATTCTCTTAAGGAGTTGCCTTTTTTCGCCTACCCTGGTTAATACTTCTTCATTTTCGACGTGCTCCGACCAATGGATCTTAAGCATGCGTCTGTAGCACCACATTTCAAAGGCCGCCAACCGTCCGCTCTCACTCTTGCTGATGGTCCATGTCTCACAACCATAAAGCAGAATGCTCCATACAAAGGCTTTAGTAAGGTTCTTCCTTACGCTTAAGTCAATATTTGGGGATTCCAATATCTTCGATTTTTTGTTAAAGGCAATCCTTGCCTGGTTTATTCTGCTTACGATCTCCGCTTTGGAGCGTCCATCCTGGTTTATTCTACTGCCCAGGTACACGAATTCACTTACTTGTTTGATGCTCACTCCATTTATGGCAATGTTCGCAGTCGCTTCCTCTCTTCCAACGACCATACATTTTGTTTTTTCTTTATTTATTTTCATGTTGTACTTTGACAACAGTATACTTTCCATTTTTCCTAAGGCTTCGTTCAGCTCCATCTCGGAGTCTGCGAGCAGTGCTATGTCGTCAGCATATCTTATCATGTCGACCTTTTTCCCATTTATTTTTACTCCTGTCCAGTTCTTCATTTCTTCTCTCAGTTCATCAATGGCTCGCTGTATATAGCAGTTGAAGAGAGCTGGCGACATTGAGCATCCTTGTCTTACGCCTTGTTCGACCCTTGCTTCTGCACAGCTCTCTCCGCTTTTAATCACAGCCATTTCGTTCTTGTATAAGCTCCAGATTGCTCATATTTAAAAAAAAACGAAATAGTGATTTTTGATAAGCATCGTCTTCGTTACCTAATTTAAAATATATGTTGATATTTTCAACCGACGGTTCTTGGTGGAAATCCATGTTGCATTAATTATAAAAAAAAACACTTATTTACAGTGATATTCTTATAACATATCTCTGCTTATTTATATCCTTTTCGCTAGCCTGATGATGAGAGCGGAAGCTCTTGAAAGCCGGCTCGCGTCTAATTAAAAGTCACAGTGGATATACTATAAATAAGTGTTTTATTTATAATTAATTTAAAATAGGTACCTAGGTGTATGTATTTTTAAAATATATATAAACTCCCCTTTCACGACACAAGCTTTTAGCCTACTGTTGTATACATGTATACATGTATTTGTATACATGTATTGTATGTAGGTATACTATAAAAAATACATGTAAAAGACTTCGGCCGTGAAGATCTGAATAAACAAAAATAAAATAAATATGCAATAGGTATTTAGAGCATATTTTATGTTTGACAATTGCCTATTACCTACAGTTCAACAAATCACTCTTTAATAAATAACATTACATACGTACCATATCACTCTGCAGCGAAAGAACATTAAATTACAATAAAACATTGTAATTTAATGTACATTTACGATATTCTGTTTGTTGTGTTATAGTTTGGTCTTACATCAAGCCTAATTTGTATAATTTATATGTAAATAACAACAAATACAATAGTAATTATTGCCAACCACAAAGGTACAAGTGTTTTCAATTATACGGCGATTCAATATGCGATGTTTCACGTAAAAACTACGTAATAAATGTAAACATATTGTGAAATTTCAATTTCATTGGATCATTTAAACCTAAACCAAATGCATGGGTTAGTTGGAAGATATCGCTTCTGCGATTAACTCGCCCATTGCACAATATCATTTATTTGTATCACATTGTTTTATAACTCCGTAATTATGTATGCTCCTTATTGTTCAATAAAATTTATAATTATTATCTTAAGATTTATTAAATTTATTAATTATTAACTTTTGATTAATTATTAAATATAATCTTAATATTTTAACGCCTGCTTCAAATAGGTACAGTTTGTGTGAATTCAAGTAAAAAAGCTGAAGGATTTTTTGAGAGGACCATATCCAGCTGAGAGATAAAAGATACGTTAAGTAGTTAAGTGAAGGCGTTATTCAGTGTTTTTATTCTAAAACTTATAATTTTTTACGCAATTTGTTGGGAACAAATATTTTTGCTAACTATTATAAGATAAGAGTTAGCAAAATATATTTCAGTCGTCCAAATATTGATAGAAAACAGTTAACCCGTAATTTCAAAAATTTCATTAATGTCATCACGATTTTTTCCTCACATACACTACTTCTTCCAGAACACTTGAAAACTAACAGAAAAGTGGGAGACTTGTTATTCAGTGAGGACTCCACAGAATGAAGTAATTTACGAACACAAATTATAATCACGAGAGGAGCAACCCGAGAAAGAATTACAAGATAATATGTAAGAGGCATAAATCAAGCAATAGGAAGAATATGACTGACAACGATATTGTTATAACATGTGACGCAAATTTAAGTACAGCTGTGAATTTCCAAATCTAATAAGAACAGCAACAACTAGTCATTATCTCCAATTGCCATCTTTGATACAATGGGTAACGTGAAACTGTTTACTGTTATTAACTATTTAGATGTTTTTAATACGTACCTACCTACTACCAATCTACCTGCGTAGCATTGTTCATAAGGTACAATTTAATAACAAGACAAGTAAGTACCTACCTACCTAATAGGTAGGTAATTATTAATTGCAAACAATGTAAGTTTGATACCAAGTATCGAACGTACATTCTTTAGGACACAATAATTTGTATGATGTTTCTATATAAGGAAGAACCGACAAACGCTGAAATGCACACGTGTATTAGGAAGTGAAAGTCGTTTTGATATCATTTTATTATTAAACTGAGTCCTTTATATAGCGGATAAAAATAATAAATGACATAAAATTTAATGTGCAATACTTTAATTTCCATTTCTAGATATGAAAAAAAAATTATTAGATGTATATAAATAATCTGTTTTATCCATGTACTAATGGATAAAAATAAATATGTATTAATTTTAAAAATAAAAGAGTGATTTATTGATTTTATGAAATTAATCGTTTTGAAACACCAAAAATTGAACTAAATTTGAATTAATTGTTGTCACATTGTTTACAATAATAATTTGTATTTATCCACATTATGGCAACATAGTTTTTATTTATTTATCGTGTCGAAACCCAAAAAAAAAACAATCAAACTGATCTCCAGTACTGTGCAAAACGCACAGCAGGTGGAGATGCGTCAAAAATATCCTCCATAGTGCGTGTGACATGGCACAATTTTTAACATTATCTGATTACCCCTATAATATATTTACTTAGAAGGTTAAATTATGTTTTTACATCCGGTTTAAATCAAAATTATAAACAAATACAATGCACGTTTCAAACCTAAATTTCTTCAAACTTTCTTTCTCATTTCATTTATTTCTTTCATCTTGTAAAACTTTTATAACAATGTTAAAATATGTGCAGGTTAAATGTTAAAATAGCTATAAATATTGAAATTAAATTATTATTATCTTTTTCGAAAAAATTAAAATAAAACAACGGTATAACTAAATATGAGTGAAAAATCAGTTAGAGAACATTTAAGTAAGTCAACCACGTGTTTAGTCTGGTATAAGGTGATATATTACCATATATTATTACCTACTCACTGTATTCCCTATTTAGCGGTTTGCGGTTTCCAAACTTAACGTATAATTATCATTACCGTGTTCTTTACAGTAGGTACTACTGTACTAGCACTATATCTGACTTTACTCAAGAAATAACTAAACATTAAGTATTATGTTATGTAATTGTGTGTGTCATCCTCGGTGAGAGATTTTCCATCAAGGGAGCATTTCAATTCTCGAGTAGGTTTTTGCAGAGGGAATCCCATAAGGACAGCCTCGAGCCCACTTTTTGATAAAAGAAAAAAAAAGCTCTTGCTCTATATTAACTGGATGACATGAAAACTGATGCTCTTGAAACATCCAGGGGTAAGTGGTGGGAACTTCTCCCTTAGTAATCATTAAGTGACAAAAATTAATACAGTGGTTTTATTTATGATTAAAATATTTTATCGTGGCTGGGAAATAAATTACGAAATACACGGAGAAAATTGTTTTAAAACGGTTGAACCTTCATATGTTTGAATATTTTTAGTTCTATCGATGTTTTACGTAAAATGTTTCATATTAATTTTGAGTACTTTATATTACAAGCAGTTGTAATATTTTTATGCAAATTCTTACTTCAACGTACTTAAACAACAGGAAGAAAACATGAAATCTCAATACATTAAAAAAATGGTAAAGTTTAAACAAAAATAGAAATGAGTAATTCTTTTCGAATATTAATTTAAGGAAATGGTTTAATTAAAACTATAATATAAAGATGGGCCTTTGTAAAATATTTATTATTTTTTCTATTGTCTTGCCTAAATAATCTATAAAGGGGGGCATATAAACTTCCGCGCATACATACAAACGAATGAACTGAAACCTTTATTTGTGAAGATTTATGGCAATAAAAGGCAGCAGTTAATATTACATATTGTTATCAAATCAATAATTATACTGTCAGGGAACTACACCAACTAATAATTATAATACATCTTATACAATATTGTTATTCTTGTGAGCTTTTGTATTAAATTCTAACTAGGTATAACAATACAATGTATAACTTATATACGTACATACAAACAACAAGTTATATGAGCAATGATTTAATGCAACACACAAGATTAATTTACTATGTACCTACCTACTTGCCTTTCTATAAATTATTGTTTTGTATGTATTTTGATACTAGGTGTATCACCCAGTTTTGTAGAGGCAATTAATTCATACACTGTACTTTTTTGATTAAAACAATAGCAAGTAAATTTATTTGAATACAGTTTTTAGTGTGGAATGTTGCATTATAATAAACTATTTTTGGATATATTAATAAAAATATAAATTTATTCGTAAAAATGTTTTAACTTTGAAAAAATGTTAAAAAAAAATTAGACTTGATCATCAAACATAATGTCTAACAATTAAAGACAAATAAACTGTTGCACTTGTAACTGTACAAATTTAATTACAATAGTGTTACTATTGTAAACTTGCTATATTTAAATTGTGGTGAGTTAAAAAACATGTGTTTAGATTTAAGTTTTTTTTATCAAAAAGTCTATGTATTGTTATGTCTGGAAAATTGTTGTGTTAAATAAAATGAATAAATGAATGAATAAAATGTGATATCATTGCATTAGTACTACATTTCTGTAATAAAAAAAAATTCTTGTTTTAAAAACAATGACCTCTTAAAAATAACCTTCAAATGTTACATATAGTAGGATTGTTGTATATCAACAGCAAAAAATTATCCTAGAAATTCTACAAGCACTCTCCAAATTATAGATTGTTATGACTGTACCAAAGAAAAACAAAAATGAAACATTGAATGAATTGGCACATACCTAACATATTTCAAAGAAATAATATGTGGTACTTGATGTTTAGATAATAACTTATGCGACCCGGTAGCGGATGCACGATCTTGCGGGTTATACGGTTATATGGGGGCTTTCGGCAATTTAATAATACACACATAAACAGGTAATCATTTAATAGGTTCTATAGTTTTGCTTTGAAATATAATGACAATTTAATTTAAGGTTTTTAGAAGATGTCTGTTTGAAGTTAACACTATTTGAACTTAATATAACATTCGATATTAATTTTACAACATTTTGAAGTGTTCTATAGCAGCAGTGACAATATTATTTTGGGTCTTTTAGGTATGTTGGAATAAAATACAGAGTCCTATTTATAATGAACTGCAATGCCTCTTTTCAACCAAATTTTTTATACAAAGAAAAAAATGATTTTTTTTGTTTTATAAATTTTGTTTTAATTAGATAAGCAACACGAATGTACCTCAAACTAAAATGAGTACGAAATGAAATTCGAAACTTTGAAGTTTTGCTAGACGATCTTAAAAACTATCGTAAGACCATTTTTCATCCTACTATTATTATTAATTTATTTATTTGAACAATACACGACACTCACTTTTTTAGAATAAATGATCAATTAAGCAATATTCCATAATCTAATTCAAAAAAACAATTCAGGTAAAAACAAAAAAAACTACATTAATAAACAAAAAAGCGATTGGCACAGAGACACTCTGAATGGAGGAGGCTGGTTTCTGTCCTGTGCTCCCGAGAGGAGCATTGAGGGCGATGATGATGAATAAACAAAATAAAACCAATATCAGTTCAACACCAATGCAATATATGGATTTAAAATATATTGTCTAATTTAATACTACAAAAAGCATATTTATTAACATATACTTACTAATATTCTGTTAATTTTTTCATGCATTTGGCTAAAAATTATTTTGTTAAAGATCATTTATATTTTGAACTAATTATTAGTTCAAAATAAGTTTTTTTTTTACAGAAATATCCATTATATGCAATTATTCATCTGAGTAGGTACTCCATTTGTGGAAGATTTCGAGATGATTTAGATAGATTGTTTACAAAGAGCTTCGCAGGCCACTAACAATGTAGAAATGATATATTTAGACGTTTAAACAACAATTTAAAGAACATTATAATTATACAAAAATAAAGTAGTAACTCATAGGTGTTATTGTACAAGTACCTTTGAGAAAACAATAATAATAATTATAAGAAGACGCTATGAAGAAAGGTGATTTATTACCTAGTTAACGAAAATAATAAAGCTGTCATGGGCGCACCGAGCATTTTTTTTATGGGGGCCAGAAGCTTAGAATTTTTTATTTATTTGTTTTTTTATTTTTATTCCTCACTGTACATTGTTTACAATAATACAAATTAAAACAGTATCATAGAAAATATCAGTTATAAAATTCAATATAAAGAGGGAGAGTGTATCGCTAAAATGTGATGTCTTTCAACTGACCTGGTAATATAATTACGACCGTTAATTGCATGGACTTTTTTTGGTCTCAGTATTCACGTTTTCACAGACTATAGTAAATTCCCAACTTTTCAAAATTTTAACCCCTTCGTTAAATTTTATATTTGTTATAACAATTTGGAATTCACAATATTATCATTGTCTTCAAAAGTTTAAGAGCAACTTTACATTATTTAATCTGACTTATTTTCAACGTATTCTGTTACTTTTTGTGTATCCATATTGTTTTATTAAGTGAAGAAACAATATTGTATACAGGAATAAAACTAAATAGTGTGCATAAAAAAGTTTTATTAATTCATTTAATCTGACTTCTAGGAATGTGGGGGGAGTATCCCACTACAATGCTAATTTTACATGCTTTTATACTGACATTGTCTACTTTCCTACTATTTTCAAGATACTAAGAGCAAGCAACTGCCTCAGTTTGCCCCACTCCCTGAACACGCCAATGACAATTGCATGTACCCATTTTATATTAAAATATATGTAAAACATCGTAGATTTTCGTTAAATGCTATCTGATAAATCAATCTGATATATTATTATTATTTCACTCGACTTACTACTGAACCTACCTACCACATAACTGAGAAAATTATAATACATATTGTAATAAGAAATTTCAACAATAATAAAAGCTTATTAATGAAATAAAAACAGCCAATTTATTTTAATACGTGTTATTGTATCAAATATTTTCTAGGATCTAAATGTATAAAACTATATCGTTTTCTCCCAGATATTTGTATATTATTTATTCGTATTAACAATATGAACGAAGTTCCATTGAATCACAATAAAAAAAAAAGTAAAATTATGGTTAGATTATCATTATTACTTTGATTGATTTATTTTATTTTATTTAAAATAGGTCGTGAATTAATTTAAAATTGAAGTTAAGTATTATTATAGAAAAAAATTACAACTTTTGCTAATTATTACAGCTGATAGTCAAGGCGATCCTAGAAGATAATGATTGACCATAAAAAATCTATTGAGACTGCATTCTTATACGCGACATGTTTAATAACATATTATCGACTTTCGAATATGCATGCATCTTATATATTATATAAGATGCATGCATATTCGAAAGTCGAAACGAACTTTTTCAATATCTTTACCAGGGATGTTGCGAATATTCGCATCCGCATCCGCAAATGCGGAGCTTCCGCATGTATTTGGACATCTGCATCCGCATCCGCATCCGCAATAATCGATGCGAATGTTCATGCGGATGCGGATGTAAGACAAGTTGCGATAATAAAGAAATGGGGCGGGGCCGGCGATAGGCGCGTGCCGTTCGCACTTGATATTAACCAATGGGAACGATAGAATTGGTGACAAGATCCGACACGTTTTTATTTCTGCCGGTTGTATTTTATTTTTGCAAATAACAAAAAAGAAAATAATATTTCGCCAAAAAATCCATAATATTATTGTAGCAACAATTTTGTCACATATTTGACAGTGGGGTCTACCAACTAAGATAGATCCTACTTTTTTCTATAACATCTTAAACATCCGCATCCGCGGATGTGAGCCTTCAAAAATCCGCATCCGCATTCACATCCGCGGATGTGTCAAAATCGACATCCGCAACATCCCTGATCTTTACATACCTAAGGATCAAAAAAAAATCACTGGTAATATTGATGTGGTACGTTACGTGGTAAGTTATGCGGTACGTTGTGGTACGTATCTGGTACTTACGTTATGATGGCATCTACACACTCATTTGAAAAAAAAGGTAGAAAATAATCTTATAACAATTTTTTTTTCCAAAAAAAGAGAACAAATAATTACATAAATTTTACGTATTTAAGCAACTATGCAATTCAAAATGTTTTTTTATACATTAAGATATATAGGTAAAGAAGAGCTACTGAGTAATCAGCTAGTTCCTTTGTGATATAAAACCGATATTATATATTATGCATGCATAACTATTATAATAATATAATAGTCAAATGAAGATTATTAAGAACAATTTTAAATTTTAATACTTTACAATGTAATGTAACAGGTAAACTAACTATCTATCTTTCTGTACTAACTGTTGGTAGATAGCAGGTAAATGTAATCTGATATAATTACTATGTGAATATTAATTGGACAAACGCCTTGTTGAAAAAACTACTAATGAGCATTCTTTATAATGTGCTTTTTTAACTTATTTAAATAATTACATTTGTGATGTACAATAATTGCTAATGAAAAAGAAAAAAACTATGTTTATATTATAATATCGTAATAAATAGTTGGCACAATATTTTTTTTTTATTGGTTAGTTAATATGCTTGGTAATTGATTGGTATTGGATCCAGTTCCGACTGATGGCAAAATAAAATCTGTACCTGAGAGCCATCATGACTCAAGTGCATTTTTGACAAAAATGGGAAATTTAGGAAAAAATCGGAAATAACACAACAGTCATGAGTCTTAAGTACAGAAATGCTTAGGGTCTTATAATTGACGTGCGCATCACTATGGTATAAGTCAGTGGTTCCCAAAGTTGACTGGGCTCCGACCCATCTAACAAAAATTTCTAATCTTGGGACCCACCTTTTAGCTGTCTAAGAGAAAAGAGATCATAAATATTGGTAATGCTCAGATTCTCTAGAAGCGAGTCATGAAACTATTTAATGCTCAGAGCCCACTCAATATTCGCTCGCGACCCACCGGTGGGTTTGCTTGAAAATGACATTGTAGTACTTAAGACTAAATGGCTCTCAGGTACAGAAATATAATATTTGTCTTTTATTGAGATAAAAGGCGTAAAATTATTCGCTTGTTTCAATAATAAAAACAATGATACATTAAAAATTAACTTTTTAAGGGATTGGAGAATTAGGTGTCATTTAATTATTTAAGTACTGAGAAAAGCCTAGATAATTACACAATGTATGAATTCTATTCTCACAGTAATATTTAAAAGTTAAATGTATGGAAAATAAAATTTGTATTTTGTATTGTTTTTAATCGACATTCTTATATTTCATTGGTATAGAAGACATATTTCATATAGCAAAATTTAAAAATAGGGATAGCAAATTTTTTCAGTCCATAAGGAAGACACCTCAGAGAACACGGAATGGTTTACTTTCGAATAAACCGTCTCCAAGCGATTTTAATATACATGTAGTTAAAAACACAATAAGTAAGAATATTACCCATATTATATAAATAATATAGAAGCACAATGATGCATATAATTTTTGGCTTTAAATCAAAGCATCTTGGTCCAATTCTGTCTCTCTTAATTGTGATGTGACTGATTGATTTCAGAAGGACATGCATTGTTGATGTATGGACAGTGTTAATGGAGTAGATGCATAATACAAAATGAAATATAAATTATGACATATCTATTGTATTTTAGCTCACCGTTCACTGCGCGTGTAATCAGAATAATGAAATGGCTTGCAATATAAAAAAACTCAAAATACTAAAACTTCTAAAACCCATTACATGATTTCTTTATCCTATGCAGTTCATTCCCTTGCCCCGATCCTTCATTTTTAGTTTTTGTTAGAGACGATGTATTTTATATTTATAAAATATTTTACTTGGTTCCAACATTGAAGGAGACCCACCGACCACCCGGATACCGCAAAAGTCTGGGGACTTCCATTTATTTATTTTATTCTTCATTGTACATTGGTTACAATATTACATATAAATTAAACAGTATCATAAAAATATCAGTTACACAATTCAATGTACAGAGGCGAGTTTATCGCTAAAATGCGATGTCTTCCAACTAACCCGGATTCTACACTAGGTACACAAATCTTGCCCATCACCACCAAACCGGAGGCCCAATAGTGGGCAGCCTGAGGGACTGGCTGGCAAAAAAACCACCATAACCTCCACGTGTTTCGGAATCTTTTGACTTGGTTGAATGATTTGATTGGTGGAATATTTTATTTTATACAAGTTAAGAAGCCTTTTACATGTTAACAAAAATTTAAAAAAATACAAAGATAACAATGACATAACCATGAGTATAAAAATATTTAGTGTCGAAAGATCAAACAGTGAACAAAGAAAATGTATTAAAAATAAATAATTAATAGAATACACATTTTAAATTGAATTAACTTAATATTAATTGTATTCATTTTTTACATAGTATTATCATACATTACTTTGGATGGCTGGAAGAATTCGCCACCATGCAATTGCTCATGTATTTTAGAACAATAAAAGTTGTTATTATTATTTTAATAATAATAATATGTAACAATCTAAACAATTTCTAAAGTATGCACTGCATTAACCCATGAAATGTCAAATAGGTGTGCAATTTTAAACTTTGGCTCCCGTCCAACACTTGTATCACAGATATAATATATAACATGTGTACAAAGATATATAGAGAATCAAGTCGAACGAAACATTAATCTCAAAGAAATCATTTGAAGATTGGTTGCATCATCTCCATCACACTATGTGATGCATCTTGCATAGATAGATATATATTATTATTATTCTTTTGAGAAAACGGCAGCGATTATTATAATTTATATTATGACAAATTGCACATGACAATCGTCTCGTGGAATAATATAGTATATTTTTAGAAATAATTAAACTGCAATCATTTTAAAATTTCTTTAACCGATTACGCGCTACATTTTTTATTAATTTTTCTCAGCATTTAACAATTTTATTTATTTATTTTACAATCCATTTCAGCAATTGTATCGTCTTAGAATAGTAGATTTTTTTTATTTCATAAATTTTTAATAGCAGGATATTTGTGTTAATATGAAGTAATCGAATCATTGTGATAAACCCGCATGCTGTATATTGATTACATTCAATAAGAATGTAGTTCCTTATGCTGCTGTATATTAATTGCATTCAGTATGAATACCAGGAGTATTCATTTCAACGAGAGTCGAACCCAAATCTCCTGATTGAAGATCGAGATTCTACCCTATATCTTACTACCTACCTCGTTAAATTTTAATAATCCCTCAACAAACCAGCTATTTTACTCACACTTATCAATTATTTCTGTTTTTTTTATATATAACAGAATACTGTAATAACTATTAACATTCACTCATTATATCACTTACTGAAAATACACTGCCAATTAATGTTTTGTTTTTTTAACAATAAGACAATAAACGTATTGCACAATAAATACTTCGATGCATTATATTATAAAACATCATAATGCTGGCTTCTAATTGAAAATAGAATTGTAGTAATTAAACGCAAAACGAGAGTGACAGAAATAGAAAACTCATTGACGATAATGCTTTTGTGAGACGAGATTGTTCATAGAGAGCTATTGTCGTTCTAAAAAAATAAGATTGTTATATAATTTAATCAAATTTCAAAATAATATACCTAATAGTAAGAAAGTATTTAAAAAAGGAAGCATGTGTAATGTTGTTGATTCAAACTTTTATTCAAAATGGCAGCTTGCTTACAGCTGATTACATTAAGTTGAAGTCAGCTGATTCTTCATGCATCCGCCATCTTGGATAAGTAAAAAAACTAGTAACTTACACCAATACATACTTTAGCTTTGATAATACTGTAGCTGTCTGCATATTTATTCTTACATATCAATCTATAATATCAAAATAATGTGTATACAGATGTTCTTTTATTTATAAAACCGAATAATTATTCAGTTAAACAAATGTCATGGATCATTACAATTGTACCTACTCATTATATTATAAGTTAAATATGTAAATTAATTATTTGATTTCATTAATTTTTTAATAATAATAACTAAGTAGACAAAATTCTGAATTGAAATAAATTTATGATTATAAAAACTTTTATACTCAAACAATTAAATTTAATGAAAAACTGATACCAAAATTAATGCTGTAAATTTGTTAATCAGTGTAAATATGAAATTTACCTACCTGAATAATCAAGTACATAGACAATAATATGTAGCTTGCCTATTGAAACATATAAATCGATTCAAATAATTTTATAAATGTTACTCAGTTTTTATTGACTTTGGTATCTAGTGGGTATATTAATTTGAATTTATAATTAAAATAACGCAAATAGAGTGAATTGGAATGTAATTAATAATAATATGAATACCAATACATATTCTAAATAAAAAGATGACACGTTTGTATACAATTAATTATTTATTCGGATAATAACCTACGCAGGCATATATTATTATAGAATTATATTGCCTGTATACCTACGTTATTTAGGGCGCCTTAGTGTATGCAACAATAGACACATGATAAAGAAATATACCTAGGTAAATAAATAATACTGTATCTACTGACAATCAGGACAACTAGATTTTTCTCATAACTAAACCCTGTAAGTTGTCAGAAGCTTGAGATGAAACAAATGAGCGTAAAACATATACCTAATAGAAGTGTCCCTTTACATTGTTTTTATTGGGTAGGTACTGCTAGGTAGGTACCTACCAAATATTTAGAGCACCTTTTTAGGTAAATGGACACTAACTTGTTTATGATATACAAATAAATAAAAAGTGTGGCATGTCTAGTAAAAAAAAATTATGTGTATTGTAAACAAATATAATATAATGTAATCTTACCTTTAATGGAAGAATAAATAAATAAAATATTTTATTTATTTCTATTTTTGTCAATTCTCCGTGCTTGACAATAGGTAGGTAGGTAGGTATATGTTTATTTTGGTTGCAAACCTGGAATATTTTACTTATGTTAACTTTTCAATTTCACCACTTTTCCATCACACTTTTTTTCGTAGTAATTAATACAAAATATATTGGCACAAGTCACAGAAAATAATGATTGAATAATATTCTTAAATTATATAAATATTGATGCGTTTATTGATCACTAAAAATATTATGTGTAATGAATTCTACCGTCGCTACCAACTTGTTGTTTACTTAGCGAATTAACAAACCAATAACACACACTTGTGTCAGTCAATTACATTACAAATAACACACAAAACATAGTGTAAACATCACACAAATTCTTTAAGATATCATACAAAAATTCATTATCAAACAAATAAAAAACTTATGAAAACTCTTTATATACTTTCAAAAAGTTTTTTGTGACTTTTCTTTTTCACAACACAAATTAAAACAAAACTTTCAAATCTATCACAATTTTCATCTCGCAAACTTTTCACAGAGTGTTAACTTTTTTGTTTGAGGTTATGTTTCGTAACAAAGGTTCTTTATTTTGATAACACACGTTGCGTACAATGTTGTTCTGTTTTTGAAAAAAGGATTTTGACAGTCGTGAGTGATCGCGGCGTGTATTTTAGCGATATAACGTCGCATTTACGAGAACATTAACGACGCAACCGAACAGCGAAGCGCCACGGGCGAGAATGACGGTATAGTAGAAATGACGAAGTACCGGCCGGGCGGTGGACGACACACCGCCCCTACAGGGTGAACATTTCTTATTTCCGCAATTTACTTGGACAATCTATTATGTTACAGCATATTCCACTAGTTTCAAAATTTCAATGAGACTCAAAATGTATTTATTCATAAAAAAACAGGCAAGTAGGTATAAGTGCAAATAATATTTACTTTCCCAATCAAAATGAAAATGATTGCTATAAGATCGATCTCGAATTCATTCCAAAAGATTTATGATTTCATTAATCATGTTTCTATTATATGACAAAAGTTTTCAGACAGATAATAGCAATAACATAGTAAAATGAGCGACATATCCAAGAAGAAAGATTTAAAAAAAAAAAAATCATCTCTCCCCTCCAAAAGCTCTATTTGTATCTATGATTGTGTGCCTTGAGTAACCTCCTTTTATGACATTAATCTAGAATAAGTATTATTGAGTTTATTGTAGCTGTAACTGAACACGAATTATCAATTACATACATTTATTTATAAATTGTACAATTGGGTTATCTGAGTAACTAGATACATAATCATATTTGTCATAGCTGCTATCGCGAAATTAACTGATGGGTATACCATAAAGATAAAAATATGTCCTAGATACAATAAGTAAAATTATGCATTTAAGTCATATAAATACTTTATTCAATCAATAATAATGTGCAAAAGCTGAGACAATATATCACCAAAATGGCTACAATTAAGTTGCAGCAGTCTCACTAGGTTGCCCTGCATTGAGGCGTGCTGCGTATAAAAAAAATATACAATTAACAAAGGATCAATATATATTTAGCAAAAACAAGTCACAATTTATTTAAGTCTTAAACTATTTAATCTATGTACTTTGTGAAAAGTCACTTTCACAAAGCTAGTTATGATGATTATTATATGTATTTATTAGATCTAAAATTGTAGTAATTATTTACTAAATAAAAATAATGATAAATCACGTAAAGTGCTTAGAATCAAATACGAAACTACATGCTTGACAATTTTTGGTAATCTTGATTTTTGATTATCAAAATTTTTTGTTTATATTTCATTAACTGTGGATAAAATATTGAATACACCATAGTAAAGTAGGTACTTAAAATATCGCAAGTTGTCTTTAAGAAATTTTAACGTCTTTAAGATTTGTACTTGAAATGAGGAACACACTGTAGTCCGTCTGTCAGGCTGGCTTTCAATCAAACGGGCGTCCGCGGCGCTCTCGTGGCCGCCCCCTCCCCCTCCCCGAGTCATAGGTGCGGCGCGGGGACTTGGGGTGGGGGGGCGAAGAGGGCGGCCGTGCATCACAAGCAGCAGCAGCACACTACTACTATTACTAGCAAAAGGGGGGGCTTGGAGAAGGTGAGAGAGTTATACCTTTATTACTGTATATTATAGTGCAGATGAGATCTATTCTAGTACCTACTGCATACCTTTATGTATCGAAATGCATTTTAGAGAGAAGGTGGGAGTATAAAGCTGTCACCACACGTTGAGGACGACTGCTGCTGCTCACCTGTTGTTGTTGTCACCGCCCGCGAAACCTTACAACGGACATCGATATAGGCTTTATTATTATTATTACGGACATTCGGGTAGGCACAATGTCTAGTGTGCAGTGCCACTATTATTATGGTTATATTCTTTTGTTTGCCGATTGATTAGTCCAATACATCCATATACCTTCTTATACAACATCGCTGTGTTTGCCGATTGATTCGTTATTTTAATGAAGTATATAATATTATATTATTGAAATTGGTTTAATTTAATATTAAGATGTAACTTGAAAGGATGCGAGACTGTGATGCCGCACAAAATGAAGCACTAAACTTTTCTACCTTGTCAAGAATAGCTAAGAAGTTTGACCCTACAAATAATAACTTGACCCAAGAGAAGATATAGAAGAATCAAAATTGATTTTATTAAGACATTCGTAATAAATACAGGTCTCATTTAAAATTATTGTTCACTCGATTGAATCAACAACATTTTGTTACTAGATATAAGGGAGATCCTAGGTTAGAAAATATTGCAATCTTACCTTTTATGACGACGAAGTTGTGAAGTTAGGGTTCTTGTATCTGAAAAGAAAACATGATCATTAGATATCTATTGCAAAATGGCATAAAATTTTTAAAGCAAGATATTGTGGTGGTAAATAAGTCTCATCTCTTACGAATGGAGTAACCCGTAGACCAATTTCATGTAATAAACATGCAAGTCGTAATCTTCTTACCAATAAAAGTTGAGATATCCAGAATAGGTGGTATACTTAATTTCTGAATTGAAAAAGTTGAATGCTTTATTCCTGATGCTAGTCGAATACCTGCCTTTTACAGATCATTTAAAAGCTTACAATAAAAAGTGGACGATGTATTCTTTGCAGGGAACTTCAGTGGCAGTATATACAGTGGTGTGCTTTCCATACTCGTACATGCAATACAGTACCGCATGCCTACAATAAAACACCAATGCGTTTTACAACAATTCCATGCAAGCCTGGGAAGAGTAGAGCTTATATTAAAGTGTGAAAGCACAGAGCATAAAGTTGAAAAAAATATTTTTGTGCACTATGCAAGCATGACCAATTTAAAAAGTTTAGGTCCGCCACTGGTTATAGATATAATGTAAAAGTATTATTGATTATTTATTAAATTTAAGTAGGTACAAATCACACGATTCACATACATAACATTTATGAAAATTCATAATATAATTGCTAACAGGAGATCATAAAACAAAGCCGGTTTCCTCATACAGGTGACCTTGCCTGATCAGAATTCTAAGTATATAAAATCTACACACGTAAAAATAATTTCATGAGAGTACATACATAGTGGCTTATTTAATTCCAACTTTTCTAAATAGCTAATTATGTAAAACATCCTATACCTATACTGTGTTAATAAATTAATCACAAATTAAATATTATTTTTATGAATGTATGTATTATAATATTACTTATTTATTTATACAAATTTATATTAATTCTGAATGAATTTACCTTTTAACTCCAAACCATCAAAATTAACTGAAGGTTAATTATATTTGAAATCGGCAAACTTCATTGATGTCTTCATTGCTAAACGGATAAATATTTCTTTCGTTGTTGATGACAAATCTCATTAGAAAGATATTTTTATTTGGAAATATTTTTTTTGAATATGTTCATAATAAAATATGAATAATTAAAAGCTTTTAATTATTCATAAAAGAGAAAAAAAAAAGAAAAAAAGGCAACTCCTTAAGAGAATCAGCCAACAACGAGCTAACTGGATTGGCCACAACATCAGGCACCCAGGACTACTCATAGCCATCGCGGAGGGTAAGACCGAGGGGACAAATGGCAGAGGCCTACCAAGAGACGCATATATGGACCAACTGAAGAGTGATATGAACTGTGGCTCATACGTGGAGCTGAAAAGACTGGCTGAGAATAGGGACGAATGGAGAATAAAAACCAAACTCGTTGCAGACCAATCCATTGGATTGTAACTCATTATATAAATATATAAAAGCTTTGAAGAAGTATATCCTATTTAGTCGATCATTTATAATTGAGTGTGTCTAGTTTTGCGAAAAAATGCATTTTTAATATCAAAGTTTTTTAATAATTTGGTTGAATGCAGGAAGCAACGTGAATCGTTAAATCCGTAATCCTGAAATAAAGTTTGCAAACGAGCGCTATTTTTTATGTAACTTAATGAGAGTTTATCTTATTCTCATATCTAGTATATTGATGTAATGTTTTTATTTACTTTAATAAATGGCTCTTTAGCCTTTTACTTATATTAGGTTGCATCATTATCTAACAACCTATTCCCTCCCGTTGGATCTCACATAAAGTTAGTCAGAAAAAAACAGAACGCCAATTCAACCAGTCCACCCAGTCAGTACTTTCGCTTTCTTCATGTGATTTAATAAAATTATTTAAATAACAAATAATAAGTTTTATTACTGGTATATTTACACGTGAAAATATAACAATTAACCAGAAGGGAATTCATAACGAGCATTCATACACTGCAGAAAGGTACAATTATTAAATAATGATCCACCAAGAATTTTAATATTGCTGCAAAAAAGATTCATTGAGCTATAAATCAGTCCAGAATATATATACAGCAATAATCCAAGATACAAATAACAATACATAATAAATATCTACATAATACTTAATAGTAATTTAATAATAATATTGTAGGTACAGGTACGCATCCCTTTTGTATGATTTGTTATTTTATAAGTTATTATTACCAACTACTTTGATTTCATCTTAATAAACATTATCTTTTGATTATATTATGTACCGCCTACAGTAGTTAATTGCTAAGGCTTCGATGGCTTTACAATAACAATATGTGTATACTGTATACATACGTTTTGTACCTCCCGTATTCCATGATATAAATCTCATATGAGATCTGTATACATTTATACATACAATCTCTTCGCTGTTGTCCCGAATGAGATCCTATGTACCTTGTAAAACTATATTGTACAATAATATGTGCTTGCATTATTCTATTTAACAACTTTACTTTTAAGATTGTATTCATAAATTAATTATTTAAAGATTCCAGTTTCAAAACCATTAATCAAAAGTTCATAAATTAAAATTGATTGAAATCGTATTCAGAAGATGTCCACCAGATGAACCAAGTGCATTCATCATCGGAAGATGGGTAAGTTCGAGAAGAGAAAAGCGCTAAGTAGATAAAGATAGTATTAGATAATAGATAAGCTTATTAGATAATATCGCAATATTATCAACAGGGATCTGAAAGATTGCAAACATGGAGAGCTACCAAGATAGCGAGGCATGAAGATCTATTGTTATTGTTCCGGAGGCTTTTGAATGGCGAATCAAAAAATAAAATGACTTACGTATAATTTTCGACCAAATATTGGAAGCTAGTTTCAAAAATTCATCACAAACCTTACCGAACCAATCACGTTCTGGGTATTTATCCATCATCACAAAATTGGATCTAAAAGAATTGATATCTCGTCACTTTCTAAGTTCACCTAAAAATTACAGTTTATTTTGTAATAAACTACCGAATTATTTAAAGGTTCTTACATTATTATGGAAATCAAAATATATATTCTTCCATTCAAAAACTCATTCATAGATTTTCAAGTGACACCTATAACTGTTACGCTAATCAAATTACAAATGTATGCAAACCCTAAGATACGGAGTCTGAGATTTTGCATACATCTGAATTTGCAAATTTGATAAGCTAATTCAGCAAAATAAGATAATAGACATAATGAAAATGATCTAGAGTTTGTGTGTTCACATTGTGAAAAGACATTTTAAACATATTTGTTATCAATAAAACACTGTTTTACTTTTCACTATTAATTTATTATTACTCAAGCGCTTTCGTCAAGTTAGCTTGACATTTTTCAAATTGAAGTTTTTAAAAAAAAAATTTAAATTTTTTAAAAAATTTTTCTTGAAATTTAAAAAAAAAAAAAAAAAATTCTTGTAATTAGTTCTCTTGAAAATGTCAAGCTAACTTGACGAAAGCGCTTGAGTAATAATAAATTAATAGTGAAAAGTAAAACAGTGTTTTATTGATAACAAATATGTTCATAATGAAAATGATAAATAATGGATCATTATATGTATATCATTAAGATTAAATTATTTCATTATAATACATGTTTTGGAATGCTAGAAAATTTATTCAAGCAGTAAATTTGAAAAGAAACTAACATTTTACATATTTTCAAACATTTAATTTTTCATTATGCGTTAAACTTTTAAGATACAAGATGATGTTTAAAATATATAAAAAATAATTATTATGCTTCAATTTGAATCAATTTACCAATAAAATAATCAATAATAGATTGATATACATGAGTAATTTCAAACCCACTAGTTTTTTTTTTAACAAATAAAAAGGGTTTGAAATATTTTAGTAGTACCTATTTGAAAGGAAACGAACTAAAAAAACCCCGAGGCTAATTTTAATGACAGATAATAAGCACCTAATACAAAATATATTAGTTTCTGTGAAGTATTAAAAGCAACAAATTATTAATTGGACATAACAACCGTATCACCAGTGATATAATCGAGGGTTATGAAATTTACATGTTAGATTTTGATTTCGAAGATATTTTACATTCTACAATTCATTTCTCAGTGGTTATAGCATGGTCTTCCGGAAATCAACGTGATTTAATTATATGGATGTTTTGTAGTACATTTACTTTTTAATAAATAATTTTCTAAATCTTTTGTTAGATCCAAAAGTCTGTTCATGCAAAAGGTCTTCTTGCAATGCGCCTCTTTCCATCGTTTCGGGGGTCTTCTTGATGAGTGCCATCCTTCAGGAAGTCCGTGTAGGACAATATTTGGGATTATGGCACTGTTTATCCTTTAGACGTATTCGTACTAATATCTTCCCATCTAACAACATATTGGACCTCACACATCTCTTGGATTTCAGTATTTCTGACACGGTCTCGTTGTGTTTTATAGGAAATCACTCACATAATTTCACCTGTGACACACACAACAAATTACATATATATTTTAAATACAATTGCTGAGTCTGAGAATCTTTATTATTATATTTCTTACAGCTTTTCGTCATGTAGTGGAATAAAGAAGGAATCTATACGAATTTATAGATTCGTTCTAAATGAGGAGCTCGTTTCAACCTAGTGTTTCCGAGATAATAATAATAACTAGACAACTTATTTAAGATGCGCCGTTTTGTGGAAAAGCCACTACAAGGGCCCATTCAAGAATCATAACACCTCCTGAATAATAGATACCTAGATAGATGTTAATTAAAGGTAAGACCTACTTAAAATTTAAATACGTAAAAAAAAAAACAAATAAAAGATGAGATCTCGTATAGAGTGTATAATTTTTCCTGTGTGTTGCCTTATTACGATGTTTGACAAGAGTACAAACATATTTTCAATATATACGAAGGAAGTAAACATTTTTGTATGGAGTGTATAATTAGAAACTTAGTGTATTATTTTGAATAAACCTATTCTTATGATGGTTTTGAAGAGTTGTTTTATCAGAACCCCGCTGGGTGATTGGATTGGTCGATGTTCAAAACCTTCGAAGGAAAATCAGCAATAAATTATATATTTCGATGTTGCTACTTACAACCACATTTACTACTACTAATACAGTATGATTCTATAACAATTTATTGTTGGTGGGAACTTAAAAAGGATACAAAACAGAAATTATAATATTGTATGTATTTGTTTGTGTTAAGTTATTATTGTGAATGGCTTGCATAAATTTAGTTATGTGAAAATGATCCGAATAAATATTCAAAATTATCGATATTTTTACAAGACAGCATCTTATAGGAGATATTTTTGATAAAAATAAGTTTCTTATATTGTTGACCTTTTTATTCGAAAGTTTTATTACCGTCGACAATTAATGAAGATTGTGGTATAGGTGCTTTTCTTAATGATAGGTTTTTAATCATCCCAAATACACTTTGAACACGCTCGCACAAAGCAAAGCTTGTATTGTAAAGATGGAGTGGATTGGTATCAATAGAAATCGAACCCGAGACCTCTAGATTAAAAATCCAGTATTCTACCATCAAGCCACAAACTACGTCAATAGTTTAATTTGTCGACCGGCGGTTCTTGGTGGAAGTTCATCTTAATAATTTTAAAATGAAACACAATATGTAGTTATTCCACTATTGACTTTATTTATTTTTGCGAGCCGGCTTTCAAGAGCTTCCGCTCTCATCGTCAGGCAAAAGTAAAGTGAAGCTTCATATAGTGGAATAACTACATATTGTGTTTCATTTTAAAATTACGTCAATAGTTTTTTTTTTATACTTAGCTTGCTAAAAAATCTAATTATCTCGTTAACACATTCTAATCACAGGCACCATAGAAAAACTGCAGCCATTTAGATAATAAAAAAAAAATGTACAACAAAATTTTGTTTTATGAAATTTTTGTTCTGATAGGTACTGAGTCAGTGCATCTCGATAAACAAATTGTATCATGACTAAGATTTTATTTTAAACCTTTGATTACTCTACTGTCGTATAAGACATGTCTAGACTAATGTTTTTTGTAGGATATACTTTTAACTTATTATGTGGTACTGGTGTAAATATTTACCAGCAATTTGCTTCCCTATAGAAAATATGATTATACCTATAACAATCTATTAAGCAGTTATACGTAGAGTACCCGGCAAAAATGATTGTCTTACTCTTTTCTAAGTTTTCGAGTGTCCTGTAAAAGTCAGGCACTCGTAAAACATGGCGAATAAGACATTTAAATTCTTCAACTCAGTAATGCTGCCCATCTTAAATAATTTAATTTACCTACATAAGCACGAAGAGAATATCCCGCATGTTTTTTGCATGTCGTGTGTCCACTGTCTGCCTACCCCATTTGTGGGATATGCCGTGATGGTAAAGTATCTATAGACAGAATAATCAGTAAATGGAGGTGGATACAAATATATTATATTATTATTGTTATATTGTTATGTCTTGAACTCTATACAATATTTATATACTCTTATGTAGAGGAACATTATAATAATATCATTATCACTAAGGTAGACAGCATATTATAACATTTCACATTATATAATATATTATAAAATAGTTTTTTTTAAAGATAGATGGATTGATATCCATACAACAGGTGCGGCATTAGACCGCGACCAACTACATACAATAACACCTTGCATATCTCCCCTACACCAGTACATACAAAATATAAGTATTTAGCCCAGATTTAAAGGCCACGATTAATTGCCTAACAACATCTTATCCCTGGTTGAACCAAAATCTTACTTATGAAATAATACGTTCTATGGTGAATGTGAATCTACTAAATACTATATCGAAAATTCAAAAATTCCATGGAACATACTGTGGTTCATAATGTTTTTGTCGATTCTTTTTTCAAATGGTACCTAGCTGTCGTTCTATGGTCAAAATGCGCCAAAAACAATATTAACAATCGAGAAAAATTTTAGACTTAAAAGTCGTCATAAATCACTCAACGATTTAGCGGGAATAACGTTATTAACGAGGAATACGTCACATAGCCAGTCATAACAAATGGAATATCATTTATTCCGTGATTGTGTTAACAGGTGTGAGTAGGAACATTATAATATGTAACAATCAAGAAAGATATTATAGTATTGTAGTTAGTACAGAAATAATGATAATATTATGAAGTGTCTATTATACCTACCTAGAGGTTATGTACAGGAAAGCGAAGAGGTAATGTTAAATATGGCTTATATAGGTACGAGTACTCTACTACAAGTCAGTGTGAAGGTATGTCGGTAGGTTATAATGTAATATGTAATAGTACCTACATAATATTATAATATGTCCGTCGTCCATACAAGATTATTTATGTAGAGGAATGGGCGGTCATAATACATGATGGATGTGAGAGGCAGGCGATAAAGATTTTTGATTTGGCCATCTCTATAATGAGAATCCCTCCCCGAACATTTATCATAAAATAATATTATTATTATTGCTATTAGGTATATGTAGGTAGGTATTTATATATAATATGTCTACCTCATTCTCCTTTTGTGTTACCTATTAATATTCTGACAGTTAACATATATTATTTCATTCAATATTATTAATAATAATATTCTCTCGTTCCTTTTTTTCAACTCTTTTATTCAAAGATGGCGTCTCTCATATTGTAATAATACCTATGTGTGTATGTAGGTACCGGACGGTATAATATAATGATATCGCTCATAATTTAGAGTCAAAATCACAGCGGTATCACATAAAGAGATTAATAATATTGGTATGTTCCCGGGATCACTCGACTCTTCAATAAAATTTTATTGTTGAATTTATTTATATCATTTTTAAATGTATATTGTAAATATATTGACTTCAATACAATGCTTTACATTTATTGTAATCATAGACTTTCATAAAGGGGTCGTAGACAAACCGTACTTAGCGATCGACTACTGGCGAACTTTTCTACAATCTACCTACATGTACCGTGTAATTATGCGTTATTGTTGCGGTTATAGTCAAAAGTATGTAGTTTGTAGTCGATCGCCAAGTACGGTTTGTCTAGGGGGTCAGGTGATTTTATAACACACTGTTTAATAGGTCATTATGATTCATTCTATCAGATCTCTGTTTTGAGGGCAGGGGGGGATGGGGGTATACATCAAATGTCTACCAATCATTTTACAAAATGTATTGCATTCCATGTCCACAATAAAAAAGGAAATAAATATGAATAAGAAAGATATATAATGTACCCGACTTAAAATTGGTCTTCCACTCCTTTCCTTGTCCTGTAAAAAAGCAGGTTTGTCACCCATTCTTAATGTGTTATTTTGTTGTTTCACGGAGAGGACAGCTTGCCACTTTGTGGGATATGCCGTGATAGTGTAATATAGTACCTGTAGTAAGAAAGATATGTCGGGTATGAGTTACTGTATGATTTTTTCTATTCATGAAATAGCAAACTGTGATATTATATTGGTTTTAACATAGTAAAATATTCAGTTTTGATATTGATCAAAGCCAATAATGCAAAATACGAGTTAAAGGGATGTTTTCACTGAGAAAAATACTCACAACTAATCATTGGTACCTACGTACTATTAGATTAGGACCAGAGATAGTACAAAGGATTCATTAGTACGAATCTATAATATTAACTCTTCGCAAACAAATCACTGGTAAATTTACCAATGATTTGTTGTGAAATTTCGTTAGTATTTTTCTCAGTGTAGGGGCTCAAAATTTTCACTTGTTCTCATGCTTCCTCATCATCGATCTAATAAACGTTATACTATCGATGGTTGTAATACACAATGAAAATTATTTAATTACTTTGATTTCTATTATAATACAGGTTGAGCGTTATTATTAGTAGGTAGTAGTAGATACAGTTTGATTCCCTCCCACCATCGTCCGTTGTACAAAACATAGATGGATAACACATCGAAAACATTCATCAATGTTTAAGTTCTCAGAGTCTTAAATATTTTATCGGATGGTGATTAATAATTACTAAAAAACACAAAATGATTTAAACGTTTCATTTCGAGAATAGATATGAACATCATTAGATCAATCCTCGGTCACGCATAACAAGAAAACTTGTGTATTCTTATTACTGCCTACCTGCCAGACTCTACATTATGTATTATTCTTAATAGAGCTTTAAGTTCAATTAATGATTTATATGCACACGGTGCTTTAGATGACTATTGATCAATTTATTGAACTGTATGATATAAATCATAATATTATATTGTATTATTCTTCTTAACAATCTTTGATACAATCAAGCACTTCATTAAAGTAAATTTGTTATTTTTTCCTTACTGTTTATTGATTACAAATAATTATGTATATGTATATACAAAACATGTTATCACACACATCCATCACAATATTAAAATACATGCATGTCCATTACATGTAGGTAAGTTGTTTGTCCACTGGCTACCCCACTTGCTGGTAAAGATAGATACCATTAAGTATATACATAAAAAAGTGGGCTTAGATGTTTTATAATCCACTATACTAGGCTACAATTTCTTAAAAATATATGTGCTATCATAAATTTTTCACTTTATTGTACCTAATTACATACTATTAAATGATAAATAAGACCATTTCTCTTAATTTTATAATTATTACTAGGAATCTAAACGAAATTAATCAAAAAATGCGCCTGTTTCTAATTGAATTATAGGATAATCAACTCTGACAATTGATTGATTTTTATCTGTATAAACATAGGTACAGAAAATATTTTCAATAATAATATTCTTAATTATTACCTACTGTTCGTAAAAACAGTTGTGCGAAACTTTAACAGGTGTTATAAATTTATTCTTGTATAAATTCGCAACGACTATTTTATATTGAAGAGATTTAAAAAAAAATTGTTATTAAAAAAATAATAAAGTGATCATTTTACGTACCTAATTTACAAACATGACATCGTTTAATCAATGGCCAATCTGTATTCTTAAACTACGAATCATTATATCAAGACAACTACGAATCAATGTCACATGGTAAAAAGGTAACACAATGGCAAGAAAATTAATTCAAAGCTAATAATAAAAGTCAAGAAGACAAATCCTATTGCCAATTATCGATTCATTGAAATATCTTATGTTTAAACGTTTGGAAAATTTTGGACACAACGTTTAAAAACTATAAAAAAGTTGACATATCTCCAATCAAAACTCAACATACTTAGTATTATATTACGACATATTATGTAGCTATCCACTACCGTAGGCAGATAGACAAGCGATTTGATAGACATTGGAATGATACCTAAAGCAATAATTTATACATTTTATTTGTTTCAACGCAGATAACAAAACAACATCTACGCACCCGGAAAAAATCATCTCTACGTATCTACAACAATATAATTACCTAATGTTATGGATACAAAACAATATTACGACGTACTGTTTTGATTAGTAGTAGGTAATTGTTTGTAATCAATGTATAGTTAAGCATGAATAAATAAATAAATTATCAAAATAATTATGTGCATAATTAATCATGAGATCCCAGTTTGTATAATATATTTAACAATGAGCGATTACTCCAAAATCAATAAACATTTATAAAAAAGATTCTTCAATTTTCATTCATTATAGTTAAAGATGCAGCGATCAAATTAAGGCGGAACTCTGCACACGGTAGAGTAATGGCGATAGATGACAATTGGAATGTGTTGATGGTCACAAGCTTAAGAACTGAGCGACTGCTGGAGAAGAACAGAAACAAAAAAATATTTCTGAATAAGCTTGTTTGAAAATGTGTAACCTCAGTTTTTTAAGGCATCCTGAAAAATTGTCTTGATAACTTGATAACGAGCACGTCTAACATTGAAAAGCTCTTAAATATGATCCATTTTCTTCCAATACGTTATTGGAATATGTATACCTTTGGTACATTGCCTGCCGTACATCATTGATAATAAATGTAAGAATTTTCATTACTAACACGAACTTATGTGTAGGTAAATTATACAGGTTAATCGATAGATAACACCATGTTATCCTTTATAAGATTTGTATAAATTTAAATCTTCGAATTAAATAAATTATCTATCTCGATGGTTAAGTTCTTCAACCTTTTATATCGATCTACTAATATTATTAAATGAGTGGATTATATTATCCATTATTACGTACGCTTAACATCAAATGTTTAAAGTCGGAATTCACATTATTACAAATTGTTTATTACAATACTCACGAAAACCGGTCACCATCTGATATCTTACATGTTATCACAATATGAAAAAGACTAAAGTTGTAATCATATAATTTATATGGAGACGGATCGATCACATGTAGTACAATGATTTTGTTTAAACCTTTTTGAACTTAAATAATTACCATTAAAATGTATAAATATAATACACCATTTTCTGTATTATTTTGATGTCTTATTTTTTGTTTATATATTTTGTTGATATCAACATTTTTTGTTTATATAATTTGTCATGTAAATGATAAATTTAACATAAATAAGTAATGCGATTTTTAAAGTCTTCTAAACTCCCATTAATAGCATCAAAGCACATCGCAAAAGTGGATGTAATTATTATCGTACCAACTTTTTTTGTGGAACACATATTTTTTAATATCCTTTTCGCATTATACTCTAATTTCAATAAGAGTAGCATTTTGTTCGTTTATTGCATGGAGTTAATCGGCTAGTTACCGCACTTATTTGATGTTCCATGATGGTACAGATAGGCAGATTTTTATGAAAATAATCTAATCTCATAAGAAATAAAATATTACAGAAAACTACAATGTCGCCATCTAGTGGCAGAATGTCACAATCATAAATACTATACGTTGACTTAATTGAAAAGAAACTTTCGAGTACCAGTATTATGAATATTAAAACTATTTATTAAATTTATTCGATTAGCGTTGGTATCTTCCAAAGTCAATGTCATAATTTATTATCGCAGACAAAAACGACACTAATAACATAACTCAACAACTTGACGATAAATTCACCAAAATTATGCTCATCCTTTCAAAGGCAATAACCATAGAAGTATCTAGAAACTATAAATTTCCAATCAATGACTGCAGACTGCCAGGGGGATTGGATCACGCCTTGAATCTATATTATATTGTTTTTTTAAAAACAAATCAATACCAAGCCAGAAAGATGCAGTACCTAATCAGTGAATTAGTTACATCAATCATTTCCAATATACCTATCTAACAAGAGTTTAATTTGTATTATACTATTTATCTGCAGATTATTATTTTATAGTCGATCGATCTGAGTTAAACATATACGTAATCTAGGATTAAGATCAAAAACTATTAACCATATCAATATGTACACTACATGTCTAATAAAAATTTTACCTTGTGGACTTATCACATGCAAAAATATTTAGTTGGCCCTCTCTATGCCATTAAAAATTTAAACTTTCAGGATTGGTCACATAAATGGCATTGCCTGTGAGCAATGTGAGCTTCATATCTCATTACTGAGAAGTAAAGCTAACACCGTAAAAGTGATTTGTAAGATGTCATGTCATATGCCACGCTTTTTCAAAAAATCTATGATATTCAGGGCTTCAATATTTTAAAATAGGTATCGTCATTCCACGAGACAAATAGATATAATTACATATTATTATAATAAGCATACTTCAACGTTGAACGAATGAATGAAGAAAGGATGACAAAGAGGATACACTTGTCTGAAAGAAGGGGTGTGAGGAAGCGCAGGCGTCCGAAAACCACGTCGATCAAATTCTCAAAAACGGTCGGGTGTTTAGTAAGAAAAATCGGCGTGCATGTATGAGAAACTAGATGAATGTAGAGAAAGCGAAAGAAGTGTGTAAGGATAGATCAACATGGCGTTCCGTTCTCTCTGCCTACCTCACAAGGGAGACAACCAGCGTGAGCGTATAGATAGATAGATAATAAACATACCTACTTAAAAGTATGTAGGTATAACTAACCGTTTATATTGTAGTATACGTACATACTTATATAGAACAATTATGTTTAGGATATTAACAGAAGACACACGTAATAGGTAATACCTACGTAGGTAGGTATCTACAATACCGTGATGATTCTAAGGCACTAATATTGGGCACAAATAATAGTATGTAGATATTATTATGTATTGCATACAAACTACCTATATAACATTATGTATTATTGACGTTAGTAGCTGAGATCTTTGATTTATTCACAATTATTTGTCGGCGAAGCCAATCACGAAATATAATAATATTAAGCATGTATAATATTAAAAAATACCTACTGACTCACAATAACTTCGAGGTCGCACAAATTAACAAGAATCACGGGTAATAATTTTTCTTTAAGGAAATCGTTTATTTTATTTTTTTAAATGATTTGTTCGTTTCGCACTAAAATACTCATGTATTTCTATGAAGCTCACATACGAGTATAACAATGTTACTGTATGTAATAGGCTACCAACCAATGACATGTGATAGATTTAATACCTTATTTATCATGCATGTATTATTTTTACCGATAGAAATTCTTTGAAAAGAGGTTCTGTAGAACTAAATATTGAAAAATGTATAACTAACTAATAATCAGATATTTCCAAATCACGAGATACCTTTAATTATTTATTTACACCTATATGTTCATTATGCACAGTTATTCCCGAAAATTTTGGCAAGCGGGGTAGCCAGAGATTAATTAACAAAATTTAATGAACATATGTAGGTTTATTTCCTCCATTTCATATTCAATGTGAATGACTTTTCGCATTACAGAATTTAAGATGCGAAATGTTTCGCAATATGTGGCATATTTAAAGAATACCTGTATTGAACAGAAACTCGAAAAGCTATAAAAAGTATTGAGAGAATGTTCCACCCCGGAGACTCCAGGGAACTTTTATTAAACACTCTAACACCCGAATTCATAGTCGTTTACTTGAGTAATACTTGGCCGAGGAGCACTCAAGTAAAAAGCAATACTCAAGATGTGGATGCATTCTATAGACAAACACTGCTCCTTTACTTCGCTAAGTTAACGCTTGAGTCGTGGGGAAAATAATTATTGTGGCGAAAAGTATTGCCACTAAACAAAATGTATTTTTAATTATGTTTTAAAGCATAAAAAACACGGTTTAACTCTTTATTATTGTGTAATTCTTCGATTAGTACTATTTAAATATTGTTTTGTAACATTTTATAGTAAATTTAAACATAAAATGATAGTAAAATGTACAACCTCGCACTATTGTTATATTACTTATAGAAAACGAAGTACACATCACTACGTCTGCCATTTAACATAACCTCAAAAATCACAAACGACAAACCGTCGTCGTTCCCCGTACTTAAGTTTATTGTTCTATGCTTCCCTGTCGTCGGTCCCGTTGTCTTGTTTTGTTTTGCGTTTCAGATTATAATATAAGAAATTTGTTTAAAATAAATTACGGATTTATTCATATTTAGCCATTGATCTAATATGTTAACATGTTAGATCAATGTATTTAGCAAATTAATCATTAAATATGAAAAAAATAGTGTCGAATATCTGGACAATATGTAATATCTGCATTGTTATCTGACATGACGATCATGTTATGTATAAAAATTTATAAATAATGTAAGTATTTATTACTTATTTAGCAAATAATTTTATTTATAAATAGGATCTTTGCATACTATATACCTTATTAAAGGTAAATTACTAGAAAAAGGCAAAATAAAATACATCAACGTCGTTTGACATTTCTAAGTAACGCTCAAGTCGTGTCCGACGACGACTTGGGATTCACAGGTACTTGAGTACTACTTGGGTTAGTTTTATAGGACTATGAAATGAAAACCGCTACTTGGCTAGCACTCAAGTATCAAGGAATACTCAAGTTACGACTATGAATTCGGGTGTAAGCATCCAGAATGAGAGCATACTAAAACTAATGAATCGGCACATGGCTGGCTTAAATTCTTACTTGAATGACGAATACCTCTCATGATATGTGACCTTACTCTATGCAACAACAACACAATGCAAATAAGGAAGAAAAAATATTTTAACAAATTATATTTATTCAAACTATGAAGATTTGCTCAATCAGAAGATGTAAGCCCCATTTAATTTTACCAGTTGTTAATAATGTAGAATATTTTAATACTACACATCAACTCAGAGCCCGTAGACAATTTGTACTTGGCGATCGCCTACAAACGAATTTTCGTCAATAACTGCAACAATAACGCATAATTATACGGTACGTGTAGGTAGATTGTCGAAAAGTTCGCCAGTAGACGATCGCTAAGTACAAATTGTCTACGGGCTCAGATATGGAGAGGTCACATGCTAAATGAAATATGTTCAAATTATAACCGGTTCACTTTATAGAATAATATGAATTTATGAAAAGTTAATGGACAATAGTTTATCTCTTAATGTGGTTTAATTATATTCTTATGTTAAATTAATAATACAGTTTAGTGAAGTCAATAATCCTACACTTTTTCATCGATATTCTCAAATCATCGAAAATCAAAAATACCAAAAGCATTTCAAAGTTCAGCTTCATTATAATGCTGTTGGCGAGTTTCGTATGAGTCACGTTGAGTTTTATCCAAACAAAATTATTGTTTTTTTATCTTTATGCTGACGATGTAGCCAAAATGAGGATGATTGCCGCTTATTACAACTTGAAGACCTAACTTAAGAATCAAAAGATTTTTATACAATATATTTCAAATTATTGAATTTAATAAAGTGTGTATTATTATTTTCACCTACGAAAGTGTCAAAAACTACACTTTTATCAATAATGATTACATATTAACTATATACTGTATTATGTAGTATTTAGGTATATTGTCTGAACATTAACTCAGGAAATCTCTAAGCACATTTTATCTGCGCAATATATGTGCAAAAACTTTTACGTAAAAATGAAATTCCGAGTATGTAAGACTTTTGCTATACTGCACTTTGTAATACGATAAACCATAAAAAAATACTCTGTACTCAAAACTTTTAATATTTCGATGTGATGTTATTCATCTCTAATAAAATTACTTAGTAAAAAATATTTTAATGATCCACAGACGTTGACTGTTTTATATCGTCATTATTCTGATATGTCACAGGACTCAGAAGTTACATACATAATATCACCTATGTATATATCTACACACCTATACTACACATAATATACAAGTTAAAATATTGTTACTCAACTAGCTTTTTAGCCCGAAATTCCTCCTAGAAGAAACCTGAACTTATTAGCATCACCAAAAATAAATTAAATACTTATATTCACTTAAAAAAAGCGACATTTAAATTCAATTATGACAGTTTTATCACAATTTGAGTTTTGTGCTCAGTATAAAATACAAGTCTTCCATTACGGGAATAGTACAAGGTAACAGATGTGGATCAAAGAATTGCAGAACTAAAATGGAACTGGACAGGCTACGTGACGTGACACGTATTTCAAATGATAGATGGATGAAGAAAGTGATGGACTGGAGTCCTAGAACAGGATGCAGAAGCGTGGAAATACCCCATACAAAATGGTCCGAAGACATTAAGAAATTAGTAGGCTTGGAATGGAAGAGAGTGTCCAATAGAGAATTGTAGAGGTTCCAAGAGATTAAGCCTTTGTCTTATACTGGAGACAAGAAGAGGGCTGAAGGTAAAGTAAAAAAAGTAATAAATGCATCTTTCTATATCCATTTCAGGTGGGGTAGGCAGAGAGAACGGAGCTCCATATTGATCTCTCCTAACGTATTTCTTTCACTTCCTTCACCTTCAGTCTATCTCATAAATGCACGACAGTTTCTCTCACTCAACACGAGTCCGTTCATGAGCATTTGATCTAAGTGATCAATCAAAGAATAAATAAATAAATAATTAATGATGATGATATAATTTATCTCACAAATTTTGAGACATGCCACCATAAAACATAGTACTTAATAAAACTTTTCAAACGATGGATGTGATGATAACGTGCTAAAATATTACAAATCACTGTGCTAAAAGAATAACGTGAAGATTTTAACTCACCAAATATAACAACTTAAATACTTCACAATATGTAGCTTGAAACATACAGAAATACGAACGAACTGGAATATTTATATGGAGATAGATATCA
This sequence comes from Athripsodes cinereus, assembly GCA_947579605.1. NCBI lineage: Eukaryota > Metazoa > Arthropoda > Insecta > Trichoptera > Leptoceridae > Athripsodes > Athripsodes cinereus. The sequence continues at coordinate 21,767,079 of OX388313.1, read as the reverse complement.
TAATACACAATAATATGATGTTGACCAATGAATATAAAACATAAAATGTATAGTTTATATGTTTAGTTTTTTGATCTTTGTTATAGAGGTATTAAAAACAATAAATTATTGACGAGAAAAATATAATAATATTAATGAAATATCGAAATTAATTAAGGTTTATCGAACCAATCAACATAAACAGTGAAAAAAGACCTCACAATGATTAAATTATTGGAAATTCAATAAGATAAAATGACAAAAGTGCATAAATATATGTCGCAGTCGTTTTGAAGAATCCGTCCGTTTACAAACGGCGTCGTCTTTTTATAAACGGCAGGCATATTACAAAATGACGAAAGTATAATATTCAGGCAAATTACAATACGTCTAGGCGTTTTACAATCTGACTAGTCAAATTGAAGAATTTTAGTTCCATTATTCACCGTCTCATGGCGTTGCGCATCAAAACTAAAACTTACACGCATTCGTGTATAAGATTGCGCGGGAGATAGTCCCTTTAGTAACCACACCCTGCCAAACGAAAAACATAATAATTATGTAGATATGCAAGTTATATGAGATATTATAATAAATTAAATAAGTTAGTGTAAATGCTGGTTAATCAGAAAAAAAAATGAAATATTATTTATTATTTATTTTATTTTATTCTTTACTGTACATTGGTTACAATATTACATAGTGGAATAGTGGCATAAAAATAACAATTATAAATTCAATGTACAGAGGGCGAGTTAATCGCTAAAATGCGATGTCTTCCAACTAACCCGGTAACTAAAACTAAACAAAATTAAAAAAAAAAAAAAAACACATGCATACATATATACACCCTTACATATCAACAGTCATAAAAGAAATAAAAATACAACACAAAGTAAACAAAAGAAAAGAAAAAGAACACATGCAAGCAACAATGCACTTACGGACACATAATAATAAAAGTATAACATACTAAATTGCAGCGTGCACATGCATAGGGAAAGGGAAAAGGATTTAGGAGTCAGATGCTAAATTCAATGAGAGAAAATGATTTTTGACAGCTTGTCTGAAAGAATTAAAGGTTGTTATCATCCTGATTTTCGAAGGAAGATTGTTCCAACTGCGAGCACCATGAACAAGGAATGAGTTAGATAAATATTATGTCAATTCATTAGTAATATTTCTGTTAAATTAAAAGTCATCAGATAATTTATTATTGTACTGCTAATAAAGATAATATAAAGACATATCTCCCTAGTAGGGTAGCCAGCAGACCACCCCCATGTAATAAACGTGCAAGCCGTCCTTTCCGTGCCAGCAAAAAATTAAGACATTCAGGATGTGCTGCTCTCTGCATTTTGATTGTATATTGTGTTTCAAATAATTATATTTGGGTTTTATGGGTTAGTTGGAAGATATCGCGCTTCTGCGATAAACTCGCCAATTGCACAAAATTTATTTGTCTAGTTTAAATTATTTATTTTCTCCTTGTATAGGTGTATCGTCGCGTTAGTAAGTTAGTACCCATAATACAAGATTTATCATAGTTTGGGACTAGCTCGATCTGTGTGAATTGTCTATGTATGTATGTTTGTCTATTTTAAAAAAAATGTTTTTATGTTCTGTACAAATGCCTTTTACAGGACACTGAAAATTTACTGAAAAGAGTGGGAGACCAATTCATTGCTGGATGCTCTACGGAATATTGTTGTATTAATTTAAAAAAATCTTTGTCAAAAGGGTTGATTCAGTCGTATTTTTAATTAAATTCATAAATTAACTCTCTAGCTTATTACCACCTTACAAAAATATACCACTGTTATTGGACACAAATAATTACACAGAAATAATTTTAAATTAAATAAATTAATCATTATCGTGGCATTATATTGAATCACGCTTTAATTGAATTCTCTGATTGTGCATGCTTTAGACACTCTTAATTGGGGAACTGGCCAGATCTTATTGTATGTTTGTAATTTATGAATTGTGTTGTCAGTTTTCTGTGAGTGTCTCTATAAAATAAAAAATAAAATAAAATTAAATTAAAAATTAATTAATTATAAATTTTCATCAAAATACATTTAAGGGTTGTCTAAACTATTACAAGACGACTTTCATTTTTTGCTCCTGAATATTGCGTTATTTAGATAGTATCCTTTTTTGTGCAATTGAATAAAGATAAATTGTTTTTAACAATTCATATAAAAATATTATGTACCCAATTACTATCTGTGTACCTTAAGACTTGCAAATACAAAGCTTTATGGATTGTAAAAATAAATAAAAAATCGTTTTTCAAATACCATTGAGATAAAAAGACAATGAAGACAATAAATACAAAGACCTGACCTAAAACAAAGAAATGAAACAAATGTTTATTTGTTAATGCAGAAGGGATATTTTTTTATTATAGTTTACAAAAAAAAACTGTTTTGTGGTTACGCAATTTAGCATCCACCAAAAAAGTTGTGTTCATCTATTGTAAAAATGTAAACCAATTATAAAAAAAATATGCTTTAGCTATTTTGAAAAACAGAAGAATAGTGTACTGTTATTATTGTCTTATAGTTAAAAATATTTTTTTATTAATGTTGAATTATTTATTTATCCATTATTTCTGTACATTCATGACAATACAAACCATTTTATAGAGAAATGCATTCTTAAATACAATAAATATAAAGAAGGCAAGTTTCTTCTTCTCTTTTAAATAGCCCAAAAATTAATGAATCATAAATTACTTATTATACTATTTTAAAATACCTACTATCGGTGCGGCATTAAGTGATACTCATAATACACGTAGAAAAATAGTTGATATATGTAAAATAGAGCCATTATTTTACGACTATCTTCCGTGCAAACTCATATAATGTATGTTTTGATACGCAACACCATGAGACGGCGAGAAAGAACTAAAATATTACAATTTGACTAGTCGTTTTGTAATATGCCGGAATGCACGTTCGTCATTTTATAATATGCCTGCCGTTTGTAAAAAGACGACGCCGTTTGTAAACGGACGGATTCTTCAAAACGACTGCGACATATACACTAATATATGAAAAATTAATCGTTTCATTTTGATTTTTTGTATTGTTTTCGATAGGAAGTTTGAATTATTTTTTGAATTGTATGTTGAGTTTAGAGCTTTCAATATAATAATAATAAAGACAATTTATATTTGGCGCCGTTTAATGATCCGTGACCATCTCAAGGGCGCCATCAGAAAATCAGTGATTTGAAATATGCTGCCGACCTTCTCTGCCTTCGCAACACAACACTAGTGGACATATTATCACAAAATGCATATAGATAATATTTAGATATATTTTTCCATAATATATTTGAGTAGTATATAACGAAATCTATAATAAATAATCTCATCCGTATTTTATCATAACGAATATGTTTTGCTTGGCAAAAAAGATAAAGTTTAAGAATCGAATCCTTGTTTTTTTTTCAAAATGTTAAAAACTACATTAGATCGCTAACCATACATAGAAGTAAAAATCTTATAATTATTTTAAAATACGCACTATCATGGCATATTCCTAAAGTGGGGGTAGCCAACGGGCTTACTGCAGATAATGACCACCTCGCTCAATTGAAGATGTCAAATACTCGAATGTTTTTTACGTGATGTTATACAAATATCTGCCTTTTAAAGATACTTGAAAACTTACAAATAAAATGAAAGACTTATATATTATTCGTAATCCGAGTACTGTATAGTTGGGAATCTAAACATAGATTTATGAAGCTACCTGCCTACATATCGAATAAACTGTTTTTTGATTTATTTTTTTATCTATTTGCACTACATTAATGTGCGGCCTAGCCTTTCTATATTGACTAAAAATGGACTTTTTTAGAAAGTGAATGTCCAGGTTTTATGATAATGCAGTAAATCAGACATCTGATACCCATCAGTTGTCACAAGAGTTGCGTCACAAATCACAATTCACAACATTTTGTTGAAGCAGCGACATAAATACGTAGACCAGAAACCTAGTACAAAATATAACTCCAAATTTAGGTTCCAATCACGATAGATAATTTATTATATTGTCTGCTTCATTCCAGTAATGTTAATGAGTCATTGTCTCACTCAGTCTCATTCTCATGCATATTATATTGCACTTACCTACACAGCACTATGAGTGCAATAAAAAAAACACAATTTAAATGTACTAAATGTAAGTATTTCATTTTTATACTGTAGGTCACAAAGTACTGTAGGTCGACAATATTAAAACGAAATAAAAAAAACAAATGTTTTTTAAAAAATAAAATAAAAATAACAAACTTTGTTTAATTCCACTTTAGTCAATACAATAAATAACTAAAACGTTTTCGGGCTTACACCCATCTTCAGTAGTTACGTGCTTTTTGTAGACCCGAGTGTAAGCCCGAAAACGTTTTAGTTATTTATTGTATTGACTAAAGTGGAATTAAACAAAGTTTGTTATTTTTATTTTATAAAATGAATTTCCACAGTGTAACTCACATAAAATTAGAAAGTTTAGTATCAAATGTTTTTTTTTTCTAATATGTGATTTATTCTCGAGAGAGACGTCTTTTGCCTTGTTAGGGCATTGTCAATCTCCACAATTAAAAGCCATCAAGAATTTTTAGGGTAGGTACCTTCAGCTACACTCAGTGGTGGGTCAGCCTACCATTGTCATAAAATAGTGCAATTCTAATGTATTAACTACTATCGATATTCTCCTTACAAATAAGTGAAATGAAGAGCAGCTTTTATCAACCAACGTTTGTGTACGACTGCGACAAACGCTTGTTTTAGATGAAAATTGAACTGGACCAAAAGAGTCTAATACATTTACACATTTTTTTAATTAGTTTCAACTCTATGAAATTATGTCAATGTAGGCAAGTATAACTTAACTATATGTAGATAAGTACTAAGTAGGTATCCACCAGTAAGTTTTACACTACGCAGATTTACGACATAGCCCAGAAAGCAAAAAGCAAAATAATAATCATTATTATCACGGGTAGTTCTCTCCCCGCATTGTTAACGAATTTGTGATGGCAATAATTCATTTTGAGAATAATAGCAATTGTTAAGTATTTCAAAACTATAATATACCTACCTACACAATATTATAATAAGTAATAGTAAGTATGTATATTATTATTATTGTTATTATTTTATATAGGTCTAGGTAGCTACCAGACTCGTTTTTTTTTTGTTTTGTTTAAGCTCAATAGATCATCATCATCAATAGATACCTACCCAATAATTTTTAGATTTTTTTTTCTTTTTGAAAATCATGGATCAGTGTTAGCCGCAGAACGGAGAAACTTCCAATCTAACCAGTCGAGTTTTAAAAGTTGCCTAAATTCAAACTGTTATGTTGAAAAACTATGGGGAATGATTGAGATTGTAAATTTTTTTTTTGAAGTGGTAGATTTTTAGGAAAAATCATGTATGTAATTTATATAAATGTGATGAAAAAAAAGCATCTACAGACGAGTCGTCTGGTGTTTGGTAATTTCTGTCTACTCAACAAGGGCAGTGATGTGAAGGGATTTATATTCATATATTTTTTTATGAAATTTGATAAATTTATTGTTTTTACCACCAAATCAACTCATATTAGATGTAATTAAAAACAGTTCATTCATATTGTTCCTGTATTATATGTTCCAAATACCTTTCATTATGAGGTTTTTAAATGAATTATTCTTTCGTTTATGATATCAATTAATTTTCTTTTAATAATTAGGATGTTATTTACGTTCAATAAATACATAACAAATTCAAACAACGCAAATAAAATTTAAATACATTTTTTCCCAATTATAATATGAAAGCTTTTACTGACAATAATGAATCAAATATCGACATAAATCTTACATATAATTCATCAATCGGACAAATTAATATGAAATGAATTAAAAAATGATAAAATATTGCTTCCGGAACATCAAAGAGAATATTTCCATCCGGAATATATTCGAGGTCCATGATCCAATACAACACCCATTCAACACAAAATTGCAAATTTCTGTCACCCAATAATGATTTGTGACCGACAGATTGTGTATATATGGGTTAGTTGGAAGATATCGCGCTTCTGCGATAAACTCGCCCATTGCACAATTTTTTTTGTATAGTTAAATTGAATTTTTTCATTTGTTGTTTTTTTGTGCAATAAAGTTTATTATTATTATTATTATTATTATTATTATATTTTTGACTTGTAACCGCTTTTGAGTGATTTATGTAACTTAATTTTGTGAACGGACAATGGAAGAAACGCCGCTTCTGCTAATCTGGATAGGTATTATTTCTCCTGCTATACCTACATACATTCATACATTCACACAACGAAATCTATAGTTATTTGGTAATATTGAACATTCCACTGTGATTTTTAATTTTTATTACTTATATATTTGTTGGTCCCTGCATCTATGGTCCCTGCATGGTTATTACTTATAATGTATTCTTGCAAGTGAGACGTGGACATGGTTAGAGAAGGATGAAAGTGGCATAAATGCAGTTGAAATGAGATCGTTGAGAAGGATGTGTGGTAAAAGTCTGAGAGATCGTGTGCGTAACAGTGATAAACGAAAGGAATGTGGAATGAAAGTCGGTGTAATAACAAGGATGAATATAATAAGTTAAGATGGTTTGAGCACGTGGAAAGAATGAATGAGGACAGAATGACTAAGAAGATATATTTGGCTGAGAGGAATGGTGCTCGGAGACGTGGACGTCCGAGGATTAAATGGCAAGATCATTTGAATCAAATCCTACAGGACGGTCACGTGTTGAACACATTGAACAGGAGAGCATGCATGAGGAATTGCATGAAAGTAACGGAAGCGAAAGATGTATGCAGGGATAGAAGGAAGTGGCGCTCGATCCTTTCTGCCTACCCCGCGAGGGAAGCGGCGTGATGGTATGTATATATGTGTGTATTCTACCGAAGTACATCATATTCAGAAGATGATTTTTGTAGTAAATCTGTGCGCAAATAGTGATATTATGAGTGCCTAATTACAGAATTTTATCAATAATATAATTTATTAATTCACTTAATATACAACGTAAGCCCGTACATTAGTATGTGTACTAAAAAGTACATAACTACATTCACTGTGTCGGTGTTTAGGTAGTAGAATTCCATATCGAAAAATAAAACAGGTGTTTTATTCTACTAAAGATTTTATTTTGTGAGAGAGACGTCTTTCGTCTTATGAGGACATTGTCAATCGTCGATTGACAATGTCCTCATAAGACGAAAGACGTCTCTCTGACAAAATAAAATCTTTAGTAGAATAAAACACCTGTTTTATTTTTCTACATAACTACAATTATAAATACATGCAGTCAAAGACAACAAATAAATAAACCAACAATGTACCTACATACTCTAACGAGTGAGAATCTTCATTAATGAAATGAAATCAAAGACATTTTATATAAACAAAACTGTGCACTTTCATAAAGAAATTTGCCACCTGATATAGTAATTAACGAAGAGCTGTTCCTTTCTAACACATGGTTGTACTATTTATCCCTACTATGATTATGATGTACTGGTCATATGTTAGAAAGGGACACTTCTCCATCAATTTATATCTCACGTGGTGCGCTTTATTTTTTAAGAATGTAAAGTGTTAAACTTATCGTCACGGCGGAAAGCATATTTTTGGTCAATATTTAGTAAAATATTTGGTGAATCACACTAATTAGGCTTTTTGGAGATTCGAAAAGAATTTCAACCAATGTTGAGCTTATAAAGCTTTGTGATAGCATAGGTACTAACGCCATTAATTTTATCTATTGATATTTTATTTTGGTTGCCTTCTTTTGTTTTATTTTAAAATTGTAATGATAGATGTATGTTTGTAATATTGATTTGTTAATTTTGTGTTTGGTTCTAAGTTTTCTTATGATATTGTACCTATGTAAAGTATTATGTAAAAGGCTAATTGGCCGTGAATGATAAATAAATAAATAAATCTTCAGAAGTATTATATTATGAGATAAATGTTGAAAGCTTTGAAAATTTAGAAACGCTGGTATGGCAAGGCAACTATGTAAAACTTTAATTAATATGCATATCAATGGTTTCAAAAGTTTATATTTTCATGATTATTTTAGTGAATTTTTGATAGTTTAGGTCACAAAATACGTAGGACAAAAATTATGTACCTATTTAATATTATGAATAATTAATTATCAATAAAATTTATCTACAGAATCAACAGAAATTTATTGCTTTTTGTGTACAATTAAAAAACATTTAATAATTAATTATTGAATTCAGCTTTATAATGGAACTATGAGTATAATAGTATGAGAAAGTATGACACCACAATTTAATTTTTTACGATATACCTATTAAAATGAAATAACAAAGAAAATCCTACTATGTAAAAATCTATGCCACCGTATGTAGTATCTAATTATGCATTACTAAGAAAAATTGTTTGATCAAATACTCGTAATAGGTAGGTATCGAATTATTTTATAGTCTGGCTATTATTCTGTAATCAAATTGGAAACCCATATGAATCGACATTTATCTACTTGAAAAAACTATCAAAAGTTTAATTACATTTTTTATGAACCACGGACATCAAGGTGTTCTTTTTTATTACGAGTCGGACAAATGAGGATATCTTTTTTGTAAATCAAATCGATCATTGAATAAACATGACATAAAATTGACATCAAAACATTAAATAACCTTTTCATTAGGTGCCCACATCAAAATGCTATATATTTATTATCTCCCTATGTAATTGTTTCTAGTGTTTTATTATACTCGTAAAATATTCAAAATATTTTGATGGCTCCCCCATCACTAAGTTTTATGTATTTTGTTGTTGGATTTAATATGTTATTGTAGAAGGAATGTTTTGGAGAGAAATCAAATTTATGAGTTTTTACAGTTACCTCGTTTATTTGAGGATATCATAATATGAGATTCAAAATTTTCACTATAGAATATTTAGAAGAGATGAACAAATGGCATGACATTTTAACTGGTTGACGAAAATCTTTTTCAAAATTTTTAGTGATACACTATCTAAGCAGTATTAAGAAATCCCTGATTGCCTGAAAGAAATTACAATAGTGATTAGTCTACCAGCTATACGTGTGCTCTAGAGGTATACCACAGTGCCGTGACATAAGAAAAAAAGATTACTAAATGGTTATTCACTATGTGTATGTAATTGATTGTTGTCATTACTCACTATGTGACTATATTCATTATTTTATATCATCACGGTATTTGTTACTTGTGAGGTAGCCAGTGGAATAACTACACGTAATAAATATGCAAATCGTCCACTCCGTGACAATAAAAGTTAAGAAATTCAGGATGGGAGGCATGTCTCTTAGCTGAATTGAAGATATAAAATGTCTTAACAAGTGATGTTCTACAAATACCTACCAGCATTTTACAAGACACTTGGAAACATAGAAAAATTTCTTTAGCGTGGACTATGCGGTGTAAAACGGAGTTCACATCATCAACCTATATTGTATAATTTAAGAAATGTATGGTATTATACTACTATACTATACTATACTATACCCTCACGCCATGTCCCAGGAGGGGTAGGCAGAGAGAACGGAACGCCATATAGATCTATCCTTACATACTTCTTTCGCTTCCTCTACATTCATCCAGTTTCTCATACATGCACGCCGATTTCTCTTACTCAGCACGCGTCCGTCCTTAAGAATTTGGTCCACGTGATCAAGCCACGTGGTTCTTGGACGTCCGCGCTTCCTCACACCCCTTCTTTCAGATAAATACATCCTCTTCGTCATCCTATCATCTTGCATTCGCTCAACATGTCCAAACCATCTCAACTTGTTTACACGCATTCTGTCCACAACACTCCTCTCACATCCGCTCATTCTCCTGATATCCTCATTCTTCACTCTTTCTCGCAACGTTTTACCAACCATTCTTCTCAGTGAACGCATCTCCACAGTATTTATTCCACTCTCATCCTTTTTCAACCACGTCCAAGTTTCGCTTGCATACATAAGTGTCGGTACCAGAATGGTATTGTGCACTAGCATGGTATTATACAAAGCATATGGTATTATACAATGTATTATTACCATAAATTTCTTATCAATGAATAACAAAAAAATAAAAAACACTTTCAACATAGGTGAATATATCATCAAAATAATATATCTAAAACTATGAGAATATGTGAGTATTTAATATACTCGCAAAGTAAAAAAAGAAATATTAAGTTTTTTTTTAAAAAATAACACGGCTGTTTCAAAAATATTATTCAACAAAAACAACGAGGAAATCGCAAAACTGTGACGACAGGGGGACAGAAATTAAGTCGAATGTCCCCAAATTACGAAATTGCGAGGTTTATGTATGTATGTTGGATGATTTATTCGGCGCCGTTTAATGGAGTCTCCATCTCAAGGGCGCGGGAGACCTTAGACCTAAGAAATGAACGAATATATGGAATATCTACTAAACTAATAAAATTGATGTTATAAAAATCACACATGTTTTATTTACAATTACGTAATTAATATAATTACATTGTAATTTGTAAATAGCTACTACTACTACTATACCATCACGGCATATCCCACAAGTGGGGTAGCCAGCAGATCAGCTGTATGTAAGAAACATACAAACTGTCCTCTTCGTGCCAGTATAAAATCAAGACATTCAGGATGGGTGGCAAACCTCAACGCTGAATTTAAGATGTAAAATGTCTTATTTTTTTCGAACACCTGCCTTTTACAGGACACTCGAAAACTTACGCAGAAGAGTGGGAGACCAATTCTTTACCGGGTGCTCCACGGGAAATTTTGTAAATAGATGTAATATTATTACTATTATCTTACTAAAATATAATACAATACATTGCTATCTGCAGGTAGGTACCTATTACAGAACAATCGATTATATTATAAGAGTGTTAAAAGATTTCGTCAGATCATAAAACAGTTTTACAGCAATTTGATGAGGGGTACCTACTTACTACTACTAATACATTTACGACCACCGCGCGCCATCTCTGATGACTACAAACAAACAACATTCGACATAACAATACCAAATACAGTAGGTAGGTACCTAAACTCGGATTTACTACCAACTTTGATGTAGGTATGTATTAGGTTTTAAACCTGTTTTTTTTTCGGAGAATAATTAGTAAATTGTCATTTTTTTACATCACCAACAATTGTATTTAAGTACCTTTTCGAGATGTAAGATTAATTTAAACATTCACCGCTCATACCTGTTTATTATGAGACTCGATAATTACATATACTATACTATACCCACACGCCGGCCGTGTCCCAAGTGGGGTAGGCAGAGAGAACGGAACGCCATATCAATCTATCCTTACATACTTCTTTCGCTTCCTCTACATTCATCCAGTTTCTCATACATGCACGCCGATTCCTCTTACTTAACACGCGACCGTCCTTGAGAATTTGATCCACGTGGTTAAGCCACGTAATTCTCACACCCTCTCTTTCAGATAAATACACCCTCTTCGTCAATCTTACACCATCCATTCGCTCCACATGACCAAACCATCTCAATAACATAACATTCACAGACAATTCACACATATCGAGCTATCATAAACTAAGATATGATTCTTATATCATGAGTACCAACACGACGATACACATATACAATCTACTAAACACATATACATACATGTAACACCCAGACCCTGAACAATTTAAAAAATGGTCATTCTTAATTTTGCTCTGGCCAATATATAATATTGTGAATAGTCATTTCTATTTTCACCCCTTGGAAATTAAAATAACAATAATGAAAAATAACATTTCTTATGGTATAATTTATTAAACATTAAATTTATTTGACAAATATTCACAACGAAGTTTATTAACAGTCCAAAATATATGTCGACATTATTTTAATTACCATAAAAAAGCTTTAGAAGATGTGAGTTCGTATAAAGGGTAATTTTATCTCATCAAATACTATACGTATAAACATACAAACATAATTATGTACAAACCCAAATAATATTTCCAAGGTGATAATATTACGATAGTGTGTTGAAGCACTACGCAATATTATTACTCCATACAACCTATTCAGTTTGGGTTAGGTTAGGGATGTTGTTGTTAGACATTTTCCGTCCCTTTTACACATTCATCTTTCCCCTTACCGACAGTAATACTACAACTACATACAGTAGTAGTAATAGTACCATAGCTCTTCCTCCTTACGCATTATTCTATTTCTATCTCACTCCCACACTCTTCATTCATCATTATTTTATGGGGTGGTGAGTATTACCTACTATGTACACTACAAGCATTTTGCTTCTACTATACCTAGCAGGCATATAATATATTATGTACTACGAGTAAGTATATTTCACATAGAGTAAGTAATATTTTGATCTTTGATATTTCATTTATGAACGATATTCCTAAACCTTCACATAATGTGTTGTATAGTGTTTATTTACCTACATAGTTACATACCTACCTATGTCATGTTATTTTTTGTTGACATTTAAAAAGTAAATAAATTTCGATGATTTTAGACGCCCACGTAAAACCGTTATTAAAAAATAGGTCTTCACTCATTTCTAAGTTTTCGTGAGTATGTAAAAGGCATGTATATATTTATTTTATTTTTATTTATTTATTTATTTATTTTCAAAAATTGACATCACTCACCTTGACAGTTTTCACCTTTGCGTCGAGTGATGCGGCGAGTGATTATCTATCAAAAGCAAAAGAAATCTATCTATAGCAAAACGAAATTTAAATTCAGCACATTCAATATGGCTACCACATTTGATGGACAATAAAAAAAACTAATCTGTCCACCTTTTTATACCTACGCCTAAATATTGATAATAAATATCATAAAATAAATAAAAAATAAAAAATACTGCAAAATATCACATGATAAATGTATTAATATTAGAAGCTTTTCGGAAATACGTTCATCTTCAGGAATAATTACTTATAACGTATAATCCATCTCCATTAATAATTACCTACTGATTAGTTATGAGTAATTATTACTGAAGATGGACGTATGTCCTAAAAACTTCTAATACTAATATATCAGTCAAGTGGAAGTAAATAAATAGTGTTTTATCAATAATATTAACGTGTTTTATAATCTGAATTAAAATGAACTTTCATAGTGTTTCATCTTCAAAAATCCAAAAGCTATTAATAATACTAAGTGATTTTATAGGTATCGTTTTGTCTTTGCATGATTAGAATCACAAATTGTAATATTTTATAATCAATTTAATTAGGTAGGTATATATTTTGTTGAAACAAATTATTTATAAGGAAAATATGAACGTTTATGCAAATTGTGTTTTCATCACTCGTTGACACCGAGTCATTTAGTAAAGTCTAATTAAAGCTGATTTAAAATTGATAACAGTTATAGAAGCCCACACACTTAACCATTTACAGTGTTGCTTGTTTAAGATTTATTAATGACGTGAAAGGACAGTCTGTGTATATTTGTATTAATTAATTCAATATCATCATATCAGACACCGTTCTCTATGCGAAATTAATTCGCAAATACCGTAAACTGTCGCATGCATTCTCGAATACATTTGTATCAATTACCTGCAATCTTTAACATTGAGATGTTTTGAATATACACCAAGGAATATTCTGTCTGAATATTCTGTCGTGGTATATTTGTGGAAAAATAACGAAATAAAAAGATGAATACAAGATTTTTTTTTAATTTCTAATAATAATTTATTTCTAATAAATACACAATACTGGTACTTGTTGTCCAAATGATTAATTTAAAAATTAGGATGTATTGGTGTGTTAAGATTTTTTTCGTAGAATTGCATCTCTGGAAATTGTTGGCTGTAAGACTACTTCATAAAATCTATTCACTGTGTCGGTGTTTAGGTAGTAGAATTCCATATCAAAATAAATAAAACATGATTGACAATTGATTGACAATGTCCTTATAAGACGAAAGACGTCTCTCTCACCGAATAAAACAATAGTAGAATAAAACGCTTGTTTTATTTATTTCATAAAATCTGTTTTAAAATCCACAATAAGACTTATATGCATATTTACAAATAGTTATTGAAATATATACATACAAAATACATACAATATAATACAAATGATAGAAAAATAATACATATTAGAGTAAAAATAAGTAGAAAGAAGATCATAGATTCAAAGACAACAGCAACAATAGCAGGCAGCTAAACTGGTATAGGTTCAATATATTTGTAGCTTCATTCTTCTTTATGATCCAGCTTCTACCAACTCATTCAAGATAAGACTTAGGTTCTTTATACTTTGTTAAAAAGGAGCTGAACATTAAAGAACACTGGTTTTTCACTGCACTTTCAAGATCGAAAACTTTGGAAGAGATGTTATGGAGTTCAAAGCTCTACAAGAACTGCTCGACCATCGGAATTTAAAGCAATTATAAAAATGTAATATCAATGTATAAAAGGTAGGTATATAAAAACGAAGTTTACTGTACAGTAATAGGTGACGGGCATGGAAACAATTATTTGATAGATAGATAGATAGATATAGATATTTCAAACAATATTAACAACAAGAAGTCGGTTAGTTATTCGTTATTATCAAATACCACCACTGTTATTTATTATTAATAAGATCAAATTATTTTCTTGTATTTCGTGCCCTATTCGAATTAAAACTAGTATGTCACCTGCCAGTCCGATCATAAAATAAGCTTATCTGAAATATAATCCATTCGCCATCGTGTAGAACTGTCAGTGGTACAATAATTTCCCCACTACGCCACCAAGTTGATGTTGAATCACGATAACAGAGTTTCAATTTACAGTTATTTTATTAATAAACAAAGGGCAGTAGTCACTATTATGATGTATTATTAGTATTAATTAAAACTACGAATAAGTAATTACCTAAAAACAAAATATTTTTTGTATTAATTAGATATTACTTACAGTTTTGTTTTTCTAAATACTGTAGGCACTGATAGCGTAGGGCTGTGAATACATTACGTTATAAAAGTAATCATATACATTTTGCAGGTATGTAGGTATATTAAATATTACAAATAATTTACAAGTGCGATTGTTACTTGGCGAAATTTTGACATATAAATTTGACGTTTTCAATAACGTGATGTGACAATCTACAATTTTAGGTATTTTTAAAACAGATTATTCATCAACTGTTAAATTATTTTCATTATTGAATGAAAATACATAGAAAAATAAAAAAAACGATGCAATATTAATATGCACTATAGTCGATCTTATTGTCATACGTCTTACCCAAACTTGGAATGGATATTTTTTATGACTGAATGTTCACCTGCAATCGATTATACTACATATTCTGCTATTGCAAGAAATCAATGTCTAGTAAAAAATAAATACCTACTCATCAAAATTACAATGTCACACATGATTGAACTCAACATATTCATTCATTTCATTTTTTTTTTAATTTCGATACAGCCAGTTTCATTAAACATTAAATAAAACTGAAACAACAGCTTTTCTTCTCGAAGAATCCACAACACATTATGGTATATATAATCAGGATATATATTTTAATTTGATCCATAATTCCTTCGCAAAATCATAAATATCCATTTCACAAATTAACAACATTAACGTTAGCAAATTCACCACCCATAAACGTATAAATGTACTATAATTCTAGACTTTATTGTTATTATCAATAAATAAAAACAAAGGCCTGGTGACTTTTGATATTTTAGATTGTTGAATAAGATTAAAATGTAGTTTATAGTAATGTTATACTTATATAAATAAAATATTTTTATTAGAATTTAAGCATTGAATCAAAAGACTTCGCGACAAATTAAAATATTTATACATACAGTATTACAAACTTTTTAGTGATAAAATATTTTAACGTTTGTGAATGGATCATTAAGTTGTAGCTTCAAGGTATTCAAAGACTGATCCGTTTGATAGAAAGAAAAGTTTATGATGAGCAACATGTCATTTTTCCCTCTTAACCGATCTTGTAAAAAATTTCTTCGCCCCAGTACCTATTTTTAGTAGATTTTGACTACTATTATTTGTATCGTTAATTCTTAAATCTTGATTTTATTAATTAGTTCGTATATGCTTCATAGATATATCGAAACGGTTGTAGATTGTGCCTTTTATTTGGTTCGAATATCAATCAACTGATTTTCGAACAACACATAACGTTTGCTTTTCATTTGCTCTGCATACTTTATAACATCACTTTTGGTATGCCAAAAATAAAACAACGATTTTATCACCAAATGGATGTTCATACGTACGCAACTCCATATTCAATGAAGAATTCAGTATATTATGTTTAGAAAAGGAATCCAGCACAGTCAGTCAGAGCGCTATGAAATCAAACATTCATAAAACGAACAGAAAAAAGGAATATCAGGACGCATTTGACCGAAATCGAATCTGACAGAACGCACCATGTAGAATCTTGTAAAAGCGTTATCTAAGCAAAAATTCATGAGTAAAAGTCTTCCAAAAAAATAGAGGCAAAAATTCTATAGTTTAATTTATTCTTCCAGTACACCGCATGACCCTCATTTCTCGCCAGGTTCGTGTTTAGAGTATTGCATAACATAAAAAGTGAACGTTAGTATGTGACAGGAAACGCGCGAGTATGTGTGACAGACTGACCTAGTCGTAACTTGGTGCGTTTTATTATAAGTATTAGAGTATAGGAGTATGGGGATCCGCCCCGCCCCTAAATCTAGTGAAGGGTTCAACGAGGATGGGGCGAATAGGAATGGGGTAACAAAGAAAGAAGAAAAGAGTTGAATAATATTATTACTATTATTATTATCAACGTTTATAAAACATATTTTTCTCCTAGACATACACTTTGCATTGTTTTTTATTACCAGAATATACCCATTTACACGTGTAGCAGATAGAAACGTACGTACTATATCCTCTTAGATCACCTTTTGCATACGAGATCGACGAAAAATGTCAAACGTGTTTTTACTATAATATATTTCTATTATTACAAGACGAAATTATTCATTTCTATAACAAGTAGGTAATTTATTCATGTGTGTACATTCAAGAGCAAATAATATAAAAATTAGTAAGAAATCTTAATTAGCAAATTGATCTGATTATCAATGTTCAACATAATAAGTAATAAATATCTAAATAGTAAATTGATTTAGAAATACTATATACCTACGCATGTTATAAAAAATATTACAAGTAAGTATGTACCTACATAGGAATTTTATATTCCTTTATTTGAAACTGCCCGTAGGTTCGTAAGATAAAAATCTCTATCCTACTCATTCTGTATGTTCATATTAAAATACAGTACAGGTCATAAGATTGTTTTCCCTCCGGCTTTAATAGAGTCAGAGATTACCCTCGATGTTACCTATGTCAACGAAATGGGAATTTCCCACAGGTGTTCACGTTTCCTTTTAATCGCACTGAGATTGTCAGTGTTACTGGTTGCTCTACGCACACTTGACAATGGTCAATAATAAAATGGAAATATTACGCTCCCAGTTCCGAAGGCGAAATACTAAATTGTGAAGACATCATTACAGGAAAATTACTAAGTATTTTGGGGTGAGATATCATATAAAACAGAGGAATTATATAAGGCATATTATATTTCTTTACCTTTAAAATAATTAAATTAAAGCCGGGGACAATGTATGTAGTATGGAAACATGTAAATGCCTTGCAATTTTTTTAGCACATAACGTGAATTATCAAATTAAAAAAATGTGGTCAGAAGCCCGATGGTCTTCGATTTACAAATGAGTGATTTAGGTTAAGTCCGCCGGCTGTCCTCCTACTCAAACTTCACGACGCAAGCATATTGTTTACAATGAGCGTATCTGGGGCGTATTTGTGTTTATTTCAAAGGAAAATTCATGTAAAAAATAAAAAGAAACTATTGCTGATATTTAAAGCATTATATAATCAATACAATGTTATTAAGTTTGCAACCCGTGTGATAAGTGCACAATAACATCTAAAGTCAAATATGTATTTAAATAGTATTGAATGTATGTGTATTATTATATTTAGCATTAGGTATGACCGTTGACCAACATTGAATAAGTTAGCACGTATCTAAGACAATGCATTATAACATGAGACAAGTAAAGAATAGGCATACAGAATAGACAGGTGAGTATACAAGTCAATGAGCTTAGTAGGTAATATTACGGTTTGTATTTAGTAGTAGCCTTAATGCATAATAAACCACACGTATCATCAACATTAATACGGAAGGCTTATATGACGTCACGGGTTTCCTGATTGCACTGTTTTATCGTTTTTCTAGTGACATTTCACACCATTGCTTAACATGCAAAGTCTCCTTTATATTATAATGAAATATAAAGTGTTTCCATATTGTCACTACGCGTGTTGTTCTTTCTACCTTTCAACTATTCATTCAAGTAATCCATTGCATGGAGAAGCACACAGAACGTAAACCAATGAATAAACACATAGGTATATTTTTGTTAACAAGTAACAATGGTAAGGTAAAGTTGTTGAACAAGTGGCAAAATTCATTATATTTAAGAATATAATACTTATTAATATTATATTATTTTATATAGTAGCAAAATACTTTTTTTACTTTTAGTCTACAGTCTACCTATGTCCAGAGAAGTGGAGTAGGTACCCTTCAAAGCATGAAAAAACGAGAACAGAACACCCTCACAATACCGTAGTAAAAATAAGAAATTCACGAGAATAAAATATTCGTGATATCTATCAAGAATAGGTAAAACAGAAATATGGAATATACGAGTACCTATGTTTAGTTATTTAATGAAAAATATTTCATTATCTCGCTTCTTACTAATCTAATGATTCTCCATTATTCTGAAACCGCCTTATTTAGTAACGTTGAAATATAAAGTTATTTTTTTAAATTATTTATTAAGATTACTTGAACTATTTGCTGTTATGAAAAAATCTATTTAAAGCAATCGACCAAATTGTAAAATCTTATCGTTATATAAATTTAAGTATATCATATCAAAAGCTCATATATATAATGAGTTACAATCCATTGGATTGGTCTGCAACGAGTTTGGTTTTTCTTCTCCATTCGTCCCTATTCTCCGCCAGTCTTTTCAGCTCTACGTATGAGCCACAGTTCATATCACTCTTCAGTTGGTCCATATATACGTCTCTTGGTCGGCCTCTGCCATTTGTCCCCTCGGTCTTACCCTCCGCGATGGCTATGAGTAGTCCTGGGTGCCTGATGTTGTGGCCAATCCAGTTAGCTCGTTGTTGGCTGATTCTCTTAAGGAGTTGCCTTTTTTCGCCTACCCTGGTTAATACTTCTTCGTTTTCGACGTGTTCCGACCAATGGATCTTAAGCATGCGTCTGTAGCACCACATTTCAAAGGCCGCCAACCGTCCGCTTTCACTCTTGCTGATGGTCCACGTCTCACAACCATAAAGCAGAATGCTCCATACAAAGGCTTTAGTAAGGTTCTTCCTTACGCTTAAGTCAATATTTGGGGATTCCAATATCTTCGACTTTTTGTTAAAGGCAATCCTTGCCTGGTTTATTCTGCTTACGATTTCTGCTTTGGAGCGTCCATCCTGGTTTATTCTACTGCCCAGGTACACGAATTCACTTACTTGTTTGATGCTCACTCCATTTATGGCAATGTTCGCAGTCGCTTCCTCTCTTCCAACGACCATACATTTTGTTTTTTCTTTATTTATTTTCATGTTGTACTTTGACAACAGTATACTTTCCATTTTTCCTAAGGCTTCGTTCAGCTCCATCTCGGAGTCTGCAAGCAGTGCTATGTCGTCAGCATATCTTATCATGTCGACCTTTTTCCCATTTATTTTTACTCCTGTCCAGTTCTTCATTTCTTCTCTCAGTTCATCAATGGCTCGCTGTATATAGCAGTTAAAGAGAGCTGGCGACATTGAGCATCCTTGTCTTACGCCTTGTTCGACCCTTGCTTCTGCACAGCTCTCTCCGCTTTTAATCACAGCCATTTCGTTCTTGTATAAGCTCCAGATTGCTCTTCTGTCTTTATAACTCATTCCTATCTGGTTGAGGGTGTTAAAAAGTTGTTCCCATTCTACTTTATCGAATGCTTTTTCAAGGTCGATGAATGCTATGTATGTGTTTTTATTAATTGCTATTCTCTTTTCTAGAGTAAGTCTGAGACTCAGGATTGCATCTCTTGTACCTGTCTCTTTGCGGAATCCAAATTGATCTTCTGTAAGTGTTTCGTTTATTTTATTTTCCGCCCTTTTCATTATAATGTTGGTGAGTATCTTAGAAGCGTGTGATATCATGCTTAAGGTTCTGTGTTGTTCGCACTTTGTAGTGCCTGCTTTCTTAGGAAGCGCTCGTATCAGACAATAAAAATAAATTTAATTGAAAAAAGAAGATCATAAACACTGCAGTATTTTTGTTCAAGTTTACAACATCATTAAGTGATTTAAAATATGCTTTTTCGTTTCCTTTTTTAAAACTACAATAAAATAAACTGTATACAGTAATAACAATGATAATATCGTATCTTGTATAATAATATGAGACGGACAATATTTCAAAATTTATGTTTCATATAATTTTTGTCAACTGTCAATGTTCGCTACATCCTATTATAATATTGAAGATAGGTATCGTTCATAATATTGTTAAACATAATATCTAATGTCAATCATAAATAAGCGAACCTATGACGATATAAACGACAATACCAAACTTTATTCGACGATTAATTTTGAATCTATTATTATAGCGATCAAGTTACCTATAAATAAATATTTAAATGTGTAATAATTATTCTTGAAAATAATATATTATATAAACGTAGATAAAAAGAAAAAAAACATACAATTCTTATCTCGTATCCGTTAAAGAATCGTTTAAATCAACAATGAAGACTTTCAAGGAAAGAATTTCTTAATTCGCCGTTCAATAATGATACTTTATTTGCGAATTTATATACTTATTTGCATACAAATGTTGATGATTGAATAAACGTAATAATATATTTATTTTTAAAAATAATTATATTTTGGTGTGGGTGAATGTGGTAAATAAAATAAATTAATTTTTGCATTTCGACAGACATCGGAGAAAAATAACAATAGATAATATTATGAAATATCAGTAAAAATAGCAAAAAGTAAAAAACGTAATAATATGTTTCTGACTTAATCAAATTTGGAAAATTTCTGATGACGGTTAGTAAAAAAATACTTTTCGACCAAATATGATTGCGATGACCCGCATAACTTTTTTGCAATACGCCGTTCCTATAACCTCTATTTTACACGGCAGTCGGATATAATAGCGAAAATCTTACACAGCTAAGTTGGAGATACAAAATCTATTATCTTTCTTCATCAATAAATTAATTAACCATGTGATTAATAGTGCCGGTTAAGGCAACGAAGAATACTTAATACATATTGTTTTATTTTTCAACCTTGTAATTTGAGAACATTGGACTTCTGCCTAGTTAGCGGAATACAAAAACACGACAAATTTATACGTTGTCTTTGTCACTTTATTAAAAATGACAATTTCTTATAATCAATGAATGAATCATTCAAATATTCTAATTGATGTAAAACAACGACTTCTATTTAAACCAATAATTTATTATATATCATTTTATATATTTGATAGGTCAACTGGTTAATATTTTACTGATTGAATTTTGTAATAAATTACATAACCCACATCAAAAGATGACCTTTTTTAAATTTCTTATATGTATTAGATAATACTAGATATTATGATGTTTACTATTGTATTTTTCAGTTAAGCCAAGTGTGTTTATAAGATTTGTAGGCATATTTTTCGGAAACTCCAAAATAAATAAAAGAATCCTACCCAATTTGAAATTACGAGAATGAAACAAAAACTATAATAATTAATAATTTTATGAGGCTGCATTTAAATTACACTTAACTGTTGTATTTCACGAAAAACAAAAGAATAATATTTGGAATACCAATTTGTTTTTTTAACGACCATATTTTTTTCAGTTTTAATTAGATTATTTTTTTTATTTTAAGGAAGAGATAAAAACGTCGCCGTCAAATTACTGAAGTGGACGAATTATATCGTTGAATATTAAGTGATGTGTAAACATTGACATGGAGACATTTGATTACAAGCGACAGTTGAGGTTGCTGCTTACTTTATAACAATTCAGGCGGAATCTTGGTCATGCTAATCACAAGACCCTTCAACGAATCACTCAATCTGATCAATATTAAAATCTCTATCAAACTGCAAGTTGCATAAAGTTGACATTGTAATTTAATATCCGCTACATAGCTGCAGTAGATCAAAGGAACTGGTTAGCAAGTAACCTACCTACTCGTATTATTTTTGCGAAGTTAGATGAATTAAAAGTAAAGCCTCATTATCAGTATATGAGATGCAGATTTATATTGTTTGTACTTATGAGCGGAATTTTCAATAACTAACATAGGATTATTTAGTAAAATATACCTAAATGATTTTATCTTCCCTTGTTTTATTATAATTCCAAAAGCATAATAATAGTGGATCATTTGCAATACTTTGGATTCATTAGCGATTCACGTAGATCAGAGGACCATAAATCGACGACAGCAGAAAAGGTACGCTAACAATGCAATTTGAGGGAGTGAGGAAAGGGGATAGGTTGTTGCGCTATATCGGTCGATGGAACCCTTTTGTAGCTTCTGCTCCCCTAATACATTATTTTAAGAATTTTATCGGAGGTTCACTGTCGTATTGTATTCAGTGAGAGGTCACGTTCTGGACTTAATGCAGGTACGAACTTACACTGGATATCAAATTCATAAATAATAATACTCCACCAGGAGCCTACGCATACCAATCGAAACTGAAAATAAATTTATCTTTTAATGTACAAGAATAACGGAAACATACATATGACAAGGGACAAATAAAGTAAATGAAATCATTGTAACTTAGGACAGAAACTATTATACAATATGTAGACATTCGTTATTTAGAATCATATTTTGTAATAAACTGAATCATTTTATATAAAATTTATTCATGTGTTTGTATTATTATTATAGTCGTGTGATTGTATAATCCGTACCTGTTGTGGATAATCTCACGGCATCAGGCGAGTGGACCGGTATCTACGCGCCCGTGCCTGTCTCGCCACCGCACCGCACCAGATACAATGCGCACAGCGCAGCACACTCCTCTCTCCAGACATTATGCGATCCTGATATTTCACAATGCAAACAGTCAAACATCGAACCAAGATCATTCCAGAAGTTAGCAAGCAATACATACACAGTGGAAAAAGAGATCCATGATAAGTTTGAATTAGCACGAAATGTTACTAATTGAATGAAAATATTTCCAGAGATTAAGATTAAACTTTATATTCCTTTAATAACAATACGCAAATGTAGATAGATACAGTTCCTACCTACAATACAAAAGACAATTATTGCAGCATGAAATAAATCGATCATTGATAGCACAATGTTTAAGTATTAAACTTATTATTGTTCCATTTGTAGAGGTAATCATCGTGCTATATTGGATTACTCTGGAATGGATTACGTCTTGAGCTTAGGCAAGCTGCAGATCTAAAAGACATTCAGAAGGGACCTAATTCTCCGAATTACCTACCTACTATTAAATATTGTAATCTTTTCTACATTCTTGACGTGGATATATAACATGGAACTTGGATACCTTTATGTATCCGAGATTCTCATTTAATCTATGTATTTATATATATATTTGTAATATGACGTGGATGTAATGTCCAAGAATTGATGAATTGTACAGTGTCTTTGAGGTGCGTTGGCACGTAAACGACACTTTAATGTTATCCAATAATAATAATAATAATATGGTAAAAAAACGACTTTCAAATAATGGAAAAATAATCATTTAATAATCGCACTGAGTATTTTGGTAAATATTTTTGAAATCATGAAATATTCGATACGTTAGTACTGAATAGACATTGATGATAGGTAAGATAGAAACCCAGTTTATTAAACTTGGTCTATGTGTATCTCACTGTTCAGACGCAATTTAATACATTTTGTTACTTTATAATTAATCAAGTATAATAAATTAAAGATTAAAAGTCCATATTTATAGAAATTGTAATAAATTTTCAAAAAGGATGCAGATTAATAAACTCAAAAAAAAAATCTTAATTATTACTGATTTGAATTCTCTCATTCACAAAATTTGCAAATGGCTTCATAGACAACAAAATTAATTGAAACACCTATGCTAATGTAATAATCATGAATAATTAATTTAATAAATTATTACACTTTAAAACACTGAATGAAAATATTTGAATATTTAAGAAATAAGCGGTAAATAAATTCAATAATTTGTTACTATTAAAATTAAAAGACATAACATTTCTTTATTCGTGTCTGAATGTGTAAAGCGTTTAACGTCATTTTGAGCAAAATAATAAATAAATAAATAAATAAATAAAGCTTTATTGGCATCAATATATAATGTGTACATGTTTTTTGTTGAAATAATTGTTGTTGTTGTTGTTGTTGTTGAGTTGAAAGTTGAAAAGTTGAAAAGAAAAAGTTGAAAAAAAATATTGAAATAAAACTGTAAAATCTATTTTCTGTTTAAAATAATCTTGCTTATTTCCTTGATTTGTCAAAAGAATTTCGGATCGCAGAGGATGGACACTTACTTTTTCTAGACTGCTACTCGAATGTATATTGATCGACTATTTCTTAAAAAAATGTACCTACTTTCAAAAAAATTAATAATATCTAGGAAAGTTCTTTATTTAAATCATAATTTATTTTGATGATAATTTCACTGTTGAAATAAAAAACAATATTATAAAAAAATAATATTAGATTACAATGAGAGATTCTGCAAAAAAATTTATAGCACATTCAATACCTACCTTATTTCACATACCTAAATAGTTTTTAAAATATTAAGTCCACAACAATTAATAATAGTTTATTTACAGATTTATTTTTAATGAAAGCACAAAAAAACAATCACTACAAATAAAAGTATAGATAATAAGGTAATACCTTCAAAAAGTCACTAATAATAAAATTATAAGTAACGTTTCTTGTAGTTCGTATCTTTGCAATTTAATTTGCAAGCTGCCGTCGATTTGTGAAAATGGTTATCTAAAAATAATAAAATGTTTATAAATATTAATACATATTATAAATTCTCACTCATAAACGTAGATTTACTAACACACTCATAACATTGCGTTTTATTCCCATAAAAATATTTAAGATATGATTACAATACTAATAATACCAACAGTATTGAGTATTTATAAGTCGCATCAATTTCCGAAGATATTTGGCACCAAAATAATTTCCCAAAGAGGACCTTTATCTCTAGTGTGACACTGTAGGTACCTATATAAAAAAGGGGAATCTCAAAAACAGTGACAACGCTGTATAGTGTATATTATGTACCTTTATATATAGTGTCCGGTCATAAAGTATTGTGTTTAGTAGGAGGTTGATTTTAGATTGGATTACTTTTCTTGCCGATCAACAACTAACAACGTACAGTGGTGGAACAAAAGTTCTCCAATTAGTTAGTTTACTTCGAAATATTAAATGAAAAAGCTCTACTATATATGATTCTATGTGAGTTTGAAATTGAATTTAATGTTTCAGTATTGACATTGTGAAACAACATTTTTATGATATGAAATATAAAAAAACACTGTTTTTTGTTTCACATAAATTTATACAAAGTATACCAGAATTACGCCTAGTGCCTTCACCAATACATTGGCATCATCAGGGCGGAGTATAAACTATTGCCAATGATGCCATACATTTATGTGAAAATAGAAACAATGTTTTTTTTTATATTTATAAATAAATAAATTTAGACTAATAAAACATGAGCTTAGATCAGCCAAGCATCTTGATAGGTTTTCGAAAGAAAATTGTGAGAATAAGATGATTTAAATTATTCAACAAAATTACGTAGGGATGAAATAATATTGCTAAATAGTTCCTGTTTCTTAGATAAAACTTATTTTTTACACCTTTAAGAGGAAAAAAAGACAAAAAAGATTAATATTGCAGACCTCTTTACAAATAATAATAAAATTTATTTGTGTAAATTATTCAGGCAAGATAGAGGGACGTCGGGGGGCTGGCAGAGGACAGACATCGTGGCTGCGCAATATACGAGACTAGAATGAGAGGTGTGGAGGAGTTATTCCAGACAGCGCAAGACTGAGAGACCTATGCCAGAGTAATCGCCAACGTCGGGGGGACCTGACAGGGCAACTACAGAAGAAGAAGAAGATATACTTATTTTGATAATATCAAAACCACCTGTCCGTATATTCATCGCAAATATAAATAACTAAATCAATTTATTCTGTTTCAAATTGAAGACTAACATTAATAAGTAAACAAGTTTACCTAATAACATGCAATGTATGTATGTATAATATAATATTATATTGAAAGAATACCTGCATCGAAAAAGGTGTCGTCCCGTAGGCGATAAGGAACAGCTGTGATAGAGTGCAGTCATCAGTGTGATATATGGACAAAGTTTGCCAATTTACTTCAAAAATATACGCGACTGATGTCATTATAATAATACCTAATATGTATTACGTATCAGATCTGTCCTCCATGCATCCTTTATATAAAATAATATCATTCGATGAACGACGTGGTAATATATTATAGAGATACGCAGAAATCTATATGCACAAACCCATATAGAGCGATTGGCACTTTTTTATTTTTAAAACGATTGACGGACATATTTTTTTTAGTCTACTAGTTACCCCTCTTGAAAGAAATTCCGTGCTAGTTAAGATAGATAAAAAGAGATGCTAAGAGTTGATGAAAACTGCTTAACAGAACTGATAGAATTTTGTGTTTTTTTTTTTTGCATATTTTAGAATGAATCCTACTTTGGAAATAAACCTAAATTAACCCACATACACCCCGAAAAACCCTCACAATGAGCAATTTTCCTTTGCATACCTACTTATAGTTGTAGGTTTAAGTAAATTTGATATAAATATGTTTATCTACTACACCCTTTTAATTTAATTGTTCACGATTTTTTCCTGAGTTAGCGAAACCAAACATTTGCTTTAGAACTGGAATTTGCAATTCAATTTTTTTTATACAATATTGAGTAAATAACAAAAAGTTAATTTTTGCCTAACATTAGTATGTAAACTTAAAAACTATTTTCAAAACCTAATCAAACCACCGGATATACAAATTTACAACAAATTTAGTTATCTAAATTGTTATAAAACAAATCATATAAGTTATGCCCAAATTTTTAAAAATAAATTATTCTAATTTCTTCTTTTTATTAAAAAGAGTTCTATTGCCATTCTAACTCAAATTTCTTATCATTTTCAAATGTCAAAAACGGGTCATCATTTTTTATAGACGAGATAAATTCAAAAATATAACAAGTATTTCCTTATTATATCTCGAATGGAAATTTATTTAGAACATATCATGAGACATTTCATATTCAAAATATGATATCTAACATTAGTAATACTTTGCATCATATTACACCGTATCAAAAATATGTCATTAATTTACATTTACTTGATTTACGTGTCAACTTCCTAACATGATCTTGGATAACACCCACACATTTCATACAATTCTCACTAATGTCTACTGCTACCTCTTAAGTAAACATACAACTCTGTAACCTCTGCAAGTAGTATGATATCTTTTAAAACACATTCGTATTAGAAGAAATTATGGATATAACGAAGCTGGTTTGATTTACATATTGATATGATTTTAGATTCACTATGTATCAATTATTATATTTAATGAGCTTTTTTCGCTACCGCGGTTTCGGTGTAGCGTCCACCATTAACTAGCGTTTATCTAAAACAAACGAAAAAAGCTCATTAAATATAATAATTGATACATAGTGAATCTAAAATCATATCAATATGTCTAGAAAATTTAATAGTATTCTACTGGAAAAGTGTATTAGTTTAGCATTTTTCTGAAACTGAAACCATAATGGTCCTCAACAATCGTATTGAATAGTTAGTAGTAGAATAGTTTCGCCGAAATAAATAAATATGCAATATTCCGAGCAGGTTTATAAAATCATTCTGTCATATGATTTAAATTGTTGATGATGTTGTACAAAATATTTTAAAACAAAGCGATGATTATTTAAAAACAAAAAGAATATTATATGTTTGTTGAATTAATCCTTGGATATTCTTATACATTTGGTTCCCTGCATTAAGCGATCGAGTTAATAAATAACCTACTTTTACTTATCAGGCTTTTAAAATACTATACTTTCTAGATGTGCTATGCTCAAAGCTCAGATGGTAATTCGACAATCTCTTGAAAAATAATTGTGTATTGGTATTGAATAATCACTTTACAAAATATAATACCTAACTAAATCTACACAAAAACCGTGCCCGCATTATAAGCTTTTCACATTTATTCGCTTTTCGCTACAAGTTTTCGAGTGTCCTGTAAAAGGCAGGTGTTCGAAAAAATAAGACATTTTACATCTTAAATTCAGCGATGAGGTTTGCCACCCATCCTGAATGTCTTGATTTTATATTGGCACGGAGAAGACAGCTTGCATATTTTATATGCAGCTGGTCTGCTGGCTACCCCACTTGTGGGATATGCCGTGATGGTATATATAGATAGATAGATAGATTTATTCGCTTTATCCGAACAACTATAAACATCAGTCTCCCATTTGTGCTATAGATGCTCACAATTTATTTGCAATAGTTTCCTTATGATAAATGCAATTACCATTTATCCATGAATAATAATGATAATACTAGGAATAAGAATATCCGCAATAATGGATAAGTTGGTACCAACCAACCACTTACACAGAGGATCGATTGTCAGTCATATTAATCAAGATTATCTTAATATGACGCCGTCAATCAAAGTATTAATCTTTGCAAGTGTATTTTTTACATATATCTACTTATACATATTCACATTAATATCTGACGTACATCGTCCAAAACATCCATTCCTCAATGTCACAATTGGCCAAATAAATAACACATTTGTATTTCATATTAGATATTTTTGTATTTATCTTCAATAGGTATAAATAAATCACAGTGTTTTTGCAGTGTTGATTGAGCGTCTCTTAAAATATAGATAACTTTATATTTTTTGTACTTATTATATAGGTATGTTATTTTGTGCAATAAGGCTAATGTTTATTGTTGAGGTGTACCTACACCTACAGACGAATGTCATTAGATATTGGTTGGTAATTAATTTTATTAAAAAAAACTTCGATAAAAAAAAAATCTTCCGAAGCTTGTTTTAAAATAATAAATCCATTTTTATTTTCAAAATACACATTCGTATTTATTGATCTAATTAGCACAGAACTACTTTGAATAGAGGAAGCTCAATTTCATTTTGTATTCAATTTCAAAAGCGTTGAAGGGCCAAAAAAAACACTAAGTATTATTTATGATAGTTTTAATACATGATATTCATATCTTGATCTTCAATGTCACAAGTGGACATACATACTTCTTAGTATACTGACCATTGATATAATACAAATAGAAAAAGAAAATCTTCTACTTATATATCTGGAACCACAAATGAATATTAAATCATCTCAATGAAGAAAAAAGCACAAGATATTTTTTTGGATTGTATTTTAGTTTTTTTTTAATAAAATTCTAATCTATCATTAGTTCTAAATGTTATGCCCCTCCCTTTTCTCATTTTGGTTAGGTACCTTCTTTTATATGAAATTTCATATTGTAACTAGTATTATTATTTGTTTCATGTAATAATTATGGACATAACTTGTCATATTATAAATCACAGCTCATTATAACTCTCAGTTGTCACTTGCCGACTCTTTAATCAATTGCGTAGTCACATGGACATTTACTTATTAAGATTCTAGCGCGAGAACATATCAAGTCTCAAAATAGTACACATTTATGTATAGTTGTTTAAAAAATTCATTATTTATTATTTCTTAAATTCAAAAACTTTGCGTCGTCT
Organism: Athripsodes cinereus; assembly: GCA_947579605.1. Taxonomy (NCBI): domain Eukaryota; kingdom Metazoa; phylum Arthropoda; class Insecta; order Trichoptera; family Leptoceridae; genus Athripsodes; species Athripsodes cinereus. Next base: position 21,736,986 of record OX388313.1, on the reverse strand, counting down.
CTTAGTTACAAAATAACTTAATGCTTAAAATTAAGGTAAATTTAGTTGAATTGTTCAATTGATGATGAATTACAGATATTCAAGTAGAAATTCAAATCCACTGGTTGGTACACAATATTTGAAAATAATGAAAAATCATTCACATAACATATAATAACATAATCAATAATTGGCGAACTTATTTCACAAAGGCAATTGCTTCCAGCTTACCAAAAAAATACAATTGGAAATTGTAATCAATTTGATGAAAGGTACCAATACAAAACATAATTGTCAGGAGCAAGTTGAAGACATCGCTCTTCCAACATAGTTTCTCGCGCCCTTGAGATGGATGCTCCATTAAACGGCGCCGAATAAACCATCCAACATACATACATACATACATAACACGCATAGACAATTCACACAGATCGAGCTAGTCTCAAACTAAGGTATGAATCTTGTATTATGGGTTGGTACTAACTAATACAAGGCATCAAGATTATTTTATGAATCTTTAGATTTAAAAAGATGTTAACGATGATACTTTAAAGACTTATAATGTTATTCCACGCAATAAAAACATCCAGAATGAATGGAAATGTCATAGATGTGAATAAATTATTGGCGTGTGAGTAAGAATTATTATAATTTATTACATATTTATTTTAATAAGGCACATAGTATTTACAAAATAATAATAAACGCATACGTACAAAGAAACACCAAATAATATTATTAATATGATGAATGACAGAGCGTACAATGACCAAGAATGTCCTCTATGGGTCCATGAACGTAAGATTTTTGACAACCAAAATTATATAAATAAGAAAATACTTATCTATCTATTCATTTACATTACATGTGTAGAGGTTCTTTCAATGTATCTATTCATTTATACAATCATAGCTAATCCTCCAAGCGAAGTACCTAACGACTGACAGAATGTATCAAATATACACATCGTCCTCCCCGTGCTATAAAATATAAGACATTCAATGAATATTACTATTCAAAGTACACCAGTTTTATATGACTACAATCTACATTTTTAATGGAAAATGAAGCATATATATTCTCTTAAATTAAATATTTATAAGTAAAAGCACTTTGAAGTTTTAGAACAGTGACATATGTTACGGGTTACAGGCCCATATTCATACATGAGCAAATTTAATGATGGAGTTTTACTCATTTAGTGAAAATAAAATTAGTGATAGGTATGTATTCTCGTTTTTCACCAGTAGAGCTATTTCATGTTCAAACATATCTGGAATCATATAATTTACTTTTTGATTAGAGGAACAGAATATATCAGCTTTTTTTTGTAAAAGATGGACGCGTGATATAGAGGCACACGAATTATAAACACACTTTACAAAAATGAAGCCACTATAATTAGATATGGTGGTGACGAGAAGGAAGCCAAAATAATGCAAGGAGTGAGACAAGGTTGCTCCCTTTCACCAGTACTTTTTAATACGCATATTCAATATGCGGTTGACAAAGGAAAAGGGCGAATGACCCATAGGGAAGGTGTGAAAATTCAGGGACAAAGAGTAGATACATTATTTTTATTTTATTTATTCTTTATGGATCACACAGTTATAACAACAAATATAACAATTAATTACAACAATGAGCAAAGTAATTAAGAAGATATGATTAGGTTTGCCGAAGACTTAGCGTTGATTGCACAAAAGTGAAACGATTATTCTGCCAACCAATCACAGTATTGAAACAAAAGAGAGGGAAAGAGAGGTGCACAGGTGAAAATGTTACTAGAAAACTATTAATTAAAATTTTAGTAGCGTATAAAATCTGCAGTTTAAAATAAATCAAGTACCAATTATCATTAATCCAGAACCGAAAATTTTCCTCAATATTTCTATTATTATAACATCATAAGTTAGTCAAGATTTTTTAACTTTAAGAGGCTCTTCGTTTGGATTTAGAAAACTTAAAATTAGAAACTATTGGTCTAGTCTATGTAGGACCGAATCGAATAGTTTAATAACTAACATTATATTAGACATTCCTCATAAAGTCTATAAATATGTAGTAATCATCTATCAATCATTGGTTTGAGTCTTAAAAGTCTTAAAATAAAGAATTTATTGTCGTATTTCAAAACCATCCTTATTTTGGAATTATCATTTAAAACATAAAAATTAAGCGGTATCACGTTTTTGGTTCAAATTAATATAAACACGAAATTACCTATGAATTTCACGGTAGGTAAAATGCGTTAGCCACAAAATTGTTTTTTTATATAATTATGTATGTATGTATATTGGTAAAGGATAAAATATATGCAAAGTATTAAATTAAAAATCAATAATGAAATATTGGTTATATAGAATCCTTAATTAACAGCACGAATAAACTTGATAAATTTACAATTTTTAAACAATTACAGAAAAAAATGGTTCATTTATATTTTAGTATTCATTAATACTTATTCACGAATCGTAACTTTTTAAATATCGCTTAAATACAGGCAGAGTAATTACCTTCATCGGAGTAGATATCTGCAGGACACCCGGCAAAGAATTGGTCTCTTCGAGTGTCCTGTAAAAGGCAGGTATTCGAAAAGATAAAGACGTTTTACATCTTATATTCACCGATGAATTTTTGTCACCCATTCTGAATGACTCAATTCAGACAGCTCGCATGTCTATTACATGCAGTTAGTCTGCTGGCGGATTGCATGATATACCGTGATGGTGTAGTAGTAAAAGTAGTAAATAGATACTCACATATTTACGTACTACGTAGTAGAAAAAATTCATAGATCAACTCGAGCTAAATTGCGCATTTACGAAATTAACTTGGGAAACTACACTTTTCGTTATTAAAAAATTAGATAACCACCTATTTAGAAAAGGATATACCATTACGGTTGGTAGCTGGTAGGTAGGTGTTGTTAGGTATGTATGTTGTTATTTCAACAACCTTAAGATATTCTAAAATTAATAACCTGTCGCAAGTCAGTTGATTATTCCGTCTCTCTCATTCACTTGTGATTGATTTACGACATTTTTTGCGCAATACGCCGTTCATATTTACATTGTTGTTCTTTAGTCTTAAATCATGCAACAAATAATAATTATATGATACAATGTTGAAGAAAAATATTATTCGTTAATTAATTTATTTTATACCAACTAGATAAATAAGGTTTACTATGATTAAATCGATAAGTTAACGATATTAATTATATTTTACGAAAGTTATACCTACAGAATAACGTCATATCGATGGTTTAAAACACAAAAGCAACATGTTCACATTTGATAGTTTAGAGAAAACAGATTTTGAAAGTTTGAGATTCTCGAACGTTTGAGGAAAATTTTTGTTTGGTTGAGTCTGGATAATAAAGGAGATCAGATTTTAAGACATCCAGAGAAAGTGAATGGAAAACGCCTTAAAATGACTTCACACAACTATAGCTGTCAGATTAGACTACCTACATACGAGTATATCGATTTACATACTTTTATAATCACACAAAAGCATTATAAATAACTTTGTACATATTATATTCTCTACTTATACATACTTTGGTATACAAGATATTATTATACCGACATACTTTTGATTGTTTTGATGGGGTATTGATTTATTTATCTACGTGTTATTTAAAAGAAATGAAATAAATCTTTAACAATGTCGTAATCTTATTATTATATTGTATTATATTATATTATATTATATTATATTCATTACTTTTAATTTAAAATTATTTTTTATTTTATGTATTTTTTTTAATTGTTACTGTATATTTAATTCGAATTACTGACTTATTGATTTCATTATTTATTAATTTATGATTTTTTGTTATATTATTATATTTTTAAATCTAATTATTTCATTAATATTTTTTTTTTTTTTTTTAAAAAAGATATATCTGGGTTTTGTTATAAACCCAAATACAACTTTATACACCTTCCACAGTAAGCTAAAAGCTTGTGTCGTGAAAGGGGAGTTTGCCGGCACCTGGGATCGAACCACGGACCCCTTGTTCAAGAGGCCGAGACTCTACCTCCAGGCTACCGACGAACTCTATTCTTTATCTATTATATTATTATAGAAAAGTTATTACTTATTGTTTTATATATTGCTTGAATCGGTGGTTTTACTGTTCATTGATGTGTTTTATTTTATTAATTTTATTAATTGTATTATAATATGATTGATCATTATGTTTAACTTTTCTCTTATCTTGTCTTATCCTATCTTATTGTTATATTTCTTTGTTTTTGTTGTTAGTTTTGTGTCTTAGTTGCTTTGAATTTTTTAAACTGTGGTAATATAGAGGGACTCTTGTGGTCTATATTTCATTTAATTTTAATTGTTGTAATACTTGTTGTGTTGACTGTTTGTTCCCTTCGAGAAAATAAATAAATAAATAAAATAGACATACGTAACTAATGTACGTCGATATACATTACTATGTTTATACCTAATTGTACATTTAAAATTGTTTAGGTTTGTTCAAACATGATGTATTACATTCAGAACATAAAAGGTCATGTATAAATGAGATAAATACTTGTATGATGAAATATAGACAATAAACGTAACAGTTTTGTACTCCATTAGGTGTATATATTTTTATATAAGTGGGGAACCTGGCAAAGAATTGTTCTCCTACATTCATCCGTAAGTTTTCGAGTGTCCTGCAAAAGACAGATGTTCGAAAATATAAGGAAATTATACATTTCAAATTCAGCGATGAGATTAACCACCCGTTTTTTCATTTGTTTTTGCCAGCACAAAGAGGACGGCTTGCACGTTTGTTACATGCAACTGAGGCCTCAGTCAAAACACATTTTAACGTAACGTTTTCGTGTCGCAATCGTTCGAATAAAGACGACGTTGCGCCAAAGTGACAATTTTCGTAACTATTGTGTATTTTAGCTACGAAAATTGACACTTGCTCGCAACGTCGTCTACATTCGAATGATGAAGACACGAAAACGTAACGCTAAATTGTGTTTTGACTTCGGGCCCTGAGGCCTGAGTCAAACACACATTTTAGCGTAACGTTTTCGTGTCACAATCGTCCGAATAAAGGCGACCTTGCGCCAAAGTGTCAATTTTCGTAACTATTGTGTATCTTAGCAACGAAATTGACACTTGCTTGCAATGTCGTCTGAAATTCAAACGCTAACGGAACGAAAACGTAACGTTAAAATGTGTCTTGACTCAGGCCTCTGGTCTGCTGGCTTCACCACTTATGGGAAACACTGTGATAGTATAGTAGTAGTAAAACATTAATTCTATAGTTGTTAATTAACAATTAAAGACTAAACAGTAATTAGATCGTGAAATGTTGATTAACTTTAAGTTACTCGATTTCCGTTCAGTTATTCGAATAAGAAAGGTGCTAAAAACGTAGATTAATTTCGCAATATCAATTATTTTCACAATTAAAATTACTCAACAATTTTTTAACTCATATTGCAATTCGACTTTATTGGTTTCCAGGGGCCCTATTCTCCAATCTCGATTGATAAATGTCACCTATGAGATATGTCGATTAATTATCTCGCACGAAAAGTCGAATGGCAGTCTACGACCCTATTCTTGACGCCACTCGAGATTTAAACGGTCGACATTCGAGAAGCTACCGGCAACGTCGCACTTTTTGTATGTTTTTGTATGTGGTCATCGAAAAATGACATTTATTTATACACTTTTTCAAGAGATGGCGCTTTCGTGTGGGGAGGCACGTGACGTACAAGATGGCGCTTTTATATGAGAAGTCACAATCAATATCAAACTTTTCGTTATATTTTTAATTAAACTAAAAAACTTTATTAATCCGGCATCACTTTATTTTATTTTTATACCGTATGCAAAACGTAAACGACCATTGAGTGACTCACGGCGGTCATTTTTATCAATTTTTGACATGTCGATTGGTGTGACATTCATCTCTCGAGTGGTAAAACACCACTCGACAAATTCTCGCATGATATCGTGTGACATTTGTCGTATACGACTTTCAAGAATAGGGTTTTGAAGGAATCGATCGAAAGTAATAAAATCTCGATTGCGACATCCATCAATCGAGATTGGAGAATAGACCCCCAGATAATGTTTCAAGTTCTCTATAAGGATATATTATTATTTCTATTTTCAGCATTTCCCTTATTTATATCTAAATTTGTAGTTTAATCATTATATTGTTTAACTTAGCGACCTACACAACCATATTATTGATAGCTGAGAAAGTATTTCAGGGTATATTTGAAAAAAAAAAACAGTTTTTTTTTTTTTTTAAATGTATGCTTCTCAAACTAACTACAACAAGATAGGTTACATAACTAGATAACTAGATGGACATTAAAACACATAACAGAATTTTAAATTTATTCCTAACACTTTTTGGACAACATATTGATGGTTTTTTGTACCTACACTGTAATATAACTTCTAACCACTTTGTCAACACCTGGTCGCAAGTAAATATTACATACATGAGATAAATTCTATACGATTAATATATACTATACTATACCCTCACGCCATGTCCCATGAGGGGTAGGCAGAGAGAACAGAACGCCATATAGATCTGTTCGCATATTACACACATTATGTTCAATACATAGGTACCTACTTACTAACTCGTAAAATGCCTTCATGTTGTCATTATTATTGTAAGATTACGCTCTATAGAGAAATCCAATTACCATCAGCAAAATACGACAATAAGAATAAAATATTAAGGCATATATTGATGTCGTTAATGTTTTGTATGCAGTCAGTGAACGATAAGTGCATCAAAAAGGTTGTGTTGGTGAATAATATTATATACCTACGCACATTATAAATTACTAGCTTTACACTTGGTTTTACTCGTGAAACAATCATAAAATTGAATTTATATATTGAACTGGGAAAATAATGAAAAAACACGTCTATGCTTTGATAAAACACGGAGAGTAAAAAAAAATAATGATAGTTCACATTTTATCCCATATTTAATTAATTATCTCATTATAACTGTACTATTTACAAATAAGTATGCCAATAAATATGATTTTATCGAGGATAAAATTTTATATTTGGAGAATTACTTTTCTTCTATAATAATAATATCCTGATGATTTTTATAGTGCCGTATAGTGCCACTTCAAGGGCGCTTAGGGTGTTTAATAGCATTTATCTTGCGTGATAAAGGTGTCCTTTAATATCTCCGAATGGATTCAAACATATATTAGCATATAGTTACCCCATAACAGGCCTCTGTTTGGTGGGGCTATATATTCAAAATTTGTTCTTTTTGTTTGGTTGTATTTACTGTTTGTGAATAAATAGATAAAAAAATAAAATATAATATGTTTGCTTAAAACACTGTTCAGGAAATTCAAAATAAAACGTTTTAATTTAATGCAATGAATTAGCTCTATACAATGTTTTGACAAAACAAAGAGAATGAAATGTTCACTCTGAAAAAAAGTCTCCCCATACCTACCTACATATTTAATCACTTTTTATTGCAGAAACTGTTATGTCCTTGCTTATAAATAAGATCCTACGCATTATTTCAAATTCAGAAAATCTTTCAATACGTATTTGTTGGATTAGTAAGTATTAGTTTTTCTACTGCATTTCTACTAAAAGCTACTACAATTCGTAACGTAAAAATATACATACATATTAACGGGACGGTCACGCATATTTAGTTATTGGATTACATGGACATCAATAGTATAAGATATGCCTATATTATATAATGAGGATGATTGGATCTTAAAACCGGTACAATTAATTATAAGATTTTCATATAATATACATATTTTTGTTATTGTGCTTGAATATTACCTATACGCGCACACATTGACACTCGCCGTCCACTATCATCATGTGGGTAGGTATATAATATACATTACATATGGTTGATATATATCTTCTTACATATTTGATTGTACCTAGTCATATGTTTAAAGTTATTAATAATGTAAAAAAATATTTATTTTTGTCATGACGCTAAGAAATGTTCTACTTGGTTTTACATAAGAATATTTTACTTATTTCTCCAAAATAGTCTCAAAATACCGTTATTTTGAGTAGACATATAAAAATTCAACTAGAATTATATATTTCATACTGGGTTCATTTGATTATTTTTTCCTACTTAGTTCGAGAGTTTATTGTGCCTAGATGCTTTCTCCAGAAATGGGTGTCAATTGTTGCTTCGAAGAGTTATGGCTCTTTTGTGTTGTGATCATAATTTCTTAATTTTTAATCTCATATCTACAGAAACACGTGACTGACTCATTCACTTGACTATTTTATTTAGTTTTATTTACAAAATTCAGACACCCATATACATACCTGCTCATCACCATCGCGGAGGGTAATACCAAAGGTAGAAATGATAGAGGTCAACTATGAGACACCTATACGGACCAAGTGAAGAAGGATACGAACTGTGGTACTTGAGTAGAATTAAAGAGACTAGTAGAAAATAGGGAGGAATGGAGAAGAAAATCGAAACTCGTTGCAGAACAATCCAATGAATTTTAACTCACTATATAATTATTCACGCCAACAAAAGTACAGTAAAAATCAGTACCTACTCGTATTATGTAGATACCTTTAGATATTAATTCAACCACTGCTAATTTGACATTCGTTTTTCAAAATATCGTTAAAAAATCGTAAAGATTCATAAAGCAATGAATTTTCATATCATAGATTCGTATCATAATATGAAACACAGGAATATAATCAAAAGCTCAAGTAACCACATACTGTATAAGGAATATGTATTTTCGTAACACATGTACCTATTACTTCATTTGCAGATGTATTTCCGACCTCATAAAGCATCATCTTTACATTATCACTCCAAGCTATGAATTTGTTTCATCGAAATAAATCATCTCGTAGTTTTATTTATGTAATAATATCGTTTCCTCTCGCTATACATATATATCATCATAATCGTCATCCTTTCACCAAGTAGTGTGATCAATACAATCAACCAAACCAATAGATGAATCTCGCACTACAATCACAAATCATTCAAATATTGCTATCAACTAAAAAAACTTTCCATCTTACACAGAACATGTTAGTTATACGTATGCTCATATAAGACAGTTCGTATATTGAATTATACATATTCAGTAAGTTTGATTATAAATCAACAATATATTATGATCGTTATTCTTTCATCGATAAAGCATTGGGATTATTGAATTGTTAAAGTTTATACTAGAATATTACCATATTTTTTTTTTAAATAAACCAAAGTAAAACATTTAGATGTACTTCAATTTTAGAACCATTTTTGAAGGATTAACTATGCAACAGTTTTGAGACATTAATGATTAAAGATAGCCCCTATTATTTCGCTCGTCAATGGCAATGGTTTGCTGAAATCGATCGCGAGTTTTTATATACTATCAAGTAACAAAAGTGCATTGTAGAATACTCGTTTAAAAACATTTAAAATGATAACAAATATTCTAGAAAATCACGTATAGAGAACATTAGTTTCCAAATAGCTTATCACGTAAAAGTGGCAATAATGAATATAGAAATACATACGCCTAAATATTTACAAAAGAACGGACTCCAATAATTACTAGAATATGTAAAATATACATCTACTTATAACTTTTTTTCGAATTTTATTTATAATACGAGTAAATTAACACAATTAAGAAATAATATGCATTCTACATAATTATATACCTACATTTTCGCGACTAATTCCTCGGACAGTTCTTGTTCCATCCTGTTCTACAATATTATGCATCTCGTTTGATCTATTAGATACTATACCACAATTATAATTTTATAATATTCTATAATTTTATAATATTATATATAATAACAATTTAAGATAAAAGTATAAAGAATGCACAAAAAAATTTGAATAACTATTTTTTACTGTTTAATTTTTTAAGAGTTCTTTAATACAATGTTGAATTTAATGCACTAGATCAGAATTGCTTCTACTCTACCAATTGGAGATGCTAAGATGAGATAGAAATAAATTTTACTAGCAAGCAAGGATATGGAAATACGTATTTATAATAGGTATAAATAAATTCTTTCAAATATTATTGAAGATGGCGTAGGTACCTACGCCAAATATACATATACCCACAAAAATAGGTAGTAGTGCATAATACAGTGTCGCAAGTACTATACGAGTATATATGTATGTAATAATATGCTATGAACCAAACTCCAGTATAGAGTTGACACAAGTTGGCATTGTGTGATTTATGGCCGCCATATTCCTGAAATATATACACTCGACAGATATTATTATTATTTGAGGTCGCCATTCTTATACATCCACATCAATTTATTGACCACTGGTCGATATTGTCATTGTTGCTTTTCATTCCTTTACCGTCTAGAAGATCTATATCATAAAGCACGATGTGATTCTTACATATTATAATACTAAATACTAGTTTTAAACTCGATTGTGCTCATGAATCTTTTTCAAATTATACTGTATTGCTCACTGGTCCCTTTGTGAGACGACCAACCTATCATTTATTCTGGAAGAAAGGAAAATCTGCAATTGCCACCAGCACCTGTTAAGTGTTCTAAACTGAGCCAAAAGAAGTCATCAAAAGTCATTATCAGCGAATTGAAAAAAACTATGGATATAGTATTAGCAACCTCGTGAAAAATTACGAAAATATTTTATAAATGTCAAAATATACCAATATAATGCAAATATTTTTGACGGTTGGACCGATATTAATTCAATATGATACTTAAATAAAAATTACAGAGTTTGACAAAACCTGCATTTTTAAAATATTAATTACCTACCTTAAAAAAAATTGTCACGAATCTTTCTTTTTTTAATATGAATCTGGATGTGAAATAAACCCAAGTACACCTCGTTGTAATAAATATTTGTAAGGTGAAGATATGCATTATTTTACTATCGTGAAACGAGTTCTATAGATCACAATTCGTAGAGATGTCATTAGTTTTTCAATAGCTTTTCATGTAAATTTGGCTATAATGAATATAGAAATATCTCTGCATAAATACATAAGAACGGACTCCAATAATTACTAGAATAATATGTAAAATATACATCTGCTTATAACTTCCTCGGACTGCTGTACATTTCTGTTCATCTCGTTTGATCTATTACTATAAACCACAATATTACATATTACCTATAAGAATAAAGAATGTTCACAAATATTTCAAATCGTTCAACGTTCTTCCTATGAAATATCGAAAGGTCATTCTTGATTTATGATTTTTTAAGCTTCATTCCCAAAAATTTTGTATTTTTTTATTAAGTAGATACTGACTGTTACATAGTCAATTTAGTAGCTATCAATCTGTCAACAAAGTTTTTTTCATTTCTTTTTATTGCTTTTTGGATATTTTGTATTTATTATAATTTATACGAAATTTGTTGAAGTTACCGACAGTAATTTAAAAATATTCATGGTCAATTTTCATAGTGTGAATAATGATTTTCCAACATCATGATATATTGTACTCTATTCTATTCTATCTTTAAAGGTCAATCCACTCGTTTACGAGTGATCAGGTAAATTGTACTCGCCAGAAAAAATCTGGACAGAAATATATAATCCATATAATAATATGCAAATGTACCGTGGAGACCCCAGCAATGAAAGAGGAAGCCAGCGGACTAACTTCGTGTTATAAACATGCTCTCTCCGTGACATTCAGGATGGGTGGCATACTTCGTCGCTGAATTGTAATGTTAATTGTCTTATACGAAAGGTTTTTCAAATACCTACCTTTTACAGGACGCTCCAAAATTGAGATGGCTGGATTAAGGGACTTCACGAAGCTATTTTAAATTGACAAAATAACGTGTGGTTCAATCCGATCGTTTTATTAAATTTGCGCACAGTCGCTCACCATGTATGAATTCGATGCGATGTCGTCCGAAGCGTCAAACAAACCTAGCTACGAACCGTTTGCATCATTTGTTTCACTTCACACATTATATCTTATGAAGCTTAATTGGATAGTTAACTCTCTCAGTTTAACGATTTAAGTAGAGGAAGGTACCTATATGAGAAATTGTATGGAATATTAAATATTGCTTATCACAATATTCTAACGATACGTGATGAACGCACCGGCTCTTGTCCGATCACCAAAGTAAAGCATCGTTGATATCGCTCGACTCCTGGATGGGTGACCGTCATGTAGAAATATGGAGTTGTTTTTTATTATTATAATACAACATTTAAGAAGAAATGGAACAATTGTTATCTTATATTATACCTATTACTTATATATAGTATATACCTTATAATTATTTAACAACTTATTTATACCGATCAATTGCAGAGGGTCTGAAAGTATGAAAACCTTAGAAACGCCACTGATTTATATGGATGGATCTATTATAACATACTATCAATTACCATTCTCAACTAATAATAACAAACGTGTAGGTAAGTATTATTTTTAATAAAACAACTTAATCCAAAATATTATAAAATAGTAATATTATGACCACTTTATTTAAATGTGTTATTGCGTAGTACCTTACTACTTCAAGTTACATCTATAAAAACGTCTTTTTTGATGTTCCCAAAACATGAGACATGGATACAAAAAACGACAATGTAATAATATTTATGCGTCTAAAAAATATTTTTCCATCACAAACTACAATAAAAATTATAACAATCAAATAAATTTAATTATGAGTGTGTGCGTCTGTTTCTATGTTTGCATATCCGATATAGATACATTTACGAGACAAGTATTAGAGAAGTCAACACCATCCATGAAATCATAAATAATTTTAGAGAGTTCTAAAATTTCCTGTTAAAGGCAGCTAACAAAGAATTCTTAAAATAACACTATCAGACATTTTAATTAAATTTTCAGTTCAACAATGCGGCATGCCTCCCATCTTGCTGGTTTGGCTAGAAGAGGACAACCGGTTTGTTCATTTCATGGCGTTAATCAACTGGCTGCTCTTCTTTTGAGAAAACCGATGATAGATTATAATATTATTAGATAGATAGTAAGTAAATGGATTTGGACACGTTTTATTTATTAAAAAAGAAATTACAGTTATTTTGAGAACATTCTTCAAAAAAATTTAAATTTCTTCACTCTCCCAAATAAGATATATTTAATTTCAAAAAGCTTTATTCATAAATGGCGATGCTCTCTTTTGAACAATGCCGGGTTTAAATCTAATAATTTGATAATATTATAGAATTGAATATTGTTTATTGATAATATGCCTAGTACTTCAATACATAAAGATCTAGGTATATAATAAATTATTTATGATAGTCTAACATTATCTTAGATATTATATTATGTTTATTAATATTGTTTCGTGTGACGGCTCTAGGCTATGTGCCGCCCATAGACAAAAGAGGAAACGTATGTAAGACATTATAATAATATTTTGTGTATACTTTCCTGTATGCATTTGTTAAGCAGGTACCTCACCATGTTATAAAGATAGTAGGTACCTACCTATAATATAAAGATCTGTGATGGTTTTATTTTCGATCAAAGATAATCTTTAACATATATTATTGCGTTAGTGTGTACAATCATCGATGCTGATGTACACCGGTGTACAATTACTTGGCAAAAGTTACGTCCTTAGGCCTTATAAAAATATCAATAATATGCCTATATTGATTATTATTCGCAAATAGTAAAGTAGTTCTATTTTATATTTATTAAATTAATATAATTCATATGATCTACCAGTGGTAATTATTATTATTGTAAGAATGGATAAATAATTAGAAGTCTTCTGAAATATTCGCGTGTATGTTGGATGTCTTTAATACTAATTTGTTAAATATATTTATTTAAGATCGACGATAATTTTAGCTTCTTTGAACATAAAATTTTGTATACTAACATAGGTAGGTACTTATGAAAATAATTTCTCTATTTATCTTTCTTTAAAAAAAGTATAACTTCTGTAATGGTAAAGATACAAAAATCCGGATACCAAAAATATTCCGATCTTAAAACTCTCTGAATACCACATCAAATTGGAGTGCTGGAATTTTTATTTCTATGTACAATTAGTATATATTTTTTGTTGAAAAAAATAACTAACTTTTACCGTTTTTGTAAAAACAACCTTTGTAGATAATTTATGCATTAACCACATTTTTTTTCTTACCAAGGGAATTACCTATGTAGGTAAATGAAATTTTTCGTATGTCTGTACAGGTACACTGGTAACTAGAGGGTTAAACCTAAATATAAATAACAAAACTAATAGCAATTTTTATAGGTGTTAAGTAAATAATCTCCAATTCATTTGTGAACACCTAACATTTATTTTCAGCGCCCCGTGCAGTCTATCAATCGTCGCACTCTCTCATCTCAATTTAGAATCGAGGGCGTACCTGTCGTTGTTTATACCAAATAATATAATGATGAGATATGAATCTATGTACGGTCAGAGGAGGATAGATGCCTCACCGACCATAGACACTATAACAATAACATAAATTATCTAAACATACTTTTTTTGATTCGTGGCATTTCTTTGTCCAAAATAGAAAATACATACAAAAAATAATATTAAATTTTATGACATTTCAATGCAAAACAAAACAGATTTAATATCTAAATAATACTAATAATAATAATAAAACACCAATAGATAAAAGATACTTATCATCTGTAATATATCACACGCCTCCTAATATTCATAACTTTAACCCTTTTGTATAAAACATCATAAAAAATTATACCCTATCTCCTATATAATATATCTGTGTTATAACGGCATCTCCAGCATGTGGGGTAGCCAGCAGACTAACTTCATGTAATAGACGCACAAGCTATTCTCTTCGTGTCATATAAAAGTAAGATATTTGGGATTGGTGGCATCCATCATCTCTGAATTGAAGATATTAAATACCTTTCAAAATATATTTTACGTCTACCTGACTTTAACGGACACTTAAAAACTTGCAGAAAATAGTGGCAGACCCATTATTTTTCGCCAGGGATTCCAGAAATAAAATATCTTAAAAATTAATATTATAAAAATAATACAAAAACAATAAATTTGATTTACTGCGAGTTCATTTAAAAATATAATAATTCTTTTTTTATTATCATTTTTAATTACGTACATATTTTTTACTAATTACCCACTCCATTAAATACATTAATAAAACAAAACAAAAGAATGAAACAATAATTCTGTCCCGTAATGATAAAAAATGATAAAAATCCAATCTAGATAAAACCTAATTCATTCATAGTACCTACATCGTCGTCTATTTATTTTTATCTTAGAGATAAATATGGGATATTGTAAAAATCTATTTTCGGGCATTCACATCTTTTCTAAAATATTTTAAATAGTCTTGAATACAATGGGTTAGGTGATTATCACACATACACAATATACCGCTCTCGATATGGATGGTGTGATGCAAAAATGTGTCAAGCCACAAATTGAAAAAAAAAAAAAAACTTTTGGTGTCATAATTTATTTTTTATTTATTTATTTATTTATTCTTTTTGCACATCATCATTACATAACAGTGTTAACAAAATAATATAAAATTTTAGAAACTAGGACGATGTGCAGTGGCGAGATTATCACTATAAAGTGATTTCTTCCATCTAACCACTTCCATTTATCCCAGTTACTTTTGAAATGCCTAGGTATAATTTAAAACAATACACCGTTCCTATGACAACGATATCAGAGCGCAAGGAATGTCGTGGAAAGAGGTGACGCAATTGGCACAGAGACGCTCTGAATGGAGGAGGCTGGTTTCTGCCCTGTGCTCCCGAGAGGAGCGTTGAGGGCGATGATGATGATGATGAGGTATAATTTAGAGGGTTTTATGAAATTAAATTACATATAGAAAAATATTTCAATATTTCTAACATACAGATGGGGTTCTGCTTTACAACTATACCATCAAGGCATATCCCAAAAACAGCTTATTGCAATACTAAAATTATTTAACGATTAAAGCAATAAAAACACGTACATTTGTGAATCAACTCAATTAAACACCGATATCCCAGTCCGCTAGCTACCCCACTTGTAAGAAATGTCTTGATGGTATAAATATATATAATTGGAGGTAGATATACATAAATATTATTTATTGTTGGTGTGGTTTGATACATTTTTTCATACATTAATATTATGTCTAAATACCTCTATGTGTGAAGTGTGTGTGTGAGGGTGTGTGTGTGTGTGTGTGTATAGTAAGTAAAATTAATATTTTATTGATGCAAACAATTACATATTATGCAAATGATATTATATCTTGTAGAGAGTTATGTTTCCGTTGTAACGCGGCCGATGTAAGCTTCCTTTCCCAGCCCCGACACCATATCGCTCAATTCATGCACCAGTGGCGTAACCCACTTAAAGCAAAAGTATCTAATATGCGACACAATACCTACCTACCGATAAATTTAATTTATTTCGTGGAATCCCCATCAATGAATTGACCTCCCACTCTTTTATGAAATTTTTCAAGTGTCTAGTAAGATAACCTATGAGAAATGGAGTATGCCACCCGTTCTGAATGTTTCCTTTTTATTGGCACAGAGAGAACAATTTGTATGCAATTAGTCTGCTGGCTACCCCATTTGAGGGCGATGCCATACTGGTATGAATTAATTGGGAATATTATTGAGCAGGTACAAGTATTGAGTGTCGTGGTAACTGACATTTCTTACATATAAGATATATACAAACATATATATTTGTTTAAAATGTATATATTTTTGTTTTCACAGAAAAACTATGAAAATATATACATACATATATGTAGAAAGTTAGAAACTCATTATCACTTATTTACTTGGTTGCTGATGGATATCCATAGTCTACAAAGCTCTGCTCAAAACATCTACAAATATAGGTACCCCTACGCTCAACAAAAACAACTAAACGAGATCAACAGTCCATACATGTGTTGTTTCTACGAAAGGTCCATCAGCTTCGTCGCGGAACCCGTAAGCTAATTTTCAATAATTTGAGAGAGAAAATGTTACAAAAAAATGTGCTTTCTTTTTACCTTTAAGTTTTACCACTGGTTACGCCAATGCCTTTACACAACTCATCTCTATACATCGCCATTTCAGTTGACATATTTATTAGCAGCATTTACGTTCTTGTCTTAGTTATTTTTTCGGGTAAATAAAAAATAATTACGAAATACAATCAGATTGAGTGTTGGCGCAAGTGACAGCGATGACATACCATAGCAGTACCTACATAATATAATATAATATAATACTATACTATAGTTACACCAGAGATGGAAATTAACTTTTTAATCGTTAATGAACGAAATTTAAACACTTCGAAGAGCTCCTGGAAAATAATTGATCTCTGATTCTATTCTATAAGTTTTGAGTGTACTGAAAATGCGAGTATTCGTAAAACATCCAATAGTTTAAACATATAAATGCCACCTTAAGGACTGGCTTTGATTCCTTGCAATTGTCTGTGGTCACATTTTTGTGACCTCTATATAACTAGTGCAACCTATGAATTTGCTCTGCCATTTTAATATTCCTTGTGAATAAACTACGTTCTCTCTCTGATTTTAACGTGTTTTTAATCTTAAATCCCGATCACATTTCTCTATAACCAAGAGTTGCTGGACAACACCCATATAGACATTTAACCTTTTCAATTCAGCGGTGAAATATGTGACTCCTCCTGAATGACTATAACTTTCACTAGCGAGGAGAGGTCGACTTACAAGTTTTAAGTCATGCATTTGGATCGCTGTGCCTTACAATGCTATGACGAAATCAATTGTCAACAAGTGGATGAACTCGTTGAAAATTATATAATTAAATAGTGTAACGAAGTTAAATAAACCATTAACTTTTATTTTAACCTCCAGAATTGTTTACGTTAAGAGTTAACAACAGAGATGGTACTTTAAATTTCACTGGGGGACTCTCACTTTTAGAGAATCCCCTGTGATCACCACGAAAAGCTATAACTAAAAAAGGATGGTAAAAGAGATAGAATGAAAGAAGGAGTAGGTATTGGAAGAAAATATCGTCTTGGCTCGGAACATTTTCGACTCTGTGTCCAAGGAGTGGAGTGACTTTTTGGCATCGCAGCAGATCGAGCGGCATTCGCCCAAATAATCGCCAATGTCAGCGTCACTTGACATGTCGTATAAAAAAATATATATGAAGGAGGAATAAACCAATAACGGAATATTTTCTCCTAAAAGAATCAACGAGTAATTGAGTATTTTTTTGTTAACGGATTAGTGAATAATGAAGTTAAATCTTTCATTAACTGCAGGGCTACTCTTGACAAAACTAAACACGATCTTAATCTAGTCTTGATCTTGATCATACGACGCACGAAGTGACTATTGCCCAAAAATACACGCAAACCGATCGCGCGTTAGCGGTAGCGTGATGTTTTTGACCATAGTCCCTTCGTCCGTCGTATGATCAAGATCAAGACTAGATTAAGATCGTGTTTAGTTTTGTCAAGAGTAACCCTGCTGTATCAAGCGCTGCAATACACCATACAAAGCGACTTCACGCCCTCTCGCTCTGTAACACGATATTTAACGAAATTCTCCGACACTAAACATTTGAGTCGTATTTTCATCGACCTCCCTTTAAATTGATAATAATTTATATTCGTAATGAACTTATTGACCAATAACCATCACTCATTGATTTTATGATATCAAATTTCGAACACTTGCGATGGACCGTTAAAAAAACAATTCAAATATCAAAAATAATGAAAAATTATTTATGACAGTAGATCTGTAGAACACTTTTGAATAAATGCTTGAAAAAAACAAGTGCTTGTTGAAATGATCTACGATCTCGTTCCAAACATTGTTTTTGGTACGAATTGGTTCTATCGGTATACTAGTTTTTAATAATATACCTATATGGATAATATTAAAAGCATAGATATTTATTACGTTGTATTGCATCGGCACATTATTTGTACAACTCGATTTTTCAAAAAAAAATTGTCAGTAGACACTTTTTACCTACACCCGCTGACGAGTCTGAGAAAGGACACTTGCGTATAAATAACTATCACTAATATCATAATAATATTATAACAATAACATATTAAGTCTATGTTCTAAGGCCACGTGTACCTACTGAACTGTTGCGTAGTAACAAAATAAAAGTATTTATTTACATAATTACCTATGGCACTGATGATTGAGTTTGAATCAATGGTTTAAATAGCTGAGATAAATAAATACCCAGATGTTTAGAACCACACAAAAGTGACCATTACGTATACATACATACATACACACATAGAAATATAAAATACCTAGACGGATGATAATAATATATCGCAATTTAATAATAATAATAATAGAGAACTCCTGTTGTAAATCAATTTTATTGTTGACGTTAATACAATTTCAATATGTGAAATGTAGTAAGACACGACCGTTTTGTAAATTATTGTTAGAAGATATCAACCTATACTATCTGTATCTGTGTGTAAGTAGGTATATTATATAGCAGAGACGGTTGGTGCGATGGATATGTAAAAAATACCTTCATATAGAAAAAATAGCTTTATATTGAAAAAAATCGGTAATCTTTCTTTATTCTCTTCCGTGACACTGAATTGAATACATTCTGTAAAGAATATTATAATTGCCTGAGCTAACTATAAATGCCTACCCGTATGTTTTTGTTTGTTGATATAGTACCTACTAATGTACCTATGTTGTTATGTTTATTCGTTTTTTTTATTGTTTTTAGTTTTTGCAATTGAAGACTGTATTATCTTCTTATTGTTGATTGTGAATAAACAAATATTTTTTATTTATTTTTTAAAAAAGATATATCTGGATTTGTTATAAACCCAAACATAACCTTATACACCTTTCACACTAAGCAAAGCTTGTGCCGTGAAAGGGGAGTTTGCCGGCACCTGGGATCGAACCACGAACCCTTGATCTGGAGGCCGAGACTCTACCCCCAAGCTACCGACGAACTCTGTACGAGTTTTATTTAAATAATAACGTTTACTGGTATAATATGAAAAATATTATACAGGTCTCACCCTCTTTTATCTAAGTTTTCAAGTGTCATGTACCTAAAAGGCAGATATTCGTAAAATATCCTGTATGGGACATTCAAACATTTTCGATTCAGTGATGAGGTAAATGCCACTCATCCTGAACCTCACAATTTTTATTGGCGAGGAGGAGATGATTCGCATGTTTATTACACGTATTTAGTCCACTATATACCCCACCTATAAGAAATAAATAAATGAAAATGTATAAAAATATTTAGGTACCTACCTACTTATTGAATTTTAAAAAGGGACCGCATCGCATCAACGGTCCTAAGAAGGCACCACCATCGGTATATAGGAGTTCCTTTGTGCTTTATAGATTATGACTATGAGAAGAGTCAATTTTCTTTGATGTTTTTTTTTCTGAAAACTTGAAATGAAATAGCTTCATAAGGTATGTTATATACCTACTTGATAGAGATGGCGAAAATCTAAAATTGCTGCAACTTTTTTTTATCATTCATAAAATTAATTTAAAATTTAGCAAAACATTCAAATGCCTAAAGAAGACAATTTGTAATATCTTCGGATGTCAAAGGACGTGTGTCTCGGCTTAGTGAATAAACATAAGTAGGTAGTTATGTGCAATTATGCAATTTTGGTATTGCGAAAAAAAAAACAGGTGAATGATGTGTTAATTTTTTTGCATATAAATCATAAAAAAATATTAAATGCTACTTGGTCTCTCCAAGACAAGTTTGAAAAAAATTAGATTAGGCGATGAAACAATCACCTGTTATTTATGAAATACGTATGAACTAGATATATCATCACAATGTGCGAAATATTTTGCCGAATCGCACATAGGTAATAGTTAAGTTCTATGTTTCAGTTACACCAATGCAGTTTTTATAGATTCACATTCACATAAAAAGAGAAGACAATTAGACCTACAAAAAATACAACACAAATATGTAAGTACCTACTTCATCAAATTGTAGTTATGTACCTATACTATACTATACTCTCACGCCGTGTCCCAAGTGGGGTAGGCAGAGAGAACGGAACGCCAAACAGATCTATCTTTACACACTTCCTTCGTTTCCTCCACATTCATACAGTTTCTCATACACGCACGTCGTTTCTTCTTACTCAACACGCGGCCGTCCTTGAGAATTTGATCCACGTGATCAAGCCACGTGGTTCTCGGACGCCCGCGTTTCCTCACACCCTTTCTTTCAGATAAGTATATCCTCTTTGTCATTTTTACCTCGTTCATTCGTTCAACATGCCCAAACCAAACCACCGTAGTTTATTCACGCGCATTCTGTCCACAACACTCTTCTTGCATCCGCTCATTCTTCTAATATCCTCATTCTTCACTCTATCACGCAGCGTTTTACCAACCATTCTTCTCAACGATCGCATCTCTACTACATTTATTCCACTTTCGTCCTTCTTCAACCACGTCCATGTCTCGCTTGCATACGTAAGTGACGGTACCAGAATGGTATTGTGCACCAGCATTTTAGCCATGTTCGACACATTGCTATTGCTGACAATGGGTCGAAGTGCACCGTTATGTACCTAATTGTTGTTTATATTATCTGTCACATAAGCACATACATATAGTAACTTTATTTCACGATTCTGCCTTCACTCACTTTGCTTGTCAGAATAATAAAATCCATTCAAAATCATGTAAATGTATAATACTACATCTTATATTGCATATTTATACATTTGATTTTTTTACACTTAATATTAAGGATCTTAATAATTTTTCAACAAGGTCCATAATAAAACGAGAGATTTTCAACATTCAAATGGTTATTAAAATAAAATAAATTCAGCAATAGGATTTGAACAATTGAACTCCAAAGGAGTAATATACAGAACAACTACCTACACATATTTAAATAAGCGTTAAACATTTTCATATATTTTTTTTCGATTTTTTTATAATTCTACATCTATAATGATAATGGTGGATAATTTCATTTCATTTCTAAAATATCTTTTCTACTTTGCTCTCATACCTCGACAACATCTCCCCAGGGAATTTACACCTTTCTCCCCCTTCCTACCCGTCCCCCTCACCGCTACTGCTACTACTACTACTACTTCTACTACTAAAGGACAGAGTATTTTGACATGTTTATTGCTTCCTCGGCCTTAGTCTTGTCTCAGCTGAGTGTCAAGCCAAATTCCCATAAAAAGGCATTTCGGATTAGGTATCGACAACCATTTAATTGCGTGACATACTTAATATTTGAAAAAAAATAACTTATTATTTTTTCTTATTTCATCTTATCACTATGCAAATTTTAAAATATTCAATTTCACCCATTCTAAATGGATAGAGAATGATTTGCATGTTCATTAAATTCAGTTAGTCCGCTGACCATCCCACTATGGAAAATGCAGTGATGGGGGCCTATTCTCCAATCTCGATTGACGGATGTCGCAAGCGAGATTTTATTACTTTCGATCGATTTCTTAAAAACCCTATTCTTGAAAGTCGTGGACGACAAGTGTCGCACGATATCATGCGAGAATATTTCGAATGGTGTTTTACCACTCGAGATGAATGTCACGCCAATCGACATGTCAAAAATTGATAAAAATGACCGCCGTGAGTCACTCAATGGTTGTTTACATTTCGCATACGGTATAAAAATAAAATAAAGTGATGCCGGATTTATAAAGTATTTTAGTTTAAATAAAAATATAACGAAAAGTTTGATATTGATTGTGACTCCTCATATAAAAGCGCCATCTTGTACGTCACGTGCCTCCCCACACGAAAGCGCCATCTCTTGAAAATTTGTATAAATAAATGTCATTTTTCGATGACCACATACAAAAACATACAAAAAGTGCGACGTTGCCGGTAGCTTCTCGAATGTCGACCGTTTAAATCTCGAGTGGCGTCAAGAATAGGGTCGTAGACTGCCATTCGACTTTTCGTGCGAGTTAATCAATCGACATATCTCACAGGTGACATTTATCAATCGAGATTGGAGAATAGGGCCCATGGTATGGTTGGTTGGATGATAATAACTAGGTTATTAAGAGATTATATAACGAATAATGTCCATCAAAAAAATTCAATGTTTAAGTTGAATGTAAGGTATTAAAAATCTATGCATTTAATTCTCGTTCGATTTTGAAAGTTTTACTAAACATTGGATGGAAAAAAGTGTCTTTCTAATAGAGATTTGGAGTCAATTTATTTGACATTTTCCAAGCTAATAATAAGACAATACGTAATTCATCATTGAAGAGAGACCCACCTCCACCCGGATATCTCAGGAGTTATGAACTCCTATTTATCCGCATAATTAAACTAAATTTGTCCTCACGGGCGGGCCATTGGGCAGGCCTGAAGGGCCAACCGGCCAAAACCGCCATCGTGGGAATCTTTTAAGCAACACTCTCTCTTCAATGTCCCTTTTGAAAGATGTTTATTTAATAAAATATAAAATAATAACAATGTAGTAAAAAAAAATAAGAATACATAGAACAGGACAAGAATAACACAAGTAATAAAACAGAAATAATATCGAATAAATGAATTATGTGTACAAATTGGTAGTAACAGAAGGCCGAGGTGAGGTGTCCAGAAACGTGTTAATTGGCGTTCCGAGGGCGCGAGCCCGAGAGCCACCAGTGCCTGAATGGTGTGAAAACATTAAACCCTCCCAAAAGGGACATACCTCCCAAACCTACTCTCCACCAAGGGAGACAGGACGACACAACGAAAACACGAGTTCGCTATCGCGCCAACGCCGCGATGGGCAAAACCAACCCTAAGACCCTTCCACGTCAGGCGGGGGTAAACCCGGCTGACGCAAAAGTTCCCAACGAGATACCCACACATCCACAAACACCAAAAATGCTTTAAGGTTTCTCGGGCATTGCAGAACCTCCCCAAACCATATTGGTCTGGGAGTGTCTTCACTCATATCGTCTATCATTACATCTCTAGCATCATTCATCACGGAGCACTCCCATAGGATGTGCCCAGCATACTGCGCCCCCAACCCACAAACACACCACGGATTCTCCGCTAGGCCAAGGTCATATAACCTGCCCTTTAGATCACCGTGGCCCGTAACAAGCTGGACGGCATGGTGATTGAGGGAAAGGAATCGCCTCTTCATTCTCTCACATACATCAGGGAGAAAACTGTAGACCAATCTAGCAGTTCTCCCCCGATCCCACCTATCTTGCCAAACTTCAAAAGTCCTCTTTCGAATCACGCCGATTGCCCTACTAAATCCTCTAGTCCCAGGCTCCGCATGAACAGAGATTCCGAGATGTTCAACACTGCCGTCAGCCTTGAGCTTGCGCCTGGCTACACCATCTAAAATTTCTAAATCTGCGGGCAACACACCAGCAATGACGGGGAGGCCATCGCTAGCAGCCGTTCGATACGCACCGGTGACGGCGAGCAGGGGGAGTCTCTGTCCCCTCAAGACCGCCGCGGACACAGAACCAACCCCAAGACGATGCGACCAAACACGAGCACCATAGGTGACCTGAGCCACATACGTCGCCCGATAAATGGTACGCACAGTCCCCGCTTTAAGGCCCCATGTACCCCGACTGAGTCTGCGTAAAGTATGAAATAACACTCCCGCTTTTTCGGCAGTCGCTCGCACGTGTGGAAGAAAGGTGAAGCCCCTGTCAAGGACAACCCCCAGGTATCGGACTTCATCGACAACCCTGACAGGATGCCCATCCATCCGAAGCACCGGGTTCCTGCCCCTTCCCAGCACACCCTTCAACCACAGCGCGGAGGTCTTGCTCGGCGAGAAAACAAGCCTGTTCACCCTGCCCCACGTCAAGATGCGATCTATCGCGATTCTAAACTTACCCTCGATTGCACCTCTCGTATCTCCGGAGAGTAAGAGAAGCGCATCGTCAGCATATGCAAAAATGGTGCACCCAGGCGGCAACTCCATCCTCAGAAGGTCATCAAACAAGACATTCCAAAGAAACGGTCCAAGAACCGATCCCTGTGGGCAGCCCATGGTGACCTCCCTCTCAACCAAATGCCCTGCGTGGTGGATTACCACTGACCTTTCGCTGAAGTAGCTGCAGACAATGTTATACAGCCAGCGGGGGCAACCCCGTATCCTCAGCTTGGCCAGGATAAGAGGCCACCACGCATTGTCAAACGCCCCAGCTATATCCAAGAATTATATATATTAATTATACGTAATTCATCAGTAAATATTCCTTAAATAAACTAATTGGTAAGGCAGATCCTGAAAGCAGCAGTGGACAGGGATCTCTGGAGGAGGTTCCTAGGCGCAATGGGCCTCCAACCCAACTAGGACAAGGGGAAGAAGATGTATGTATGTATGCACTTATTGGTTGTATTAAGTTTTTGTTTTTGTTACAATATTACGAACATTACAAATTTTTCCATGGAAATGATTGTGCAGTTACAAGAATTTGAATTTATCATCATTATCATTAAGTTGAGTTTCTCATCCGCTACTGTGAGCTGAATATTTGATATTTATAAAACCCAATAAAAAAAAATTGACACATTGTGGAAGCATAAAAGATGCATTCTAATTTATTATTTTTTATTGGAATATTATCGTAAGTAAGTACAAACAACAAAATTTCTTTTATAATAAAAGTATAACTCATTCAAGAATTTTACGCCTTTACATAACAATAAATTTAATAACAATAATAAAACCCCCATTCCATCAGTTGGCAACATCTGTTACTGATCCGTGACGAGCGCTCAACTCAAAATTCTTTTCTCAGTGATATATGGCGCATCCTTGTTCTTGATCATAATCACAAATCACTACTAATGCAATCCCACAGGGGTTGCCAACAAAATAATAATAATAATAAAATAAAAAAAACCTTAATTCAGACACGCAAAATTACTAAATTCGTGTTTTTTTTTGTCAACATTCTCTTTGTTGTTGTGTTTTGTTATTATATCTTTTAAAGGCACGTTTAATATCTTCAATCAAATTTTATACAACTTTAAGGAGAACGATTGAATAATCTTCAGGTCATCCATGAGGTATGCCGCTCATCCTGAATGTCCAATTTTTTATTTCCATGAAGAGGAGATGGAATGTTTATTACATGCAGGTCATATGGCCTCTGGCTACCCAAGTTTTGGGAGATGCCGTGATGATATGAATGTGGAGAATAAATTTAATATTAATCTAATACTTTTTTGAACAGAAATAATACAATAACATGCTCCGCTTATCCTAAAGAAATAGCCACAAGGCAAATTGCAGCTTCAATGTGTATTTTTTTTTATATTTTACCAACATATCCAATTAATCCAATTAATACAATTACCTTATTTACATTTTCCTTATTGACACCCAAATTGACCACACTAAATATTTGTTTTTGTTTTGACATTTTTCAATAATTTGACTTTTCTCAGCTTCTATTGACACTGAATATTATTAATTCTACAACATCCATTCTTAAACACTGTGTGCTACTTGACGTCCTATTTATTTTTGTTTGAAATAATCTCATAAATATGTACTCTTTTTTCTTGGGAATTTGAAATGTTTCATAACTCCTCGGTTTTCTTTAAGAAAATTTTCTCAAATCTCTTGACCAAATTTTTATAAAAAAACTTTTTTACCTAAGTTGACGTTATTCTATTATTTAATTGTACTCTTGTTTTTTATTAAATTAATTGTTTTGTGTCTTTTTTTAAAAAAAAATAATACTTTTTGTATGCATGTATTGTATGTATACTCATTTTTTTACATGTAAAAGGCTTCGGCCGTGAATATCTGAATAAATAAATAAATAAATAAATAATAAAAAATAGGATGAATTTTCTTAATGTTTTTCATATTCTTATGTCATACTCCATCCAGGGTGATAGCCGACGTCGGGGGAACCTGACATGGCACTTTGAGAAGAGAAGATGACATAAAGGCAGAGCTATTCTTGATGTTTTTTTTTATATTCTTATAACACAAAGGATATTTATTTATTTATTCATTATTTACTGTAGGTACTTTGATTACAAACAATTACATAAAAGGTAAACATTCAAGTTAGATACAATCAATATAAAGAGGGCGAGTTTATCGCAAAGGCGCGATCTCTTCCAACTAACCCCAATATTTACATAATTTATCTTAGAAAAATATATTACTGGTTAACCCTCAAATATCTTGGTTTGATAAAAACTAGATAGACCAACATATTGATGGCTCAATCGTAAATACAACTACATATACCTTTACTTTTTTGTATTATAGATTTGTATAAAATACGCTGTTGATTTCATTGGTTTCAAAATTATATTATACTCACTAATTCAAACAAACAAAAAATATCATCGCGCAGTAGGTAGGTATGTAAAATTTCACAATAATAATTAAAAATTCCGCTAATAATCTAGTAAAAATATGATCAAAATTAAATATTTTAGTAGATTTCTTTTGTAAGGCCCCATCATCCATAAATAATATAATAGAGAATTTTATTGATTTGATATTAAATTTAAAATTCTTATATTGATAATGTGCATAATGAAAATTCCAGCGTCAATGTTTAAACTGTCATAACTTTATTTTTAAAATTTATGCCAAAGTAATATAAAAGTGTTTCACAATAAGAACCATATTTGGATAAATGAAAATACATACAATATTTTATCGATGATGATTTCTTTGACATGCATAGACAATTAATGTGTGGGTTGATAGAATGTGGGACGAAACATGTTTTTTCGTGTAATAAAATTTGTGCTAACAATTAAAGAACCATCAAAGTAAACGTAAAATTCTATATTTGATTTTAATTGTGTTAATCAAAATAATGAATATTCATAATATGAAAGATATTATTTAATCTTACGGTTACAAATAGTTAAACTGTATCTGAGTAAATTATATTATCTATAGTTAATTATGAAGAAAAGATAAATAATAACTTTCGAAGATTATCATCAAAATATATCACCAAATGTAGGTATACAGGCTAAAATAAAATTATATTGAATAATAGCAAATCTATGGAACCATCTCAGAAGAGGCCAACAAGAGAAGATTGTAAAACATTAAAAAAAATTGAAGTGAAGTGACTATAGGTCTTACAAGCAGCAATTGACAGGTGCCTCCAGAGGAAGTATATTTGGACAATGTGCCCCTGACCTAACTAGAATATTATCAAGAAACTATTCGAAGATGTGTGTACATATAAACAAATGCATCTAATTTAGACTAAACACTATTATTGACTTATATGGTATAGACTAATATTTTCTCAGAAAAAATGTTCCAAAATTAGTACCTAATAATAATACTCACTCATTAACATTAAGATGCCAATGGTCTTTTTCCTATTTATACTTTAGTATTGCTCATCGGAGGATCCCTACAATAAAAACCAATAAATGTCTTTCAAACCTTGCAACACCGATCTGTCTGATCGCGTTACCAATTTAACCAACTTTCTAGTAATACCTACAGGTTAATGCATACAACTGGTATCTCAATCATATACCTTCCTACTTTTTATTTTTCTCCAACATTTTGATTTTCCAGAGGTAGCTACTAATATTTGAGAATGAAAAACTATTTTAATGGTTAATCCATCTTGTTACAACTAAATACAATTATTAGTCCAAATATTTTGTTTGTATACCTTATGAAAGAAAATATAATGAAGAGAGGATGTTTTGAAATGGTTGGCATCTAAATATAAAATAGCTGTTATATCACAAGCTTTGTTTTGAGCTAGAAGAAAATATAAAAGACATTAGCATATATCTAGATTAAAATGACAATAGCTATTTGAGGCGTAGAGATTAGCTTAACATATCATTAAAAACACATTTTATTGTTTTTTAATCCAAAAATTTCTCAATTCACTCAAATACTACAATATCTTTCTATTCAAACTATTAACGTAATTCATTAATCCTAAATATTCCTTTGTTTTTTTTCTTGTGACTAGAATTTAATATAAATTACTGTGTATTTAGTTCAACCTTTGATTTCTTACTCAAATTTTGAAATAAATGATTAATTAATAAGCAAGAATGATAAAAAAATAGTTTTTGACATACATATAGGTATACTTACCATAATATGAGTATTTCAAAATTATTTAATTCTAATTTTTTTGAATGATTAATTATTTTACAGTTCCGAGACAGTTAAAATACTTTATATTATGAAAATATTTAATTCTTCACTGTTACAAAAAAAAATGGAAATCATAATACAAACACTAGTTTTACATACAATGCACAATTTTTGGCTGGTTTATCGTAGTACTACAATTTCTCCTAAATAACCTATATATATTTTTTGTCAGATATTAAATTTATCAACACATCTTTTGAGACAACTTATAATAATATACAAACCAATTAAAAGGATTCAAGTTTGTTTAACGTTTATAATTTCACATTACTAAAATTTAACAATTTGACAAACTCAAGTCGATTTACCATTTATGTACCTACTTATTTCATTACTGTAATATATTTTTTTTTATTGCAACAGTGTCATTAAAAAGCCAAACTTCAATCACATTTTTATTCTGCTTTTGTTCCATAGCTTTTTTTGTATTTGATCTCTTTGTATCATTTTATTGGTAAGGTGTAGAGTCTTGATTTGTTCACGTGTCGTAATACATTACATAGTTTTTGTTTATTGTAAGAAAAACTGCATGACTCTGATACAAGAAAATTAAAATAAATAAAAACGATTTATTACGTACCAAAACCAATACCAGCCATACAAAGATGTAAGCCTTACCAGCTTTACCTACATACTTTAGTAATAATTTTAATTTTATGTGATAAATAAATTGATTTGTAATCTTTATCTATTTATTAATTTATTTTTATTAATATTAGGTATATATTTTATTTTCCACAGAAAAATCAACTCCCACTGACAAATTTAACGATCTTGTTTTTTAAACTATAGGTAGGTACGTTGTTTAATTTGTCAGGTTGCTGTAGAAACTATTATATACTTACTCGTATTCCTGTTTGAAATATACAAAGCTGACCGATAAACTAATGCTAATTACACATAAAAAATATTATCGATAAAAAATAAATAATTAAATATAAGATATGTTAAATGAACTGGATGTACCTATTTAACGTTTACGCGGTTTACGACATCTATAGTATGTTTAATTTATTCAGCACCGTTTAATGGAGCATCTATCACAATAGCACGGGAAACTATGTTGGAAGATTGATGTCTTCAATTTGCTCCTAAACCCTTGTAATTGATGGTTTTTCGGAAGTTCTTTCAAGAACAGATTCCAGATAATGAGTCCTACGACATCAAAAACCCTGATCTAGAAGCATGACTTGCTGGCTCTATTGATTTCGTTCAACATATTGGTGAATGCCTTTGCTGAACGTAGTGGTCTTCTTACAGTTTTTTTTAAGAACACAGAGCTCAGTAAGTGACGACTGAGTTGCCATATTATTCAGAACCTTGTAGACTATAAGGCACAGTTTGTACTTGACCCTTTACCTACTCTTAACCAATGCAACTTTTCCAGCAAAGATGTGATCTGACAACCTTTCTCCTCGCGGAAATTATAATACTTGCAGCTGTATTTATTGAAAGGCATTTGCAGATGGTTCAGTCAGATCTGCAGCAGTTCTAGATGTAGTATGTTGCAGTAGTCTAGTCTACATATTAAAAAGCAAAATGCATGTTCTGTACGATCGATCAGATGTGAAGTTTGTACGTTATACTAGTGTTATAAACATTTAGATATTACTTACAAACTTTGTTAAAAAAATAGATATCATTAAATTACAATTTCGACAATTATTTTTATTGAATGAGGTTCAATATTTTATTACTTTCTTTACTATAACAGTATCTCCGACAAGTGGTGTAACCAGCCCTAGACAAAGCCCCTAGACAAACACGCACTTGGCGATCGACTACAAACGAATTTTGGCCTATAACTGCAACAATAACGCATAATTATATGGAACATGTAGGTAGATTGTCGAAATGTTCGCCAGTAGACGATCGCTAAGTACGGTTTGTCTACGGGCTCTGTAGACTAACTGCATGGGATAAATATGCAGGTTACCTTATACGTAATAATTTTAAACAAGACATTCAGGACAGGTGGCATACATTATCGCTGAATTGAAGATGTTAGGTATATACCTCACACATGATTTATTTTAGTTTTAGGAAAACCTGGACTTTTTACAGGACACTCGAAAACTAACAGAAAAAAATGTGAGACCTATGTAATGCCGGGGACTCTACGCAGCATAGATATACTCAAGTAAGTTATTCATCTTAGACGACAGGTGGAATGCATAAATGACACAAATTAATAAAGACTTTTCTCACACTTATGTTATCATGTACAATGTACATACATTAATTTACATGATTCCTACACACTATTAATCGTCAACATTAAAATAAATTATTACCGTAATTACAATATTATAGAAACAATATTATAAACAATAATTGTAATTTTGTTGTAGTGTGTTGTCATTAATTAATAAGTAAAGTATCTATTAATAACACAAAATGTAGTTTTACCTGGCTCCCTTCAGGAAATAAACATAGTATTGACAAAATGACAAAAAATGTGAGAGTTGGTTTAAATAAAAACTGACATAGGCATGATTCAAATATCTTTGACAGTTCTGTCATGATCTGTAGGCCTAGTCAAAACACATTTAAGCGTTACGTTTTCGTTTCGTTTTCGTTCAAACAAGACGAGGTTGCGAGAACGCGTCAATTTTCGGAGCTACTTGTGTATTTTAGCTCCGAAAATTGACACGTTCTCGCAATGTTGTCCGCGTTTGAACGAAAACGTAACGAAAACTAGGCCCACTGATGTTTAACATTTGCGATTTATTTTTACATCATAATAGACTACCTAGTTTTTTTTTATAAAAATAGGTATCAATTTTGTACATAAAGATAATAAAATGTTTATGACCATCTTAACATACATTCAACACATTGTAATGAAAAAAATCTGAAATTGTGAAATATGAGCCACACCACAACGCCCTGACCTCTCTAATACATTTATATAGTACACAATACCGCCACCGGGCGTCGTGGCGCGGTAGAGCTTTTATTGCAGCTCTGCTGAGGCCTCAGTCAATAACACATTTTCACGTTACGTTTTCGTTCCTTTAGCGTTTAAATGCAGACGATGTTGCGTCAAAGTGTTAATTTTCGTAACTATTGTGTATCTCTTAGCAACGAAATTGACACTTGCTTGCAACTTCGTCTATACTCGAACGTTAACGAAACGAAAACGTAACGTGAAAATGTGTTATTGACTCAGGCCTCAGCTCGAGCCAGCGGAAACGTGCAAAGCAATATGTTCAAAACCCATACGAATTTATTAATGAGATGTCATATTATAAAATGTAATATCTCTATCAAAACATTAGATACCTACTTGAAATGCCATAAAGATGAGATCTCGTATGGAGTGTGTTATTTTTCCTCTGTGTTTCCTATTCACGGTGTCTATAAAACACATATCATATAAGAAAAGTACATACATACCTACATACTTATGAGCGAGCTCTGTTATTATTATCCCAATTATTTTGCAATCAATAATATCTAATAACAATAATTTTAGTTACTTCTTACGATGATAAATAATTCAAATTCAATTCGACAAAGTATATAATATTTAATAAATATAAAGGTACTGTAATTATTCACCCACACAGTTGAATAAAATTCCTAGATGAATTATAATTATAGTAAACTAGAACATTAGTTTGCAATAGATCAATCAAATGTCTTTAAACATAAAATGTATTTTGTATTGAGAATTGTTTTACATGTAAACCAAAAATCCTGATTCATAATATACATAATTATAACAAATATTTTTCCTTTTATAATAATTACCTACCTAACAGTTTATTGTCAAAATAAATTTGTACAAAATGTGTACGTATATTGCTTTGAAGACAGGTTCCTGAGACTATGATTCGTATAAGAATATTACTCAACCGATATTTTATTTTGCACAGCTAACAAATTGTGACCTTCTCCAACTGATACTGAAGGGGAAAATTGATGGACGCCTAGGTCCCGGTAGGAGACAGATGTCCTAGCTGCGAAACATAAGGGAGTGGACCGGCATCCGAAGTGTGGAAGAGCTGTTCCGAGCAGCGAAGGACAGGGACAAGTTCGCCGAGGTGATCGCCAACGTTGGGGGGACCCGACAAGGCACTTGAAGAAGAAGAACAAATTGTGCCAACTCTCTTTAATATGTAAAAGCTAAGGTGTATCGATGTTTACGAATCAGTTTGAGCTGGTTTAAGTACATTTTACCCATAGTACATTCACCATTCCCACCAATTTCTGTTTCTTACTATTATGTTTGACATCTGTTGAACATATAAGTTGATAATTTACTAAATTAATTCTTGAGTACACTTACAAGAAAAAGAAAATATATATCCTGAAGTGTTACCGGAATAGAATTCTAAGTTTTGAGTGTATAATAATAAAAGCCAGGTAGGTACTGAAATTTCACCTGAAAATATTGCATAAGTTTGAAATTGAAGCATAATCTTATTATATTTTTACTTACTTGAAAACAATATCTGTATATATAATATAAACATAAGTTAAAGGAAGAGAAAATAAAAGTTTCCATTAAACAAGGACCCAGATTCGAGTTCAAATTATGTAAGTATATTTTTGCAAAGATATAGGCATTCTGAATTACCCAATCGCGAATAAACTAAAGCAAGAAATAAAATATCAAATACATCAGCTATGTCTGCAGAATATAAACTTTGTTAAGTAATATTTTTATGCTAATATTGCATGCAAAATAAAATGACTTAAAAATTTAAATTTTGATCGAATTAGTCAGAAACCGAATATCTTCAGACATCAGTTGTCAGATGTTTTATGATTAGTTGTAATAATAAAACGTACAGCTCATAACATTATTTGGCGTTTTATTGCCGCCTAATGTTCCAATTAACAACAATTATTAAACTTCTGTTATTTCATTCTGAAGATCGTGACGCGACCAATCATAAATTTAATTCATGATAATAATAAACATCACTCAAATTTTGTTTTATTTGTAATTATCCTTATCCATTTCTAGGCATGGCCAAGAAGAAAATGTATTAGATTTAATTGATTGATAGACAAGTATTTGATTAGAGTACTTACAACTTTGGTTTTAAAGTAATAAAATTTAATCGATTTAAAATTGTAGATATTAACCCAATCCTTGCATTCAAATTTTTAGTAGGTAGAAACATAATAGAGAAATCTGGAAATAATGTTTTTTCTAATGTATCTATTCTCATTTGAAGATTATTATTAAAAACAATCCCTGTTTTATCCACTATTAATTTATTTTATTTATAACGTTTTCGATTACAACATAATCATCTTCAGTAGTTATTTATTTCATTTGATATTGAAAGTCCACACAGTAATACTTGAAAATAAAGAATATTCCCTGTTTTAATATTCCCTATTTTAATTTCCCTATTTTTGTGCATCACAAGTGAAGTCAAATCTTGAATGTTGGCAAGGATTGGCCATGTCTTCAGATCCAAGAATTCAAAGGTCAACTGAATACATTCTGCAAGGTAGGTATACCCGAGGAAGATTATTATAATATTAGATAATGTCAACCGAAATCTGAAAAAGCTAAATGCTTAAGACGGCTGACAACACTCTCCGCTGCTCAAAATCGAAAGGCTTGGAGATCCATTGTTTCGGAGTTAAAACTGTGCAAGAGTTGTCAGGCCAACAGAATTAAGTACCTATGTTTATTTTTGTGCTACTTGGTGGTAATATACATACTTACATATTAATAGGAAATAGGAGGTTAGGAATACTAGCACATTTAGAAGACTCACTTCACCAAAATATTTCTTATTATAAAACAAAAATAGACATACCTACGTGAGTATCAAACCGATTTGAGTCTCCTAGAATCGCCATTATAAGATGTATATATCCCCCCTCTCCTCTCACCGCCACGCGCAGTTCAGAACCAACCGACACTAGGTAGGTAGGTAGGTACCTATATACCTAGGTAACTACCCATGCGTAAGGTAGATGGGTAGGTAACTAACTACTCACATATCTACTTAGGTACCTACCCACCTAAAATACAGGTCAAGGTCAATGCACCCACCTGCTTGGTACCTATAGACTTTGGTAGATACCTAAATACATACCTATTTAAATAATAGTTGGTGATTGAAATATCTATGAAAATGGCTATTTTTAAAGTATTTGATCTATTTAATGACATTATTTTTGTACATAGGTATACCTGATATTTTTTATATTAGGTAGGTACCTGCCTGCTGAAAATAAAATCAGTTACTTGGTACCTACTTACGTCTGTATTTATATCAATATACCTACCTACAGATATAAGAGTAATTATAGTGCATGTAAGTACATGTATGTAGGTATATTATACTATACTCTAATACCGTATTCCATGTAGGGTAGGCAAAATAACGGAACGTAAATAAGTTTTAAAAATAATTGTCTTTAAAAAGGTGATTATACATAGGTAACACATTGTTTTATTTTACACATAATATTCAAATATACATTCGTCTCTAAGAAACCTTTCCTTCATAGCATTTTGATGATCTCCACATAATATTTTGATATTTTGAAATTTCGATACTTGTATTGTAAGGATGGAGTAAATTGGGAATGATAAGTTTTAAAACTCACCGGCAAGTGGAAATTCAATATTGCATGGGACCTTTCATGATCTTTATATTGTTAGGTATCTACTTGGCTAAAAATCTCATATCAATTAATACATAATTAATCTATTTTAAATATTAACTAAAATACCTAATATTATCTACAATTGATTTATTTCAATTATCATCATCATCATCATCTCTGTCGGTCCCTCAATCCTGAGGATCGTGACCATCATGCCTCGTCCTGTAAACCATCTGTCTCCATGTTGAGCGATCCTCAACATGGAGATGAAGTGAGCTCTGTGTGCTTTTATTTCAATTATAATGCTCAGAAAAATCTATCATGAGAATATTTGGATTCATAATATATCCAAATTAATTTCAAAAATATCCTTTAAACTAATGATTAAAATGATGGACAAAAATTGACAAAATACTTGCTCATAAACTTACCTTGTAACTTGCTAAAACCATACTATGTGAGAAAATACCTTCATATATATTTTGCCGCTTGTTACAGTAGATACTTAGTTGTAGAAAATATTTATTTAATATTTTTAATATTCTAACAATACCTAAATATACAAAAAAAATAAACTCTATTCTTTTGAAAATCAGTGAATGTGCTTCCAGAAAGATAAATATTAAGTAGGTACTTTTTAACTTAACGAATTACCAGAAATGAAAATGGGAGTTTAGAACCAGTAGATATCACAATACCGGCATGTAAATAAGAATTAAAATTTTATAAAATGCAGCTGGATGCAATTATTTATTTATTTATTTATTTTATTCTCTTCTATATAATGTTACAATACAATAACAGACATACATACAATTTACGAACCGTAACAATGTTATTACTGTTATTAATTTTTAAATATTAATATGCTGTGCTAATATATTTTATTCATTCTTCGGCTGATTGGTTAAAAAATAATAAAATTTAAACAGAATTGGAAAAAAAGAATAATTGTTCAGAAAAATGTTTTAAATTTAGGTAAACTGATATTATTTAGTTATTTCTATTTCCCATTTTGAATGATTTGCTATTTAAGAAAATTAATAAAAAAAATAGGTACCTACACAGAGATACACAATCAATCAAAGTCGCAGTACAAAAATTAAAATATTTAATTTATTTAATATAAAAGGTTTGTATACTTACATTCAACAAACAATCTCGGTAGATCCAAAAGGGGGTAGAATATCGGGGCAGCAAATCCAAAATATACAAAAGAATCAAAATATATTTCAAAAAATTCAAATCATAAATGATAATTATAATGCGTAAAATCAATTAAACTGTTTTATTTTTATTAATTATAATCGTATAATTTATATGGGAAGGTATAAGATATATTTAAAATATTTTTATTTTGAAAATATTATTATTATAAATATTGCACTAATTTGTTGTTAAATTTCGTATTTTTTTCGTATACGTTGTTTAGATTTGTATCAAATAAATTGCACAAAACTTGAAGTATTTGTCAATTATTTTCAATAAAAGATTCCAAAATCAAATTACGGATTCGAAAATCGATTATTCAATTACAGTATTATTGCGATAGGTCAAGATTCAGTCCACAACGTGTTCGTAATTTGAAAAATTCATCACACATTCAAATTATTTAATTAAACGATCAATTTTTTTATTCACAATGGATTGTTTTTTGCGCTAAAAATTATTGCACTCTCACAAAATATTCAAATTATGAAAATATCAATTAGTACAATTTTGTACTTTTTACACAAATAATTTTACACACTTTTTGTATTCGTATACTAATATCGTATAATTAAGTTTAAATAGGTAAATCTAAATAAATTTAAATAAATAATGTCTATGGGTAAAATATTTGATAGTCTATGGTTATCGAAAATTGGTACGTACCTACTTATGTAGGTAGGTGTAAGTAGGTACCCCGAACTGCACAATATCGATTTGTTATTTTATGAATAGATTTTTTCATGCAAATTTACATGCACACGACAAAGAAATGTGCCATGCACACGACAAAGAAAAGTTTATAGAATATTTTTTGAAATATATTCAGAACAACAGTTTGTATAAAGTTTGCAACTTTTCAAAGTTTGAAATTTTTCAATTTTAGTTTATTTGGAAGTTATCAAATAAAAACCAATTCAAAAGTTGATCTGAAACAATGGAAGTCAGATGTATGATAAATTATGTTTATTTTGATGTTTTTGTTTTTCTCTGGATTCTGCAAATAATATTGTGATTGCGTTTTGTTTTGCGTAGGTACGATTGTGACGGCGTCGCGACGTAAACCAACATAATCGAATTGCCGGACGCTGACTGACGTCCCGGCGGATGCCTCGACGGCGTAATCACCGGACACTCACAATATTCGGGAGTCTTCGCAAACGCTCGGCATCCGTGGCGGGAAAAATATTCCACTGTTGGCGCGCTTTCTGTTGGAGGCGGAGCCTTTATTCTGCCCGCCGAGGGGCCGAATTCCGATTATACTTCGGCAAATATCGGCTAAAACACGAACGTGTATACAGCCGCGCGTTGCATGTGACTCGTTGTGTTGTGTCTTGTTATTTTGTTATTTTTTCAACTTTTTTCGCTACTATCAACTGGTAAGTACATTTAAAACGTATATATTGTACCATTTTATTAGTTTGTTATAAAATATTTACTTGGGACAGAGTTTTAAAGCGAATTTCTTTGATTTAAAATATACTTTGACAGTTCTACTAGCGTCTGTATAAAACTTGTTTTACTTTTAAAACTATGTAAGTACGCCACAATGTATTATAATAACTAGGTAAACTATTGATGGATTAACATTTTAATCATTATCTATAGACTCCTTGCTATATTTTAGTGTAAAATGTCGTTAAAATGCGTAAACATAACCTAACTTTTGTAGATTTTAGTTTCGAGTCTGCCGCTTGGTGGCAGCACTTGCCGGCGAGACTAAGTACCGCCCCATAAGGCGTGGTCTATTAATAGTTGTACTTAGAGCTGCCATCGCTTAAAATAATTGACATTAGCTCGGTATACAAAACGCTAAATAATTTATTGATACAAGCTGTTTGTATATGTTGTTGCTGAATGCTAGTGCCATTCTTCGGGATATTCCAAAGTAGAGTAACGAATGGATTAGATGTGAATAAAGAGACTTGAGATGAATCTGCTATAGGAAATATCTTCACCAAATCATTTTACTTTTGTAAAACGGCGCGTTATATTGTTTACCAATTCATGGAACGAGGTGAACTTTAATATTTATTAATTTTTTATAAAATCAATAAACGGCTTGAGCATTTTACATTATATAATAACATATTAGTACAATTATTACCTTAATAAAAATGAAACAATTATACAATACATTGGTTCCCCACGCATAATATAAACTCAATTACCAAGAGAAATGTATATAAACATTTACCTATTCAATTTATAACGTTTTCGAAAGAAAAAAATCGTGATTAACTCACTGATTGTACGAGATATGATATGATTATCTTATTGTCGACTGGGTGAACTTTTTTGGTCTTAATATTAACGAACTGTTAATTTGGTGTAGGTACACACAAAAATTCTATCCCTCCCCTCAGCCCAACTTTCAATATCATGTAGGAATTTAAAATATTTAACAATCTGCTTGTTTGTTACGACAATTTTCGAATTAGGTACCTTATATTTCGTTTCACTTTTAAAAAGGAGGCAGCTTTTCTCACTTCAATCTCAACTTTACATGCTTTCTTTTTCGATACCAATTTCGTCTCCTTTCCTTCTATTTTCAAGATTTCAATGATGGACATTTGCGCCAATTTACTGTGCCATTTTTTTATAAATATTCTCTTAATCTTTGCAGCATCTCTATTAAGTGATAGGTACATCCAATTGGTAAGAAATAATAAGCATGCAAATTTACTTCTCCGTGCTGATAAATCTCAAAAACGAAGACATAGCTTTAAATACAAGTTGTTCTTCTGGCCCCTATTACCAGCATTTTGAGGTTATCGGGGGACAAATATTCAAACTCAGTAGTACCGATGTAGATGTTTTCTTTTAAAATTTATTTTATTTTGTTGTGTTGTATAATGATGATGAATAAAATAAAAAAAAAACAGGGATTTAATCGACCGCTATAAAATTGTAAAATTCAGTAGAATTGATCGAAGCAGGTATTGACTTTTTAAATGTCCGATCCTTGCATTCATACCATCATGGCATTTATCTCAAGAGAGGTAGCCAGCAGACCAACTGCTCATACTGAACATACAAGTTGTCCTTTCCATGTCAATAACAGTTAAAATATTTAGAATGAATAACATACCTTATCTATGAACTGAATGTTTTTATACCATAAAGGTGGTTATTAACAAATACCTGACTCTTACAGGATACTTAAAACTTACAGAAAAGAGTGGAAGACCTGAGACTGAGTAATCTGATGATTTTAAACATGCCTATTGGTGATTCTTATTGCATGCATCTACCTAATGTTTGAATTATTAAATGGTATACCGACCTTAATGATTTATTTTATTAATTATGGATTAAATGTAAGTAGTAGGTACATTTCCCTTTACAGATATTATTGCTATTTATTTTATTTCAATTTAATTCAAATCAACGGCCGAATCCTTGACAATTCAATACAATTTTACAAAAGCCATGGTTACCATGTTAAAAAAAATTATGAATATGTATATGTATGTAGACATCTAGCAATTATTATAACCCATTACAATGATAACTTAGAAATTCAGATCATAATATCAAACTAGAATAGTAGATACTTATCTATAACATGTACAAAAAAGCATCTATCCACACTCCAGAACATTTACATTTTGCATTAGATGGTTTAATTGAACATAAAATATTTTACTATGATTTTCAGTATACAAACACAACCAGATTTTAATATTGACAAAATAATGTTCATTTTTATATATCCAAATCACACTTAATAATTGAATAACAAATGGGAACTATTGTCCTTAAGCTGCTCAAGGCTGCCTTGCGCTATTACATTACACGCTGTACATAGCATATAGGTAGCCTACATTTATATACGTATATACATAGATACATTGATAGGCACAACAATGTGATTTTGAGAGTGTGTGCGTTTGTGTATCTACTTCCAAAATACATTGGCGAGTACTTACTGAATAAGTACCTACCTACCAACATGTAGGTACCTATATGTGACTAGGTAGATAAGTAGGTACCTAATATACAATAGATAGATACAATGTTCTTGGGTAGGTGCCTACCCATATAGCTGACTTACATTATTATGTAGGTTAATTCGAACTTCCTTAGGCCGTTCTTGCCAGTGAGAAGCACGTGTTATAGATAAATACTTCTGTATGTGTTGTTAGTCTGTAAGAACCTAGTTCAATGTGTCGGAAAATTTACAAGTATTTCTACTAAATACCAATTCTATAATAGCTCAGCACATTATGCTGTGGTATCGAATTTAGAATGAGAACATGTCGAACATTCGATATTTTGAAATATCTTAAATAAATATTTTAGTTTTTCTACGTATCATTAACTGTATGTAATTCTAAAATTTCAATGATCAGCCCTAACTGGCTGGATTGCTTTATAAAATTATACAGTTCATCCTCTCCAGTCCCTTAATTTTTCTTACAAATATTTACAGGAAGAAATTGTAATGCAATAGGTATATAGGCACTCTTTATTGATACGTTTCTTTTTTATCAATATATCATACATTTTTTCCTAACTTTATCAAGAAAAGTAGGTACTGAGAATTTACATTTGGCGAATTCGTCACACTTTGGCAGATTCTTTCATCTAAAAGCTAACTGCGATGTAGGTTACGAATATAGGAACATATAATTAACGTATTGGAATTAAAGAAGTTTTGTCGAACAATAAAAAAACTAAGACGAGAGGGGGCGCAATAGTACATGTTATAATGGTTACTTTATATAGGTAGGTATATTAAGATTTACGAGTAGAAATTTGTACTAATATATAATTCCACCATAATAACTAGGATATCTACAAAATAAGAATCGAACCTTCGTAATAATTCCAAGAAAATTTTCCAATCGGCTCCTAAGCACTAAAAGTAATTAAAAATATTTTATCCACTTTGAAACCTATATTTATGTAGGCAGGTTATGTAGCAAAATCGCTAATGATTAACTCACATTACACTAGATACGCTCCATTTCGAAAAACACTGATCTAATTCGCGAAAAAAAAATAAGATAGGTATAACAGGAAATTCGAAATTCTAAATCAAGTGAAATAAAGTAGGTACATAGTAATTTTCGATTTAATGGGACTAATTATAGAATTTCATAAGACCTAACAGGTTGAACTTCGTAATTAAACAAATGCAACTGTTTACATGTTTAATAAGTGAAATTAATAAGATGTCATAAACTTGCAATATAATTAAAAAATAACATTATATGTAGGTATCTACCTATAAAAAAAAACTATATATGCCTATTAGGTGGTTATTTTCTTTAGGGAACATATTATATAAAAAAAAAACTATAGGGTGGTATTATAGGAAATAACTGATCAAGTTTTTTGGATTAAGTCAATTCGATAATATGTATGTATGTCATGTGAAAGAATATACACTACCAATCCCCTTCTTGTATATCGGTATCTCACAGCTAGTATTGTCATGGTATAATATGTATATAATAGGTTTGTGTTATTATATATAGGTATATAACATGTTTCAGATGTATAATAATGTTGAATAGGTACAACAGTCTGTTACGATATCGTCCCACTGGGACGATCGCATCACATCATTTTACAAAATTATCACAAGAGAAATTATCAAATATTATATAAGAAATACATTTACATGAATTGTACATAAGAAAAGTATATAAATTGGCTCGTAACCCCCAGCTTCGCTACATACATTTTGCAATGTACGTAAGCGAAACACATAGAAAATTAATTATATTATAAAGAAAGTTACAAGTATATTTGCAAGTAAAACAGATTAATATTTTGGCTCAAGTTCATGTCTAGGGATGATTCTACTTGGTCTGTACAAGAGGAATGCATTGTGTGTGGGTGACAGGTACATACTTCAATTATACATATTATACTTACGTAAAGTTCAGAGAATTCTTTATCCTTTGGTTTCATCATTTTCTTATGGTCATCTTATCAATATAGAATACATAGGTAATTTCAGCAATAATGTTTCTTCTGTTAGTATACTTTATATTGCAAAGATTCTACTTATATCTTTTCTTGAGTAAAATCATAGATAAATATCTCCAAGTAAACCATCAAAAATTATATCAATTGGAACAAAGATTATCATAAGTACATCAGACCTTTCCAAGAAAGTGGATATATTATTTCCATCAGTGGAGCCATTCCTTTAACTCTTTGTTGCTTTCATAGTGAGTTAATATGGTCTTCCTCCCAAGGGTTGGTCCAGGATTCGAACCTTTGTTACATAACTACTCCAAGTATAACTAGGTTATTGGAAGACTATATACAAGGAGGCGGAGAGATGTACTTTAGTATTATTAAGAGTATTGAATCTACTGGTGGGTATACAAAATGAATTTCAACAGAAAGATATCGGATGGAAGTGATTTGCATTTATTGTGTAAACATATATTACATAACAAGACAGTTATTTTCAAAGTAAATTTGTAGGGAGACATAATAACATACAATATGCAAAGTTATGAAAGTTATACCATATTCGGACAGAGACAATAAAACAAACAATGGTAATTATCAAATAAACCAACCCTGGTATTATCAATATAAATCAATACCTGGTTTATCATATGATCTATAAACATTAAGTGGAATCATTCATTCTTCATTCAAACTCAAAATCTGATATTATTACACAAAGGAAATTAATACATAGGTCAGTTCAATGATAATAGGAACTAAGTTATGGAAAAATTATCATCACCAACAATATTCAATAGTAATATAGTCACTTACAGGTGGACAAGCGAACAGTCGTTGAATAACACAAAGACGTGCATGTTACTGATGACGTATTTTGTACACATTGACGGTAGAAGGCAGGTTCGTGAAAGAAACATACTCTGAGGTATCTATGGCGGTCGCTGGCCATTCCAAAGACGTACAGGGGTGCGTAGGTGGTGTCAGAATCTGATAGATTCTGTTCTCAGGACGGAAGAGGTCACTACTTCTCGAGAGGCTTGAGAAACCTTATATGT
Organism: Athripsodes cinereus; assembly: GCA_947579605.1. Classification (NCBI taxonomy): domain Eukaryota; kingdom Metazoa; phylum Arthropoda; class Insecta; order Trichoptera; family Leptoceridae; genus Athripsodes; species Athripsodes cinereus. The sequence goes on along the minus strand of OX388313.1, from coordinate 21,692,998 downwards.
TTCCACTCCATCCTCTGTGTAAAAGGTAGAAGGCGTCACTATTTCAATAGTCCTTTCAAATTCACATTGGAATGAGAGTTACATCGGTAAATCACCGATAAGCAATGCGCAGGCTACCCGAGATGAAGCGGTACACGTTGCAGACTTATGAACACATTCATAATGTTAAATTTACATCACTGAGCAAGTATAAAGAATTGTTTAAGTGGTCTGTATGATTCCTAACATGGAATAGTTGTTCAGAAACAATGGATTATCTTATTTCACACGGTTATGAATATTGGCGGGAACACAACGAAACCACACCCTAACGGACATATATTATTTACTCAAAACTTTCCAAATGTTATCCTAATATCACTTCAATAACCTAATATATATAACTCAAAGGTAACACAAGCCTGTTCATAACATTATTCAATTTATTAATTACTATTAATTATTAATCGTTACTATTGTTCCTTGATATTGGCGGTAAGATTGGTCGCGCACGTAAAACTAACACAGACTTGTAAAGTACATTATTAACGACACACAATAAGGATAGTTTTACATACAATAGAGGGCAACACACTTGTTTATCACATTACGAAGTTAAGTACTATTACATAATTATTGTTATTATTATTATTGTGTCGGAGTTACGCACATCGCTGTTCGCGACTAAGGCGGGAAGGGACAAACCCTTCTTTCGTCTAACCTATGCCATGGTTTGCAGGTAACTGATTTTGCTTGCAAGCGACGCGAGGAGGAACAGGCACGTTTAACGGTTATTCTTCAAGGGAATGAGAATCATACGATGTGGTGCCGTGTGCAGATCGAAGCATCAGCCAGTCACGTGTTCCTTGTAACGTACAATTATTATTATTATTACGGAAGACTCACAGACAACAAACGACTGTAGGAACATTAGCCAGTATGAACTTTTCCGCAGCGATTATTTAATGCGTAGCATTCTCCCTTTCGGCCCCTCTTGAAAATTTGAAGAGAAGCGACAAATTTTCAAGTTCCTCAATTATACAAAAAAAAGTTGAGAACCACTACAAAAATTGTTGAGAACCACTGGTTACATGAAAAGATTGAATACCACTGGTCACATAAAAAAGTTGAGTACCACTGGTTACATAAAAGTTGAGAACCATTGGATACATAAGCAACTACATAGGTACCCAATTACAGACAAACAATTCAAAAAATGGTAGCTTATATACTATTACAATGTTTCTTACATCCTATAGCCCGTTCAATTATTATTAAACACTCGCGGTAAATTGCCCATAGTCAAAATTGATGCGAACTGTTTTCATATTTTGACTTACACTTCTTAATAATAACACAAAATTCACATTGGTTGTTTTAGTACGGGGCTCCTAACAAAAGTTTGAGAGCTACAATCATAACAATATAATAGTACATAGAGGTGTGCATATATATATATATATAGACATGTGCATATGTGCATGTATATGAAAAACACAGGTTATGAAAACAACAACTTTAAACATTTTACAATACAACCTTATAAGAAACTCAGGATCTGTATTACGTTACAATATACGGTTCGTTTTACATGGTGATAAAATTCTTTCTTTCAATTTATCAACATACGTACGTTTCATTGATGGATTCATTTACTACGATCGACGACAAGTTAATATTTTAAACATGACAAACATATAAAACATAAGTTACATACTTAAGAAGTTGGTTTACATCATTCTCGATTCCAGTTACATGTATCCGGCAAGGGAAAAGTAACATAAAGGAATTTAAATAAATATAAACAATTTTGTATAGATGGAATTAGAGATACCACATTTTCGCTTCATTTAACCCATTAAGCTTAATAGCACTCATATACAAGTGATTTCATGCACCATGTACCATACAAAGATATTGGCAAAGCACAGAAAGAAATCATACATAATAAGGACATATACATATTAGAAAAACAATTTACACGCAGACATGACATAATGGTAAATCACGACGACTGCAATCACATTTACAGTAACCGATATTCATTATTGGCGTCAAATCCTTCTACGCATATTACATAGACACAGTTCTCACACAGAGACAGATTTCTCACATAGAGATAATCTCAGAGGGAGCTACCCTCACACAGGCTTAATACATGACAAATACATTGAACAACTTTCGATCTTTGCTACACAATATACAAGTTACAAGTTCAATAAATTCTAATATACATCATTATTCAAATTCAACATTTACTTCTTCATTCAGGGCACACCTTTCATAAACAGATTCATACATCATCTTTATTTACTAACATACAATTAATCAAAATTATCCCATTGAATATCTGCAGCCAACATTCCACTACAGGTTTTATTCTGTGTCCTTCATAAGCCATTCCGTTCAATGTCAAAATGTTCTATCACATTTTCCAATGTATTCAAGCAACATAAACAAACTTTTCACAAAGTCACAAAATTATTTAATTCAACAAGGATATACTACATCCAAACATTTCCAATTACAATTCATAAGAGATTACTACGTGTCCTACACGGAATTAAACGTCCTATAAACTCAAACTTCAAAATAATAGGCATGAACGATTAGCAATCACATTGTCTACATTCATCAAAAGAGCATTACGATTTATCTTTCACACATCCAGATAACATCGTCTCTATATTGATTACACAGAAAGTCACACAAAAAGTATTTAAACACATCTCTCCTACCACGGCTTTACATATTACATAAACATAACTCATTTTTTTTTCAAAGAGCGTTCGTTAGTTTACCTTAACGGGACAATTCACTAAACGGACTCAGTTCTCAAATAAACAAGGCATAGGTTACTTCAATATTTCACGATGGTAATAAGCCGCAAAAGTCACATCATTACATTTCAAGAAAATTAATTACTCCACAAAAGATAACAAATTCCGTACACAAAGGGTTAATATTCAACAGCAAAAATTCTACATCGTTACATGGTTACTTCTTTAATTTCAAAAAAAAATTTACAAAACATCATTCTACTATTTACGTTAATGTCAAAATTTTCAACGATGGTCATCAAAGGGTTAACTGTTTCTTAACTAAATTCAAAAGTTCAGTTACAGTTCACATATACTTGACATAAAAAAAATTCAATTATTATTCACAAAGGGTTAACAAATTCGGTCATGTTTCACTAAGGGTTAAGTGTATTTATTTTTCAAATTCCGTGAACGGTCGTGAAGGTTTAACATTATTCATTTCGATTTATTTTTAACTTTAATTTTCTTAAAACAAAAATATTTATTTAATATTATTCATCATTATTATTTCGTCACATCACTACGTACGCACACATATATTCTTATCAAAACTCTACTACGCATAATTTTATACAACAACGCTCCTTTAATATTATTTCTCCAAGAGTTCAATAAAAATATTTATTCCAATTGCAACATTTTACTGTTTCAAAAAATTTTAATTCAATTTAATATTTAACATCGATTTTTACTCTCATCGTTTGAAAATGAATTTACTATTAAAATAACATTATTGTTTACCGGCAAAGTTCTTTGTACACTTTGGTTTACTATACACAAACAGCATGGGTACATATTATTTCGTTTCATTCAAATAATATTTCGTTCTACCAATACTCTGGACTTCCGTTTCGCGCGTGAATATTTCTATTACATTGTTGCGGTAGGTCTGTACGCTGTCTCTCTTTCGCTTGCGACGTATAGGTACATACTATACGTTGCATAGATATGTATACTGCGGTATAATAATATTATCGGTCTAATATTACAGTATATCTATTCGTACGGCGTTCGCACACGCGATGTATTATAAATACACACTATATCTTCATTATATTATGTAGGTCGACTCTCGATGTTCTGTTCACCGCTTATAACAATACTTTTACAACAGAATATTTTCACCATACAATTCTTTCTATACGGCATCGATTTTTTACTCCACATTATAACAATACTCGCGACAAACGTTTGCGCTATACACCAATACATTTATTTTTTAAATACGGACATTTAAATTATTTATCTTACGATTCCCGTTTCATTTTTTTTAAATTGTTTTCATATACATACACACATTAAATTATTACATTTTCAATTAATATCAATACACATAATTACACAACAAAGATAAGAATTCTGAACTTCACGATTAGGTATATTCATCACACAATACATTTAAAATTTTCGGGCCAACAACTATACGAGTTGTACGATCCAGGACGAGCTGCCCAAATGTTACGCACACGTCCGCCCACATTGCTACATCCCGGACGAGCCCCCAAATTGTTACGATATCGTCCCACTGGGACGATCGCATCACATCATTTTACAAAATTATCACAAGAGAAATTATCAAATATTATATAAGAAATACATTTACATGAATTGTACATAAGAAAAGTATATAAATTGGCTCGTAACCCCCAGCTTCGCTACATACATTTTGCAATGTACGTAAGCGAAACACATAGAAAATTAATTATATTATAAAGAAAGTTACAAGTATATTTGCAAGTAAAACAGATTAATATTTTGGCTCAAGTTCATGTCTAGGGATGATTCTACTTGGTCTGTACAAGAGGAATGCATTGTGTGTGGGTGACAGGTACATACTTCAATTATACATATTATACTTACGTAAAGTTCAGAGAATTCTTTATCCTTTGGTTTCATCATTTTCTTATGGTCATCTTATCAATATAGAATACATAGGTAATTTCAGCAATAATGTTTCTTCTGTTAGTATACTTTATATTGCAAAGATTCTACTTATATCTTTTCTTGAGTAAAATCATAGATAAATATCTCCAAGTAAACCATCAAAAATTATATCAATTGGAACAAAGATTATCATAAGTACATCAGACCTTTCCAAGAAAGTGGATATATTATTTCCATCAGTGGAGCCATTCCTTTAACTCTTTGTTGCTTTCATAGTGAGTTAATATGGTCTTCCTCCCAAGGGTTGGTCCAGGATTCGAACCTTTGTTACATAACTACTCCAAGTATAACTAGGTTATTGGAAGACTATATACAAGGAGGCGGAGAGATGTACTTTAGTATTATTAAGAGTATTGAATCTACTGGTGGGTATACAAAATGAATTTCAACAGAAAGATATCGGATGGAAGTGATTTGCATTTATTGTGTAAACATATATTACATAACAAGACAGTTATTTTCAAAGTAAATTTGTAGGGAGACATAATAACATACAATATGCAAAGTTATGAAAGTTATACCATATTCGGACAGAGACAATAAAACAAACAATGGTAATTATCAAATAAACCAACCCTGGTATTATCAATATAAATCAATACCTGGTTTATCATATGATCTATAAACATTAAGTGGAATCATTCATTCTTCATTCAAACTCAAAATCTGATATTATTACACAAAGGAAATTAATACATAGGTCAGTTCAATGATAATAGGAACTAAGTTATGGAAAAATTATCATCACCAACAATATTCAATAGTAATATAGTCACTTACAGGTGGACAAGCGAACAGTCGTTGAATAACACAAAGACGTGCATGTTACTGATGACGTATTTTGTACACATTGACGGTAGAAGGCAGGTTCGTGAAAGAAACATACTCTGAGGTATCTATGGCGGTCGCTGGCCATTCCAAAGACGTACAGGGGTGCGTAGGTGGTGTCAGAATCTGATAGATTCTGTTCTCAGGACGGAAGAGGTCACTACTTCTCGAGAGGCTTGAGAAACCTTATATGTTTCCACTCCATCCTCTGTGTAAAAGGTAGAAGGCGTCACTATTTCAATAGTCCTTTCAAATTCACATTGGAATGAGAGTTACATCGGTAAATCACCGATAAGCAATGCGCAGGCTACCCGAGATGAAGCGGTACACGTTGCAGACTTATGAACACATTCATAATGTTAAATTTACATCACTGAGCAAGTATAAAGAATTGTTTAAGTGGTCTGTATGATTCCTAACATGGAATAGTTGTTCAGAAACAATGGATTATCTTATTTCACACGGTTATGAATATTGGCGGGAACACAACGAAACCACACCCTAACGGACATATATTATTTACTCAAAACTTTCCAAATGTTATCCTAATATCACTTCAATAACCTAATATATATAACTCAAAGGTAACACAAGCCTGTTCATAACATTATTCAATTTATTAATTACTATTAATTATTAATCGTTACTATTGTTCCTTGATATTGGCGGTAAGATTGGTCGCGCACGTAAAACTAACACAGACTTGTAAAGTACATTATTAACGACACACAATAAGGATAGTTTTACATACAATAGAGGGCAACACACTTGTTTATCACATTACGAAGTTAAGTACTATTACATAATTATTGTTATTATTATTATTGTGTCGGAGTTACGCACATCGCTGTTCGCGACTAAGGCGGGAAGGGACAAACCCTTCTTTCGTCTAACCTATGCCATGGTTTGCAGGTAACTGATTTTGCTTGCAAGCGACGCGAGGAGGAACAGGCACGTTTAACGGTTATTCTTCAAGGGAATGAGAATCATACGATGTGGTGCCGTGTGCAGATCGAAGCATCAGCCAGTCACGTGTTCCTTGTAACGTACAATTATTATTATTATTACGGAAGACTCACAGACAACAAACGACTGTAGGAACATTAGCCAGTATGAACTTTTCCGCAGCGATTATTTAATGCGTAGCAAGTCCTACAGATAGAACAATGACAAGATGGCTAACTACAGAAATTAAAGTCGTTAAAAGCGAACCCTCTTTGGAATGTACAATTAAGGTAAATTAACAAATGTTTATTCAAGAACAAGTACGCGAGGTTAATGCAAAATGGCTAATCATTACCCTAGGAGACCTCCATGTTTTTTGTGGAACATTCGAAATTATTTTACATTCACAAGCAGTCTACGATGTTCATCGATACAATTTTTTTATTGGCAAACATTCGAGTTCTTTGTAAAACAGGTATCTTTAGAACGTCACGATTAAGACATTATTTTACAACTTCAATTCACACTGAGGTATACAAACCTTCCTGAATGTCTTGTTTATATGGCACGAAGATAGAGGCCTAAATGTTACAAATCACACATGGAGAGAAAATTTGTTGCGATGTATGCCCTAATGGCAGCAGATGCATCCATAAACGGATACAGTGCCTACTTGAAAAAGAAAAAAATGTCCTACATGGGAAAGATATGTAGATAAATATGCCTACTTTTACCAGATTGATAGTAACAATCATTAAAAATTTTCTTTATCCTTCATCTCTGCTGCTGGATACAGCTCTTTTCAATATTCTTCTATGACTTCTATTACAAACAACACGAGTCCTCTACGTTTTCATATAACTTAAACGAAATTTAGCTTTCCCTACAAATATCTTTTCTCCATAGTCGTAATAGTATGTGCTATATTTGCACTGTACGAGTATTGTAATTGAAACAGTGCTCTTGGTTTAAATTAAAATTAACAATATTTCACTAAACGAACCCTCGCCAAGCCAGGGTACGTATTTATTTATTTTAGTTTAGACGAAACGGTTTTCTTTTATTTGATACATATTTTAACATAAATGGCTATTTGCCCAGTTCGTTTAAATTTGTGTTTACATTTAACAAACTCAATTAGAAATGTTTAATAAAATTAAACGTCCTTAAAACTGCGCTTCCGATTACGAAGTATCCACTATCAGATACTTGACTACCTACCACTGTTACAGAAACAAAAAATAAAAGAACAAATAGCAATAAAATATATCTGAGACTCTGTATAAGGTACCTACATTGAAAATTACCCACTCATTAGATAGTATTTCGATACTTTGACCTGTGTATATATAAAATAAGTCGATCAAAAGCTCATTCTCACTGTAGTGAGAATGAGCTTTTCATGAATGAACATTCTCATGTGTATAAGATAATCATTTTTTTAAGTTTTTTTTTTTTTTTAATAAGATATATCTGGGTTTTTGTTATAAACCCAAATACAACCTTATACACCTTTCACAGTAAGCTACTAAAAGCTTGTGTCGTGAAAGGGGAGTTTGCCGGCACCTGGTATCGAACCACGGACCCCATGTTCACGAGGCCGAGACTCTACCTCCAGGCTACCGACGAACTCTAGTACGACGAACGAAGTATATGTAGTTGTTAAACTATCTTCATGAGATACCAATCTAAGATGGTTAAAACAAAGTAGATTAACAAAATAATTTGAACTCTGAATCTTCCAAGAAGCTAATAAGTTACTGGCAACTTTTGATAAAATATTCCAATGTCTTCCAACTAACTGTTAGTAAAAGATTTGCTTATTATAAATTATGGTAGCGATACACATTCAAATAGTGCTCTTAACGTAAACCAATGAACATCATAATTTGTTTTGGAAGATCTATCAATAATTAAGTAGGTACCTATATAAATCCGGTATAAATGTAGACAGAACAAAACTAAAAGAAAGTTTATTGTGCAGGTAGGAGCTATTAAAAAGATGTTGTAACTCAATGAAAACATTATAATACATACCTACCTATCTAATACTCGTATAAGAATATAATGGTCTCTTGATTATTGACTTGTACGATTGGATGTAGGTATTATTATTATATATAAAGTGGTGGTAGTGATGTTGTTTTGTTACCGGTCCAAGACTCCAAGGATTCCTCTGCGAGGGTAATAAATAACTCAAGCGGCTGGTGATATTCAGGTATTGGGAGAACGCAGGTGTCGGCGAGACCGTGGAATGTGCCAGCCCTGCCGTAATCTGTATTAATAATAACCCTTTTGTCCAAAGGAGCTGGTGACTATATAGAAAGAGATGTTCTCTTCACATTGATATCAAAATAATCGTCTACTTTTGTTCACACTTTTATATAAATGTCTTTTCGAGCTTTATAATAGTGTACGGATAAATTGATCGTGCAATATGAAATATGTAAATCTGTCTTATATGAGTAGGTATATAATAATAATAAAATTTAATTTCAAAAAAAATATATGCATAAAACACAAATTGAATGTATCGCCAATGTAAATAAATATACCTATGTATGTATGATGCAGCAGCCTCACTAGGTTGCCCTGTATCGAGGCGTGCTGCATGAAAAAAAAAAACCAAATGATATAACAATATGGAAGTACATTTACTGGCATTTACGTATCAATCCACATACATATACCTGTAGTGAATATATTATTTATTTATTCATTCTTTACTATAGATTGATCGCAATACATACAATTTTATACAGAAATGCATTCAAATTAAATACAATCAATATGCAGAGAGCGAGTCTATCGCAAAGGCGTGATCTCTTCCAACTGACCCAACTGTGTGTTATTATATTATTATGTGCCTATCTGCATTATTTATTCAATGCTTTTGGATTTTGTTCAAGATCATTTGACATTTCCAATTATTTATAATTAAAAAAAGAAAGTAGATGCTTATCAAATATAAATATAATCGTGTGTGGTAGGTACCTACCAAATTTTTTTTGTATATCAAAAAAACGTTTGAGATTTTGAAATCTCATGGACTTCCACCAAAATCAGGTTCCAACAATCTTTTGACAATACTCTAGTTGTGCAAATTCTTTTACAGTCCACGGTGCCAGATTGCGGAACCATCTTTTCCACCTTCAAGAACACCTAATTCTCTCTCTCTCTCTCTCTTTCGTATCACATAATATAAACACTACAGTTTTATAAGAAAAGCAAAAAATCTTAGTTGGAAGATGTCGTTTCTGCGATAACGATAAATTCATCGATCGCTTAGTATTATTTATTTGTATCAACTTATTTTATACTTTTGTAATTTTTTATTTTCTTTTTTATGCAATAAAGTTTATTATTATTCTATATTATTATATCATAAAGGTACCTATAGATTGTCAAATGCATTTCTATGAATATTTATTTCATAGCTGCTGGAGATCTTCAAATTAGCATTTTTTTTTTCTTTTTTTAAAAATAATTCCTCTGGCATTAAATGGAAAAAGGAATATAAACACTTAAGATAGAAAATAAAATTTCATTTAATTCTTCATACGTATCACCTTATCGATAGCTTCTAACTGCTCATTTTGAAAAAATCATTATACGAGTAATTTAGGTACGGATCCATCCACGACATTTGCCACTAAATCTTTGTAAACTATTAATTAATTCTTCATCGACACATCTTATGAATCCATTGGATTCTAAATGATTTAAAGTAGAAATTAATTAGCGCTTTAAAAATAACTGATAGTACCTAAGTAATAAAAATAATTTTAAATGTTAAGTTAGTTCGGTTGAACGTACGAAGATTGAAATGGAAAAATAAAAGCTATCTATTAAAAAAATAATAATGTATAAATGATTGCCCGTCACAGTGTGATATCCTTAAGATTTTCTAATATGCAATAATTCATTTTGACTTAAACGAATTCAAAATGTGTTCAATAAATTAAAAGTTATCAACAGTTACCAAAAACATGGACGTTCATCTATTAATGTATGTGAGTCTACAATGTAAACTTACCTATCGTTCATACTGTAATAAAATTCTCATATTATAATAAATGTTGATGAGTTCACAATTAAATATTATAAGCAGCTTCGAAAATAATTATAAAAATAAATTAACAATTCACTGTCTTCTGCTTAATTCTAAAATCTAGAATCTTACACACTCTGTGATCTATGAAAGGAGTTCATATTATTATCACCGTGATTTATGTATCTATAATATTTACATCTTTGTATATTATATCAGGTCACATCGACGCCACTTATACTCCAGATTTTCCCCCTTTTTTGTTAGATGAAGTTGTACTTAAGTTCCACCATCCTTTGGTTTCCTGATCGTTCGTTCATATTTTTAAATTAGGATTTTCCATTTGTCTCATTTCTACGATTACATTTTATAATCAAGTGAAGTTTATTTCACAGATCGTGGATAACCTAAAACTACTTCTACTTTACCATCATGTGAGGTAGTCAGCAGATTAACTTTGATAAACGTGCGTGTTTTCCTCTCCGAGTCAATTGTAGATGTTAATTGTCTTATGAGATTTATATGTCTCTGCATGCGGCTGGTCTACTGGCTACCCCACTTTGGGATATGCTGTGATGGAATAATAGTGGTAGTAGTAGTAATTGTCTTATGAGATTTATATGTCTCTGCATGCGGCTGGTCTACTGGCTACCCCACTTTGGGATATGCTGTGATGGAATAATAGTGGTAGTAGTAGTAATTGTCTTATGAGATTTATGTGTCTCTGCATGCGGCTGGTCTACTGGCTACCCCACTTTGGGATATGCTGTGATGGAATAATAGTGGTAGTAGTAGTAATTGTCTCATACGTAATGTTTTGCGGACACTTGCTTTTTACAGAAAACTTGCAGAAAATAGTGAAAGGGCACCCAACATGATTTTTTTTAAATGACATAGAATTTACGGCTTATATACATCTATTGAAATTACTGGCTACTCCACTTGTAGGAGATAGAGATACCATGACAGTATAGATGGAGATTATGATACCTACATAATTCATATTTTGCTTCTACTATTTGTTGGCATTAATAGTTATTGTTGCTGATGTAAGTACTACGCGTATATTCCCAACGAATCCAGCCCCATGTCTAAAACGAGTCTTCATTATTCCTTCTCTCATCATCAGTCGGCACTGTTGTGTTATTATTACATCCATATATTATATCATAACAAAACTCCATTAACGATGAAGCATTATTATTAAGATCGCGCATGCCTCATAAATCTGTAAATCATAGATCCAAAAATGATCTATGGTCGGGCAGAAATAGCGGGAGCCGAGAATAATAATAATAATGAAAATAATAGTTTATATCAAACATTGATACCTAATTCGAGTAGTAATATGTAGCAATATGATATTCATACCAACTTTATACATGACTATATACAAATAAAATATGCATAACATCTATTTATCTATATTGTCACAATTGAGGTAGACAGTTCACTTACTGCACATAATGTACATACCGTCAGGTCATCCACTCGATGCAATAAAAAAATAAAACATTGATTTCAAGTAATAAATCCACTGGCCAACACTTTTGTGAGAGATAGAATCATGGTACTGATAGATAGAAAAAGACTGTTTAGAATCCTATTACTTTTGTGCCAATATTCTTTTAATAGTTGTTTCTTTTATCTGAAATCCGAATACAGATTTTAAGGTTTCAAATATAACCATTTTTTTATATTTTCGATACTTCTACTGTTCCATCGCGGTGTATTCCACAAGCGGGGTAGCCAACAGACCAGCCGCATGAAATAAACATGCAAGCTATCTTCTCCGTACCAATAAAAATTAAGACATACAGGATGAGTGGCAAACTTCATCGCTGAATTTAAGATGTAAAATGTATTTTACAGAACACTAGAAAATTTACAAAAACGATTGGAAGACCAACTCTTTGCCAGATGCTTCACGGAATATAATATCTTCTTCTTCTTTCTGTGCCATTTCAGGTCCCCCCGACGTTGGCGATCACTCCGGCGAAAACCTCCTTGTCCTGTGCTGCTCTGAACCTGACCTGTTCAGAGAATATAATATATTTATATTATAAATATTCCAAACTATAAAAAGTATTATTCTGTAGGTGTTTAGTTATTTAAAATATTCCATAACATAACAATTATTGAAAAAATATTTTATTAATAAGCAATCAATTATCGTAAGCCTATAACTCAAACAATCCTGTTCATTTTATTAGATTTCCTAAAATCACACTGTTACTGTATAAATACGAGGACATAATATATACCTAATAACGTACATCTCTTCCTTAAACACATGTTTCTTGCCAATAAACACTGGGTTTATATTCAACCCCCATCTTCCACCCCCTAAGCACCCCAGACCAGGCCGCTCTCTCACACGAAGAACGTATGAATCCGTCTCCAAAGTTTTTTTATGGCACCCTTCCTTGCATTTGACGTAATATTTTATTATACGCTCGAGTTATACTATATCCAAACTACCTACCCTTATATTTATCAAATCTGAAAGGGAGCCACTACGTGATGAATCAAAATGTTGCGTTTTTTATACTTACACTATTGAACCAAATCATGTTTTATAGGCTTCTTCTCCTTCCTATATTCATTCGTTGTTATGTTAGACACCTAATAATGTCCGAAACAGATTTCTCTTAGGATGTTGAAAATTAGCAGTTTTTTTCAAACTCTTTTTTGAGATTTTTTTATGGCAGCCTAGTTAATTTTGCTACTTTATTAGAATATTTTGTAACTAATGTTTGTAAATTATTCTTCTATTAAGTAAAATAGAAACTGCTAAAACATACTTATATAAACTTAAATATATTTAGTATGTTCAAATCCATTCGATGGAACATGTCTTTTTATAAATTAATAAATTTTGTACTTATTATTTGGAAGATATAAAAACTCTCACGGTGTGTTTCTCACTTGCAAATTAAATTGCAAAAAAACATTGAAAAAAATATGTAGGTATGGGGTAATAACTGTTTTATTAATTCTTATTCATTTACTTTTCTAACTATCTCGAGGTCATTTTAAACAGAGTATTTATTTGTGTTGCTTGTAATGTGAAAACGTGAGCGTGATTTTAAGAGGTCCATATTATATTAGAACGTCAAGTAACAAATATAGGTAATAAAGTTGAATGTACCTACATTTTTATGAAATTGTAATCAATGTACAGTAAAGAATGAATAAATAAATAATACACGCAAAATTAAAGAAACAGTATGTTCTTTTAAATTTCTGGTAATACATATCTACAATATACCTATACAGAGACAGATATTATGTGGAGATATCTAATCCGAGAAACTGATATTCTCACTATAAAAAAACTTATTCTTTTATAAATCGTTATACAGTGATTGTTTTGATATGAACCCTCCATTACGTATAAATTCATTCAGCCTATATTCTAACAATACCTCCGTTGCCCCCGTATTCATTTTACTTATACTCGAAGCTTAGAGAAAACTGTTTGACAGATTTATTGGCTACCCCGCTTTGTTATAACGCTCAAGCATCATTCTATCGAGAAGCTTTTGTAATGGTACATACCTAAACCATAATAATATATTATTATTATTATTAGAATAGATAGGTACCTACATTTATACATACTTACTTAGTAACTATATGCATACACATATGTCTATAAATTATTTGCCCTAGTACCTACCTATGTACCAAATATTAGGTCGGTACCCACTCCCTATTTCTTCTTCTTTACTTCTCATAACTGATATCAAAGCTGGATAAGTATTTGGTATTATTTTCCTAAATTCAATATGTAACTACCTAGGTACTTGCAAAATACCAATACTCTCTTAGCATTACATACATTATCTCTTTATAGAATATGAATGCATTATAGACATCTTTGTATGGGAAGTATTCCCTTACGTTTCTTATAGAAAGTACTAACCTGTACATTAAACTTTTGCATACTAATTGTTGAAGTTAAAGGAAGATATTATTTGCTTTACCCATTTACTCATTTTGACATGAATTTATTTCTAATCAATGCTTAGAAAAAAGTACTGCACATTGGTTACAACATCATTCATTAAAAAATATCAGTTATATGATTCAATTCATTAGAAATATATTTTAACTGTCAACGTGTAATATGTACATAAAAAACGCATATTCCGACAATACACTTTTAATTATTAATATAAGAGTAAAAAATAACATTTTATCATACTGTAGTATGCAAATGCATAAGGAAAAACAGTATGAGTATATGTTAAAAAAATACTCTTAAAGAATATAGAAAAAATATCATCGTTTATAATTTCAATTCAACCTAAATACAACTTATCATACATTCGCCCTTCAAGGTGCATCTAGTAAAAATAGTACGCAAACAAGACTCCTCTATTTTTTATCAATCAAATCAACTCTTTCTATTGCACTATTCATACTTTGATCTCACTGTTATAGGATTGGTGAAAAACAAGAGAAAAATAACATGTAAAAATATTTCATAGAATTATGTGCTACTACACAATAATATAAACATCATGTTTTTTTAAACAATAAATTATACTATGCTCCAATTTTTTTCTAATTAATTCATCAAAATGTAGGTACAACAGAATAGTACCATAGTATAAAATCAGCTCGCTGAACAATCAAAATATTAAATTATAATATTTTTATCGGACATATTATCACATGAGCATTCCGTGTGAGTCCTTTGGGTCCCCGGGACCGACCTCCAATAACAATAATAGTTTGATATGATAATACATAGTTATATAGTTGTACGGGATACCTACATAGTATTATTTATGTATCTAGATAGACGCAGTATGTATGCGTCCATAACTCTTCAGACAATCGGAATGATATATGTATGACAGCAGGCATTATTATTATTATGTATAGACGACGTTTTCAGAAATATATGTATTATTTCTATAAAATATAGTAATAATCTAAATGTATATTTAAAAGTTGAATCAGAAATTGATATTGTATGTCCACAGAACATGTACCCATTATAATGTAGGTTGTTGAATTAGGTACAAGTATTGTTTTAGATGGGTAGGCACATAACATTGCCATCACAGAAGATAACTACAATTTTATGTTTCATAAATGTTACAATATTTCACATTCTTTCTATTTTAAATATTCAGTAGATTAAGAGAGGTCAATAAATATCGCTAAACACAATTTCCTGAAACTCGGTTTCTGTTCGAAGGTACCTACACATCAAGGTGTTCGAAAGTAAACACATGCGTGTACCTAAGAATAAAATGTTAGCATATTGCTAAAAAATATTTTTTTAATCTATTTAGGTATTCTTAATTTTCAAAATTAATTGACTGTGTTTTTTAGTGAACATATTTACATTATCTAACGTTGCAATATTTTTCTGATATGTTCTGTACCTATTGAGAAAAAAAATATTAAAGTACAGTTAACGTATTTTGTTCGAAAGTACCCTATTTGCCCCTACCCACGTTATTTTTATATCATTTATGTTTTTCAACCATTTATATTCTTCTACAAATGCTAAACAAGTTGTATGTGTGATACATTTAATGTGGATTGCGTTATCTTAGTGATTTCCCAATTTCCCAGATAGTTGGTTATGGTTGATTCATATAGATTTTTTTATTATTTTAATTTTGAATATTTTTATTAAAAAAAATTGAGAAAAAATATTACGGTCTTAGTTTATGTCATAAAACATAATAAAAGGTGGGTTATGAACATTCGTTCATGAAAATTTTAAGGTCTTCTCTAATACTGGCATTATTTGGATGTAGCCGAAAATGATGCCAAAATTAATTAAGGATATTGGGTAAACAGCTAGTATTTATGTAATAATATTTCTTCGTTTGGGTGGGGTATCTATCTATCTATCTGGTATGTTTGTAGGTATGTCATGTCTTTCATCTCTAACTAACCAACTATAGGATTCTATTTTTTCCGGTTTATCTACGAATTAACATAAATAAGACGTTCTTATTCTGTGACTGAGTAGGAACTCTACCTCTGTCTATTATATTACGTATGTGCGACAGGTGAGTTATATTTCTATACATTATTATCAACTAAACTTACATAGTCAAAGATTTGTCAAGTTAAGATCGTCAGAAATCTCTTTTCATTGAAAGTTAAAATTTGAAACGTATGTTTATTTATTATGTCCTTAAAAGTCGGGTTACCAGCAAATTAACTTCATGTAATAAACTCAAGAGAATTCTCTTAACTTAAGACTATTTTTCTTTCTGTAAAAAACGACACTAATGTACCATTTCGTTCAGAGAGCATACCTTAGCGCTGAATTAAAATAATAAATGTTTTATTTGTGATGTTAAACGAATACCTGCCTTTTACAGGGTAGGTACTCGAAAATTTGCAGAGAAACGTAAAAGACCTATTTTTTTTTTGCCGGTGACTTTGCGAAGCAGTAATATGAATATTGAATATAAATAATGTATAATATAATTAATCATTCTCCATCTCAACTCACTGCAAAGTGTCTTCCACACTTCTCACCATATTGTTACTAGTTGTTTACATCCAACTAACTGATGTCTTTGGTCATCGTATAATTTTGAATGTTATGATACAATTTAATGCATAAAGTTTATTGCTTAATGACTTTGTCTTGAACTTTCAATCGAGGAATCCCAGGTTTGATTCCTCGTACTGCCAAACTACTCCATTTTCGAAATGTTTGGGGTATATTCTGGCTCATTTCGAACCCAGATTAATCTTTAAAAAAATAAGAAGTTAGTAATGGGAAAAATTCATTTTATTATACACATCATTTGTGTTACTGTTCATCAGTTTTCAATTTATTTATTTCCAATATTTATTTCACAACAAATAATAAAACACATCCTCATAAAAATAATACATAATAGGGTCAAGCTGAACATACAGACATAGAAAAATAATCTTGTTAGGACATGTTATTATACCTACTTAGTTATATATAATAATATATTTTCATCTATGTGGCATCTACCTGAAGAGTTGAGCTTTGACATAAATATCATACTCTATTGTAAATTATTGTTATGATGTACCATATCGTATACATTCTTTTTTATGATTTTGTTTTTTATGCTATTGTATATACCTGCGTTAGATTATTGTCTCCAGACTAAAAATAAAATTATGACAACCATTTTATTTTTTGTGTAATGTTCTTCTTTATGGAGATGTTACTTTATTATTATTTTCTTTTGACAGATATATTATTTTGTTTATGTGTCTATAATAACTCTCATTTGGTTTTAATTAAATTTTAGTCCAACTGTTATTTTTATTTAATGAATTTGTCTGAAATAAACAAACGTTATTCACATATTTGATAATTATATTCTATTGTATAACTATTGTGAGGATAAATTAGTTTGAGATTGAGAATGATTTTTAATTATTGAGAACTATATTTGTACCTAATTTCACTAATATCCACACATTTTCTATATTGTGAACTTAGTAACGTTTGAATCAAAGCTATTTTTAATTTTCCTTCAATTTGAATATTTAACAGTTGCTTAAGTATTGAAATCGTCTTGAAAATAAAATAAAGCATCCATAATTATGAAATTTATAGCTTGTATACTGGTGGTTGCTACCAGTCTAATGACTCTATTACGTTTAATCGTTCAAAATCTTTGCCTCCAATACTGAGTGATGATTCGAATGAAAAAAAAATGATCTCTCGTTCTAAAAATACAGTAATTGTACAAGTAATAAGTATCTGTTTTTGTTGCCTATTTTGAAACATGTCAATTTATCACAATATTTTGATGTGAAAATTTTCAATTCACAAAGTACGAAACGTCAATATATTCATTCTACAAAACACATGCTTCCACACCTTCAATACTTTTGATATAAAATGATATGAACAAAAATGAAAATTATCGTGTGAATACATACAAATTTTTCATCTGTGGAAAAATCACATGTTCATTCTCAATCAATGTGGATTTGAAAAAATAAAACACCCGCCTTAAAGCGAGCGTCGTCTGGTGGGCCTTAGAGAGGGGGTAGGGGGCTGGAGGAGAGGAGAGGGAGCTACTGGTGGGAAAGAGAAGAGGAATAGTCAAAAAGACCTGAGCTGAGGAACGCGACACAAACGAAATACAATGAAATGAGTGAAAATGACGAACAGGGAGCCGAACCTGAAACAAAATCTTAGATTTTATTGTTTTTTTTCCTCTTCAGAATTTGTATATTTTTTATTTCGTTCATATATTTACAAAAATTGATTATTTATTATAAAATTAAATTTGATGATGATTAATTGAGCTGAAATAGTGCTGAATAATTTACATATATTAGTTCTCTTAAAACAAAACGAAAAATATAATGTGTATGTTTTCTACTATTCCACATTGATATAATCTCCGATAGATTTGTATTATTTTTATTAAGTCTTTGTTTAATATTCTACTCCTTTCACTTTGACATTTCTATTGAAACGCAGAGAGGAAACACACCTCTTCCACTAGAGCGATATAACAATTTTCAATCTTATGAATTTCATATGAGATATATCTGTGTATATTGTTAGTTGGAGCGGATCCTTGAAACGAATCAAAAATAAGAATGAACGATTCATAATATCAGAGTGTAGTAGTAGTGAAAAAGACACAACACAAGGGTGGGTATGCTTGCTTAGGTGATGGGTGGTGTGTGGGGTGCAGCAAGCAGCGGCAAGCAGGCTGAGAATGAAACTGAGGGGAGGAATGGAACTGAACTGAGAGGGTGGTTTGATGCTATAAAGGTGCGTAATGGTGGTCCACTCGGAGGAGGCAGTAGCGCACTGCCGCATCGATTAGCAACAACAACCAGAGAGACACCCAACGACGGGTGCAACCGACGACGTCTATGGAATACACTATACACTACACTACACTACACCACATACATACACTACAAGTACTACATACATCACACATATACCTGCCTAACTCAAATCTCTATTAGAAAATCATATGTTAACTATTGACGCGTGTGCACTTTCAATACTTCATACTGTGACATAATATTTATCTGGTAATCAAAGCCACTTACTCCGGAATAGTACCTATCGTTGGTCTTCCTATTTTTTCTGTAAGTTTTCAAGTATTGTAAAACAGGTACCTATTTGTCTTTAGTGACGTTCAAATAATGTGTAGTATATACACAGAGAAACTTTTATTACACAGAGAAAGCGTTCTGGATTGAATTGATTTTTAATGCATCTAACTACTTTCTATGATTTATCTTAGGATGTCTATATCAACATAATATATATCCTGTCTCTTGTTACACTTCCTCTGTCTGCTCTATACCTTAATTCTACTTTCATTTTCGATCATAATACCTTACAACTAAACATTCCACGTTTAGTTCACTTAATTGAGAGGTGTCCTTCCAACCACCCATACGACTTCATATTTATTTATGACAAATCATATTAAACATATAACCATCACTTGCCCTGTTGCATCATTTGACAAACATAGTTCATTATGGGTCATTAACGTCTTTTCTCAATTGTATTACCTATTTAATTATAAATTTATTTTCCAAATATGTATGTCGAATAATCAATATTTTGATTACTCAACAATAATTGCAATAAGTCCGTCATTAAAATAAATATTTATTTAATTAAATAAACAATGATGATTACATATTAATTTGATTATATTATTCTCTATGGAATATTTATTACTATACTCGTATTATAAATAAATTCGTCAACAAAGGAAACATGAAAATAATAATTAAAATTACATACATATTATTATGATAATAATTGTAATTGTTTTAAAATAATTTTAAAATCCACACACGCAGTATTTTTAATCAGATCATTTGTTTTATAATATGTAGGTATTTATAATAATTATTATTAATAATATATAACAACAATAAAATGAATAGAAAATAAATCTCAATAGAGAGTGCATTTAAAACGCTAATATAATTAAAGTACTCCGCACTCTCTGAAAACAGTTCGGCATTGGATAATAAAATCGTACAATGCATTGTGTGAAAAGATAAGAAAGGCATCTGATTGTAATTGCCATGTCGATATGATCACTCACACTTGATTAGTACAAAAATAAGGCGGGTTGATTTATGGATATCTAAAAAAGAATTCAAACATGCATATTACCACATTATATTATTTATACAACACAATCAAATTGCTTGAATTGCTAGGTTTTCAGTAACCACTCTTTCTCCCAATTAAACATTATCTGTTCTGTACTATATATTAATAATGTTCACCAAATATTCAGTCATATTCATTTAACGATAAAAACTTAGAGTTTGTATATTATGTGACTTCTGAACTACGTAAAATGGTTTATTGCTATATAATTACATTTTTTCACGAAATGTTAATGTAACTACCTATCATGAACTATTTCTTCTTCCGCCCGCCACGCTCTTCTTAGTAGCACAAGATGGTACTTTATACAAGACATTTCTGTGTCATCTATTAAGTCATCTGTTTTCACGACATATCTAACACTCTAATATAGTTACCACCGAAACAATATTTGTGAAAGAGGATCAAAAACTTTCTGGCAAAAAAATATAACAGTTTTTGGGAAACTATCATTGAAGATTCTCAAAACATAATTCAGAAAATACTACAATCGTCAAAATATTATTACAAGTTTGCAAATATTTTTGGGGAATGAATTTCATGCAATATTTTTCGTGATCACACAGTCTTGAGGTGAATTTGCATACAATAAATTCATTTATGAATATTAATTATTGCTGTTTAATAAATTTGTTACTACTTTGACAGTTTTTGACAGTGAATTATTATTGATTAACGTACACAAATGTAAATGTTTTAATGACATAACTTGATATGCAAAGCGTGCAATGTCGCACAAGTTTTACCAACACACATACCTACTACGTAAGCTATTCATTATAAACTTCAAAATATCCAAGCACCATACAAATTCAAGTGATAATAAAAAGATATTGAAGGCTATTAAGTACAAGACTTTTATTCAAATTAATCAATTAATTAATTTTGTTTATCGGTAGCCTGGAGGTAGAGTCTCTGCCCTGTGCACATGAGGCCCGTGGTTTGAACCCGGGTGCAGGCAAACTCTTCTTTCACGACACAAGCTTTTAGCTTACCGTGATAGGTGTAAAGGTTGTATTTGGGTTTATAACTAAACACATATAATATTTTATAAAAAATCTTTGATTGCATAGCTTTTACTTTGAGTTTTCTTATTTCATTTTACGGCAATGCACCCGCAATCGAGTGAATTATGTTTACTTTGAGTTTTGATATAATAGGTTATTTTACAGTAGATATATTTATATCTATTCATATCATCACGGCATCTTCTACAAATGGGGTAGCATGTAAACAAAGTGCATGTAAAAATAAAACATGCTAATCCTCCTCTCCATGTCATTAAAGAATAATACATGCAGGATGTATGACATGTCTCATCAATGAATTGTAGATTAAGTTATTATACGTGACTTGATCATGTAGGTCAAACTTTCAAGGACAGCCGCGTGCTGAGTAAGAGAAACAGGTATGCGTGTGTGAGAAATTGTATAAATTAGAAGGAAACGAAAGAAGTACGTAGGGATAGATCTATATATGGCGATCCGTCTTCTCTGCCTAACCCACTTGTGATACGGCGTGAGGGTATAGTATAGTTTGTCTTATTCTTGACGATTTACGAAAACCTGGAGCCTTTTGCAGGACACTCGAAAATTTGCAGAACTGTTTATTAGTAATCAAAATAGATTCAGAAAAAATAAACGATTTTTACGCTAATAGTATACCATCATAGCAAATCTCACAAGTGAGATTTTGAAAATATTAAGATATTCAGAATGGGTAACAAACCTCATAGCTGAGTTTGAAATGTACAGCAATTTACAGGAAACTCGATAAGTTACGGAAAAGAGTGAGATTTGTACAAAATTTTCCTAATTTCTACACACATGTGTAGATTTTTACTAACCCAACATCAGTATTACAAAATTCATCAAAGTTACAACAAAGGTCATCTCTGAAATCAATTAATCAAAGTTTAGTCATTTTCAAACATTTGTTTTTGTGCCTTTATAATGTTCCACACTAAATGGTGTGATATTACCAATATATATATCCCACCAACTAACTCCCACGTCTCCCATTTTGACTCTAACTCTCTCTCCCCCACCTCAGACCACCCCCACAAAGCGTATCTTCAACTACTACTACTACTATTACATGTTGTTATTATTATTATTATTTTAATGATTATAGAGAATAAGTAAATTTAAACACCAAACAGTACAGTAGCTTTCATACATATTATTATGTACATATTTTGAATTATCGTGAAGGATTGCAATTGCTCTGGTGTAGGGTTGCCACTAACTTAATTTTTATTAATTTTGTTTTGAATATCCATAACATTGAATAAGATTATTGTAGATGTGTGCAATTTTCTCGATAATATAAGTCATTAACATTATTGACAGATGAGTATTTTTTACTACCTTTCGGTAAAGATTGGTATTGTTTTTTTTTTACATAGTCTACAATATATAATCACATTATTATGACATGATTTGATTTGACTAATTTTATTAATGTTATGACCTGATTCCCAATTATGTTTTGTTCTTCGCCAATTGTTGTTCTCGTCTTACTCAAACTGTGTTGTTAATAAGAATTTTGAATTGCTTTTATGTATGTGCAAATAAATAAATAAGAATAGGTATCCTACTCTTTTCTGTAAGTTTTCGAGTGTGCTGTAAATTGCAGGTGTTCGTAAAACCTCACGTATAACACAAATAACATCTATAATCCACCGATGAGGCATACCACACATCTTGGATGTTTTATTTTTATTGGCATGGATTAATTTTTCCATTTGCCACCCCACTTGTGTGATGTGTAGTGATAGTTAAGTATAGTTGTTTTTTTTTACAAAAGGTGGGTTTATTGCTAATACGATTACTTTCAGAGAGCTCCAATAAATAGATATATGAATAAACTTTTATGTATGTATTAACTATAAATTTTACTGCTTATATTTTAATTACGAACATTAAAATTCAGAATTGCACCATTCATTTTTATTGAAAAAAATCATTCAACAACATTTCTACAGAATGCGAATTAATCATGTAGATCATCAACATCATCATCTCGTCCTCAACGCTCCTCTCGGGAGCACAGGGCAGAAACCAGCCTCCTCCATTCAGAGCGTATCTGCGCTAATTGCGTCACCTCTTTCCACGACATTCCCTGCGCTGTGATATCGTTGTCATATGAACGGTGTATTGTGAAAGAGGGACGCCCGTAGATCACAGAATAATAAATATACTAAAGTTATAATAATAATAAACTTTATTACACAATAAGAAGCATACATAATTACCAAGTTATAAAACAATGTGATACAAATAAATGATATTGTGCAATGGGAGAGTTTATCGCAGAAGCATCTTAAAGTAGTGCAGATGTATCCAAAAGCGATTCTCTTTAGAGTAAAGAACTTTTAATTTCAAAAATCAATATCACCAACTGTGTACAATATGTATCACGTTCTTCGTATACAATTAAACAAAATATATTCCAAAAAGTGTAGGATTTTGGTTATACTTTTTTTAATTATTAAGCATAAAAAACCTTAAACATAATCTTATTACAATATTAAATAATAGTGTTCATGTATTTTACTGTTTTACCCTCCTTAAAAAGTAAACTTTTTCAATAAAACAAGTATTTTTAAACCTAGGAGGTAGAAAATTATAACATATTAATTTTAATATATTTGTGAAATTATTATTAGCACACATTAGTCGTAGCATTATAAGTTTCCTTCTGAAGTAAGATGTATCATGCAATGAATTTCCACACATTCCACTATCTACTTTGTGAATATTTTCTCCGTTTTGTTTCCACGTCACATATCACGTTACTGTGCGAGTGTGCCTAATGGTTTAATTCCTGAATCACAAAAACACAAGAATCTACTACTAATAAGACTAATAATATAATTCTTGGTGAATTTACGAGATGCGCAGCGTTGGTTGTGTTACCTAGTAGTGAAGCAGTAGAGTAGTCGCAGGCAGTAATCTCAGGGTGTCTTGCACGAGTTTATATAATTTCATACATGTTGGGATCAGTTAAGTCGAATGTTGAGATTATGAGGATATGTGATGGGTGGTGTAGTACATATCATAGAGATGGGTGCCTGGTAGCTTGCTAGCTAGATATCTAGGTATGTATGTAGGTAGGTAAGTGGGTATAACATCTATCCATGGTGCCGTGATCCTAATTCATACTCATATTATTTCACCCCCATCCCTTTCGGTTGGTAATAAATTAAAACACCCTTAAAACACAAAACATTTCGCGTCACACGCTCCGGAGATAACGTTACTACTTCTCCTCCACCTTACCTCTCTGCTTCCCTCCCCCTCCCCCTAGATCCTCGTGGCTCCTCAACCATCGCATCGCTCTCTTGACGGGGCCTGGGCTGTAGCCGGGCTGTACTGGGGGTGGGTTCTTATCGGTTATTCATTTTGTGAGTTCTGCAGAGGCGGAGTGAGACATATGAATCAAAGCATTACACTACTTCATAATAATATTGCCAGTATTGTACTGTACTTACATACATACATACATACATACATACATAAAATACATATTAAATATGTTTTGTGTTGTTTCTGAATGTCGGCATATTTTTAAACATTATATAAACTCACTGCGACATAATCCCCAAAGCATTTTTGCGTCAATTAAATTAAAAGTAATTTATGCCTCAGTTTGCCAATTGTTTCGCCTTGAGGTTTTACGATGATGAATATTTAGTTATTTGTATAAGATTATCAGAATTGCAATAGTCGTTTGAATATTAATTAATGACTGCATCTCTTCTTGATTTGTCATTCAATCATAATTGCGACTGTAATTATGGTTATGGTTAGGTTTCTACAAAAGAAACCGTTCTTACTTAGAAACCAACCAGAATATTTACATAACTTTTTCGTATTACATAACTGCTCATTTATCTTACATACATGTAAGTATTTTGAATTACTCGGTAAGCCAAATCAGAAAATTGTTAAGATTGAGTTTTTATTCATCGACAAATTTAATAGTTCTCTGTGTTGAAAATTTATAAAAGAAACCAAATATTTCACTTACTCAGAAATGTGAATTCAGAATGTATTTATAACCATAAAAACAAATTATTAAGAATTCGATACTCACTGGGTTAGATTTTCAGATTTGAATTATTCATATTGTATATGCACCTAATGAAATCGTAAGGTTTCATTGAATTAAACTTCACCCTGTCTTGTGAAAATAAACTACACGTAATTGTAATGATGCTTATATAAATTTTTCATTGACTGCCTTGATTTTTAAGTCATGTTTAAATTTTGTCTTGATTGGTACACCGTTATCTCGTATCAAAAGCTCTCACACCACCTAACTCACAAATAAGTGAACACGGAGGTGTATTTCTGAAGGAAAATCATAAAACTTCCCTCCCGCCCCGAGCTTGATTATGATTTGCCAATGTTTCCTGACACTAACGCCCTTCGTGGTGTGAAAGCAGATGGAGGTTTTTACTTATTTTTA
Source organism: Athripsodes cinereus (assembly GCA_947579605.1). Classification (NCBI taxonomy): domain Eukaryota; kingdom Metazoa; phylum Arthropoda; class Insecta; order Trichoptera; family Leptoceridae; genus Athripsodes; species Athripsodes cinereus. Next base: position 21,666,798 of record OX388313.1, on the reverse strand, counting down.
TCTCTTATGCTAAATGTAATCGATGGGTAACATTTCACTATGAAAAGATGTTCCACAAGACACACACACAATGTGGGGATCTGGAATACCTATTAACAAAATGATCAAGGATCTCCCGTCTTCACATCAGCTGTAAAAGCTTTTGGCTATTAATGAACGTACTTGCTTTATTTTTAGAATATTTTTAAAATTTTAAAGATATGAAAGGCTAATACAAGTTGAAATCCATGGCGAGTGTTGTACGTTTAATGAAAATTAATAAATTGAGATGAAACTTATGGTCATGCTGAGAGAATGTATGGTGAAAAAATGATAGAAATAATTTTAAATATTTCTCCGAATGAGAGTGCAATTGAAAACCTGGCTGTCACAGATCCTTGTGAATTGATTTTGTGGTTCTAGAAAATATTTTCAAGGGTAGATATCATTTTGAATGTTTTTTAAATATTCTACAATGCACATCCGTTACTTGATTTTTTCGTAACTGTTACATAGTTAATCCTTCTAAAATAACTGATATTGGTAGATATCATATCTAGAATAATAAAAAGATTCTTGATTATAATATAGAAACAATAGTATTGAAAGGGTCAAACATCTATCGTTCGATATATTGTATTCTACCTATACCATAAGGTTCTAAGCAGAAAGAATATTTTGATAGATAGATAAAAAATAGATACGATAATCAAGGGTCTGGAATCTTTTACATCAGATATAAAAAGCTTTTGATCATTAATGCACTTTAATTTTTTTATTTTTCGCTGATAATATTATCGCAGTTGAAATGTTAACAAAATCGTGTATTCCTTTTAACATTAAACTCGCATGAACTTAGAATAGAGTATAGAAAATAATTTGAAGATATCAAGCATTGAATGTTTTCATATTCTAAATTAGATTCCTCACCACACCAACAAAATTTAACATTTTCAATACAGCGTGAGCTAATATGCCACCTATCCAGAATATTCTATTTTTTTATTGACACTGAGAACAGCACCTGTATGTTCATTGTATGGATTAAATCTGCTTGTTTCTCCGCAAGTGGAAGATGTCATGATGGTATAGATAGAGAGACAAATAAGGGGTAAATAGATGGAAATTTATATTGAGGATGACAAGTGAATATTTTTTGCTCTTGGCATTAAAACATTATGCATATGACATTAGTGAAACTAGTAGTTCACAGAGCAAGCATGATACTCGTATTTAATTGTGTTAAAAAAATATATCCATTTAAGTGTTTATAGTAATATGTCATTAGAAATAATGTATACAATGTCGAGATAATGAATAATAACAGTAATAATACATAATAATATATTTTATAATGTTTGTATATGTGTATGTATATGTATGTACTTATTATCATCTAGTATTTAATACTTACCACCAGAGGAGCGAGCATTCCGCTAATCCCCAAGTTATCATAAATTGTCACTTTATGACATCCGAAATGAGACCAGAGCTACATCGGTGTGGGGGATGGATGAGTGGGTGTGGGAGTGTGAGCAGTGGTGTGATATGGGGTGGGGGGACAGTAAGGTGGTGCGGAATGAATATTATAATACTAGCAATATTTACTCAATAATCCAACGTCTTTTCAGTAGGGCCTACTTACTTACACCGTCACATTATCTCCCACAAATGGGATAGCCAACATAATGGTTACATGTAATAAACATACAACTCATCCTTTATGTACCTATAAAAATAAAAGACATTCAAGATGGGCGGCACACCTCTTCGCTGAATAGATGGTTGTGATGGTTGATGGTTGAAGATGCATCTAAATCAGAATGGTTTACATTTATTTCATATTCGGCATGTACTTTAACGAAACAAGAGTAAAATATAAAATAATATTTTTTTTTGTTTTTTTCTGTTTTTTTTTTTAAAAAGATATATCTGGGTTTTTGTTATAAACCCAAATATAACTTTATACACCTTTCACAGTAAGCTAAAAGCTTGTGTCGTGAAAGGGGAGTTTGCCGGCACCTGGGATCGAACCCCGGACCCCTTGTTCACAAGACCGAGACTCTACCTCCAGGCTACCGACGAACTCAAAATATTTCATATAATGGGTCAAATTAAATTTTGAAGAATTAATGAACTTCGATATGTTTATTGAACCTAGTCAGATTCTAAACTAACTAGGTAGGTGTATAAAACATTCGCGTTCAGCAAAGTGAATAAAAAATGCTGGCGTTTTCTTGTTTTATATGTAATTGTTTATACTTGAATAATTTTAATAACTACAGAAAAATGCTAATAAATGAAACGTGAAACTTGTAAGTCATGAATAAATTACCATTTTTTTACGATTTTCAGTGGTATTAAAAAGAAAGTTTGTTAATAAGTTAATACAAATTTAAGCCTTATAAATCAGAATTCATAATTATAACATTTTTTAATACACAATAATCATCTCCTACAATATTAAAATCAATGTTGTAATTATCTACCTTCAGCAATATCTCGTATATAGGGAGGGAGCGCCTAAGGATCTTTTAAAGTTGAAGGATAAGATTTTGATTTGGGACATTTACACATTTTCTGTATTTTTCATAGTCTTGAAAAGCACGTATTTCATTATTGGTCATTGAAATATTTAACACCCAAATATAAATAGTGCCTACATGTTCTAACAACATTGAATTCTCATCCAGATTGCTCTTAATATATTGATTTGAATGATGAAAACTGACACACAAATGAAATAAAATTGATATTATAGTGCGGTAAGTGTGTCTTTAGAGAGTATGTCGTGATGTATAAGGGCTATGCACGGACATGATTCTATAATATTGTATCACGCCATACAAAGTCCAGTCTAGACTTAGTTCGGTGTGAATTCGCCTTAAATTTTCAAGGTTGTAAATTTTCTCAGTTCGTACCTATACATACTCTCTCACAGGTGAGGATTAAGGATATTTTCATTAAACTTACATAATTGTTTTATTTTAACTATTCATCATTCCTATATAATGTATATTTACCTTATATAATATGATTTTGTATTCAATCTATCCTATTTTTATTTTCACGATATCTATGGATGAAATACCATAATCTATATAATAATGATATGCAAGTCGTCTACTGATACCCCGTTTGTAGAAGATGCTCTGATTTAACAGATTAATAGATTATGCAACATTCAATACATTTTCAAAAATGTGCTTGTTTAACAACTCTTTAAAAAAAATATAACTAAAATTGTGTTGTGATGTAATTATTTTCATCTTGAATTAAACTTTTTATGCATTTACGATTATAAAAAAAATTATCATTATAAAAGTATTTATGGCATAATGTCAATTCTTTAATAAGACGTTTTTCCATGAGAAAATATGAAGAATTTTCTCCGATTCATAAGTTCATAAGTAGGTATTCAGGATGAAAACTTTATATGATCATAGCTGATACTGCAGGTTCGTAGTCTCATTTCAACAATTTTTTCAATACAGTCAAAGAAATCTTAATATATTTTAACAAACTAGGCCAGGACTTTATTCAAATTTCAATTATTTAATTTTTTATTCCATTTTTACTAACGCTACTTAAGTTTAAAAATAAATTGTTTTTTTTAATGAAGTGTAATACAGCTCAATATATCCAACTCACACTTATAATTCGTATTCAATCAATTTTTGATGGAAAAAATAATGACTCTTCAATACTTTCGCTTCCAGATGATCAGCCTCCCCCTCACATCACTCCCATTCGCCACCTTACAGTACAGTATAGTACAGGGCTCTGTACGGGGCTTAGTAGATGAGGAGACGCCTGTACTGTGCCATTGAAAACAATTACTTTTTCCCGAGCAGAAATGATGGATTAACAAACAACACCTGTCTTAAACGTAGGAAAATTATGCGGCTTCATATATTGCCAACCATTTTCTGATCACAACAGAAATAAACATACAAAGTAAACTTCTCCATGACAGTTTATATATAATAAGTTACAATAAATAATAAATAAATAAAGCTTTATTGGCATGAATATAATTATAATGTGTACATGTTTTTTGTTCCAATAAACTACCAAAAGGCGGGCTTATCGCATATGCGATTTCTTCCAGCCAACCCGATACAATCCATTGGATTGGTCTGCAACGAGTTTGGATTTTCTTCTCCATTCCTCCCTATTCTCACCCAGTCTTTTCAGCTCTACGTATGAGCCACAGTTCATGTCCCTCTTCAGTTGGTCAATATACGCATCTCTTGGTCGGCCTCTGCCATTTGTGCCCTCGGTCTTACCCTCCGCGGTGGCGATGAGTAGTCCTGGGTGCCTGATGTTGTGGCCAATCCAGTTCGTTGTTGGCTGATCCTCTTAAGAAGTTGCCTTTTTTTCGCCTACCCTGGTTAACACTTCTTCGTTTTCGACGTGATCCGACCAATGGATTTTCAGCATGCGTCTGTAGCATCACATCTCAAAGGCCGCCAACCGTCCGCGTTCACTCTTGCTGATGGTCCTGACAGTTTGTAATACATTATTATAAAAGTCTATATTATCTGTGATTTCTCATAACAAAAATATCGTGAATATTTTGTTAGTACTAAATAGTGTAAGAAATGTCAAGAGATCTGATTAAAAACGTAGAATTTTCTAAATTAGTCACTTTTTCACATTTTATTTATACTGCGTAATCATTAATTCAAAAGCCTGCTAACTTAACGACTAGGTGGATAGTTTTACACAACATTTAACTATCCTAGCGCCACAGAGCCAAAGGAAAAATTAAATTTCAACAATCGGGCTAGCTTCGATAAGGCAGAACTTTGAATGTTTGGCGCGTCATTATGATTCAACACATCGGCTTACAGATCAATTGAATGTCTGAATTTAATTATCAGCTAACTGGCCTAATGAACTAACATATTATATGAAGCATTCATTATTATTTTTCCTCTGCACATCGTAACAATAACTTCAATTTTACCTAATGTTGTGTACCCCTGTCCGTCTTTGTATCAACCATCTTTCAGTATGAGATGAAAATTAACGTTAAATTGACGAACAGAAAAGACTTTTTCAATTTTTATCGCGTTGTTATACTTGGCAGCTTGTTAATATTTAATAATAATAATGTATAAACAAACTTAACCACATTCTATAATATAATATCGACTCACCCCACATCCAACCAATAACGGCTCCCTTTCAAGCCTGACTTAATGTCAGAAAGAAAATTGACTTAATTCAAGGAGAAAATAAATTCAATTTTCTTAAATTTATTTAACATTATGACGTGTCATCTATCATTATTCCTCGCGTGAAGATGATGGCTTCACTCAACTTCTATCTTCTTTTATTTACTCGTTTTTATTTTTATTAAAGACTGCACCTCTATTCTACAGGTGATGATTATTCGCCTTTTACTCTACAGAGTGATAAAAATATTGCGTGTTTTTCGATAAATCTGTCTTCGATAAAGTTTAACGATATGAGAAGATTTCATTCAACGCAGTAAGTACAACCAAGTACCTACTTCATTAGAAAACAATATAGACAGCGTTTACCTTGAGAGGGTAGTAACGAGCTTCCTCCATTTCCCTTGACATTCCTAATAATAATGTCATAGGAACGTTATTTAAAAAGAAGATCGCTTTTGACATCTAAAAGTAAAAAAATTATGAGCCCATCATCATGTTCACATAAAAAGCATTAAATAGTAAATAATGTTTTGAACTTATGAAATAATTAATTATATAAATAGTTCGATCCCGTGGAGTTCCCAGTAAAGAAGAGGTCTCTTATTATTTTCTGTAAGTTTTCGAGTGTCCTGTAAAAGTCGTAAAAATCAAATTTAAGACATTTAACAATCAGCGTTGAGGTATGCCACCCGTCCTGAATGTGTTAACTTTAATTGGCTCGAATGTTGTTACTTGCATGTTTATAACATACGTTAGTCCGCTGGCTACTCCACTTGTATGCATGTGTGTAGGATGTTTAATTATAATAAAGTTAAAAACTGACGACCAAAATAATTTTTATTACTAGACGAGATATGTAAATTATTATCGATTTTTTTTATATAACCTGATATGAACAGCGCTAATAGAAGTATATGATTCCATCAATTAAACTATCTGCAAAGATCGTACCAGCACTCGTAATCTTCCCTCAGATGTCGATATAAATAAGGTAAAATAATAATAAGGAATGTTTCACACTCCATGGTGATCGTTCAATCATCCCTTATTAGTTAGCGGTGGTGGTGGTTGTGAGGCATCTCAGCCAATGGCAGAGACTATCGACGTGATGATGTGTTGGATCTCAAGAGGTCTGCTGTCTGGACGATGAATTACCTGGACATCACAGCTCTATACTAACTCTGATTGATTAAGGTCACAAAGTTATGTACCGAAATACCAACCAACATAATAATATGTAGCTACGTGCTACGTGAGACATAAGATGTGTGTGAATATAGTAGGTACTCAATTTCGTAGAAGGTGAAAATCTGTTTTTCTCAGATATTTTCATCGTGATTAATAAGTACCACGTATACATACTCAAATATTTCTTTATTTATGATTTCGTTTTTTTTAATAGGTATTATAAAATTCATTATGTGTATTATTTATTGTTTAGCTTTGAATAAAAGTTTAAAATATAGCTAATAGAATCGAATGATTTACTATAGGCTACACATTACATAAAATTCTAATAATTTGATTATATGTGCCAATCTATACCTATACTCGTATCAATCTACATTTTATAATAAAGCTGTTTTTTACTATTACAGAATGGAATCCTAAGGTTTAAAAAATTGAAAATATGTATCTACTAATTTCTTCCAGATTAAAAAAATTCACTTGGGACCACGATGAGTAAGTCGTCATTAGTACTTATTGATTCGAAAAAATTACAATTTTAGTAATTTTTTTATTGTTTTATAATAATCGTTACTTGATCACGTTTCGCTATACTCGTACATATGACTTTATGTAAATGATTTAAAAAAGAGGAAGGTTTATTTAAATCAAAATTATACTCTGTACCACCAAATAAATGGACACAAATGAAACATTGAGTAAGAATTTGATAATTGCGATAAAGTTTTTTCTTATATGAATAACTAATTACAGGTCGGAGAATATATTTCCTAAGGGAATATGTTTATTATTCTTACGCAAAAATAAAACAACATACCTTTCCTGTACATGTACAAAATAAAATCTTAGTTTGTTACTTCGCTACCGCTATTATCATTATTTGTGATAAGTATTGTAGGTATTACAATAATTAATTACAGTTGTTCTTCTCATTCAATCAATCAATCTTTAATTAAACAGTCAGCCAGATATCCATTAGATAACTATCATTCACATATAAATAATACAATATCTCATACATAGTACCTATGTGATTCTTATGATTCCCTGGTATTTTCGAATACAGATGTATCAGGAATATACATATGTATGAATGTGAGTACATATAATGATAATAATAGTATGTATGTTTTATTATTATTATTTATATCCCTGAGAGGTTCACGTTGAATGAGAAGGACGTAATGAATCAATCATCCCCCCGAGACAAATTCATATTATATCCTCTATAATGTATTAGTTCCTGATACATACTACCCATCCAACAATAAAATTGAAAATAATATGTCACTGTTATTTTATACGATTGTTTTGAATCATTTACAGTAACCGTAATCATGTAATGAAAATAACAGCTGTTATTTTTTTAACAAAAATGTTAATAAGAAAAAATTAAGACAAATACAAACCATTTTGATTGAACAGATTAAATTTTACTTTTTCCCTAAATATGTTGTAGTTCCTTCTAATAGTTTTGGAATAATTTGTATATCGTTTGGGAAGAGAGTGAAATTTAATCGCCTTTTCAAAATTATGTCAAAAGTCATGACTCGTTTAATTTCTGTCGAACAATTTACTCTACAAACTAAGTAATACCAACCTCAAAACTTTAATCTAACATGGATATGTAATTTTTATTAATTAATTAAATTATATTTATTTTAATAACTGTAATTAATTACGTTGATTTTATATGAAGAACCAATTGACAAATGTTTTAATCATATGGTTATTATATGCTCTTTTTTACGGGATCCCTTTTTACAATTATTTTTGTATTTTTTTTTAATAATAATATAACTCTATTCAATCAATATACCTGCACACAAAATCAAAGACAATACATCACCAATATGGATACGATAATGTTTCAGCAGCCTCACTAGGTTGCCCTGTATCGAATACCTGTGTAAAATAAAATAAAATAAATAAAAAAATAAAAATTACGCATCAAAATTAAGTACAAATTTCACCGTTCTTTTATTGTGATCCACAATATATACCTACATCTCATATAATGTTATTGTTCCTCTTGACGCAGGCAATCACTATCATCACATAATATTATATTGTTCGTCTTTTTCTAATTACTACCTTTACGTGTCAAAAACTTCGACGTTTTATTTATCGCTCTGTTTTCTGTCTGCGTTGTTTCAATGTTAATTATTATCATTCTTCATATTATATTTTATGTTATAATTTAAAATTACAATCATTCATATTTTATTTATTGAATGGCAGAATTAAAAAGGGGGAGGTGATGCGATGGATTAAAATTTCTTTACTCCACGTATCCAAACAGCTAGCCTTATAAGGCATGCATATTTTACTTGTTATGTACGTGTACGTGCTATCCATACAAAATTACATTGAATAAAATATACTTATGATATTAAAAAAAATCTGGATGATAACCTGATACTATAGCGTCTAGGATGGCACTCAATCTAGAGATCCAAAGTTTCAATCATACCGTTTGCCTGTTACGCCTTCATGGCATAAGCTTCGTGAATATTTTTTAAGATGGTAATGGTCTCTTTCCCACTAATGTTGAAGTATCAAACATCCTCTATACCCAAAAAGCCATAAAAGGACTTCACTGTGTCGGTGTTTAGGTAGTAGAATTCCATATCGAAATAAACAAAACAAGCGTTTTATTCTACTAATGATTTAATTTGTGAGAGAGACGTTTTTCGTCTTATAAGGACATTGTCAATCCAGATTGACAATGTCCAGATTGACAATGTCCTCATAAGACGAAAGACGTCTCTCTCACAAATTAAATCATTAGTAGAATAAAACGCTTGTTTTGTTTATTTCCATAAAAGGACCTTAACAATAACAATGAATATCCTTCAAATCTGCAACAAAAAATATACCTATTATGTAGGTACCTTTATAAATATATGTATCTTTCAGAACATAAAATTAACAATTTGCTTGATTTTATTGGAACTAACAATGTGGTAATCACGAAACATTTAAGTGGTGTAGTACATAGAAACTAATACTAAATATGAAAAAAAAAACTATGGTGATCGGTCCAAAGAGGTGTATTTCTAACACATGCACCATCAATATAATATTCTGAATTGACACTTACTTACTTTTATAAATGCATCTATAACAAGTAATTCGAGGAAGATATGAATGAACGTATCTTTTTGAACTAACGCTCTTCTAAAACTGGTTGATATGAAATTATATTGATCTCAAAATTTCTCTTTTGAATATCCAGTCTATATTAAATGTCATTGTTTAAAATTACCGTTGACATCAACCTATTATTGTTGTTACCACAATTCTTGATGCTTTAAAAAACAAAAGTTTTAGATACGTTGTAAATACTATTTGTAAATGACTTTCTAATTACTCAAAAAATACATCATTATTATAATATTAAATACCTGTATTAGTTTTCATATTATTATGTTATTTATCTCAAACAATTAATCGCCAACACATTTATCCGAGAACAATCGAATCATTAAACCAAACCAATTCAACAAAATTATTCTATACAATATATCCATTACAGTAGAAACTCGATTATACGGACGCGTATTTGTAAAAATCCGGTTTTAAATGCAGCAACCATTAGAACCCAATAATGTGTTAACATATTGCACGGATTATAGTCTTACCACAAACTTGTACATATTAATCATGTATTTTATCAACCATGTATGATATTATTTAAAATAGTGTACACTGTTTATATTATTTATGTTATAAAATTCCCTCTTTTTTATAATACAACATTTAAATTTATATTTTTCATTATAATTCTTGCTATTGGTCCAATGATGTCTGTCTCATTAGAGACGCCTATTTAACGCTTGAATCTCACTGTCCTCGATCGTGTATTTAGGGGATGTGAAAAAAGGGTTAAATAAAATAAATAATAAAATAAAATAAACTTTATTGTGACAATAGACCAGTACATTGTACAAAAGGCGGGTTTATTGCCAAATGGCAATTTCTGCCAACCAACCTGATGTTTGAAAAAAAAAATAAGAAAAATAATAAAGTATGCCAGAACCATAAAAAAAAAATAAAAAAAAAATAATAAATAAATATACCCATACAAAAATAAAAATAAAAATAAATAAATAAATATATATATATATATATATATAATACATGCATAAAGTGGAATGGGGAAAGGGGGACAAGGAAGGGGATGGAATTATGATGGGTTATTGAGAGCAAGATAGTGATGTTTCAGTCTACTTTTGAAAATGGAAATTGAAGGAGCAAGTCTGATCAGTAAAGGCAAATCATTCCATAACCGAGCTGCATGTATAGTGAAGGAAGATGTGACAAAAGATGTTCGATGAGTGGGAATAGTTAACGTACCAAGTGCACCAGAACGAAGAGGCAAGCCATGAGATGCCAAAGGCGAGGGTTCAGTTTTATTGTTATCGAATTATTGTATCATCTTAAACTGTACTGTTTTGTCCGATAACAAATTGACACTATTGTAATGTGAAATTAAATATTATTATTGTTTTGTGAAAACCAAATTTTCTAAATAAATTTAAACGGCTGAATATTAGGTAACTAAATAATTTATCTTGATACTATCACGTGCCGGCCGGTGTGGCACGGAGGTAACGCTCTTGTCTTTGAGTCACGAGGTCCTGGGTTCGATTACCGGCCAGGGCAGAGTGAAGAATGACCTTTTTCAAATTGTCCTGGGTATATGTGTTGAATGCGTTGTATATGAGTGTATCGTCGCGTTAATACCCATAATACAAGATTCATCTGAGTTTGGGACTAGCTCGATTTGTGTGAATTGTCTATGTATGTTATGATGTAGTTTATATAATTATAATTATCCTTACCGTCACGTTATCTCCAACACGTGACGAATTCAGTTTACTAACTACACCTAGTACACATTCAAGTTGTCCTTTCCGTGCCAATAAAAAAATAATTGGGTAGCACTTGTCATCGCTTTTGGAATTTATGAATTTACAACTTATGATCTTTTCAACTAGTAGGTACATATATCAACACTATTTTTTTGCAAGCTGAAGTTTTTTTTCTTATATTTGATAAAGAAGTTACGCCCCGTTTGAAAAGATAAAAATGGTTAAATATGAATATTGCAGGTTCGTTACAAATATATACCACCTCATTTTTAATTTAAAAAAATATATATAAACAACCTCACGCTTGGCAACATTTTATTTTGAGAAAAGTATTGTGTCATAATCGAGTATTTCGCGATTAATTATACTCTACTGTATTTGATACCTGTCAATATCGTACATGATTATCAATTGATTTCACACTTGCCCTTAGATAATTTGTAATACAATATATTCTAGAACCTGTACCTGCATTATAAATAATTATTGAACGACTATTGAGTACCGATACTTAATATGCAGTGGGCTGATTTAGAAATAAGTTATTTGTCCGCCTTTGATGTGTTATCAAAAACATACCTAACACAGAGGCGATCTTAATTTACAGCGCACATTGTCACTGTCCAACGAATGTCGACCATCATGATATTTCGGATAATTTCCGATTAGTAATTTAGTTTAAATTAACATAATTTTGTGAAACGTTCTAAACTTACGTTAAGACGACGTAAGCCATACTTTTTTTATTCATCGTATTTTGTATTAAATTTTTATTTTATTTATTCAGTAAGGATCAGACAGTTGAATCAAATTAGTACAAACATTAAAAGACAACAATGAGCAAACCAATTAAGATCCCCTTCTTACCAATCTAATGGACATACATTTGAGACTTAAAATGTTAAAACACATCAAAATGTAAAAAATGTGAAAATGTAAGAAATGTATAAATTGTAAAAGTGTTAAAAAATGTAAAAAATTATAAAAACGTATAGAATGCAAAAAATGTAAAAAATGCTAAAAATCTAAAAAAGTATAAAATGCAAAAAATGTAAAAAAGCAAATAAATGCAAAAAATATAAAAACACATGAATATATATTAAAATACACAACCCACCAAAGTCCACTAATCTAATCCCCAAAAGTAGCGTTTACCATTAAATATAAAGTATAATTAGAAAAGTTCATCGCACCAAGTGCCTACTTTGATATTTACTGCAGATTTTTTTGAAAAATATCTCCTATTCATCTAAACTCAAAACTCTTGTGATACACTTTATATATTATTTGTATCCATTGCTTGAAGGCATAATAAGAATGAGAACCCCACCTGTATACGTACACATTATATCTATGTCATTCATAATTATATTTATGATTTTACATGTAAGTATTCTTGATTTTTGTTAATCGTATATCGTGTCCTAAGAATAGAGACAGTTATTAATGTTTTTATATTCACGTTCAAATAATAGATAATATATTACAATATATTTTTCTCTTAATCGACACAGATAGTCACACATCATGTTCGTGCACGACGATAATCATTGCATGTACAACATAATATTGATCACACATTACTTTTGTCTATTGTATTTTGAAATTGATTTATTGTCTATGGACAATTTATTTGACGCCATATTGAAGATATATCATACGTATTTTGATTTCGTAATGTCTGCGGATGATTTCAAGCAGTCTTATTAAGTTTCATGTTTATGTCAGGTGTCATATATATTTTTTAATATGCACGCAATTTTGACTTGAAATTATTAATTATACTCGTATATGGAATTTGGTAATAAATCATTGAGGTATAAAAAATGGAATTTATATTCAATTTTCTGATAGTGGTCACGCAAATCTTATGAAAACGTTGATCTTTGGTATACCATTTGAAAAATTACTTCTACCCAAAACCGTAAATTTTACTTATATTTACACATTCAATATTGACAGTTGCTACGAATCTTTGTAAGAATGAGAACCACCTTATGTTTAAAAGATAGTGTTGCGGTATATCCCATTCTAAAGTCATTCAATCATTTAATGCTGCACAAGGTTTCATGAATGAGGTCACTCATAAACCTTTAATTGAATAAAATTGGGTGATTTTCTTTCTAGTTCCCAAATAAAAAATTAGTGCATATTGAGAAAAATAGACGAATATAATGTAACAATTGTATAAATTCGCAGGTACAGTAGAACCAAAAAAGTTTGTGAAGTAAAATGAACTTAAGGGTACGCTATACCGCCAGAATATTTTCGTAATGGGCTGTACTACAGATTTCTCCCTCCGCGCGGTCTTCATCGTCCCTTTCCCCGCAGTTGTTTCCCTGCTAGGATGCAAAATCAAATAAACAGAAATCATATTGAAATCCCGTAAGAATACGTCGTAGATTAGTTATTGCGAATAGGCTATACATCTTTCTCTCTTGCACCGTGCCACACTTCATGGTATCGCATTATTTTACAACTTAGTCAGTAATAACAATAGATATAGGTAAGTAGACTACTTACATAACAATAGGCCTTTATTGAATGATTCTATTCAAAATAATATAAGATAGGCATCAACATTAATATAATCTTTACATTATCTACCTAATCAGGATAATATTGTTATTGAAAAACATTGACTCTTTGACGCTGAGAAAATATTATATCCATCATTATCTCAAAACAGGTTGAAATCACAATTTGGTTTACCTTTGCAAAATTATTTAAATTTACAAGTAGGTATATTATAATCATTATACAATATTGTAGTACCTTTTCCTGCTGTATGGTTTAGAATAATAATAATAAACCGGGTAATAATAATACCGGGCTAGTTGGAAGACATAACTGTTATTTTGAGGACACTTTTTTTATGTAATATTGTAACCAATGTACAGTGAAGAATAAAATAAATAAATAAAAATAAACTTTATTGCAGATTAAGGAGCATACATTCAAGTTATAAAACAATGTGATACATATAAATGATACTGCGCAATGGGCGAGTACCTAATTAATTAAGAGAATACACAATTTATAAATAATTCACAATTTTTATTAAGCGTAGCACCCGGTAATGAACAAAATAACTAGACAAGTCATTCAAGATGGGTGTAATATAGGTAAGGTATAAAATCAAAAATTTAATTTAAAATAATAATAAATAAAATTGAAATAAAAAACTGTTATTTTCACTCATCAAAAATTATCTTTATTGTCTTTTACGTGAGTTATTCGAAATGATGTCTTTGATGCAACTCGAAAATTTACAGAATAGAGTGGGAGACCTATTTTTACAGGACACTCCACGGGGTTTTCTAAATTTCTAATTTTAGTATTGTCACAGAGAGGATGACCTGTATGTTTACAAGTACTTAGTACCATTAGTAGGTAAGTAAGAAATCTTTTATGATTGTTTATGGTCAGGTTTTGTTGCTCCCGTGAAGTCCCCAGTAAAGAATTGGTCTCCCACTGATTTCTGTTAGTTTTCGGGCGTCCAATGTAAGAAAGGTATTTATATTACATTTTGTTTAAGACATTTAACATCTTCAGTTCAGTAATGAGGTATGCCACCCATCTTGAATGTCTTTAATTTTATTGGCTCAAACAGTCCTCCGTTGTCCAACTTGCATATTTATTATGTCAGTTGGTTCGCTAGCTACCCTACTTATGTATAGGAAACATCGTAATTGTATGAATGAATGAATGAATTTAGTTTCTTTCTTGAGGGCTATAAATTATAACGTGTGAAATATTTGACCTAAGCTAGGTAGGTATAAAAAATTGTTCTTCAATTACTTCGGCTTTTACTGCATACCTCTTGTAATAGTAGGTATTGCATTTGGCCTACTGGTTACCTTGTGAAAGATATCCTACAATAATTATGGTGGAGACATAGTAAAAAATCTGGGGGTATTTGTTATGAAACGAAAAAATATCACATAAATATTTTAGTCCGTTCGTTTTGCACGTCATTATGTATGTATGTTTATATAATATTTTCAATAGACACAATAATTAGACAAGATTGAGGAAATATAATAATCAATGTCTCATTGGATGGGTATTTTTTTAGTCTAAAATTTTTATACATATCTTATTTCTAGACAGATATAATACAGTTTATAACCAGACTACCATGTAATATTATATTGTAAACAACACTTTATATATATCAGGATAATATTTGTAAAATGGTGTTGCCGGTTTCAAGAGAAAAAATTACTACTACTACTACTATACCATCACGGCATATCCCACAAGTGGGGTAGCCAGCAGATCAGCTGCATGTAAGAAACATGCAAACTGTCCTTGAAAAAATACTTTTATTTATTATTCGTAAGTGTTTATTTGTCCATTTTATGTTCATTTCTAGAGTGAAGCCGGGCTAACAACTTGTAAGTAGGAACTTGAACAATATTATTATTTTGAAAACTTTCTAAATTTTGATACCTGCTTTTAGGGACAATCTTAATTTTGCAGTCTTTATGTCGAGTATTTGTTTATTACAAAAGCTTTTGTCTATTATTGTGTACCTATTACCTACTCGCAACTATTATGAATAGATATTATACCTATTATAGTAGCATTGTGTTTGTGTATACCGACTTACTTAAAAATTGGTCTCCCACTCTTTTGCATAAGTTTTCGAGTGTCCTGTAAAAAGCAGGTGTTTGAAAATATAGACATTTTACATTCTAATTTCAGCGATGAGGTTTGTTACCCATATTGAATGTCTTAATTATATTTTGGCACGGAGAAAACTGCTTGCATGTTTATTATTACACATATGTGGTAGAGGATATATACTGAAAGAAAGGGTGTGAGGAAACGCGGGCGTCTGAGAACCACGTGACTTGAAAAGGAACCGACGTGCGTGTATGAGAAACTGTATGAATGTGGAGGAAGCGAAGGAAGTGTGTAAAGATAGATCTGTTCGGCGTTCCGTTCTCTCTGCCTACCCCACTTGGGACACGGCGTGAGGGTATAGTATAGCAGAAAGGATGGAACACCAGACCAACCTATTCTTGCACACTTCTTTGCACAATTCCTTCTACTATGGAATATAAGTGAGCTCGTGTTGTTTGTGTTCGAAAAGAGATAAAAAAAGTCATGAAGGGGCCTATATCTTGATCTGTGTAGTGCTGTAATGTAATTTTCGAGTGATTTGTATAAAGCAGGTATTCGTTAAACATTCCTACTTATGAGAGTGTAGTAAACATTACGTATAAGGCATTTCTAAATGTGTAAAAGGCAGGTGTTCGAAAAAATTAAGACATTTTACATTTTAAATTCTGCGATGAGATTAGACACTTATATTGAATGTCTCGGTTGTCTATCGGCACGGAGAGGACAGCTTGCATGTTTATAACATGCAGCTGGTCTGCTGGCTACCCCACTTGTGGGATATACCGTGATGGTATAGTATAGTGTATGGTAAGTATTTATAAATGGCACGAAGAGGATAAATTGTATGTTTATTCCATTTAGTCAATTCATTTCTCGACTAGAAGGAGATTTATTGATTTATGACTCATAAGACTTATAGGTAGACATCAGATACAGTACGTACACCTAATGTTATGATATAATTTGGTTGCGAATTATATGCACAAAAAAATGTGCATTTATGTATACATTTCGATATAATTATGAAAGATAATTTCACAGGAATTAATTTGATAGTTAATGCTTAGAATACAAATGACGACTTAAAATATTATTTAGTACCGTTTACAAAACAGCTGACTATCATCTCATAAGATTCTTCTTAACAATGTAATTCTTATTCAATAATTTATACATAAAGATATGCGATACGTCCACCTCTCTCGACATTCAACTCAGTACTAACATTTATAGACACACCCCTAGGGCAGGGCTAATTTGTATTTGAATTCTATTGAAAGTCCGGTGGGCGAAAAACGAGATTTTTATGCATACAAGTTTTTAGATATTTGAAGAAGAAAATTACATAAACTAAAGTTAGGTTAACAATGATATTTGAGATATTTATATACCGAATTACTCAAAGAAAAAAATGAATCTCTCCGACAAAGAGAACTTGAGATCTGATGCGTATAAATATTAGTTAAGCTTATTTTCTATATTTTTTTCTGAAAAACTGGTATAACTTATCAAAACGTCTTCGCAATGAAAAGGTAGATAAAATATTGAACTATATTATATATTTTTTTTATGAACGCACCATGAAAGGTATACGTATTTTAGTAGCTGAAAAACATCGAAAAAACGTTGAAATTGACGCTTTCGCTATCGGGGCCCCTTAAGTAAAAGGATTTTTGCATCAGTAGACGACTACGTTCAGGATGGCTTATTTCATTCTGTTATTTTATCCAAAATGGGTGCAATATCGGAATAATAGACAAATCTATTTCCCAATATAACTGTATTTCATAATATCTGACACATTTGAAATAAGCACATGTACCTAATTATATAGGAACGAACAAAACACATCCTTATAAATAAATAAAATAAATAAATAAATAAAAACTTTATTACACATAAATTAACATGTAAAGGGCGGATTTATCGCCTATTGGCGATTTCTGCCAATCAACCCAACTTTGACAAATAAGTGAAATATAAATATAAAAAAAACGTATAATGTACGTACGTATATATTATAGTTACGTACCTTATAGTTACGTACAAAATATTAACACTTATAATAATAATATTTCAAGCACTTGTAATAGGTACGCCTTGCTCCATTTCAAATCAGCTCAACACCTCATGACTGGTCGACAGAATCCATCCTATCAGTAACATCATACACATACATACTACAAAGATATGTACGTATGTATCTGTCCATTATTCATAATACATAGTCATAATTTTACCTGCACACAGATAAATAATACATTGTATTTAGATTTATAAATATATGGTATTGTGTGTATGTGTTTGTGTGTTGGTGTTTGTTGGTGTGAGATCGGTATGTGGACGATTATAATACTCGTAATAACGATTACCACACAATAGAACATATTATTATAAGCCTACATCAATCACCTGTCAAGACCTAAACTAATCCAATGTTGGGTTTACTACGGATGCGATCATCTTCATAGAAACATCGATGATTAAGAACAATATTATCATAATGTGCTTATTTTATTTTTTTGATGATGACTGAAATACGAACTCGATGCACTCATTTATTTGTTATATTTTATTCATAATATAATATTGTTTCTGAATTGAGTAAAGGTTTTCTTTTCTACCGTTTAAATATGCGCAGAATTTCTATATGGTGTATATGAGTTAATTTATATACAAAATGATGTCTCATTGAAGATAATACCTACTTGTACCTACATGATCGATGTTCATATTTTGTTTTTCGTTTTATTCATAAAGTACATCAACATAGTGTATTACATTCCATCGAGTACTTTGCCTTTTATTAATTATTGACTAAGCATTCCACCCAATATCGAGTGATATTACTACGCCATATGCATTAAAAAAATAACAACAAATAGGTATTAAAGGCATTTAAAAATATTATCATTTGGGTGCATCAAACTGAAAAATATTTTTGTCAGACAATCAGTACCTACCTTGTTTTAATAATGTAGATACCTATATGGTTTCTCGCATGTGAAGGTACTGCCTATCTCTCCCTCAAAGCGCATCATCGATGATTAATGATCAAGACATAATTTTTAAAGGGAATGATTGTCAACCCTCTAGAACACCAGGACTTAACCAATACACTAATATATATATAGCAATAATGTATTATGAGCAAGTTATACATAGATAATATAATAGGCTGCATATAATATGTATTATATTACACTATTAAAACATATAATGATGTAGATACATGTATAGAGCGTATAACGAATAATCGTATAGGCGGACTTTTAGAAATGGATCATTTGATTGGTTGATGCCATTATTAATATTATTATTATTAGTATCGTTGTTGTTGTTGTTGCTGTCTGTATGCTGCCCCGGGGGATGTAGAAGAGAAGACACGAAGTTAATGTTGTTATTTAATCATCTCTTTCAATGTTTGACATGTGAATTGATGATCCCTCTTTCGCTGTGCAACTATGATTTTACATATCATATTATTATTATGTATCTCATATATAATGTTATATATTATTATACTTATTGACTTGTGATGTGATGTAGGTACATAATATATTATATAGTAGTGTGTTATATATAATACTAGCTTATATAATATTATATGTTTTGTATAGTGCGATACACCTTTATGATGATGAATGATGCGTATGGTAGGTATACTATCATTGATGCAGTGTAGTAACGTGATTTTTCTTTAATATAAATTTGAAGTTTATACGTATAACATAAAATATGTCGTGAAAACGGAATAAGTCGATAGCAGGTTTGGAACCAGATATTCCTTGAATGATATAAAGGTTGCCTGAAAAAATTACTTCAGATTTTTTTTTCAAATATTATGTATGAGTAACTAACTTTTTCGTAAGTTCAAAAGATATACTATTATTAGATATACTATTGTCATCATCATCATCATCGCCCTCAACGCTCCTCTCGGGAGCACAGGGCAGAAACCAGCCTCCTCCATTCAGAGCGTCTCTGTGCCAATTGCGTCACCTCTTCCCACGACATTCCTTGCGCTCTGATATCGTTGTCATAGGAACGGTGTATTGTGAAAAGAGGGACGCCCGGGCCTACGGAACCCCTGCGGACGGAAGAACAGTGCTCTTTTTGGCCAACTATCATTGGGCATTCTCAAAACATGTCCCAGCCAGGACCATCGTCTCTTTTGTATTACGGAGATTACAGGTCTCTGCTGGGTGCGCCGGCGCACAGCATCATTTGTAACATGTTCATACCATCTGACATCCAAAATCCTTCTAAGACACTATTGTAGAGTTGATCAATTTTTTTATTAAAAGATATAGGTACCATTGTAAAGTTGTTAAATTTTGTTATTAAAAGATATACTATTGTAGAGTTGATCATATTTATTTTGATATTATATTTTAATTAACAACACAGTTAACTTTTCACTCAGATTTATTCAAATCTCGAGCGCTTTCGTCAATGTTGATATATTGACATATTGAAGAGAACTCTGAATGTCAATATATCAACATTGACGAAAGCTCTCGAGATTTGAATTAATCTAAGTAAAAAGTTAACTGTGTTGTTAATTAAAATATAATATCATCATAATGAATTTTCACTCTGAGAATGTACAAACCTTAGAATTATTTTATTTATTTTTATATATTTTTCATATCACAAAAAATAAGTTTTCACATGAGTCTTTCTTTCTTTAATTTACACTAATTTTTAGGATACAAGTAAACGGTAGGTGAGAAATGGGGATATTTGGAGAATGAGTGAATACGAATGGAATATTGTGGATAGAATGTGTGTCAACAAGTTGCGATCGTTTGGACATGTGCAGTAAACTTGATTTAAGTGTTAGTATAATTTGTCAGGTGAAAAATATTTGCATTTGTTTAAGATTTAAAAAGTCGGACTGTAAAATTGATTGCGTGTATCTTACAAATCTTATATATACATTCATCTTATTTTATACACATCGCTGTAAGATATGAAATTATTAAATGTTGATAGTTAATCATATTACGTAGCCCAGACAAGAATTGGTTTTGTACTATATAAAAAAATATATGCTTACTAATAAATATCCATGCAGTATTAATATATGGACAGATTGGTGAATTACTCAATCATATTGAAAGTATTTCTCTTATAAAACAATATGTACCAACATATTATTAAAGTGTATCTACATAATATATACAATAACTAACAATAACTCAATATGTAAAATTGCTAACACTTTTTTTTAATAAATATCCTCACATAAAACCATTATGTAAAGTTGGTAAGTACATCATTCATTTATTTCTACTACTACTACTACTATACCATTAAGGCATATCCCACTAGTTGGGTAGCAGATCACAGCTGCATGTAATAAACATGCAAGCTGTCTTCTCTGTGGCAACAAAAAATTAAGACATTCAGGATGGGTGGCAAACCTCATCGTTGAATTTGAGATGTCAAATGTCTTTATATTTTTTCGAACACCTGCCTCTTACAGGACACTCGAGAACTTACGGTGAAGAGTAGGAGACCTATTCTATACCGGGTGCTCCACGGGATTCATTTTTTTTCTTTATTTTTTTTTTGTAAAGAAAAAGCGAAAGAATTTTGTAAAAATATGCTTACCTACATAGCGTTCCGTTCTCTCTGGGGATCCCATTCGGGATATGGCGTGAGAGTATAGATAAATTTTGATATAATATATCACTACCAGCTTGAAAGTTATTTAACCTAATTGCTGGACAGTGGAAAAAATATAACACATTGTACCTACACCTAAGAAAATCACAAATTTAAAAGATATAAATATGTACATCGCAGGTAATTGAAAATACCATGAAACCAATTAATAGAAATATACCAGACTGCTTTCTTTTCAATATTTTTATATTTTATTTTCGTACATTTTACATTATTTACACACAACATACTTATACATACATATCTATATATAAATTGATTTCAATATTGAATTTCGGGTTACTCTTAAAGACTAAGGCCCGAAATTACAATCAGTAGCTTATCGTGGAGCTTTGGTGAGGAGGCTTAAAAGTTAAGTCGAGCTTACTGCTCACACGAGAATTTCAATCAATATTCGACTGCGACTTGACTAAGCCGCAAATATGGTTAAGTTGGTAGCCCTACTAGTTGTTTTATCGTGATTTTGTCTATGCATTAACCTCACATCTGTCATGTTAACGGCGACGCGCGCCATTTTTCGTGTTGTTGTTTTGATTTCGTAAATGCTCTTGGATTTTTTCGTTACCGACGAAATAGGGTCAGTAACGAAAAAATTCAAATAGAAGCGCAAATGAAGCAACCTTAGAAACAACAAACAAAAAGCGTAATGAAAGCGCGAACATATGACATTAATGTCAGTTTGTTCTTATTGTTACTAGTGGCGCCTCCTGGTGATGAAAAAAATAACTGAGTTTAAGCAAGCTTAACGTTGTTGAGGACACCCCCGGGTATTCCTTAACTTAAGGAGTAGGCTAAGCCGCAAATTCGTGCTAAGGAGACATTGTAATTCGCGTAATTTTGGAAAGCGAAGCTTTATGTGTTCCTTAAGGTTAAGGAGGATCTTAAGCCTGTATTGTAATTTTGGGCCTTAATTACCCCAACGGTACTACACAGTATAAATATATATAAATGAAACTCCTCCATTCAGAGTAATTTTGTACCAATTGAATCACATCTTCACATTGTCTATATCGTTATCATATGAACGGTATACTGTGAAAAAATGGTCTACGAGCTACACTACCATATTTTAATCAATGTATTACTTGAATGAATTTTAGTACAAGTAGTTACAATCACATATTTACCGATGTGGAATATAAATATACATTATAATTAATGGGACCCGCTGATAATCGAAACCTTAACTTAATTTTAAGCGATTGATTAATGCTTTAATTTATCTTATCGTATTAATCTCAAAATATTATTGTGCGTCTTATTATTGTATCTGCTGATACATCTGATTACATGTGTACCTACTTAATAATAACTGTCTTACTTTCTAAACTGTGTTAAACGAATACGTCCAGCGATTAGTAAAATTTCTCCTTGAAATGCGTATGTGGATGGATGGATATGGATACTCTTTTATCAATTATTGGTCGATAGTTTATGTCATTCCACATGTGCACGCCGGTGAATCAATGTGTATGAAAGAATATATAGTCATAATAGTCAACGAAGGGATGGGTTAACAATAAACCGTTTGTTTTTACCTTTGATTGTAATAATTAATTATTTATGTTGATTTAGTCTTATCTAATGACGGGACAGGTCGCCTGTTGGTTGTGATACATTACGATTGAAATAAAGGGGTAAACCAGGTGATTGTTTATTAGTAAATAAATTCGTAACATGCTTATCTTTATTATTATTTTTATGTGTTAGGTTAGATTAAATCTCTAGTCATGTAGATGTGTACTTGACTTTAGATATATTTATCCTGAATTTATTATTATTATTGTTAGATAGGCATGAAATATGGAAGGCATATGCAGGATGTATTAAGATGCATTCATCATGACAGCTGCACTCCTAACTATCATTACCTACTAAAGGCTATCGTAATAGCTTCCTGGGCTTATCAAAGCATGTCAAGATGTTGATAACTTTCCTTTTACAAATTTCATATTATATTTTTTATCTACCGATATAGAGATGAGAAAGATAACACAGAGGATCTACTGCTGCCACCATCCTCAGGCATGAGGAAAAGACAAGAGAGAGATACAGGGTCACTGTACATAATTATGTACTTATCCCTTTTAATTATTTCTTTTCTATTCTATTCTATCTTTAAATGCCATCCACTCGTCTACGAGTGATCAGGGCCTCCTGTTAATCAGTTCGTCTATATTTATTACATAGTTCTTAGTCTTTTTTTTAAATTAGATATACGTTTGCAATTCATTTCGGAAACTGAATTTTGTATTGATTAATGTTTTAACCACATTGTCCATTGCCAAAATTATGAATAATAAATGAAAGTTTCTACTTTATCCTGCGTTTGATTTTTTTGTTAGCCATCCAACCTTTACTTATCAAACATTACACTTTCTTAATTTTTGAAGTCCGAAAGTTTCTTTGACATACGATTACAAAATTTACAAATTACACACCCCCATTTGTAGACACATTGGTACTGAAGGTACTCGAAAAATAATCCCAATACCTTCATATAATAGATAGGTACCTACTATCACTGACAAATGACGAAGGCGGTACATTGTGACGTATACATTATAGATGGATGTAATATGTATGTACATAATAATATTATTAATATAGGTAAATATACTCTCTCCTACCCGCTGTTCAACCAATAATAATACCTACTACATATCACAATAATACATATATTTTTATTCCACGAACCATTGTTCGGGATTGCGACGATTAATCTTTTTCACTCGGTAAATAATTATGCGATTCGTCGGGTGATTTTTCTCCGAGTGACAGCGGGTACAACTTTATACATATTATTTTTATTATTAATACACTCATATACATACACATACAAATACATTTTATATCGAAAGTGAAGTTACAAAATGGTATAAGTCATAAAAAATTCTACGTGAAAAAAATACAAAATCTCTATAATGAAGTGAAAATTTGTGACAGTGGCCACTTTTATATTGCGTGTACATCGGTATCCTCGGACTTGTTTATCACCCAAACTCTTCATCTAGTGACTGGAGTTGTTTTGTAAGGACATGTTTTAAAACAATCTTCTGCTGCTAATCCCGAATATTGGAGGTACAAAAACGCAAAAAATGAATTACATATTGTTTGAATTTGCATAAGTTAGAATACCTACATATAAGGACAAGTGTATTGGAATTATTATGCTCAAAGTGAGTAAGTACTTTAAAATGTATTAGTAAATAAATAAGCAATAACTAGTATCAATTGTCGAAATTTCCACTTGGAAGTGCAACATAGTTATCATATTTTTACCGGAAGATTGGCGATTACTGGATCAGACAGACAGCCTTTTTTTAATTAAAAGTTCGGAAACGTGCACAACTCTATGTTGTTAGGTATACTTAATCGTAGGTACACTGTAATTTTTGATCATTATTTTGCTTACTCCACAAAAACAACACGATTTTGAATGATTTTAAAATAATATTAAAAAAATTATAAATAATGACTTGCACCATTATGGTAGGTATAGTATGCCTCCCGACATCATGTCAATGTGGTATGTGTGTGTATGCGTGTGTTTTACATGTTTAAGGCAGAATACATTAATCAAAATGATGATCGAGGCGTCCTATTGGACGGATCACCACGACGTATATACATCCATCTATCTATACATACACACAATATACACATCTACCCATTATACCTACTTTGTATATTTAGGTATTATGTTATGGATAGGTATCATGTGCAACAGGTTCCTAAGTCAATTATTTTACTTAACCCTCCCAGACCCAAGTCATTTTTTACCCGCTGTTTAAAACGGTTGCTGCTACAAATATAGGTAAGTATAGTACAGATAGACCCCAATCATATTATATATTATCTACTTGCATTATTGCATACTTATCGATGGTTACGGGTAGGTAGCTGACCAATTTTTTTTTTTAATAGGTAGGCACTCATTCCTATTGTAGTCTATAAAAATTGTCATGGCAAAATGTACTAGCACATTAATGGTAGATATTTATACAGAAAGTAAAACATGTTCAGTCAAGAGAAGTCTCTTAAGTAAAAACACTAAAATTTTGTATACAACGCAAGACTTGTTTTCTCAACCTCAAAATATTGTCACCTTCGTGAAAGAATTAAAAAAAACTGAAAACAAGAGTTCCTCAATTTCAGAAGATATCGTTACAGAAAAATAAAAATTATCGATACAAGAAAACAATCTTCATTGAAGAGAACTAATTGTCTCAACTCAAGGAAATATTTTTTACTTAAGATAATCTTTCCTTAAATTGTTAGAGATTATTCAAATTCTAACTTCAAGAAAATGAAATCGACTTGTTTTTTTGTGTAAATTATGTAAAATTTCAATGCGTAAGATTGAGTAATTTAACAATCAAATGTAACATACTATGATTCACTAACATAGGCAATTTTGCTTCCTCCAGGAATGTTAATTCTAGAGCTTATAACGTAACTGACAATAAATTATGGTTTACTTGTAATATAATTCATTTTTTATTAATTTATTTGAAAACAGACAGCCACATCAGACACGAATAATAAACAAACAGACACGTCAAATACAAATAATAAACAACAAAAAAAACTAAATTAGAAACAATGTTTATCTATATATGCACAGATTTCTGTCTACACCTCAAGGGAAGCGGTGTGATGGTGATGATGATGAAAATGATGTTCTTTTCCTTAAGAACGAGAAACTAGGTTTGACGAGATACATACATAAATGGACAGACAGGTACCTATATGTTAACTTCATTTTATTCTGTAAAATTATTGCACAAATTAATCCTAATGAACAATTGTTTGATATTCAAAGCACTCACTTCATTTTGAAACTTACATTGGTGTAATATGTAGGTACTTGTTTTACTTATTTACACTCTCATATACATAAATATTTGCATAGCTGTAGGGCATATCATAATCAAGTAATTTCTCATAATCAACCAATAGATTAATAAACAAAACCACACCATAGATGGTCTAATGATTATTTGCATTTATAATAATTTAAGATCTATACCTCGTACATTCGCAGACTTTTTAAACACATAAATTTTACACACAGACCTTGGATAATTTGAATAAGGACATTTTTTTTCATTTTGCTCTGGCTGAGAATCGAACCCAGGACTCAAAGGCAAGAGCGTTATCTCTGAACCACATCGTCCGTCAATATGTTTAAAACAGAACTTTGTGGATATATATGTTTTTTGATGTTTAGGTCCAGCAATGGATATTGAGGTCCAGTGTTTAGGTCCAGCAATGGATATAATCGTCCAAAATAAGAAAAAAAAAATTATAAATAAATTTATTTTTATCTCACGTCAAATTTCTTAATAAAATAGGTAAACGTATTTTGCGTTTTGAGTTATCGGCATTTATAATAATGTAAAATTAACGTACTCTTTTATATATATGTATAATTATTACAAATACCTATTTCCAATATTCATCTATAATAATATTATTATTAACATCATCTAATGAAATATGTGTATAAGTCATGCTTTTTTGTAGTAACAAAAAATATTAATTTGTGCCACAGGCCGAATATGGCCAAAGTCAGAGGGAAATGTTCGAAAATTACCATTAAATTAATTTTTTTCTAAAATATCAAAATCTGGAATATGCTAGAGCAATTGATATTGGGGACTCTCAGTTTTAATAATTAAAAACAAAATCGCATACTGACCGGTTTCAAGAAAACAAGCGATTCTGTTTTTTTTATCTCGTTTGCTTTCACGGTTTTAATCGTATAAAAAATTACTAAATAAGAACGAAAAATATTACAATAATTGATTCACACGGTTGTACATTATGATTTATTTATTTATTTCAGATAAAGCATTCAAAAATAAGTACCTAAATCAAAACTCACCTCATAAATACATTATATTCTCAATATTATTCTCTGTTATAATTAGGAGCACCATTCCAAATCCAAATAGGTAAGTTTTAGATAGATAATCTGGCCATGACATATCATCACATTTTTTATGCAAATTGCTTTGTTGATTTTGCTATGTAAATGATGATCTGCAAAAAGAATAAAATAAAGAGATAAATATACCTAAGCCCTTTTTGAGTTTTTTATAAAGTTGTCCATAAAACTAATAACGATTAAATTTTCGGGCTTTGGCTATTTTAGAATTTAGAATTGACCGATATTCGTTCCCAGCATACACTTTAAAATATGCCCCTTTATAATTTATAGCTATCAAGAATAATACCAACCGGTTAAAGAATAAATACAAAGTCTTACAAATATAAATGTAATAATTTATATCATTTCAATCCGAAAAGGTATGATGGTATAAGATAGACATATGATGTTAAATAATTAATGTGTTTTCGGTCATTTTTTTATTATTATTTATAACATATATTTTTTTGTTTAGAAATAAATAACGATTATGAATGTAGATATCTAGTAGGTATTATATTTGGTACATTGATGAATGTTCTCAATACAAAAAATATTATTTCTTCTTTAACAATAATCATACTATGTTTTTTTAGTATATATATTTCGGTATTCTTGTACCGAATGGGTTGGGACTTAGCGTATCGTATCGGACGTTGATTTCTTCAACAAAAGAAATACTTTATACTCGTTTGAATATTATTTTTGATTAGAAACACATTTTGATTAATTGATATTTTTTCTGAACGTATGTTGTATATTATTCATTTTTTAAGTTTAATATGGTAGTGGCAGTGTTATTGAATAACCAATCATTTCAAAACGAAGTTTTCTTTTAACAATAACTGCTGGTTGTTCAGACTCTGAGTGGATTCATTAATTAAAGACAAATTTTCTGTATAGGCATAATTTAATTTATTTTATGCAGACAAAACAACAATGAGCAATTTTAGTATCACTTTGAAATTATTTTGAGTTTCAAAGTAGATGAAAGTAAATAAAAAATACTTCTAGTATTGAAGTAGGTGAAATTTGTAATAGTATAGTATTTGTGAAATTAAAATTACTGGCAATCTCCCCTTTCACGACACAAGCTTTTAGCTTACTGTGAAAGATGTATAAGGTTGTATTTTGGTTTATAACAACACCCAGATACATCTTCTTTTTTTTTATAAAGATATATCTGGGTTTTGTTATAAACCCAAATACAACCTTATACACCTTTCACAGTAAGCTAAAAGCTTGTGTCGTGAAAGGGAAGTTTGCCGGCACCTGGGATCGAACCCCGGACCTCATGTTCATAAGGCCGAGACTCTACCTCCAGGCTACCGACGAACTCAAGAACTCAACTCGAATTATAAAACAAGCATCAAAACTATTGCTCCTCTGCCACCCACAGAAGTAACAAATACGCTAGATAAAATGGTAAGTTGGAAATCGCTAGAGGACTTGCTTCCTACTAATTAGGTTCTCTTAGCTGAGATAAACTCTGCTCTCCTCCTACAAAAAAATACTGGGTTCACCTTTCAGGACAACCGAAAACTTACATAAAAGAGTTGAAGAGCTATTCTTTCCATTCCAAATATTTGTAATACGTCGATTCCTTCGATCTCATTATGCTGTCAAGCAGGTACAGCATAGGTACATATGGTCATTGGTACATATTGATAAAATAATATTATAGGTTCATTCAGGTGTATAATATTGTATGCTGTAATATATTACAATATGATACATATGTCCATGTTATAAACAAACATAATTCTCACACCGTGAAGTGATTCACGTTTATGATTTGAAAGTTAAATGATTTTTCGCGTGTGAACACATCATCAATATTTTATACACATCCTCATATATCATTTTGTATTAAGAAGAATAACAATATATGTGTGATAATAATAATAATTATAAAGGAGCATTGAACTTTATTGCATTATTAAAGGTTTTATTTTAATATTTTATTTCTATTTTTAACAATACTGCCCCTTAATAGAATTATTTTCAACAACTAGGTATACTTGATTCATGATAACGTGAAGGTATTTTTATAAAAACCATTAGGTATACAAAAATATGGTAGTATAACAAAATGAAAATAAAAAGGATCCAAAATAGCTGCCAGTCACGCCTGTATGTTTGTTAATTTGTGAATAAATATTTCTATTTTTCGACTTACTAAATTCAAGACCTCCTCTTTAATTATTTTTTTGTTCAGAGTGAATGGGATTTGCATTTCGTCGATCAATCGGAAATGGAAGATTTTACGAAACAACTTCTATAAAAAAAGTGGAATTAGTTTTTGAAATATCCATCTTTCAGAGAAATATTGGGTCAATTTCGAACATAGTAAAATTTGATTAACCAAAATGCGGTTTTTGAAGGGTAGATTTTGTTCGTTCGATATCCATGTTAAATTATTTTTCATTCGTTATCACATCCCTCGAGGCTAACTTTCTTCATCCACCGATGCAACACGTCTTCAGTATTGATGACATTACATCCTCAACATTTGTCTAGTGTTGCAAGCTTGACAGAGAGACCTTCAAGCATATCCTGTTAAATAAATATAACTACCACGTAATTACTTATATGTCCTTATATTATGATTATAATAAACATGTGATAAATAAAGTAATTCGTTGTGTCTTTTAGTAACGCTAAAATTTACTTTATGAAAACGGATAAGATGACTAGCAAATTGATTATATTATGTAGTCAGTCCGCCGGCTACCCCATCCACAATACTCCTCTTGCATCCACTTATGCTCCTAATATCATCATTTCTCATTCTATCTCGCAACGTTTCACAAACAACTCTCCTTAGCAATTGCATCTCCAGAACATTTATTTCACTTTCATCCCTCTTCAACCATGTCCAAGATTCGCTAGCATACATAATTGTCAGTACCAGAATTGCTGACAATAGGTAGAAGTGCACCGTTCATCGTAGCATTGATTATTTTTCTTCTTTCTTCTTTCTATATCATACATTATAAAACACTTTCAGTTTATTGCAAGAAAAGAGTATCGTGTAACTTTCAAAATGCTTTGTTTAGCTTCCAAGGAATACGACATATTTATACCGATAGATTGAAGATGTTTTGTAAATTTAACACATGAAACTTGTCATATGATTTATTTATTTATTTATTTTATTCTTTTTGCACATCATCATTATATAACAGTGTTAACAAAACATTACTAATTTAATATACTAGGACAATATGCAGTGGCGAGATTATCACTATGAAGTGATTTCTTCCATCTAGCTACGAAAATGCAACGTCCAATTAAGCTACCAGGCGAAAGCTTAATTGAACAAAGCACTCCTCGCGAAAAGGTAGGGGTGCGGGTTCAAGTCCCGTTTGGGGCACTACAGAATAAGGTGACGTTGTCTATTCTCTGCCTTATACGATAGTTTCATGTGTTAAATTTTGATATATAACCTCATACAATGGTTTATTGTAAAAATAACATCGATGAAGATGTTTTGTTTCAAATAAATAAAATTATATCAATAAAAAATACGTAAATTTTGACGGTTTTGCCCATAATATGATACCTATAATATTTTCATATTACAATGATGACTTTATTGCCTACTAAATTATTATACATTTATAAATTACAATACAATCGTGAAGAATGACTCTGTTTGTATCTGTATGGTGAGATGGCGGATTAAAACATCATAAGCCCACGAGCAGCACAAAATTATATTCTGACAGAATACTACGTGTTGATAAATTAATAATAGTGCGCTCAACGTTCCTCTTTACACTATATACATAATATTACAATAAATACTTGCCTCACTATGTTCACAGGTTTTCAATAAAGAGAATGATCGACCAAACCGACCTGTGTATCTACAATTTTCTAATATTTAGTATTTTTCAAATAAATATTCAGCAAATAAATTGTGCCACGAAATTAAGAAGGTTTAGAATTGGCTTCATTTCTAATATCAAAGAATATTATCTAATATATACTGTTATAAATATAAGAGGCAACGGAATCATTTCAGAGCGCAGCATGTTCCAAGAACAGATCAGAAACCTATGTATGTGGTTCCCTTCACTTTGTTAAGTCCTATTGTTTACGATAACATTTGTCTCTTTAAAGTCTCTTGCATCATTTAGAGGTCAGTAGTCATTATTCTCATTTAGATTTTTAAGGTGATCCGTACATGAAATGTGGCTATTAATTTTTAATGTTGTCGCTGACAATTCATCAAAACCTATTTTTTCATGTCATCATTCCAAAATATTATAATTTTCCCCTTTGCTCAATATTAATGTGAATACAACATACGCTTATGGTAATAACTAATCGCTCTTACCAACGGATTTAGAAGAATACAAACAAACATGAAGATAATATATTATGTATTTTCAATCCCCAGTAATTAAAGACTTCCTATTCTCTTTTTGTAAATTTTCGAGTGTCTTGTTAAAGCCATGTTCTCATGAAACGTCACGAATAAGACAATTAACGTCTACAATTCTGCAATAGGGCATGCCTCCCATTCCAAATATGTCTTATTTTTTATTGCTATGTTTATTTTATGCAGTTAATCTGCTGGCTACCTCGTTAATTAATTTATTTATTTACTTCTTAACTGTACATTGGTTACAATATTTCAAATCAATACAAAGTATCATAAAAATAACAGTTATACAATTCAATGTACAGAAGGCGAATTTATTGCTAGAATGCGATGTCTTCCAACTAACTCGGTCTTCGTTTATGGTATATGCTGTGATAGTTTAGTAGTACAATTCTACTATAAAATACCTTCATTATTTAAGTAAATACATAGGTATTAGTAGATAATTCTTGTTTACAGGTATTATGAGAGCGTGAAAGTAAACTTATCTATTCAATGTATTTTTTTAACATCTTATAAAATAATTTCATAGTTATAGTTCAACAAAACTTTAATTTTCCACTCAATACGTTTCCGGTGATCCTGAAAGACCTTCATTAACAATTTACTGTTCCTATGACAACGATATTATACCGTAAATAATAACCTGCAAAGAGTCATTACTCCTGAACATAATATAAAGGGTAGTAGCTTATTAGAAGGCACAGAGGTAACTTAGTAACATTAGATAGAAAAGAATATTTTATGCAGATATTAAAATATAATTTTCATGAAACTCACTTTTTCATATGTATATATTTATTCAACAATATATAGAGTTCGTCGGTAGGTCGAGGTAGAGTCTCGACCTCGTGAACAAGGGGTCCGTGGTTCGATCCCAAATGCCGGCAAACTCCCCTTTCACGACGCAAGCTTTTAGCTTACTTTGAAAGGTGTATAAGGTTGTATTTGGGTTTATAACAAAACCCATATATATTTTATTAAAAAAAATATATCTATTAGTATTAACAGGAATGTTTTAGTAGAGTAGCCAGTGAACCAACTGTATATTATGAGCAAACAGGTCTTCCTCTATGTGCCATAAAAAAGAATACAACCATTATAACTACGTCCCACTAAAGCTTTATTGGACACGAAGATAAAAGTTGGTATTATATTAATTTAGAAAACCATTTTTATCTTATCATATGGGACAAATTGTAAAATTGAGTAGGGACATAAGAACTCGAAGCGATTAACAAACTAATACTTTAATGGTGACAATGTATGTAAGTACGGATTGCTTGGAAATTTTCGTCACCTTCACACTCACATCTCACAGCGTCCATTTCGTCTGGGTGATACTTGTTCACGTGAGAATGAACCCATTCTCCCACCCCCACTTGCTGTGACTCCCACACTACCTACCCTAGGTCATAGTGGAGTGGATCAGGTGAAAATTTTGCCCTTGAAGAAACAAATAATAAGTGTGTTTCGTAATTTTCTATGTATGAAAAACATATTAATAGTCGAACCCTCCCTCACTCCTGGATGTTACAGGAATGTTAGCTCCTATGTCATCCATATTCTTCTTGCAACTTCTTTCTAAGAAATGAATGAAAGTTCACCTGAAAGATACCCTTTGACAAAATACTCACTAAAATTAAATAAATCCGAAATGTCCCCTAACTCTGCAGTTTAACAATCTATTGAAGAGATACCCACCTCTCATCCGAATATCTCAGGACTTCTATTTATCTGCACATTCAAACCAAAATTGTCTTTGGAGTGGGCCTTTGAATAGGCCTGAAGAACCAGCTTACCAAAACTTCCGTCGTGAGAATCTTTCATACTACTACTCTCTCTTTTTTTTCAATATCCGTTTTTGGAGGTAATAATTAAAAAATAATATAAATGAAAACTAAAAAGAAACAAAAGCAGGCCAATAATTCCATTAAATAGATAATAAATATGAATAACAAAACACATTAAGGGTTGCACCCACCCTCCCTCACCCATGGATGTTGCAGGAATGTCAATTCCCATGTCATCCATACTCTTCATGCAAATTCTTCTCAAGGAAGGGCTCAAGGTTCGCCTGAAGGGCTATCCCCGACAAAATCCTCCCCAAAATTAAATACAACCGTTAATGTCCACCGACTCCATTATTTACAAAAGAACTTAAAATTAACTTACAGTTACGTATTTACTACGTACTAGTTGTTAGCCTAAATTATACAAAATATCTTAAGACTAGATTGAAGTTCTTAAAACTAGTTGCATTTCATAGCCACAATCAATTACACAAGCAGTTTCTTCTAAGCGTAGTGTATAATATGTTTAGTATATCTGTAATCATAAAAGAAATTGATCATTACATGCACAACACACACAACAAATGTAAGTGGTAGGAAAATCACAAGTTAGGATCCAGTCATTCTCTCTTTCTGTGTTTGGAAGCCGGTTGCATTAAGCGATTGATCCTGATGCGTAACAAAAAGCGATGATGAATAACAAAACAGTAATTAAATCATAAATTTACTAAACATGTTAATTAAAATAGAAAACAGAGAAAAAAGAAGGACTTACCTTATATTACAGTCGGCCAGAAAGGTGATCACATTTGTTTTTATTTTCTTAATTCCTAGTAGTTCTTAGACAATATTTCATAGCAAATACCTATAGAGTTTTATAGACTTTTACATAACCTGTGGAGTTGCTAATAATTTTTCCCAAAAAAAGATCTGATTGAAATAAAATGTGTCGTACGAAAAGCTCCCTGCAATATAGCTAGTACCTATCATACCGTAGAGTTCCATGAAAGAAGTATGTATTAAACCAAAAAGGTAAATCAGATTTTTAACAAAATATATAATAAAATAACTAATTGCTTAGGATGTTTTTTTTTTCATTAAATTGTCGTGTTGTAAAAAATATACAATATTTTGCCCCATTTTTTATTGCACTCTAAGCACAGTATTCCTTGTCAATCCTCGCACCTGTCCGCGTTCACTATTATGTCCTTTCAGACGGACAGACGTCTAGAAAAGGCGCGGAGCAGGGGTGTCGGGTGCCCTTCCTCCAGGGACGGGACGAGGAAGAAGACAGGGCAGGGTGTGGATCGATGCGGAGCACTACTCGTTATTCGGACATCACCCCGAGATTCTTTGACGATGAAGATATTATTACTATGCCCCTGTCTGCATTGCACTGACATCTATTGACACGTGCCATAAGTTTACATTACACCTTACATGTATGTACATACTACTTAGTGAATGCTTTATACTAAATACTAACAACACCACCTACGTATCATATCATACTAAGTAGGTATATGAAATTCTTATATTAAGTTCTGTTTTGTCTTGTGTTGCTACCTCCATCAAATCAATACGTGATGTACTTTATTTCAGTATTAGCTTTCTTGAAATTAGACCTGATTATTATTTTTCGTACACGTTTAAATTTTCAGGGAACTAACTCGTGAATATACCTTCTACACACCCATGTTAAACAATCTGATATACCTATCCATATTTACCAGTGATGTGTGGTGAACGCATAATAAAGTGTGAATAAATACATTAAGTAATGGATATAATATCTCATTTGAAATAAATTACAAAAAAACACATGGATGATTTAAGAAATTTGAATGATTAAAAAAATAGACATCGATAAAAAATAACGTGAAATCATTTCGTAATAGAATGAACATTAAAACTCTACAAATTAGAAATACAAACAACATATCTAATAAACAGTTGAATTTGAACTTAAAAATTAACTTACAATCAATGGTTTAATTTTTTTTTATTATTATTGTTTAATTGCTGTGTTCGTTTTAACGAGTATTATGTATGTAGTGACTTGTTTGCTGTTACTCAGTAGGTGATAGAAGAGCTTTCTGAGCAAGAAATATATTTTAAAATATTTAATTCTCGTTATGTTTCTACAATGTAATCCTATTGAACCTCTCTCGTGTGTAAGTTATTACACGGTTCTTGACAAGAAATAATATGATTATCTAAGTAAACAAATAAGGAACTAAATCTTCCCTCGACTATGATAATAATATATAAAGCCTGATACGCAGTACATTTCTCATTCTCCGAGAAGTATAATAAGTTGTTATAAAGGGTCCGATTATACAATAATAATGCAGAACAGTAAATTACAAACAAATTGCATTTTGCACGTCTGCAGTTATTATTAAGTAAGTTGAGTTCAGTGGTGCAGTTGCGTGAGCGAATGCATTATATCACTCGAAACATCACTCGTCTTGGTTCTCTCTCTCTCCTCCTACACAATCACCCAGTTCTACTCCACTTTTACTAGCTAAGAATATGTAATACCTATCATCTACCTACCTTCTGCAACCATAACTACTACCACACTACATTACTATTAGATACCCACCGTTACATCCTTCTTACCCTCACATTGCCCATATTGTTCTGGTTACCACTTAATTCACGATACATACGTAACAATATGTGGAAGAAAATTCTCTCCTACATACCTACACTATACAAAATAATATCCTGCCTGATAATGATATGTTTATACGCTCCTGCACTCATTGCTAGTATATATATTTATCTAACATGTGATGAGATTACTCTAAATACGTTTGTATTTTCTGTAGGTATTTTCCATCCTGAACAAAGTTTATAATATTGTTGTCACGGACGAAATGTTAGTAAATACTGTCGAAGGAATATTGTAACTTTGTTGTATAAACACGAAAGTTATTTCAGTAGAGCCTATTCAGAGACTTTAATTCTCAAAGTTCAGTCCTTCATTACGCACCATATATCAATCTTTAGAGCCTCTGTAGTCTCATTACCTGATGTCACTTAATTATTTCGTCCAAAAGTCACTTCATACATCTTAAAGCACGTTAGACCCTCGTGATGTTGGGTGTTACTAATTATTAGAAGTACATGACACAACTCCCCCGTCTTGAGGGAGGAACACAACAAGCTTACAAACTTTACTATACGCGTCTAACTTAACTTTATATTATGATACTACCTACTACCTGCGTCTACAATTAATTTAAGCTCTCATCATCAATCACGATCTTGTCTCTATCATCTCACACGCGGGGAGGGAACTCCTCGAAGCCTGAAACTTTGACGCTAGGCAAGGTAACGTTGAAAGATTTATTATCACCTTATCTACTTATCAGTTTAACTAACAAAGAACTTTGTTTTGCAGGTAAACACTTAACACCATGCTAGGGTTGCCACACGATGACGATGAAGATGATGACAATCATTTATGCATCAAATGCAATTCCACCATTATCGGACTGGACAATTATGTCAAGCATCGGAAAACAGTTTGTGCCAAAGAAGCTGATGTGTTTTTTCAATCACTTAATCTCCAATCAAGTCTTAAGAAACCTGTGCCTGTACAAGCTACTCCTGTTGCTACTAAGACAGGTGCTGGAGTTTTAACAAGGCGTACTGTGGCTGCTATGATCTCTGGTAGTAAAGACATACACCCATCTTCTAGTGCGGATTTATTTTTATCCCAAAAACGTGGTGAAGATTGGATTGGTGGTCAAAATATTCATGTCACTGATACAGATGATAATCAAACAAAACTAATAAAAGCTGTTGCTAGCATTTCCGGAAAGATTAAAAAGGATTTTACACAACCATCTTATTCTGTTTCTACTGAATATAATCACGATGATGACTCTAATGAAGAATCTGATGACTACGATGATTTTATGTATATGGAAACTGGTGGGAAATGCAAACCTCCAATAGTATCAACTGGAGGGAAATGGAAGCCTCAGTATATTAGACAAACTCCAAGCCCAAGACCTGATGCTGATCACCACGATGAATGGGAAGAAGAACACACGGGTGGCAAATGGAAAGTATTTCTGTCTCAACCTGTTGAATCTTTTAACAGAGGGAAATCTGAAATCCCGGAAATAGAAGAAGATGAAGTTGATGCATATATGCCTCCACCGGGACATACTAGAGGAAAATGGATTCCTGGAGCGAACAGTGAATACAAACAAGACCATAAAACACAAATTATGGATGTAACAGCATTCCACAAAGAAGGAGGCTCAATGCAGTTTTGGTGTGGACCCTGCAATAGGAAATTGAGTTCTCGTAAAAATTATGAAAAACATTTAGCGTCGACTCTTCATTTGAAAAAAACTCTCCCAGAAAAAGATTTAGAATACTCGGGAACCATGAAACTTGATCAGCAGATTGAATTAGGAAAGAGAGAAAGTAAACCATCCCATTACATGAATGAATCTATTTACTTAGTGACTAAACAGAAACAAAAACATGACGTTTCTGGTAAAACCGATAAAAATACATTAAGAAAAAAACGTCGGAAACGCAAAGTAGTTTGTGTATCATGCAAATCAAATGTGAAGTGTTCTCTTATGGGGAAACATTTAATTTCTCACTATCATTTTAGAAAAGCAAACACTACAGAAGCCGCATACAAAGTACAAATTCTTGACAATATTGAAAATATTGTACTTCAATCTCCATTTCAATGTAGTCCTTGTAAATTTTATTGCAATTGGGAGTCAGAGTTTCTAAAGCACTGGAAAACTAAAGAACATAAAGACGTAGCGAACAATATGGAAGGTCGATATTGGTGTTCAATGTGCAAATACGAAGAAGATGATCCTTCTGTATTTGAAGATCACCTAAATGGTAGAGATCATCAAGAATTCGTTGCAGCAATCAACAGATCCATGCCTGTTATCATAAGGAAAAAATCAGTTATAAAGTGCAATGTTTGCGACAAAGAATTCAAATACAACACCCAACTAAACCATCACGTTAAACAAAAATGTTTTGGAAATATCCAGTCTACCGCTTCTGATGAATACCAGGGCAGAATCAAATGTAACGTCTGCTCTTTTTCATGTAAATCCATTGTAAGTCTCTCTAGACATATGAACTCTGCTCATTGTGTGAAAAATTTTGTTTGTTCAAATTGTAATGAGGAATTTCCAAGTTCGGAAGAAGCAAAGGCTCACAGAAGAACGCAGAAGCATCAAATCAATAAACTGGAACACATGGTGAAGGAAGGAGCAGTAGAAAAAGATTTAACTAAATCTTGTCCACATTGTGATGCTTCACGTTTTCAGAACATCATCACGCTAAAGCGACACATTGAAGCCGAACACCAAGATAAGTTTTATAGGTAAATGAAGTTATTCTTTTAAACACATATATTCAGAACCAGTATTTTTGTTGACTTAGTATTTATTTATTACAACATAACGATTTACTTATGCTTTATAATAATATTTTGTTTCATACAGCTGTTTTAGATGCGGGATGAAGTTCCCCTTATCACAAGAAGTGACTTGGCACATAAGAAATGGCCAATGCAGTTTCAATAGTCCATCACCTGGCAATAATTTCAAATGGATTTGTAATTTTTGTCCATTTGTAACGGGTTCTTCGGCTGAATTTTGGTATCATAGTATGATGGTTCACGACGATAGCAAGCTGGTTGTAAACTTGGAAGAAAACACCGTCAAGTATTCTTGTCCAATGTGCCCAAAAGCTTTTAGTAAAGATTACTTTAGAACCCACCTCAAATTTCATACAGGAGAACGAGAGTTTCAATGCTTTCATTGCAATGCCAAGTTTTTCAGAAAATCTGCTCTCAAATATCATATCAAGCGAACTCATTCAACTTTTACTGGTCCTAAAACTTCAAGCAAAGAAAAAGGGCGGAAATCTTTCCTTTGCTCATTTTGTGGAGTCAACTTCACCAAAAAGTAAGTACTTATTATATTTTTTAAAGTTGATTGTTGGTTCTTGGTTTGATTTGATTGATTTGTTTTTCTAGGTTAAGAAACTGACGGTTCTTGGTTTGATTTGATTGATTTGTTTTTCTAGGTTAAGGAAATGCCTTTGTAAATATATTGTTAGTTTTATATTGTGAATCTATTTGCTTCTCTCGGCTAGAGGGACATCGAAGGAGTGTAGTCAAAAGATTCCACACATGGAGGTTTTTGGCATGGACAAAATATAGAATTCGGATAAATGGAAGTCCCCAGACTTCTGCGCTATCCGGGTGGTCGGTGGGTCTCCTTCAATGTATGACGGTTCTTGGTGGAAGTCTATATTAATAATTTATTAATAAAACAAGATATATAGTCGTCATCGAGTTCGTCGGTAGCCTGTAGGTAGAGTCTCGGTCTCGTGAACAAGGGGTCCATGGTTCGATACCAGGTGCCGGCAAACTCCCCTTTCACGACATAAGCTTTGAGTAGCTTACTGTGAAAGGTGTATAAGGTTGTATTTGGGTTTAAAACAAAACCCAGATATATCTTTTTTTTTTAAAAAATAGTTATTTCATTGTTGCCTTTATAAATTTGCGAATTGGTTTTCAAGAACTTTCAAATAATGTCAACAGTGGAATAACTATATAATAATAATAAAAGGTAGATATTTTTTTAAGATTCATTTTATGGAAAAACTGCCGCAAGGGCCAAATGTCTTGTTTTATTTAAAAAAATATTGTTTAGTGTTACATTTTAAAATGTTATGTTTGTCGTCATAAATACACGTCCGTGTATCGATTTGTTTTACATTATAGTCCTACTGGCACGATTCTCGAAATCCTTGTTGATACTTTACGTAAGATCTCTTAAAAGAGGTAAAAAAATTTAAAATGACTCATATAATAAGATAATGAAATTTCAATATTAATAATTCTATTCTATTCATTATGAGGCCATTCACTCGTTTGCGAGTAATTTAATTACTAAGAACTATAAAACGCCTTTAAACGCACTATATAGTGTACCTATTGTTTATAGTTACATATCCCAGGAGCTACTACTATTACTATACCATCACGGTATATTCCACAAGTGGGGTAGCCAGCAGAACAACTGCATATAATAAACATGCAAGCTGTCCTCTCCGTGCCAATATAAAATCAATACATTCAAGATGGGTGGCAAACCTCGAGGAGCTCCTTTCAAATAATTGGTCTCGCACTCTTTTCTATTAGTTTTCGAATATCCTGTAAAAGGCAGATATTCATAAAACATTACGTAT
This sequence comes from Athripsodes cinereus, assembly GCA_947579605.1. Taxonomy (NCBI): domain Eukaryota; kingdom Metazoa; phylum Arthropoda; class Insecta; order Trichoptera; family Leptoceridae; genus Athripsodes; species Athripsodes cinereus. Next base: position 21,625,855 of record OX388313.1, on the reverse strand, counting down.
AAGACATATTAAAAACATATAACATATTCAGTTCAGCGATCCTGGATATCTTAACTTTTATTGACGCAAAGAGGACAAATTGTATCTTTAAAACACTTGATTAGAACCCGGCAAATAAAAAAGAAAAAAGTCTAGTGTTAATAAACAAAGACATTTTACATTATTGGTTGTGTCCGTGTTTGGATCTTAAATTCAACGATGAGGTTTGCGACCCATCCTGAATGTCTTTATTTTTTGTTGGCATGGAGAAGACGGCTTGCACGTTTATTAAATACAGCTGGTTTGCTAGCTGTCCACTTTTGGGATATGCCATGATTGTATAGTAGCAGTACAATAATATGAACATGCACGTTGTCCTCTCCATGTCATACAAAAAATACGAAATTCTGGGTGAATGGCAAAGGTAGTCAGTGAATTATTTAAGATGTAAAATAATCTTTATTTTTTCGAACACATTTTTACCGGACACTCGAAAACTTACAGAAGAGTGGTAGATCTATTTTTTGCCGAGTGCTCCACAAAGTGCTACATGGGAGTTAATTATAGTTAATCATAATAGTTATCATCTTATTAAAATGATTCTAAGATTTTAATATAATTAGGTGAATAATCAAAATCTTAGATTGAATTAATAAACTGTTGATGTTGTTTATACTCTGCAGATCTGCCACTAATACTAAAATACATGAGTGAAGTTCTTCCGATCAAACTAATATTGTATTCAGCTGCATCCGCCATATGACACACGCATTCAAATTGTATTTTATTGTGTGCAGTCACCCCGTCAACTCTAATTGAATTTGTTATAATTTTTATCAATAATTCATTTAATTTATTATTGAGTAATTGCAACAAAAGAAATTATTCATATTGTTTTGATACAAAAGATGTTATTGAAAGAATTCTTAAAGTCGTATGAGAATGCATGCCCTTGAGATGGATGCTCCATTAAATGGCGCCGAATAAATCATCCAATATGATTACATGAAAATTCTTCGAAATACAATTGTTCGATTTACATTTATTCAAAAAAACAATTATTCGAATTAGCAAATCTTCGAATAACATTTCTTCGACTATCAATTAATTATTCGAATTACAATTAATAGAAAGCTAATTGTTCGACTAACATTTGTTCGAAAGTCCTATTCTTCGAACCAATCTATATAAACCTAAATTAATTTAATTTTGATCTTTAGAAGGTCATATTGACACGATTATATTACGTTTCATATTAGTACAAAACTCCAGTCATATCTCATCCAACTATGCGATTGCTTTCATATCTAATTATAAATATATTTAAATTATTTTTACTATCGCTTGACACTATTTAAATAAATCGATTGCAAACTGAGTCGTGTTATATATGTAATATTACTTCGCCGAAAATAGGAGCAATTATTTGTCTTGATAATAAAAAGTAAACATAATATACTCCCATGGACAGGAAGTAAAAATTCGAAAAATTGTATTTCGAATAATTGTTGTTACCAATATGACGTATAAAAATTCGAACAATTGTGTTTTCTGATAATTGTGGATTCGAATAATTGCCATTCGAAAAAAAGTAAATTCGAACAATTGTTTTTGTCGAATAATTGTAAATTCGAATAATTGTAATTCGAATAATTTTCCTGTCACCGAGAATTTGATCCACTTGGTCTTGACGCCCGCCTCTTCTTTCAGACAAGTATTTTTATACATTTCTTTAAGGGCATATTATATTTTTTTGTAGTTCCACATGGTATCGTGATATTGGTAGTTTCCTTTATATAAATGAAATACCAACGTAGAACGAATCGATTTGTAAAATATCACGTTTAAGACATTCGATATTTTCATTTCCGTGATGATTTATGCCACTCATCCTGAATGCCTTTAATTTTATTGGCACGGAGAGGTCGACTTGCATGTTTCTTACATCAAAACATCTCCCGAAACCGGGATAACTCGTGGTTAGATGGAAGAAATCACTTCATAGTGATAATTTCGCCACTGCATATTAAAGAGCACTGTTCTTCCGTCCGCAGGGGTTCCGTCGGCCCGGGCGTCTCTCTTTCACAATGCACCGTTGACAACGATATCAGAACGCAGGGAATGTCGTGGAAAGAGGTAACGCAATTGGCGCTGAGACGCTCTGAATGGAGGAGGCTGGTTTCTGCCCTGTGCTCCCGAGAGGAGTGTTGAGGGCGAGAGAGAGAGAGAGAGATATTGTCCTAGTATTTTAAATTTTGTATTGATTTATTAACACTACCACATAATGTTGATATGCAAAAAAAAAATTAATAACCAGTAGCCACATGTAATGAATATACAAATCGTCACCAGGATGTTTTAGTTTCCCGCATTTTGTTCCTATATTCACTGCATACATTATTAAGGTTGTATTATTAATATTAGTTAATTTATTAGATTGCAAGATTAGCGTGATAACGTTTCAAGTATTTTGCAATATTCATACGAATATCCACGGGACGACCACGACGCGACAAACTGCAATAAAATGTCAAACAGTCAAAGAGTGCCATCAAACTTATGGTAGCCATTAACTCCTTCGCATTATAGTACATACATACATATTATTAATATACAATACATTATCAAGTAAATATACATTACTAGTGCATTCAACCGTACGAAACCAATAACTTTCATAGAATATTGTAATTGACGCAAATATTATAGTGCACAGAGAAGACGTTTATCATATACATGTCGTTAGTCTATTGGCAATCCCATTTGTGGGATATGCAAAAGATTTCCTCAATCGTATGAAATGAAATGTTATTGATTGCAAATATTAAAAAGCCTTTTTAGGTTTATAATAATTACAACGGCCCAGATAATTAGACATAAATAGACATCGCATTTTAGCGATAAACTCGCCCTCTGTACATTGAATTTTATAACTGATATTTTTATGATACTTTGTTTTGATTTAAAATATTTTAACCAATACACCTTTTGGGCAACTTTTTCAGCCAAAGTAGTGTATGGATAGTAGATACCTACTTGGTGAAATGGCATGTTTAAATAATTAAAATAAATTTAACACTTAAGTACCGTATTTTCACGGAATTTTATATTTCGCGAGCCGGCTTTCGAGGTTTTCCACTCTCATCATCAGGCTAGCATTGAGCAAATTCATAAAATTCCTGTGCTGTTTTACGCCAGGCCCAATAATGAGAGCGGAGGAGACCAGATGTTGTTGAAAGCCGACTTGTATCCAATAAAGTTCCGTGAAAATACTAGACATAAGTTTTTTTTTTTAATTCTATGTAATGTGACATGAAGTTCGAGTATATTACGTAGTTCGGATATATTATATAGTCAGATTATTATATGAGTTAAATCAAATAGTAACAAAGTATAGATATTCAACTATTCATATAATTATAAGCTATGAATGTACTGAATATTAATGTTTTAACGTATTTCAACTTAGAAGTATGTGAACTTATGAAAGTATGTGCAACAGAATGCAAAATACTTATTATGCCTATTCGATATTTCACGTATTTCATTAATTTATACATTGCAGCTTATAGTTTCAGTTTAACAAAGTTCATGTCATTTAACAAACAATATTTATATTTTCTAAATAATATTAATAACAATAAGACATGTCTTCGGTCTTATGTCTTATACTGCATATCATAAATTTTAATATTAACATGTCTTACTAACTATGTGATGATACATTTTATATAGAATAGTTAGATTGTTATTATTAGCTATAGGCAGAATATTATATGCGAAATTGTATAATTACAAACTTAGTTTTGTTATGTTATGGAAATAATGTATTATCTAGGGACTGTTAGTTTAATTGCAAACGAATGTCTTTGATTATATTTGGTCATTTCTGAATAGTTCTTAAACACAAGTAGGGTCATTGCACCAGTGTTTGACACTGAACCAGTGTTTGACATTCTGTCTTTAACTGACTCCAGATAGTCATACATGCACACATTTTTAGTGCTAGTATGCTTTTTGTCATCCGTGTTCATTTTAGTATCCCATGTGATGTCATTAGTGGTGGCTGTTATTACGCATGCTGCTGCAAAAAAAATATTCTAACACAAGGCATGTTTTTTCTAATTTCTTATAAATCCAGATAAGGACAAGGGTATTATAATCTACATACATCTTTTTCAAGATGTTATTTTTTTGGTTGATTAGTATTTATCATAGTCATTATTGTTTTGAATAATGTGTTGATTGCCATATTTCTTGAATTTAGTAATTTTGAGTGCTTTATTAGCAGTGTCAATCACTGGAGTTGTATTTAATACTAATTCCCCAGTCTTTGACAAAGTGTCAATTACTGGGGTTGAGAAGAAATCCAGTATTTGCCACTACTACCAAATATTTTTATTTATTTATTTATTCTATTAACATCATCAGTGAGGGAAGGCATTTGAAACTCAAGTTATGAATCTAAACATTTTGTGATAAATAGTGGTAAATTTATGTGTTTGTGACATATGGCTCCAAACAAAAAACCCAAATTCCTTTGGGATAAAGAGAATATGAAGAGTGTAGTAGATACTGTCAAAAACGGCATGTCTCCAATGCAAGCATCCAGGAGATACGAAGTATTCAGAAGCACATTAATTTATATTTGACTTTTGTCTTTTCAAATGAGATTTGACCATAAAGTCAGCAATTTTTTTTTATTTAAGTGTAGTTAGGTACCTATATACTTTTCAATAATATTATAAAGTACCTAAATATGTTTGTTTTTATTTCTAATAAACATTTTAAACAGTCTCAGCTTATTTATTTACTTTACTACTATGAAATATTATTTTTTCTATGTGTCAAACACTGGAGTCTTATGTGTCAATAACTGGTGAAATCGTGACAAACACTAGATATCACCAACTCAATTAATTAAAAAAATATTAAAAATGTGTTGTGATACATTTGATAAATATAGGTAGGTTATCATATTTATAGGATAACCAGCTACTTAAATTCAAGAAAAAGTAACCATTTTCTAAAAAACCATAGGAAATATGAAGCGAAATTGTGACAAATTTCTTATTGTGTACAAACACTGGTGCAATGACCCTATTTTTTTATGTAAAGTTGATTTGATCTTGGCGTATTTGTGATTCGTTTTTGATTTTTTTTGCGTTACTGATTGATATAATAATCATGAATGGAGTTTTGTGTACAATTTATGATGTTTTTTATAAAAGTCTATCGGCCTTATGATGTTTGGAATAAATGAAAATTGCGATATAAATGCAGTGACAGAATTTCCTCCCACACTTCTCAGCATTATACAACCAGATAAGTCTCCATATGATCAGTCATGATCACACAAAAACTTAACAGTCTAATGCCGAGGAAAACACCTATCTAGATATACAGGATATCAAAGGATTAGGCTCAAAACGCGGGTAATAATACCAGCAATGTCCCTGAAATATCTGTGTTCAAAAACTTTCTAAAAGTGTTTATTATAACAGATTTTTGAACTTTGATACTACATAATATAGTTTACCACAACATATGCAATACTTTTTTTATTTATTGAAAAATACTACCTAGCGCCAAAGAAATTAATGAATTATTGCAATTTATTATTGAATAATTATTATAAATATGAAGTAGCATGTTTATTGAGCCAATTAAATGGTATTATGATTATTTTGAGAAGCGAGTCTAATTCCAATCTAAACGCTAGCTGAACGTTGTTTTATTATACAATAATACAAATACCTTTACTTGTATCAATGTTTTTGTCATCGGCATTTTGTAGAATCCATCCGTTTACAAATGGCATTGTCATTTTGCATTATGCCGAAAGCATATTCAGGCAATTTACATACCGCCTAGTCAAAATGTAAAAAAATAATTTCGTTTCTCGCCAACTTCTGGCGCAGTAAACATTACGCAGAAATTAATAGAGACAACGGCGTTAATGGGTAATTCATGTTTTATAATATTTCATGTCATTCGAAATGGAATATCTTACTATTATTTGATACTATCTATCTATCTATCTATACCATCACGGCATATTCCACAAGTGGGGTAGCCAGCACACCAGCTGCATATAAAATATGCAAGCTGTCTTCTCCGTGCCAATATAAAACAAGACATTATTTGATACCATCATAATTATTAATAAAAAATATTATTGTTATTTGTAATATTGTGTTGTTGATATTAATGTTTTGATTAGCGAAGCTATGAGGTGATAAAGAACGTAACTGTTTTCTACAATTTGACCGAATATATGTAAATTTAACACATGAAACTACCATAGAAAGCGTAGAAAAGACCTACATCGACAAAGTCGCCCATTAGCTTAATTGGACAAAGCACTCCTCGCGACAAGGTTAGGGATGCGGATTCAAGTCCCGTCCGGGGCTCTACCTAATAAGGTGACGTTGTCTTTTCTAAGTCTTATATGGTAGTTTCATGTGCTAAATTTATATATATGACCTCATACAATCGTTAATTGTAAAAATAACATGGCTTAATACGCTTGAGGCATTTTGGAAAACGAGAAGGCCGTTTGTAAACGGGTGGATACTACACAATGACAATAGTACTATATAATAATTATCATTGCTGAACGGTCGCGGCTGTAAGTTTGTCATCGCAATGTCGTGATGTAAAGTATTCCATTATAATATTAATGTTATTATAGAATGTACAAGTTAGTTGTGTACAAATATAAACATAATAAAGTAACTATCTATAGGTTTTAAAATTATAGAGTTTAGTACTGTTCAATATTCACTAATGTAAAGATACTTGTGTCATGCAGATCATAATATTTTTTCCTCCGCGTGTTGGAGTTGAGACTTAGGGAAAATGTATTCTTACAAATAACCGTAATGCAGAATACGAAATTTTGAAAAACTGGAAATATAGTGAGTTTTTTTTATTTCATTGAGTGTATTGTTAACTTTGTTACATTGCATTTTAAATTTTCTAATAAAAAATGAGTATTTATTATAATTGTCACTATTTAGTATGACTTCGCACGACCGGTCTCATGGACTCCTAATTCACATCACCAGCTGAACATTAAACAATAATTATAAATATTAATTTAATTAGATAAGTTTTATTTATTTTATGAAACTTATTCAGTTTTATGAATAAAACTTTAATTCAAAAAGGTTGTATGAATTTCCAATCTACGACCTCTTGTTTTTCTCATTGAATTACAACTATTGTGGATATTTTGATTTTTTTTAATATATTTATTTAATTACCTATGACACACTTCAGATAATACATATAAGTTGAAGCAATATACAAGAGACAAAATATTATTCACAACGCATTACCCTATTTAAAATTGCGTACAATTTTCACAATTCACAATATTTTAAGCCCATAAGGCTGTCATCTATAAAATAAGTCATCATCATCAACTAAATTCTAACAATAAACATGAAACACAGATCGTGCGGTTATAAGTAGGTACTTCAGAAATGTCACAGCAAACCAACACACTAAATATAATGTCCATAGGTAGGTACTATGATATCCTCAGATAAAATAACATTTTGTCATTATTATACTAGGTAATATTTCTTATTATTATGTTTAATGCATAAAATAATTTCCCCGCGATCGGTTCAGCTATTACTATTTACTTATCATCTGCATATCCAATATGTATTTATTTATTGTGATATACAATACAATAATAATATTTATTTTATATTATTATTCATAGAACTTGTTGCCTTCATGGTGCCATGTCTTGAAACTATAGTTTATGTGAGACGCAGTGAACAAATAATATTCAGCGTTCGCCTTCATTCACTTTGTAAAAATGTTATGGTTAATGTATAGCCGCAAGTAGATAGAAAGATTGAACCATAGAGAACCCGGTAAAGAATAGGGCTCCCACTATTTTCCATAAGTTTTCAAATGTCCTGAAAAAGGTAGGTAGGTGTTCGAAATAAAAAGACATTTTACATGAAAAATTCAGCCAAGGTAGTGTTGCCACCAATTCTGAATTTCTTATTTTTTTAGTTGGCATGGAGAGGACTACGTGCACATCTATTACATGAAGCTAGACTGCTGGCTACCCCAATTGTGGGATATGCCATAATGGTATTAGTAGTAGTCTCTTGAAACTCTTTTTTTCTTTTAGATATTTTTTCTATTTCTATACTGAGAAAAATACTAACGAAATTTCACAATGAATCATTGGTACGTACTATCAGATTAGGACCAGAGATAGTACCTACAAACGATTCATTAGTACGAATCTATAATATTAACTTTTCGCAAAAAAATTGTTGGTGAATTTTAGTGATGTAACGAATGTGTGATTTTGGATATTTCGAATGCGAATAGCGAATATTAACTTGTTTAAATTTCTACATTTATTGTTCAAACATTAAATTTTCTACCCCCCTGTCGCCGAATTTTCAAAATGGTATAGGAATTAAAAATATTTCAAAACTCCTCGGTTTTCTTAAAGAATATTTTCTTGCAACTCCTTTTTCTTCAATGTACCGGGTAGGTATCCGGTACTTTTACCGAATATCCGATACTTTATTACCAAAATAATATTCGAAAAAAATTCGCATATTTTTTGCGAATACAAATACTTTGAAATATGCGAATATTCGCGAATGCAGATACGAATATTCGTTACATCACTAGTAAATTTACCAAATCTGATAGTACGTACCAATGATTCGTTGTGAGTATTTTTCTCAGTGTATGTTCTACCTAATGACAGTAAACTGATATCAATTAATTTGAGGTATTAAAGATGAAATTAATTATCAATTAAATAAGGTAGGCACATACATATGAACACTGCAATGTATTGTACTTAAGTTTTATGTATATACATGTATTAGTAAGTTAGATCACATTGTACTTTAATGTCGCTCTCAAATTAATACTTGCATTAATAATTTAATTCACTCATGTACCTATGTATATTCACAATTTCCAGACAAGTGACAAGGCGATCAATGCGCTTTATTAAAAAAAATAACCATTGAGAAGTTTTTCAGGTAACACAGCTGTATATAAATATCTGATTTCTTCACAAAGATATTGAACACAATATGAATCATTCATAAAAATATGATATTTTCCAATCATCACAAATGAATTCGGAAATTATCTCAATTTAGTATAAAAGCTTTTGCGATATATGGCGATGACTAGGTATATATTTCTCTCCAAGCTTATAGTTTTACTATATTTGTTTTAAACAATAGCAACAATTTAGACATTTGTAATAACAGAAAACACACACCAAGTGGGAGGAAAGTTATCTGCAAATAGTCGTCGTCTAGTAACAATAATAATAGTACTGCATTATCTTTATCAATCTATAATAGTGAAAATAATACATAATATACACGAAATATTATGCTTGGTTAAGTGACACGTTACTCCCAATAAGACAAGAGCAGAATAGGTCTATCTAAAATTATACCCGTCTGTCAGTTGATTTAGTGCATTTCAACCATAGAACAATAACTAAAATTATACCCGGTTGTCCGTCGATCTAGCCCATTTCAACCATAGAACAATAACTAAAATTATACCTGGCAATCAATTAATTGATTTAGCGCATTTAAACCATAAAACAATAACAAGAGGTATACCCGGCAATCAATTGATTTAGCGCATTTCAACCATAGAACAATAACTAAAGCTATACCCGACAATCAATTGATTTAGCGCATTTCAACCATAGAACAGTAACTAAAGCTATACCCGACAATCAATTGATTTAACGCATTTCAACCATAGAATAATATTTTCTGTTCAATAAATTATAAAATAACCTAATTAGAAATCAATTTTTCCGTATAATGCTGAGCAAAACAAATTTTATTGTGAATAAAATCTTGGCTTGGTCGGGGATGACTAAAACTAGGCATGGCTAATAAACCGAGGCTTAATATTTTCGTGAGTACAGATGATAGGATAGGGATCTAGTACATCATATTCGTACTTCTTAGGAGATGTATGCAGTTCAATTCAATGCATAATATTCCTTGCCACACACGAAGTCAGCTGTGATTTAGATACAATAAGTTGTATCTGTGTTCCTATACTATAATTATATATCATGAGTCCTGTTATCCATCTCCATTTCCATGTAATAATGTTGTATTATTATGAATAATATCAACATTGTTATCTATCTATCATTGTTGCAACATTTTGAATATTCAGGATATCATATAATAGTATCCATTCATTAATTCATTCATACCACTACGGCTTTTCGAAGTGGAGTAGCCAATAGCATCTATTCAGCATGCAAGTCGTCCTCTCCTTGCCAGTAAAAGTTGGAACTAAAGATCAACTAAACTAACTCTATGGTTGGAACATTCAAGATGGGTATCATACCTTATATTAATTATCACAGGAGTTTCAAGAAAAGCTGCTTTTTACAGAACACTCAAAAACATACAGAAAAAAATGGAAAACCTTGTTTTGCCTCCTTCGCAGTAAAATTATACCTACTTACATAGGTGTTGTGTTAATATATAGTACTATTTTAATGAGCCCTTTTTAAATTCATTTCATTTCCCTGTAATAATCTTTTAAAATACATCTATTAATTTGATTTAATAAAAGAAGAATTATATAATTCTTAAGTAAATCTAATGACTTCTTTCTCAGCAGATATAAAAACATGGTTCAAAAAATGTGTGTAATTATTAACATAGTTTAAAAATATACACCCGTTTCAATTCATAAATACTTTTTTTTAAATAATAAATTAAAACAAAATTATATTTATTAATTTTAAGAAATAGTGTTAAAAAAATATGCATCATTTTACACGCTGTTACTAGTGAAAAGATTTCAAATTTCGGTTATAAAAAATGAAACACTGTATAACTTTCACTAATTAATATATTGCTTAGAAGCTTTTCGGACCTACGTCCATCCTCAGTAATAATTATCTTATAACTAAAGATTTCTTATAAATTTTATTTTATGTCAAACAAGTATTTGATGTTACGTTACGTTACGTTATAAAATACGTTACAAAAATGTTATACGGGTATGTCATAGTAAAAACAAATTAATTAAGAAAAGGTATGTAATAAATTGACATTTCTACTGTAAAAATTATTAAAACAAAATTACTGGACTAAAAATATTATCCAATTAACTGTTTTTTACCTTTTGACCAATTCCGTATATACTATATATTCAATATACTTTTATCTTTTGTCATTGCAATTTACTGACCGATATTCCCATCTTGACATATGTAATTATATCATCGATATTTTTCTTAAACTGAATTTTATTAACATTTTTTTACCCAACATTCTGATAAACTAGTTTTTAGTTGTCTTCCACAACCCTTTATTACTAATGTACTTAAATTACTAATAACTAACATTTTTATCATTATTTTTGTAACATATATATTTTTTTTAATTTAATTTAATTGTATTTTTATAAACAATATTGTATGCATTAAATGTATGTTATATGATACTTAAACATGTAAAAGGCTTTTGCCGTGAATTGTTGAATAAATTTAAAATATATATACCTATATAGATATAATACGTATACACGTAATTAATCACATCTATCATATTAATACACATATACGTTGGTGCTCTTAGACAATATTATGATTTAATATTCCTATGTCTGTGTTACGTCTATGAATAATAATTCCACCTGTAGGATATTCGCGGAATTAATTACCAGAATGGCAACATTGCTATTAAATGTTGATTGCCTTACGTAGATATAGACAAGTAGTAATGGTATACCACAATACTATATATACCGTACTAGATATAAACCCGACATAAAAAAATATGCAATCATCAAATTGAAAAAAGACAGGTGACACAGAAAGGTTCATAAAATACGTTTCTTCAGAATATTGAAATAATTTCTCCGAAATAATTAATCTCCAAACCTTTTTCATCAGGGGTAGTGGATTGACAGCCGGTTTTAGCATTTAGCTTCTCCAGATCCCGGTTGATCTAATAAACAGTTTTTCCTGCTTAATGGTAAAATATATTTAAAAATAACAATACTGTGCAAATTAATTTTTGATTTATTATGTATCCCCACTATAGAAAGAACTCTATATAATTTTATTCATTGTTTGTAAAACACTTTGATTTTTACGAAAAATGACAGTATATTTAAAAATTTCTAAAATAGCCATATACTTTCACACAATCCCTAGTATATTTGCTCTTTTTGTTATTACCTTTGTTAGTACCTTTAGAAAAAACCCAAATAATTATACCGAACACTCTCAAACTAAGCAATATACTTGTTTTTATGAAGATGGAGTAGTTTGACACTGCAGCAGAGCGAAAAAGTTCGTGATTATACCAACAAACTGCCGACTACCAGCTTGATACCGGCTATCGAGAACATATAAACATACCTTCATAATAAAATTATGTATTAATGAACAGACTGAAATATTTAGATGAGGATTATTAACAACAATATCACCAGCTCATTTATTAAGTTGTCGTGATATTTTCTTGTCTATAGTACCTCTCCAAGCGTGATGTTTGCTGAACACAAATCAAACTGAGTGAACTTTACATTATTGTTACCCATACAATATTATTATTATTATTGTCTATCTGTATCTTACTAGGTTTAAACTTACCTGTTGACTCGCTATGATTGAGACTTGGTAAGCCTTATTCCTTGAACAGTGGTGTGCTAAGATCGAATAGAAACCATATTTTGAGGGCTAGATATTTTCTTTATATAAACTTTAAAATATGTCACCAATTTTTCATATACTTAAAGTATTTCTCAAGAGCTTTATAGGGATTAAGGAACATCGTAGATTTTTTCGTGGATTTTTTTCCGAAATTCTTCTGACCAGTATATTATAAATACACATTCAATATTTTACAAATAATAGAATGATTAACAATATGACTTATAAGTAATAGTTGTATTAGTCCTGAATTTATATGCAAACGCAATTCAAAGCTCAGGTTTTCTGATTTTGTTTACAAAAAATATTTCGGTAGGTACCTACCTTTGTAAAATATTTGAAATTATTTGTTGTCGAAAATCATATCAAAAAATATAAATTATTCATTTCCTTATCTCATTTATTTTTTATCCTTTCACTTTTGAAAATAGGCATCTTTCCACATACCAACAAATCGTTGCACCTCTAACACATTGTTTCATTACCCATCAAATCCTAGAAGAAAAGATGAAGTTCAAAACACATAATAACAGAATCTATAATATAATAATATTCGACCATAATATTTATTTCCCCATGCATTTACTAGAGATACAATGTTGCAGTCGTCGATTTCTATTAACATTTTACTATGTGCTTTATGTATAGTAGGGACGACTATTGTTATACTTTATATTTGCTATTATTAAATAAGTTCACATCATGATTTATTATTGACTCTTCATCGATGTTCACTGCTATTGACTTCTGAGTTATTTGCTATAATATATAGCAGAGACTATAAGCAATACAGAATTTAATACTCGATTTACACGGCAAGACGATGTCAAATAGAATTTAATGAAATTTAATTTACAGTTATATATCGTTTGCTCCAGTTTATTTATAAATATGTATTTAACTCATAGATATATAATACCTAGATGGAGTACTCGTATGTATTTTCATTGTAATAAAGTGAGGCACCATTTTTCGGCACTTTTGACAGATCGGTTGGCGAAAAGAAGTGTGGTAAATCGCTTAAAACGTCGACTAGAACTTCAAAAAAATGTCCAATTACGTTTTTATAAATGTAAAAATTATATATTTTTATAAAAATGCGAGAAATACTTCATAAAATGTAGGAAACACCACACGCTTTCGCCAACCGTTCTGTCAAAAATTCATAGATTTTTTGCCTCACTTTTGTAAATGAGTCAGGGTTCTAGGTTTTGTATGGAATTCTGTGATTTAACTGCATCCTTCTGTTGTGGAAATGCTGTATTTTTTTACCATCTCTATTCGGAGCTAATATGCAATTTATATTTATTTTATCTACTATATTTTAAGGTTTGGTATTTTTGTTAAGTTTTATTATACGATCAATCAAAAATGATAATATGTTGAGTGAAATGTCCCGGAAAAGGCTATTTGTAATACATCACTCTTATTTTCTTTATCTCATCTTTAAAATATGTCGCCAATTTTTATATTCTCAAAGTATTGTTTTAGAGCTTTTAAGGAATAAGAGATCTTTGTGAATTTATATAACATCTCTTTCGTCGATTCGATGATGAATAATGTCACCCATTCTGAATGTCACATTTTGTATGGCATACGATTAACTATCTGTATAATCAATACATGCTTTTGATTAATTGGCTACCCCACTTGTGACAGATACCATAATAGTATAGATTGATGGACAAATCATGTGCAAATCAGCTAATTTAACAAAATAAAGTACACACCTACTTTTTAAATTGTGGGTGTTATGTACGAGTATAACGGTTAATTTTTCTCTACTAAATTTTTTAAACCTCTTTGCCCCTTAGTACTTACCGTTGACATAATGTAGTAAATAAATAGTATAAAAAGAAGTGTGGCGGTGTTAACTGTACCTTTGTACTACATCTGAAATCTTCTCGACCTAAAAAATCTCATTTACGTTAAACGTATGCAACCTCATTGTAATCCGCAGCGCATAAGTCAGTGCAGTGGCCAGTGGCCATACCGATGGGTGGTACCAACTGGACAATGGACTTTAATAGTGAGAGTCCTATACCTTTATCATAGGGATTGGTCATGTAGAGTCATCACATAGTTTACAATATATGAAATAAAACAATGGTGTTAGTAAAAACGTTCAAAATGAATACATCTTATAGAAAAGAATGGGAGGTAAAATCTATTCCGGGGACTACACAAGAATCCTGTAAAAATAGGTATTCGTAAAACTCTACTTAGAACCATCATATTGAAAATCCTTAAGAACAATCATATAAATGAGTTATTTGTATCGCACTTAGAAGCACAGGATGTTCGACAATCAGATTTTTCCTTCAATGAGAATACGAGTATTAACATATTTGCTTCAATGAGCATTATGAATATTCTTAAAAATTTGCAACGTTATTTTTTGAACTGAAATGAAAGTCTTCCATCCATACAAAAAGTTTGATAGTCATAAAAATCTGCAGTTGTTTTTGCGTTACACCCTCTGAATGTCCAATCCTTATGTTTGTTATTAATTTCTAAAATCTACAATAACGTCCATACTACTAAAACTATTAAATTTTTTAACTTACTCATATATCAGGAACAGAAGAGAAATACAGAATACCAGATTTAGTGGCCTCTGTCGAGAAAAAGTCGCATTGTAGGTAATACGGCAGACTGAACAATGGTTTTTTTTATAAATTCTCAGTGATTGTGTCGCTGAGTGTGTAGTGTTTGAATGTGGTAAGTGCTTATACTTGCAGCCACATTACTTGCGAGGAAAAACGGTAACAGAATTTCTCACCAAAAATTACGATTGTTGTCACTGTAGTCTACTATGTAGTAATACTACAATGTGTAAAGTAGTAGTAGTAGGTAGGTTTTTCCAATTTATGTTACACACGTCGTAAAGCAGACTGCGGCTTGCAGCATTGTAAAGATTCCATGGTTTAGTATAGGTATCTGTAAGTACCTACTACTGACATTAAGAATTACTACAAACCTACCTTCGTCATGAAGATTCCTTTCAGATGTAGATCAGTTACAAATAAGTTTTCTAAATATTCATTTAGATTGAATTAGCATTCAATTTGTACTCAATTTTCTACAATTCAGTCTTTGATACTTTTTGAACAATTTATTGTACAAAACAATATGTATTTCAAAAAAGTGAACACATAAATTCTAATATCGTTATCAAAGAAATGATATTTGAAAAAGGTTTTATTCATATAATTCTTTAAGCTTTCATTGACTATCACTATCCAATGCTATTGTTTCATTATAGAAATTATAGATCTTTTCAATGTTCGTCATGAATAGTGACAACAACTGTCAATATATAACACGAGACTACAGACAACCACAGAATTCCATACAAAACCTAGAATCCTGACTCGTTTACAAAAATGAGGCAAAAAATCTATGAATTTTTGACAGAACGATTTGCGAAAGCGTGTGGTGTTTCCTACATTTTATGGACTATTTCTCGCATTTTTATAAAAAATATATATCATTTTTACATTTACATAAACGTAATTGGACAATTTTTGAAGTTCTTGTCGATGTTTTTAGCGATTTACCGCACATCTTTTCGCCAACCGTTCTGTCAAAAGTGCCGAAAAATGGTGCCTCACTTTATTACACAATGAAAATACATACGAGTACTCCATCTAGGTATTATATATAAATTATCTAAATTATAATTTCATAAACAATCTTAGTTGTTTAACTGATTTCAAATTGATTCACTTCAGATACTCTTACAATATATTAAACAAAAATAGTCAAAAAGTGTTCACAATCACGAAACACATAGCACTGTATTTATTTACAGTTGTAAATTTATGGTCGTGTAAATAAGGATTTTTTAACGCACATTTACAGTACACAAACCCTAATTTTATTCGAAAATAATCTCCCTTTTACGTGTATACATACTTGGCTCTATACTTTATTATTAAAGTGGGGTGTTTGGTTGTTTCTGGAATGTCCTCTTAACACTTTATAGTCATCCTCTGCAGCCTCTACTCTAATACATATAGTCTCTTCTCCTCTACATATACAGTACAGTTTCTGTATCTGTAGTCTCCATACACATTTACACTATTTATTGTGACACTTTTTTCACCCTTAGCCCCTGACTAATTTACGTGGTTAATAGACTTAAGTAGAAATGTAGCTATTATTGTCTCTAGTTACATTTATTTACTTACTTTGTCGCTTTGTCTTTCTACATTTTTGTTAGAGATACGTGAATTACTATAAGTATGATAGGCGGACAAACAAAATATTTGCTTAAAAATCTTGATTTAAATCAATACTTACACAATGTTAGATAGCCGTCTCATGGAATTACATCCATTTTTTCCATAAAGCGTGATTCAATGTGCTAATTTTAAGGAATAGTACCTATTGAATTCGTATCCTTGGAATCCCCGTAATTGCATAGATCTTTTTTACTTTTCAAGTATCGTTAAATATACGAGTTTTTGTTTCACGTGAAATATTTTTAAAACAGTTTACATTTATATTCAACGATGACGTACGCCATTCACCCATGTATTTTTAATGGCACAGAGATAATGAACTGCATGTACATTATATCTACTGACTAATTTACCTGCAGAAGATGCCGATATGGTAAATATTGATATCTCTTGAAAATTTCACGTCATTCAATCAATAATTTCTAAAGAATTTGATGTACATTAGAACAGTAGGTACATAGTATACAATTTGCAAGATATTTAAAATAGATTGAAAAGCATTCATTCGTTCGTCTGATTTAAATATTCACATGAAGTTTTTACAACATCAAATGTAATTATCACGCAGTTTATGTTTTTCAGTATCTAGGCTCGAATAATATGAGTCAGTTTCTATTTGTCTCTCTCTCTAGTACCGGATAATTCATGTAGTTTTCTCTTCATTTCCCTCAGTCTATGTTATGTTAACCAAATGTTTATTATGTTAACCGAATGTTTATTACGACGTATTTAATCAACATTGTCTTTAAAATATTTCTAACTAAACAGTTCAGCTAGAAAGTGTTGACATTTATAACAACATGTGAATGTGTTTGATACATATTTTAGTTTGTTTCTATGTTTCATTGGATTTCATATGACAGAGAAATTAAATAATTTATGAAATGTGTTTTCATTTTCCATCATTTTGCGATATCAAAATTTAATGGATGAGGTGAATCATTTGAGTGGAGAGTATGACACTATTTATATGTATTGAGAAATTTCATGTGTAATACTTTATAATAATTTGTGTAGGGTGTTACATTGTTAGCATTTCATAGTTGTATATATATATTTTTTTTAATTTTTCGGCTATCCTCCTGTTGTTGAGTGATTTTAGTGTTGTATAATAAATGCAAAAATAATTATGTATACGAATTTCATTAAAAAACTGCAAACAAGCAATGTTATTTATATACTTCAAAGTGATTTTTTATTCTTGAAATGATTGGTAGCCTGATAGTATTGTCTTGGACTTTCAATCGATAGATCCGAGGTTTGAATCCATTCATTGTCGTCCTAGTTGTTTTTTACTTCATAAGAGATGTATTGTAAGTATTTAGGCTTATTTTGAATCCGTTCACCTTCAGTGCGACCACAAGGAAAATTACAATCACATTATAACTTTTGTACCGTCTATTCGTTTTTGTATTTTATTATTCTATGTCTTGTGTTAATTTCATGTAATTTAAATTCGTTTACACGTTACGTACACAACTTGAGTAACTCAGTGTTAAATCACAAGATAAGTATTCCCCCAATACCAGGCGTCACGTGTTTATGACTGAAAAATCATCACGTAGAGGTGAAGGTAAGCTTTTCACATATTTTGTCAAAAGCTCTTTGGAGATTGTTGCGTGCAGTTTCATTCTAAATTCACTCCTGACATTTGTGAGGAGATTACACTCAACACAACTCTGTGACAACTCATGAAAATACAGAATGTGTACACACTATAAATGAACCTTCTAACATTACATCTTCAGAATATAAATATAATAATATTTTGTACGTAAACTTAAACTAAATTATTTTATAATATTTCTCACATAACTATTTAATATAAATCCACGGTCATACGCTACCAATCACCAACAATTCTTTTTATATCATCGGATCATCTTAGGAATATGGGTCTTCCTCTATACGACGATCAAAGTTGATCCACTTGTTTAGATGTAATTAGAATATTTAGAGATAGAAATTCAGATTAACATAAATATCGGCTACCGATAATTAAACATTCTATTATTTTTTGTTTTACCTACCAGGTCTATACCAAATGCCCCGTAATGCTTACGCATCGGCTTGGCTGACTAAAATGTATCTCTTATTTACCTAAATTGTATTAGAGAACTTCTTTTATACATTATCTTAATAATTAGGGCATCAACATTACAGAAGTTGGTTATCCAGCAATCTCCATAAAGCTACCAAATCTTTTTACAATATTATTAATCCAACCAATTGGAGATATTGACTTACTTGAACTGGTTACCAATTTTTCCAATCCAACAATTGCATTTTTATTTATTTTAATTATTTTACTGCATTTTTTTGATGAATATTTATTTCAGCAAAATTTTGTGTATATTATAAAACAAGCTATGAGTGTACTTATAGTATATATAATATATGCGAGTTGATAAGAGGGTGGCAACACTTAATATACCTATAAGGAGTGTAATATTATTCTAAAGTTGAATAAATTATTTAAAACTTGACGCTATTTAGTCAGCAAATCGCCATATTTAATGTGGTAATTTTCCTTCTTATGGCAATCTATATTCATGACAAGATTTACTCTCAACTAACTTAAACATCCTACCGCTATATATATATACATACCTATTATATGTACCCTCTAATATACACCCTTTCCTACCCTCCCGACTGAACAAACCTATTATAATATTACGCTACACGATAAATACTCACGAAAACATTTGAATGAATTTTTGTTATACCGACGTTTTGATCTAAGTTTTTCCTCTTGTTAATCTTCTTCTATTCCATAAAATCGTGTGTATATTATCTATCGGTGATAATTATATTTCATATATTAGGTGAAATGCCAGTGAAAAATTACTCTACATCAGATATTTGGTGGCAACTCATTTGATTTATTTAATATTACGTTTAACTCTACCTTGTCTATAATTAGGTATGTAGAATATTAATTAAAACTTATCATCGGACATTGAAGGATCCATCGACCACCTAAATATTGCAGAAGTCTGGGAACTTCCATTTATCCGATACAATTAAATCATCGTACGCACTGTTTAGATTAAAGTTCCTTCAGAACATCCTCTCTTTGCCATAAAAAAATCCATATTATAGAATTGGCTGCGTCATTCATCGCCGAATACTAATAGAATATTAAATAGTTAATTTCTTTAACTAGGTCGTCTTTGAAAATATCTCTATAAAATGTATAAGACGAACATTTTCTTTATAAATATGTAATAATATTATGTCTTAACCATTAGAGTTTAGTCAAAAAACAATAATGAATAAGTACAATCATTAATGTCAACTCTTATTTTATTCCTGTGAATCAATTTTGGAAAGAAAGTGTGTACAACATTTTGTAATAACATTTTGTACGAAAGTTGAGTCTACAATTTTGACGTTGGCTGGAACACATCAGCTATCATATCCTCGTCTCTCATTTCCATCATTCTCCCCTCATCTATACTCTTCGGCAGCAGGGTCGCCCAGCGCCCTACCCTACACCATATTCACTATCTACCTAGTATCTGCCATAATAAATCTGTCAACTTTATATTGTGTTCATTTTATTTATGGACCAAATCAAGTTTCCTCAGAAGCGTGTGTGAGTAGTTGTGAGCCCTTTCTCCCTTACACCGTCCCTGACTACACTAACTACGACTGTAGATTTCTCATACCCCTCATAGACGAATATTCTCTTGTCTCCGCATCAGGGCCGTAACAATTATTCACTACTGTCATAAATTTGACTTTACATCAAAAACTGCCTATGTAACAGTAAAAAAATGTGATTATAAATCATATCAAATAATTTTATCATCGCTTTGTCTCTGATTTTTTTTCTACTTTATCTTATTATAATTTATTAGAATACTGAAAACGAATATGGTAGGTATATTTTTGTTGCAAAATATCTTAATTTTTATTTATTTTAAATATGAATGTAAATGGGTTTATTAAAAACTTCAGCAATGAATTTAAACTCTATTATTGAATCGTAATTAGGTTAGTATGCTTACTCATAAATATTTAGTATAATCGTCATCAAATAAAATAAAATAAAATAAAGAAGTTTTTACTAAATCATAAAATATTATACAAATGACAGGTTTATTAGTAACTGATAATTTCTCCCAGTCAACACAGTCTCATTTCACCAATAAAGCCCAATATTCAAACCCATTAATTGAAATTTTCAGATTCTTTTTATAAACTCATTTAAAGTCAAACAGAGAACCTTGATACCACCATTTATCGTTTATATTTAAAAAAAAAAATCTTATTCACTGTTCTGCTAATTTGACGCATCATGGTGTCAGGCACTCGGCATCTTAGCATTCCATTTATTACTTCCAAAGACATCCCTGGTTCATCTACTATTGTAGTTGGCATCTATAAAACACATTCAGACATTTACCCTTATATTAATTCTAATGCGTTGTTATTTTATATAATATGCATAGACAACACTAGCTTTACACTCAGTTCACTCAGGAAATAGTATGCATGTACAAACTAGCTTTAAACCCAGTTCACTCAAGAAATAATAATATATACAAGAAATATATTTCTTGTCTAAAATTACATATGTATTATGTTCCGTAAAGATGTGCAGTAATACCGAATACACATATACATAAATACTGTATTTCTCTACATCTTCACTGCATCTCTCACGGTGGGGTGGTCAGTGGACTAATTACACCAAAAACAGAGATCGTTCTATTCATGCCACAATATATAAGATATTCCGGATAGCTGGATAGGTGGCATACCTCATCGATGGATTCAAATTCATATTTCTTTATTTAAAAAATATTTCTCATTGCATCTTTTACTATAGTACATTATTTTGTACAGTTTACAATGAGTTGCTGTTGTCGCCACAAAAGGCAGAAAGCAACAATATTGGGTCTAACGACAAAAACATCACAGAAAAACACATAGAAACATCAACAAAAGAACATTCACAACTTTACACTAACAATGACAACATATCTGTATATCCATTTCTGTCCTCATCGATCAAGTACTCTATGGTCAATTTTCTAAATTTTCCTATTGGAGAAGTGTCCCTTATTTTTTTTTCAAGTTATTACAAATAGATATACGAACGGACTCATATATTAACAACATTACATTATAAATTAATAGGTACCTACAACTAGATGAAGATAATATGTACCTACTAATTGTTAAAAATAATAATGAAATTATAAATACAAAAAATAAATGGTTATATTTTATTAATCCGTATAATTTATGTGTGTAGTACTACCGTAGTATGTAATAGCTAACTAGTGTATTTTTCTATCCATGCCCCACACATAATCCCCATATATCGCCATAGTTCAACCACCTTATTATGTTATAAACCTATTTTATTGCTACTGGTTTTGTCTGCTACACGGCGTGAATAGATAGATGCGATATCTATGCATTTATTCATATCAAATATTAATACCAATGCACAGATACTACATAAAAACTTGTATCTACAAATTGCTTTAAAAAAGTGCTTTCAAAATTAAGATGCTTCATATTTTCTAAATTAAGATGCTTTATATTTCCTATATAAATATCTTTATATTCACTTTGTTTAAATTTTCGCCATAAACTATATAACAATTTCTGGACATATTGATATGATTTTAGATGACTTTGTATAAATTGTAATATTTTTAAGTTTTATATAAACGCTCGTTAATGGTGGATGCTCCACCGAAACCGCGGTAGCGAAAAAGCTCACAAAATATAACAATTAATACATAGTAATCTAAAATCATATCAATATCTTCATATTTATTCACTCATAACATCATAGCATTTCCTACCAGTGGGGTAGCCAGTGGAACAACACACAAAAACATGCAAGTTTTGCTTTCTGAAGATGTTAAATTTCTTACGAATACCTGCCTCTTACAGGACACTAAAAAACTAACAGAAAAGAATTGGTGACTTAATTCTTTACCAAGGATTCCAAAAGTTTTTGAGAAAGTATAATCTAGAATAATCATTAGAATAAAATGAGAGCTTTTCACTAAAATTTATGACGTGGATCCGTGAAAACTGAATCAAAAATAATATTATGTTATTGAAATTGGCCCAATAATTTTTAATATTACTCCAAGTATAAACAAAACGATCTCATTATTCGATGGCAAATTTCAATATTTTTATTTAAATGCGATAACTAATGGACTAACCGTACTTAACAAACATACGTATACTCCTCTCCGTACTATTTAAAATCATACATATAATGTACATTATTCACCGTGGCTATATTTTTTATAAATAATTGTTTCTTTTTAGTTCCATCAACCATTTGACTGGAAAAAACAAGTTTTTAATTTTTTATGTCACTTTTTGCAGGTATAGTTTGAAGCAGCACCTCACCATCCACTTGGGCAAACATATCGTGTGTCGGGTTGCCGGCTGTGGATATACAGGACGGAATGAAGCTGATCTCAGGATTCATATGTTCACTCATAACACCATCAGACCATTCCATTGTCAACAATGCTTATATTCTGCCAAAACTAAGGGGCAGCTCGCAAAGTCAGTAATTAATACTCTCAATTCTTTATATTATATATTTTACCCTTCAGACCTACTTAGAGCTAATTTTAGAACGAACTTCCTACAAGACGAATCCGGAGCGTGTGACTGTGGTGCAGCACAGACCATGCCACACCTGTCGGAGTATCCATTGTGCCCTGTTACATGCACTATGAAGGATATTTTTGACGCTTTTCCACCTGCTGTGCGTTTTGCACAGTACTGGAAATCAGTTTGATTGGTTTTTTTGGGTTTCGACGCGATAAATAATAATAAAATTCAAAAATTTTATTTCACAAGCATTATTTTTAAAGTCTATTTAATTGACACATGTCTTTTACATTGAATGTTATTTATCGTTTTTGACAAATTTGTAACTCGCTAATGTATTTCAAAATGTTGATATTATTTCTAGGCATATGAAAAGTCATGAGAAAGATAGAGAAATGAGGTTCAAATGTCCACATTGTAGTTTCAAAAGTGATACAAGGTCCCGTCTGGAAAAACACAACTTGCAGCATACTGGAGAAATTCCATACAAGTGTCCTCATTGCGCTTTTATGTGCAAATCTTTGGTAAGTAAATTTATACGTTTATTAGTGCAGAAACCATCTCTCCCCCCATTCAGAGCGTCTTTGCGCCAATTGAATCACCTCTTCTCACGTCGTTCCTGTCACAGATGTCATTGTGATTATAAGAACAGTGTATTGTGAAAAAGATTCGGCCAAGCTGTGGACGAAAAAACAGTGCCCTCTTTGGTCAACTCCGTATTTTTCCTTTATCATAAAAATTAAGGAGAAAACTCCCTACTTATTCAAAATATTGAATGACTATTATAAAGAGGAAAAACACACGTCTCAATCATCAAAATTAACTATTCAGTACTTATTGCATATTTTAAATCCGTTTCTATTATTCATTACTGATTTAAAAAAAACTTACTTATTAAGATAGAAAATAAGAAATAACAATTTAAAAATAAGAAGAAAGTAGTGGTCTTAATCATATTTTCTAATAAATCATCAAATATGTACATTTTCATACCAAGCAGATCACAATGTTAAAATATAATATTTTTCATCATATGGGTTGGTATGCAGATATTATTATAAGGTATTTGGTTGGAATTGTGTGTAGGTATGCGTGTGTGAGTGTAGAATAATATGTATTGGCAATATGTGCCCGCGTGATGTAAACATAGGAACCCGTTGTTATACGACATTATGTTAATCGATACGTCATAAATATGTCACACGTAGATATCCAAAATGTTTTTTCTCTCTCTCTCTCTCTCTTACTCTCGAGATTACACTTAAAGAGGTTTACTTAAGAAGCTGAGTGTTTGCTCAGTTTGTTGCAGGCACGATTCTCATTAAGGAAATATTGCCACACGGAAAAATATTATTCTCCCAATGACGTAAAATACCATGTTAAAGGGGGTGGAATTTTGAACGAACAAAAGCAATAAGCGATACATAACACAGCCAACAACTGCTGGCTGTCGGAGAAAATTGATCCGTGCAAATCTTAAGCAAACTGCTCGTTAGAATGGCTGATCATTTTCGTATATCACGTCCCGAGATGGATGCTGTGCCAGGGACGGGGGTAGTAAAAGAAAATATTATAATATTACGTAAAAGATAAAGAATAATACATACAATACCAACCAACTAATCTGCCGTGTAACATTGTACAGTATAATTATGTAGATATTATTAACAACATCAAATCCAGTTTAGTAGTTTTTGCTGTTTAGTTTATTAAAACAAAGTATCTTATGATTTGTGAATACGAAAAGCCAATTTATTATATCTCAAAATTAATGCAATGCTACATTAAAAAAAATTAAAATAAGTTTTTCTTTTCGACAATCAAGATTTAAATTTCATTTTCTGTCTGCGACTTGCAGAAGATGCTTATATTATAATTTAACGTAAAAAACCAATTCCTTTTTCATTAATAGATATATTATAAACAAAAAATTAATATTAACATCATTTATACCTACTAATTATTGAAAAATCTGAATTTATAATGAACCAAAATACAGCCTAAACATTCTCACATACCAACCTTCTAAACTTGTAAGTACCTACCTACATATAATAATTAGACAGATTTCAAACAATATCGATTTATCGTTAAATATTTTGCATTGTGGCAACCTTAACCAGACTAAATGATCTCCAACCTTGATGTCGAAGATATCTTGCTGTGACGAACCCGTTGGCGAAGATTTAGGAGACGCGAATCCCTTCAATATAGTAGTAGTTATACCCATCCTACAGTTCAGCTCGTCAGATCTGAAATGGAATGGAATGGAGTGGAGTAGGCATCACCGTCATTGTATCATCAGTTTGTAAATGTGTGTGTTTGTAGGTTGCGTATTATGTCCTCTACGACTGATTTAATCAGATAAGTAACAGGAAAACTAGTGTCTTCTATGTAAACTTGTATTCTTCGATGATGATGATGATGATTCAGGATGATTTTGTTATACAATATTTCACAATCGACTATCCTAAGGGCACTGATGAATTGTGTAGTCTTTAATTTACTCCTGAAGCTCGTTCCTGAATAACAAAATTATAGGTATGTTTTATGAACAAAAATATTTGCTCTTCGAAAATAAATAAATTAAAAATATTTCTTATAATGAATATGTTAAGGTTTCAGAAATATTCATAATACCGCCATTTTTCATGAAATATAACATTTTTTATACTCTAGGAATTATTTTAGTTAAAAAATCTATAGAAGGGATATTTATCTATCTATACCATCACGATATCTCCCAAAGTGGA
Organism: Athripsodes cinereus; assembly: GCA_947579605.1. Taxonomy (NCBI): domain Eukaryota; kingdom Metazoa; phylum Arthropoda; class Insecta; order Trichoptera; family Leptoceridae; genus Athripsodes; species Athripsodes cinereus. The sequence goes on along the minus strand of OX388313.1, from coordinate 21,599,543 downwards.
TAACCAGTAGGGATGTTTAATCGCAAAAATATGTCAATAAAGTCAATTTCATAAAATTGCCATTATCTAAATGAATTTTACCATTTTACAAGAAGATTAGATACTATGATATCTGCACACTGTTTTTATGTTATTTTTATTCTCTGTCTAAAGCCGGGTTTAAAGTTAGTATAAGATATAATATAATCGCGGAGGGATACATAATTAATGAAGCTGCCATTAATGAATATTGGCACTCGACACTCGCGATGGATGAAATTAATTCACTAATTCATTCTAAATGTTTGAGTCTTCCAGACTCTATGGATAGGTACTAATAATACTTACTTAGTATGTAGATTATATACACCTACAATAATAATTACAGACAATTTATAAGACACTGAGAAAACGTTTACTTTTAATCAACTTTTTGATCGCTTCGACAATATATTTAATGAAAAAATACACTGTTTAATATAGCCGTATTTTTATCGTGAAAACAAGAATCTATTTATTTTTATTTTTCTCCCTTTGCATTCCTTTTTAACAGAAGTATCGAAATGTCAGAAAAAATCTACGTTGATAAAAAAATGCATCTTCTCACTTGATTGTTAAATAAATACTTTATATTTTTATTAATTTATTTTTCTTCTTTATGGCGTCAGGATTGACATGATAAAATTTGTACCTAAATAAATTGATATACCTAATACATTTTTTTAAATAAAAGAGACGTTTTCTCCCTTTATTTCGAAGCCAACCTAATTTGTATCTCAAAAAAACAATTATGATCTGAACTCGAAACTCAACTCATAAAAATTGAGAAAGTGTAAATCTTCAATCCTATACCTACCTACCTATTTACAAAGAACTGTGTGAATACTATAGTTACGAAGGGCTTAGTACGCAAGAATGCGTTTTATGATTTCACTATTTCTACCCAGCATTTATGGATAATGATTGAATGATTCGATGGAAGGTGCTGTTTAGAATGATTTGCGTTTATGTTAGTACATAATACATAGCACTTTGCAAACTTTAATTGAAGGTGTAGAGGCAATATTTTAGAGGGTGTCAAGTGTCGCATCTTACAAGATAATTATTAACGGAGTTCGTGTTGATGGTCATACAATAATTTATAATAATATGATTCCACCAACTAACCAACATCTCTTCACATTTCACACTGGTGATGAGAATGCCAAACGTGTAATAACACCACAACATGGTAAGCGTCCCTGCATATATTTTTGACTCCATCCACGTGTATGTTTGTTTGTATATCCGCTAAAGACACCTTTACTAAGTAGGTAAATAAAAGAAAAACCGGTGCGCAAAGTTGAAACCATTGAATGCGTTTATGGGTGACGAAGTTGTGAGTAGGTGTTTGTCTTATTTATTAGAAAAGATTTTATGGATAATGTGAAATCATTTTCAAAATAAGCTATTACCCAGTGAGGTTGGTAATTTGCTTTTTTTTTAATTAGTTAGATTTCCAAAAGAAAATCCAATGTAAACCGCGCCTAGTATATGGGAAAACAACTGCTCGATTTGTGGCTGCTTTTGAACTTCTAATGAACTTTTAGATAAATGAACTTTTGGACTTCGTGGAGCACTTGCTCCACCTTGGGTTCGTCCATGTCAATGGCTAAAACTTTCGTGCTGCGGTGCTGATTTTAATGATAAATTTTAGTTAGATGGACACAGGACTACAGGTTTTAAAAGCTAGTACCAATATGGCTGCCATGGCTGTTATTTATGAGATGTTGCCTCGTTTTTCATATCACAGCATGGCGTCCTTCACCATACTGTCATCTTTATTATAATAATATAAAAACAGCCGTGACTCTGTATGTACATGGCTCCAATCTAGAAAATGAACTAAAAAGATTACGATATCAATAGATGCATACCTATTACCCAGCTTCAATTGACTTTATGTAGGTATTATTTGATTGCGTAGATTATACTTTTGTGTATCTTGTGTAAAGAACTCTATTATATTAAATGGTTCTAAATTTATTTGACGATCTGTCACATTTCAACCATATAGTAAACAAAGGTATAATTAAGACTTATTTATTTATCAAAATTGTACAATGAGTAGATTGGAAGCGTCTGAGAATTGGATATATAGAAGAATGCATGATACACAGGACTTGAACAGCAGGACCTAGTATCCAATAGAGAATTTTTATGCAAACTCGATACCAATAGGCAACTTCTGAAGTCTGTCCAATATCGAAAAACTGTGTCACATTTTGCGGGGGAAAAAGTATCAATAAAAAAGTTAAATACCCGAAAAATAAAAGGCAAATTTGAAGGCAGTTGAGGAGAGGACAGAAATATGCACAACATTCTATAGTCGCAGGACAGAGAGGCATTCTCCGTGGAGATCGTCAACGTCGGGAGTATTTGATACGGCACTCGAGAAGAAGATAAAGAAAATAGTAAAAGCCTAGAAAATACCTACATCAATCATTATCTTCCAAAGTAATGATTTTTCTACTGTTGAGTTTTATGTTTTTTTTTTACTTTTTGATAGTGTTAACAGATTCCTACATTATGAGTAATTGCTGTCTACCATTCTAAATATCAAAAATGTTATAGAATTTAACGTACCTAGTCACGTAAATTATAGGTATATTTTCGTGCTTGTGAAATTTGTTTGCTTGTGAAAAAAATTGCATGAATGTGGAGGACACGAAAGAGGTATGCGAAAATTATGTTATGTGACATTTGAATCTCTGATGAAAATTTTAATATGTATAATTGCAGCATTACGTAATATAAGAAATGTATAAATTTGATGAGCAATAGATATTTTCTCATTGTACCTATGCATAGAATCTGAAATATAGACATCTGTTGAAAATAGTTGAAAGCATTAAAATGGAAAACAGAAGGACCGAAAGGAAAGTAAAAAAAATTCTTTAACCTCACTGAATTATCCATCCTAAATTAATTTTTATATGTAGAATATATTTGTCTACAATATTCTGTATCACATTTCTTGTGTTTATAATTGTGTATACCTACTTGCATTTTGTTTTAATCATTATTAATATGACACTTATTTTATACTAAACGTGATATTGAGAGCCATCTTCAGATGACTTGTGGCTGTGAAAACTTCACGCAATTTTCCCATTCATGGTTGTTACTTGATACTAAATGATAGGGAATAAATCAAAATATATTTATATGAGGTTGATTTAAGAACACAACAAGCCCATTATATTTTTGAAATTAACCAAAAGTTACTGTCAAATCGACTCACCTACAATCACTAATTCTTTCATAATAATATTTACTTGTTAATTATTTTTCTTCCAATTGTCCCCATAAATTGTTTTAGGAGCAACTAATTAATTAACTTCATTAAGTCATGCCGCTGCCACTCTTTTCTGATAGTATCCTGTAAAAGACAAGTATTTGCAAAACATCAAATTTAAGATCTTCAATTCAGCTATAAGATATACTACCCATCCTGAATATCTTTACTTTTATTGGCACAGAGAGTACTATTTGCATATTTATTACATGCAGTTGTTCCACTAGCAACAATGCTGTGATGATATGGATGAATGTAGTGGAATTTCTTGCTTATAAAATAGCGCAATTAATTAATTTGTGTTAGAGGAATTACACAGTGTTCTTAATTTTATAATAATCTTTTATAATGCATATCCACAATAAAAAATAAAGAATATTTATAAAAAGTACTTAGAATGGTAGCTAAGCATCAATTATAATTTGCAAAATAAGTTTAAATTTGATTATCACACACTGATCTATCAGGTATTTACACTTATCAAATTTTTAATTCATTATTTTTGTGTGAACAATGCTAAAGATTACTGTTGTAATAAGAATTCAAAACTTTATTCTCCCATGTGCGTATACAATATTTTTTAAAACTTAATAATTTAGTATTCTTAATTTATATGTAGGTATGTATATTTTAAATGATTTACACCATATCATACTACAGCTCTTGCCGCTCGCTCTCGAACCGCTCCCGTTAAAATGTTATGTCTTTACAAATAAATCACACAGATGTGAACTGTACATGTTACCAGTTAGTTACCTGCATTATGCAAAATGCATTTTAATTTTAAACAGAGAAATCATCCAATATAATAAATACTGTGAACAGTGTATGTGTGTGTTGTACCAAACACACTACCTGGATACCTGTTGTCCTAATAAATTAGCAGCTTATTTGATAAAACTTATTCAACGTGAATAAATTATGGAGAATCAAAAACATAACTGCATTGTAAATGGGAATGTGGTGGAGTTATTAATAATTATTTTTTCTTGGTATTTTAAAACATCAGCCGGTGTATTGTACATGGGATGTGAATAATTATTTCCAACATTTTTGTTGTGGTGATTAATTTATTTTAATACCTACAAACTAGCTTTTACACTTGTAATTTTAAATTTTAATATAAATAAAAATAATAATAAAAAAAATAATAAAAAAAAAAGTAAAAAAAAAAATTAAATCATTTACAAAATAATGTGCCGACTCCATCTAACATTGGTATCAATATTCTGAAGTTTATGTCACAATATTTTGAGATGTAGTTTCACAACACAGGTAACATCCTTTATTACAGCGATGCACATACCGCAGCCCGCTGTTGATATGTCTGCGGCCTGCCAGCGAATTAAGAAATTGTGAAAATCAAAAGTATTTTTATAAATAATATAAGTTAGGTAATAATAAATGCGCAAGCTTATTTGAATCGACGTATATTTGTGAGCGGGATAGGGGGGATAATGGGGTGATGGCAAATAACACCTAGCCAACCCAAATGTCAACCTCACCTGCACGTGGTATTCCCTGCTAGACAACTAACGAGGCTCTGGCGACCGAGTAGCAGCGGTATAACTGTAACATCTACACAGGAGGAAATACCTGTGTCAGCTTTTCCCCCAGGAAGGCAACCTCGAAAATCCCCATACCACCGTACCAAATATGATGTGATATGGTTCCATGATGTAGGGCAGCAGCTGCACCAATTAAAATCCGGAAAAGTTCACAAAACACCCGAACCTCCAGGATACTGCGACTCACCAACCCGCATGGCAAGCGTGGTGAGGTAACGCCAACAAACCCTCCAAAACAACAACCAAGATGCCGCATTATAAAATAAGAGCCCAAGATAGAGCGGCGTGGAAGGCAATGGAGGAGGCCTTCGTCCAGGAGTGGACGGGAGTAGGCTAGGAAGAAGATATTTGTGAGCAAACATTTTCAGTTATGAAACTTAACAAAACAAAAAATTGAAACTGTCTTGCAAATGAAAATTGGAAGCAATTGTGGCGACAAGTAATGTGGAGCCAAATATAAAAAAAATTGTTGGGTCAATACAATGTCATGGATCAAAATAATAAAACATCAAAAATTACATTGTAATAAATACAATGTTTGAGCATTTGTATAAGTTAAAAAATTAAAAAATTAAGTGTTAACTTTCTTGTAGCTGCCCGTCCTTGACTCATAATCTTCCCGAGTGGCCCCTGTCCCCTATAATTTTGTGCATCGCTGCTTTATTATATGGGAAAATCTTGCAGGCCCTTTAAAAAAAGTAGGTCGAAAGAAAAAATATTTGACAACGACAGATGCGAAAAGCGTAGGTATGCAAAGATAGGAATAAGTAATAATTCAATAGTTTTTGTGTTTACACTGTCAAAATCCATTTTTAATTATTTTTTTTATTTATTCAGTAAGGATCAGACAGTTGAAACAATTAGTATAGACATTAAAGGACAACAATGAGCAAACCAATTAAGATCCCTTCTTACCAATCTTAAATAAAATATAAAAATATATTGAGCACTGTTTAATCTCCACTTTGTTAGGTAAGATACCAAATGTATTCGCCTATACTTATAGGCATCGGAATAAGGATAATAGGAATAAGTGTAGCTCAATCTTATTGTATGTTTGTAATTTATGTATTGTTTCTGTGTTGTGAGTGTCTCTATAAAATAAAAAAAAATAAGAATGTGTTAAATAAATAATATACATATGTTCACATTAACATTTAATTGACGATATGTTAATGTGAAAGTATAGAAAAATTGATTAGTTGATAAAATAAAAAACTTTAAATGCTCGTACTATATAATTTGTTATTTTTTTAAAAATTACATTTCTACTTAACCGATGATATGTTTCAATATATTATTCAAAGCTTGATTTATTATATTGTCCTAGGTGTCCTTTAAATATATTTTGCTGAAATCTAAAGCCTTTTCTCTGCTTGCCAGTAAACTATAGTTTATATTTTATGTTACAAGACTTTTTTTCATTGCAGGAAAACCTACGCAAGCATGTACTCCAAAGGAACAAACACAGCGGAAAATTTATGTATGAATGCACTCATTGCAATGAATATCAGACCAACTTCGCAAAAGACCTTAAAACACATGTGTCGAAAGCACACTCAGACTTGTATGAAGATGTAAATATGATCAACGATTATGTTTCTAATCTTCTCAAAGTTCCAAAGGCTTCTGAAACAACGGAGAATGGTAATAATATACAATATTCCACATTATAATTTTGTATGCAAAGCATGATCTTTGTTTTTACACCAAGTCTTTACTATAAACTGTGAAGTAATTAACATATTTTCAGAAAATAAATAATTTAAACGTTATTTCAAATATTTAAGAATAAATTCCTGGTTGTAAAAGGCTTTTAGTAATGTTAATATAATATCTGATTGTAAAAGGGACTGGGTTATAAGCACACAAGCTCAGTCATCTTCATCATCTCGCCTAGAATATTTGGGTATTCCCAACCATTGTAGGATGTCAGTACTCATACATGTTTTGTACAGATGTACTCCTTTTCACCAGCATTGATTCTAAAGCCAAGTTATAATAAGTTCTCATAAATGGGATTGGTGTTACTCTGTAATGCGTCCACAGATGTATCATAAAGGGCTAAATCATCAGCATTTTCAAGATTGTGTAGTTAGTACTCCCTCAAACACTCCTCTCCTGCTAAAACAGAGGTACACCGCCAGGGCACACAATTGATTTATTGAGAAGCTTGTCCACGTTGATGACAAAAATAAATAGTGCCAGCACACAGCCCTGTTGGGATTTTAGTTGCGATCTTAAAGATGTTGGCTGGACCACAGCCAGAGTACTCATTTCGAAATATTGTTAAATATATAAAAAATTAAGTCATCTTTTACATTGTCATTTTTCAGATGAAACTCCTCCTGAGTTGGAAAATATAACTCAATAAATAACCCAGAGAAAGAAGCCACCAAGATGAAATGAAATATCATAAGAGATTATTGAAAACAAGTCTAGTGCAAATGTCTAGAAACATAAATTTTAGAGAGTATATACTGACAAAAATAAACATACCGTGATTTAATTAAAATAATTAAAAAAGTTGACATTTAGATGTATACCTTTGCAAATGTCAATTGTATATTAAAATACGGTGGTACCTTGACATACGAGTTTTTTGAGATACGAGCGAGTGATTTTTTTGCTTTGATATACGAGCTATTGAATGACACTTCCCTAACTCATTACCAAAACATTCTGAAAGGGAGGAAGAATGAAACCTCCTTGGACATGTTTTTTTTTAAACGGCCTATATACAGGTGAAAGTGAGAAAAGCGTTGCAAAAAAGGTAGAGTAGTGTAGAGAAAAGCAGTGACAAAATTAAGCGATTAAAATTAACACTTCATAAATCTAGTTTATTTCTTTACATTCTCTTTTATTGTGGTTTTTTGTATAATACTTGTCATTTAAAAAACATTTTTCTAATTCAAAAACATGAAACAACAATAACTGGGGTGACATTTTGGGGGCTGAAACGGATTAACGGTAGTTCAATTAATTTCAATGGGGAAATTTGCTTCGAGATACGAGCAAGGTTGCGGAACGAATTAAGCTCATATGTCGAGGTACCACTGTATATTTATCACAATCTTTGTGATCTCATTTTCCAATTAGAATACCAAAACTTAGTAGACTTACAATCCTATGCAACTTATAAAAGAGCATACAAAAAATATCATTTAAACTACTCTAAACTGAAAGTTAAAAAAAAAACAGTACCACTTCTCCTTTGTCTCCTGAAAAATCTTCAATTTGATCTAATAATTCCATTTACATATTCCTTGACTAGGCAAAATGATAGATGACTATATCCTAAAAGGTAAAATTTGCAAAGTTTTTGATTAAAAAGCAGTTTGTTAACTTCCCCAACCCTTTAACAATGTCTCGAAACTGCAAGTCAGGGTCAAAATTCAGGTGATATTTTCTCCATGTCCCACACATCAGAAATAATTATGTTGTAAATCTTTTAAAATATTTACTGAATTTGAAATATAATATAACAATCCTGCCTGCACGAATAAGCTGAAATGCTAATACTTTATTATTATTGAAAATATATCGCACTCTACTGTAACCATTACAGCTTTTACCCAATGGGATCCCAATTTATTTGCTATTTATAAAATAATGTCTTAGCATAGTACATAACTCTCACTATTTACCATTATGTACGAAAATATTTGACAGTTTGCAAATAAAACATGTTATACATTTTAATTGTTTTTTATTGTTTTTGTACAGCTTTTATATATGAAATACATGAGTGTTCTTCTTTAGTAATTCCTGAAACAAAAAAATAAAAATGTTAGATAAACAAGAAATTATAAAGTTATTGTCGTCTATGTATGTTATGTTATTTTAAAGTCGTGCTACCAATCCGTCATCGATTCCTGTTATAAAATGTTCTAAAATTATTTCTATCTTTTACTAAATGTTTTCTATTTTTACAGAAGAAAAATCTACCTAATATGGTTTGTGTCACTTGACAACTAAGGGTGAACCGATGAATATAATTTTTTATTAGTAATTATACAGTCTTGTAACTGATAACTAAACATTAAATGATGATCCAACCTACTCAATAAACTACAGTATCAGCACAAATTTTAATATTATCAAATAATATTTAAATCTTTTCAAAGCCTAATCAGATTATACATCTATAATAACTGTTTTGAATCAGATTTTTCAGGCTTTGTTTACAATTATTAACTATTTGACAAACAATATCACAGATGAACACTCCATGCCATTATGAAGTTTACTATGATAAGCAATCAGAGTCAATAATCAGTAGTTGAACAAATTTTTGAAAAAAAAAATACTTAATTTATTCAATAGGGAACTTTCAACCCAAAAAATAGTACAGAAAATTAGAAAAATTATGGTACTTTTTATATTTTTAAATGTGCATTTTAAAGGTTTTTATCACCATTTAAAAAAGCAATTTTCACACTTCGCCGCAAAAAGGTCCACTCGTGGCGGAGCAGTGTTTGACAATATCAGGCGCTACAAACAGTACTAAGAGTGAAATGTGTGGCAATACAAAATAGCGCCTAGCGACGTCACACCGGACTAATTCAATAACAGAAAATATGGATTTTTAAAATGAAAATAATGAATGAAAAGTTTTATTTTATGGTTTCTTATTAGGATATTCGTGATCAGCGTATATTTATTAATATGAATTGATAACATTTATTCATATTCCTCACACATGCATGTTCCCTATTCTCTGGACTAAGCACCTCAAGGATACTATCCCTATAATTAACAATTCTATAACATTAAATCCACTTCTATTTTCCTTCTACCCTTCATATGTAAATCTTCGAGATGCGAATGAGATATAGATTTTATTAAACGACATATTTATTTATTTATTTATTTACATGGTACACAACAGATGAAAGACATATAAATATAACATGTAAGTGACAAAAACATTCCAATAGTCTTACATCCAAACAGTGCACACTTCAGCAATAACACACAAAGCTATCATAGAAAATCTTACACACAATACATTCATTCACAATACATCCATTCGCCCAATTTCGCACACATAATACATTCATTCGCACAAACACATTCACACTTCCCAAATGTATGCAATAACAATACAAAACAAACTCTAAAATAAATTTGTAAAATAAATATATAAATTTGTAAAATATTCAATTCCAAAAAAGTGCATACAAAAGAATATATAAATATTGGACATACTTAGCAATGATTCCATCCTTCTTGGCTAATCTGGCAATGCAATCATCAGACTCTCCCATCCGCCTGATGGCTCCGCAGATTGTGTAGACCTTTGAGGTGTCTGTCATGCGGCCAGTGGCTGGGTCCACTTCAGCAATGTTGATCTGGATGGAAGCATGATCCTTGGCATGAATCAGGCGGTTGCTGGTAGAGCTGAAATAAATGTAAACAGTCATCATAATGGGGAAGTTTCATACATATTTATAATGCAATAGTCATAGCATACGTATCCCACATGGGAGCCAGCCAGTGCCAACTACATGTAAATATACAAGTCGCCTTCCCTGTGCCAACAATAAATGAAACATTCATATTGGGCGACATTCCCCATCACTTAATTGAAGATGTTCCGTATCTTGTTTATATGTTTTACAAATACTTCACACAGAACACACAGAAAAGAGTGGGAAACCAAATGTTTACATACACATAATATAGTGAAGCTATACATGCAAGTTATGAATAAAACATTTGCAACTGTAGCAATACAACAAGTATTCGCTCTACATGTATTCCACAATTATTATTATTATACTATGAAATCACAATAAAAATCTAATAGAGGGACAGAGGTAATTAATGGTATAATAAAATCATAGGATAATGTTAAGGAAATTCACTTCTGATTTTATTGTGTTGTGACATTCGTGAGACGGCAGCCCTCCGCTAGCTCTAAAAACATTTTCAAGCGAGCTATGCTTTAAAAATATAATTTGTTGCAGTCTGAATGATCGTTCCTAACATGAAAGAAAATGAAAACACCATTTCCCTCATCCAAAACAAAATAAATATAACACAATAAGCTTTATACCACAAGCATCATTTAGGACTCTCAATAATGTTTCTACGCGAGTGTGTCTGAATATACAAAACTTTGATCACATTATGAGCATTATTCATAGATTTTCTAATAGACTGGTTACCAATGAATTCAGGCTTGAGATTAATATACACTTTACTTATAATGTGCCTATTTGCACAAATTTTGACAGCTTGCTTGTAAGATAACTTTTAACTCATATAATGATTATCATAAACAAATATGATGTCATTTTCCTAACAGAGTACAACTGAAACACAAACAAGCCAATTCATATAATTTAACCTGGAAAAAAGGCAATAATAGAAGTGAGGTTATGTATTTTAACACAATACAGATTTGTCAACACTCTCCCCTGCAAACACTTTTATTACAAAATGCACCAAATTTCAAGGAAAATTATTATCCACGCGCATATAACTAATAATTATAACTTCGATACGTGAAATATTCGCAAACACACGTGGATGTGTCAAACTTACCATTTTCTTGGACAGTACAAATCAACGAATTCTCCAGCGTCGTTTTCCATTGTGAAGTATCTGAAAATCAAAAGAAAAAATTGAAACCTATTTTGAACCCAATATTTTCCAAATACTAACGATAAACACAATAAAAACTCATACTTTTAAGGGACACACGCTTCTACGGCAAATACCCAAATCTGAAAGGTCGATAAAGCAGTTTTCTTTTTCTTTATTATCCAGTATACATTTCTATGGTCTATTCTATTCATGGCCACACTATTATCTTTAGTGTGGCCATGTATTCTATTTTTATTATTCTGGCAACTCGTGCAACTACCATAAAAATCATAAAAATAGAAATAATCAGCAAAAACCATTACTGTAACACTAATTCATGCAAAAATAATTATAATCTGTATAGAACATTTGAAAGAACAGTTGGCGAAAGCGTGTAGTGTATCGTATATATCTCGGGCTCGTTCTCGCATTTTTATAATAATACATTTGGAGGATCATTCAGGGTGATCACTTAAAAAGAACAAGAAATATAAATGTATTTTTATGAGTTTTTTACCTTTAATTACAGTGTAGATAGAACTTAATGTCATAGTCATAAAATTAATATTGATTGGTGAAAAATTGACAAATATTGTTTATGGTATTTTAAAATAGAAGCGCGAAGAGAAGATGAAGCGTTCTAGTGGCGCCGTGCAATAAATTTCCACAGACCGATTTTGGTACGAGGAAGGTTAGGTTGCATATGTTGCATTGCGGTGTGAAATTCAAATATTGTTCTATTTTTCGAATCGAAATATTTAGAATTCGAGTATTTATGTGAATTGTTCTGCAAAAAAATACGTTAACTTATTTTATGAATACAAAATTAGATTCCAGGATATGTGATAGTGTTTATTTGTTTACGAGGAAATCTTGAATTTTCCGCAACAACAATACTGAAATGTCACTGAAGGTATGTGTACATTTGTATATTTTCGCCGATTTACGCTGAACTGTGATTTTCTATATTATACTTATTTCACAATTACAACGAAATGTTATCCATGAGAATTTATTTATAGCTTGTTTTATTGAATTCGTATTGTATTTGGATTATTATTCTTGTGTTATACATATATATTGTGCCCGGATCATAATATTTAGTTTGCGGAATCGTTGAACGCAGGCTGACGAAATAAGGAATCTATTTATAGACACCGTGTGACCTTTACACAGATAGGTATATTATATTTTCTTTTCACTATTATGAATTAAATTATGTAGGTGAGAATGTACCTAAACATACCTACCAAAAGCACTGAAGTGCGGAAGGGTTCTCTTCGATTAGATTCGATAAAATCACATTTATTATCACCTATGTAATTATACAAGTGAATAAACACGTTTTATAAGTTCATTGCAATAAAAATGCAATAAAAAACTCTTTAATGTCTGTAATTTCACCAGGTAAATCCAGAAAGAATATTTTCAAAGTTTGATAAATATAACCAGTTTTTAGATATTTTGAATATCATTGTTATTTTGTGAAGGTATATTATAACAACGCATTGAGAATAGGTGCTGCGTCCCATAACTGAAATTAACGTACGTAGAAATACATGTATACAATACATACATGACAATGCGGATATAGATGTAAGGATTGTAATATTCAAAATAAAATAATTAAAACAGAATTATAATACATATAACATACATAACATACATAGACAATTCACACAGATCGAGCTAGTCCCAAACTCAGATGAATCTTGTATTATGGGTACTAACGCGACGATACACGCATATACAATGCACTACACACATATACATGTAACACCCAGACCCACGACAATTTGAAAAAGGTCATTCTTCACTTTGCCCTGGCCGGGAATCGAACCCGGGACCTCGTGACTCAAAGGCAAGAGCATTACCTCCGCGCCACACCGGATATATTCTTTATTATTTGAATTTATGTTCCATGGTTACAATATTGGTCATACTTATTCTAAATAATAATGCTTAGCTTACATGGCAACTCATTGCACTAAGCTTTGATCTCACCCTTACATTTTCAAATAATAGAATTTGATGATGAAAATCATTCATCCATAGAAACTGTAGCTGGCAGTAGGTACCCACCTGCATTCTGCAAATTCATCTCGTTCATTATAACGAGGTGGGTAAGTACTTATTTATACCGATATTCATTATTATTTGATACCAGTAGGTACTATAAATATACATATATCTACCCTATTTGCATTCGTTTCAAGTAGGTAATAATAATATATGTACCAACCCATTGAGTAGGTAGCAAAGTTTCTAGGTAGATATAATGTAATATATTATTGTATGATCTACATCTACACGATTTTCCCCCTAGTTTAATACCTACATTAATAAACTTCGACAATTTTATCATCGAGGATTACAACTATAGCAGGTAGGTAGGTAGGTATATAAAATTAGTTGGTTAGCGTTTTAGTAAAATGCTATTCAACTCCTTAAAAAAAATCAACTATTCGTTTACTCGCCTTTGGTATATTATGTATGTAACCCTATTTTTGCAAAATATTATTACTTATCCATAGTAAATCGGTTCTTTTTTGGCTAACTATCGTTGTATATTCTCAGAACGTGATTCGAGCAGGATTATTTGGGTTAGTTGGAATAGATCGATCCTTAGCGATGAACTCGCCCTCTGTAAGTCTGTATACGTATTGTTTGTATTTAATTTGAATGTATACCTTCTATGGAATTGTTTGTAATCAATTTACAGTAAAGCTTGAATAAATAAATAAATCGTCATCTCTCCCGTATAATGGGGTGTTCACATTTGGCGAATATCGCCAGGCGAATTTCAAAATATAACGCCAGGCGAAAAAACAAAATTCGCCGTACGCCCATTGATCGTCACATTCACACAGTCCACCGATATAGAAACGATCTGTCAGATGCGCTTTGATTTTGACACTGTTTTCAAAATGGCGGACGTCGAGATGGAGATCGCGAAGTGTTTATTTTAAGTCGAAAATGTTATAGTAGAGGTTAAAATGCGCCTTTTTATTAAGGAAACTAACGCCACAAACCAACAACAAAGATAACAGCTGTCACGAAGCAGGAAACATTTATAAAATTTATAGGTTATAAAGTTTTTACCATAGATATGAACGCCGCGCACATCTGTGCATGCGCGAATCGTTCAATCGGCCGAAAATGTTGGAAGGTGGTCAACTCGAGACGATATCGTTTCTACTGGTTTTTATCGTTTCAGACTAGCTGTCATTTTGTTCACACGGTTCAAATGGCTGGCGATATTTTGGTGCCTGGCGATATTCGCCAAAGTGAGAACACCACATAACAGAGAAAACAGACCTTTGTATTAACGCATATTACTATTTGTACAGCGTAATAGGTACCTATATTATATTAAATATTCTTATGTAGATACCTAATGTATAGTATAGCACCTTAATTTCAATATAATCAGTCATGTATTCATATTCAACTTTTACTACAAATCATAGCAATAATGTCCTTGGCATTTGATCGAATAAATATCATTCGCTTAATGGTAGAGAAATACTTATATTTCACGCAAGTACGAGTTTATCTATCATCTCCCTTTGCGGCATTTCCCATTAGTGGGGCAGCCAACAGACTAACTGCAAGTAGCGAACTTACATATCGTGACATAAGAAATGCGACATTCAAAATGAATGGCTTACCTCTTCATTTTGAAATTATTTTTCATTTTACCTACATTAATATTTACAGATTTGAACAAATAATCTCTTTCAGTTCGTTTTCTTCACAGATAAGTAAATCTAAAGATACATGCAGACATCATCAATGTAATAATAATAATAATAAACTTTATTGTGCTTAAAAAACATACATAATAAACAGATTATAAATACCAATAATTATCATGCACAATGGGCGAGTTTATCGCGTGTAAGCGATATCTAGGTAGCCAACGAAAAATGTCTTATTTTTTATTGGCACGGAGAGGACAACCTTCATGTTTATTTCATGCAGTTTGTCCGCTGGCTACCCTTATTGTGGAACATACCTACCGTTATGGTGTTGTATCTAGTAGGTAGTATTAAATTTAAAAAAAAAAACCACACCTACTCTGTTCGGGAACTCCACAGGATTAAATATTAAATTTATCCAAGAATATATAAAAAATATTTCGGATATACCTACATATATGGTGAAAAAAACTTCGAAAAATGATCGAATACATTATTATAATTTAAAATGTAGGTACCTACTTATGTCATCTTGGATCGATTAGTTCATTCTCCCCTCATCTGAACAACTTATATCTCTATGACTATATATTTACATATGTGCAAATCTACCAAGATATAGGAATACCTACATTATTTTGCAAGTAGGTACCTCTAATATACCTTTTGTGCTGTAAGTACCTAATGTTCCCTCCGTCTACCGATTGACATTTTAAGCTCTCTAGGTTTTCGCACCTGTTCACAGCCCATAAGTACACACCTAGTAAGATAACATGTTTAGGTTACTAGCACATTCATCATTTTGTAGGTATATAGGTACCAATACTTATTACTTAAACATCGTGATATTTTCAACCTAATTTTGAACCGGTATTCAACGATGTATTTTTTTTTAAATAAGGGCAACACACATACCTACTACGGATAAACACTAAAAGATTGAATAATGTAGGTAAATGTTGCACTTTCATCTCGTGAACGAATTGATCGTTGACTTTAAGCATGTACAATGTACATACCTACTACATAATTATAATAATATATTATTCTCGTATACTTTGATGATGACTAAATGTATTTTTAGACTTTTAAACCTCGCATTGTTCGCCACGATTTATCTGTGGAGAAAATAAGTTGAAAGACAGAATATATTCTGTTCCATTCTTATTATTTTTATCTGTCTGTAGCTTATTGAGTACAAGCAAAACGCTTTTAAATATGTTTACGATGCTTTAGATCGATTATAAAATCAAATATTGATCTGTAAACAGTTTTAGAAATCGGCTCTCTTCGTCGGTCATTGCTGGAGTACAGAAGATTTTAATAAGTAGATGAATGTAGGTACCTACCATTCATCTTGCTATATAACATAAAACAGTTCATAAAAATCCAGAATTAAAATTTTAAATTCCAATAATGTATTGCGCATTTTTTGACTTTAAAATATGTTAACTGCTTTAATGAATTAGCATATTTGAAATTTTTTATAATACGAGTATAAAAGAATTAATTTTTTTTCGATATTCGCTTTTTGCAACTATATTTAAATGCCTAGGTACCTACTTATTTTTTTTATTGTTTTGAGTATCGTCAATTATTATTTTAATTTTTATGAATATAAATTTAATTTAATTAATGTGCCTACGGCGAGATTATCATACAACATAGTTTACCAGTTACCTATATCTCTTTGATCTACCCGCAAATCTTTGGTTTAATTATAATACCTATAATTTTCTTGACCGGTTATCTGAGTCTTAGAAAATTTGTACCAAAATAATATTAAAAACAATTACAAATAAATATAAGTGGAGGAACGGTACAGAGAAGAAGGAAGTGTTAGATAACGGAAATTACTTTTGTTTGGATCGGTAAAAAATTATTCGAATTTATTTTTAAAATGAAACTTCAATCCATGGAAGTATAAAGATTAACATTGTTACGTGTTCTATAAACTGAGAGAGAAAAGATACAACAGAACCAAAACAAAAATACGTATATACCTACCTTCCCACTCAATAAGTTCTTTGGAAGAAGAATGTGAAGAAAAAATGTGAGGATGATAATGAGATTCGGTAGGCGCAGCTAGCAGCAGCGTAAGTCTTTCGTGACTTGGCGGCCATTAACGACGAAAGGTCACGACTTTTGCGTGCAGTAACCATAATAAACATTATATACAGGTATAGGTAGGTACTTAAGTGTCTACCCACTTACAATTGACAAGTATCTACCTATAATATTATTAAGCAGAAGAGATATCTGTAGTACCCTTTTCACACTACGAAATTTATATTTATTAGCGAGCAATTGTCGATTGGATATTATCAGTGATTGCCAGAAAAAATGGATAGATATAAATAAAAATTATAAATCTATGTAGGACATAATATATTGAGTTCGTCAGTAGTCTGGAGGTAGAGTCTCGGTCTCATATGCACATGAGGTGCGCGGTTCGATTTCGATCACAGGTGCCGGCAAAATCCGCTTCGCTTTTAGCTTACTGTGAAGGGTGCATAAAGTTGTATTTGGGTTTATAACAAAAACCCAGATATATCTAAAAAAAATAATATACATTAGCTTACCCTTATCCTATTGGGTCGGGGGTCCATAGCACCTAGATGATTTCTCCAGACCAGGATTTCAGTCCACTCCAAGGTCTTGCAACACACGTTTGACACTTGTCCTTATACATTAAGTTAGTGTAATATACCCATTTTTGTTCTTGCTACTTTCATCTTAATCTAGGATATACCCAGGTGGATGCAAGGGAGCGTAGTATGTAAAAATAATACCTGAAGTATGGAGCTCTCTCCGCCTTTAGATTTAGACCTAACTAACCCTGGATAAAACGAGATGACCATAGCATTAAATGTCAGGTATCACACAGCAAGTACGTCGTATTTGTAATAATCATGTCAGTGTGATAGGAATACTATGGGAAATAAATCGAGGAAATCAATATATTATCTTACTTGTGACATCCAAATGAGTATCTTAGTATGAAAAAGATCCAATATGGGTACTTGATAGGTATTCTCTCCTCGATTCTGCCTACGCCAACCCTACGACAACATCTTGATCCCACACACAAAATACAGTAGTAGGTTAATATACCTAGGTTCCTGTCGTGAATTATTACCGCCATTAAAAATTATTTTACCGTTGATAGTACTTACAAGTAAGTAAAGTATTAAGCACCTAACTAATGGCAGAAGTGTTCTGTTATTACCAAATTTTCCTGCCGGTCCTTCTAATAATGAAGAAAACTTCATTACGTAATAATATATGTTACGAGGGTGGGGTGAAAAGTTCTCGGCCTGACAATGAAAGACTGCGGTTTTCAGATTTTTTTTATTTTTATTTTACTACATAATCTCTCTTGACTTCAAAACACTTGATCCAGCGTTTCTCCAACATCAGTACTCCTTCCAGGAAGTGAAAGTCTGGAAGGTTGCGAAAATATTTATCAACAGCCCTTTCAACTTCTTCATTGGATACGAAGAGCTTCCCAGAAACAAATTTCTTGAAGTTTGGGAACCAAGAAGTCTGAGGGTGCCAAATCAGGAGAATAGGGGGGATAGACGAGCAAGTCATACCCCAAATCTTGCAGTTTTCCCATCGCCAACACACTCTTGTGTACGGGTGCGTTGTCTTGGTGAGAGATGATTTTTGTTTCTTCATACCAGGCCTCTTTTCGCGAATTTCGCCATCCAGATTGGTTAAAAAGTTTGGAGTAATATTTGTTTGTGATTGTTCTACCTTTTGCAAGGTATTCAATTACCAGGATACCTTTTCCATCCCTAAACACGCTAGCCATGACCTTTCCAGCAGATGAAATCGACTTCGCTTTCTTTGGAGCTGAACCAGCTTCCACCCATTGCTTGGACTGCTGTTTTGTTTCTGAAGTGTAGTGGTGGACCCATGTCTTATCCATGGTGACAAATCACCGCACAAAATTGGTCGGATCCCTATTCTATCGGTCCAAAAATTGCTGCGAAAATCATTTGCGAATTTGTTTTTGATCGGCATTCAACAAATGCGGCACCCTTTTTGCGCGGACCTTTTTCATCCCTTATTCATCCCTTATTCTTTAAGCAAAATGTTTCCGACCCTTTTTTTCGATATCCTTACAGCTTCAGCTATCTCATGCACCTCAGTTGCCTGTCGGCCAACACGGAATCATGCACTTTTTCGATGGTTTCCGATATGGCTGTGGTTTTTGGCCATCCTTCACATGGATCATCTTCGAGGGGTGTGCGACCACCATTAAATTCAGCTGCCAATTTTTTAACGGTTCACATTTAAGGAGCAGAGTCCTCGTAAACTTTTGTCAACTTTGGATGAATTTCCGTAGGAGTTAATCCATCTAAAACGAAGAACTTTATGACCGCACGATACTCAAATTTATTCATTTTCATGAAAAACAAGCAAGATGTCGACTGCAAAAATTCGTGTGAAGAAACTACTTAAGAGAACAAGTTGAAATTTGTCATATGAACTAATGACACATGCACCCAGGTAAGGAATACAATTTTTTGCTGATTGGAGTAACATCTCTGTGTCAGGCCGAGAACTTTTCACCCCACCCTCGTAGTTATAACTAATAACTATATCCTGCTTTTATAGTGACGAAGTAATGTGAACATGAAATTAGCATTAAAAGACCATATATTATTGTATGTAATAGAAATATTATCTTCATATGCTGTATTTTTAGCAATTGAAGAGAATTCAGAAGCCCTCTAGAGTCTTGACTATACCTTGATTATACCTTAAAAACTGACCTAATCACGTTTGTAGTACATATTATCAGAATATATCAGCTATCAGCTAGTACATATTATCATAATATATCAGTAAAAATACATTGTTTTTAATAATTTCTGTAAAGTTGTATTGAACGATTGTTTTCAAAATTTATGCATTTTTAAAAGGCTATCATTTAAACGATCAGCATAATATTGAAGTTTTGTTCAGCAGAAAAATGTATTCTGTCGACAAATATATCATTTTGATAAATGCTACTTATCCCAGCGAGAAAATTTTATTTGTATTGCAAATAATATGATATTGTAAAACTCTAAATTTAATCGACCAGCAAAATTATTATTTGACCAGCAAAATTATTATTTGACCAGCATAATGATTATTTGTGCAGCAAAATAAATAAATGAGCAGCAAACTGTGAGCTAATTTTAATTAAAATTGTGAAAGCTAAATTTTTAATCTTGTTCCAATAATAAATCTTTGTATGTAGCATCTTTTTATGTGATTTTATATGTAGCATCTAGCAACGATTCTAGCGTTTTTCGACATTTCAGTTAGATATTTCGTTAATATAGCAAAGCGGAAACTGGCATTATTTTCGTATTCATCATTAATTTGGTAAGAAATCACAAAAACTTCATGTGGATCGGAAGGTAAATCGGTGTGTGAAAAATATTGTTTATCTAATATTTTCTGCCGGTCAAATAATAATTCTGCTGCTCAAATAATAATTCTGCTGCTCAAATAACAATTCTGCTGGTCAATTAATTATTTTGTTGTGCGATTATTTAAGCTGTTAAAATTTGTTAATTTGCTGATATAACCAAGTTTGTTTGTAAAACAAGTGTTGCGATTATTTTTTATTTATTGCCGATGAAAACATTGTTTGCTGCGCAAATGACTTAAATGCTGATTTTTTCTTGCCGAACGAATGGATTAATAGCCGATCAAATAATTAGTTCCCTTTTTAAAATACACACATACCTACCTGCCCATTTAATCTTGAAGATTCCACGTGCCGAACTAACGGCCGGGCCTATGAATTACAAAAATTAAAAAAATATATTTTTCAGAATTCTCAAAATAAGGAATCTAAATCCAAACCCGAATAGTTTGACGTTTAGGAATATACCTATTTCATTCATAAAACATTATCATATTTAAAATGTACAGTCATGTCGTAATCTAATCTAATTGTGTCAACACGCCTAATATTGTACGATTTTTATTATTCACACCTTAATGTGCATAGGGAATGAATGATAATTTGAATGTCTATAACATACGATTAATCCACTAAATAAGTACCTCAACCTAAATGAGAAAGCCGTGATGTTTTTTAGAGTGATAAACACTCGTAGCGCAGATCAATTACTCATTCATTGTACCTTAAATCAAATTGAAGGTATTTTTTATTGAACTGTTTTTAACTTTGTTGAAGTATGATTCTTTGTTGGAATACTATTGAGTTTTCTTATTATTACAAAATAAGTTAGCTAACTAATATTATTATTATTTTAATCCCAAAATAAAATCCGTTTTACTTGTATTGTTATAATCTTCAGGCAGCCGCAATGCGTCTGTTTCGAAGTCACAATTGGTATATTATTATTGTTATGTTATAGAGATCCGCAGAAGTACGATTATATTAATTTGAAATACGTATTCAAATGAAGTTTTTTTTTAGTTTCTTAGTACTTATAATAAGAGATTTAAATTTAATATTAGTTCATAATCTCCTCTCACAATTTCCCGTAATAACTATTGAACACATCTATCTATACCATCACGGCATCTAAGTAGACTGACTGCATGTAATAAACGTTCATATTTTCAGACGACCTGTATAATTATGTTAATTACATGTAATTGGTCTACTGGATACCCCAATTCTGGAAAGTTCCATGATGTTGGAAATTACCTACTATCGATAAAGGCGAGATAATTTCTCTTAATCTTTTCTATAATTGTCGTAGAATAATAAAATTATTTTACTTAACAAAATACCTTATATTTCTCCTACATGAGTACTATAACACAATGTATAAAGACGTAGTTGTGAAAAATATTCAAATTTGGAATGTTCGAATAAATTATTTATTTAAACACTGTGAATTATCCGCATTGCAATACCTAAGAATATGTCACAAACCGTGCTATTCTCATTCTGTTCTAAATTTAAAATCTGTTAGCATTTTTATTCTACACACCTACCCTTAATTTTTCTAATTTTGAACCTAATCAATAAATTATTTTTCTATGCATTTACATTATATCTACTTATTCGATAGTCAATATTATCAATTATCTATATATTAATGGTACGTCGTAGAACTGTACCAAGCTTCAATCATCTTGGATGGTAGCAGATATAAATAAAATACTCCTTATGTATAATTTTTTGTAGGTTTAATTTAGTTCGATTTTTATTAATTTAGAGCTCACAATTTTATGAGTAAACTACATCATATAAACATTAAATTCTAATATTAAGAATATAATTATGTATTTTCTTAAGTCTTATTTAAATTATTTCAATGAACATATCTTTCTAAAATTTTCGAGATTTCATTACCAAGGTACCAAGACGAGAAGCAGTATTTATTTAATTACCTTTAAATAAAATAAAATATTACCTTTGTACCGTGTATCAGTTAGTCAATAAAATTTTAAAAATACCTACATAAATCCGTTTCGAGTTCTGTACATTAAATATTATTATTATAATGCAGTGTTATCGGTTATCACCTTGAAATTAAATATTTTATAGTCTTATATATTATATAGTGGTTATGTTAATATTTAATAAATTCTTAACCATTGAAATATTTTATCATAACAATGCAGTACAATACAAATAATAATAATAATAAAAAAAACCGGTAGCCTAGGTACATACTTTTTGCCGTACACGTGTTGATAATATTGAAAATGTGCGATAGTGCACTTGAAAGATTGTTTAGAAATTACAATCCTCAGATTGAGAAGAATATCAGGAGCCGTAGTCAAAAGTCAAAACTATTTTAGCGTTATGTAGTCGTTCGACTATAGACAACTTTGCGAGAAAGTATCAATTTGACTTGTGTATATTATTTTATTTATTTATTTAAATTCTTACATAAAGATATTATACAAATAATAAATTATTCCATACATATATTTTATTGAACCTCGTGTATTTTAGCTACGAAATTGATACTTTCCCGCAAAATCCTCTATAGTCGAACGACTACATAACGCTAAAAACGTGTTTTGACTACGACTGCTGAAACGAAGAAATCAAAGTTAATTGATTTTTTTTTATATAAGTATTTAATTAAATAGTCATTTATTTTACTATTTTTTTCTATGTAATTTTATTACATAATTATTATCTATAAATGTGTCAGTTATTATTTTATATGACACAGAAATTACGTAATCTTTAAATTGAATATTTATGCAATGAATTTACTGGCTTCTCCACTTGTGGAATATACCATGATGGAATAGAATTAAGTATAGATTGGTATTTAGAAAAAACGCAGTTCAATCAAAACATAATTCAAATTTCAAATGCGTCACTTAAATTCATATTATAAGTAAGATAGTAAAGTGTTCTCATCGCTAAATCTATATAAAAGCAAAACAAGATCTATATAAATATTATTTGGGAAAAGCCTATAACATGAGTTTTAAAATAATAATATAAAGAATAATATAATAATATAATAATATGTTTGATATGTAATTACTTCCACAGGCTATGGACATAAAATGTTTGTTATCCGTATTAAAATATTTATTACATCGCTTCCAAATAACGTGTTGATCCTATATTATGTATATCTGAATCGTCTTATGTTATGTATATCTGCCCTTGTTCCTTCTGAATCGTCTCCAAATGACCTTTAATGCTGCTGCCAGGACCATCTATAGAGAGAACAAGCGCTGTCACATCACACCATTGCTTAAGGAGCTACACTGGCTGAGAGTCCCAGAGAGAGTGGAGTTCAAACTGTGCCTCACGGTCCACATAGCCTTGAACGGCACAGCACCTCTATGCCTCGCTGAGCTCTGTCCCCTCGACGAAACTCTGAGGCGACCACTGCGATCAGCTTCAGCAACAAACTTGTGGAACCCAACAGGGCAAACACTTCCAAATTCGCAGAGAGGAGTTTTAGCGTTGCGGGGCCAACTGCCTGGAACCGATTACCAGCGGATTTAAGACAGAACCAACCCACTGCAACGTTCAGGAGTAAGCTGAAAACACTGCTTTTCAAGAAAAACCATGGCGCCCTTGAGATGGTCACGGATCATTAAACGACGCCAAATATAAATTGTCTTTATTATTATCTAATGAATTTTATCAACAGTAAAATATTTTAGCACTAGCTTATACTCCGAATTTCCTCAAATATGTATTATTAAATTTGGTTTTAAAATTATAAATGTCAATATTTTTCTTCACTGCAGTAAAATATATTTACACCTGTAATAATACCTTATTCAACAATACTCTGATTTAGTTTTTTCAAGGACATTACTATCGCGAAATCACTTTATATTATGATATTGAATGCGAGATACATAGGTAGTGCTTACTACAAAATTTGTTTGCGTATCTAATTTGGTGTTAATGAAACAAAGACACGATCGACACAACCTGACTAGCGGATATTTATAATACCTGCTATAGATATTGTAATCATCAAATAATAATATTATTGTCTGTTCTCATGTAACTATGTATGTTTGTTTTTAATTGAACTATGAAACTATGGACGAATATCTATCCACGGAAAATTAATAGATATATTTTGAATTTGTTAATATATATTGTTAAAAAATATTTCTTGAATAAATTGAATTGAATTGAAAAAAAAACTTTTTTATAATAGCAGGCCTAATTATAGTCCATAGCCACAAAATTATGAACGCCTTAGTTTATTTGATATTTCTCTTTTTTAATTTGATGAAATGAATTTTCTGTTTTTATTGTGTTGATATGCATAGTTGATATCAGTTATAGGTAGATACAATAATAATAATAATAATAATAGAAAAAGTAATGTCTGAACAAAATTTGTTTGAGGAAAATAAAACTGAAATTTGACCGGGGTTATTAAGATAATTCTTTGGAAAAAGGTCTATAGAATATGGTAAGATTAATTTCTTTTAATATGAAGATTTTAAACTATTTACAACAAAACTTTTTTCTTTCGTCGGGTATAAAAGCTGGTATGTATACCTAAAATACTCGAATAAACAAACCGTGGCATATAATCTACCATCAGAATCTCATTCAAACTTTTAATTGAGTTTGTGTAGTTTTCTTACCGATAATGTTTACTCAGTACAATCCGTATCAGCCTACAACAGACGAATGAGTATGGGTATAAACCTAATTGGTATAATCTATTCAAAATTATTATGAACGCTACAAAGTCTTACGTAATTTTAATCTTTATTTCTACCTTTATGAAAGATTTTTTTCTATTTCTATCAAAGATAAATAGTAAAAATATTACTCACCTTATTACACTTTTCTTATACTTGGAGAATGTTTGAAAACATAGATCCTAGACACTTTTTCTATTTTAACAGTATTAGAGCATCAGAAATACCAGAATATACTGGTTCACTGTGACGGTTTTTAGGTAGTAGAATTCAAAAATAAAATTTAAAAGAAAATATTTTTTCTCCCATATTCTTTTTTTATTGAGAGAGACGTCTTTAATCTCCAAATTGACAATGTCTTTATAAATAGACGAAAGGCTTCTCTGTGAAAAAAAAACCAATATACCTAGTAGAAAAAAACGCTTCCATTTTATTTTCATACTTATATACTTACTGGATAAAAGTTGCTTAGGATTGGAGTGGATTTTTCACAAAGGTAATATTTACATGACAAATAATGATTTGATGATAATATGTACATATTATAATAAACTACTAAAAAAAAAATATTCGTAAATATTGATTTACACATGCTTTTAAATAGTTACTTTGCTACAAAGCAGATTATTATGACATAGCCCGAGGAAATCTTAATCAGTTATTTATAATTAATTTTTTTGCATAACGAAATAATTAATTCATAGCGTAGCTATAAACAACAAATAAAATAAAATAAATATTTATTATTTTGTTTTGTGTTACTGTTGAGTATGACTAACGCACGACCGGTTTCGCGGACTCCGAGTTCGCATCATCAGGTGCTGATCTATACAGTAACACAAAACAAAATAATAAATATTTATTTTATTTTATTTGTTAATTTAAAATGAAGTGTAACAAAGTAAATGCCGATACAATTAATGAAATAGCTATAAACAATTTAAATGTTTCCGATTTGATAGACTTCAGACATTAAACACATTTTAATCTTACAATTTTGTTTGTATTTAGTAAACACAAATATTAAATTTACATAGATACTTGAGTACAGGTAAGAACTACCGGTATCTGTTTACGTTTGAGTAAATATTAAGAGTCATTGATAATGGATGTTTTCAATAAAATATTTCCTTCCACGTATTTACTGCCTAATCAATACGATATTCTATAAATAAGCGTCGTATAAATTTATCATTAATTGTTCATTATGTCCTTAAATATGCAGTTGTAATATGAATGATTAGTAGAATATTCGGAATGAGTCCCCGGTAAAGAATAGAGGTCTCCCGCTTTTTTATGTAAGTTTACGAGTGCCCTGTAAAAGGCAGGTGTTCGTAAACCATGAGGGCATTGTCGCCCATCCATAACGTCTTATTTTTATTGGTTCTAAGAGGACAATATGCATGTTTATTATTACTTGCAGTAGTTAGTTCGCTGGCTAACCCACTTGTGGAATAATGTCGTAATAGTACATTAGTAGTACTTAGTTAAACGCACTGCTTTTTTCAGCATATTAATGTATGTAAAATCGTCTATCTCTCTAGGAAACGTTATATTTATATCAGATAACATGAAAGACATACTATTCCTATTGCTTTATAGGTATGACGTGATTCTCCATATCGTTGACAGAATTTTCTTATCAGTCATATTTTGCATAAACTTATTTATTTGTTCATGATATTATTTATTTGTTAGTATATTCAAAATTAGTCATATTTACGACAATATGTTCATACAAGTAAAGTACCTTATAAACATCCTAACCTACATTAAAAAAAAAAGCTTTAAATGCGCTATTGCGGTGGTTCATAATATCACAGATGTGTTTGAAAATGTAATAACAGCTCTTTAGTACCTACATATACTAATACTGTAATATTCAAATTTTAAAGGAGGAATAATCAATCCACTATTAAAAAAACTTTTACTTACTCTCGACGTTTTGCTCAAGTGTTTAGTTAACCTTGCAATAAATAATATGAGACAACACAATCCACTTTAAAAGTTATTACGTACCTAAGCGAAATTGTTTGGAATATCACGTACATAGGTAGTACAAAAATAATGGCAATTGAATAGTAGTAGTTGGGTGAAGTATAAAGTGGTTGAAACAACATTAATTATGTAGAACTTACTGAACTAACTATTTACCATTTTCATGTTGATCAAATAATTATATTACTGAAGTAACATTAACAGTAAGTAATGATACAATCCACGCAAGAATGATATTAAGTTTATAGAAAATCACATCAATCTGGTAATAATTGCCTACTTCCATCAATCTACATAATAATTATACATCCTGTAGTTTGTAGCTACTTGCAACTTTGAGATTCATGTAAATTTCAAAGTTGAAATTGGTAAATGTAAATTTGATTTTGAAAAGATTTGGTGTGAAGTATTTATGATTTAAATTCGAAATACCGAACTATTTTATTATTTCGTGAAATGGTTCTTTTTTGTCAATTGAATTGATAAACCTAATTTTTCATCGTCATAAGTTGTCGTTTGTTATTGAAATATATTTTAATAAGGACCTCCTCTTGCAACGTGGAGGTTTTGTTTTGGTGATCTACCTTGTGGAAGGTATCATATACCAATTCATGATGAAAAATCCTGATATAAAGTGAATATCGCTGTGATTTCGAATACATATCGTGACCTTGTCGTGAAATAGTTAAACTTAGTCACTTACTAAATATTTTAATCAACTGTTGTGAAAATTGTCTAGTCAATGCAGATAACAATGGAACAAAATACACTATAGATTTGGTTCAATAGGTAACTACGAATTCATTGACCAAGTCCCAAACACTCTCCTTACGATAATTATTACCGTACCCTCTATATGATAGTTATAACAAACAGGCTGGGTCTCATAACTTTACTATAAAAATACAGAATGACGATTTCGCATTATTATTGCAAATATTTTTACTAAAAACTTTACTATTAAAAAAACATGTGTATTAAGTTATCGTGCTTGAGGCCAATAAATAAGGAAGCGATAAACCTTCAAACCTTTGCATTATCTAATACATATTATTTATTTATATAGATTCCATTACAATTTGCTCTTTGTGAAATGTAATCAATTTTACTGAAGGATCGATAGACAGTCGCATGCCATCCTGTAACTAGGTTCTATCTTGGAACATAAATCTATCAAAGAACCTTCACTTTGTCACCCTTCCTAAATCAGCAAATAAAACAAACAAAAAAACACCCATAATCAACTCGATGTCAGTTATGTTATCTTTACTCTTTAGCTTATTTTTTCAGCATTTTCAATCTTTTACATTTAGATTTTATTCTGGAATCTCTTATTTTTGTATGACTTTCTTCTACACACTTCGAATACTTTTTTTTCTTTGTATTTTGAAAACGTTCAGCCACTTTGAAATACATTAGTTTTCTTATTAACAAAGGTTTGAAATTTGAAAATGTTGCCTTCTACTTGAAAGAAAATCATGTGAAATCGAGTGAGTTATTAAGACAGATGATGAATCTGTTTGAAATAAACCCAAATACATCAGAAACATATATGCTTATATCGTGAATATGGAGTTAACCAGCAATAGGAAAATTCAAAGTCGAGATCTTTCAATTAAAAGTAAAAAACTTGGGTTAGTTGGAAGAGATCGCGCCTTTGCGATAAACTCATCGCCCTCTGTATATTGATTGTATTTAATTTGAATGTATACCTTTTATGTAATTGTTTTTTATATATGTACAGTAAAGAATGAATAAATAAATAAATAAAATAAAAGTACGAGATGTTACCATCAGTCTACTTATTTCGCAGATATTTCCATAATGTTTTCTTACACTTTCCAACTTTGTACATGATACAATCAAAGTCTTTGAATAATCCAACACTAAGTTCTAAAATTGTATTTCAACAAAAAATTATCAATAAATTCGATTGCTCGCGATTCTACAAAAACAGGTATTGGATAAAAGTGAAATCAACCAACAGGAAGTTGAGTAATATACGATAGTTGGATTGTCTTTAAACAAAAAATTAATCCGAATCATTTTAACATATTTCTTTCCTTCATTACGTACCTCTGTTGATTCAATAATAAAGCGAATTACTTATTATTATTTTCATCAACTGCGCGTTGAAATCTGCAAAATAATTCAGTTCGTTCACGTGTATGTTAGTGTGTTTGTATATTATCTGCTATAGACGTATTTACCAGACAAATAACAAGGAAATAATGACCTCGATGTACGCTTGCATCTAATGATCATGTTCTTGGATTATAAAAATTGTACTATCTTGGACTTTCTTTGATGCCCGTTGATAAAAAGAGAGCTGATCTTAACTATCATAAGAGGCATCTAATTTCGAGTTAACAAAACATTGATAAAACACAAGTAGAAGAAGAAGATGAAGTAAGAATCAAAAAAAATAAACTAACCAAATAGATTGATTGATAATGACCTGATAAGTCGAAAGATGTATCTCTTGTGATCAATAACTTATAGTAGAAAGTAACTCGTATCAACGCATTTGACTTGTAGTCTATCTATACCGCATGATATAACACTTTGTTTCAATTCACCTAATTATAAGCTAACCAGTCTGGAAATTTGAAAATTTTAAGTTCAATATTAATCATTTCGATGGATGACAATGGTTATTATCTACGCAAAGCCGGATTTAAATACTAGTAGATATTCAATACACTTGCTTAAATTACATTTTGTCGTGATTTTAACGCTTACATGATTCGAATTAAAAAGTGACTGTTGTTTTTTTTTATAATACACGTGTGATGTATGGTTTGTATGCCTAATCTGCAGTTCCTGATTTCGATTTCAATGTGATTGTTTGTATTGATAATTCTGTATCTGTTTCTATTATTTAACAATGCATTGTGTACATTCCTCCTCTATTACTTTATACCACCATCTCTATTATAAAATTCACACAATAGTGTTATACCAGTCAATGCACATTTATATACCTACTATACTTGAATGATTTGTTATCAAAATCGGAAATTATTTTTTTAAAGTAGGTATATTGTATTCCTTGTGTTGAGTTGCTGCAAAACTGCAATGGGTAATAATTATGCATGTGTGAGGAATATGAATAAATGTTATCAATTTACATTAATTAAAATACGCTGATCACGAATATCCTAATAAGAAACGATAAAATATAACTTTTCATTTTAAAAATCTATATTTTCTGTCAAAATTTTAAACACCCTGTCATTGTATAATCCCGTTGTGACGTTATTAGGCGGTAAATCGTATCATAACACATTTGACTCGTAGTCTGTCTATACCTCCTGATGACGTCAAACACCTATTCCGTCACGGTCGGATCTTTTTTTAGCGATGTACAAAAATTTATTTTTCAAATGGTGATAAAAGCCTTAAAAGTGCGTATGTCAAATAATATAAAGCACCATAATTTTTCTAACTATTTGCACTATTTTATGAGCTGTAATTTTTTTTGTTAAAGTTCCCCATTCCCAGAGCAGATGAGTCCTATGAAATTTATGTGAAAAATAATGAAGTTAGTTTTTGATTTCTATTAGTATTTTAGTAAAAAAATGATTTGTTCCCTTTTGATACCATCCACTTATCCCGATACACCCGATACCATCTTTAATATTGTAGGTGCTATACAATCACAAAATCTCCTATTAGTGGTGTACCCAGTGAACTATTTACTTATTTGACTACTGTATTTAACGAACAAACGGGTTGTCCTTTTTGTATCATTTAAAACTGAGACCTTCAGAATGGGTGGCATGCATAAATACAACATGTAAATAAAATACATAACACAAAAAAGAACTTCTTTGTGAAACAAATAAGAAAAAACTATATATTTTTTTTTTTAACACTTGTAGACAATACAATAATACACCGTTTGACCTATTCACACACATAATGTTCCATTAAGAGTGTTTGTGTGGTTAAACTTTGAAATTCTGTCATCGTACAGCATTCATTAATATACAAGTTGTGCTTCTATCATGGCACATTAGTGATGAAACGAATAGTGATTTGGTCGAATAACAGATATCTGATGAGATCCTTTTCCGGAAAACCGGATATTTAGCCATTATCGAGACGTGTTAAATCTGAAAAAAATGTGCTTAAGTAATCTGTATAAAAATAGTGTAAAATCTGTAAAATATTTTAAAAGAAACAATTTGAATTTGTGATAAGCTTGAAGCGAGTTATCCTTTATGGGATAAGATAACGTTCTCAACTCTCTAGCAATGATTTTTTCCGACAATTCAATAATTTTACATTGTGACTATACCTAGTATCATATCGAAAAAATATATTCTCTAACTAGACTTTCTTTCAGACTGCCCACTTGAATCCGCCCATAAGGGCAAAGTTCTTTTCTTAGTAAAAGCGGATAAAAATATGTCCCCCGATTTCTGAAATATCCAGACGGGAGGTAGGAGAAGTTATTGTATCTTAACTTGTCGATAAATTACGTATTGATGCATTAATTTTGCGAAGTGTCATAATAATATTGCCCTAGAACAGGTTATACCTAGTTGGGCAGAATCAATGAAAATATGTATAAGATTTGTAATTTATTGGTGTAATAAAATAATAAAAAAAAAATATTATCCGATATCCGTACAACTAGGCCAAATAGTTAGTACATACGTAATATTATCTCATCTCTATAGTGTACATGCAAGTAATAACAAATAATATGTCAATGAGTCATCAAACGTACCTACTGTACATACAATAAATTATCCTGTGTCCTCTCTTTCTTCTAATTGCCAATCTAAATTTAGTTCTTTTGATACTACTGCTCTAACTATTGTAGATATACCAATTGAATAAATACACACTACAGCACTATAGTAGGCATACAACATACAATGTAATTGTGTCGATTACGTCATTAAAAAAAAGATACGCTGCTATGAATGAACGAAGAATAAATTGAGTTGACGATATTTTTTTAAAGATGTCATCTGTTTTTAGTATTATTATTCCTCTTTTTCATTGTCCTTTTTTACGCTGGCAGATTTTTCCTTCTCTCAAGAGAATATTCATGAATAGATTTATCAAGACCGTAGTAGCTTTACGAGTATTATTATTATTTAAATTGTAATATTTTCGTCCTTTCTTAGGATACGATGTTAGAAGAAGATGGGTTTCTGTTTTTATTTCAACATTATTTTATTTTCTGCTACATAAATTTATATTTCATAAACTGGATTTATGATGGGACATATTATTTTGCTTGGGTAAACAGAACGAATGATCATGGGTTAGATAAATGAAAGTTATAACGGAAATTATTTAGTTTTTTTTTTATGTCGGTTAAGTATAATATAATCGATATTGTTAAAATATTCTTTTCCCATGTAAATCTATATGACCTTACATATAATACATACTACATAATGGTTCTGTTTTTTTTAACCTACAGCGTCTAGACTTTATTGATATTGAATTTTTAAAATTGTAATTTGTGTCATATGAAGCAAAATATTTCATGTTTTATCATAGAATCGTTTTATGACAAATTAATTGGACTTACGCATGATTTTTGCATATTCTTAAATAAGTCCTTAATAATTTTTAAGTATATGCATATGTAAGTATCTATGCAATTTAGTTTAGAAAGACAGCTATTATTTTTTTTTCCAATGAGTACTTTCATGTTAATATGAAATTAAGTATGATTGTGCACTGAGAAATATACAAACGAAATTTCACAACGAATCATTGGTACGTACTATCAGATTAGGACCAGAGATAGTACAAACGATTTATTAGTACGAATCTATAATATTAACTATTCGCAAACAAATTGTTGGTAAATTTACCAATGATTTGTTTACGAAAAGTTAACATTATAGATTCGTACTAACGAATCGTTTGTACTATCTCTGGTCCTAATCTGATAGTACGTACCAATGATTCGTTGTGAGTATTTTTCTCACTGTGAGTACAAGAGATCTGAAGCTCTTACCTTAATTCGTTTCTAAAATTCAATTATAAGATACTTAATGAACACTAAATTACCTAATTGGAAATGATACTAAAATTGTAGTAGGTATAATTATTTGTGATTTAATGAATATTGGTATTTTATGAAATTTGGAGAGATGCCCGGTATTGACCGGATTATGGAGGGATTTGATGATTATATTGCCAATGAAATTTGGAATAATTTGATATAACATAATATTATTATACGGACCATGCACTATGTATACAGCATCTTTCATTATTACAATATACAGTGTACATATTATTAGTATTTATGCATGTTTTACTTTGCCTATATTCTATACAGTGTTATAATTGTATCATGGTGCATGGTAAGTCTGTTGTAGGTACATGATTATATTATATTATAGTACTGTATGCTGCACAAGTTGTTCAGTTCAGTAACAGAACATCACGTATTTATGTCATATAGTTTCAATAACAACCATACGAAGAGTAGAAATCGGGTCACTATGAACATTATACAATACACGCAGGATCTCTGTTAGGTATAAGGTACGTAGGTACCTACCTATAATATTGCGTGAACTTATTCGTTCTAGTTTTCTTTTTATTTTTATGACCATCCATACAACAATATTCTATTCTACTTTATTTTCCAGAAGTTCTGGAACAATACAGACTTGGAGTCATCAGTAGAATGAAGTTAACCTATGAAATCGATTTATGAAAACGACAACTACATTTTTCATAGATTTTACGGTTCGCTGAATTGTGAAAAGAACCTAACCTGTAATTTTTGTCATGGAATTTTAAGATTTTAAATCGGACAATTCATAATTTACTATTTCATTCATATCTTACTCGTAATTAATAACTTTAATTCATATCACGGAATTTTCCACAATAATAATATTATTATAGGTATTTGTAGTTAAATTCATTAAAATTAAAAATATACCTAAAAATAAGTTTATAAAAACAGAAAGTTTTTATTTTAAAATAAAGAATCGCGTAGAAAAACTTAGGAGAAGAAATTAAATAATACTAATAATAGTTACCATGGAGTAGCAAAAGAAGCATCGGCAGACCACAAAAGAGATGGACTGACGACATTACTCCAATCGCGGGAAGGAAATGGATACAGAGGGCACAGGACCGCAACGATTGGAAGAGTTTGGAAGAGGCCTTTATCCAGCAGTGGAGAGATGGCTGACTAAGAAGAAGAAGAAGAATAATAGTTAAACATATTTGATATCAATAAAACACTGTTTCCTTTTCACTATTGATTTGAATAGTGAAAAGTAAACAGTGTTTTATTGATATCAAATATGTTTAAAATGTCTTTTCTCAATGTGAACACACAAACTCTAGATCATTCTAATAATAGTTGTTAGATTATTTTTTAGTGACCTCAATGTACGGATCATTTCCATTAGTCACTTTATCCACTCTGCTTTGATTTTTTAACCCTTTCACAGACCTCGGCTATAAACGAATAGACTATGCATTTGCCTAAATGTCATGGGGCGCATAATTTATTAATTTATGAAATATTTTTACCAAATCGAAAATCTGGCGATGGTGGAGTGATATTTTGAGTGTAATTGAAATTCTCAAAACTGAGACCTAATAATGTTATATTTACAAAACAATATTGTTGTGAACACGGGCGCCAGTAGACCATTTTGCCCAGGGCGCCTTTTACTCTGGCCAGGTATCTGCTTTTTCATGTAACATAATTAACTAAGTTAAGTTCTACTTACTTACTTTCCGTGTCCGGAACACCATCAAATTTTGTATCTCCAATGTTCGGCCATCCGGACACCCCCGGCATTCGCCAGTAGTGCGTCCTCGGGCGTGCATGTCACTCCTGTTTGGGGACATGAAAACAGGTTACTGTGATCCTGTACAGCACCACACTCACAGGTGTCTTCCTCTTTGTAACCCCATTTTTTGAGGTTACTGTAACAACGGGAGACACCTGTTCTCAGTCTATTAAGTGACCTCCAGGTTGGGTACGTTAAGTTCTAAACTAGGGAGACAATTCAAAAAAGAGACGATACAAAAACCTATGTCAATATACTAAAATATTAATATTGGTATGTCTTTACATACATCATACGTGACCGTGTATCTAATGACAGCAGCAGTTACCTGTATATTAGGTATATATACGCATAAAAAAATAATGTTAAATGTATGAGTATTGAACTGCGGCGGTTCCTCTTGCAGTTGGTACCAATAATCTGTTTATCATTAAATTTAAAATGCCAAATACCTACGATTTTACTGACAGTTACTGATTAACAAATTATTGAAACCGATCGTTAAGCATAAATGCGAATATAAATTCAATAAATACCTGTTTATTTTTTTAGTTCTTATCAAAAAATAGAGCATCTTCATTCGTTAACATAGATGAGAATCAGGAAAAGTAAAAATATATTCGAAATGTTTTTTTTTTCATAGTTCCACCTAGTCCAATCCACCAACCGCCTCTGGTATTGAGTATTATTTGATAGTAATATCGAGAAGCCTTCCAATTACCAAGGGAGCGTATTATTATCAGTTTCGTTCGTAAAATCGCAAGTTACTGTGTAGGTACTAACATAACTTACCATTTCATATTATTATTTTATTCACTAGATGTATGGATACGTCCGCACCTTAAATAGATAAGTACCTACTGAGTAAGTACCTACCAGAACCAGATAGTTTGTGGCTTTTCCCTGGAGTGTTTACCTACCGAAATATATTGAGTATCAAACGTACGGCATGTTGATGTATGTATTCCCTAAAGCCGGTCGTTGAATAGGTAGGTACTTACCTATAAAATATATCACTACTGCTTCTATAATATGTATTATTATAGCTTAGCTGAAACGTCCGGATCATGTAAGCCAAATTTTTATCATTTGAATTTCGTTCCAGAATTTTGTTTTAAAAACTAGTTTTCAATATTGATATTCTATATCGATTTTAAAACATTACTATTCTATTGATACTTCACCAATATTCATACATTTGCAGCAACCTCTTAAAGTTGACCTATATTACTAATACATGAATAAACAATGGTACTAACGTCAGATACCTAATAGGCAGTAATTCTAGTGGAGAAAACTTATTTTTGTCTTGTTTCCATCCTGTTAAAAGAAGAACGTTACAAGACGGGTTCAGAGTAAAGAATAGGAGTCCCACTCTTCTCTGCAAGATTTCGAATGTCCTGTAAGAAGCAGGTATTCGTAAAACTTCAATTTTAAGACATTTGATGAGGTATGCCACCCATCCTGAATGTCTCAACTTTTATTGGCACGCAAAGGACAACTTGCATATTTATTATGAGTAATTAGTTAACTGGCTACCCCACTTGTGGAAAATAACGTGATGGCATGAATGCGTAAATAAAAGACGAATGTATGGTTACGTCATATTGATGTCAATAAAACTATATAAATACTTATTTTTTGCTAATATATTACATGTATGTTTGTTCATTAAAGGCACAACATAACAATAACAACACGGATATGAGTGTACAAATAAGGTACATCCTCCAACTCATCTTAATAGGTATTATAGATATTATTCTATCTTCTATATAAATATATATTTCTGTTTCCTGTCAGAAAGAGAGTTCACTTCTCCTATACGATTTATAACTTCCTGATAACTCTTGCGCTTGTTGGTACACACACTACCTACGATAATTTAAGATTGTGTTCGTATTAATTAATATACAGGATGAAAAAGAAAGTCACGTAATATATATGCGTTAGTTCAAACAATTCGTGAATTTATATGTAAAAAATGTATTGCATAAAATATATTTTTTTAAATTGTAAAAATATTTCAATATTTAAAAAAATCTGCCATGTGATATCCATTGTGGGCTGTTTTATATTTTGATTTGCGATGAAATGACGTAAGTAGAGTTTAATTTTTGGCAATATCTTAAATATAATCAGTGCAGTGTCGGCTTAAAGAAGCCATTATTTTATTTGTAAAAGTTGTCGAACTCAAAATTCTGTATTTGTACTCGTAGCAAAGAACCGCAAATTTCATATTTTTGGTGAATAAATGCTATTAATTTTAATAATTTATTGACATATGGAAGGAAAATACTTCTTGAGTGGCAAAGCAAAAGCAATATATAGGAGATGATATTATTATGGTTTTAGTGGAACGTCTCAGAGGTGGGAAGGGGGGTGGTTGTAACGCTCTCTGGGCCCAAGCCAATTACGCGTTTTTCGGGATGATTTTTTTAGGCTATCATTTAAACGATCCGCATAATATTGATGTTATGTTCAGCAGAAAAATGTATTCTGCCGACAAATATATCATGTTATTATGCTTCTATTGCAAATAATATGATATTGTAAAACTCTAAATTTAATCGACCAGCAAAATTATTATTTGACCGGCATAATGATTATTTGTCCAGCAAAATAAATAAATGAGCAGCAAACCGTGAGCTAATTTTAATTAAACTTGTTAAAGCTAAATTTTCAATTTTATTCAAATAATAAATCTTTGTATGTAGCATCTTTTATGTGATTTTATATGTAGCATCTGAATGAACGACACTAGCGTTTTTCGACATTTCAGTTAGATATTTCGTTAATATAGCAAAGCGGAAACTGGCATTATTTTCGTAGTCATCATTAATTTGGTAAGAAATCACAAAAACTTCATGTGGATCCGAAGGTAAATCGGTGTGTACCTAATTGTTTATCTAATATTTTCTGCCGGTCAAATAATAATTCTGCTGCTCAAATAACAATTCTGCTGGTCAATTAATTATTTTGTTGTGCGGGTATTTATTAAGCTGTTAATTTTTTTTATTTTGCTGATATAACCAAGTTTGTTTGTAAAACAAGTGTTGCGCTTATTTTTTATTTATTGCCGATGAAAACATTGTTTGCTGTGCATCTGTGTGAATTGTCTATGTATGTTATGTAAATGACTTAAATGCTGATTTTTTCCTGTCGAACGAATGGATTAATAGCCGTACAAATAATTAGTTCCCATTTTTTTAAGGGTAGTTTAGGTTTGGGGCATGAGGACTTCTTTAACCCGTTTTCTTTTTGTAGACACCCTGTTTATAATTTATAATATACGTTCTAGATTCTCGAGCCAACAAGACAACACTAGACTGCTCGGCTATTTTGGAAACATCGATCTCTTCTTTCTAATGTATAGGTATCCAGTAGACAAGTACCCACATTCAGTATATTTATCTCCTGAATCAGTCGAGAAGTCGATATTTATATTTTCTTTTAAAAAGAATTCCTCACTACAGAAAATTCCTAACCTTTTTTGTACAAAATCCCGAGTCGAATATATTATTATGTAAAAGAAGTTTTATGTGGCGTATTTTCATGGAAACATGCTTAGGTATCAATCTTAAAGTATTTTAAAGACTCTTTGTCCAAGCTAGTTGATGGCCAAAAAACTACAGCACTTCCTTCCTCAATATTATTGACTACTTGGGAGACTCTTTCACAAGATACCGTTCCTATGATAAGGACATCTCGTGAGAAAAGGTGACTAGATTATTATAAATGGAGAGGTTGGTTTCTGCCTAGTTATCTTGAAAGGAACTTCATGAATGTTGTAACTTCATGAAGTAAAAAGCGTGTGAAAGGGCAGTAATGAATGGCGTTCAATCCTTTCTGACTACTCCTCAGGTGAAGCGGTGTGATGGAGAGATGATGATCTTAAAAAGAGCGTCTAAAGATAAAAAAAGAGGAATAAAAACTATTCTGGATCTCCGATTAGTTCTATCTGGTATTTTCAGTCAATTTCTACTTTATAATTATAGTTTTTTCAGTAGTTCCCCGTTTGAAAATATAAATTGATAATCATATTTGTATTTATTATTCTTCACTGTACACTGTAACAAGATATCATGGAGTATTTAGATATGTCCCTCTTTCACAATACACCGTTGTCGTGAGAAGGGTGACGCGATTGGCGCAAAAACGCTCTGAATGGAGCAGGCTGATTTCTGCCCTGCTCCCGAGAGGAGCGTTGAGGGCGATGGATGGATTCAGATATGAGCCGGGGAGAGGTGAAGATAATACTTCAGTAATAATTTTTCTAATAAAATGACTTGATGTAATATCGTATTGACACTATCAATCGTTTCCATAATACTAGTTAACTATCATCATAAACGTATAATTTCCTTTATATATTTACAAACACATCTCATTCAGCATGACATTACCTCTGTTATTAATAGTAATAATATTATTATTGTTATGACTTGTCACGGAAAGAATACAATGGAGGAAGTATGTACTATAATATCTAAAAATGAATAGGTGTCTCAGTCAGTATACAATACAATACAATACGATTCATCATATTTTTATTATTCTATTCTATCCACTTGACATTAAAATTTAAAAATAATAACGTTTTCGTTACTTGTTATGACATCGTATGGAATAATTGTCGCACGATATTTGAATCTCATGCACGCTACTATAAATATCATAATTATTACGCAATACTATTATTTCAATATAGAACTATCTTCATCATTTGGCAGAGGTAGGTATCTGTTTTTTTTTTATTTGTACCCTATATTGTTCTTATTTAACCCTTTTTTTTTAATCACCAGAAACTTCGATGTTATGAACTTTGCCACTATTTAATCGATAGGTTTTAATAAAGAAACTAAAATATTACGTAATTTATTTCACGATTAGGATACTTACTTTGCCCTATGTCCATTTTGTTATACGATTCTATATTATTCAATGAATATTCAAAAATATGCGAATATATATTTTCTAGCACCACGGCATATCCCACAAGTAGGGTAGTCCACATGTGGGATATGCCGTGATGGGATAGTAGTAGTAGTA
This sequence comes from Athripsodes cinereus, assembly GCA_947579605.1. Taxonomy (NCBI): domain Eukaryota; kingdom Metazoa; phylum Arthropoda; class Insecta; order Trichoptera; family Leptoceridae; genus Athripsodes; species Athripsodes cinereus. Next base: position 21,559,366 of record OX388313.1, on the reverse strand, counting down.
AATGTCTTTATTTTTCAAATATTTAGATCGAAAATGGAAAAGATTTTTTTATAGAAAATTTTACATCAGATTTCTTCCGAGCTTATATTATTAGCCAAGTAAGTCTTATACTCTTGTACTTTTCGGTATAAGGGTTTAGTAGGTTTGTTAAATGCATAATATAGTGCATTGTCATTCCATAATCATATGGTTGCAACACATGTCTTTCTGCTTTCATTCGCTTACGTGGGTTTAAATATAAATGTTAAGATTCATTATTATTATGTACTTGTTATTCATCCTCTCTCAGTGAAATCACTGCATTGTTATTCCTCGATACAGCTCACATTATTATGCTAACAGTGGATAGTGTGTATTATTACATATTATAATTATACAGATACATATGTACCTAATAATATAAGAATATAAAAATTGAATGAAATATTTTGGTCTATGTACCCAGTTCTGTTGTTTTAAAGTTTTAACATTTATGTCCATAGTAAATATTCTATATGAATATAGGTACCTACTCGTAGATATATGTTTCTTTCATGAATTATTTTCACAAAATAGCAGAATGATACAAATTCAAGAAATTCGTAAGTTATCATTTCATTCAGATAACAATTTTTTTTATTTTGTAATTGCATTTAGACACATTTTACAAAAAAGTTGCACATCTCATACCTTAGAAGCTGAATACGTTTGATACAAAATGGTCTCTCTTCTTGAGCTTACTTTTACCGTCCGAAAAATGATATTATGTGCCTACCGTTTTTCCACACAAAAGCATTTTTTTTAACATGTAAAATTTGTTCATTCATTGTTCATTTGTTTGTAGAGTACTGTGTATCTGTCCTTTTTATTCAAGTTACTTTTTACCATCAAGTACGTTCTTCAACAACTCCGTGTTAGTGATAGTGATGCCGTAGTGTTAATTTTGAATTAAATTTAAAATACATTCAAAAACACTGAATACCTAATTCATGTTGTTGATTTACATGATGTCAGGGTATGATTTATATTGCGCCGTTCTGTAACATCATACAAGTAGGCATCTGCAAGGTGAATTCCTTTCTGATGTCATCGTAAAATATAATATTTCTTAACCTATTAATTATCATTCTCAGGCGACCAATAATGACTCAATAGAAATATGTATTTGATAGTTTTGTTCATTCAAAACAAAACCTTTGTACATGAAAAAAAATTGCTGAAATATATAGGCATAATATTATAAGTACTTACCTATAAACTTTTTGTAAAAATGCGCCGCCTTGTGAAAAAACCACCTCAAGGACCCATTCAAGAATCATAACACCTCCTGAACAATAGGGTCTTGAACCTTGCCTGAAACACTTCCACACTTTCCTAAGTTCGCAAATCATAGGGAATTTTGTTCCACAGCAACAAATAATGTAAATTACATATGTATTCGCATATTTTGTTACGAATATTTTCAGTTATTATTTTTTTATAGATACTCGTACAAATGTATCTTTATTTATCCATAAATTTTCATCACTCCTGTATACATTTATCATATTTTTATAATATGTATTTTAGCAGCCCATTTGCAAAAAATAAACCATAACGTACAGATCGTCTTCTACGCGCTACAAACAATACTGCATTTGGAATGGATGAGATACCTTAAAACTGTAAATGTCTTACGCGTAATTTTTTTACCGAGATATTATACAATTTACATTTTTACATTCTGTATTACGAAATAACTAAAGTCCAATATCCGATTAATTGTCGTGTCTACTGCATACTGAGAAACCTTCTGTTTATATTCAAATTTTAAAGTCAGCAAAAAAGAATTTTATTATTGTATAGATTAGAGTTTTACATGATACAATTCCTTCTTCAAAAATTTGAACTTGGCACAAATCGTTCCACAAGGAACGGAATGCCATTAAAGATAATTGAAAAAAACACAATATGTAGTTAACTTCCAAATGACTTTATTAACTTCGCGTACTAGTATTCGGAGACTCTCGTCTCCATCATCAGGCGATTAGTAAAAAAGTAAAATAAGATACAGAGACAAACAGTATTTATAGGATTTGAACAAAAGAAAGTTGGGAGAAGCCCGTGTTGATAAGAAAGTAATAACAATTCATTGATGAAAAACTATTGGAAAGTGAACCGCTGTGGACGGATTCACGAGAGAATAATTTAAGAAAAATACTTATAAATATCTAACTTCTCCAGTATTTACCTTATTGCGAAATGGGGAAACCACAGAAAACCCAAATCAGAGAAGAGCAAAAATGCTAGATTATTAACTAAAATTTAAGTTTCTTAAGGTAGGTACATGTGAATCAATTATTAATAGAAAAAGGAAGTATTACTTATAAAAATTAACAATATGATTTAGCTCAATATGAGTACAGTGACTTTAACATTGTAATAATGATGTGAGATATTTGATTTATAAAAACAACAGGATTATTCTAATGATGTTTGAAGAAATGTAGTGTACAGGTAAGGTGTTGAGTTGAAGTAGGCAGATCGATGGTTGATGACCCCCAACAGCAAATAAACTGTAAACAAGGAAAACAAAGGCAGTAATATTCTTTTTATAATATTATATTGTTATATTTTTCAAAAGGCTTTGATTAAAGAATACTAGTACGCGAAGTTAATAAAGTCATTTGGAAGTTAACTACATATTGTGTTTTTTTCAATTATCTTGAAATGGACTTCCAACAAGTACCTTCGGTCAACAACATTAATGGAATGCCATTATCTCATAAATAATAATAAAAAACTTGCAGATCTATCTATTACATAACATATTCCACAGACATTTTGGATACATAGAATCTATCACACTTTGTTTGGATAATTAATTTTTCTTTTAATTATGATTACACTCATTAAATATGTGTATGTCATTAACATTTACATAACACTGTATATACCATAATATTATGTTAATAATCGTATGTAGATATTAGGTATATATGGGTACTGACTCATTATGTTGGTAGTTAATCTTACAATAAACTGGCAAGGCTTTGAAGTATTTGAAGGCGCCTACCTCTGTATATAATCATCATGTAATATGTAATGAGTAAAAATATGGTATTATGCAACAATGTGTCTAGCCACAAAATCGAAAAAAATGAGAACAAGTTAGTATCATAATTCAAACCTTATAGTACTTGTTTTCTTGTCTATTTTCGTCCACTCCTGACCGAAAACCTTATCCATTTATTTCTATGTTATTATTCTAACCCTAGCCGTCTGCATCCAATTTATACCAACATTATTCAATCAAGTCGTCTCTCCATCTCAATGCGGTAGCCTTCCCACGCTTCGGGTGTGATTCCTTGGATTAAGTATTCTTGGTTTGTCAATAATTATTGAGCAACTAAAACTAATCAATTAATCATATGAATTTTTAAACATTAGTTTATATATATTCATTTGAGTAATCAAATTATTTGTATATTTGATATCAACATAGGGTACCCATACCAGTGTTAATATTGACTCAACACAAAATATTAATTATCTTAGTAATAGGTAAATTGTTGTGGCTTAACATATTGTTACACCACATCATTCATATGTTTATATATTGTCTTAAGCTGTTATGTTAGCAAGTAACCATGACGGTGACATTATTGTCTTGCATTAAGGTAATAATAGTTTTTTTTTCACAATTTTATTTTACAAACATTCAGTATGCATCCACTCATTGAGAATTCCTGAACAATAATAATAATTATTATAATAACTTACATTGATAACTTTTGATATTCCGACTCATTTGTATGTTAAACACAATTTATTTGTTTAAACCATTACCGAGAATGTCCTGTTGACTTGAAGCAGAATGCATTTTTAAACAAATGTGTTTACTGCAATGTAGTTTGAGACATTGTATACTTTATACAGTAGTACCCAACCCCCGATCTGCGGACCCATATCAGGCCGCGGAAGGAACATGAAAGTCAGTCCTTTTTTGTGTCTTCATTTTCGATTTTTAAACCAAGCAATACCGAGGAAATTATGATGTATTTCAAATTCCTTTACCTTTTCAAAAATCTAGCGCCGGAGGGGTAGAAATTTTGAGTGCTAAGGAAATCATAATCTGAGACCTAAAAATGGTACTCATTTTCACTTTTTCAATGTAAACAATCAACGTCCCATTTCTCAGTGGGCTGTGGTAAAAAAAATAAACATTGACTAGTACATCGCGATAAAAAAGTTGTGGACTACTGCTCTGTGCTGTGTATTTATGAAACACAAAAGACATTTTGTGTACTTTTACATTGAATACGACGGATCTAGATTTTTCAAAAACACTCTCACAATTAGCAGCAGGGTTCATAGGCGCACCCAGGGTGTGGTGGCAAAATTAAGACATATACTTATTGATCTTACAAGTACCTATGTAATTAGAATGGCTTATTTATTTATTTTATTTATTTATTTATGCATAATAACATAACACAAACAGAAATAATTTACAAACTTACACATAAAAAAACACATAGATGACATCCCTTCAAAAAGAGATATACTCGTGTTTTGAAGGGAGTTACAGTTTCTACCAAAAAAAATAAAGATATAAAAATGTTCATATAATACATAATTGAAAAGTATTAAAAAACAAAACAAAAAGACGACATTTGGTAATATCAGTTAAGACAAAGAAAGAGATTTTTTTTTTCTTCTTTTTTTTTTTATCATACATACAAGTCAAGGACAGCCAAAAAATTACAAAATTAACCAAACAACTTTTTAATATCACCACAGAATCGCCCCAACTCCGCACCGCCAGCATGTCTGTATTTAGGGAGCAGTTCGTTGAACCACTTCACCCCGAGATACGTGTAATGATTTTGTCCAAAGGCTGTTCTTTTTTTAGGTATATTAATTAACTTATCAATTTTTAACTTATGTATATCAGGTACAATTTGTTGTGATCGAGCGATCGCAATTTTAGGAAACTTGATTTAGTTCTCATCTTTTTATGACACTTGTTTTATTTTTTTTTTCGAAAAGCTTATTCTTCACCTATTTTGATTTGTCTTTAAACGAAATAAGAATTCTACAGATAGGTACTATTCATGTTCGTCTGTCATAGAATGTTCTACAATATCTACTGCATAACTTCACATTTTCTTGTAATTTATAACAATAGCTCTAAAGTCATTACAAGATGAAATAGGAATTTTACATCATAGAATGGAATGTGTGACAACTGATGAATTAGGTAGGTATATATATAGCAGTGGCGTTCTTTCCATATATGCAAAAAAGCACCGCATGCCTAGAAAACAAGCTGAGTGTTGTTTGAAAATTTGGGAACGAAGGGTAGAAGTTTAAGAGGTAGGGTCTTCTCTCAATTTCTATACTAAATTCGTAAATTTACATTGGTCGGGAGCTCTTTCTTTAACCTATATCGCCTTTTTGTTAAGGTTATGTTTTAACATTTACGTTGTAGACACGCTTAATTGGGCGGTTGACCTGGTCAGGTGAATATTATTCTCTCTTTATTTTTATGTATGTATTGTCTACACACTATATGTGTTTCTATGAAGTAAATAAATAAACCGTGGAAATAATGAAAGCATGACCAATATAAAAAAATCTGTTCCCGCCACTGGTATGTAGGACTGTAGGTATATCTATATTTCTATGTTAACATAACATTTATACAATATTCCTAGCTGATGCTTTCTCTGTGACAAGTGCCAGTGCTGCTGATGAATGCACCAGCCATCAATGCAACGATGACCCACATGTAGTTGTTTGTTACTGGTCAATACTAATATTTGCCTTATCGTGCCGTACATCTATTATTAGCACTAATAAACATATCTACATAATTATAGTAATGCAAGGGATATTTGTTTGATCGGATACCGGATAATTCGGTCGCTATTTAGTTTTAAACGGTCAAAAAAGGAAGCCATCATTAGTATAATTTACTTAGATTTGGCTTCCTCTCCATATTAAAAAATGTTCGGGTATCTGGCGAGTCATGGTTTGCCTCTGCGATCCTACAGAGGGGTCTTCTAGCGATATCATCACACAGTACAAACTTTTTGTCTTGCTCGTTTTTTGTTTATGGCGCTCGCTATTGGAACAATCTTCCTTCGAAAATTAGGGAGTCCACAAATTTTCATATTTTGTAGACGAGCCGTTAAAGATCATTTCCTTTCATTGAATATAGCATGTCTTCTAAACTATTTTTTAATAGTACATAAACCTCCACTTTTTCGTCACATTACTAAAATTTTGATTGAATGCCTATATCAGATACCTACTATTACTACTATATCATCACTTTATATCCCACAAGTGGGGTAGCCAGCAGAGCAACTGCATGTAGTAAACATGCAAGCCGTCTTCTTCAATATCTACCTCATAGTTAATACGGGATATTACTTTCATCTCTAGTAGTAATATTCTAAACGTGGCTTAATGATGTATAATTGTTAGTACGCAAATGTTTTCAGTAATATCTATGTATATTAATGTTAGGTATTACATATCGTTGTATTTATCTAAACAAGTACCTAGTTAGTGTTGAACATCAGTAGGAATGAGTAGTAAACAATAATTAGCCCCAATAGTTTGATACAAAGAGTTTTATTTGATGCATAATATTATTATGATGTGCAGTTGTCCATTGAATGATTCTATTGTTATTCCTATTCTCTTTTTCAATAACATGCACTATGCTGATTTATTATCCATATTTGATAAATATACAATTTTCAATATTATTTTATTGTTTCTAATTGTCCCTAGGCCCCTATTATGTAGACACTTGGACTCGTCATATACATACATTTTATAAAATTTATCACAATTTCAAATACAATCAATCAAGGAAACAATCAAAGTTAAACAAAATATCAATTTATATTATTTTTGTAGTTAATAAACCCATGTATTCTCACAATAAACAGTTTGCGTCGTCAAAAGGCTTTTATTTGATGATTACTTCAAAATATTGACATCTGTATTTCTTATAAACTATGATAGCGTTTCGCAGATACAATCATCTTTCAAGCTTCACTAAAAAACAAGCTTTTTGACAAGACAATAATTATTAGTACTCTCAAATCTTATAAATGAGAGCGATTATTATGAAGACTAATCCCGAATAATGATGTTATACACCGCTAACTCTTAAGTCTTATTTTCTTTATCTTTATAACAAAGCACCCGAAAGAAATCAAGTTAATTATCATCTCTTGCGTCTTAATACTACAGTTCCGAAAAAAAATATACGCTTAAGCATAAAAAAGCTCGACTTTTTCTAATAATAATCTTTAGACTTTTTGCGATATTAATTAAAATGACAACCTTTTTAAGGTGTTTTTCTTCGTTGTATTAAATTACTCTGTCATTTCTTTATACTTGCTGTGAAATGACAATAAATATCCAACTACCTATAGATACCTGCCATCCATCTAATAATAACATCTTCATAATAATATTATTGTGTTGTTTACATCTTGTCATGATTTGCACGACTGGTCACAATGCACAATAGATACAATAATATTATTATCGTCTTCTCTTGTACTGCGATCCAGGTGTCCGTCATTATCATCGCACCAGCAGATTATTTGATTGGCATACTCTCTGATTAAAACCACAATATTATAACAGTAGTATCTATTGCGGAGACTGTTGATAAAATCTTACAAAGATGAAAACATTTTTAAACTAATAATTATAGAGAGCGTACCTTCACAACATCATAGTACATGAGCACAACAGATTTTCTTGAAAAGATACTGAAAGTATTCGTAAAAAAATGTAGAAGCATTTTTTTCGTCACATCTAAGTACCCATTGATCTTTATATAAATTGATAAATAAATTATTATAGTTCAAATCAAATTTATAATTCTACCTGCATGATTTTTAGGTATTTCAGAGATTTATCAAAGAATCTAGGTAAGTACCTATCTGAAAATTTACTTATTTATTCTCTTGCGATTATCATAATATTTTATTAGAATATTAATTATGCAAAGCAAATTTAGTTTTTCTCAATTTGCCAGTCAATCATTACAACAGAGATCACCTTTGAAAAATAAACACACAACATTATTTAATTTACAGATTAGGACGCGCATTGACGCGCGCAGAAGACAGCTTGCATATTTTATATGCAGCTGGTCTGCTGGCTACCCCACTTGTGGGATATGCCGTGATGGTATAGATAGACGCGCATTGACACATCACGTCATATTTATTATTATGAACGCATCACGTACTTAGCTAGTTCTCTGAACTTTTCTTAGAAAATTGTACCATAACACACACTCGTAGGAACATAACGAAAGTTTCATTATTCTGTCCGGCGTTTCATGTGCTAATTAGCGTTGTTGTTTATTTAATACTTTGGTAGTATCATAGAACAAACTCTTTTGTTGTAGGTAGTTACCCACTTATTATTTCTAACAGTCCAGTCAGATTCATTCCATAGTACTATTGCATAGTGGTATCGAAGTACATACTTAGATACACGCAGCATGGTTCCGCCTGGTCAAGACTTCATCTGATGCCTCCGCGAGTAGGATGTTGCACTGTGTACCGTTAATAATGTAATATTATTATTATTATTAACTATATACTTTTATACTTATGTAAGTACCACAGTACTATATAACGCTATACACCAGTACCTACTTACTTATTATTGTGTAGATACTAGAAGAAACAACGGACCACTGTTATTCACAAGTCAACCGATGTTAATTACTCGCCACGCGATGATTTTGAACATCACGTAAACACCAATACTGCACTATAATTATTAATCTTAAACACGTTCCGTGGAGTCCCCGGCAAAAAGTCTCCGACTCTCTTCTGTAAGTTTTTTTTGTAAAAGGAAGGTATTCGTAAACCATTGTCTCAACGCCACAGATAAAGAAAATTTTCTAACGCCTACTAAACTCAAAGTAAAAAAATCGTTGCTATCTTTTTCTCATATAAATCTATGACTTAAAATGCGGTCCTCGTATGAGTATATCAAATTGTCTCTCAATATCGAATTATTATTTTATTTTTCCTATATGTTTTATAGAATTTTGATATGAACGGGACACAGTAGTTTTAATTCATATTCTTGCCATGAAATGGTCAGCGACCTTTTTTGAGGAAAATAGTCACGAGAATCTCTTCTATGTTGAACCAGGAATATTTTAGATAGTTAAGCTAAATGTTTCAATGTTTCCTTAAGGTCACCCTTAACTCGGTTGGATTGGATAAATTGAAACAAGCATCTCATTTTACGGTCATTCTCAGGTCATTATCAAGAGACAGAGTGACCCTCAGTGACATATACAAGTCCTTGTGGATATGTAGGTACATATGCATAAGTATAACATTATTTTTATCATTTATCATTACTATCAAAACAAATGCTAGTTAATCAAAAATTGATAATAATTATGTAGGTATCATGGAAACTAGATCTACCTATCTATTTCTATTTTGAAGTAAACTGATAGTAATAGGTTGAATTTCATTAGATAAATAAAATATACTTTACTGAGTTAGGGTGGACTTCATCATAAAAGTTACTCTATGGGCATATTGAAATATCGGGCCTGGTCATATTACAGAGATGCTGGATAAGTATACTTGTGTATGACTAAAGTTAATTTGTTCTTTTAGATTGCGCTTTATAAATGATTCATTGTGGTTTTTAACATTCATTGCATTATCTACCTGCTTTGTCATTCGTTATTAAGTTTTTGTTTCTTTTTTTGTTACAGAAAGAATCTCGCACCGACGTCCAATTCCATCTCGCTGCCTTACGAGGAGATGTGGACAGACTGAGGAAAATCTTGGATACTGGAAAAGTACACGTGGATTCCAGAGATCAAGTAAGTATCTAAAACTCACTTTGCGTTCTTGAGAATTTCCAGACTTAGGATTACTTCTTTACCTTACGCATTTCTAATTATTTATCATTTTCAATTACTCAATTATCCAATATAGAAATAATATTATATCTTTTATCACAAATTTAATTTTCTTTGCTTGTTATGGGCAATCGTGCCCGATTTTGATCGGACCAAATAAAATTGGTAGACCTTCTTGAAGGCATTTTTCCAAGTGGTCGCCAACGTAGGGAGAACCTGGCACATTACAGGAGGAAGAATAAAACCTTATTAGAATTGGTTCGATGTGTTTTGCAAAAGTAGTTGTTATTTACTCGGGGAAAATCTTACGTTGAATGCAAAAAAAAACACAAATATATTTGAAAGACAAAATGTATTTACATTCATTTGGAATTTGAAATGCTTTATTTAAATAATTAAAAGTGTCCCACTCTTTTATGTAAGTTTTCAATTGTCCTGTAAAGGGCAGATATTCGTTAAACATCCCGTTAAAGACATCTGATCCATTTTGATTGTGTTATTTTATTTATTGGTACGGTGGAAGACAACATGCATATTTATTACGTGCTGTTAATCTGATAGCAACTCCATTAATGAGAGACGCTATATAATGATGTAGATAAATAGATAATTAAAATAATGAAATAATTTTCATTTCTTGTTATCAAAAATATAATATTTGATTGTATAAAAAATATTTGAAATTAACATAACAAGCTTGACGTGTTATTGTTGACGCGTCTGTATGGCAAGGATAGAGCGCTAAACTGTTATCTTGATGTTTTAATCCTATCCTCAATCACGTTTACGCGAATCATAAACACACCTATGTAACGACCTTTAAGCCCTGAGAAACATTAAACAATGTAATGTAAGAATGATGCAGGTGACATCATACCTATGATTATTATTAAATAGATGTTACCCACATTTATTATCACTAACTTTAAACCCGACCTCGCTCGGGGAATAATAATTCAAATGACAATAACACTTCAGAAAAGATGTTAACTACGCAAGACAATTCCTTTACAGGTTAATAAGCTGGAATAGGTTACACTCTATTCCAGCTTATAGAACTCTGGCCACTACAAACGAAGTCGTATTATAAACGACACATATGTTTCGTATCTGTCCTTCTTAAACGTCCACCTATCAGCCTTCTGCCCTTTCCCATAGCCTATAAGATCTTAATGGCAGTCTTTTATAGTCGGTATTTTTTGGCGTACAGAGTAGGTACGTAAACTAGTTTTCAACGCATTTACGATCTCCCTATACATCTCTATATTAAAACAGCATTTCCGACACATGGAATATTCAGTAGATCGTCCTTTTCCTGCTAATAAAAACAAGGCATTCAGGATGTGGGGCATTCGTCATCGCTGAATTGGATATGAAGAATGTCGTACGAATAACTGCCTTTTACAGAGCACTCGAAAACTTACTGAAAAGAGGAGGAGACGTCTTTTCCGGGGAACAGTTAACAAACTGATTATAACTTATAAATATATGGCCATTTGTAATAACAATATTGTACCTTTACTACTATTATAGAATCCAATGCACAATACATTCTCGTATTCTGCCTGGTTGGGTGACTTTTAATACAAGTTTATTCAGTAGGTCTCGGTATTATTATTAAATTTCATTAAAACTTTCCTTGTCCTACCGCAGAAAGTTTCTGTAATTTAATGAAAAAACTACTACGTTGGAAATGTTCCTGAAGAGTAATATATATATAAGCAATATTGAGGCATCAGAATTAATGAAAACGAGATTTATATACCAACTTACCTACATAATTATACAAACAGTGCAGATATTTGAAATTATTATTTAAATACATATCTTTATTATTTTAATACCTTATTTAATTAGTTGCGTAATTTCAAAACGAACATTGTATTTATTTATTTATTATTTCGGCTTTAAATCTAGATAGCTTGTATAAATATATTTTCGAGATTTTGTAATCTACTACTATTACTATTATACAATCAAGGCATATTCCACAACTGAGGTAGGTACGCAGCAGAACAGTTACCAGCAAAAAATAAGACTTTGGGTATTAATGACAAACGTACGAACACTTTTACAGGACACCCGAAAACTTACGTAAATGAGTGGGGCACCAATTCTTTGCCGGGTGCTCCACGGAAAGGATCCACTAAATTTATTTATATGCCAAAATCTTTACCCTCAATTAGATGACTAGACTATCTAGATATAATAAATGTCTCTGGTCGACATCTCCTTACCCTAATTTTAATGCACAATTATTGCATGATTCAATTAATATTCTGAATGTGTCGAATGCAACATTGCTGAATTTACTCTAGATATTCAGCACCCCTTTTGTGACAATTATGCCGTAGTCTTGGCGTGAATAGAGACCATTAAAAAAAGTCACACTCTGTGTCTCCTCTATATTTCTAAAAGTAATAATTAGGGCAAAATGAAAAGAAAACTTATAATATTAAATACTAATAATCTCATTCGTTATTTTATTATTAATATCGTATATCAATCACACATATGTAAAGGCAAAGAAAAAATGTAGGTATCATGCAAATTTTCGCCGTTTTTTTTTTGAAATGTGAAGAAATATTGTTTCAAATTATAACTTTCATATTAAATTTTCCAGCAGATGCCTTTATCATTCATCATTTTCATGTTTACATGTCACGAAAAACCGAAACATAATTTATTATTTTTATCACTAACACGATGAAGGATTATTGTATCATAAAAAGTATTAAAAAGAAAATGATTCCGCATGCAAAAAATACTACAGCAGTTTGAACGTAAAAATAAAACAACGCGTTTTCTATTTCTTGCGAAAAAGAAAATAAGCGCATGCAAAACACGGAAAAGAGAAATATAATAATAAATCCCCTTTTCATAGAAGATCTCCGTAAATCGCTTCGTATAAACATAGAAGTACTATCCAGGAAAAGAATACCTACAGATTACAGAGTCAAAATTTCGTAACAATCTCGGCAGCATTTTTAGAACTTTTTTATCACTTAGTATTTTGATAGTATTTTTTAATTATAATACAAATTTATTTTATCTTTCTTTATATATACCATCACGGCATATTCCACAAGGGTATCCAGTTAACTAACTGCATGTAATAAACATGAAGCTCTTCTCTCCGTGCTAATAATGTTAAAACATCCAGAATATAATTATGGTAATTACTCCAAATCAGCACGAAAGCCTAAAATACTATTAAATGGATAGAGTTTTTTTTCGATTATTTTTTAGATATTTCGATTGGAGAACAATGTTTACACAATGTAACATTGTGCAAAACCCAATCGTAAGAAGTGAGAAAGGCGTCCCAACGCTTACGAATTGGCTAGAGTAACTTATATGATCACTTTCGGTATCCACGGACAACATTCGCCAATACCGGCATGCTCACTGCCACCGTTGCCACGATATAAGGTTCACCAATCGAGAAACATTTAATGCAAACCATTTTTTTGGATCTCAAATTGGAGACAAATCTGAGTACTTTTTACATCAAAGTAATTGACATCACTATTTGATGTTGAATTAATAAGAATAAAACGCATTTCTATGTATATTAAATTATTTATTGCTATCCTCCGCTTGAAAATCGGTTGACGATTGACAGTTGTATTGAAGCACTCTTAATTAAATGGTTAGCTGAAGTAGGGGAATTTTAACCTAGAAGATGTGATTCCCTCTTCTATTTTCCCACTGTACCTACCTACGCACAGAACTATATTGCGTGGTAGGATTTTATAAGAATAGCGCAACATTATTCAAAGTATTAGGTAGGGATTCCATTGATACTCAGTAGGTACCCATCTCCTATTATTACTTTTCTTGAATGACCTTCAGTTCTTGAGAAAGTGATAATATATAGGTACCTAAAGAGAATATCTTTGTAAAGATCACACTATACAGATAGTAAATCTGTTGGATTATTTACACACATTTTGTAGTGAAAGTAAAAAATAAAAATATTTCACATAGGTACTTTTGGTATTTATATATTTATGAAAATATGAATCTGAATTTAAAATTAACCCGAACATTCCCACAGTAAGAATCATGCTTGTGATGTGTGAAGTCGACAGCGGGTAGAATCGAACCCAGGATCTCTCGATTGAAATCGAAGACTCTATCGACAGTCTGCTGTATTATCAACAAATACATTCAATGCAGTTAGTTTATTTGTTCGTTACCTCGCTTATATGGAATACCGTCCATGTTAATGATTAATTACATATTTCCAGTTCCTATTATAACATATTTTCTATATTTTTGTCCATTTTAGTGGTCTGTATTTATCTGTGTTCTTACTTATATAATTGGATGATCGCATGTCCAAATAGTTTAACTCCAAAAGGGCTTCATTAAATATAATATAATGAAAGGTCTTTCAAACCCATCCACCTTCAATGATCTAGTTGTTAAACCCAAGAATATATTTTATCTATTACATTCGTAAATCGTGTTCTTTGTAAAGATGCTTACGAGTACCCAATGAAGGATAAAAAATGTGTCAATCAAACTGCATTTTTCATGACACTCCTAACGCTCTGATAGTAATTTCAAATAAACGACATGCTATGATAGTGAAAAAGTGTTTTATATAGATGAATAGATCGTCGCAAATTTTGTGAGAGAAATTACTCTTTAGCCAATTAGCACTGAACATTTTCAGCATGTGACCCAGCTAGAATCATCGTTTATCGTTTTAACAGCCATTTCGAAAATAAATGAGAAATTTTAATGATTGAATCTCTCCTATATTAAGAATAGTTGTACTTTGTGATATTGTTTAATTGTGAAAAAACTTGTTTATAAATTATAAAATCAATATCGTCTTACTGAATTACACGCTCAAGTGCCTAAATTATTCAAAAATATTTTGCCTAATTTGGTTAGTTTAACATCTTTGTATTTATTATATTATTACTAATACCAGCAAGCATGAAAAGATATACGTTTTTTGTCAGACTATCGCGCATCGCAACGTAATTCGGTGAAGGTACAGTAATTTTAAATATTTTATGTTTATGGGAAATGATCTGTCAAATTGCTTGTAATTTCCCTATACAATATGATAAATATGCCTTTTGTACATTGTATTGTTGTTGTTATAACATGGTGTCTTCACAGTAAGTACCACTAGTACTAGGTAGCCGCACTTGTAATATAGTACATATTACATTGTGACTGTGAAATTGGATGAAGATGAAAGTGGTATTACAACAAAAACTCATTATTGTCGATGATTATTACACAATAGACAGGTGGATATTAGGTAGGTACTATAAAATACTTAGGCTTACCGGTAACTATAAAGTTATTTCACTGCCATTATGTTATGGTAAAACATTTAAAATAATATTCTTCACTCCTGGTTTAGAACACGTATCCTATAGACGAAGATTTTACTATTAAATATTAAATAACTTTTAATCATAATATCACTGTATCGATTTGATATTGGTCGCACATTTTTGGCACTACTTATGAATTCTTTGATTAACATACTCATAATGATACGGGAATTTAATAGCCCACTCACAACTTAGTAAACTCCGTTGATGTTATTTGTTATGTGATTGTCTCCCTTTTACAAATGTAAATAAATATAATATGAATAATTCAAATTTCATGTAACACCTGACTTGTCAAACTTTTCGAATTATCGACATAATTGTCTTTATGAACACAATTCTAAAAATTAAAATTGATGTAGGTACCTGTTTTTCGAATTATGGGCCCTTAGATGTTTCCGAAAATAAGAAAAATCGAGTAATATAAAAATTAATAGAGATTGACTCATTTGTATCTTCATATGTTTTGAATCGCAGAAGTTTTCATCGTTCGAAAAGGTTTGTTTAAGTTTTGAATAATTTAAATTGTAATTTTTAATGAAAATAATCGATATTTTTTCAAGCATTCTTTCTTAAAGTTCCAGATAGTTTTCGAGATATTGATTCAACAAGTATATTATTTGAGCATATTATTGCTTATAATATTTTATACTGTCTTAGTGGTCATCAATTTCCTTTATTTTATGGATATTGGATCTTGGTGATGATATTATAAAAGTGAACATTAAATGTGAAAATTATCCTTTCCCGTTTTATAGCGAAGATATAAAATAGTTACATGAGCTGTGACTATCCAGAATATATCGCTTTATCTTACATAACAAATTATTATACCCAAGTCCATAACCAACACTTTGAAAATCCACTTCACCATATAAATGATAAATAATGGAGGTAGGTAAGTAGGTAGGTCCTTCAGTATACTTACTCTTAGGTACAAACTATAAATTACCTTCCATAACTTTTGTCTATAGTAGCTTCTCTTCTAGATTTTGTTTAAGCCAAAATTATACTTGCGGGTCGTCCTCTCCGTGCCATAAAAAAGACATTCAGAATGTTTGACATACTGCTGAATTGAAGATATTAAATATCTTGTACTTGATGTTTTGTGAATACCTTCCTAATAATACACGACTCTCTAAAACTTGTATTCTAATGGTATTTATTTTGTTAAACTCCATATTAATCAAGAAATAAAATATGTTTATTTATTTTTACACGTAGGCACTTAATTATAGTGACTCGATATCTTTTTCGAAAAAGTCCTCACATACTCTGTAAAACTTTTTTATGAAGATCAACCCAGATTTGAAATAAATCCAAATACATCCCAGACATCCCCACAGTAAGCAATGCTTGTCTTGAAAGTGAAGCAGGTTGACAGTCGGTAGAAACAAACTCAGAATTTTTCGACTGGAAGTGCGATACTTTACCGCTTATGACGTATTGTTAATTACGAGCTTTTATAGAGATATTTACATTATATCAGGTAATATTTCGTTTATATAAACATTAAATTCATGCTAACATTACTAGCTATATTTTTTTGTATGTATTAATAATTGACTACCTACCTGCATCATCCATATTCGAACGAGTTTTATAATTTTATTCCGAATACAAATTAATTGATTAGCAATTGTAAACATTGTACTTATACATACACATAATAAATTCAGGTGTACGATAACCAAACTGTGTATAATATATACCTAGTTTATATATGAATATACCTATTATTATTTTTTGTTAGCAAGTATTACAGGGCTTACGTATAAATAGTAAAATAATTTTATACAGTATAAATAATATTATGTTTTTCTTACCACACAGTAATTTCACGTAATCGAGCTAATTAATTACTTACATTTTTTGTTTTGTTTTAACAAGTGATATGAATTATTGAATAAATATAGGTATCTATATGTAATTCAGAGGAGAATTATACTAAATAGAATATGTATTGGCTAAAGTGACTTTAGAACAGTATTTTAGTCTCATTGTGATGTGATACATATTTTGTGATATCGATGGAACAAAGTAATGTCAAATGTTTGTTTAAACAATTTCACACGATATCATTGAATTAATTTATTTTTTTTCTTTTTTATTACCCACGATAATATTTAACAGGAATTTTGTATTAACAAACGTCCATCCATCCATCTTCCATGCCATCGTGGCACTTCCCACAAATGGAGTTGCCAGGGGATTAGCTGTATGTGGTAAGCATGAAAATTGTGCCAACAAAAGTTAAGACATTCAAGATAGGTGGCATATCTTATCGCTGAACTGAAGATGAAGATTTAGGACATTGACCAACGTGTGAGAAGCAAATATAATTATGCTAAAAATGTTTAAAAAGCTTTGAACCGCCATTCTGAAAGATGATGTCTCTTAACACGGCGTAATTTCGCTCCGACTTCTAACTTTATTTATAATAACATTATACAGGTATAATGTTATTATATAATACTGTATTAGCAATAATAAACATACACTTACTTGGTTAATTGATAACGCATACGTAGCTAAATCAGTTGATTTTATCTGACCTTAAACACTTAGTTGTATAGTAAATAACAATTATTTTATAATCTACATTATTGTTACGTGTAAATAAACAATGTAATATTATTGTATAAATCAAAGTTAAATTATATAATAATGCAATTTGAAACAAGTGTTCCTTTCTACTATTGTTTTTTAATAATAATAATATCAATAATCAACCAACTAATTTTTATATTTGTTTACATTCAAACATAATACATAGATAACATTAAATATAATACCATAAATTTCCAGTAAGTTACATTGTTCATAATAGGCCAGATAATGACTTTATAATGAATTTCTTTTGTAGTAAACACTATATAAACAGATGAATAGTTGTAAACAATTCAGATTGATAATGACCTCATAAGTCGAAAGACGTCTCTCTGCGAATTAAAAAACAATAGTAGAAAGGAACACTTGTTTCAAATTGCATTATTATGGAATTCTACTACGTGTGCACCGACACAATTAATTAATTAAATTATATAATTTTACGTATTTAATTTAACACACTTTTTTGCAAGTTGCAGTTGCCACTTGTTTTAACGCTTATACGTTACTTTTCTATACAGCGTTAGTGGCAATAAATGAAACAATCAAATATCTATTCTTTACATAACACTGTATTTTTAATGTTAAAGTCAGAGGGTATGTTTAGGCACGGCTTTTATGCTTTAGTTTAAACTTAAATAAATTATTCATTTATACACGATATATCCATTTAAGTGTTAGTTAAATAATGTTTAACCATTATATTCCAAACTAGCGGTCCGCCGCAGCTGCGCACGGGTAGATAGGTATTTAAAAAATAATTTAGTTTTCATACAGATCTTAAAAATTCTTTTATTTATTTATTTCTAATTTTTCTAAAAAGATCATATATACAAAACAAAAGCCATTCAATTTATTGAGTCAGAGCTTCCCTGTAAACGATATTTAAATTATCGCTAATTAAATTATCCTTCAATTTTAGGTATTTTTTTACATTGTTTGTGTTTTAGTTTTTTGAAAATATATAGCCTATGTCACCCGGGGATAGTGTAGCTTCCCAACAGTGAAAGAATTTTTCAAAACGTTTCAGTAGTTTCGGAGCCTATTCAATGCAAATAATCAAATATTTCCTCTTTATAATATTATAGCATAGATTATAGTTTTACTTTTACAAATCTTGTAATAATAATTAATATTCTCGGGGTTTTAAAGATTTCTTTCGCACAATTTTAATTTGCTAAAAACAACATGTTTTATGCAGGATGTGGCATTGTATTATGTACCTATATACACTAGTGCACTAGAACAGAACAATTCGACCTGAAGTCAAGGGCGTACATGGTAGACAATAATATATAATATTCGATTGTCTTGTGTCGTATCATACATATCTCTTATCACAATGCATAGTAAATACTTAACTACCTGTTACTAAACAAGTGTTTAGTATATTTTTATATCCGTGTTTTAATTCAACTATATATTGATTCTATATGATCACTGTGACCTTTAAGTTTTCGTAATTACATTTACCTACATTATGTACATCAAATGAAAGTAGGTATGTGCAGTAGTAGGTAGGTACTAATATTTGAATCAATAAATTTGAGTTATTCAAAAGTTTTTTACTGATGTAAATATAAAAATGTTCATTGATTTGTACCAACTAAAATTTTGTATATTGATATATTGGTATATTGATATATCGCAAAGTACGAGAGCACATGATAATATATTATGCTCAATCCTCAATTGTACGTCTATAAAATGAAAATTCCAATTGAAAATACCGATACCGCAAAATACTTACACATTTTTACTCGTATTTATATTAAGTGCCGAGTGAGTGTCGGTATTTTCATCCGATATAATCAATACGAATACCTACTTATCTAGATACCTACTTAATACTTACCTTACCATCCCTAGGTGTTATTACTGGAGTTTAATTATTTATATTACAACTCTTATTACTTACATATATTCTTATTATGATATTCCAATAGTAATAACGGAGGTATGGCATATGAACAGTCATAGAATTTATTCAGATCATTACGTCATCAGGATCTTTGGACATGTAAAGTGAATGAATGATGAAAGAATAACTGAAATATCCATCTGAAGAACGTATTGTGTGAAGAAAAGGTGAACGTCAAAAAACTACGTTTGTAAATGAAATTCTGAAAGTCAGACGCATTTTTATCAAAAGAAAACGTCATAACATAACATAAGAAAACTATATGTCGCCAGTTAGATTAGCCAGTTAGTAAAATGACTAGGCCACTAGGCGGTTAGTAAAATGCCGGCATTCAATTGAATGACTAGCCGTTTCGTTGAATCACAATGATGCCCCAAACGTTCAACATTCTGCATGGTTGAAGCTAGCCCGATTGTTGAAATTTAGTTTCTTTATTTGGCACTGTGAAGTTATGATAGTTGAACTTTGCGTTAAACTAACCACCTAGTCATACAGTTAACTGGCACAAATGGGTTGATTCAACTATCTGGCGGCGACATGTATTTTTTTTAAAAGATATATCTGGGTTTAGTTTGTTATAAACCCAAATACAACCTTATACACCTTTCACAGTAAGCTACTAAAAGCTCGTGTCGTTAAAGGGGAGTTTGCTGGTACCTGGTATCGAACCACGGACCCCTTGTTCACGAGGACGAGACTCTATCTCCAGACAACCGACGAACTCGAACATAATAACGTATCATATTATAACATAGGCATACTTGTATAAGAAACGTGTGAATGAGAAATATTTATATGTATACATGGATGGGCTTGTCCGGCGTTCCTTACATTCAGATTTTTTGTAAGCCAGTGCAATAAATTATTTATTCATTCATTTATAAAACAAAATGTTTGCCTAAATCTCTTCAATATTACACACAATAGATAGATACCAATTACTTAACGAAATCTAACATGTTACTATTATCATCTTCATTTAGGTGCAGATAATAATGTAATGTTATTCTACCTGAGTAATTTGGAAAATAACCGAGTAAATGAAATTGAAAGTAATCACTTATAATACATTGTATCATGGTGTTTATCTCAACAGTTTGTATAAAAGATATAAGTACATATAACTTTACATCATGTGTTTCTTGTACTCGTACCTACATACATGTTTATTTAGGTATGTGGTGATTATGGTTTCCAGCCTCCAAAGAAACAAGTGTCATTCCTTCGTATAATTTTTATATTTTGTTCTTTAACATACCTTCTTTAATAACACAATATTTATACTTATATGTTAACTTATTTTAATAAACGATTTCGTTCGGGTGATAGATCGATTACAAAATTTCCCAACACACTTTCATTGCGGTCTATTGATAAGAATTGTTTGAAAATATTATAAAAGTACTTATAGATAATAATATGTGAGATACTAAACTCGGGCCTTTAAAAGATTTGAATGGGAAAAAAGGGTTTGATTTTAAAAGATTTGGAAAAGTCTGTAAGAGATTTAGCATTTTACAATCTCAGAATTGAGAAATGCCAAGTGATCGATGATATTAATTGTTGCCTATCGGGATTCCCGTGTCGTAGTTGTTTTTGAATCGAGCTTTCAACAAGCATATTGTCCCTATCTTCAGAAGTTTACTACACGGGAATCTCGTTAACCAGGCAATAGTATGATCGTAATTAGGACCGTGAAAACCTGAAGAATTATTTGATCAATGATCTAGCTGGAGTTTCTTCGGGGTCGTTAATCTCACACTCCAACAGACAACGATCTCTCCAATCTATATTATTCTACTCGCTTTTATTTAAACTTCTCCAGTTTATGTATATTATTATTTCAATAATTATATTAGGTAGCAGATGGAAAGTGTCTTCCAACTTGTCTTGATTTAATCCAGTTTCTCTTTTATTTATAAATAAATATGAACTCCAATTAAAATATTGTACTTTACACATTTCGCTTTGACGTTCGAATGCTCGTTTAGCGGAAAAATATTCAACGAGTGAAATGGATGTCATAGGTCAACCTATATGAAAATATTTGAAAAACCATAATGTAAACCGATTATTTGACAAATAAATACACAAATACTGGCCGAATAACTTGTTCGAATTCCGGCTTCCAGTTTGATTGCTAATTTTTTATAAATATTATAAAATCGACTCTTATAATATCAATCAACCAATCATCACCCTCAACGCTCCTCTTGCAAACCAGCCTCCTCCATTCAGAAGGACTCTGCGTCCATTGCTTCACCTCTTCCCACGACATTCCCAGCGTTCTGATGTCGTTGTCATAGGAACGGTGCACTGTGAATGAGGGACGCCCAGGCAATTGGAACCGTTGCGGACGAAAGAACATTGGTCTTTTTGGCCAACTTTCATTAGGCATTCAGAGCACATTCCTTGTAATATAGCACCCAGATAATTACTGAAAGAAAAGCAAATTTAATTACTTATTTAGAAATGCTAATTTTTAAATTACACGGAATATTGTTAATCGTGGAAAGGCTGTGTACAGCATTAAATTTATAAAGGCGGGAAGAGTACTTGCACATAATATATATGTATATAATAACATACCAAAAACTAGTATAACATATAGGTAATAATTTTATGTAAATAGCAACGATAAGAGCGAAATAATGAAAGCTAATACAAACACACGTCGCCATATTTATATGATAAATAGGGACATAAATATAAATTACGTGTATAGTTATTAAATGTAGAAGCGTCGCTTTAAATAATATCAAGTGTCTAAAGACATTAATATGTTAAATATAGAATTATTTGCCGTTTTAATTTGTTGTACTGTACCTACCTAATGAAACATAATATAATATGAAAGTAAAAGTGAGAAAAACAGGATATATAATTAAAAGTTGAAGTAGACAAGTCGACACTGAACTTTCATTTCCTTATTTAAAATACTGATTTAAGCTATGCAACTTAAAGAATGGATAGCGTTTCTCATTGCTGAATGAATATATAGCAATAAATAGCAGCAGTTTTTCGAATATTTTAGAGTATTCAGACCTAGTTTGAATCTTGCTATAGCCTATAGACAACATAGTGACTCTTTGCTAGACAATTTTTTTTTAAATAAGTAAGTACACCTATTTGTAAGAAACTACGGCAAGGACTCACTTAGGAGTCATAACTATCATAGTACACAATACAAGTAGGTACTTATTAATTGTTTTTAAGTAGTTAAAGTTGTAATACATAATTAATTATTGTCCGTCTTATTTGCTCACTGTCTATTTACTGACTACTATTTTATATAAGTGTTAATAGTTTTGTCATTGTAAAGTTGTTACAGCGGTTCTTTTATTCTTGTTTTATTCTTAGTAATAACAGTTTACAAAAAGTAAACAAACATCATGCAATGAATTCCTAAAACAATGTAGGTACAGTATTGTGATCAGGGTTGTTAAATAGGACATTGAATCATCGTAAGTGCGAGCATCTTAAACATCTAAAATATCATTGTAAATTATACCTATTATGTTAAAGATTTTACGCCATTAATGAGCAAATAAATCATTCTCTCGATTTCGGCTGCTTAACCACGATTTTTTCCCCTGGAATTGTTCAGAACAGAAAAGCCTAAATAGTGAAGAAGGGGGATTCTTTTTATTTGGCAGAGCAAATATGGATGATTAAATAAATAAAAATCCTTGCATCTTTGATAAAAACATGATGGAAACATTTCGTTTCATATTGCAAGTAATATTTTCCTCGTATATGAGTTTTTATTGTTTTTGTCTGCACATGTGTGTTATTTATTACACAGGAATAATTATTTTTTGTAGACATTAGCCTCATTCATTTGTTTAACTTAACTCCTTTTTAAACTGCAACATTTTGCTACAAAAATATTATCTATTTTAAAAATCGGAGAATTTTCAAAGATTTGTTAATCTTGAAAAATCGACGAGGATAATATAATGTGACCTTTTCTCTACATATCAGCATGTCACAAAAAAACAAACCGTGAAATTAACCAATATTTGTTTCTGTTTCTGATGATTTTATTTTTCGTCATATTTATCTGTAAAATATCTATGTTTCTATTATGGTGTTGGTGTCCCTATTTGAAAAGTGTTCGTGCAGTGACCATAAAATAACTGGTCGATGAGTAGCCAACAAGTCTGCCGTTGCTTCTCCATTACAACAGTTGATACCTATCTTTCCTCAACCTGGCAGAGACTTAATCCAATACTCTCATAACTTGTAAAACATTTAAATTCCAGGACCTACATTTATGCAAACTTACATATCTAGTAAATGAGCTATTATAAAATAAGTTAATGAAAATGCCATTAAAAACAAGTAGCTATTATCAAAAGGTACAAAAATATCGCGCATACAAAAAATAACAATATTATTGTTGAATCGAGCATTTCTTTTTCTGAATTGAAGTTAGGATAAGCCTCTTTCATTCAGAGCGATTTTCTCCATTTCAATCACCTCCTCCCACGATATTCCCAATATCTTAAATGTCATTGACACAAACTGTGTATTGTGATAAAGATAGTATTAGTGCTAAAACATAGGATAAAATATTATAAGTTCACACTTTTACATCTAAAAAAATATGTTTGTTTTTTTAAAGACAAAAAAATTAAGACATTTTACATCTTAAACACAGCGATGAGGTTTGCTGTATATCCTGTATATCTTATTTTTCTGCTGGCACGAAGAAGACAGCTTGTATGTTTATTACATGCAGCTGATCTTCTGGCTATCCCACTTTTTGGTTGTGCCGTGATGTTATAGTATAGTTGTTATTTTTTTTTTTTCAGGATGGCACCACTCCTCTCATTCTGGCAGCAGCAATGGGAAACACAGAGTGTGTGCAGGAGCTTCTGGAACAAGGTGCTGATCCCAACGCAAAAAGACTTGTGAGTAGAAATTAAAAAAAATCTTAAATTTCAAATCTCTTGGAATTAAATATAGAATGGCATTTGTCACCTTTAATCCTTAAGAGTATTTTAGACTATTTAGTCGAAAGAGCAACTAAGCATTATTATCTACTCTATGATTTGATCACTTATAATTATGACATATTTGTTACAGTTAATGATGTGCCAGTCCTGATAATGATGCTTTTTTTATTTCCAGACTGGCACTACAGCTTTATTCTTCGCAGCGCAGGGAGGCTTTCTAGACATTGCACGAATATTATTAGATATCGGAGTGGATATAGATTCTGCAAGTATAGTAAGTATTACATGAATTCAATATTACCTACTAAAATTTATATATATTTTTATTTTCAACAAAGCATCTATTGTAAATTTCACACATGAAACTACCATATAAAGTTTAGAAAAGATAACGTCACCTTATTCAGCAGTGCCCCGGATGGGGCTTGAACCCGCAACTCATCCTTTACGCGGGCTGTGCTCTGTCTAATTAAGCTACCCGTCAACATGCCAAAGGCATAACATCATATAATGATTAATTATAAAAATAACATCGATAAACAATGCATATTATAATACTGATTCAGATTCTTATTTATTTATTCATTCTTTACTGTACATTGATTACAAACAACAAAGATAAACACATTCAAATTAAATACAATCAGTATACAGAGGGCGGGTTTATTGCAAAGGCCCAATTTATTCCAACTTACTCAAAAACTCTTCATTTTTGACAGTCTCTCTTAATTCTGATTCTTTAGTTTATTTTATGTCTTAAAATGATTTTAATTACAATTCTACTCTGGTAAATTTTTTTAAAAGATATATCTGGGTTTTTGTTATAAACCCAAATACAACCTTATACACCTTTCACAGTAAGCTACTAAAAGCTTGTGTCGTGAAAGGGGAGTTTGCCGGCACCTGGTATCGAACCACGGACCCCATGTTCACGAGGCCGAGACTCTACCTCCAGGCTACCGACGAACTCAAAATTAATAAAAATATTTACAATACTTTGTGCAAATTCATTCACGAAAAATAAAAACACTTAGATAATAATAATTCTATATCAAAACTAATTAGGGCTGATTGATAAATTAAATAACTAGATAGATAATATTGATAGTACAAATAGATTATAATTTATACTTACTATAAATCAGTCAAACCATTAAACAATAACAAGGTAAATCAATTTATTGATAGTATTGAAAAAAAACATATATTTCTTTTCCAATAAATGTGATTGTTAGACAATATAAATTGATGTTCACACAATTTGTGTCACTTCTTCTGATAATTGTAATTATTTTTTTGGATAATTTTCAATTTATTTTTCAGGATGGCAGCACCCCCCTTTTTGTGGCTTGCCAGTGTGGACATTATGATATAGTCATGGAACTAGTCAAGAGAGGAGCTAGGGTTAACACATGTATGAAGGTGAGGATTGTTTCACATTTTTGGTGTCTACCTATATCTGTAATGATCTATAATTGGGACTTATACAGTGTCATTCCATCCACCCAAAACGTTTAATTTTGTTGTCTGAGGAAGCACAGACATCTAAGAACTATGTGGCTTGATTACGTGGATCAAATTCTGAAGGACGACCGCGTGTTGAGTAAGAGAAATCAGTGTGCTTATATGAGAAATTACATGGAAGCTTAAGTATGTAGGGATAGAGTTGTATGATGTTCTGTCTTCTCTGCCTACCCCACTTGGAATGCAACTGGAGTGTATTGTATTATGTGTTTTGTTTGTTTCCTTATTTCTAGAATAATCTTATAAACAGATGGAGATATTTAAATCATTCATTTTTATTCCAGGATAAGGCAACTCCCCTCTTCATAGCATCACAGAATGGTCACATAGACATTGTAGAATTTCTTCTTAAATCTGGAGCACATTGCAATGCTACGAGGAATGATGGAGCATCAGCTCTGTGGATATCTTCACAAATGGGCTTTGATCATGTCGTCAAAGTTCTGTGTCGGCATGGTGCTAAAGTGGATCAAGTCAGAAGTGTAAATATCATTCCATATCAATTTTTCTATTACAACAAGCAAACTCATGATGTTGTTGAACTATCTTATCTGGGGGCTTTTGGGGCTTCTGTTCAATATAATGTTTTAGAACTCCAATTCAGTATCCTCCATATGAATCTATTTTGGCAAACGAGTGGATGGCCTTGAGAAGAATAGAATAGAATAGAACATTATCATTTTTCATAATTATATACATCTAGTTCAGTTTTAAAATTCTTTATTACCTACAGCTTTATTTATTTGAAAATCTGTTTTAGGATGGAGCCACTGCCCTATTCAAGGCTGCACACAAAGGACACTCGGCAGTTGTTAGTGAACTTCTCAAATACCGTCCAAATTTAGGTCTTCTACCTGTAAGTAAAGCAATTTAATCATCATATTTACTTTATATCCTAAGCCCTTATTTTGCAAGCATTTAGACACACAATACATAGTATATTCGTTCATTAACACAAAATTATGAAAGATTAAACAAATCATGAAAACTAGTCAAGAGTTATTAGGTGTCGTCCTTATTGTCATGAGTAAATACATGAAGTATACTTATATAACTTTAATCTATATACCTAGTCTCACTCCAAATTTTGGTTAAAAAATTAATAATCCCACTTTTGTTCCAGAATGGTGAATCAGCACTACACATAGCGGCACTATTTGGACATTTAGGTTGTGTTAAACTTCTCATAGCTGCAGGCAGCGATGTTACATTGAAGAATCAATCAAAATATACTCCGTACCAATTGGCACAATCAAATAACAAGAAACAAGTGGCATCATATCTTAACAATCTCCCTACTTCTCATGTTGTTAAATCTGCACCAGTAACAAACGGTTGCACATGACATAGGCTTTATAAACCAATCCCTGTATACGACTCACTACAATTCACCATGAGAAATTTGGAAGTGGTGATTTAAATGCGTTACAAAATCATGTATGTAAATATATAATAAGTTTTATTTTACTGTCTAAGAGAACAATATTAATGTGGTATTATTTTCATATTTTGTTGTTGCATTTCTCATGCATTGTATTTTATTTTTTGTTATAATAAATGTAAAAATAAGGTGTATTATAATGTTCATACATTGATGTGGGTAGCAAATTAAAATGTTGATGTACTAGTCAACAGAAAGCATACATTATCAAATTAATTTAAAAGTAAATAATCAAAATGGCTTTATTATACTATAGATATACTGAGGATAAATTTAAAAACGTTTTGAGTTGTTCAACTATGATCAAATATTTATTTCATCTCATGTGTAAATAGTTATCACAGAAGAAGCATATTAATAAGAGATACCTACAATTTACAATATTCCTTCATGACTAAATAGTGCGATCTTTTTGATGAATATGTTGTGTTTATTGTCGAAAATTATTGCTGTAAAAACGTTCTCGAGAGAGAGCCAAAATCTAAAATGTTAAACAGAATTGGCGCAAAACTTAATGGCCACAATTCTTTTGTGTTTGGTTATGATGTGACAAATGTGTGGAAAAATGTAAAAATTATTTAGGTTTATAATTACTCACTTTTTTGGACAATTATTTTTTATAAAGATACAACATATCCATATCAAAAAGTTTTTATTATCTAATTTGCTAGGAATATTGTAAAATGATACCCAATAAGAAAAATACGCTCTAACTTAAAATCTCCCTGTAATATGTATTTTCAAACATTGCCTTACTATTTTTGTCACTTGCCTAATATTATGTGTGTGTGTCGGCACATGTGTATAGACAATACTTAAAATATCTAAATAATCAAATATAGAATTATTATATACCTACGTATTATAGCATATTAATACCTGCATATTGCTGTATGTTATACTAACGCAATATTATTACAAACAAAATATTATACACCTTTGTTGACTTATATAACCAATATTAAAACAGTATTGTTTACTCGGAATAATATTATGAATAAGTATGATTATATCAAATGATGAATATTCTTCCATAAAATAGTGTATCATTATAATCTACATACCTACTTTAAATTCCTTATTCTGTTTTATAAGTCCTGTTAATTGTTGCCGCTCAACAAATATGTAACAATATCGCCTTATGTAAAAACACATGTTTCCTGGTGCCTACTTTGTAATTATTCCTAAAAAGATCTTCTAATGCTCCTACTGTGATCTCATTTATTAATTTATTTCAATTTAAAACCCGCAACAGATTACAACTACAATTAATGTAAAAATATAAAAAAGTGAACATTTACTCAGCGGAGTGCGTCACAATTAATTCAAACTATTTTGAGTTTCAACATTTACACAAATACCCACACACGCTTACGCTTTTTTGTTTTTTTTTTATTATCTCAACTTCTTTGTTTATGTTTTAATTTGTTGACACAGAAATATTTTCTATGAAAGAGTAAAATTTACTCAACAAATAAATATCTTTAATTATGAATGAAAACTGTTGAAATATTTTACACTTCCAACTATTGAATCTTTGCATTATACACTGATTTAAACATGGATTGCGGCCTAATGTAGAATAATTTTAATTTTTGTCTGTTTTATTGAAGAAAAAAACACAATTAAGGCACCATTTTGGTAATGATAAAATGTCGAATAATTATTTGAATCAACTCATATTCCTAGGAATTCAGGGCAAGTAGCAAGTATATTTGACAATCTTTACTTCAAAGTTGAATTCAAATAAATAAATTGTGAGTTGATAGACATTTCATCTACCAACATTTGAGAGTTTGATAATCATGTATTATTTGAAACTTTGTACATATTTCTGAAACAAGATCTGACTCCCTAGACAAACACGCACTTGGCGATCGACTACAAACAAATTTTCGACAATAATCACAACAATAACGCATAATTACACGGTACATGTAGGTAGATTGTCGAAAAGTTAGCCAGTAGTCGATCGCTAAGTACGGTTTGTCTACGGCCCCTGAAGTGTGAATAATTTCTTAGAAACAATTATTGTTTGTGAAAATATAAATCAATATCTCATTGATTTTTTTTAAATTATTTTGTGATAAATACAATAATTGTAAGAATGCATTTTTATTTCTTAATGTACTGACAATCTCTTATTTTGTTTACAGTTATTGGAAATCTTTAGTTATTTTATGAATATTGAAACATATTAATTTTCTTATTATAATTGAGTTATTGTATTTGTAATATCTTCAGATAACATTTTATAATTTTGAAGTAAAAAAGATAGAAGTTTGTATTACCAGGCATTGTAACTTTTTTCATCTTCATGTCTTCCAATTTGTAAGTAAAAGATTTAGTAGTACATTTTAAATTTTATGTAATATCATCCCTCTTCTGACTAACTGTCGTATCTGACATTTTTGGCGAAATCAAGTTATGATCACCAATGTGTACTTATATGTGCCCTGCATGTTCTCACTGAAGATCACACCTGTAACTGTTACCGTTATCCTGGAATAGCTTTCTGATTTGTTGTTGTATTTACGAATTATTCTAAATAAAATGTGTTGTACCTATCTACTAATTCCTCAAAATTTCATCACAAAAATGATTCTGAGATATATAAAAATAAGTACAAATAAAATAATGCAATATATTTACACTGTATCATATAACTAGGAGAGACGAAAATATGCACAGAAAAACACAATAAATGCTCTCCTGAACAATTTACATTTAGGCAGATACGACTGTTAGTCAGAAGAGGGACAATATGTGTGCTGTTATCTTGTTATTACTCTTCTTTAACATTGAAATATAAATTGCTTGTATGAAAAAATATATCCATTTAAAGTAATATCCTCACTGAGAGATAAAGTTTGAGATAGATAAATAAATTAACCTTAAAAAGTAAATGACCTTAGTATTTGTGTTGTGTCTAGTGGTTTGTGAAAAAATATCAAAACTTTTTTTTCTTAATTTTTGTGAAACTTTTTTATGACTGAATCATAATTATTTTATTTATAACACAATTCATAATTTATATTTTCATTTCGTTTACCCAAGAATCAAGTGATTTGTAAAACACAGTACTAACTTCTCGAATATAAAAGTAACATTAGGTATTTAAATAAGGTAAAATGTTTCGTAGAGTGTGATGTATTTTAAGTGTCGGTAAAAATCTGTCATGTGATATCCTTGTGATGTTTGATTGTATCGTCTGAAAATATAGATCTTCATATAAACATGTATTCTAAATATTTATTCAACGTTCTAATGTTTATCGAAAGGGTCTTCTTTATACTACATTTAAATTAACAATTTTGTATTTTTTTCGTCTATCCAACCGTTGTCAAATGCTATGAGACAATTAGATATTAAAACAAAAGTAATATTTTACTTTACTGCAAATTTGTTTCATCGTCTAACATTTCATCAATAGGCACTTCCACAAAGAAATATCAGCTTATAAGTTATCTTATTAAACAACAATAATCATTATTCTGCTTTAGAAGTATTAGTAATATTATAAGAATGCAATTTATCTTCATATATCCTGTTAAAACAACATCGACCCTTGTTTAATATCATTTGTTTAGAGTAACTGAGTAACAATGTGAGGACTATTTATTCTTTATATGATATGTATGTAAAATTGTTGTTAATATAAAGATAACCTTCATAAATATTACGATGGGCAATACTCCTAATATACCTAATAAGTAATAAGCAATAACAATATGTTAAACTATGTACTAATATTAATAAATAAATTGCAATATTTTATCAACAGAGGTCAGAAGTGAACATTATTGAATGCATATTATGTATAACAATAATCAATAAATAATAATATGTCAGTCTATTTCAATATGCAATAAATAAAGATATTATTATAAAGAAAAGAAATGGTTGTTTAATTTTTTTAGTGTGCTTTATCTTCTTACACCAGAAATCTACAAACATTTTAAATGAACCAGTAAACTACTGCAACCACTTCATTAATCAACATTAACTTTGTAACACTTTATTTTAAATTATCAAATAAAATGCCGGTGCCGGTAAACTCCCCTTTCACGGCACAAGCTTTTAGCTCAGTGTGAAAGGTGTATAAGGTTGTATTTGGGTTTATAACAAACCCAGATATATATTTTTTTTTTTAAAAGTTTAAATAAAATAAAAATAAAGCTAAATATTTATTATTTTTGTTTTATGTTACTGTTGAGTAAGACTTACACACAACCTGTTTCGCAGACTCTGAGTTCACATACGGTCGTGCGTATGTCTTACTCAACAGTAACATAAAACAAAAATAATAAGTATTTAGCTTTATTTTATTTGATAATTTACTGCAACTACTACTATAGTGTCACGGCAAATCCCACAGCCAGTGGACTAACTGCAAGGAATAGGCATACAAAATGTCCAGGAAGCCAGACTAATTTAAATGTCATTTTCTAATTCATCACCTATTCTGATTATATGTTAATTGAAATAATTTTTATGAAAATCTAGATAAGTAGATAGATCAACTCGTTTGCTAAATTCAATAAACAGTGTGAATCTAGGTGGAGTGGGACACAGTTCATATTCAACTAGATAAGCAATATAGATATTGAGTCATCTATTGTAAAGTATACACAGTCGCTGCTATCTGTACTTAGTTGTTAGGTTTAGATAACAATATTGTACCAAGAAGTATTTATATTGTTTATTCAACTCTTTACTTCAGAGGGGACAGAATGCATGTGAGGGATCGTCTTCCTGAACTTATAAATGTAAAGTGAAATAACATATTAGTTTTCTTTGCATTTTCAATTATCTATCTCGTGCAAATCAAATTAAATGTCTGTGTTTGTTTTACTGTCTGTTGTAGATCGCTGGAGATAAAGTTTATAATGATACCACAGTACAGATTACATTACAAAGTGAATATGAGCAGAAGATATATAATGTTATTAAGCAGGTAAATTCTCTTATCTTTTTTTTTATCCGAGTACAATGTACTGTAGACCATTTTTATGCACAAAATTAATCTAATAAATATAATAAAGATTCTTACTAAACAAAATATGGATTTTTGAAGAAGATTTACTTTTTTTTTTAATAATATAATAGTAATATACTATCAAATGTTTAACTTAAATGGTTTTATCGTTTTTTATTTTCCGATGTATTATTTCCACTTATTACAAAAGTAGGCAATAAAAAATATATGGAAAAATATTTTGCAAATGACTTGATCACATAAAAATCACTGAAATGCCTAGGTGATATTTATTTTTATTGTACAATCATACTTTTTATTCACTATATAAAAAAAATGTTGATTTGGATTCTACATTTTATCTCTAATTTTGCAAATCCTTATCCTGTAATTAATATTTCAAGGATTACCAGATCCTATAGACCATTTTAGGATCAATCACAAATTATTAATTTTTATTCATTACACAAAATTTTATACATATGAAATTTCAAGTAAACATATATAAATACAAACAATACTTTATGTGTAATCACATAAGCCATATTGTTGTGTCATGACCGCAAGACAGCAAAAACATAATTTAATATACACATGCAAAAACTCCTGTCGCTACACAGCCTACGCACCTGTCAGTATTGCCTCCACCAACCAAGCAGATACAGCAGAGTCAAAGCATGAATAAAAAAGGAAATATTTAATGAAACAAGTTAAAGAAGGCACTCCAATCTGTCTACCCTCAGATCCAAAATAATATCTTCTGACCACTTGACCTGAATAGAAAGCCCCGCTAGTCCCCAACTTATCGGAATCTTATATATAACTCTCTGACAATTTATTTCTTATTTTGAATTTTAGGTGGATAAAATCAGAAAATGGATAGATGATATAAATGAAAGAACAACAAACATGAAACGACTTTGCAGTGAACCAACATTTCAAGCATCCAAACGTAAGTTAGGACTTCCATAAAATCTCAAAAATTACATATTCCATGTTCGCAATTTTAATGCAAGCAATTTTTTATTTGTACCTATTGCAGAAATGCAAGAAGAGATGGATGCTAGTATGGCGGTTTGTTCGGCAAATGGTTTAAAAATATGCGGCGCTCTAAGAGAATTCCACGAAAAAATTAACCCAAATATAGACGAGGATCAAGACATCATATCTAGAATAACAGAATTGCAGTATCACACAATGAGCCGATTATACACTGAAGCATTAGCAGAACATCAAAACTTTCTAAACAGATACAAAGATAGTAGGATGAGCATTCTCAGACAGCAAATGAAATTGAGTAAGAATATTTTTATTATTTATTTATCGGTCTCAGATATTATATGTACGATAGAATATGCATATGATTCCGTACAGTCTATTTTATTTTATTTTATTTTATATCATGGGT
The DNA here is from genome assembly GCA_947579605.1 of Athripsodes cinereus. NCBI lineage: Eukaryota > Metazoa > Arthropoda > Insecta > Trichoptera > Leptoceridae > Athripsodes > Athripsodes cinereus. Next base: position 21,525,253 of record OX388313.1, on the reverse strand, counting down.
TATGGTATGCACCGCGACCTATAAGATCTATTGTACTCCCCCTACTTAGCTTTCCCGGTGTTACCAGTCAAAGCGAACCCTCAAGTCCTAGACATTTTATGAAGTCCAGGATCTTGAGGGGGTCCAAGGTGTGGAGAGACTCCACTTCTACCCAGTGCCTGCCTAGGGTTTTGATTCTTGCGAATCCCACAGCATTGCAGTCCGCCAAGAGATGTCGAGGAGTTTCGGCCTCTTCTTCGCAAAATCTACAGGTGCCATCTTCTTCAAGTCCCAGTTTGCGTAGGTGTTCCCTGAGTCTGCAGTGACCCGTTAGGAAGCCTGTTATTGCCTTGAGACTTGTTTTACTTAGGTTAGTGTAAGTCTTGGCCCTTTTGGAGTTATATCCTCCGAGCAGTTCCTTGGCTTGCCTAAGCCTAGGGAGATTCTTCCATAGTTCGTTTCTTTCTTGTCTCCCTTTCTTTTTAATTTCATTTCTGGTCCATAGAGTTGCGTTGCCGCACCCTTCTTGCCAGCTTATCAGCTCGTTCATTTCCCTCAACCCCGATGTGTCCGGGTACCCAGAGGAGGGTGACTTTATTCTTCTTGCCTAACTCGTTAAGTTTGAGGAGGCATGTCCAAACCATCTTGGAGTTGATGATGTTTGAACCCAATGATGACTGTCAGATAGTATCCGTACAGTCTATGTAAAAGATAGATGTGTCACTCTTTTCTGCTGCAGTTAATTTATTGACTACCCAACTTGTGAGAGACACCGTGTTGGTATGAATGATTTTCTACAATGATGAATACGTTTTTATTTTATTTTCAGCCAATCAAACAATCACGGATGAGGAATGTGAAGGCCTACTGGAATCAAATAACATATCAATATTTGTAGACAATGTAAGTATATTTATTACCATGTACTACTATACCATCATGGCAAATCCCACAAGAGGGGCAGCCAGCGGACTAACAGTGTGTAATAAACATGCAAATTATCCTCTTCATGTCAATAAAAAATAAGGGATTCAGGATGGGCGACATTCATCATCTCAGAATTGCGGATTTTTAACTATTTTATACTTTAGGTTTTACGAACACCGACCTTTTACGGAACACGAAATAATATATTATATTAAATATCTTAAGATATGTTATGATCCTACTGAAAAGTTGATTAATTTGCAGATCGAATCAGAAACAAGAGAAGCTCAGTTAATTTTAAGAGATGTAGAAGTAAGACACAAAGAGTTATTGAAAATAGAAAATGCATTGAAAGATGTTAGAGATATGTTTGTGCAGATGGCAAACATAGTCCATCACCAGGTAAAAAGAATAATGATTAACTTAACTTGCAAAACTCATTTTTATACATTTATTTCACTACATAAATATAGATATTCTATTTCAAATTCGATAAAAATGTTTCTACAATCTAACTCAATCAAATTTATCACTTTTTTTCAAAAACATAAATCATAATACCCATAATATTTAATTGTGGCTTTTTTTATAAATTCTTTAATATTGATATGTGAATTAGAATAATAGATTTTAAATGTTATAAATATTTATTGTGGTCATATGAAAAGATGACCTTCTTAGGAATGTTAGCTACATACCTAATTTGTTATTCATAAAGAAAATATTATATGCATGACACATTAATGTATCAAGGGTGGTCTAGTATCAAAGGTTTAGGTAAAAAATATGCAACTGGATACATACCTAATACCTATTATAACAATCATGTGACAATATACAGCAGTAAAGAAATAATGTACCCATGTAGTGTTTATCTTGTATGCACCAGAAATAATGCACATCATAATATTTAGGTATTATTACACATGAAAAGGTTGAAAAACTTATTAATGCTACAAAACCTTCCATTCAATTTGTAAGAGATACTGAGATAGCATTGATGGGTTATTAAGGAAATAACAATATTTAAAGAAAGCTTCCTAATTTTTAACTGTTTTAACAATGTTAGGTTAACTACATTGTGAGTAATGTAACTATGTGAAAATCACATCAATATAATATTCAAAATAGGAAAGTAATATAAAAATCATATCTTATTCACCTCAGCAGTAAATAATTATTTATATTATCTGGATAATCTCTAATTATAACTTTTTTACAATTTCAATTTCAGCAAGCTAAGATTGATACTGTTGAATATTTTGCCACAAGAGCGACGGGTCACATTGATGTAGGAAATGTGGAGTTACAAAAAGGAATGAGAAACAAAATTAAATCAAAAAGGGTAAACAAAAACACTAATCATAATTAAATGTGAATATTAAATAGCTTATTCTGAATCAATACTAAAAAGTGTTAATTTTTTTCAGAAACAAATATACATCATGATCTGTATGATAGTTGCAGTGTTTATAATACTAATGCTATTAATAGTTACATAGGATAACGAAGAATTGACTGTTGTCACGGGTTTAAATCTTCCATGTGCAAAAACCAAAATGTACTGCAAAGATGTGCCATTTAACTAACGTGCAAACTGGCTATACTGAGGGGTGCTGGGGTCACCAGTTTGGAGAACTGGTACCCTTGAGTGACCACACAGGCATGAAGCCTGTTCTAGGGCTTCACTACTACAGGCTTTATCCAGTGGCTTGCGCCCGGTCTATGTTAAGACTCGATGAAAAGTTTTGAGACCTCTGCCACTTCAGCTTCACAGGAGTAGGCAGAGGTCAAGTAATCTCTCATGGAGTCAGAACATACACAAACGAGGTGCAGGCCGTTGGATAAAACCTCTAGTGATGAAGTTCTAGAACAGGCTCCGAGTCTATGCGCCCACTCAAAGGTACCAATCCTCCAAAACTGCCGTTGTAAAAAAAATATTATAGTATACTATACCCTCACACTGTATCCCAAGTGGGAGTAGGCAGAGAGAATGAAACACCTTATCTTTACATGTTTTTTCGCTTCCTCCATATTCTACTCAACATGCGGTCATCGTTGAAAATTTGATCTATGTGATTTGAATACGTGTAAAAAAATTAGTAAGGGAAAAAGATGTATTACTTAACTAGTCGATAGTAATATACCAACATGAAAAATTTCTCATATGAGGGCATTGGTAGCCTGATGGTAGTCTCAAACCTTAAAAAACCCCAAGTTTTCATCTGCCACCGATTATACTTTCATGACATAGCAGAACAAACATAATCCCAAATTCTCCTGTCGGCAAGGCTATAAAAGTACAGATTTGAATGTTCGTATTGATTTTTTCAACATAACATACAATGGTTTTATCGCCAGGATAGACACCTTTGATTCTGTTGTTTCTTTTTGAAGATCTCTTTTTTTTCCTGCTGAAATCGCCTTAGCTAAAAGTTGTTATGGTCTCAGTTCAGGGTGACATCTTTAAGATAATAAATTATTATTTCTCAGAGTGTGAATATTTGGGGACATATTTGGCTCTAAATCCCCAAATTCATTTAAAAAAAGTAATTATGAGCAAACTTAATTTGGTTTTATTTATAGCATCTGTCATTTAAACAGTTCCATAGTATTTAAGAGAAGATTTTTATAATAAGTTTTTTCCATATAATTTCTAATAATTAAGATGATTTCATTAAAATTTGCTATTTACTTTAGTAAGCTATAGATGTAAATAATATGCATTTTTGTGCTTTAATATTATTATATACTTACATCGTTAACAATTTTAGAAGAATATATATAAATTTGTAAGTCTAGGGACGAATATGTTATCTGAGAAAAATATTGAATACATAGATACTTAATGTTACTATATTTTTTTATTATATTAAAAATTATTCTTATCTTCTGTTGTCTTCTCACATCAATATCATATAAACTTTTTTAGACAAAATGTACACAAAAAATTAGTACTAACAAAATATTTTACTCTGACATAATTTTGTCAACAGTTATCAATAAAAAATATATATATGTATAAAGAATAATTATTAATACAGAATATCTCTTCACCAAAAACATGAATGCACAGAGTCTTCAAGTGCTGTCAATTTGTAGTACATCAAAATGTTGAGTTTATTTTATGTTACAACAAAACATTCAAATGATACATAAAAATAACTCTTGTTATAAAACACCCGTTTAAGCATTCGCTGGTTCTCTAATTAAAGAAGAATTAATCCTATAATAAAATGTCTAAACTCTTTAACAATAAAGTATGCTACCTATATTTAATAGAAATAAAAACATATTGACATGGAAAGAAATTTAGTAAGAGATTCTTTGTACATCTTAAAATAGATGAGAAATATTATTTTTAAGTATTAATTCCATAGAAATTAGTCTATCATAGTTCATTTAACTTTTGGGCATAGTCCTCACCAATGATTTTTCATTTCCTTCTGTCCCAAGTTAATTAATCCACTTTCTTTTAGATGCACATTACACACTACCTTTAGTTATCTTGTTGTCTTATTTTATTTGTTATAGAACTTCATTTGGCCACTCCTAGTTTTGAAGCGGCAACTGAGAATAGGCAAAAGAATTTTAAGGCTCCAAGCTAATATATAATAGAAATAAACTCTAATAGTAATAATAATAAAATATTCATTCAATTTTCTATTCGCTTCATCTTCTTGTTCATATTTTCAATGCACTGCATTATGTGTTTGGCAGATGGTCTGCTTGTAGGCTCATGTTCTGTAGTACAGTAGAATATTGTCAAAACATTATTGTATACGTCTTCATTTATATCAGGCACAGCTGGACGAGTTCCTAAAACAAAAATAAATAACTAAATCAAAACACTAGGACTCTCGCTGTTGTGAGAAGAACATGTTACTTAATGAGTATTTTCGGATTTTTAAGCAATTAATAATTAAATTATGTAAACTTTATTAACGTAATAAAATACAAAGAACGACATCGACAAGAAATGTGTTTATCATAAGAACATTTTCTTCCAACTAACTCTATACTAACATGAAAATAAATTAAGGATCATATTCATTGAAAAAATGCATTATTAATAATAAGACGAGAGGATGGCAGATGGACCTCCAGAATTCTTGAATGGAGGCCGTGGGAGGACAAGAGAAGCGTAGGAAGACCCCAAAAAAGATGGGTTGACGATACTGTCCAGATGATGGGTAAACAGTGGTATCGTGTTGCTCGAGATAGGAAAGTGTGGAAAAGTTTTGAAGAGGCCTATATCCAGCAGTGGAGAGAAGAGGGCTAGCAGTAAGTAAGTAAGTAATAATAATAATAAACATTTAATAAATGGGTAAATTGTAAGATATCTATTTCTAACGAAAAACTCGTCCTCTGTATATTGAATTGATGTATAATATTGTAACAAATTTACAGTGAAGAATAAAATAAACATATAAAAATAAAATTACATATGAATAGAACAATTGCCAAAACACTAGACTTAAATAGTCAACTAAGTTTGTACTTTAACATCAAACTATATACGCCTCTTACCATATAAGCAAGAAGGATCTTCCTCAAAACTATCTTCCACCGTTATAACAGAATCATCTTCTATTTCATCCGAGACATTCCCAACATGTGGAGGTTCGAGAGACAACATCTCCCACAATGTGAGGCCGTAGCTGAATATATCTGATTTGCTTGATACTGGAGCAGATTGTTCAATAATCTCAGGAGCAGACCAGCAAGCAGTACCTGGAAAAGAATATTGGAATCAGAAAAAAAATATTAAACAAAATAAAACTTCGCTTAATTTGATCATATGTAGTTAACAAAGAACTGTTGAAAAAAGAGACTGCAATTTGGTCAGTAAAATAAAAAATATAATGATATTCATTTAACGAACTATGTATTGTTCTTACCAACGTATCCTTCCTTGCATTTTGTAGAATCGAGGATACCATTCTCATCCAATGGAAGACTGACTCCAAAGTCACACAACTTGCAAATGTTGAAGTCTCCATTTATCAAAATATTGAATGACTTCATATCTCCGTGCAATAGCTTCACTTGAGTATGCAGGTAATCCAGTGCTTTGCTTATATCAAGACCAACCTACAATATCAAAAACATATAAATATAAGGAAGTGTACGCAGAACCGCTGGCTTCATTTTAATATTGGTCACTTGAAAAACTTCTGTCAAATAAATGCTGTGAATTTTTACTTGCACAAAAACTAACATGTATTAGTGACATGACAAATGTATTGGTAACATGGTACATGTATTAGTGAGTTAGATAGAAGATTGTTACATATTATAATTGCTTATCACCTAAGTTAATTAATTATTGCTCAGCCTCCTATAAAGAATATCTACATGCAATATTATTGTACCCAATCCAGTTATTTTTTCTAACCTTTAGTATCCTGTCTGGAGAGTAAGGTCCCAATCCTTCATCCCTTCTCTCTTCAATTTTGTCTCCCAAAGATCCTTCACAAGATTCCATGACTAAACATTGTCTACCATCGCCCATCTTAGTGAAACCACGGAACCCTACAATATTTGGATGATTCAGAGTTCTCAACACCGATGCCTCTTCTTTAAGTCGTTTCCCGAACATTGTAGTCTTTTTATTCTTCTGAGCTACTCGTTTGATGGCCCATGGTGATCTAATTTTACCCAGTTTTGGAGACCGGACAAGTTGATAAACAGACACACCTATAAAGAAATTTTTGTGGATAATTTTGATTGTTATGGTAAGAAAAACAACAAAATCAATTAAAGTGTTCGGAACTTACCAGTTCCATAACCGAGTTGTGTCAAAAAAGGCGAAGGTGGAATAGCAAAGGGTGTCTCAGCACTAGGTATTATTTTTTGCTTCACGGGAGTTTTAAATTCGGCCATTTCGTAAAGTAGTCGAAACTTTTTCAATGTATATTTTTCTTACAAAACCATCGGAAGTAAAACTGACGAAATAAAAACAAACCGTCAAAGTCAAATCAAACTTTTGAAATGACATTTCCTACATACCGGACAGTGTTGCCAGCTCGGATTTTCAAAAAGGACTTATTTAGTTTATTTAGACAAAAAGAGAACGAAGATTTAGGATAAAAAATCGTAGATTTGAACAAAAGAACGTTGATTATGCCAAAAAATATTTTAGAAACGAACAAAAAGTACGTATATTACCAAATGGGACCAAAGTACGTAGATCTACGTAAAAATAGAAAGGTAGACTTGGCAGCCCTAATCCCGGAAGTGTTTGAAACATAGACAAAATACTAGTGTTGCTGACAGCATAAATTGAAACGATTTTTACAAAAATATTTGAAATTATTCCACAGCTGCTAAATAATTTAATTAAATCCTTTATTATCATGGATGTATGTAGGTAGGGGATGGAACGTTTATAGTAATTTGTATGAATAACAGCGAAGCCAAAAAGTGAGGAAGGGAAATCGACGGTGGCCATTTTGTATGAAACACTTTATTTAACATTTGTATGGGCAATGTATGGAGATTATTCACACAGTATCAGAAAACATTATATTTACTTCTTAAAATAATTACAATGCCACATAACTTAATGTTTTTATATATGTGATGAAATAGGGAATAGGATGAGTTAATAAAATTGAGTAATTCATTTCAAAATCATTCAGTATTTATTTTTAAACATTGTTTTCATATACACACAATATAGAGAGAATGAATGACAATTGAAGGAAAATATAAAAAAATGTACCTACAGAAATTATAGCTAGAAATAAAAACAAATTTTGATAGTTTTATTGAATATATAAAAATAAACAGGAGAAACTGAGTGATTTATAATAATAACAAAAAGTAACAAAGTGCATTATAATTAACATACAACAAACTCAAAACCCTTTGAAAAGCACTAACTTGTTAAGTGACTTTCGAACTGAAAGAGAACTATCGACATACCTCTTGGCAATGTAATGCAGCCTTATATCAATATATTTTTAAATTGTCAATATTCTCCTCAGATAAAAAACTTACGTAGTGACACTATAACATCCTTAAGAATAGCATTTTTTTTTGTCTGGCGCTGTGTTTTTTGCTATAAACGTTTTATTTTCACACCACAAGATCTTTTAATACTATAAATGATTTTTATAGTTTGAAGACATGTTGCACAGGTGGATTGATGTACGAACAAACAACTATCCTGTCAACTGCTGGTTGTTAACTGGAGGTATTGAATATTCAGCTACCGGCACCGAACTCTCAACTGCTGATGTTGTACTCTAAATCGCAGGCAATATTCTGCGCTTTGGAGGCTCCCTTGATGGGATCTCTTTCTGAAACATAAAAAAATACCATATAAGTACTAGTATACGCTGATCCACAATAGTAATCCGCACTGAGCGACATAAATCAACCAACATTTTAAATTAATTCTACACAATTTTATAATAATGTACATAATATTATTTAGAATAGCTTCACAAAACTCTTGAAAATATTGTGCTATGCAGGTTGTATTGTGAGTGTGGCAAGAGTTATTATTTTACACATGTATTATGTAATTAGAGATAAATAACTCCAAGACGACATGGTCCAGGTTTGCAAGGACAAGGATAGGTGCATGTTATTTCACAGCGTATCTATGATGATCAAAGTTTGGCTTTATGTCATCTCTACACACATTCTCTATCTCTAAGCACAAGAGCAGCTGTGTTACGGAGTAAAGATTAGATATATCTAAATGAATAATATAAAACATACTAACTTGCAACTGAACGGGAAACCCAGGATATTTTGTAAGAATGACGTTTTTCTCCAACCTCGCAGAAAAACGAGATGTTTTTGAACACAAAACACTATGTTTACTTGGTGTCAAATATTGGATAATGTCCAGTTTCTCCTTTCTGGATCCTTTGGAAAACTACAAAAAATGATTTTGTTTATAAACATGCTATAATATCATTAACCTGATCAGATTTGTATGCATGAAACATTTCATTCTAACGGGTAAACAAACCAAACAGCCGAGATTGTAGGTTTCTTTGTATTGGTCAGATGACAGAATGGAAAACAAGTTACATGTGTAGTAGATATAGGAGAATAAGGACAAATAATTATATAGAACGTTTATAACATTATTATAATCATTTATAAGTATACGAATTATAATATAAACGACTTTAAAATCGCATATATTAAGATAAAAACTACAATACAAAACAACTTACCGTAAATATGACAATCTTGTTTCCTGCGAAAGTTGTATTGGATACCTATTGGATTTATAACCACAACCATTTATAGCGCACATCACCATGTTAATCATAAGTCCTATTCTTCTAGATATAAAAGCCGATATGAAAAATTCATCTGATGTGCAAAAACTTGATACATTTTTAAAACAAATCAACATACAAGGGTTGGTTCACGGGAGCATAAATGTCACTCGACGTCGTAGTGACCTGAACGACCATGAAGTTGCAGTGAGTGGTGAATGTAACCCCGGATAATCGTGAATAACTTAGAGCGTTTTATGACCCAATGTCATCGTAATTGCGCCATTATTTTTTACATCTTGTTTTTATTGCTTTTATAACTTTTAAAATTATTTTTGTTATTTTGGATTTACTTTTTGTTATAATTTCTTAAATTTGTCAACGTGTAAAAGACGTAAATTATATTCACTGTGTCGGTGCTTAGGTAGTAGAATTCCATATCGAAATAAACAAAACAAGCGTTTTATTCTACTATTGTATTTTTAAAATCAGATTGACAATGTCCTCATAAGACGAAAGACGTCTCTCTCACAAATTAAATCATTAGTAGAATAAAACGCTTGTTTTGTTTATTTCGACGTAAATTATAAATAAATTTAAGTAAATAAATATTTTTATTATTATTTGACTGGCGCCTTTTTATAGTAGCATTCAAGTACTTTTGTGTTACTTTTAAATGATAAAAATATTTTTGTCTCTAACGAAGGAATAAATTATTTTAATACGTATCTTTAAAATTAACAGTTAAAGTAATAACTACTTGATTAGTTTATAACTAATTGCTTTATACTTTTTTTTTTAAATTATGCCATTATCTAACTTTCTGAGCTTGTATAGGTACATCCCAAATACTTGTTACAAGTTTATATCCTAAATCTATCCAAACGAATTCAATGAATCAGCGCCAGAAAGTATACATGACAATTACGCAGAAATCGAGTATATTTTCTGAGACTCTATAATGTTTTATTACACATTTTGAAAACATAGTAACATACAGTGTAAGAACACTGCGTACCGGCATTATATAGGTACTTTCAAAATACGCGTCGTCGAGTGATCACTCGGTGACTGTCTGAACGCAGCCCAAATGCGACGCACCGAACAAAATTTGTTTCATACAAAATGGTCGTCATTCCCCTCCCCGCGCAGCTTCAAAATGTTTGCCAAAGTGTCTGTCCACTACTCTATTTAGGTCCATGTTTATTATACGTTTTTGGAAACTATTGCCACTGCTCAGTATATTTTTTTGAAAAATCTGGGCATTCATTTTGCATCAAACATATTTTGTGTATTTTTTTTAAAAAGCATTCCTCTGTATACGTGTAATATAACTAAATTACCATTCAGTTTAGTAAACATTGGAAAACATATAAGTGAGCTAAGGTTAATATTTATTTATCGAAAAAAAAATATAAATGAAACTAATAAAAAAAATCGGATCAAAACATGTTCTAGTATCACTACTTAAATAGCATTTTGTTCCCATGCAGTTACACTATTATTTCATATAAATCTTTAGTAGTTGATTCACCAACTTTCCAAATATTATTAGATACCTTATTATTAAACATAATATTTAGTACTTTGTTTGTCTTTCGTAATAATCTACATACAAACATAATATTTTTCATTTTATTCCAACGCCAAATTTCGCAATATTCATTCTGAATTGCAATAGAAATTTAATACTAATGACAGTAATTAAATAATCAAATTGTGACTCATCATACATTCCTTGTCGATACAAAGTGAATCGTGTTCAAAAAACTATATTGTAAGTATTTGATTGAGTACGTGTTTAGTGCGTATCATTACTGCTCGTTTAATTTCTGAGGTTTCAAAGTAATGATATAAGTAAAGTAAAAAAAAAAAAAAATGAACATCTACTGCTTAACATTGTAAGTAACAAGTGTTTTATTTACCTTGATTTTTTTAGAGTCATTAAAATTTTATTTACTTCAATTTTTGTAGATTTATTAAAGTTAAAAATTACAAAACTGAAAATACACCAAGTTGAGTTGTTTGCGTTAGTTGGAAGACATTGCTTCTGCGATAAACTCGCCCATTGCATAATATCATTTCTTTGAATCACCTTATTTAATAATTATTATAAAATTGGTGATATTCTGTTTTGTGAAAAAAGTTTATTATATTATAGGTACTATTTAAGCAAAAAAAAGGGTTTTTGAAATATTAAAACGAAACATTTTCATTAAATAATGTGATCTAACCTTAATAATTCTATGGCGGAAAATTTTCAAGGTTGGCGGTAAATTCAAATAATAAATTTTCTCATGAAGTTCATTTCAACTCAAGTTAACAAAACTAATAATAGTGTTTTTTTAGATCCATGTGCCTCATAGTATCTGCTTACAGTGATGTGGAAAATAAAACCGCAAGTGATGCCACTGAAATTTACACTAAAATTGTGAATTACATTCAAAATACCTCAGATACAAATGCCATAGATGCTTCGTCTAAGAGTTCAGTACCCAAAATTCACAGTTTGTTTGTAATAATGCCTAATGATACACTTGAACATGAGGAAAAGTATGACCAAACATTTGTTTTATCTAAAAATTCGCTGAGCCCAAAAACCGAAACTGATTCTACATTGAACATCCAAAATAATTTAAGATTTAAAGTCACAGAAATAATTGGTGTAGATAATATAGTACAGGGAAAGCCAAATCATAATTCAAAATTAGATATGGCAAGCATTGAGGATAATTTAAGAAAACATTTTGCTCAAAAGGATTCTAACTTCAGTGAAAAATTACGTTCTATTATAATTAAAAAACGAATACTAAATAACACTAACTTAAATCAGCCAATAGAAAATATACAAGACCCCTCCATCGAGACAAAAGCATTTGACGAAAAAACTATGAATAAACAGTATCACTTAAGCTCATCTTACCCCTTAGACAGTTTAAATAATTTCACAAGTGGAATTAATATAATTTTTAAACACCCAAAACCTGCAGAAAAGCAAGTTGTGGAAAATTTGAAGATGATTCCGTTCACAATTGAAGACGCAATGATACCTGCTGAATCTGTTGTTCATGAATATATCACAAAACCAGAAAAGAAAAACATCCAGCCTTTAGTACCCGATAATCATGCTACAGTGTACAGACCTGTTACAAATATACATCAATTATCTTTACAAAACTTTTCACCCGACATGATGTTTATGGCACCAAACACCAACTTCAACAAGAAAGACTTAAAAGTAGTGATTAAAAATGGTAAAATACAATATACCCAACAGTATGAAGACATTCAAAATCCATTGATGGCATTCATATCCAAAATATTTGAACCATTGAAATACTCTCATCTTTCAGCTACACAACAAATAAAATACGGACCAACATCTCCAACTGAAAAATTACTTGTAGTTGGTCCAGTACCAAAACCGCTCCCTTCACATCTTGTATATGAGCCTTATAAAACTCAATTAGTTCTGCCAAAGGAATTGGTGTCTAACAAGTTTTAAATCATGTGAAATAAAATAAGAAATTCCTAATTAATGCAAATTATTCTTATTTTTTATATGAGCTGATTAGCCCAAATACACTCCCCAAACACCCTCAGGGTAAATAATTTTCTTGAGTCGTGATAGTAATGTGGTGTTCTCACTTTGGCAAATATCGCCAGGGTACCAAAATATCGCCAGCCATTTGAACCGTTTGAACAAAATGACAGCTAGTCTGAAACGATAAAAACCAGTAGAAACGATATCGTCTCGAGTTGACCACCTTCCAACATTTTCGGCCGATTGAACGATTTGCGCATGCGCAGATGTGCGCGGCGTTCGTATCTATGGTAAAAACTTTATAACCTATAAATTTTATTATGTTTCCCGCTTTGTGACAGCTGTTATCTTTGTTGTTGGTTGTGGCGTTTGTTTCCCTAATTAAAAGGCGCCTTATAAACTCTACTATAACATTTTCGACTAAAAATAAACACTTCGCGATCTCCATCTCGACGTCCGCCATTTTGAAAACAGTGTCAAAATCAAAGCGCATCTGACAGATCGTTTCTATATCGGTGGACTGTGTGAACAGGTGTGACGATCAATAGGCGTACGGCGAATTTAGTTTTTTCGCCTGGCGTTATATTTTGAAATTCGCCTGGCGATATTCGCCAAATGTGAACACCCCATTAGAGTAGATAAGAATCAAACTTGAAATCTGTTTTTCTGTTTTGATTATAAAAACTCACTTATATTTTGTGGTAACAAATATTTTACCAACCATTGACCAATCAGAATAATATTTCAAATGACATGAGTTCCTTCTGTTTTAGTGTGAAATAAAACACATATAAATTTTAATGGGATTTATTTTATACTGCGTAATATATTATATTCTCATTTTATAACAAAATAAGCCTGTATGTATGTATAGTATTAACATAATAATCATATAATAATATATGTAGTATGTATATAAAGTAGAAATATTAGCTATAAGTATTTATTATGAACTGTATGATTACTGCGGAATTACTCTGTCACTGTATACATGCAGAGAAAAGTTTTTTAGTAAAGTTTGAGCATCATAAAAATAATAACTAACCAAATACATATTGATAATAATAAAGATATAGTATATTGTGTTTCTTAGCTATCATATAAATATAACGGCAGGAAACTAGAGTCATCATAATACACAACATTTCTGTAGATTGACATTCTGATATGAACATGTTCACATAATAATAACGTTAATAATGTTGCAAGTAACAATAAAATACAACAAACAGAGACATTGTACATAACAAGACCTTGCACATTTTGATCTAATTCAAGCAAAAATATACTTTCCAGTGTCACAATAAAGTTTATATTCCTATGAAATAATAGAATGTAGCATGCATGAACGAAAAAATTAGGATGGTGTTGTCCCTTTCTAACATTGCCAATACATTATTTAGATTTATATTGTACTATGTGTGTTTTAGAAAGGGACAGAACTCTTTTAATAAGTGCAGTCTTGTCATGTATGATTTTGACAATAAAAGCAAACTGTATTGATACAATTACAATTATATGAAACATAATACATTGAAATTGAGGTAAAATCAAAACAAGCCACGCTAAATACAATATGTTTATTAACAATTAAATAAATATGCCACCGAGATACTTTTTTGAAATTCATTATATTTACTTTCACATATTTTTTGTTTACATGAATATTTTATAAGACTAAACATAATATTGGAAGAGCACATCAAAAGACTAGAAGCAACCATATATTTTTTTAATTTAATTTCCTTTTTGGTATACATAATCCAATATTTGGGAATAGGTGAGTCCACACTTAATGATAGAACAGTGGAGACAAATGTTCTGTTGGTAAGTGTGGACACAGCTAACAACAAAGATTATTAATTGTGATAGTAATAATAGACAAATACATAATGATAACAGAAATCAATATTTTTTAATTGGGAAAAGCACAGCTTGACAAAACAAAATAAGTTTAAGTGTTTGATACAGGTAAGTATTATCAATATTACAAATATTTTGACAATATTATTTGAATACAAGGATGTTTTATATAGCATTTTATCATAATATTATATTATACAATAACGCAAGGACAACTGTATTCACTCCTAGCCATTTCACAGCCCTCTTAATGAGAAATATAACTGGTTTATAACTATGCATTTTTTATCATAATTAATGACTGAATTACTGAGTCCATAATACTCAGAATGCTCTTTACTATAAAACTCGTGTCAAATTAGTTTTTAGACTTGAATTTTTAGTTTTGAATTTTGGACCCAGCAAAAATAGATTTAATATGAAAGGAGAATTGAATGAATCACGACCACATACCATAATTAATTAATTACTTAGTGTAATTTAATACATGAAAAGGAAAATGCTTCACTTTAATTAAATGTTAGTTCCATGCACCATTATAATTTTAGTCGTATGACAAAATGTCCATTGTGACTACCTTCGCTTCACCTAATGTTTCCTACTCTGTGTATATATAAAGATACATTTATTATTTCTCTCCTGTAATTTCCTAACAAATCTTTTTACACTTATCTCAATACCAGTCTTGATTTGATCCTTACAATATTTTTCTTTTCTACTTAACATTTCTCTAAAATATGACAATATGATAAATAAACTATAGATTACATAATTATTTTCATTCAATCTATTTCATCCCGATTCAGTCTCAGATTCAAATTTTTGGTTTACATTTTTCCCATTAACAAATCAATTATTGGCTAAATAATATATTACACTTTTTGAGTTATTGTTGACCGTCCAAATAATTCAAAACATAAAAAGCATACATAAAAATAAGAATTGACAATTTTGGTACATTTAAAACAAATTAAGTCATCAACAAAACAGTTGTAATAAAACATCGCAAATACCTTGTTTAAATCTTATCTAAATATTACATTATAACAATTGAAATAAAATTGGGTTAAAATTTGTGAACACTTGAAGGATTACTAATTTGCTTTCATTACAAATACCATCAATCGATTTCCCTTGTAATAATTATACAGTCATGGATAATATCTTACACATTCTGTCAGTCTCAGTTGCATCACCAGATGACACAATCACTTACGCTATGCTATAACGCAATGTTTTGGGGAGATAAAAATACAATTTCACACATGGAATTACAAAAATTGAAATCATTTACAATACAATATGTATATTAATACAATTAAAATGAAAATAGAACACTTTTATATACAAATACTAAATTGTCACAAAATAAAGTGTTACTAACAACAGATCATTATCAATCAGCAAACCAATGTTTCTTACATCAATCAGACATCAAATAAAACTTATAAAACTAAATATTACTTCTGTTAAAGATGTGTATGTTGTAAAATAAAAAATAATGAGTATTGTTTGTGGTAAAATACGTAAGGTTCCTCAAAAATAAAATAGCATTTATCATTATAATTTGTTTATTGGCATATCACTTCAGATAAAATATAAAACAGTTTTGGAAATAATTTTTATAACAATAGTATGACGAGTATAATATTAACTATTACAAGCAAAACAATAATTTGATATAAATAAATAGTAGTAGTAGTGTATTTCATACAGTACATAAATAATAATAATATACTTAATATTATGAAATGTTTGGTAATATAAAAAATATGCAAATAATACACATAGAGAGTAATTAACTAATTAAATCTCACCAAGAAAACTCTCAAATAACCTAAATACATACTATGCGGATAGTTAAAACAAAAATGCTAACAACGGTGTGAACATAGCTACAAGAAAATATAATAAAGCTTCAGAGCTCTTATTATACAGATCCTACAGTTGATACAAGGTATAGTTATGTCCAATTGTTTTGTATTATCATGTTGTACATACACAAGTACAATACAATATCAAGCATTAAGCACTGCCTAACTTAAAATATACCTTACACGCAGAAAGGAAAAAATAAATTAAACAATGCAAGTATGTAATTATAATTTTTAGCATTGTCAAATTAATATTGGTACGGTGAGATTCACACTGAATACTGTTTAAAAATTTGAAAAATTAAAGCACAAATATTTAAAACCTCCATAAAACTTTATTATTAATGTCAGAGCGGAAGCTCTTGAAATCTTATTTACAATTAATAATAAATTCTCGTGGAAGTACAAAACGTTTGTCCTTTTTCAAAATTAAATTCTACTGAAAGTTGATAAAATTTCTTATTTTATTATTTGATTATACATAATAATAATTATTTGTGGGATATTATTTAGTTATAACATTTTGTATTGTATTTGTGAATGCAGTAAGCTATAGAGGGTTATACATAATACTAAAGTATACCATAAGCACAGCTAGTTCAAAGCACCAGACACGGGATACTTAGCCACTAATCACCAATATTGGCAGGCTTACTTTTATTATAAAAGAAACTTCACAATACATATATGTATATATTATACTCACGGAAAATTGCTTCATTTGATAAAAAAATCCGATCAATATCGCTCGTGTAGGAATGATCCAATACTTAAATTACACACAATACACATAAAAGAGACAGAAAAATAAACGTTAATGACATAAAAAAATATGACTATTATTTGAATATGAGAAATGTCATTTAGCTGATGACTGCAAAAATAGAAAATTTGCCTTTCAGCTTTCAATGTAAGTATAAAAGTCAAATAATTAAAAGTAGTGGCAGAAATCAAGGCTTTTAATAAAACATAGCCCTACAGAGAAATAACAAAAGTAGTGGCAGAAATCAATTATTTTAATTAAACATAGCCCTACAGTAAAGTAACAAAACAGCTACAATACTGAAAATTAGAAAAAAAAATAGCTGGTGAACAACATTTTTTCAGTCACTTTATTGTGAATGCATGTAAATTAAGTTCGTATTAATAATAATAATAATAAAACCATTCAATCTTTCACACAATGTCTTTCATAAGGCTCTCAGAGTTATCAAATTGATTATAATAAAAACAACACATTCCAATACAATCACAACATTCCCTAAATACACGTACCTAACACAATAATATGTGTAATAATAGATATACATATATATATGTATCATACAATGTAGAGCTTATTTGGTTTAAATGGGGACAATGCAATTCTTATAGCAAGTCTCATTGAGGAGTACATTTTCCATACATCACATTTTATTTCCTTATTTGATAGGCTACATGCTAAATTAATGTCCCTGCTACCAGAAAAATATTTGACACATTTGGTAAATAAATAAAATGAGATAAAATAAATAATAAATCTATAAAATAAATAATAAAGTATGGATGCAAATATCTGCATTTTAATTTTTACATGCAGAGGATAATAGAATAATAATATTGTATTGGGGTAAATAAATTCAAGATGAGTATATATAGGTTAGCTTTATTTTTAAGGAATATTTTCCCCTGTTGCATGCATATTTCTGCTGGCAACAAACCTCAGCTAATAACTGAACATTGTTGTTCAAAAAATGCATCGCTAATTTATGCGATAAACAGAATATATCAATATTCGATACAATAGGAACACACTTTTTTACAAAATGACGAGTTAACAATTGAAGTTTGATATCAACTGAGATATGTAATATAGTAACTTATTACCTGACTTGGATAGTGTTATTGTGAATGAATCAAATACATCTGGTAATATCCAGCAGAGACATTCTGCGATAACAACAGAAGAATGCATTATTAACCATTTGACTATTTTTTATTTCACTATATTTTATGTATTTAATTACTTTACTATTTTATAGTGTAGCAAATATACATATACATAAATATAAAACTATTACGACTCGAATGATTGCAAAAAAGCTATTAATTAATATTATACTATTATAAATTACGATTATGATTATACCACCTACATTTACAGTAATTAAAAACTTTATTTACATGAAAATAGTACATGATGAACACAAGCCTAAAGATATTATTAGGTATATAATTTAAAACATGTCTAAACGTTAGTCAAACTGAAAGGGTCAATAATAAAATCATAGTTGAGGAGTTTACAAATCATTATTAAATCATACTGCGTTGTGATGCTAATGAGAGACATGGCCTGTAGGTTATTATAAAATGCAACAGAGTTAATCAACATTATGATGATACAACACATATCACCAAAAATACAATGTGTGACATACTTAACAATAATATCTAAGTTTACGAGACGTCGTTTAATAATTTATAAAACTAAATGCACCCTTTGTGTTTGACTAACTACGAGGATGCATTGCATATACATACATACAATAAATGTTATTAATTATTTCTGACATATCATACATATTAATAATAGTAATAATAATATAATTTCGTTAATCACAGACTCTTAAATTTTCCATGTCCACACACTGTTGAAGTAAAAATCACATTCTGTCCACCGGAGTACATGGATCGCCCCATCCACAAGATGTTCAGCCCAATGTATGAATATCCCACAGCTCATAGTAATGTAACGTAATGACTAATTTACAAATAATAATTTACGATAAAGAGTACACAAATAACATATTGCATTATATTGAATTGGACTGAAAGATAAATATGTCATATGCAGATGTGAAATGGAGCACACTCGGAAATAGAGCTATAGGAATATATTCAATTCGAATAATTGCTTATTGTAACTCTTCAAAAAAGATGTTTGTGTAGGCACAATAATTGTGTGATAGTCGAATATATTTCAGTGATAATCGATTCTCCACCTTACTGCTGATGACGGACATCACTCCATTATGTAATGATGACTAGCTGTAACACTGTGCATGTTGTCGAGTGAAGTGGAAGATGAGGATCACTTCACATAATTTGGCACTTCACTAGACTACACTTCCATGTAATTACATAATGATGTTTTCAATTGCTATCCGACATTACAGTGAGCTGCCGAAATGCATTTTACCTCTCAATTGCAAAGATACATAAGCAACATGATACAAGAATTAGGAAATATTAATAGTGCTCCGAATGACGATACTTTACATAGCTATTGACAAATTTCTCTTTTATAATAGTAATTATGAAAGGCCAACTGTTTTAATTCAACAATATTACATATCACCTTAAAAGCGAAGAACAATTGTATGAGATAAATTAGCTTTAACGTGGAGAGGGGAAGATGGGACGAAACAGAGCAGCTAGCTAGTGGTGGGCTGTGCAAGGGGAGGTAGGATCACCGCACCACCACCTCCCCCTTGATGGTGGCCCACTAAGGATCCAAATGAACTCCGAAGGGTGTCTTCAATCAAGCGACTAATTTTTTCTCGATCCGTCTGAAACAATACCATCATTTTGTTTTTATGTAACATGGATGATTATGTTGGGTAGGAAATTAAGTAACTGGATGACTAGAAGTAAGATACTTTCTACATTTAACCTAAAAGGATGTTACATGTAACAATAGTAAAGTGAGTATTTGATATACCTCATGTATGAATCCAAGGTGCACTAATTCTTGGGCTAGGAGTTGGGCAGAATCCGACATATTCACATTACACGTCAACTGCCTGTTCATTTTATCATCCATCCTCAGCAGAATTGTCATCTAAAACACAAACAAAACCAATAAAGACAATGACTAATATAATATTCCTGATGCTAGAGATTAGAAATTCTAATAGAGAGATTTGACCGAGTTTTGATAGAAATGTGTATTCAGATTACAATGGAATTGAAGACATTACATAAACGTACAAAAGCATAATAGAATTAACAGTATTTTCTTATTAATTTATTCATTCTTTACTGTACACTGATTACAATACATACAAAAAGAAGTTATTTAATAGAATACAAAAAATATGTAAAAGGGAGGGCGAGCGGACGGAGCGATGGGTTTTAGGTTTCAGTGGCGTTAAGAGTTCTACTAGGCTGATCTTTAAAGAATACATTGTGATATTATGTAATATGTATAAGTTACCAATAGTTCTGATGGCTGTCCAGGGTCCTTTGCTCTGACATTGCACATCATATTGACGACTCTTCTAGTCTCCACGTCCAGAGGTTCAGGTGTGACAGATTTGACAGATTCGGTTGCTTCTGGAGGAGATGCTGCTCTCGTTGCACCCACACCACGACTATTTCTGCCGTAAGCCGTCAGAGGATATATGCCGTATCTGAAATATTACATATTATTATAGTGTTTTCTCACATTCACCAATACTACAATATGATACAATGTCAATAAATGCAAACAATTAAATTTGTGAATATTTATTTTGACAATGCACACGTTGGTAACCAATGTTTATTAATATTGACTGGGTCAATATTTTTCAATTCAACCAGAGTGTACATCCTACATCACAATTTTTAAATAAAAGTTTCTGTATTTGTTGTATTTATGGACATAACAAAAAATGTTTTGAAAATCTGAGCAGTAGTTCCAGAATTACAGCCCTTCAAAGGTTTATGTAAAATGATTTTCCTACACTGGTTTTTGCGAGACAATACCAGGTACAAATTAACTTTTTTCTTTGTAAATTCATTATTTACTGAATAAATAACTGAAAACTCCTCATTTTTGTCCTCAGCTAGGCCAATGTGTGGTCAGTTAATTACTATTAGCATAATATCTCTGAATCAGAAGGGCTTTCTTCCTCCATGTGTTTCAAAATAAATTAATGAAATATTAAGCCGTGTGCTTCTCATCATACCTGACATCTTCTACGAATTTCTCCAGCTTTTCAGCCTGTTGCAAATTAGGAATATTCTGTGTTGTGAACTCCTGGACTTCCCCTTGCATCTTGGTCCATGCTAAAGGGACACTTTCACCCCCTACAACTTCATCAGTTATAGTTTCCGATATGTTGGCTAGAAAATAAAATCTTTTTTAAAAACCAGACACTTTTACTACTCCACAAAATCAAACAGAAAAACTGCTGTATAAATGGAGAGAGTGATAGTATAATTGTATAGTGTAATACAAAAATGTATAAAGCCAAACCAATCTCAAACTGATGTAATCAATGTTTTGTATAGAGTCAACATTAACATTTGTATGGGTTGAGTTAACAAACGTGAGTATCACAGAGGATTGAATAGGTAAAGCTACTCGATAATATTACCAAGGCAAGAATATCACACCTTTTTAGGTTTAAATTATTAAACTAATTCGATTTAATCAATTTAGGCCCAACATATTAATATATGTGTAGATAAAAATTCTTGACTGTCATCTTAAGGATAAAGTTATCTTATGAATAAAGTGAAGTTTAATTTTATTCAGCATCAATCTAAAAGTATCCTATGACCTAAAGATTAATTTATATATCTATACATTGATGTGTTGGGCTTTAGTGGCTTGCTACATTGCTACAAAATACCAATCTGTTACTGTTAATATAGTTTTAAAGGTTTTTAGCTGTCAGGTCATTCATTGTACACTTTAACAAATAAAACTTTACAAGAATTTTACACAAACCTGATTTAACATAGCCATTTTATCTCATAGACATTCATTGATACATTTGGTTACAACACTAATACAACAAATTCTATTATAATGCATAAAACTAAAAGAAATAATACCTACTTAAATTCTTATTCAAATAGTCGGTAGGTCTTTGAACTCATAAATTTTTAATGAATGAATTACTATCAAAGTGAAACCAGTTCATTTTTAACTGTCTACACGTTAAACTTAATGAGTCTGCATTAAAAAGAATTAATGGTCAATCTTTATTGCAGCGCACAGATTTATGTTACCAACTGTAAATGACGTTAAAAAAAAGAATTACAAATTTAACTATTTTCTTTCACTGTTATATTTTACTTTCAATCATGAATCCATCCAACTACTCCATCTTTATGATACAAGTTATTACTTAGTGTGAGTATTCCAGGTGAATTTGAGTTTATCAAATACACCTGAAATACTCATTTGTAACAAACAAACATTTTGTAAAAAGTATGTTGCTACTGATATTACGTAAATTGATAGTCCATGCTATACGAACATATCTTTTTACAACAATGTTCGGATACCAATTAAAGTATGTTGCCATATCAGATATGCGATACTAATCACTCACTAACTATTGGATAGCATTGAGATTAGAACAGATGACACTCAAACTATTTGGGTTAATATTTTTTGTAAAACTTACCTGTACTATTGACTAGAATATGGGCAGCTAATAACTTTAACGAATGAACTTCAAAAAGGAGGGGATGGAACAATAGTTCTCTCGCCGTAGGCCTTTTCTGTGGTTCTTTACTTAAACATCTGAAAAACAATTAACAGAATCAATAACAAAAATCTGATGCTTATTGTAATGTGCATAAAACAAGTGATTCACAACCAAAGATGCTTTTTCATCTTTCAAATAGTGTAGGAGAATTGTGTATATTTAGTGACAGAACTTTAGATTACCTATAAATGAAGTCTTGTTGCTGTGGATCTTCCAAAGATTGGACAGTTTTGGTGATGTTCTCCTCAGTGACTAGTGAACCGGAATCACCATTCCCTTGTATCTCTAATGCAGCCATCTCCAAGGCGCACATCCCAAATGAAAAAATGTCCATTGCAGGGGCCACCATTTGTGCAGCTGTTACATGCCAGAAACAAACACAACATTAGACCACACCACATAATTATTATAAAAAAAATAAGATAACTAACCCGCGTTCCTGAGAAGAGGATGGATTTTATTATTTTGTAAAATGGAATAGGTCACTTTTTTCTGCGATATTTTTATTGTTTAGTAAAAGCTAGGCATTCTCTATTATAACATCATGTTTAAGAAAATTAAAATCTTTAATTCAACAATGAAGTATGGCACCCACCCTGAGAGTCTCTATCTCCCCAGAGACTCATTTGGAAGGTAATTTTACGATAACCAACACATTTGCTTCTACTTCTGATATTTAAATATGTCTATGTATAATACATATATATTTTATCACTATTCGACTGTCAATATAAAGGAATGCATTTTTTTTTGTTTATCTATAAATCTACACTGTTAACTTCATGGAAGCATTCCATATAATATGTGCATTACAAATGTTGGGTACAAAAGTATACCTGCTACTCCGAGGCTTGGTAATATTTTCAGGAAATAAAAAAAACTTATAGCACATTCTTTTGCACGATGAGTGTGGTTGACATAGGAACTATCATTCCTGAAACATCCACGGGTAAGGGAGGGTACAACCATTAATGTACGCAGTTTAACTGTAATCTGTAGAGGTTTGTAGGAGAAATTACATTTATCTTAAAAATGAAAAAGTTTGAATAGTGACAGTTTTATTTCTGTATCCCACATATCTGCAATACACAATTCCTGAGAGATTTCAACATTTCTCAACATAAGAATAACCGATACATTTTAGAAGATTGAAACAATATTTTATGTAAGAAGAAAAAGACACATTACCTCCATATTCCGGAGCAATAAAGTGCATATTTTTCATATTTTCTCTACAAGTTTTTACATGATGATGAATAGCATCAGGTGCAACTGCAAATAAAATAAGATTGATGTCAAAGATTAGCAAAAACATAGAAATAGAATTAAATAAAAAAAAATACCTGTCAATTGATTTTTGTAATACAGTCCATACGGATTTACAAAAATTAATACTATTCAAATTGAACCAGGTGGGTGATATCATTGTGATTAAAGCAAAAATACTCAAATGCAAGAAGTGACTTAAAATAGGCCATGAAAAAGCTTTAAGAAACTAATAAAATTACAGATAATTGCTTTTAAAACATCACGATGAATTCACCACTTTTGAATTGTTGATTAAAAAACACTAATTCACAGATCTAACACAGAACTATATTCATCCAAAGGATAAATCAATAAAACTCTCGAAACCATAAATAGTCATGGAATATCTACATCTTTGCAATGTCTCTTGAAACAGTAACACTACGTAAATCTTAGTTTAAAACAATGTTTACTTTTATAACTTCTCTGCTCATAATTAATAATGGTTAAAGTTAAACTATAGGGTGTTAAAATAATCTGTGAGGAAATATTAGTTCTTACTTTATCAGACATGTTAATTGTGGCAGCAGGGGAAATATTGTTAGCAAGATTTAGCATTAGGTTAAAATTGTGCTTACAAGCAATCATTGTTAAACAATTGTTATGTTACATTAATCCTTGTAGTACAATCATGCCATCCACAGTAAAGAGTTTAATATTATGGTGATTCTTTCTTCACATAGTTGCATTGCACAAATAAGCATTGCGGAGCTATCAAAATGATCCAACCTTTGCAAACATTGCATATTCCATAACATTAAAATACTAACATTGAGAAATAGAAAATGTTTTATTAAGTACTCAAAAAAGGAAAATAAAATTTACAAGGTGTCTACTACACACACTGTCAACAGCCTATTATAAAAACTGTGCCTTTATCAAGAATTTTCTTCAAAATGTTGCAATATTGAAGTTAATTCAATATGATTTGAAATAATTATTTCAATATTAAAAGAGTTTAATCACATACAAACAGTGGAAGACATAACATTTAATAAATTAATAAATATATTTTTTCAAATAGTAGAGTGCTTCAGGACAAACACACTAACAATTTTCAGTGACAAGGTTTTCAAAAGCTAGAGAGCAGTTTTATGAAAGACTGCAAGCAACGTAATTTATACCTGATGAGATGATATTATCATACGATATGAATGTGTATCTATGTGTTTATAAAACAAGTAAATAGTAACAATAATGAACTGTTATTGTTAATACACTGGATACTGGTGCGTTTTGTTTAGAACAAAAGCGTTATAATAGTATGTTAACAAGTTGTCTTGTGATAGGTTTGTGTTACAACATTGACATAGTATGATGGCAACATCATAAATATTTACCCAGTGGTGTCGGAAAGGGCCCCTCTGCTCCTGTGGGGGCCGTCCCACACCACTCTTAAAAATAAAAAGCAGACATTTTTATAAAAGAAATGGGTTCGTTGCAGAGTATCTTTGAAACACTACAAGATGACATCACAGTCTGAACTCAAACCACTGCCACAAAGAAGATGTTATTAATTAAGTATTATTTGGAGAACAATATCTGCAGAAGGCTAGATAAAGGCTCTTGGATGACATCAACTGGGACCTGAAGAAAATTACTCAGAATCTGTAAACTCAAGAATGGAAGGCTTGAAGATATATTATTTCAGGAAGATCTGCAAGAGCTATTCAATCATCAGAAGTAACTGAGTAATAACTTTATCTCAAATTCCTAATTCAGCTACACAATGTTCATCCATTTAATGAACTTTTATTGGTCTCATCAATATAACTAACTAATTTAAAAAATGATATTTTCAACCGACGGTTCTTGGTGGATATTCATGTTGAAGTTCGAAAGCTAGAAAACCCTTTTCACTAGCCTGATGATGAGAGCGGAAGCTCTTGAAAGCCGGCTCACGTCCAATAAAAAGTCACGGTGGATAAATGTTTTATTTATAATTAATTCTAACTTATTTAATTATGATAATAATACACAGCATTACTTCAAATCATATTGTGCATATTATTTGCAAGCTGTATCACATATTTCCTAATAAACGTGGAAAAGTATTAGATCTTAGTATCCAAAGTGTATAAGTATCAAATAATTTGGCTGTGAATAATTTGTACTACGTTATGTTGTTTTGTATAGATTAGAAGTTTGTATTTGTTCAAACTACAAGGACATATTCAATGCAGTTAAGACAATATTTCAAACTTGTTCAAGCAAGGTTTAACGTTGAAGTTATTTTATAACATCACTACACAATATGTTTGACAAACTACAT
Organism: Athripsodes cinereus; assembly: GCA_947579605.1. Classification (NCBI taxonomy): domain Eukaryota; kingdom Metazoa; phylum Arthropoda; class Insecta; order Trichoptera; family Leptoceridae; genus Athripsodes; species Athripsodes cinereus. The sequence goes on along the minus strand of OX388313.1, from coordinate 21,498,770 downwards.
CAATACAATATTACAATAATGTTAAAGTTATTGATTTAATTTTGACATGTCATTGTAAAAAAGGAAAATCCACAACAATAATATGTTTGGTTAATGTTTCTAAATTAACGATATACACAAATATAATTACCAGATCCTATTTTCACTAAGCCATTGTGCTGTATAAATATTGTATCACATGTTAAGTTCCCATGTATTATAGGAGGTGAACAGGAATGCAAATAACTGAAACAAAAACAATTTAATTATAACAAAACACATAGAAATAATATGTCTTCATCTATAGATTCAATAAATGCATCTCATACTTTTCATTAATTATTCAAGAAAAAAATAATGAATAATGTAACAGACATTTGATTTAAGTTGATTCAATAAAATATTAATGAATCAAACCATTCCTTTAAGTACAAGCTCTGCTCAATTTTGAGGGATTAAGTGTATGTAGATTTTGCACATTTTTATAAATTTGATAATTATGTAAAAAAACATGCAAATATTTATGAATATATTTTAATGTCAATATATTGTCATGCCCAAAATGTAATGTCAGATCTGCAAAATTTTCATTTTACAGGAGAGCCAAATAAAGGTAAATAAATGAATACTTTTATTATTTGTAATAACAGAATTACAACACTATTCACTTTTTACATTGTAATGATGAAACTATGAAACAAAAAATGTACTACAAAACTTTATGACTGAATATGTAAAAAAGTTATTTTTTGTAAAATCTGTAGATTCGACATTACATTTTGGGTGTGACGATTTGTATGAATGTTTATGATACATCCATGTTCTGTAGAGGAAATACTTTGGTCAACCCCCTAAGGAAATATATGCTATGATAAAGATCAAGAACAAGTGAAAACAATCAATTTACCTTAAAGCTGATAATATTTGTGTGGACCATCTCTTCCAAGCTTGTAATGGTAACCTTTTCACATTGCGTTTTGTTCGTTTCAAAAACTGTTTTAGTGATCCACATGACATATATTCTGTAATAAATATCACCTGAAACATAAACAAAGAATGATTAATTAATTACACACACTTATTCTTAAAATGCTCAATGTATAAAAAATAGCATTATTGGCTCAATCCATTTCAGGACAACCACACCATGTTGCTCAATATCTTAGATTTTTTCATACTTTAACTTTTTTTAACTCTTGTTTTTTTGGCAGCTATATTTCTATCGCGTTGTGGGTGATTTTAATAAAATAGATCTTCAGAACAATTGTTGTATCTTTTTTATTTATTAACATATCGAGATAATTTAAAAAATTATCTTTATATATAAAAAAAATAAAAACTATTTTCATCATGGATATACCTATATAGAAAAATTTACTAAATATTGGATTTAAGTTACAATGCTCAAATTGAAAATTTCTTATTTTTGCAACATTATTTCAGAAAGAAAACAAAAAATATTACCATTGACATTTTTATTTGTGGAAATATTTAATTTTTATTTTATTTATTTATTTTTTTATTTATTCCAACATACGGCGTTAGCCTTTTACATGTATAAAATATATGACAGACACAAAAAGCACATAAAAGTAAATTCAAACAAGACAAGATGCAACTATCATAAGAAGCAATGCAGAAGAATTTGAGATAATATCTATTTTTCTGTAACCAGTCGAACTTTGCAATTTGGTGAAAAATGTAAATTCGAAGCCAAATATCTGAAAAGGGACTAAATTTTTTTTTGAAAATTCTACAAAATACTAATTGTATAGTTGTTGACAAAGAAATGCTTATTTTGAGAAACTACGACTCAGTCAGAACCATCATCTATTCATATCACAGAGACTATGATATCTTGCTAAATATTTATTTTGAATTTCAAATATTTAAATTACATTTGACACTGAAAATAGGAATCTACAATATTTAACCTTTTTTTATTCTGTAATATTTACAAAACCTACCCGTGGTTTATCGTTGTGTGTGTCTGTCCAGTATCTGTGAAACTTAACAATGTTTGGATGCTCCAGTTGTGTGAGGTTATCAAACACCTGCTGGATTTTATCTTCTTGTGCCTTGAAGTTCTTCCTCTCGGAAAACTGTACCTCGTTCCATACTACCTCCATACCTTCCTCTGTGTCCATAGCCAAGTGCGCGCAGTCGATACCTGGAACATCTCGCTGTTCTACCTGGAAAAGAATTTTTTTAATTAATATCCTATCTAATGAGCGATAATAGAATTGAAATTACATAACATCCCAAATGTTGATAGTTTAAATATTGGGTTGGTTAGTAAACCTACTAGATGTCTCAGACTTTTCCATATAAAACCATTCAAAAGTTACACATAATTGCTTGTAATGCTGTGATTACAATATAATCAAATAAACAATTCAACAAGAAATACCAAAATTATTTCAAGACTTATTTATTTAGTATTTTTTACAATATTGCAAGTGTCATGTGGCAAGGTTGGCAAATTATGAAATTTGATTTATCGACAAAACCAATAGTTTGTGGGTTGGGTCACAATGAGTCAATAAAGTCGATCATAAAAATGCTAATTTCAGGGAGGGGCGTGGGCAGACCGATCATTCGATCACAAAATACAACAGAACATTGCAAAGAGAACACCATATCATCAACATCACGCAAATCCTCAAACGCAGACGTAGTATCAAGAATATCTACCTAATTACCAAGGCAAACATTACATTTAGGAAACTAATGTCAATCATTATCATTATTACTATACATACATTTATATAGGTACTTAGTTTGTTCACTGGATTCTTTACTTAATAAAGCAGACGACCTTGAACAAAATTATTTTTTTCCGTGAATCGCCGAATTAATTTACGTTTTTTTTATTTGTTTGGCAAGCTTTTAAAATCAGCACCAACTAAACATCTACATCTACATAATAATATCATCAAATCAAAGACGTAAATTATTAACGGGACTAAAACGTAAGCACGTACCCATGCATACCTATGTAATATTCCATTGAATTTATTATCATAAACGAGAATTTCATATTACAAATTCAATAATACTATACTGGAATCTAATGAAATGTGACTATAATAAAATGATCGACTGGCAATAATTTATGCGAATACATTACACCCAATCAACATATTATTACTAATTTATTTATATTACAAACTGTCGTCAGCTTATAGTAAATACACCTACTACATTAATTAAAAAGAATTCTATTAAAAATAAATAAACGAAAATCGTTTTCAATTCAATCTTCACTCAATAATAGGTACAATTGAATTTATAATTTCGATTACGTATTCTCAAGACAATGCAAAATGTTCTATATCAAATATTCAAATTAGGGACGAACAACATGAGATAAATTTTATATGGATTCTCGACAATATTTCTCGAAAGTATAATTGTTTTTCTATCTCTATCATATACCCACCTTTAAAATAATGCTTCACTTTAATTTTGTCTGACGATGAGAGTGGAAGTTTTCGAAAGCCGACTAGCAAATTAATAAAGTCACCAATGGATTTACTATACACTTTGTTTAAGATTATTAGAAGACGATTGCTAAAACAATGCATGCGAATTCAAAAATTCAAACCTTTCCTTGAGATACGATGGAATAGTGAGATCATAGATAATAATGTGCAGAACAATATATTTAATTCACATACAAATTTTATAACGTCTCAAATTTTATGACGTAGGTACCTGCCTAAAACCTGCCCAAAAGATGAGATCTTGTGTAGAAAGTATTCATTTTCTACTGCTGACTAATTACGATGTCCATTGAGGTTGAGGACACATATACGATCGATACAAATATTTACAAGATTTTGTCTGAAAGCGATTCGCTACAAAAAATCTAAAGTAAAACCCTCGAATAAAGAGTAATTGTTCGTGACTCTTTTATTAAAGCCAACAAAAACAATTACCAACACTATATGTGGACAAAGATACCTACAATATTATAACAAAGTTTATTCTTAGTTATAGACGGTATTCAGTGCTACAAACCGAACTATTTTATAAACCCACTACTGCTGCTGCTATACTACTACTACTCACGACATATCCCTCAGTGGGGTAGTCAGCAGACCAGCCGCATGTAAGAAGCACGAAAGCAACCCTCTGGCTTCCTCATCGCTGAATTTACAGGACATTTTTTTAAACATTATGGAAACTAATTCTTTTGAAATATTTTCTATTATTTTGCATCCCTGCAAGCTGAAAAAAAAACAAACGAGAGTGGAGTCGAGAAATTACTGTAAATAAATAAATTATTTTTAAATGTAAACGTTGCAGTGGCGCCCGACGCACGCACGCCTTTGGAAATACGCCGAGTGAAAATTGAATCGTGCCAAAAAAAAATTAAAATGAAAGTTTATTACAATCGTTAGGAGATCCCAAAATAAAGAAATTGGTTGGATTAATGCAAAATGATAACAATAATATTTGAAATGTTTTGTTTTGTATTTCATTAATTTCGTATTACGACAAAAACGTCAACAACACTGTTGATACGCAGTGTTCGCGAGTGGAATATTAAGAAGGAACACTATTAAAAACATAACTATGAACCCAGATTAACCCAATGTCGAGTACCTATATCTGCAGGGTTACTCTTGACAAAATCTTAACACGATCTTAATCTTAATAAAACGCGCAAACCGATCGCGCGGTAGCGGTAGCGAGGTGTTTTTGACCATAGTCCCTTCGTGCGTCGTATGATCAAGATCAAGACTAGATTAAGATCGTACAGCTAAGTTTAAGTTAGCTTTAAAAAAGTTGATGAAGTAGATTTTTCTTCTCTTTGGGTATAGATTATTGATTGAAAATGTACCTTATTGTTATTTAATTTGTACTAACATGCTTATTTTTGTACGATGTGTTTTTCTTTTTCTTTTCAAGTTTATGGAAAGTTTCAGGATTTATTTTGGTAATGTTTTTGAAATTGTTTTCTTTTTGTTTACTTTTGTATTGTTTCGTAATATTGTAACAATGTAGCTCACTTCAAAACACGAGATTTTCTCTTTTTGAAGTTGAGTCATTTTAAAATAATGTTTTATTTATATGAATTTTTTAACTATGTAAATATGTTATAAAAAAAATTATAAATAAATAAATAAATAATAAATATTGTACTAAATTATTGTACTAAACATATATGTATTGTCTGTAGTGTTCCGTTGACCAAAATAAATAAATAAAAAAAAAAAAAAAAAAAAATTAGACTGTGTCAAGAGTAGCCCTGCAGATCGGTAGAAAAATCTTAAAAGAACGTGAATATTATCAGAGCAAATCTTAAAAAAAATATATATACATTCTACATTGTATTCATAACTGTAAAAATATGATAATCAGTAAGAAATCCAAATGATTTTCACATAAATAATGCTGTAACAAAGTTTGCATTATATTTAAAATAAGAAGCGTAACATTTTTTATCTTCTCCGTAAAGGCTTCAGTGTATTATTATACCTACATATTAGTAAAGTGTGTTTCCTGTAAATAATAAACTTTAAAATACATTATATGTAATGGTATAGGTACCTAGGCACTCTTATATTATGTTGAGGCAGGTCAGCTTTATAAAATACGACTATTTCACGTAACGCTTCTGCTTGCAGCAACAACATGCAGTCGTACTAAAAATCCAGCTATAAAATTTGGGAATATTATTCGCGCCTACGTGTACCTACATAATCTACTACTTAATACTTTAGTCTAACACTGTAGCATTGTGAGACAAGAGTGAATAATTCACACATAAATATTATCTGAGTTCGTTTGTATTTGTGTGTGTCTTTAATGGACTCTGAAATTAGGAAATACATAAGTAAAATGATACAGAGAGAGAGTACCTAGGTGACAATTCTTTTTTTTTAAATTTCATGACAAATCACCCGAATACCTTTGTAGGTGCTACAAACTAAAAATATCAATTCAAATATGGGCAATTATATTTTGCAGCTTTTCTAACACTGCATGATACTGCAGCTTTTCCAACACTTTTTTTCTCAAAATGGGATATTTACCTACTGTTTTAATGTCAAACTTTTTACCATAGGAAAAAGAGTTGATACTTTTGTACACGTAGTAGGTACCTGCTCATTTTTTCAATTAAATATCGGCATGTGAGGTGTACAACGTCAAGTTTTTTCATTGAGAAGATTTTTTTAACATTTTTCCATGTATGTACCAATTTTATTCACATAAATATAGGCTCGTGGGGTGTTATGGGAAGAGCTTTTTATTAATTTTTCCACGTTTCCACGTATTCGTTTTTTTTTCTCGATAAAATGATGTCGTTTCAACTCGAATATTTGCACGATTATCTGTTTATTTAAGCCCGAGCAATGCCGGGTTACAAAAGCTAGTGTAAAATAAATCATTGCAAATACCGTAACACGTAAATCCTTCCTTATTGTAAAACTAATCTTAAGTTGTACACAACTTTAGGCCATAAATAATGACTTCAACGAACATACACCTCCCGTCATCTCTTACATCTATAAAAGCAACGAACTGGAAGAATTCTATTTAATCTTTAGTAGAGTAACAAATGAACAGGCATTTGCAGGTGAACAGGGAACGCTAAGGAAAACTAATCGACGCCATGAATATTAATAGTTTTCCTTGCTTTAACTATTTTAATTGAAACCTTCCTACCACTTAACTACGAAAACAAAATAAATATTAATTACATCATTTAATTAATCAAATATCGAAACGGTCAAAAGTGATACTGACAGATAGATAGGTGTTATTTACGTAAATTGTTATTGAAATCTTGAAGGTACTTTGCGATTTCCGTTTGGAATAATCTATCCAGCCTCGTTATAGTTTCAAATGGTTTTAAGTTTTTCCAAAACTGAAACAACAAGTAATTTAAATTCACTCGATTGCAGGTGCTTTGCCATGAAATAAAGAAAATAAAAAAGGACAAGTGAATACGATATTCTTGATGGTTTTAGTTAAAACCTATTGACGATCACACCCTATTACTTATAGTTATAATAGATATATGTAGGAACATTATGTACGTGTAACAAATTACAGATAGTAATATTTTACGATCTCTCAATCATCCTCGCATATTAATGTACAAATTTAATATTAATTCCGCATAATAATTCCTAGAAATACGATAAAGAGAACATGTTACAAATCAATGGTAAAATTAATAGGTGAGCGATTATATAGGAACTACTCGTTTCAGTATCTTAAATAAATTCTTAAGATACTAAAACATCAATTAGTATACCACGGATAGATTTTAATATAAAATGAGAATGTTGCATTTAAGTAGCAGATATTTGGTATTATACAACACAGCAACAGTTCAAATGAATAAGAAAATTGTCCACGAAACACTTTCGTTTGTATTTGATAGTTGAGTATATTTTATATCATATACCTACTCTCCACGGAGATACAATAAACTATACAAGCACAAAGTATCTAAAACAGAACACGATAAAAAATTGACTTTCATATTGCAGATAAAAAAAATTGTCTTTGGTCGATGCAATAAGTTATTTACTATCCACAGGAAGCGGTTAAGAAATCATTCGTTATAAATAATTTTACAGAATATGTGGAAATTTGTAGAAATTTATTTACAGAGTTAAACAAATATGGACGTGGAATATCATCGATAGGTAAATTTAATATCGTGGATTAAAATTTGAGGAAAATAACAAAGACATACAAATCACAAATTGGTATTTTATGCAGTGTCTGCATATATAGTATTGCCGGCAAACTCCCCTTTCACGACACAAGCTTTTAGTAGCTTACTGTGAAAGGTGTATAAGGTTGTATTTGGGTTTATAACAAAAACCCAGATATATCTTTTAAAAAAAATGTATTTTCTGTTTATATGTCCTGTTGACCTTAATTGATCTAAACTCGCTTATCAAACGTAGTGGGTTTACTGGAAGACATGCTTAAAGGCAACATGTACGCCTTTTGTAAAATTTATTTTTGGCAAATTAAGTGTTTATTATTATTATTTTATTATCTTCAACACTTACATAATATCTTCGAACGTGAACAGCAGGATTACTCTTGACACAATCTAAATACAATCTTAATCTTGTCTAGATCTTAACCATACGATGCGCCAAGTGACTACATATTGCCAAAAATACGTGCATGCCAATCCCTCATAGATTAATGTTGTTGTAATATTTATAATTTTTTAAGAAATATATCTTGTAAAAAATTAATGATGTCTGATATTTTTTTACGTGGTATACCTTGTTTACACATTTGTGAAACAAAAATCAGTGTTAATTTTAAAAATATTTTTTTAATATTTAAATGTAATTAAATTAAGTCATTCGTCTGATCTTATTGTCTGCTGAATATATTTAATTTCTCGAAATAACTATGGTTGATCTTCTAATTGTATGTAAGTATCTAGATATATAATGCAGAAAACAATTTAGTTAAACAACAGTGTTGCCAATGTATATTTATAAAGCACTTTGACGACAAGAGATACATTTTTACTGCTGTTGGTATACCAAGATGCTGCAAACAAGTAATACATATGAACTGGCATAACGAAAACAACTCGAAGGAATACCGACTCCACTTATTATATTTTCCCCTTTGTATTATTTGCTGACAAATCTTATCACAATGTTACATGGACCTATGATGAAAATAGGCCATAAAACAAAAATGAGGGAATGTTTGTTATTAGGAATATAAAGATGTGAATGTCCATTGTTGTCGAAAAATGCGAACGTGACCGTGGACACATTTCAGGAGTCCCGACCCCGACACATTCCCAGCACAAGCCCGCATTAACAATAAATAAATAGTACATAAATACAAGTAGGTACAATGTAATACGCAACACCATCTAGACCCGTCTAGAAATGTACTATTCATAAAATAATAATCAAGTGAATAAAATTATGTAGGACAAGACAAGACATAATATAATGTTGAAAAGGAGTGAATATTGTAATGTATTTATTATTTCGAGCGTTATTTCGAGCTATTTTAAATTTCAAAACACGCGAAACCGAAACGCTAACTCAGGTACTGTTCTGACACAAGAGCACCGTGTCACAACAAAATAATAATAATAATGTATCTACATATTGTGTTACTTCCACCACAACCTGATATTCTATTATTTATATCAATACTTGGATAATTGTTTACTCCATCACTTACCCCTGAGTAAATCATAATATACAATTAATAATCTCCCATACCTACATACCAGAATATTATACAACAGTCATATGAAGATATAGAGAAGAAATATACACTGTCATGTAGGCATATGTGAAGTTAATAAACGTCTTGAAAGTTTTACCAATACACACCAATGTGTTTTGTTTAATATGTTTAGCTTTATGAAGGAATGAGAAATGAAAGCGGTTAATAATAAATACACAATGTAATCCTATAAGTTAACGTGTAGAATAATATTTATATGTGTGTAAATAATTTATAGAATATTGGTTAGATCTCATTTTATGGTGATACATTATACTACACTGCAATCTTTAAACATCGTGTGAACTGAACTGTACTATTTTGTCCAATCTGAGGTTCGAACCCATTTTCAACGCTTTAATTAACGAGAATGAATTTACTAGAATTATTTAAACTTAATATTAACATTTACATAACAGTTCCAGTTTCCAGAAAATCAGTTTTCAATTCAAAATATGTACCTATCAAACTTGTGTGGCACAAAATATAAATAAGACAAGTACCTAGTACAAACTAAACAGTGTCAATTATTGTAATCGTGAAATTAATTCTAGAATAAAAATTCAAGGCTTGAATTTTGATAATACCTACTAAAAGCTCTTATCGACTTTATACGATGCGTAACACATAATGAATAATTCTTATCACAAGGTTCAGGCGATTACAAAAACAATAACAATAAATAATTAATGCAAACATTGATAAGCCTATATACTCACTATTCACTGCAATATTATTACCAAACGTCAGTGTTTTTCTTCTATCTCTAGCGTATGGGCTTATCAAATGGTGTTACTGACGAATAACTAAGCAATTCATAATATGATACATAATATCTATATATTGCACGTAGGTACATAATTTCTTTCCGAGAAGTAAACAATACCGATACCGTAATTCGCACTCGATACATCAAATGTAATTATAAAACACCAATTCGGATTAGCTAGGTACATACTTCACCAAATTTAATATTATAGTTACCTAAATGACGATTGTTTTTCTTTACATACAAAAAGTCCACGACGAATTGGATGACCCTCTATAACAGTAGGTACTTATATCGTTTTTACGACAACGACATCATTAATATTAGGGATGTCGTGAAGTGTGGTGACTCAATTAGAGATAAACGTTCTAAATGGAAAAGGCTCGACTCCAACCTATGTTCCCGGGAGAAGTGTTAAGTGCCGGAAAATTGACTTCGCAAGGTTGAATTTAAGGTCATCAACTAACGATTTCATGTTCAAATATAAGTGATATAATGGTGACATCATTACACTTACTATTAAGTATGTAAATGATAATAATATTCTTAAAATTTCACGACCGGACGCGGACGGTCAGAGGGACAGTTGGATGGCGGTCGGAATACACTCCACGACCGTACATTATAAATTAAATAGAGTAGAGAGAATGTCAATAAAAATAATTTATTGTTGTCTACAGAAGTAGACAGCACTCAGACGTTTTAATACATAATATGATTGCTTTCACATTACACACCAAAGATTTTTAACTAGGTATATTTTTATAACTTCTTCAATAATTCCGTTGAATATTTGATCGTACTCATAATATGGATATTGCAAGGGATTACTAAAATCATAGGATAAAATAGCCGAATATAATATTATGTTTGTGCACATCTAATAAAAGTAGTTGAAAATATATTCAGCAGAAAGCAGTTGCAGACTGTGATCATTAAACACACAAGTCTTCCTCTCCGTGTCAATAAAGAAACAAGATATTCTTTTATCTGAATACTGTTTCAGTTATTTTAGAAGGATTAACTATGTAACAGTTACGAGACATTTTGAATGTTTTTTAAATATTCTACAATGCACATCCGTTACTTGATTTTTTAAAATGTAAATAAAGTAATAAATCATTATAAATCACCTCTTCTCACAATGTTTACAATGCCTAATCCTTAACAGGTGCAGCTATTGTTTTCAATTATTTTGTTTTTGTAGATGTTTTAACAAAAATATTAGTCAGTATTATCTCGCTCGTCAATGGTAAAGGTTTACCGAAATCGATCGCGATTTTAAAAAATCAAGTAACGGATGTGCATTGTAGAATATTTAAAAAACATTCAAAATGAATACTGTTTGTAAACAATTATTGTTCTACAAGTTACCTACGCTAAACGTAACAACCTTCTTCAACAATACTCATGTCAAACGCGAAAAATAATGCGGGGAAATTTCCTTGATATCTCCAACGCTCAAACTCAATAGAAACGGCACTGAGACGAGTGCATACTCATTTATAAGGTCACACTCTATTTTCTAAAGTGCAACAATCAATATTGAGTGCAATTAAAGAAGTAAGCACAACATTACTACATTTTATATTCAGTAGTACCTACGTAGTAGGTTATGCAAACAATGTTACGAACATTTTCTAATCTATGAAAAGTATTTAATCAATAACAAATCATTTCGAGTGGCAAAAGATAAATCATTTCACACATACCTACACCATTATTGTCGAAGGTAAAGCAACGATTTTTTAAAGAGGTCATGTTAATATTGTGATGAATTAATTTTGAATAATTTAAATTCAATTTATTGGCGAATGTACTTATTTATTTATTCATTCTTTACTGTACATTGATAACAAACAATTACATAAAAGGTAAACATTCAAGTAAGATACAATCAATAAACAGAGTTCATAGCAAAGGCGCGATCGCTTCCGACTAACCCAAATGTATGTACATAGGTACATTTGATGTTAATTTATATAATTTTCTAGATTGCACTCAATATTGATTGTTGCACTTTAGAAAATAAAGTGTGACCTTATAAATGAATATGTTCGTTTGCACTCGTCTCAGTGCCGTTTCTATTGAGTTTGAGTGTTGGAGACTTCAAGGAAATTTCCCCGTATAATAATTAATGTAGGTAGGTATGTGATTTTGACATTTATACATGTATATGGAAAAAAGAAATATATTTACGAAAGTTTTTTTTTATGTAAATTGTATCATGAATATTTCAATATAAGGATAAAACGAGTTCAGCAATTATTAACTTTCGCTACGTGAACAGTCGCGACTAAGAGAGGAAAATGTTGAATGTTTCATCAAAATCAAAGATTTGTTATCCTGTATATCATGTCGTATACAAAATTATCTATATAAAAATACAAAATATGCATATAAAAAAGTGTAAATGCCATTCTATTTTAAGATCTCAAATCAATTAAGTGTTACAGTGGTCTGCTAATTAAAAACAAATACAATAGTTACTTCTCGCAAGTATTGTATTATTATCTATGTATATTGTACAGATCGTAAGTCTGCTTCAGTATTAAAATAATAATATGCAATATTCAGTAATATATTAAGGGAACATTTTATTCATAGAATACATAATCAAAGTATAAATCGTAATACAAATATTCATGTTGACAAAGCAAACCGTATTATGTAAATTAAATTACTACTTCTACTACTACTTTCATTTATCATTTTATAAACTATTTATTCATTAATTACATTCAACCTCCCACGCAAAATAACGAAACCCCAACCGATGACGATGGTTCAAAAACATAATAACATTACTTACTACAGTATCCCTAATGGGAAATCTTCTAATCTGCAAATTACATAGCTATAGCTATAATATAATTTTTGTATTTTCTAGTCACGCTACCATACGTCACCTGCATTAAGTTGATGCATAATACTCGGTTAATTAATATAAAATATTTTTAATACATTAATACCTACATTGTTTAAAAGTATCGTGTGTCTTGGTATCCCGTGGAGCACCCGGTAAAGAATTGGTCTCCCACTCTTCTGCGTAAGTTTTCGAGTGTCCTGTAAAAGGCAGGTGTTCGAAGAAATTAAGACATTGTACATCTTAAATTCAGCGATGAGGTTTGCCACCCATCCTGAATGTCTTGATTTTATATTGGCACGAAGAGAACATTTTGCATGTTTCTTACATGCAGCTGATCTGCTGGCTACCCCACTTGTGGGATATGCCGTGATGGTACAGTATAGTGTGTCTTGTAAAAGGCAGATATGTTACATCTTAAACTCGGCGTTAAGTTTTGCTACCCATCCAGAATATCTTATTTTTTTGTTGGCACGGAGAGGACAGCTTGCGCGTTTAATGCATGCGACTGGTCTGCTGGCTACCCCATTTGTGGAATATGACATGATGGGATAGTAGTAATGATAGTAACAACAATAAGATTAATTTTCTAATGTCTTAGCTTGTGATATTTTATGGTAAAAAGTCATATTAACTTTGTTTCAAATGTGATCTTGTCATAGTGATAAGTGGGAACGAGAAATTCTCGGAAAAAAACCCAAACAAGTCGACGAAGAGGGCAGTGTGCCAACTGGACTGTACCGATTGCATAATCTATACTATGTCTCGGCGCCTAACATTGACAGGAACGTTCATTTGTCAGACTTCAATCAACCCATATTATATTAGGTAGATAGTAGGTAGATACATATCATTACATATATCCGCACCACTCGTTGTTTGTTATACAAACTTGCATTAATAAATATTACTTGAGTTATACCTATATAATAAAATATTCCAAGGGCTATTTGATAAGTTTCTTGCCTTTTATCGAAAAAAAATATACCTAAGTACCTAATACAATAAAAAACATACATTTCACGACACAAGCTTTTAGTAGCTTACTGTGAAAGGTGTATAAGGTTGTATTTGGGTTTATAACAAAACCCAGATATATCTTTTAAAAAGAAAAAGTAATTTAAATTTTATTTCCAGTCCTAGCCTTTCTGCAACTCGATACAGTTGGTCCTTTCTAAGATTTATCCCAACCTTTCAAATCATCAGAACCTTTCGACGTTTCTTCACAGTTTGATGCACATCGACCATTTCATCAGTTGCAGCGATTTTCGGGCACCTGAGGCCTGAGTCAATAACACATTTTCACGTTACGTTTTCGTTCCGTTAACGTTCGAGTATAGACGAAGTTGCAAGCAAGTGTCAATTTCGTTGCTAGATACACAATAGTTACGAAAATTAACACTTTGGCGCAACATCGTCTAAATTTGAACGCTAACGGAACGAAAACGTAACGTGAAAATGTGTTATTGACTCAGGCCTCTGGAATGTTCCTCATCTAAAACGCTCATACGACCATTTTATACTCGGGCACCCAACGTTTGACCATTATAAATGAAGAAGTGGCTTCACTGTATGCATTTTCTTAACGCATTTTTTTACTTCCTTAGTGTCGTTCCTAATTATACTTAAGTACGGCACATCCTCCATACCTGGCAAAGCCATAAAGGACACCTACAATTAAAAAAAATAATGTCTTTCAAGCTTTGCTACACCAATGTGTTAGGTCGCAAAATTTGATTGGTCGCATTACAATTTTTTCCTTTGAATTTCTAGTCAATACAATATAGGTTGATGGGTGTTAGGTATAAATTACGTTAATATTAATATGGTTAGTATCTATAGTCTATATAAACAAAACTATTAGCAGTTCGTAGATGAAACTTAGGCACAGTATGTAATGATGCACAGTGTGTAATGATATTATTGTTTACCAATGATAGTAAATGTGTTGACATCAAACAAATTAAAATACGCTGTGACATATTATATACATACCTATGTAATTATAAGTACTGCGGAATCACTGTAATCTATCGATCACTACAATATTAACAAATTATTTAGGAGTGGTTCTAAGAGATGCATAATATATTAATTCAAGAGTATCTGAAAGTATGACGGGTAAATCTAATGAAATAATTCATAAACAAATCGTGGATATTGTGTTCCAATAGAGAAGAGTTAAACATAAAATCTAAATTGACTACTAGGAAACATTAATGTTGTGTGATGTGTATGATATCAATGGATCAATTATGATAATACTGTGCAAATACAATGATGATTTAATATTTCCAAGAACAATGATACTGCAATAACTGAGATTTCAGGGAGCTATTAGAACTTGTAGTATAATATTATTATGAACCACCAGACTTAAAGTAATAGCGTCGGTATTTCAATGAAGTTTTCTGAAACAAGAATGTATCTCGTATAGAGCACCGTGCATTATTTGAATAAATGAGTAATATACTAAGTGATAAATATCTATTAATTGATAAGAAACGTTTTGTAAACAAAGAACTCTTTATAACAGTTGATGTGGGTTGTTTATAAACAAAATTATAACATCCAGACATTATTGGCAGTGAGCCACAGATAGTAAATATGGTTTGATTTCATCAATTAATTTTAGCGTGGTCATGTACCTCTCGGATATGTTTGTATAAACGTCCAAATCAAATTAGATAATATAAACATTTAATCTGTCGTAGTTTACAAAAAAACGTGTTATTACCTTATAAATCATATAATATAATGTATATAACGCAGACATCTATTCTGAAGGTTAGGATGCTGATACGAGCATAAAATAAATAAAGATAAAACGATAAATTATTTGCGATATCATAAAGATAGTCTTCATATTAATTACGTCTCAACATTCAATTGAGATGCGTATGTCAGGGTTCAAGTGAAGGAGAATAATAGTACTTATGTACACACAATCACCTAATTATCCACGAAAATATTCAATGAATTGGAACCTGCTCTGCTCATGTAGAAGTAGGTTAATAAGGGTATACATATTATAATATATAATATGTATGCAACTAGATGACATTGTTATCATCGACACATTAACTATTGTTTAGTAACGGTTGAGTTGGAGAGACTTATATTAGTAATACACGAGTATGTATGTGACTCGTGACTCAATCAATTATCATCGTCAGTCCATTGTTAGTACTCAGGAGCCATACACAACTAGATACACTAATGTTACATTGTTCACTAACTGATACGAAGGTCATACCAATGCGTAGATTACACACAAATACATAAGAGTTTCCGCTACAAGTTTACGCGTCATTTATTATTTACTATTACCAAAAAAAAAAAACATTTCAGTACAAACTCATTATCACAACTCACTAGTTAGTACCTACGAAACATCGAGGAAATCAATGAACTTAGTAACGTAACAACCGTATAATGATAAACACGGCGCTAATAAATATGTCGACAGAGCACGTGGTTTACATACCTACAAACAAGATATTTTTGTACACAAAACACTCATATAGTCATAATAACCACTTTATATAATTTACGATATGAGAAATAAAATTAAAAAAAAAAAAAACTATAGATATGAAAACAACAAAAAATATACGTTTGAAATAATCAAGAAAATACCATAAATAAAAAGCTAATCGTATAAAAAATAGCCCGTCATTTTTATGAAATATGAATGCCAAAAATTAAATGTTTTATTATAAAATATCAGGAATAGATGTCAGTTTAACATAAAAATACAGTAATGAATAAAAAATATTTCATTACTCATTCAAGATGATGTTCATGTTGATACTGAAATTTAATATTATTTAAATTAACTTACTATGTTAATCTACAATAATATAAAAACAAAATAGCTAAAGAAAGTTCAAACTAATGATAGATGGGAAGAGAAGTATTAAATTATTCAAATAGGCGAGAAAACACTTCGAGGGAAGTTTTCCCATTTGAAGATGCCAAAAGCAAAAATACTTTTAAATACATAGTGGAGCAGCTTGTTGATTCATAATCAATAATATTTTCAGAGTCGTCCGTCTGCACGAACAGTGAAAATGGAAAAAGCGACCGTAGCACGAAATAATAAAACTATCATCCGCGTCACGAATACCTATCGGGATACTTTATTATTCTTACAAAAATAAAGGACTGAATATTTTTTCAAAACCATTTCAGTAACGAACAATGGAACTCAACACGTACATAATAATCTACACAAAGCTATAGCTTATATCCGTGACGTCGAATCCTAATTATGTCGAGCCAAGCAGCAGGTTTTTATTTCGTATTTTGAATGATATTACAATTAAAACCAGCCTAGACACCTATTGCTGTCAAACTTTTATTCAGGGATGACGTACTTCATTTTTTTATGTTACTCATAGAAAATTCTGCGAGTTAACACACTCTCGGCAAAATTCCACACAAATTAAGATATATTTACACATATCAAGATTATAATGAATCAAGGAAGTTGTACAATTTCAAAGGTAATTTTTTTTTTGTAATTGTAAGTGATGGGCAATAGGTAACACTAAAATAAAGAAATAAACTGAAACATATTTGCTATCACCAATCAACAAATATTAATGTTGGATAGGATGATCACCAACAATATTTTGTACTAAACTGTGGTGACAAACTCAAACAGTCTTATTAATAAAAATCCGCCAAACCATGGTTGAACCACTGATTTCGTGATCCGCCTATTAGCGTTTGAACCACCGATCAAATTTTCTTTATTAATAAAAATATTTAATCCGTACCATAGACATCTGTACTTTATATAAAAGATTTCATATGGCAACTCGAAAATTCGCTCTATTATGTTGGTTGGTTGCCATGTTACACGACGCTGGTAAACAGACAAATTCAAAACAAACAAGCGGCTGTCAAAATTATCTTACAGTGGAACCTCTCATAACGAGTTTAATTCGTTCCAGACTCTTACTCGTTATGCGAAACATTTTTTTCTATAGAAATCAATGTAAAATACAATAATGCGTTCCATGCCGAAAGAATAAGTATTCTTGGAGAACTTTTTTATTAAAGTTTATTCAAATAAAATTACTTATAAAAGAGTGTTACAACTTAAAATACAATTTAGATTAGGAAAAAAAACGTACCTAAATAAAAATATGAATTTATGACAAATAATTATCCATTTTTATGGGAGCAACTTTTTCACTTTTTCTTTTGCTCGTTATGCGAATACTCGTTATGAGAGGTTCCACTGTATTGGTTTTTTCATCTGACATTTTGTACCCAAATACACAGAAATATAAAATATGATGAGGAAGGTTTGTATAATTGAAAAGCAAATGTAATAATGGAATGACATTTTATTTATTTATCAAATAAATCATAATCTGACACACAATCAGTGATATGGGTATAACATAACACTGCGCACAATATGCATTACTAACCATCAGTAAAATTTTATTTTCTGCTTTCCCTTTTACATTCAAATGATGTACAGGAATAATTCTCATCAGAATCAATCAATATAACTTTCATACAACATGGAAAAAAGTATCTCTGTCACGAAACAATTAAATGCGTCTATCAAAAAACAAATTACGAAACTGGTGTTCTGTCACACGAAAAAAGTGTCTATTATCACAAGAAAAACAACTGATTGAATTAAATTCACATTCGGATACTACTTAAGCGTATTTTTAACCCAAACCAACTCCGATAAATTGTAAAATAACTGCAGAACGTACATGTAAACCCGCATAGCAAACATCTGACGTAAAATCCAACATGGCGGGCAGATGACGCCGATTTGAACCACCTTACTTAAATCACCTTACTTAAACCACCTCGAGAGGCGGATCAACCACTTTTAAACTAGGTTCAAGCTGATCAACGTTTATCAATACGTTTTTTGTCTGATCGGTGGTTCATCTCCTTCTAGAAATTTAATCTACGTTTATTAATAAGACTGCCACAGTCTTATTAATAAAAATCCGCCAAACCATGGTTGAACCACTGATTTCGTGATCCGCCTATTAGCGTTTGAACCACCGATCAAATTTTCTTTATTAATAAAAATATTTAATCCGTACCATAGACATCTGTACTTTATATAAAAGATTTCATATGGCAACTCGAAAATTCGCTCTATTATGTTGGTTGCCATGTTACACGACGCTGGTAAACAGACAAATTCAAAACAAACAAGCGGCTGTCAAAATTATCTTACAGTGGAACCTCTCATAACGATTTTAATTCGTTCCAGACTCTTACTCGTTATTTTACATTTTTTTCTATAGAAATCAATGTAAAATACAATAATGAGTTCCATTATTATTATTTGGATGATTTGTAAAGCGCCGTTTTGTGAAAAAAAATCCACCTCAAGGGCGCTCTTTGCTAACTAAGGTTGTGCTTGGATTATGCCGAAAGAATAAGTATTCTTGGAGAACTTTTTTATTAAAGTTTATTCAAATAAAATTACTTATAAAAGAATGTTACAACTTAAAATACAATTTAGATTAGGAAAAAAAACGTACATAAATAAAAATATGAATTTATGACAAATAATTATCCATTTTTATGGGAGCAACTTTTTCACTTTTTCTTTTGCTCGTTATGCGAATACTCGTTATGAGAGGTTCCACTGTATTGGTTTTTTCATCTGACATTTTGTACCCAAATACACAGAAATATAAAATATGATGAGGAAGGTTTGTATAATTGAAAAGCAAATGTAATAATGGAATGACATTTTATTTATTTATCAAATAAATCATAATCTGACACACAATCAGTGATATGGGTATAACATAACACTGCGCACAATATGCATTACTAACCATCAGTAAAATTTTATTTTCTGCTTTCCCTTTTACATTCAAATGATGTACAGGAATAATTCTCATCAGAATCAATCAATATAACTTTCATACAACATGGAAAAAAGTATCTCTGCCACGAAACAATTAAATGCGTCTATCAAAAAACAAATTAAGAAACTGGTGTTCTGTCACACGAAAAAAGTGTCTATTATCACAAGAAAAACAACTGATTGAATTAAATTCACATTCGGATACTACTTAAGCGTATTTTTAACCCAAACCAACTCCGATAAATTGTAAAATAACTGCAGAACGTACATGTAAACCCGCATAGCAAACATCTGACGTAAAATCCAACATGGCGGGCAGATGACGCCGATTTGAACCACCTTACTTAAATCACCTTACTTAAACCACCTCGAGAGGCGGATCAACCACTTTTAAACTAGGTTCAAGCTGATCAACGTTTATCAATACGTTTTTTGTCTGATCGGTGGTTCATCTCCTTCTAGAAATTTAATCTACGTTTATTAATAAGACTGCCAGAGTGTATTCAAGATTATACTTTATTAAAGCATCTAACATTCTTAAAGACTTTTCTGTTACAAATTGACTAAAAACAAAATCCAAGTACATGGAAGATGGAACAGCAACAATATTGAAACTGCTGACGATTTTATCATTTTTTTTCTTGACGCATATGCACCTACGGATGTGAAAATTATGTGTAAAACGTACCTACGTCATTTGTCAAGTAGGTATTAACATAATATAGTTAGCTGTGATGTCGTAGTATAATAAAGTATTTAAGCCATGTAAATTAAAACACTTTGGCTTTATTAATGCTAAAGTAAGTAATGCTGAAATCGTTACGTAAATTCACCCTGATTTACGTTTACGTTTATGTCTAAGGTGACCCGAGAACATTCTGATGCCTAGCATTTTGCATTCATATCACATCACTCATATAGTATACAACATCGCACTGTATCACTGCTCTATCACAACACAACATAACACATATCAATATGTCTGGGTAGGTAAGAGCGAAAATACGGCTTATGCCGCCACCGTCATAAAACATCTCGTAGAAGCTTTCATCATAATCTATTATAATATATGTAATACAAGTGATATTGATACAAAACATATTACCCATTCAACGGGGTGTGATGACGTAACTATTTATATTTAATAGCCTGTCTACATACAGTGACTTATCACTAACTACTAAGTCTATTTATAGCCTATAGTGCGCCTAAAGATCGATGTTTATAGGTATCTATCTAATACTTACATTAAAACTATTTGGAACAATGATTCAGTCGTGTAACGGGAACATCAAATGAGGAAGTATTTTTTCAGTGAGCTACGTATGAATTTAATATTTTGATGTATAATCAACAACAGGTCATCTACCTAACAAGGTGTAATTTTAATCAGAACACATTAATCATTTTGACCAGTGAATTCTAAATGTGCCTCTTGTTATATTTCATTTAGTATTTTTAAGTCGCAAGTGCGTTATTAAGAACGTGTAAAAAAATATTTGCTGACATCATTTTTTCACATTTTTAGCAACTATGTGTTCGAAAAACTCAAAACATGCTGTCCGTTTTCAGATTAAAAGCAAGTACATAATATAGAATACTTACCAGAGAATTTTATTTTACGAAGTATAAGAGTATATATATGAATAATTCAAATATTTATTTGAAAGCATTTTTCCGTGGAGCCGTCGGCAAAGGAAAATTAACTATTCCACTCTTTTCTGTAAGTTTTCGAGTATCCTAAAAATGGCTGGTATTCATGAAATATCCGTATAAAACATTTAATACCTTCAATTCAGCGATGAGGTGTGCTATCTGACCTGAACGTCTTGAATTTTGTTGGCACGAGAGGACGTTTATTACATGCAGTTAGTCCGCTGGCTACCTAACTTGCGGGTCAAGTCGTGATGGTATGAATAAATCAATGTGTGAATCGAGGGTGTACGCGACGAAATTGTCATTTAGCGCTCCATCGAGTACAAAGTCACGATTTATAAAAGATGAAATTCATTTGAGATTGCGAAACTTTTGCTGATAAATGAACAAATGGAAACGTAACAGTTTGTATTGAAGAATTAAGAAATTAATTGAAAAAGGCTGTGTAACACGTGATTACTTCAGGGTAGAGGTGAGAGTACCCGGCTTTTAGTTTTCCGATTCCCAGACAGTTTTCCAAGTGACCTTGACCTGACAACGAATACTTACATAAATCTATATACATTTGAAAATCGTAAAGCTAATAAATTGGATCGTGTAACTAAATGTTCGTGTGTAAATATCAACGAATAAGATGATGAAGCTTATTTACTCGATCCTAATATAAATTGATATTTTCTACGTTACACGACAAGCGAGCTTGACAGCTAAAGGAAAACTTATCTTGACTTGATTCGTTTTCAGAGTAAACTTTGATTTTGTGTTGTTTGTAGTTGTGTACCTAGATGTTTTCTTATATACCAAATAATATACCTATTCTCTTTCTTTCGTTCCTTGGAATCCCATTCGAAGATGTAGAGCGATATTCCAGATATTCAATAAAAGGATTTATTAAGAAAATTAACGTTACTACTTCTCCAGCATCTTTCAACTTTTAAAACAAATGATACACCAAATATACGGAAAATACTATTTTAATTAATTTAGTTTTAATCGATGAATAAAAAAGAAAAAACAAGTAATAATAAATAGTTCGTTTTTTACCATCGAAAAAATCACTCAATAATGCCTGGCTAACGATTAACGGAAATATTATCAAACATGTTAAATACATTGCAAGGATACAAGTTCATTGTCTCATTAATGGGCAATGGCAATATAAAATAATACATTACATTAATAAAATTATAATGAACTCGCTGACCGCAAACCGATGGCGAACGAAAAATAATAAATGACGTTATTAATCACTTTGAAATAATATAACAATCTACATAGCTAGTAGGTTTACGATATCCCTGAGCTATTGAGAAAAAAAATATAAGCAAGGAACATAAAGATGCACGTCATTTTACTTATGCAAATGATATCAATACGATACAAAGGTGAAGAACCTAAGCAAGGTGTGTTTTACATTAAGGTATATAAATATGTCATTTCAATTCTGGGTTCCTATAAGAAGCTTTCTAAATGTAAACCATATGTTCTTTAGGGAAGTGGACAGTGAGTAACAAAATTGCGTTGTTTTAAAAGTATTTTGACTACACATATGTAATAATCTTAAATAATACATGTGATACAATCTCAATCTCAACACAATACAAAGGCAAAACAACACATTTATGTTATTTCTGTCAACTGGTAGATATCACACTCCCGAATACAGCGATGACTACTCAACAATAATATGGAAGTCATGATCAAAGTTAAAATAAATGTGAGTGTTCCAACACGCAGCGAATGTATAAATGCCTCTGTGTAATAGCATTCTTTGAGCTACAGTCACCATAGAGCATAGTCAGGAAAGTGAAGGACTGGTGTGGCAAAAGGAAACTATGAGTTGAGTAATTTCCAATGATGTGAGTTGAATAATTTCTAACCTAATCTGCAATTTCCATGAAAACATAGCAGAAATGACAATAACACATAGTCACAATCAATCAAATCATAATAATCAGCATTAAATTATCGAAATCATGAATTACTCAATACGATTGAAAATGACGTACATATACGTAATTTTAATTACCATGTAAAGCTTGTGATAAGATGTTAAAGAATTATAGATATATTTGAAAAAAAAAAACAGGAATTTAGGATGAATTGGAATAGATCGCACTTTTGCGATAAATTCGCCCTCTGTTTATTGTAATATGGAATGTATACCTTCTATGGAATTGTTTCTAATCAACGTATAGTAAAGAATGAATAGGTAAATAAATAAATAAATTTAATCTTATATATTGTGAATTGTAAAAAAAGGAATTAAGAATACTAAATTTAAACACAGCCCTGTGATTCCGTTGCCATTTACCAGACATGGTAAGTCGTGAATGACTAACCGCGATGCCAGACAGAACAGATGCCTTGAGGGTTCATACTTATAATACACATAGGAGATATTGATACAACATGCTTATCACACTGCAAACTATTAATATCTGCACACCGATATAAAACTGCTAAAGCTGCATCGCGCAATATTATAAAATGAGATTGGTATTCATGAAATAATTCAACATATCCGGTATAACTTATTGCGATCACACAATGCTACAAAACTTAATGTTGGCTTAGTGTAAGAAAGCAATATAGATACACGTGTGATCGATGAAATTGATTAAGCCGATTGAGATTTTCACATAATATTAGCTATATCTCTTTAATTTTACGTATGTGCCACAGCTCATGTCCTTGAGCACTTGATCCATGAAGGTGTCCCTTGTTCGGCTTCTACATTTCCTGCTTTCGGTAGTGCTCTCCTCGACTGTGATAAGCAGGCCTAGGTGCCTGGTGTTGTGGCCAATCCAGTTTACTCCTAGTTGGCTAATATATTTTGGGAGTTACCTACTTTCGCCTACCCTGATCAACACCTCCTCCACCTTCCATTTCGATATGTTCCGACCAATGGATCTCCAGCATCCGTCTGTAACTCCACATCTCAAAGGCAGCCAACCGTCCGCTTTATTGCTTCTTGCCGATGGTCCACGTCTCACTATCATTTCAGATTTTGAACGTTTATCCTGATTTATTCATTATTAAGTACACGAATTCTCATTATTACAATGAGTTTCCTTGATAAATGTGTCTCATACAATATTATCTCGAACATATCAATTAATCAGAAAGAAATAAAGATAATACAATTGAAAAAGTAAAATCTTTGTTATTATTAAAACGTATGACGTAATGTACGATAATGTTTCATTTTCCAACACTAATAGAGTTCAATAAGTAGATATGTTTACAATAGTGTTACTTAAGTGTGAATGAAAATAGACCAAATCGATAAGAAAATCATTAAAATTTAACTACTTCTATAACAGTAATACGTCACATAATAAATATACCACACCTACATAATACACACAGAATATTGTACTGCAGTCCCAAAAATCTGTAACGAAAAGATTATTGTCAATTCGATTCACGAAGATTATGAAGATGCAAGGGTCGAACTTTTCGTTTCTTACGGTTTTTCTTTCCCATTTTGAAGAAAATGTAAAAATGTTCACGAAGCAATAACGACATTAAAACCGGATTTCCTTTATCTTACCAAACGTGGCCTACTTTTTATGGTGGGTAAATTCATAATAATATTACCTAATGACTTTTCAAAACGAAAATATTCCTAAAACAATATACAACTCTCTGGTTGGTGAAAGTGTGGAGTTAGATTGAGTAATCCACAAACATTGGTCTATCGTATATCAACGTTGAACTTATAGCCTCATTAGTATATTATACATAATGAAATTATTAATTTAATAAATGGCTAGAAATAGAATCTTATGTTTCCTACTCACCAAATGACGATGTGTACCTTTCTAAAATTCAAACAGCTGACATAAAAAAATAAAACCTACCTATAATGGATTTTAAGTAAATGCACCTACTGCGTGTGAAATCAGCGCGTGTAAGAGCATAACTCAAACGTGTATCGATACAGACACTTTGATACATGAACAATTAATAATGCATGAAGAAAGTGCAAAAACCACAGGAATTTATCAGTGGCAATATAAATATTTCATCACAGATGAAATTCATCATATCGGATATCGGAAAATATTATATTCAGTCGGAATAATTTTGCGTTTTGGTCGATTGCAAATTGCCAAGTAAAAAATTATATGTAGGTACATACACAACATCCACATACCTCTATACAACTCCGCAGTCACTGAGGAGCAAACAAATGTGGGTGTAATAAGGTAGTTATATACTCGTACATACATAGGCACGAAAGATTTATAAATCTCAACCCAAAAGGTTGAAAATTGGAAACTATTTTCAATAATATTAAAAGGCAAACGTTAAATTTTTCAATTACGTGATAATAATAATAATAACAATCTTATTATCATCAGGGCGCATACCCAGTAAATTGGGAAAATGGCGCAGCGTCCTTGACCGTGACTTCTATACGAAGGTAGTACATAATATAGATACCCACCACACATACAACATTTTCTCAATCTATTCATAATAAACCACATTTATTGTAACTTGTACTTATAGAGTGAACCGAAAATAGAATATACCAGATGTAAATCAAAAACTTTACGTTGAAATTGAAAGCAATACATACATATCTAGCAGAGAGAAATGAACATTGGTGTTATGTAATATTTTAGTATGGTAAAAAAAATAGCGATGTCTCGCAGAAAAGTACGTACAAGGAATAAATAAATTACTACACCTACACTTCTTCTAAGATATTAAACATTCCGCTATTCTTCGTCCTGATATGCGTGGGTTTAATTTCATTCTACTTACTGTAACTTAATTCAGAGAATCCTACGTGTGTAGGTAATATACCTACCTACTGACAATTTGTACATAACTTCTTCACTCTAATACAGACAAACAAAAAGCCTTTCTTTGTTTGATACATGAATACTACCGTAAATCACGATTTTAATAAATTTATATGGATTATATGAAAAAATGTAATCATAAGAAAAAATAAAAAAGTACTGTATAGAGGATATACGTATGAGGTTTGAACACCAATAGACTTGTAGATAGCTGCCGCAGATTTATTGCGCTATTCCCAGCATCATTAATTTCAATCACTGTTAAGATGAGACAACACTACAAAGACACTACTTTACAAGTAAATCAATTCATTTTAATACTATGCATTTGTTGTAATACCTTCTGAATACACATACTCATATACTCAATATTTTATATAGATAACATCAATGAAACGTTTTATACGTAGGCGAATGCGACAAGTAACAAACTGTAATAATGATAAAATTTAAGATTTATGATAGCTGAACTTGATCTCGTTTCAAAAGTAATAAGACTAATAAGCAATAATTTCTAAGGACTCTGAAGATCAAAACATTCTATCTCACAAATATCCTGCTTGTTAATTTAATTGACTAACACCACAAACAATAAAAACAGAGCGAATACATTTTAAATGTACACTACTAATACTACTCGTATTTACCTATACGTGCAAAGGTGATCAAATAAAATAATTTAAATAAGTGTACCAAAATTTGATGTATTCTGAATAATTTTTAGAATATATGTAAATACATTATAAAGAATACACACTAAGCCTGCCCACTACGTTTATGTCTATCTGAGGCTCTAATAAAATTTCTCCCTCGCTAACAGAACTCGGTACGCGTGAATGACGTTAGGTTAAAAGGGTAGAAGCTTAATGGATTTTTTTTGCTGAGCTATTAATAACTAGTTTCTTTAAATTTAAATCACAGCAATTTTCATTTTATTTCAGTCATAAAACAATAAGCTTATAATGCTTGATTAAGTCAGCAATTTTTATTTATTTTAAATTTACAATTTAAACCTTTTACATGTATTAGTCATGACACTAAAAAAAACAACAAACCATAATATGTATAATAAAAAGATAATAAACGGCAAGTAGGTTAAAATACGATATTAGATAAAATATTAAATATGTACCTAGGAATATTAAACTTAGAGAATGAATTATTAAATTGCAATTTAATATCTTTCGTGTTTTCAGTTTAGATTCGACGTAGTTGAATATTGTAAACAATACCTCAACTGTCGCACAATATCATAATATAATGATATTAGGATTTAATTCGAATAGAACAATGACAGGTAAAGAATACCTAAAAATATTATCATGTAAAACTCTTACTTACCTGCGTCCTATACGTGTAGTACAATAAAGACAAAATTTTAGAAAATCTTTTGCATCATGTATTCAAGACAATAAATTTGATAGTTTTATGATTCGCAACTGAAAGAGAATAAGATTCTATGAATTCCTATCGACATAGCAACACCTCTGCATCACGGCAGCATTCCGACAATCTATACCAATAATAACATGCACCAGTTCATCTACAACGTTTCACTCCAAGGAAATAATTCCGTGCACACATTAAAAAGTCGGAAAAATCATGAACAGTCCAACGACGATAATTAAAGTGATTCAAATAAAATACATAAGAATAAAAAAACGGCAGAATCAAAATTTGTTTGACATTCAACACAAAAAATATTGTACATACCTAGTTATGATTAATAACTTAAATGTGGTCCCGTGAAGATTCTGGCAAAGAATGTCTCCCAATCTTTTCCGTAATTTTCGAGTGACCTGTAAAGCCAGGTATTCGTAAAACATCTCGTATAAGACATTCAACATCTTCAATTTCGAGTGACCTGTAAAGCCAGGTATTCGTAAAACATCTCGTATAAGACATTCAACATCTTCAATTTCGAGTGACCTGTAAAGCCAGGTATTCGTAAAACATCTCGTATAAGACATTCAACATCTTCAATTTATGATACCCATCCAGAATGTCTTAACTTATATTGGCACAGAAAAGATAACTCGTGTGTTTATTGCATGAAATTGATCCAATGGCTACTCCACTTGTGGAAAGTCATGATAAAAAATTATTAGCTAACTGAAAATAATGTAATCTGCAAATTCATGACAAGTTTTACATTTTTTTTAGTTTCAAACCACCAGTTAGAATGTTTGTTTAGGGATATGCCCCAGTTTTTAGATGATATAAGTAAACAAGACAATGACAAAAACAAACACTACTTGTACTCTTGGACTAGAAATATTTAATGACAATAATAATATGGTTCATTACGATATAGAAAACAAAATAAATAGCTCATAAAAAACACGCGGTTGGCAAATGAAAAGCTTACGTGATTTCGTAAATCTTAAAATTGTGGTCGGGTTCCCTCTATAAATTATGATTTATGTTCTTCCCGCTCTACGAAGCATTACAGTTATAAAAACACTGGAATAAGAGTTTAATTTTACGCACAACGTTCAAGGAGATTCTATTTTTACATTCGTAGTCTAGTAGTTCGTGCAGTGGGACTGTAGGATGACCATCGACCTTCAATATGTGGAGACTAAAATATATGACCTTATTTTTATTTTTATAAACGTGAAAAATAATAACACGAGACGTGAAACAATAGATAACGAATATAAAATGTGAAAAATAAGACATTTCCATCGCATCCGGTTACATCAGACCTTTTTACAAGCATATAATTTATTACAGACATTATTCATTTTTCAATCAATCTGAGATAAAAACATTTTCCTTTTAACGTTCACGTACGTGTGACAATATAAAATGAGTTATTTGAGGGCCCGAGAAAAATATTAAGTTCAATTTATTTACGACCGTTTTACTTCCTTCAAAGGGTTTCACTTAATCTAGATATGTTAACACATCAGCACATATCAATCACTTAGTTTTGATATCAATAGCTAACCTAAAATCATTGGAACACAAGTGATGAATCAACGTTCAATTACAGAAAATATTTATGTGTAAAAACTATACCACAATACATTTACAATGGTCACCCTATAATGGTATTGCATGAGAACAATGCGATTGCGCAAAATTGTGCACCAGACAAATGCCCACCACGTATTGTAGCTATGGGTATTATGTGCATGTAATGTACCAAGTATAAGTTGAAGATAGTGGCGTACTGTCTACACTAGTCTACAGTGTCTACTATATACGTTCATACATTGCTATGCAGACGGAAAGGGTCGGCCGGAATTCTCCCGATTGGGAACACGGTGATGAATACCAAAGAGTTCAATATCTGGCTAGATGTTATTATAGGTAGATTCAATCTACCATCATATGCAGTAGGTACATTACAATACAATGCTGAATGCACATGCAGTACACGCTGCCAATATCTGTAGGTACAGTACAGTATACATGGCATCGTATCAGGAATATTATTACAGATACATATACTACAACCACAAGAAACACTGCACAAAACACGAGTATTTTACATTATTTTATTACGTTTGTCACGGATGGTTACGTCCATGAAATTGTTAGGTGTAATGAAAATGTACGTAAAGGAATTGATTTATAACTATATTGTAAGCAAGTAAGTATTTATGTTATTTATGCAACACAACATCAAATATTCAATCAACTTCGTCACAAAATAGCCAGATACATAAACTGTGAGAGTCTTCCGAAATCGCCAAAATTATAGAGAAATAGCGAAGTATCTTATAAATATAAAAGATATCCTTCCAACGGAAATAATATTGGAAAGCATTTTCAAACACGCTATTTACCTAATGCACTCATATTAAAGTGCTTTGGCTCACCACATATCGCTATTACTGCTTCTCCAATATTTTACATACTTAAGATACAACATACGAACACGTAGTAGAGACATAAAATCATATTTCGCCCGGATAGAAATATGTTTCTAACTGATTCAAGCCGCGCAAACCTACATTTACCATCAAAGAAAATATCTCTAATTTATAATATATACATTCCTGTTCAAATTTGCTTTAGGTCGAGTTGAGTAAACCTACAATGTAAACATTGAATTTAAAGTGGATTGAAGTAAAAAATATAACGATAGAGCTAACTAAATATAATGCACGTCCGACCATGTCGATACGCAGATCATCGTAATTATGAATTACTTACTGAAATTAGAAACATAGATGTACATTCTATATACTAGACATTATGATCGTAGCAAGTATAATATAATTACCAACACTGCATACAATCATGAGTCGATAACATTTTAACAATGACTTTAATTGTTGCCGACATAAACATATGAATTACTGCTATACATCTACATGCTATGTTAAAGTACTGTGCAGATATCAACTTAAGTAATGTAAAATCAATAATAATTAAAAACCTATACATAGACCTAAGTCCTTTCCATTAAAATGTAACAGTTGGAGGAAGGTGGGGCAAGACGGGGGAAGGTGGGGCAAGACGGGGTAGTGAGGTAAGATGGGGTATTGCGATAAAAGTGGAACCGTGCCGAGTAGCCCTGATCGCTGGATGACAGTAGATGCTCTCTTCGGACCCCTCACTAGTAATAAAGTCACATCAGCGGTGGCTACTTGCTCCGTGATGCTGTGATAATAAACGTGTTTTTCGCACATTTCACGTTATTTTACATAATTTTGTAGATAGTGTCATTGAAGGAAGAATATCGTGATTCAGATTGTTTGACATTTGATAAACAAAATCCACATATTGAATTTAAAGGGAAGATATTCGATTATTAACTGGATAAAAATATGGTTAATTACTTAATTAATTAATTAACCGATTAATATTCTGTGTATTCTAGTGCAAGACGGGATAGTTAAGTTTTTTTTTTTAATTGAACATATTTATTATTTCTAAATGTTTATTTTAACATTTATGTGATTCATTTACTAGATTAAAGATCAAAGTTTGTGTCAAAAAACTTTTTTTTAAGAATTTATAGAAAGAAATGTGTTTTTATGACATTTAAGCTTAAAGGCCCCGTCTTGCCCCACCTTCTCCTAGAAGATGAAATAATTTTACTTTAGTTTATATAATTTAACATTATATATCCGCAACGAAAATGTGTAATTTAAAGGCAACTTGTCATATATACCTAATGAATAAATAATTATTTGTAGGTATGTAACATTTTTGTACAAATAGTGAATTACTTACTTACTTTACTTTACTTTTCGTATGGCGAGTCTTGGGCAGTATTCTTCACCACTTGTGGTTGCGTCTCAGTCATGTTTCATAGTCTCAGGTGCAGCTGCTGCAGCCAGTAGGTAACATCCTCTCCAATAAACACTATTCTGCCACGTGTATACAATAAATATATTTTCAATACGTGTAAAATTAATTACTTTGTTTTCTTTAACTATTACCAATATTTTCAATGATATTATTTAGAATTGTAATGAGAGCGTCGTATTATGTAATAACCTACTCATCTACGAAACTAAAAACCTGAACAATAAACAACTAATCTAAAAAAGTTAAAGTTTTATAATTCATTTAATAAAGAACTATTTCGCCAGATTTAAATTTCATATTCAAAGTTGCTTAAAAAAAACTCCTATCACAAGTTTCATGTGTAACGTTGTTATAATATGATCTAAATAATAAATTACTTTTTTCCTAGACCAGAAATATTCATAAAAGGTATGATATTATTAAAAACGCATTAATCATAAAAGTTGCAAATTTTTGTCAGGTTTAGTTCGTTCAATTCAAATAACAATACTATAAGGGACTTCATACAACGTAATTGTGTGAATTCTCATCAAATTATCTACGTAACTGTATTTTTATTACAAAAAACCGTTGGAATTTTCGAATTAGACCAATTTGGCAGGAAAGAGAAGAGAATATTAGGTGTTTTGAGGCTTGTGAATCGTCTTAGGCTATTATACCATGGCAACGTTCACCAATTCCGTCTCTCTTTCTCTCTCTCTCGCTTTAATTTTTCATTCATATCAATCCTTTCAGAGCTTTCCTTCTTTTCTCTGCTACACACATTCACAAGTACCTACATAGGTTCATAAGTAAAATATTTATCTATTTTGAACAATATGGTATTTCCCTAACAAAACGTAGACAAATTATACAACACTATAAGTCTTAAACAAAAAAAGTAAGTATACATATACATAATCAAATGAAAAAAAATATAAATCACAATAATTAAAAAAATATTAATCGTAACAATAAAATAAGTACACGCTCCACGAATTAATGCATAAACCTAAGATCGTAGACAGCATAAAAAACAACGCGATGAATCCTAAGTGATTTGATAATCATCACAGACAATCGGTGAACTAATTCAATTACATTATATCATTATTGACACGAGGTGTTTGTATCATTCGCAATCAATGTATTAACTACCGGTTAATACACACAGACACATCGGCTGCAACGTACCTAACATCTAAATTATGTGTATTGTCATTAGTAAAACATCACATGCTACGCTAATATCTACTATAGCTTAGAGTCTATAAATTATTGCAAGCATTCATTCATGTACATAACGTGGAACAAGTTGTATAGTTCCATATTGGTTGTAAACGAAACAACATGTTTTTGTTCCATTAAAAAAATGAGCATCAAGATAAAACCTATGTTTTTATAACCACCATTTAATTGCAAGTAAACAATACTTACCAACTGATATTCATCAATCCATATATCTAATATAAATGTTTAAGTTTTACTTTTATAAAAAGTAGGTACGATAAGAATCCATTCGTTCACTTTGTAACGTTCTTATCGGGAGCCCAGAGTGGAAATGAGGCTCCTATATTAAGAGAGACTGCTCCAGTCGGGACACCCCTACTTAGGATTTTCTTATATTTTGACCATAAAAACAGTGAATTGCGAAAGACGATCGGTTCCGATCATGGGGTGCCAAACAAGCTTATATTTATACATTACAGAAAATGCAGTGCCTGTGCTTCTAAGTGCAATTATATTTCTGTTTGTACGCATAACTGAGAATCGTAAAATACTAACAAACAAATTGTGGCACAGATCCAAGTCACATTAAAAGTTATTCGACAAAAAAAAAACGTCGTCGTTATCGATTGACAAATGAAACTTCAGAAAACATGGTAAGATTAGAGTTGGAGTATATTTATTATTCTTAGCTGATCTTGTTTCCATCATAAAACTTTAAAATTAACAAGTTTGTTCTAAAAATTTGAAAGAAATTTATAAACAACAACATAAAAATCAGAACATTAATATACCTAGTAGAACTAGTAGAAATTTTTAGAAATTGAGCAAAGATGGGAAACCGTGATATACTAAACACATATGATATACTTATTGATTAACTTTCATTATTATTTTCATTGCACATGATGCACTATGGTCGACAACTGAAACTGAAAAATATTGTAGTAGGTATATATTATTATATTAATATTATCATTGTTTCACAGTATTGTCTAACAACGTTATTTATAATAGCAACTTTCAATGCCACGTAACCGCAGTCGATGTACGATATTATCGGTGTGAAATTTACAAATAAATAATCGATAAAAAAAACCCCAATCAATCACAAAGCATTATCGAGAATTACGTTTGTTATAGTGGGCGGGCGCACATAAATATTTGCGAAATATATTTATACACACATGAATCGAATAAAATATTGATCTACTCTCTACAGTCTGTATAGACACTAGTCCACAGTATAGGAAATAAGCTTAAGAGTAAATAATTTTCACCTATATAGAAAGTGAAACCTTTAATAGACAGTGACATTATATTTTATGACATGCTATTTAAACGTTTAGCAAGGTCCAATCCAAACCACATCACCAACCCCGAAGAACATTAAAATAAACTTATTTTCTTTTAAATTTTAATGAAAGCGAAAAAAGTGAAAGCTCGTTAAATATCATTGGTTTGATGTAGAATATTTAGAAATGAGATAAAATGTATAGACAATTCACACAGATCCGAGTCAATCCCAAACTAGGATATGAATCTTACATTATGAGTTAGACTAACACGATGATACACATATATACCTACCTACAATGCACCAAACACATGCATATAACAACCAGACCTTGATTGTTTGAAAAAGGCAAGTATTCGTAAAACATCAAGTATGCGACATCTATAATAAAGTGATGGGGTATGCCACCTATTCTGAATGTCTTATTTTCTTCATTGGCACAGAGTGGGAAAAATAATTATTTTTATTACATATTTCGAAAACAAATACGTACACACATATATGAGGGGTGTAGAAGCAATAGCACATCGATCCTAGAACATTAAAATTGAGAAAACAGCATATTCATATTACTACTTGACACAAAATGGCTTTTTTATAAATAATTTACTGAAGGATAAAGGCGGATTTACAACGTATCTTTTAAAACTCAATGCAGCCAGCGAAAAAACGAATATTTCTGCATTCATAGTTAAATATTTGTCAAAAATGGATGGATGTAACATTGTTTCTATACCCCTCGTTTACAAAATCACAAGTAATGTTAAAGATAAGCATACTTCGTATTGTATGAATCGTAGTAAATGTATATGTACATTAAGACTAGGGCAGTTGTATTGAAATTAAATATTATCATAATAATACAAGTGTGTACAATACAATGTTTACATAGGAATACAACATATTAATGTCGCTATGACACGTGCAGTATATCAATTGCATATCACAATACTGTAATACAAGCAGCACGACATCACGACAATGGAGTTATAACAACGATCTGTAGTGCAACGATACATCAAATGCGATTTATTCAACAACTTACTTACTACCTTAACACTTATCATAATATTAATTTAATCACACGTTCTCGGAGAATACAATATTGATTGACCCGGAAACGTTTTACGGAACATGAACCCTTAAAAGGAAACGTAACGATAAAAACATTAATATGGGTTGATAATGAAAACATTTAATTTATTTATCAGAAACACAAGCAGAAAGTAACTAAATAGATATATAAAAGTAAAAATAACATGTAATGACTAGGCCAGGCCAACCCTCCAATTAAATGTTAATATGTATAAACGTTAATACAAACAAAAGAATAAGAAAAACGCTTTAATTAAAGAAAAGCTGTGTATATTCACCATTATTTATTGATTCATTATTTTATTTCGTCTTAGAAACAAAAAGGCATATTAAATGTTTAATATAGAAAGCTACAAATTGCTGATCATAGACGAAAATAATAATGAAAATATAATATAAACTACTTGTATAGTTCTACCTTTCATATTGAAATACTTAGTTAAACCCATTATTATCTTTTTGACATAATGTATGTAGATTCATATTTTTATAAATTTATTACAACTCAACTAAACTGAAATAAATGATTTATGTAAGTACACATTATAATATGTAGGTATATAAGTATTCAGTGACAAGCTAAATGATCGAATAACGAATTTAAACTATGTATTTATGACAATATTACCAATTGTGATGAATCGTGTCGCCTAACCATGAGAAGTAATAATAATGCCCTCCATCTAACGCGAAATTGAATAGTAAATTTAGTTTGGCAAATACGTATTCACGTTCAATAAAACTCGACGGTGTTTACAGAATTAATGAAGTCTATAGAAGCGACAGGCAAATAGCGGGTAGGTACTCACTAGTCACTACACTTCTATTTACCAATATCGAGAAAACATGTCAAATGAATTTTGTTTAACAAAGCGACCCATTTCCTCGGATCTCCGAATTTCACTGAATTACGGCAGTTTGGGCGTGAAACAATGGAAAATCCTAATTGCTTTTCAATGTCATGCTAAATTAGATATATAGAAAAGGTCAATCTGAATTATTTTCCAACACTCGCCATGTTCGTACTTACGTTTGACCATCTATATATGAATCTACATAGCTCAATCTAAGTAATGCATATCTACTTGTAATACAAAATCACTTATTATAATATATCCTAATTTTCAACCACAAGAAACAAATTGTTTCACATATCAAAACCATAATATCATCTGTTTTCTGAAACGACCCTCGATTAATGTCAAAGAAAGACGAAATCAATCACAAATGTTCAATATTGTAGAAAAAACAATATAATATACCTAATACATGAAAACGTACTAACAAGTATACACACTATTTGCATAAACTGATTGCTAAAATAGTTTGCCATATCTATTAGCACAAAATATGTCACGAACACAATACATTCCAAATGGTATATTGAAGTATTAAATGAACGATTCATAACCCTTAATTGAATCGCACGAAGTACTATTGTCACCGTATACAGATGTGTTAACTGTAAGTTGATAAGATATATTCATGAGATCAATAGTACAGGTAATAAAAACATAGATAACATACAGATGAATAATATAATGTATTATGTAAAAATAATCAGATATGAGTCATGCACATTGATAGATTGGATACTACCCATACCCATATACCTACTATATAATATAGACCCCGCCAGATTGATTCCGATATCGGTGTCATGTTTATAATATTATACAAAGGTAGACAATATTGTTGTCGCACATTGTAACTGGTTGATTGAATTACCGGTGAAGCGAAGGTTTGCCGATTTGCGAATTAACAAGCAGGCAATGAATTGGATACATTATAATACCAATGGCCCACCTTATGTTTATTTTTATGCTTTACAATGTACCTATATATTGTACGAAATATAAAGAAACCAGAATCGCGTGGGCATCCGTCAGGGTCCCGGCCATGGGTTTCGGAATAGTAAACAAGCCTGTGCAGGAAGCGGACCTAATTGCATTAAATAACAATGCAATTTTGATTAATTTCATTCATTTTATGTTTATACATCAGCCATTGTACTAATGAAACATTTATCTTATTACATTTCGAAATATAATGCAAGAAAACAATGCAATCACCTTCAAATTACATTAATTTGTGTAGAGTCATTTACGATCAATGACGATAAGCATAATAAATGTAGATGAAGTGAATTACATACCAAATAAATATTACAAAGAAAAGGATATGAGTGACAAAGACTCACAAGAAAAAAAAAAAAAATATTCTGCAGAAGTTCATATACGTCGGATGAATAAGTATAACCTGTGAGCGTGTGACTCGGAACAGAATTAAAAGGTAGTTCTACCATTTATGGATAATTATTTGGAGATGTAAAGAAGATACAAACCTATACTACCAACGTAACAATATGTGAGAAGAATATTATTACATTTACATTTAACTCAATATATCGAACGTACCAATTAAGAGAGAGACAAGTTTCCAAATGTGACATCGTTTTAAACAGCTCGATAAAAATACTCATTGAAAAATGTGAAACGTTCACGTATTATGGAGATAGCAGATGAATTATACAACAGTATCAAAGTATCTACTGAATTTTTATAAAATTCGTGATATTTTCTAGAACAACACTATTAAAAACGGTGACCGCGTATTATGTTAAATACCTACTGAACCAGCTATATTTTATTGTGTTTATAAAAAATAAAGACTCATTATACGTAAGAACTTAACATAATATACGCAGGCTGTAATATACCTAGTTTAAAATCATTTGAATATTTTGCATTACGTGCGCAAAAAACCTAAGTTTGTAAATAAATTATTTTCTAAAAATTTTAATAATCAATTATTACTTATCATCAATAATCGACTCGTTTGTCTACATTCCTTAAACTTATCTAAAATCGGTAAAACACTAACTTATAAAAAAAATAACGTATTTCAAAATATACAGATTTCCAGTTTTATCGAAAAAAAAAATTGAAAATACCTTAATATCAGGTAGTGTAGTGATACTCGTATTTTACTTGAGAAGTAAGCACCTATTGCAGAAACGAAAAGTTGGAAGATAGACATTTCAAGTCTTCTGAAAACTTTATATATAATTGACTGAACACTGTGAAAACCTATCTATTTATTTTATTTATTTATTTATTCATTCTTTACTGTACATTGATAAAAAACAATTACATAAAAGGTATACATTCAAATTAAATACAATCAATATACAGAGGGCGAGTTTATCGCAAAGGCGCGATCTCTTCCAACTAACCCAAAAGTATTAACTTAAAAAAATAAATAAACATATGATGAAAATAAAAAACATACACACATATATATAAAAAGGGAGAGACTGCAAAAAAAAAAAACAAACATACATGCATAAAGGGAAAGGAAAAGGGGGAAAA
This sequence comes from Athripsodes cinereus, assembly GCA_947579605.1. Lineage (NCBI taxonomy): Eukaryota > Metazoa > Arthropoda > Insecta > Trichoptera > Leptoceridae > Athripsodes > Athripsodes cinereus. The sequence goes on along the minus strand of OX388313.1, from coordinate 21,460,314 downwards.
AGGGGGGGGGGGTTAGGAGTGATGGGTTTCAGGTTTCAGAGGCTGTGTTTGTGTTAATCATTTTGTCCTTAACGGCTCGCTTGAAAGACGTCAGACTTTGAGTCAGCCTAAATTTTGAAGGGAGATTATTCCAGCAACGAGCACCCTGAACTGCAAAAGATTTTGACTTTGACACTATCTATCCTTCTTCTAGATTTTGATTTTGACACTATCTATCCTTCTTCTAGACTCCAGAGTTTACGTTCAGACAATGCCTTTCTGTGGCTTGGACTCCCTTCTTCATCTTTTTGGCAGTGTCCCGAGCGAAACGTGAATATACTATCCATCATATTAATAATCCAAGACCAAGTAGCAGTCAGTAGTGTGTGCTTACGCAAAATGAAATGTTCGAGTGATTAGATTTTAATGGAGAGAGCATAAATTTCCTCAATGATTTCGTGACTGAATAAAGTAAGTAAAATTATTATGAATATAAAATGGTAAGTATAGGATGCACAATGTAGACATCATTGCGTTCAATAAAAGCGAGTCAAATCTGCTTACCTGGTAGCGCATTTTACAGTTGGTCATGACCTTCACGTAGATTCAATATTACAACACACTTTTCTATAGGTACACTAGATTGTATGGAACAATTTTACCTATACCTAAATAGATTTGCCGATTCAACCTAAAAGTCGCGTTTTCTGTACATAAGACATACTATTTGTTTGTTCTTCCACTTTGATTAACGTGAAACATTTCCCACGAGTTAATAATATAAAATGAGCTTTCTTCAAGCTGCGATAAGACGAGTACGAAATGTATACATCATAATATAATACTGTACTTAAGTACCTACAAAATTTATAATGTCTAAATTAGCAAACATTTCACAAGTTTGACAATCGTCACATAACCTTAATTAAACGTAGCATGATAGTTTTATAAACATTTTTAATACCAATTTTTATCACGTAATAGTAAAACTAGGTATTTGAAACGAACGCCCTTTTAAAATAAATATTTATTTAAAGCAGTATGAACTGTAGGGCGAAAGGTAATAATATACCTAACTGGAGATCTACAAAAAGAAGATATGATCATCCGCCATTAAGTGCATAGCCGTTCTTACTATGTTCGTTCGTTTTAACTTATTTAATAAAAAATCTTGTGAAAAATCCATTAAAATACCTTCAACAAATAGGAAACTGTAAATAAAATAAAAAGTTTAGCATACAATTTGACTACACGTCACTATGATGTTGTTCTTCATATTAGTTTGAGGTTATGTTGACTTCATCATTTACGGGGGTTTATCTGCACTTATATACTCATAATTTTAATTGTATAACAAAACTCAAAATACCATAAAAATGACTTCTTCATCATATAATTAAAAAAATAAGTGTAGATAAATATTTTTAAAACTATTTCTATTTATTTTTTTCCTTATCTGGATACCTGTTAGTTATTTATACTATTTTATACGATTATATTATATATTATCTATTAAAATGTTGATTCACAATGTCAACACTGAAACATAAAATTCAATATTTTATACGAGTTCTCTCACGAAATATCTGAAAATAAACCTATATAATTAGTATGACCACCATACAAATATTGTTCGAATTTGTAAAAAAAAATGGTGGACCAGAGGGGTATACTCCTATGTTTAAACCTTTTTTTTTTTTTAAAAAAAAAGGTATATCTGGGTTTAGTTTGTTATAAACCCAAATACAACCTTATACACATTTCACAGTAAGCTACTAAAAGCTTGTGTCGTGAAAGGGGAGTTTGCCGGCACCTGGTATCGAACCACGGACCCCTTGTTCACGAGGCCGAGACTACCTCCAGGCTACCAACGAACTCTGTAAACCCTTAATATAACTTAAATATAACGGCGCTTACTATTTTTCATTACACAGTCGACAATAATACGAAATAATAATTTTATTAAAGACCTTTATCCAACATAGGCACCTTTTTTAAGCTGGGCTTACTACGATCTCGAGTATTGACGCAATAAAAATAAATCGGAAAAACAAAAAACTTATCGAACTACATAATATGCACTCAGAATATATAATACCTAAGTAATAATAAAATAATCCATTAATAATGGATTGAAGCCTTAAATGTATTAACTGACTAATCACGTGCCTTAGTACATACTAGATAGGTATCTACAGACGTTTTTTTATAGGACGAGTGCTGTGCAAGTACAAGTTACCACAAGTACAAGTTACTATGCAGATGTATTTAATCATGCTTCAAATAGAATAATATTCTTTCTATTCATTACAACGTCTCCTCGTTGTAACACTTGCCATTATTGTGCCGAATAGGTGATCATATACAAAGCAAACAATAAACAAAACGTTATAGCGATTGCCTATATTTCTGAACTAAAGCGTGGAAAATCAATTCAGAAACGCTAAAGATTACACGATGTATAAAAAAAAACGTGAAACTACCGCAGAAGAGCTACTAAGTATGTATGGTTTATAGGTATATACATACCATAACCACAATAGATACAAACAAGCATGAATACATTTTATTTGTTATTAATGAGTGGATTTGTTGAACAAATTGCCATCATGCAAAATATAACACATATTTACAATTATTTTTAATGAAACTGACTGACATCTTGTTATTAGTTCCGTTTTTACCATTAGGGTACATATTGTACATGGGACCAGTGTCGAAATGTCGACAAATTTGTCTAGAGTAGTCTAGACAAAAGAAAAGGTTTTTTATTCGCTTTTCATTCCCAAATATTCTTTAACGAAAACGAAGAGAACGTGAAATATTTCAATTTTCGTATCAAATTGAAAAGTTGGGGATGGGGGTATAAACATTTGAGAGCAAGTTAAATTACAAATTTGTGACCTTAAAAGTTTTGAGAAAATGATAAAAAATACCAAATTTAGGATTCTGTGAATTTATTCTTCAATAAAACTGGGGAGACCGTCAATCATTTCAATATCTTTTCGAAAATTCAGCGTCGGAAGGGGGAGGGGCAAATTATAAAATCAAGAGACTGAGAATAAACTACACTATTCGGCAACCCGTACCCGAAGCATGTTCAAAGACCGCCCTGCTTGTTATAATAAAATTGAAAATAATTCACTCCCAGTCTTGTTAAAAGGAAAGGAAAATTACATGCCTACTTTTTGTTTACGCAGTCAAATTTCATGCCTGCCAACATGTCGGAAAAGTGTCAAAAATGATAAAGGAACAAGTTAAACTTACAAAATGAACAACGTAGTAGGTAAGTAGTACCATGTACCATCAAAGAACAAACACTATTATCCAAAAAGGTTTCATGTCACAGTACCGTCATCGGTTAGATATGTAGTACCTATTTAGTATATAATACAAAAAGACAGTATAGAAAATCTCAATGTGGATAAACGACAGTCGCCTACCTTACTATGCTTTAGGTACCTACTGTTTATCTCATAATTATGGAATTGATAACCACGTAGGTTATACATATTACCGAGAGGCCCAATGTAACCTGACACTTGAATAACTTTTTTGAGGATAGACAGAGGGTACGAGGTTTTTCATGCAACCAAATTCACAAAGCCAATTCGTAAGCACGGGAATACCATGTACTCACTATCTTTCTTCAAAAAAAATTTAATGTAGGTAGGTATATAGGTATTCGTGGGTGATGGTGCATAGGTACGGATGACCACCTTATTAATGTTTAAAGAGATTATACATACACAGTATTACATTGTCTGGCAGGCACTCAGGCAGTAGATTAATTCAATTTATTCCTTTTAATTTGCTAATGTATTTTGATAGACGCACGACATGTTGCCGGAGCCAGATATCGTAATAGATATCATCGCATAAATATAATATTAATTAAATTTGATTAAAAACAATTTACTCGTGAAGGCAAATCAACAACACTCGAGTAAATAAATTCTCAAACATATTTGTTTCTAGATCACAAATATAATATTGTAATATTATACCTACATCATTTGAAATTAAAACATAAGCTGTCATAATAGGTTTCATCTTTATGTAAATATATGAGGCATTCCAGGTTCCGTACGAGACAGTCGGACGCAAATTTTTTAAAAGAAAGTGTACATTCAAATGTATTTATTATTATTTTTTAGATAAACTTTATTTATGATTATATAGAACTAATAAACAAAATTTAGAAATCATAACTTAATAATTAATCGTAAATGAGAGGTTCATACCTTGGCTACGTACAGGGCAGGGTTTGTCACCCTTTTTTTAGGTTAAGACTACAAATGTGTGAAGTTTCTTGGAATTTTTGAAAATGATTTTCATATGAAGATCTTGAATGTATACATTACATAGACATACAATTTTTTTTAAATATTTCGGTATGATTTTAAATAAAGTACATGGTTCGGTACGAGATATAGATCATTCCTGTATTTCGAAATGCAAATTTCAACTTCATCGACCTTTAGATTTTCTAAAGGTGTCGCAAAAACTATATACTGTACATCAAATATTTTTTTCAGTTTTTTACTCATATTTTTTTTACATTGCAATAAACAGGAAAAATATTTACATAAAGGTTGTAGAGCATTAAATTAGCCACAACTTTGCAATAGACATCGTCAATGATTGACAATGTCCTAATAAGACGAAAGACGTCTCTCTCGTCGAATAAATCAACAGTAGAATAATCATCATCATCATCATCATCATCGCCCTCAACGCTCCTCTCGGGAGCACAGGGCAGAAACCAGCCTCCTCCATTCAGAGCGTCTCTGTGCCAATTGCGTCACCTCTTTCCACGACATTCCTTGCGCTCTGATATCGTTGTCATAGGAACGGTGTATTGTGAAAGAGGGACGCCGGAGAATAATACACTTGTTTTATTTATTTCGCTATGGAATTCTACTATCTAAACACCGATACAGTGAATAAATAGACATGTTGTCGAACTTTTATAAAACGAGTTACATAGTCACAAAGATATTTATTTTCATTTTCTAGCTTTTATGTATTGATGCATCAAAGCATTTTGTAGAAAAAAATGGTGCAAAAAATTTGTATATGAATAAATTCGCTCCTGAATTTCATGCTTACAACAATGATGTACTTATGCTTAAAATAATGAAAAATAAACAACATGGTCACATCAAGAAATATGTCTAGTACGGACTTACTTAGTTACTTCACGTACTTTTTTACAATATTGCTAATTGGAACTATTAATTGAGGGATATTTATGATTATATTTTGTAAACAATGAAGGCTGAAGATTTATTTAGATTTGTTGATAATCCATTTTTTTTGTTCCGTATGAGACATATAGCAAGCCTTTTTCTCCGAATGAGACATTTAACAAGCCTTTTCTCAATAATTATAAAACAACAATATATCCCCTAAGATTCATTTTCCCTGGATTGCTTCACACACATATTACTTAATCAATTATAATATCACTGAGAAAACAGTGGATAACTGATATATTTTAATAACATGATAAATGAACCGCGAGTGATCTGTGTAAGCAATATGTAAATCGAGCCAATTAATCATTTATTGCAGAACATTATCAGAAACAATATAATATTATTAATTATAATAAATACCCAACAATGGTTAGCGTAAATTATAATTATTATTAAACTTTGACCTGCTCGATAGAATAGGTTAATGTACTGACCGATAATAATGAACTAATAAACTAACTTATATATTATAAAATGCCTACAAATATTCTTGCTATGTATGGCAAAAAACATTGTACCCACTGTTGGAACATGCACGAATATTGACGAGGCTGAAACTACACGACTATCTCCATAATACACATAGCGTGTAAACATGCATAGGTGAAAATATTAATATTCACAGTAATATGGTAGTGATAATGATAATAAATAATAGTGTGTGAATATTTCCTCTCAGGCGCCAAACTATCGCACATTTCCTTAATCTATTTATTACCTCTCGAATCTTGTATCTACTTTATTTTACTAACGATTAACATTATCTCTGTCCATGCATCAATGAATATGTGATTAAAGGATTATCATTATCTCTGTACACATATACACCAATAAATAATAATTATTATGCAAAAGTTATTTAACGCGATAAGACATACTAGGTATTATGAGAATTTTCGGAACGCTACTGTGACTATGCAGTGTAATTTAGATTTTATTTCGCCAAAATAATCGTCAATTATCTCTTATGAGAAATGGGAAAGTCCTCTATTTCTTATTATGATTTAAACAGCCCTTAAAACTTTGTAATTGGAGTTATGATAGAATATTAGATTTTGTGAAATTTGTATGAGCACACAGTGTTGTTAATAGGGAAGGAAAGGCCTAGAATATAAATAGATAAACGTATTTAGATAGACTCGAGAGGGCAATTGATTGTAATTATAATGACTAAGGCGTCAGTTATGTAATTAATATACCTATATCAACTCGGCTAATCAATCACTCGAATCTCTGGCGCACATTAATTATTATCATGTTATTATTTACTATATGAATTAGTTGCCTTATATACATATATCTAAATACGTAATAAGACATTTATTTCTACGTAACACAAGTTCGGTTCACGGTGAGATCTACAATATTAATAAAAGTATTATAAAACATTCCTAATCGTGTGACAATCGGTGTTGCTATAATTGGCACTTACAAACAATGTCAATGAGTATATTTCGCTGTAGGTATACATATGCAACGATGATTATAACCAAATTAAGAATATATACTATATAAACTACTGTATTCAGTCTGAACGGTGAATATGTAAACGCACATACGACCTATGTGTATACATTTTGCATATCCGAGGATACCAACTGAATAAATTAAATAAAATACGTTTGGCTTCCGTCTGAAGTATGATGACGCATTGTTCCCAGTGCAGGCGCCATACACATCATAGCCAATTATTGACAGCTATCGCACTTGGCCCGATAGCCAACATTTCGTCACATATACAGCGTTAACATTGTTTCAGACACAAGGAGCACCTAACAACTAATCACTAACAACAAATAGTACAACTACATCTATTTAACGTGCGATTCAATTCAATTACACTCCCGCACCGCCAAATCTGTTTATTGTGTGTAGTAAAGTACTTAATACAATTTTATGAATTGTATTAATGTCTAAAGTGAAGTAGCTATTGGACCATCAGAGCGTGCGTCACTTGGGAGTACGTTAAATTACAAATTTATTTACCGACTAAGCAAATCAATGATTCTAACACTTTTTTTTACTTCACTTGGAGTAAGTCCAAGGAGAGCAATGCGTAAAGAGTATTATTTATTTTGCCCTTTCAGAAACAATGGTTACTTATTTCGCAAATAAAAGAAACGCACCAGTATCAGGCTATAAATGAAGCTGTAACAATGTAGAAAATACGGAAACAAAAAAATCACCTCACATAAAAGCTGTTTGATCCCATAAATGAACAGAAGGATTATGACAACCGGTGTGGCGCGGAGGCTAACGCACTTGCCTTTGAGTCACGAGGTCCCGGGTTCGATTCCCGGCCAGGGCAAAATGAAGAATGACATTTTTCAAATTGTCCTGGGTCTGGGTGTTACATGTATATGTGTTCAGTGCATTGTATACCTATATGTGTATCGTCGTGTTAGTACCCATAATACAAGATTCATATCTTAGTTTGGGACTAGCTCGGTCTGTGTGAATTGTCTATACATGTTAAAAAAAAATGTAAGAACATTGAAATGGTGATGAACTTAAAAATCATGACCATGGATCTTCATTAAATTCCTTCTAAGTCGTAGCGGGTTCACAGTTGTTACACCACACATGCCAGCTTATTAGCTCAATTACAGCATGAATACTGAATAGTATTGCAACTAGCCAATAGGTATATATTGTTACAGAACATTATAACAAAAGCACAATCATATGCCGGATGCTGCCGATTGGGTTCCTAACTTAATACAATATCTGAGTAGATACCTATTTAGTATTTACTATGATTATGGTATATAACAATCCAAATTTGATATGACAGTGAATAGATTTAAATTATCAATTGCGAACATTTTAGTAGATATCTAATTTAAAAAATTATACCAAGTATTTTGTCGGGAACTCAGAGGCCCTGCGCTATAAATGAATGTTCACTATGCAATGAGTTGTACCTAATTACATAAGTATCTATAATATCGCCTTACTCTTCAGTCACGTTAAATCTCTTTAATTTCTCGTTAATTATAATTATGTGCTGTTATAACAGTACCAAACACTTTTATATTGTTGTGTTGCAATAAATAAGTATTTTAAAACAAATCTATTAAAGTTGTTCAACAAAATGTTGTGTAAGTGTTATTTAATGAGAGTATGACACATAATAATGTACCTACCTATATATGCGTGCCCGTAATAATAGGGTTAGTAAAAAAGCAGTGACCCGCGTCTCAACAAGTAGTTACGTGAGCCAGTGCTTCATTCCACTCCTAGGAATCACCTATTATTGTGGCCTACATTCATAACAATGTGCATGAAAAATCTATACTTTATATCACGCTAAACAAAAATACCTGCCCACAGTGATAATAGATTTGCAACATAACCGACGAGTTTACTTTTCGTGGACAATTGAGTAGAAAAATAACTAGACGATAATAATAAATAACTAACTAACTTCTGGAATGGCTGCGATGCTATCTAACCAACAGAAGGTGGTCCGTAAAAGTGGAATCTGGGTCAACCGATGAAGATGTCGTTACTCAAGGAGTACCGCAAGGATCAGTCCTTGGTACAATACTGTTTATCTTGTACATAGGATGCATTGACCGCCTCCTGGAAGAGTGTGGCATGCAAAACTACGCATACGCCGACGATCGTGTCCTTGTTAGTTTCTGTAGCCCGGATCAAAAGGACAATCTAGTGGCTACCACTGTCCGGTGCGTTGAAAAACTCTCGTCCATAATGGCCCAGAGACGCCTAAAACTGAATCCAACCAAAACCGAATTTATGTGGGTTGCCTCCCCAGGACGTCAACATCTCTTAGACACCAAACAGATCTCTGTCGCTGGCACCAACATAACACCATCGCGCACAATATCCGTTCTCGGCGTCTTACTGGATGAAGCACTCTCCATGGAAGCCCAAGTATCCAGGACAGTAAGCACAGCCTTTTTCCACATTCGTCAACTGCATCTCGTATCTAAAAATCTATCTGTAGATGCAGTAAAAAGTCTGATCGCCTCCTTTGTCATCTCTCGTCTGGATTACTGCAACATCATATACACAGGACTGCCCCAGACTCTTCTCAATCGCCTCCAGATGGCTTTTAATGCTGCCGCCAGGACTATCTACAGAGAGAACAAGCGTTGCCACATCACTCCACTACTAAAATATCTACATTGGCTGAGAGTCCCAGAGAGTGGAGTTTAAATTGTGTCTCACTGTCCACAAGGCCTTATGCGGCACGGCACCCACATGTCTAACCGAACTCTGTTCCGTTGACGAAACTCCGAGAAGACCGATGCGCTCGGCCTCTTCTGCTGTCAACAAACTCGTGAAACCCAATATGGCGAACACCTCCAAATTTGCAGAAAGGAGCTTCAGAGCCGCCGCGCCATCTGCCTGGAACAGACTGCCCACAGATCTGAGGGTGAATCAGTCCACAACCACATTTAGAACCAAGTTGAAAACACTACTGTTCGGGAGAAGTCACGGCGCCCTTGAGATGGTCACGGATCATTAAACGGCGCCACATATAAATAGTCTGATTATTATTTTTAATCGACGAAATACTTTTTAACGCCCCCCCCCCCCCTTAATTGTTGTACAACATTTAGTTGTTTCATAGTTAGTGTAGCCTCTTCCAATCAACGAATTAATGACAAGGTCATTTGCGTGAACAGAAATAATCATGTCGAAAGAAACTTTAAAACTACTCACAATTAGTATTGAAACGGGTAATTCACAAAACAATGAGTGACACGATACCAACTGCGATATAATAGCGTCAACTGTAAAATTAATTTATGGTAAATTTGTACAATTTTAGCGACATTTCGTGACCGTCAACTTCTTTAAAGGTCGTGGGATGGGATGTCTGATTGATATCCTTAAACATTGGAACGATAAATTACTAATATAATCAATAGTCTACTTTTTCATATATCTTGTTTCGCTGTAAAATTCATCATAACCATTTCCAAAATCTAACACATTGTTGAATTTTCAATTCCACCTCCAGTAGTAGGTACTTTGAGATTATAATTATTTAATGCTATTCTTTATTACAATAAGTACATATTTCGGTTTTGAAAAATAACAATGAAGGATATCTGAAGAAATGGGTATTAAAAACGAGGTAATGTCTAATGTTGCCAAAATTTTACAATTCATTGCTGTTGATACGTTTTACCGTATCCCATATTTTTTCTTTAAATGTATATAAAAGGAAATTAATCCACTTCTACTAATTCTTCGCCGATTACGTAAAACGGTTGAATTTGCTACATACCTGACGAGAATTAAAATAGACATTGCTATACACCATACACCTATACAAATGTCTGTATACAGCAAAAAAAAACAACGATCAGCGAGAAATCCGTTCCGAGAATGTAACGAGAACGGAACGGGTATAAAATCAGCTGCTTATTATACTGGAGTCATGAGATGATTCATATAGAAGACGTGTGAGTCACCATCCAAAATGTGATTTGAACAGATTAATGTTGTTTTTTTAACATCGTTATTTTGTATTTATTATGCACTAATAACTCACGTAATTCTCATATTATTTACAGATTACTCATAGTAGAATTATTACGCTGCCGACTGCAGTTGCTAAAATATATAAAATTGGTGAATGTGATTACATATTTAGATCACAATAGTACGATGAGAAACACATTAAAATTATATCGCGTCATGTAAACAAAGAAAAAAATAATATATAGGAAGTGCTAGGAAGTTTAGTGGTACACTATCGGACATTAAATTGGAATTTTTATGCTTCAAATGCCACAAAACGAATCCAGCACTTCCTTATATTAATTTACTTAAAGACATTCAATTCCATTAAACTTCAAACTGACTAAATGGTAAGTGGAAGAGAAAATCCTTATTTAAAATAAAACAGCAGAAAATGATTGGAATATTTGATTTTGCTCACTATTTCTAAACCCCTTTAACGATGCTCTTTACTACACATTGCGTGTGCATACATAATGGACTCTAATACATGCATAATTACATATGCGTGATCATCTGGCAAGGAGACTTCGCGAGATGAAAAAGACTTTTATGATTTTCACGAATTTTCTCGAGGTCTGTTAGAATCGAATGTCACAACACGGACGAGTTATAAATTTAAATAAAATACTGTGATATTTCTCTTCATATAAACAAACCAGCTGTTTAAAATATTTACGCAAATGTAAACAAAAAAATATTACATTATTAAAACACCTCTCAGGGAAAGTAATTAACCGTGTCGCGATATTTTGCAATTAAAATTAACCAAAACCGTATTCCTAGCCAAAACATACATCTGTATACATAGTATTAAATATACTTAGCTTTCTAACCCATTAAATTCACAGATTCAACAATATCTATCTATTTATATCTTCACGCCGTATCTCAAGTAACTTCTTCTAAATAAAAATAAAATACTTCAATCACATATTATCTTTATTTTTTTCAAACATAACATTAACAATATGCTACAATGAAAACACTGTTGACTGTAAGCATATTGTTTGATGATGAAAATGTATGTTATTTATATTATAATTATAATGTATTGTGTTATTACAGAAAAATAAATCTACTTTATTATTATTATTACATATTTATAATGTTTTACCAAATAACTGCTGTTGAATGTTAATATTGGGAAAACATCCTACTTAGGTCATCTTTTCATAAATTCGAATTACTGCACCTGATCATTAGGAGCAAAATAAAGAGTTGAAGAGGTGTGTTGGAACAAGGGGGATCTCCTGGCTCCACAACATATATGAGGGGATAGGAAAACGAGTGCTAAGGAGCTGTTTCGAGCTGCTCAAGACATTCTCACATGGAATAATATTCAGTATTAGTGGTACTTGATATGACAAATAAAGAAGATATACCTTATAAGATATACCTACCTTCATAATTATTATGGTTAGTAAAATTTACATTGTATACAAAATTCATCAGGTTTCAATAAGTATTATAAGGCGTTATTTAAAATTCTGATATAGAGGACGACCGGTGTGGCGCGGAGGCTAACGCACTTGCCTTTGAGTCACGAGGTCCCGGGTTCGATTCCCGGCCAGGACAAAATGAAGAAAGACCTTTTTCAAATTGTCCTGGGTCTGGATGTTACATGTATATGTGTTCAGTGCATTGTATATATGTGTATCGTCGTATTAGTACCCATAATACAAGATTCATATCTGAGTTTGGGACTAGCTCGGTCTGTGTGAATTGTCTATACATGTTATGTTACGTTAGAGGAGAACCAAGAATATCAAATACTGGGTGGTTCCTTAAAGATATCTAAAGATATAGGTCGAAAAGAGAGCTCTTTTTCCATTCACAAGATTTCCAACGATCTTGAAGATCTTATGTAGTTGATATTGTCGACCGACAAGAGCCTCTGCTCTCATTATTAGGTTAACGTAAAGTGAAGAAATTACAGAAAAAAAATAATAGTAGAGATAATGTAAGGCTGTGAACAATGGATAAATTAATATTAATTACTGTTGGGGGCAGATTTAAATAACATTTGCTTAGGCGGGCATCTTCAGGGGTAGGTGTACACGAGTTGTCAATCACATTTGAAACGATAGTAGTATTATGGTCACAGTTGCAGGTGAAACGTTGGAACATAAATTGCCCTGTAGACCGTGGCCTCTCAGCCCCCAAGAAAACTTTTCTACTAGTACCTAATGGGGGCTGTGAAAGCCTAAGATCATACACAAATATTTATTTTTTATCCAACGGGTGTATGTTGTAAGCGGACAGTTCAATTTTCACAACACACAGTTCCTAAGACAAAAATTTCAGAGCTTTCAGCATGCTACAAAAAAAGTGTAAGTTAATTGGCAAAGTTTTTCTGATTGGAGGAGCATCTTGTTTCTACTCTGTATTTCAGGAAGAAGCATCGAAGGGCATAAATATGAGGGAGAAACATATTACATCACAAGTTAATCTGAGGGTTACAATTAAATAAGTGATACAAATAGTAACTATTCTATAGGGATTTGGTGTTCAAGGGTATATTTGGGGTTAAAACAAACACAGATTCATATTTTTACGTACCTACCTAAATATATATACGTATTGTTAAGGGAAATATGAATTAAAAAAACAGAGCTGCAAGTGGACTCATGCCCATGTATTTTACTGAGCCGCCAACTAAAACATTGCTACAAAAACATTACACAATATAGATGGACACAATGTTACCACATTAATGAATTTATGCCAGATACAGGCAAATTACCTTTATATATACATACATACATACATACATACATCGGTCGCTATATATATATATATATACATACATACATACATACACAAGTCGGCCGATGTGGCGCGGAGGTAACGCGCTTGCCTTTGAGTCACTAGGTCCCGGGTTCGATTCCCGGCCAGGGCAAAATGAAGAATGACCTTTTTCAGATTGTCCTGGGTCTGGGTGTTACATGTATATGTGTGTAGTGCATTGTATATATGTGTACCGTCGTGTTAGTACCCATAATACAAGATTCTAATCTTAGTTTGGGACCAGCTCGATCTGTGTGAATTGTCTATGTATGTTATGTATGTATGTTATATTGCAACACATTCTCTAAAACCCATATTTATGACATAATCATATTGCTTATTGTACAGAGTACCTCCCACTAATTTCAATACCTGCTGATGCAGACTATATATGATGAGAATGACCTAAGGATGACTAACGACAAGTGATTTACGTTGCTGCATACTGGAGTGGCAAATTCTTGACCCCAAAAGTAAGTATTGTTGCTTGTTATGGAGCCAGGTTTGCGCTTATACCACCAAAGATCATTAAATCTCTAAAGGAACAAAAAAACATGTCATTATGTAAGACTGGTATGTTTTCATTTAGGCAAGATGTCATTTATATTTTACATATGTATTTTTGTGGTTTTATGATAATCAGTAGCTGTATAATATAGCAAATAAGATGCTCAGTAGGTATATTTTTTTTTTAAGATGCACCTTCACTATAACCACTAATCACCAGACATAGCAAATATATACATTTTTTCTTTGTCGGGCCTAGCCTGCAGAGGTCGATGCTCCTAATTAAAGTACCTAATATTTAACACAACTTCTGTTGTCCATAAGTTAGAAAATAAACAACAAAAACCACTTTTATAGTATCTAAAAATATATATTTCAATGTATAGCAAAGCTACAAAAAAGTTTGTGATATTAATAAATTATGATCTCCCAATAGAATATAAGAAAAAAAGGTAGTTTATTATATTTTTCTTAAAAAGTAATTTCGATGTCTCAAGTACGCTAGCTAACAGAAATCCCAACAAGGCACATTACTCAAAAACTTACAGTGAACAGCGGGAGACTTATTTTTTGCCAGTGACTCCACGGAACTGTCAATTTGATTTTCACAATTTAGATAACAGTTTGAATAAATATTCAAAATCAATGTCAACTATATAAAAATGGAATTTTATATAAGTCGTCAATGAATATTTATCTGACCATGAAATTGGGTGGTTAACATTTCTAAACATATGAATGTTAATACATAGAAAAAATAAGCATAAGAGGTACAGAGTAACTGATGAAAATTGACAATAATTAGGTAAATAACATGATAGCAGAAAAATAGGTATATTAAATTTTACAGATAAAATAATAATTTTCATATTTTCCATTTTTAAGTATTTACCAAATCTTAAGGCACAATCAAATGCTTTGTATCATAAAAACATCGTTATTGAAAGTCTAAAATGAAAACCATGAATTATGCAAGGAGAGCAAAATAAATTGTAAAAAAGAAATTCCCAAACTTTTCAATTTAATACAGGATATTTTTGACATGCAAGACCTTGGCCAGAAGTTACCTGTGTCTCGGCAATATAAGATAATAACAAATGCTTACCTCTTCTCTTCTCTTCAACCATCTGCCACATGGACTTTCCTCCAAGATTTCACTCTCATCCTCGGAATCTTCACCACTCTCTCTTGGAGACTTGCGCTCCTTATCGATACTCCTACTTCCAGACATAACAAACTATGCACTGTAATTTATATCAATCAACTTCACTACGAACACTTTTTTAGTATCACAATATAAATAACAATTGCACCGATATGTTTTGATTAATGGACAATTCTTTTCCTGGTGATCATATCCAAGGTTATCATACCGTGTCTGAACGTCATTGATCTCTTACACAGATTACGATATTTGGTGTATGGTCAATATTATAATCTTCAACACTAAACACTTTATTTTACACATGACATATAACAATGGTATTGTTACATCTTTCACGGAACTAAGTTGTATTATTTATCCTAAAGATTTTCCGCAACCGGCACTACCGATATTAACTACACCTCAAATGTGCAGGAATATAACACTTGTAACAGCAGTCAAATCGCAAGGCGGAAAATAATATACACATGCACAGGAAAATATATAATACACACAATCTGCTCCATGAAAAAAATGACACTGATCCGAGAGCTTTCACTGTGTTGCTCGATTACAGAAATTATGCGTGAAAAAAATACATTAGCCAAAATAATTGTAAAAATATAATATACACACATAACATGTTATCAATATGAAAATTCAATGATTTGGAAGTAAATTATTAATAAAATTTAAAAATATATATTGTCAATCACTGCTGTAAGTAAAACAACTCTTTTATCTATAGAGCATCCAAATTCTAAAAATTAGCGAATATGACGAATATTTTTTTATGTAAGTAATATCATTATTTTCTTAGTAATGGTCACACTGAATATAAAGGAAAAGACACATCGCAGATAGCTTCGATAGAGTAGCATTATATTCACATTGCTTTAGTTTGGATGATCATCCAGATTGTCGGGTAAAAGATGTCCATTGAAAGTAAAGATTCACATTCATTCATCCAATGCTATGCTACCATGATTATTCTTGCAGTTGTGTTTTCTTTGGTTTGACTATTTTCGTGAAAATATAATAAAAAATGAAAGTTATCTGAAAAGTAGGTTTGTCAATGAATAGTTGTTAAACGTGAAATTAAAATGATTCTCAATAAGTGGCATTAAATTGGTTCAATGTCAAAATTAGAAGATAAATAATATTATGTCATTGAACATCTACCGTATAATTTTACATCCCTATTTGATTATTTTTCGTCTATGGTTTCTTTCTTTGTCTATGACAGTAGCGTTGTCAATTTCGTCGCTGGGGTCTTTTGTTGTCAAAATTAAATGGACTTTATTCAAAATAATCAAATTTTGCAAAAGTAAATGAAACTATGAATTATTCCTTCATTATTTTTTTACTGCAAAATATAAATTCTCAGAAAATCATCTTTGTTCTGCGAGTTTACTGAGGAGCTAAGTGTTACTGGTATGCGACCTACATCCTTTCACTTTTCTATCCTGTTATGTTTTATCTTCACACAGAGCTTGACCACATTTCTATTATACTTTTATTGTTACTTGTAAATATGTATCTTTCATTTTTATCCATCGTGGTGAAAAGGAGGGGGAGAGGGTGTAAGATTTTGTAAAATCATTTATCAACAGTTACCTTACAGGTTAGCAAGTTCATGGCTGTTTGCCATTCAAATGTAATTATTTGTGTCACAGACCCCAAACAACTTCGGTTTTGTGTTCATATGTATAATAATTTACTTGATATCTTTCGCAACTGCATGGTTAATCTGTGAATGATAGAGAATGAAATAAAAATACCAACCAGTTTTTGATTTGCCCACAGTTTGGAGAATTAAGTAACATTTTGATTTCAGGTTATTTCTACCAATGTATGTAAAATTGTGAGCTTCAGCTATGACTCTGGTTGCGGATTGGGAATATGGTGAGAAGCCACTTAATACAGTGTATTTTGACTCACCATCACACTCTGATACAATACTCTCAGGTCTCAATAGTTTGAGAGGCAAAGGGCAACTTCTGGATGTCACACTCTATGCACAAGAGAATGCCTTTCAGGTATGTAATTTTTTTTAACACAGTAATCAAAAAACTATTTACAATATATGTTATACCTAATCATACTTTGTAGGTATATTTCATTTGATCTAAACTTTTTGATTGCATGTTCAGATTTCTTCTCCATAATGTTATTAATATATTTATTCCATAGATATAAAAAAAAAATATTATTATATATATAAAAAATATAATTTTAATAAAATCATAATAATTTCAGGCACATAGAGTGGTGTTGGCATCATGTAGTGACTATTTCCGTGCAATGTTTACCGATGCCATGTTAGAATCTAAGCAGAGTGAAATACGTTTGAACGGAGTGACTGCCGAGGGAATGAGACTTCTATTGGATTATGCTTACACATCAAGACTCGGCCTCAACTTGGCTAACATCCAAGACGTATTATCAGCGGCCAGTCACGTACAAGTTGTGGCAGTAGTGGAAGCCTGTTCAAACTATTTGCAAGCACAATTAGACCTAGAGAACTGTGTTGATATTGTAACAATAGCTGAAACATATTCCTTGAACCAGCTGAAGCACAAGGTTTACAGATTCATGAGTGGCCATTTGCAAGAGTTTTCCAATTCTAATGAATTCAACAGATTGTCTCCACAGCAGTTGGAACATTTATTATCTTGTGATTTCCCAGTTGATTGCCCAGAAACGGAAGTGTTAAAAATTGTTCTGAGGTGGCTAAGATACCATGATAACATTGGGTAATTATCATTTTTCTTTATAATTTCCAAGTACCATTTATTATTATTTTTTCAAATTTTTTAACGATGGTAATTTCAGGTATAAACAAAAATTATCGTACGCCATGAGATTGTTACGGCGAGTTCACTTTAGTGAAATATCCAAATGGGAAGTGGAATCAATCCTTCAGAAGTCATTTTCAGGATCATCGAGACAAGATCAAAGATTGTATATCCATATTTTGAGAGATGCATGTCAGCAGGTCAGTTTGAAAGCTAATACTTCTTCAACGCCAGACAGTTACGCATTGATTAATTCCAGAGGTATGGAATTAGCAGTAGTGAAAGTTGGAGGTTTTGGTATAGGCGGTATCACTAATGAAATAACATACTTTCTACCAAGTCGAGGTAAATGGAAAATGCTGACCACAATCCCTCATGTGGAACAATGTAATTTTGGTACTGCTGTGTTGGATAATGAGCTGTATGTTGTTGGAGGGTGTTTCAACCAATCATTGCAAGAAAATATTCATCCATTTGGGTTCAGATATAGCCCGAGGTACAACAAGTGGACCACTATGGCACCTATGCAAAGGGAAAGGTGTCGATTCTCTCTCAATGTGGTAAGTTGGATCTCATATGTACATTATATCTTATCTATAACATTGTATGTTTGTCCCACAAGTAGGAAAGCCAGCGGTTGCATGTAATAAACATACAAATCATCCTATCTGTACTGTAATAAATGGAATATTTAGGATAGGTAGCATACCTCTTAAAAAAAATATGATATTTTCAGGTTTTGGAGCATTTGTATGCTGTAGGTGGAGTCAGTGAAGTAGAAGAAGAGGGAGGAGAGGAGCAGAGTGCATGTGAGAGATATGATCCAGCAACTGATACATGGAGAAGCATAAGACCACTAGCAGGTGGGAGGTCTCAGCATGCTGGTTGTGCATTACCTGCCCCAAGTCCTTCCTTACTTATATCTGGAGGACTGCACTGTGATCAGGTGCTCTCCTCAGTCAGATGTTATAATGCAGTCACAGACACGTGGGAACATAGGCAACCGTTGCTTACTCCCCGTGCTGATCATGTGATGCTTGCCATAAAAGATAAGATTTACGTGTGTGGTGGATGGTATGAAGACGCAGACACAGGAAACAGAATCCTAGCTGACACTATAGACGTGTATGACGTTGTGTTGGACAGATGGGAGACTGTGACTCGTGTGCCCACTCCAAGGTACCACGCTGGTGTAGTGAGTGTTCAGTCTAAGATATACCTGATAGGAGGATTCCATAGTGATGCCATGTTTGATCGTGCCACAGCTGCCATTGAATGTTACGACATAGAAACAGACATGTGGATAACAGAAGAGAACTATCCACAGGATATCTGGGAGCATACGTGCGTAACATTATATGTTCCTAAATGTAGAGACGATATGGATGTCATGACTGATATCAAAGATCATCGTACTTTTTGAGTCATTTTATAAAATATTTAATTCAAACTGATTTAATATATTACTTAGGTGTGAGGTATTTTGTTTATTTCCTATTTATTCCGTTTTATGACTAATATGTTTTATTAATGTTTGATTAAGTCTTTAAATTTTTTCGTTTAATATTAATTCATTGGTGAAAGATTGCCTATACGCTTGTAAAGTGAAATGTTTGTTTTCTATTGGTGTGCTCCATGAAATAAATATGTAAATAATTTCTATTCGATATAAATTTGTATGGGAGTGTTTTGGTATTTTAGTAGATTGACTTATTTAATCATGATAAAGCTTAAAATGATGTGTTGTCACATAATTGTAATCATTATAGTCATAAGCATGATTGTGTATTTTTTGTCATGCTTATGACTATGCATTATAGTCATAAGCATGACACTTACTTACTTTACTTTACTTTTCGGGTCCGGACTTCAGACCTTGCCACTCCAGTATGCAGCGACGTAAATCGCCTTGTCATTCGCCATCATCAGGTAAAAATGACAAAAAACATAAGATATGTGTGTGCACCATTCCTTTGAGAGAGTAATTTTTTTTAAATTATTTTTTGTTCATGTTAATGTATTATGATATATTTTTATTTATACCATCATGCTGCCATCCATTAATGGGGTAGCCAGTGAACTAACTACGTGTAATGTACAAATAGGTCATCATGAAAAAGCTACTTTTCACACGATTGCTATTGTAGGTTTTTCACCTTTTTCAGTTATTTTTTGTCCTTCTTCAATAAAAGAAGATGTAATGTGAAAATTTAGAACATTTATACAAGCCATTTTGACCTTAATCATTTAGTAAAATTCTTCTTTTTAGTACCCACTTTTGTATGGGAAAATGGGACAAAAATGGAGAGTTAGAGCACAAACATCAGATGATGATCAAACTCTTTACAAGCATATTGGCATTTTGTAGTAATAGTTTATTAAAAATAAGGTACCTGATTACTAGCTGTACTATGCGAAGTATGACTTACACAATATTTATTAATTAAAAAAATACACAGTATTGTTGAATCATTTTTGTCGTAATGTATTGAACTAAAACAATTTTTTAAACAAAAAAGTATCTGTTATAAAATATCTAAGGTAACAATAATGATTTTTCTATGTGAAGTAATGGAAAGTATTTGAAAATCATTCAATTTAACCAGAAAATACTAAAAAATTGCTATTTTGAAACTTACAATTTATATTCCCAAATAAATTTCCTAATTTGTTGAAATATACATACATAATATCACGCCGCTTCCCTCGTGGAATAGGCAGAAAAGATCCATCATCACTTCCTCCTAAACTTGTATGCACCTTTCGCTCCCGTCGTTGTCATACAATTCCTCATACATGCTCTCCTGTTCAATATGCCCAACACATGACCTTCCTGTAGGATCTGGTTTATATAGGCTATCCATTTGATCCTCGGATGTCCACGTCTCCGACCACCATTCATCTCAGCCAAATATGTTTCCAAGAAAAATTTCCTAATTTGTTGGAATATTGGTCTTAAATTTGAAGAATTGATGAATCAATTAAAAAGGATTTTCTAAGTTTCATTTATATAAACGATTTGATTGTATCAGTAGTTGATCAGTCGTATTGTAATAAAGGTTTAATATAATTTTACAGATTCAATTCACAAACAAACTTGATTTTTTATGACAAAATTTTTACTGTCAACGGGACCTTTTCTATGTGTCTTACCACAAAATATTGTATATTGTTAAATTGTTTACTCCTATTGTAACATATTAATACAAAGAGCTAGTAGAATATTAGAGTAGTTGCTTTACTCATGGTATATCGAGATAATTTTTTGAGTTCTCCCATGAAGTTAGCCACAGTCTGCCAACAATGAATTTCAATATAGCTAACTTCATAACAGAACTATAACTCAATAAAATTAAATAAGATTTTTTCCCTTGTCACTTCATCATTATTTCTTGCTCTTTGTATTAATATATAGTAATAACAATTATTTTCAATGTGAAGCATTAAAAATAATACATGCAAGAGTTCAAAAAGAAAAGACTTACAATAATACAGTATATTTATAATATTATAATGTATTTAACTAACCCCGTATCGCTAGTTAAATTTATATTGAAAAATTATTATTTATGATGTAATATTTTTAAATAATCATTTTATAACTTATTGTTTTTAAACGTGGTATTTGTGTGTTCTCATTCTTGTTTGTTTAATTTTAAATGTATTCATCACAAAGTCATTTGCCCAGTGAGAAATGTTATTTTGTCTGTTGAGTTGGTCGGTAGTTTGATTGTGGTAGTTTTGGATTTCTAAAAGGGAGTTATTTGGATTTATCACAAAAAAATATTATAAGTTTTCTATATATAGATGAAAAAATAAATGTTATATGCATAAGGAGCTATTGTATGTGAACAAATAAGGGGTTTGCCAGAAAATCCTCATTGTTCCAAGAACGTTGAAACTGAGAAAATGGCACATTTCTAACTACAGTATGTTTAGATATAATGCCTTGATATTGCTAACCAATTGTGCGATCTGCCGTATTGGAAAATTTGAAATAAAGACCAGTGATGGATTCATATGGATTGAAGTTTTAAAAACTAATTTTCCTGAGGGTAAGATGGATTTTCGTTGTATTAATTAAACTACATTGTAGCCAACTGAAATAGAAATATTTATTTTTTCATAGTTAAAAATATTTCTGAAAAATGGATCGATGAGAATTTGCAAGAGATGCCTCAAATTTTGGTGAAACAATAAATAAAAACTTGACAAATTTGCGTAAAGTTGGATTATTTACGAAACCATTTTTTATTTGCCTGTTGTATAATAAGCGCATCCACCATACTAAGTAAACTAATGTTCTACCTCTTTTTTCCGTTGTTAAAGGAAAGAAATGAGAAAGAAAATAACTTTTTTATCTTCTATTTTCCTTTGGATGTACAAAAAAAGAACATCCATTCAAAAAAACAGAACATTTGTTCACACCAATCATTCACTCAGTGTAGACATGGCTAATAATTGGTAAAATTTACATCACAAATTGAAATTAATTACGTCGTTTTATTAGTAAGAAATTATCGTTTGTAATTCAGCGACAGTTAATATACTGTGTAGGCACGGCAAGTGCAGCATATTTGGAATTCTATTTACATTTTAAGAAATAATATTAAAACAAAAGCCATTTTATAAAGAGAAATAGCATTTTATTATCATTTAAGTATTTTATATTAGTCAAAATAAGTTATTTTTATGTAAAACAAGTGAAAACATCAATTAATTGAAAAATGGTAAAAATTGTATTTTGATATAAGGTGCAAGTAATTTGGAATAGGGTACCTGTACCTATTGCAAAGTATGAATGTAAAAATGTAGGACCACAAATAATTTCCTGCACATGTACAATGCGCCCACATTTCTCACAAGGCACTGCACCCAATTTTCAGCACGTCTTAAATTCAAATTAAATAAATAATACAATTAACATACCTTAAGATCAATTATATAGAGAATTGGATTCCCAGAAAAAAAAATTAAAATAGTTTTGGTGTACGTCTGGCACGTACAACACAAAATGTCAACCATTTCTGAGAAACCTCAATATCCCAAATTATCTGCAGTATTCCAAATATGCTGCACTTGCTGTATATCTATTGATAATATTTATTTTAGTACTATAATGTAATTTTAAAAGTTAATACTATTTTGTGACACTACTATGTGCTGATTTATAAATTATTATTATTATTGCAATGTTATACTGTTTATTAAATTTATTATTTAAAATAATTAACGCTTTTTTATCCAATACAATCATCTTTCGATGCTCCTCCTAGTAAAACAGGGCAGAAACCACCATTCTCCTTACAAAGCATCTGTACGAATGAGTCCACCCCTTCCCACGACATTCTCGTCGCTCTCATTCATTTTCATAGGAAGTGTATTGTGTAAGAAGGAGGTATTGAATATAAATAGATTCAATAAACATTTGAAAGAATGATAAGCTGTAGCATTTTTGTTTATTAAATATATTTGTAATGAAGTATGTCCCTGTCACAAATTTCCAACTTACCTTAAATCATTGTTAAATAATATATACATATGTACAAATATTGATGAATGATGATTTCTTTAGCGCCGTTTAATGGAGCATTCATCTCAAGGATATAGGAAGCTCTGTTGGAAGAGCAATGTCTTCAGATTGCTCATGAACGAATTTATAATACTTTAAATTGTTAAGATTCTTCATAATTAATTTTCCTTTGACACTAATCATGTGAATTTGAGGAGGAATTAAGTATAAGTGGCAATAATTCTAATCTCTATAGCAGTGTTCCGCAAAGCGTGTGCCGCGGCACACTGGTGTACCGTGGTCATCAGTTTGTGTGCCGAGGGATAAAAGTCAAGGTTTTGTGAAAATAATACACCTAAAAATAGCTGAAAGCTATAAGAGCGAGATGCTTTGTTAAATAAACATTGCTTTTTTCTTTGGTGTACCTCTAAAATTTCTTGATTTGATAGGTGTACCTTGAACGCAAAAAGTTTGCAGAACACTGCTCTATAGTATCATTATCCTAGGAACAATGAGTTGTCAAAGAAAATCTTCAAAGGCTATGCAAAAGTAATCCCTGGAAAATAGAATAAGAATATAATTATGAACAACTTATGTTAATAGTGTAGTTTTTGGCTTCAGTCACGTAACTTTCTTCTAGCTACATTAATAGGTAATCAGGTATGAAAAGAATGTGTTACATATCAAAATACAATATATTTAAAAAAGTTCTGGACGGAATCACTATCACAAGTTAATCACTTAATTCTACGTATAAACTTATTCATAAAAATATTTCCAAAAAATAGTTACATCAAATCTTGTTGCAAACTGAAGAATGCATATTAAAATTAAATTAAGACAAATACATCTAATGTATATCATACATTGAGATAGCTGAAATTGTAAAACACAGCCCGCACGGCGTATGTACAATAAAGTTTTTATACCCACATACATACCCGTGTGGTGCACACTGTCCATTATATAACATGTAAATCATTGAATTATTGTGAGACCTCTATCACGTACGGCTGCCCGAAGGCATATGAGAGATCACACGGGAGAAAGGAAAAACTTTTGATGGCAATCTGACTTTGTGTGTAGGCAGCAACTATAGGCTGACACATGACACAACAGGAAAGAGAGAGAACGACTGTTAAGGAGATCCTTCTAGCAAGAAAAGCTCCTATTCCCAATTGTATGGATTAGTCTACTTGTGCCCGCTATAGAAGGTCAAGCTGGTTCTTAGTACTGAAATATAAAAGATCTTTATATGTTGTGATTGTACTTGAATAATTTGTTTTCTTCCTTCTACCATGAAATTGTCTTGTCAGATAGAATATCCTGAAGAATACCTTTAGTGATGAGCCTGAAAATAAACATTATTATTTTTATCACTATTGGTGGAGATGAGCACTTGGCACAAACAGGCTCATTCATTATCCACATCTACAGTACTCGACAATCACAGTAAATGAAGGGTTCAGTCTTTCTTTTCTTCTCTTTGTCCATAAAGATTATTTTTTGTTTTAATTTCTCATATCTTTTCTATATAGACAGCGAGAAGATAAAAGACAGAACATTTATTTGCACTGTTTGTGCGGCAAGCGTGAACACGGTTATTAACAAAAATCTGCATACCTCATGGTTGGCATTGGTACAACGGATGCATACAATACACAGCACACATTATCATCCTGTTTATATGCATGGCACTTGTGATACTCTGAACACCAGTATGTTTCCACCATATTGTCATCATCTTTAGTGCTCACTATATTTGAATTTTCATTTTCCGTTACATCAATTGTGCTTTCTGAGCTTTGATCATATTGTGGTTGGATACAGAAGTCCTGGAAAAATTAAATTAAAATTATTTTTATGTTTATTTCTTTATTTAAGTACCTTTGTAAATTTATGTTGCAAAAATACAATATGTTAAAATCCAAATTGGAGACAATATACTGTGGGAGGCTAAATTAGTAATAAGTGTATGTTGACATAGTCTGAATTCCCAGTTATTCAGATACTTATTTACTTCATGTAATGTCATATTAAGAAAAATCAGAAATCTAATAAAGTTTTTCTTTCATTTAAATATCAGAGATTTCAATTCAACTCCGGCTTACTTTATGTTTAAGACAACCATTTAGCTAACAGTCATAATCTTCTGGGTATATTAAGATTTATTACGAATCCAGATTCATCTTTTTTCTAAATAAATAAATAATTGTGCCAAACCAAAACAAATTGTCTCATAAAGAATTAGAAAAAGAAAATAAAAATATTGTTGAAGGGTGTTTGTGTTCACACTGTGAAAATTCATATTCAATATTTATAAGACAATCAAAACACTGTTATAATTTTCACCACATTTATTCAAACTCTAACGTTTTCGCCCACTTCAATGGGCATTCTCAAGAGTACTTTTAGTAGTACTCTTGAGAATGCCCATTGAAGTGGGCGAAAACGTTAGAGTTTGAATAAATGTGGTGAAAATTATAACAGTGTTTTGATTGTCTTATAAATATTAAATAAAAATATGTTCATCTTACTTTGACTGCTTGCAGGTAAAATGTCCGAAGAATATCAAGACGATGTGCCCCACTTAATGCTCTTCTTCCACTAGCTGGCTGAACACTTCTGGATATTACGTACTTTTGTTCATCACATTTCATTAACATAGCCCTGTTGAAGTTAAATAACATTTTAATTATAAAATTGATGATCTATTACACACCTTTCAATAAACTTTGGTAAAGTAATGCTAAGCAAGAACTGATGACAGATATCATCATCTGTAAGGTGTCCCATTTTAATTGTGTACTTATAGGAGAAAAATAGGAATTCCTGCATTTGATCAAGGGTAAAATAAAGGGTATAGATACGTTACTGGACAGGCATTAGAAGTGTTGAGATGAAAGTTTTTCAAAATGTAACCTCAACATCGACAAACAGGAAGAGTGCAAACCATATTAACTTACCCCAAAACGCCTGAAGGGAATTGTATACTAGGAGGAAAGTTTCTTGGATATCTCTGACGTGTGGCTTTGAGCGTATCTGAGTGCTGCTGCCAGCAGTTGAGAACAATTTCATCAACTTCGGAGAGTGCAGGAGTGGGGCCACATATGACTATCACGTGGACATCAGAGAGAAGTTTACAAATCACAACACGAAATGCTACCTGTAAAAAATAAAGCAATACAGCTTCGCTGGTGGTGACGGAGAAGATACAAAAATTAACAGTCAAGTTGAGCTTGATGGCATCCAAACTTGTACAGGCCCTTGACTCAATTAGGAAAAGGATGTATGTATGTGATTTGACTTACATTAGGACTTCGGTGACAAAGATAAATTGGTGTATCCCTCAGAGAGGCTTCTGTGTCAAGTGATATTAGCCTCAGTAGCAGTAATCTCTCTTGGGAAGACAGAGATTTCCAGCCAGCTGTTCCACAAGCAAAGCGTCCCCATACACATAAGCAACCAAACACACTCCCCATATAAGATGTAAATTGTTCCAAAACAGGCTGAAAATTATATTTCAAATTTACGAACATATTATTATGATTACTTGGATATTATATAAGAAAAAGTGAGATGTTAATATGTGAAATGAAACATCATACAAACATGAATCTATTTTGAATCAACATTCAGATTTCAGAGTTAGTTCTCCTATTCTAATGCTTTCGTAGTTTACATAGACAATTATTTTTTCAAATTTAGATCTAACAATTTGCAAACCTCTAGAATAAGGCTTTCTGGACAGAGTATAGCCTCTACTGCATCAAGGAGAAGTGTAGGATGTGTTGCCGAAGCACTTTGTGAATCAAGTGACTCCATAAGTTGATCAACAAGAGGATAACAAGGACGTAAATCTCTTTTTAATCTTTCCAAGTTTCTAGGGCTCTTTAAATCTTCAATACCGACAAACATCACCATTGCATTGAATATAGATATCAACAATGAGGATAAATCACTTTCCAATCCACCACTAGCAATTCCTATTATGGTTATACTGAAAGCAAACATTGGTTTTGGTTACCTTACCATAAAAATTATACAAAATATAAAACGTTTGCACAAGTTTCAATAAATTACCTCTTGCAAAATTCTTTCCATACTATTATCCCATTTTGCATTTTCGTACTTTTTAAAATAACATCTTGACACTTACTAAATAAACTAACTCCATTCAAGGAAGCCATTGAGGAAAATGGTAACTAAAAATAAAATTATAAATGACAAAAACAATTCAACATTGCTCAATCACATGTACTGAAATTATGAATAAAAATAAATCCATACGCTGTCGTTGTCTCCTTTTTTTCTGGTAAAAATTGGAAGACCACTGGATGTTAGAAGAGCAATTATGTGAATAGTCATTTTGTCTAATGATCGCTTTTAAATCAAATATAGCTCGGAAACATTTAACGCACCATTAGCAAGATCTCATTATTTTTAAATCAATTCCAAAATGAAAAACATTAGTCGTTAGTCTAAACTAAATAAACAAAAAGCACACACAAATACGAGTATACGAGCGTTTCATTGTTTCATATTTGATATTATTTTGATTTTTGACATTTTGACAGATGCAGAACAAAATATATCGAGGTATATCTCGGTTCGGCAACGGGGAGAAAGAGCTAGGCAATCACGTGGTACAGCGTCGTCGGCCATTGTCGACGCTTTTGATTCGCCTGAAGTTAGCGGGAACGGTAAAAGTTTATAATCTATGCCTATGGTGGTTGTTACTTGTTTAACGTGTAGTTGCCGGTAATTGGCCTTTTGCCTTTTGAAGAGTGGTAGCTATTATTCGCTGTGTTTATATTTACGTTGTTTCTTTAATTTGCTTTTATAAAGGACAATACACAATGCCGAACAAATGGTGTACAGACAATTTATCAAAGTGCCAATATACAAATGTCGCGTACTATATCAGTAAACAGCAAGCAGATTCTGGGGATGGGGAGGAATTCAGGTGTTTTTAATTTTAAATTGCAAGACGACACGTAAGTTATACGCATGTTTATTTCATATTGCAATGTTTAGTGTTATCTTAGAACTCATTGTTCACTTTTTTTTATTTACTACACTATACCCTCACAAGTCACAACATGTCCCAAGTGGGATAGGCAGAGAAAACAGAACGCCATATAGATCTATCTTTACATACTTTCGCTTCTTCCACATTCATACAATTTCTCACGCACGTGGGTTCCTCTTACTCAACACACGGGGGTTCCTCTTACTCAACACACGGCCGTCCTGGAGAATTTGATCCACGAGATCAAGCCACTTGCTTCTCAGCCACCCGCGCTTCCTCACACCCTTCTTTCAGACAAGTATATCCTCCTTGTCATTCTTTCCTAGTTCATTCCTTCAACATGTCCAAACCATCGCAACTTATTCACGCACATTCTGTCCACATCACGCTTGTATCCGCTCATTCTTCTAATATCTGCTCATTCTTCATTCTTTCACGCAATGTTTTACCAACCAATCTGCTCAGCGACTGCATCTCCACTGCATTTATTTGCCCTTCAACCATGACAATTTTTTATTTATTTAAGCAATAAACGGCTTTCGCCTTTTTACAGTTTTAAATAGTTTATTTATTTATTTTATGCTTCTTGCACATCATTCATATAACAAAATAAACAGAGCAGTACCTATACATAAGAAAAAATGTGATGATATGCAGTGGCAAGATTATCACTATAAAGTGATTTCTTCCATAGTTCACAACAGTATAAAATGAAAATATTATCTGTGTTCAAGACAGAAATCAAATATAAATAAAGAAACTGTGTCTGTCTTAATATAGAATATACAAAATTTACAAATGTACATAAACATAGACACCCGTAGGTAATAAAATGATTCATCCAGGCCTACGGTACTCCATATTATACACACCTACATACAGTACCTATACATAAGTACTATGTCTTAGTAGGTATAAAAAACTTAAGTAAAACACGGCATGTAGTAGATTTAGTTGGACAATGACTAAGTCGTTAAAGATACTGTAGTATTATAAACAGGTAAACTTGTTTAATAACAAAGAATTGTAACATTTACTATATAATTTCTGATTTTACAGGTAACAGTCGAGCCTTGTTATGCCAAACAGATGAGAATTTGTGTCCTACATGTTGTACAACTCTCTGTAGATCATAGTTTATCTAATGAAGATGAACTCCTAAGGCTTGCACATCTTGGATTGGATAACATACAACTGCGCTATGGTTTGTATTCACAATATGCATTTATTGAAATGAGAGGTATAAAAGAGGTAAAAAAAGGGTAAACATCTGAGAATCATGTGGCTTGACTATGTGCACTAAATTCTCAAAGATGGTCGTGTATTGACTAAGAAATCATTTCACATGCTTGAGAAACTGCATGAATGTGAATGAAAGGGAAATAATGTGTATGGGCAGATGGAACTTCCCTATAGGGTATGAGAGGATAAATAAATAAATATTCATTGAGATGAATAGATGTAATGGAGAATTGGGAGGGATCCTTTCATCTTCTAATCATTCTTATTCTGAGTTTGAATTTATAGGTGACATGTTGGGGAAACAGCCCAGTACAAGGTGCCTTGGTAATTATTTGGTGAAAAGCCTCTACAGAGCATTCCCTGATATGAAAACTGCCTCCAGTGAACCTATCATAGCAATACCAAAAGTACATGGACCTATTATGTTGGATGATTCCTGCAGGTAAAAATATAATTTTATCTATTTTATATCATATATTGTTTTTTCCCAGAAAAAACCTACTATTGTAATTTAAAGTTTTTGTAAATGTAAATAAAAAAAAAGTATAATACATTTTACTGACAAATGTGCGTGTGCAAAAAATTCTTTAAATTTCTTTATTTTCCAGATTCCTAGTTCTTGTGAGTGATGGCCTTTACAGAAATCTTCATGATACCACAGACAAAGAACAAGTCAATGAAAGATTCACTCAAATGATCATAGAACAATTTAGAACACAGGCGAGTTTGAAAGCTGTGTGCCAGGCAGTCATGGATCAAACAATGACTACATATCAAGAATACTGTTCCCATACATCGAAGACACCTCGGAGGAATAACAGAAACACATTGTTAATAAGAAATTTTAACTTCCAACTTCCAAATGCGCCTATACATAGGTCTCCTCTCTTGACAAGATTTGCTCGTAATAATAATAATGATAACAATAGACAGTATCATTTAAGTCTGGATCCGATTCAAACAGTTCCTAATGATAGAAATCAACCAATTGACTCTCTTGATTCCGTATTCAAACAACCAAATAATACAACAGTCGGATTTAATCCTATCGTCCAAAGTCTTTCACATAATTCAATGACTGATAAATCATATTATGAAACTAATTCACATGGCAATGTCAATTCAAATGTCTGCTCTTCAAACCCGGATCAACAAAGTAGTGATACTGCTGCTTCGAATCAAAGTTGATTACACTAAAAGTACATTTCTAAAAGTTATGCTTATTACTATTTGAAACTATACGCGAGCAGTCCCAACCTGTGTGTACTGGCACTGGATACTTTCAATATACGCGTCAAGAACATAAAACAATAACAATAAATATATGTTTTATTTGAAAATCCAAGTATTTATGTTCAGACATACCTCAACGTAATGGGACTCGATGCATTGCAAAGATTCTATAATTTCTTTTATTACTGATGCTAGATTGCAATATTTCAGTTTTCCGATCACCACTGTGATCTTCCGTTGCTGGTGTCGTGCAATCAAATATTTCATATTAAGAGATGTACATCTTTTAATATGAAAGATACGTTTTTACTAAATAGGTTCCATCTGCAGCTTCCTGAGGTCCACAACGCTCCATATTTTGAATAATCATAAAATTTTGCAAGCCTTAATTGACATTGTTTTTTATGGTAAACTAGTTGACCCAGCGAACTTCGTACCGCCTAACAATCAATGCGTGATTAACATTATTTTTAATCTCTTTACTATTAACTCCCGGGGTTCCTAAGCATTTTTTCTCATAGACAACTTTCAAAAATTTGCTGGTTCCGGTGGATCCCCTGTATTTCTACCCTCTCCCCGTCGCTGAATCTACAAAATGGTATAGGAATTTGAAATAATTCAAAAACTCCTCGGTTTTCTTAAAGAATATTTTCTCACAGTACCATTTTCTACCGAATATGTCAATGTCTGGTGCTTTTACCGAATATCTGATACTTTAAACTATGGATTCGTGGACCCCTACTTACGACTCGTACACCCTCATTTTTTAGTCACGCCATCGTAGACCCCCGTCGAGTCTACCGTGGATCTCTGGGAATCCACCTGGACCACTTTGGGAATCACTGGTGTAGTGTAACAAAATAAAATTCATTTATGTTGAATAATTATATTTAACTCAGATTTGTTTGATTGATTATTTATTATAAATTGTAAATTATTAATCATAAATTAATTATTTAATTATTATGAGACTCTTAATTTTTAACTATTTAAGAGATTTTTGGCTTCTTATAAGATTTTTTATTTACATAAGACATCTATAATTTTAATTAAGTATGTTAAATTCATTATTGTTTTTATTATATCATTTAGTTATTGTTCCCCTCATACCAGCAATTATTACATGCTGATTGGGGAATTATAAAACGTTAATACGTTATTATGCTAATTGTAAATTGTACCGTATACCATTGTAAAAAAAAATTATAATGAATAAAATTAATATTATTATTATTATTAAAAAAAAAAAATCTGCTGTACGTAATATAATAATGTAGGTATTAATTTATTATTTAGGTAGACACCTACTCATTCATTTTAGATTTATAAAAATTCTATCCATGATTTTTTCAAAATTGAAATTTCAGAACCACAGATGTTGAATTGTATGGATAACAATTCTAATTTGAAAATGTATACAAAAATTATTCTATAATCTATGAAAAACTACATCGTTGATTTTGCATAATTATCCATATTGTTTGTGTGACAGCGGAACTGTTATACAAACGGCATTTTCATACAAAAATACAATCCAAATTTCAGACTATTCCGTTTGATTTTCCAAAAAAAATTCTTTCAAATAAACAGTCTCCTGATAAATACGAATACGACAAAAAAAGAATTAGCCAAGTGGGTTCAGCTATTCTCAAGTTACGGAGTGACATACATGGTCAATCCATTTTTATTTATAAGAGATAATAATAAGGTTTTCAGTACGTACTGAACGTTTAGTTTAAAATTGTAGTGGTCTTCAAACTCTACATTTTGGCAACAATAGATCAGCTTTTATTATATAATCATGCAAATTTCTGCGTTTTATTTTTCACTCTTATGATTTAGACATGTTTTGTTAAATGTTTTAATAAATTGTATTAAACTAAAGTATGTTTCATTCTATTAGCATAATATTTATTCATTCCATCCATATTGTAATAGGTAGCAATACAGGATTTATTCCCAGAAAATGTTAACAGTGTGTGACTAATATTCAGAATGTGAATTTATTTGGCTGATAATCACTAACCTGGGCATCTCATCCTACTCTTCAATTCAAATCAATAAGAGATTGTTCTACTCAAATTCCTTGAATTGACTATTATTACTTAAAAGAACTTTGTCATAATGATAATTTTGGAATCCTGGACAAATACTTAACTGAGTTCAACTCGATGGGTTACCATGCTGTAAGTATGCAATCTGCGTTTGATAATTCTAATGCATAAAAAAGTCAAGGTTGTATTGAGCAGGAAAATAAACAACCTTTTCCTCTGTAACTACAAAAAGCAATTTCTAGTTTTGGCATTGCATCATGTGCCATCACAATAATTCCTTAATGTAAGGAATCTGTACACATTTCATATTAGTTTGGAATGAAACATGGGGTTTGTGAAAATAAAGCTCGTTTTTAATAAGTTAGACAAGGCAGAAAAGCCTCTCGTCAAAAACTGATAGCTCCTTGAGATTGTTTCTGCACGTAGTGAAGGAGCAACAGCTTCTTTACTAGGATTATTGGATAGCTACTTCTACCTACAATAGTATTTTACATACACCAAGGCCTGCTGCATTATTTTCGGGACAGTAAAAGTGCTCTGACAGTGAAACCACGCTCACATCATGGATCACTCAATAGTTAATTTTAAATAAATGGGATAAGTTCTTTAAGAACTTAGATGGAAAATACTAAATATGAATGTATAGTGATAACTCTTAGATGGTGAGATCTTCAAATATCGAAAACAAAAAATACTATCTTTGTTAGTGACAGCTTGAGAAATTGCTTTCCTCCAGTCACAACACAGAGCTGCTAAAGCTTAATAAGAAGAAACCACTTTGATTATTTTTTGTGTTTAATTAACTCTGAAGAAACTACTGGGACTGCACATTCAAAATTTCTGTCATTGGGGTATTTGGAACCATCTGTAATTTATAATGTCTTGATTTTATATAGGCAAGGAGACGACAGCTTGTACGTTTATTACATGCAGCTGGTCTGCTGGTAACCCTACTCGTGGAATATGCCGTGATGATATAGTTGTAGTAATTTATAAATTTGGACTAATATATTTCGTCTACTATTAATAGAAATTAGTGTGATCACTCTCATCGCCCCTAGAGTAAGGATACTCTTAGCATCATCATCATCATTCCTCCCTTGTATATTATTGATATAACATGATTTCTAATTATATTCCTCTATCTATAGTTTTAATCTGCCTTCCCCATATACGGTATCAATGTCAACAAAATGATTATTGTTTACTAATGAACTTTTATAAAAAATCTATGCTTTTATTATTGATCTATGGGCGTCGTTTTGAACGTTCTTTGATCTATGGGCGTCGTTTTTCGACTTCCTTGGGTTTTCTCCCCGGATGCCGACCCGGTATATCTACCTCTACTTCAGTGGTTCTTAACCTTTTTGGGGGTACCGAACGACCGAACCCCACCAGTTACATATTATGCATTCACCGAACCCCTCCTAATTTGAAAAATAAAATTAGATTTTTCAAATTCAAAACATGGTATATATTTATATATAAGTGTACAAAATGAAAAAAATATATAAAAAAAGATCAAAACATTAAATTTTAATGGTTAAATCAAAACATGAAACATATTAATTAATATTTAATAATAATAATAAAGACAATTTATATTTGGCGCCGTTTAATGATCCGTGACCATCTCAAGGGCGCCATGACTTTTCTTAAAAAGCAGTTCTTTCTTAAATCCGCTGGTAATCGGTTCCAGGCAGTTGGCCCCGCAACGCTAAAGCTCCTCTCTGCGAATTTGGAAGTCTTCCAATCGGTGTGATTTCTGCTGTTGCCTTTCAGAAACCAATTCAGAAATTCGCGGCTTTACCTTGGCAAGTGCCACTCTCATGTCATTTTCACAACAAAGTCTATTCCTCTTCTTCGTTTATATATCCAACATCTTTGAAAAGGATTGCTCGCAAAGATATGTTGTAACAAACGGTATAAAAATATCTTTCTTGGCAATAGCAGGGTATGTTTCCATTTGTTGACACTAAAACGTTGAGAGCGATGTTGTTCTGAAGAGTTGCTATTGAACCTGGCTCTGCTGAATTTCAATGATTTCATCATTTTCCAACTCGCAAAACTATCTTGCCTTTAAAATGATTTTCACCGAACCCCCAAGACTGAACACCTGGGGTTCGACCGAGCCCAGGTTAAGAACCACTGCTCTAGTATGTACACAGAATGAGATTCGTGCCAAAATTCAAACTTGCTTTTTGGTACTAACACTCCTTGCAACAAAATTCGCGCTCTGCTCCATACAATAATAAAATAATATTATACTATCTTTCTTTAAATAAAAATAAAAATTAAATATACACTCATAAACATATCTAGCACAGCTAAAAAGTTGGTGCACTCTGCTACTTTAGTGCCAAAACTTATGTATGCAAGTGAGACGTGGACATGGTTAAAGAAGGATGAAAGTGGCATAAATGCAGTAGAAATGAGATCATTGAGAAGGATGTGTGGTAAAAGTCTGAGAGATTGTGTGCATAACAGTGATATACGAAAGGAATGTGAAATGAAAGTTAATGTGATTACAAGAATGAATGTAAATAAGTTACGATGGTTTGGGCATGTGCAAAGAATGAATGATGACAGAGGTGACCAAGAAGATATATTTGGCTGAGAGGAATGGTGCTCGGAGACGTGGACATCTGAGGATCATTTCTTTATGACCGCTTGACTTGACTAAACTCACTTTGTATGCAATGTCCTATTCTCCTATAACAGTAGAAGATTTTCAGAACAATTGCTTAATGATAATATTATGACAATTTATATAGTGCCGTACTGTGATAAAACCACTTCAAGGGTGCTTTTAATTATTTCGGATCAACATCCACATCATCCGAGGCAACCTGTCCAAAAACATACATATATTTATAGAACCTATTCTATTCTATTTTTCTCAAGGCCATCCACTCGTTTGCGAGTGATTTAGGATTTATAGAACCTATGCTTGGACTTTTATATTTTAACCTGTGCATTGACCTAATATTTCTATGATTTCAGATACAATACAGAAAATATGACGGAGAAAAGAATATTCTAGTTTTTATTTTATATTACGTTACAAATGTTGAAAGACATGGCGCTGCAGCGATAAATTCACCCATAGCATAGGATTATTAATTGTACCATAATATCATTATAACTGCTTATATTTTTTTCTGTACAATAAGATTTTCTCTATTATGTGGGGATGAAAAATTAAACTATTTTATTTGTTTTACATTTTAATATATTTGTTTGATAGACCTCTTATAAAATTGTTTAAAAACTACATACTTACATGACACAGGCTTTACACAATTTGCAATAATAATAAATAATTATTATACCGACTACTACATTATGTACTTCTATGAAATAAAATATTTTTGTACCAAAAAGATTACAAGGACATAATCTATGTTAATAATAATCCTAATAGTAGATTTATTAAGTATGATTTATGCAATAGTAATTATATGACAAACCAATAACTCTTCCCTTCCCTTTCTACTGTGATGATGTATGCTTATTTGCGTCTGAGCAAAACTAAATTATGTAAAATTTTGGGCTAAGTGATTTATGATTCCTGTAGTCCTTTTTCTAATGGCATATTAACTTATTTGAAATATATGTTACTTTTTGTAATATTATCTATAATTATCCCTCAGGCCTCCCCCCCCCCCCTCCCAGGCATGCCCGTGAGGACAATTTTGGTTTGAATGTGCGGATAAGTAGGAGTTAACAACTCCTTAGATATCCGGGCGGATCTTTCTTCAATATCTATAGAAAAAAAAAAATTGCGCAAAATTTTTGTAAATGAAAACAATGCCATTCCAGCTTGATGTTGTCAAAGCTTTGAGAAAATTAATGTTAATTTTTGATCATTTTTATCTTTGGATGTTGCAAAAAGTGAGAAGAAAATGTAATTTTGTAGCTAAAACTTTGAATGTCAATTTATAAAAGTGATATAGTGTAGTATCACTCTGACATATGGATTAATTCTCTTAAAGTTGAAAAAAAAATATACCATTAAATCAAATCTATTATTTTTATAGAGGGAGATGTTCCTCAGGGCAGTTTTTCACATTTAGGACCTTTTTTGTTTCTTAGCTACTGGAGTTAGCTGTTACTTATGTTATATTATAAAAAAATAATGATTCACAAATACAAAAGATTATTCTTTCGTTAACAGTTAAGGAATTATAAAACTATTTTTATTATGGTGCCCAGCTCTGTTTATAACACATATATTTGGAGAGAATTTTATCTGAGAGAGATCTATAATACAGGAAAATTATTCAAATAACTGTATTACAATATGTATATTTGTACAAAAAACTCTTCTTCTTCAAAGACAGTCACTCAATTTTAGGATCATGTTCAACTCAGCCTTCCAAATTCAGATTATTGTAATTCTAGATAAAAGTAATTAACTCCAGAAAATTATTTATTAGCAATATTTAAATATCTTCATTCATACAAAAGTATACTTTATTTGGATTAAATTTCAGTATATTATATGTTTCCATGATTATTATGATCAACTGAATACTAAGTGAGTAGCAGTTAAGCATACACAAAGTATGTTTGTATGCATTTTACACAAAACTCAACAATTACATTTTAGAGTAAGATGTTTCATTTCTGAGGTATAATAACAAATACCTGTTTTTAAAACAGGATTCGGGTGAAATATCGAATATTGATTCCAGTTCAAAAAACCATAATTGGTTTCAAAACTTGGAGATTGGAAGCTCTGCAATTCTGAATTTGGAAGCAGTATGTTCAACATTCTTCGCGCTATCCGGCAAACAGTACATATTCCAATTAACTTACTATCATGGCACGCAAAATTAGATTTTTTCCAAATTGAGTTAATTTTATCACGTATTTTTGTCAGCTTCTATCAAATAAAATGTAATTAATGTGACAAAAAACAATGGGATAAAATAGAATTGTGTTCATATTCAAACTAGGTATGCAATGATTGTATGAACACAAGTATAAAAGAATTGAGTAATACTTTCAATACTATTACCGATATAACAGGAAAGTGTTTCATTTACTGCATCTCATTGGGTGTGAGTGGCATTTTGACAACTTCATACAGAATTTGACTTATTGTAATTTTGCTTGTAAGTGACGACGCGCAATACAAATTACAAGAAGTTTTTAAAACAAAAAAATGGGAAAAGATGGTACTGTGACTTTGTGACACTAGTCAAATTTTGTATGCAATGACGTTATAACATTTTGTATGCAATGACGTAATAACATTTTGTATGTAATGACGTAATAACATTTGAATGGTGCTAATTTGAAAATTATTGATGTTTTTAATCACACACAACATGGTCAATACATTTGTCATACAAATAGGATGGGTAAATATAATACAAGAAAACATACAACACATTTCATATTTCAATAGGTACGTTAACAGGAAAACATGCACAAAAATTTATTACTACAGTATGTTTATTTAATATAAATTAGTCTAATATACAAACACATTTTACATACTACAATAGAAAACTGTGGTGGTGCTTCTCATTCATAATAAACAACATATACAAAAAACATAATAATCAGGTGCAAAATCTTAAGAGAATCAAATAATAACTGATTAAAATTATCAAAAAAATTGCACCTTGCACCGTAACGGCTTTCTCAGCAGAATGATATCTATAAGAGATGGCCCGACTAGTTGATGCTTAAATGGTTGAATAGTGGTTAATGCTCATCACTGATTTAGCTTAAATTACAGTACCTTTTTGGAAACTTTTCTTCATTATTCATCATACGTTTGTCACACATTCGTGTACTGACCAAATCTGTTTAGTTTATTGTGTCTCACTTGCTACACTGCTCTTGTAAGATTAACATATGGCAAGAACTGGTGATTTATATTTTAGTTTTGTATAGCATCATGTAGCGACTAGTCGGCATTTTCTACTGACTGATCACCGATAATAAATGTGACTGAATAGTTAGTGTTCCTAGTTACTATTCGGCCCATCTCTAATGTATACCTATTTAATCTGAAAAATATACATGATTAAAACTCTGACTAATTTAGTCTTGCATGGTGTGCACATATAAAAATATTTGTGATGTTACCAAATCAGATAATATTTGAAGCATTGAGAGCAGTAATAACTAACCATCAATTTTTCAGTTCATTTTCTATTTCACATTTGTAATAGGTATATAAAATTTCAATGCAAAATGGTGAAACTGAATTGAAACCAAAAGTAATTTTCTTTTACAAATATTGCTCTCAATGCTACATTTGAGCTGAAAGATTATATAACTATTCTTCATTTTTGTTCAAAGACATTACTCTCAGAAACTTTGAGTGTAAACGAGCCTCTTTCATTTTCTGAATAAATTAACATGTATCAATACAAAAAAGGTGACAATAATCTACAAAAAACATGTTTTACAAAATGTTAATGTACAAAATATTTTTTTTTTCTTTTATACTGTTGGCAAGACAAATTAATTTAATGCGATGAAAAGGAAGTGGTATAAATATTTTTTGTCAGTTTCGTCTGTTTACGAAACACTCCTCATACTTTGGC
This sequence comes from Athripsodes cinereus, assembly GCA_947579605.1. Lineage (NCBI taxonomy): Eukaryota > Metazoa > Arthropoda > Insecta > Trichoptera > Leptoceridae > Athripsodes > Athripsodes cinereus. The sequence goes on along the minus strand of OX388313.1, from coordinate 21,420,694 downwards.
AGAAGGTAAATTATTAAAATACAATTATAGAATTCTATAATAATTCCAAAATTAAATTTGAGTATGCATTTTGTTTTAATAAAAAAACATTTAATTAAATACATATAATAATGCCTCCTTTATAAATAATTTTACAAATCATAAAAAAAAAGAAAGACAGGCTGAACATCGGTTTGGCTGATTAGCCGATTAGTCAGTGCTCAAATGGTTCATTGATTAGCAGACTAGTCAGCATGCTAATCATTGGTAAGGATAATAGTCAGCTTTCCTGATTAGTTGGCCCATCTTTATCAAAAACCCATACAAATTATACATCCTCAACAATATATTAGCATTTCAATAATATTATGTATAATATACTAGTGATAAACATAAAAATGTTCAAAACAGATGCATTATGACTGTATAATAGTGATGAAGGTTTTTACAAAAATAAAAAACCAATACAATCACCAATAAAGTGACATTATGCTGACTTAAGTAAAATTAAGTTATTTTGTTACTAACGGAAAATGGTTTGAAAATAAAGTAAATTAGTAATATTTCTTGTAAATTAGTGACATATTTTGTGATTCACATGTATAAAGAAACAATGTCATAGATTGATGATTATAATGATAGATGTACATTTAATCAGGAAAACCACAATGATAATACGAGGGTTGCTACTTAAGTTTTGAGATACAGCAAAACCAGTATGAATTTGGCAAATCTGACATTGCCATCGTAAAATTTGAAATGTTTTATGGTAAACATACTCAGGACGTTTTGTCATACGAGTGATATTTCTATTGTTTACACATACTTGAAAAATTTACTTCGTTAAAAAAATGGAATTAAATCGTGAACATTTTCGTGCGATAATTTTCTATGACTTTCGACGTGGATTAAACCAAGAACAGTATGCCGATCAACTCGCTGCGACATTTGATGATGAAGCACCATCTTAAACCACCGTGTTTCGCTGGTTTTCTGAATTCAGTCGTGGTCACACTTCGTAACAGGACGAATTTCGTGAAGGTCGTCCAAAATCGGCTGCTGTGCCAGAAAACATCAATGCTGTGCGTGAACTGATTTTGCATGATCATCACGTGACATACAGTGAGATTGAGGTATGCTTGAACATTAGTTCCACTTGCATACATTTATTATTGCATGAACATTTGGTCGTCAAAAAGATTTTTTCGCGTTGAATACCGCATAGTTTCACAATCGCTCAAAAAACGGCTCGTGTCGATTGTTGCAAACAAATGATGAAAAAATTCAATTGTGGTGCTTCAAAAGACATATATTAGATTGTGACAGACGACAAATCATAGATCTATGCAAATGAGCCCAAAATTTAACAGAAATCGCCTGTATGGGCCTTTCAAAATGAGCCAAATCCAACAAAAGTTGTTCGTGCATGAATCACTTCAAAGCAAATGGTCGCCTGTTTCTTCGGAATTACTGAACATATCGTTACCATTTTATTAGAGCAACGTAGAACGGTTAATTCTGAATGATATATCACCATTTGTTTCCCAGAAGTGTTCGTAAAAATAAGGGAAACCAATTGCAGAAGACGAATCATTCTCCACCACGATAATGTACGCTCTGACACATCAGCTCAAACAAGTGCATTTTTGAGCATTCAAAACATCGAATTGATGGGTCATCTGCCGTACAGTCCTGATTTATCACCCAATGATTTCTTCTAATTCCCGCAGATCAAAAATAAATTGTGAGGTCAACGTTTATTGACGCCTGAAGAGGCGGTTGATGCGTTCAAATCACATGTTCTGGAGGTACCACAATCAAACTGGAAAAAGGGTGTCAAAAATTGGTTCAAACGCATGCAAAAGTGTATTGATCTTCATGGAGAATATTTTGAAACACAATAAAGCCATTTTCGATTATAAATATTTGTTTTTACTTGTATATCTCAAAACTTAAATAGCAACCCTCGTATTATAACATAATTTCAAATATTTATGCTACAATAACAAACTATGGAAAACATTAATTTCAAACTTTCAAAGTCAAAGTCTCACTTCACTCTTCATAATCTCTTAAGTATTCTTTTTTTATCCTTGAGTATTTTCTTCTTCTCAGCAGTAAGTTTCTTGTCTCCAGCATGTTTCTTTGCACAGGGGCCTCCTTCATTCGCTTCAAGGTATGCTTTTGATACTTTGGGAGGCTGGAAATAATAACAAAATTACTCGAATTGTAACAGTAAATTATCAAATCATTTTGAGTTTTTCAAATTACTAAATCTAAACTTTGCGGGTAAAGTTTGAGTGTGATCTCACTATTCAAAATTATACAATACGTCTTAAATGTTGATCTAAACTTTCTTTATGCAAAGTTAAGTTGGTTGCCAGAAATTACTAATTTAATTTTAATTTTATATCAAAATTTAATTCTTCTCTAAAAATTAATACAATTTTTATATTCACGTTATAATTACACCAAATTAACTACATTTTTTAACCACTTACTGCTAAAACTTACAAAGTGTATGATATCAGCCTTAAAGCATATATTTGTGTACTTAAGTTATACTGGGAAAGTATTTATATCTTCTATTGTACATTTATAAATAAGAACCGAGTATACCTGAGCATGTATTTCAGTCATCATTCTCGCTCTTTGTGAATAGTCATCATAATGTTCAAGTAATAGTTTGCCTGCCTCTTCATTCAAAGCAGATTCAGCATTTGGTACAATTAAGAGACATTTAACAGTCTAAAAAAAGAAAAGCATTATAAGGAGAGATTTCTAAATACAATATTCTCAAAATGGTTTTTCAGCATCTGAATTTATTTTTGTGTGCTCAATAAATTGATATATCTACACAAATCCATATTTCAGAGCAAAACTACATTATGTTAAATCAATGCATTCCTCAATATGGCCTTCCAAAGTTTACTAAACATAAATATATTTTCCTCTAACATCTTTCTGTCAAAGATAATTGTGGGTCATTGATATTGGCCATTGCGGCATCTTTTTTACAATGTAAAGGACATAAAACCGTTTTAACATTATTTCTGAAAACGGAGTAAGTTCAAAAAATCAAAGAATACATTTTTTTCCTATAGATACCACAAAACAATGTAAGGAGTTTTTAACATAAGCGAATAATTTATTATGTTATTAGAAATGACATAATAAGTACAACAAATCAACACAGTGTAGTTTTCCTCCAGCATTCAGACTAAATAGAATAAAATATTCTGAAAACCTACTAATAGTATGTGTTTAATGCCGAGATCTGGTTTCCAATCCTTCTTCAAGGTGTTAACACATATTTCCCCATTGCTCGACACATTTGGATGAAATATTTTAGTTATAAAAAATGCTTTGGGCGGAGCTGCAGGGAAGTCTTTCCCTAGGGCTAATTTTATTTTAAATACTCCACCAGCGTAGGGGGTACCAGCTGCAAAATAAAACAAAAAACCAAATTATTCATACAGCGAAATAATTACACAGATTTGGTAACACTTTTACATTTACAACAAAGGTAACAATAACAAACATTAGAAATTCTTAAAATTTATAAACAAAGTTCCAACCACACCCTTAAACAAGTACAGTTATTGCACAAAAAAATAAGATATACTTACTTTAATACGCAATCATAGCACACATACAGCAATTTACTAGAAAATTGCGATAAACAAATGACGTACAACACCTTGTTAGTGAAACTTTTATATAAAACCATACCTGGTCCATCAATATAGGCTTGAATATCAGTAATATCTGACTCATTTACAATTACTTTTATCCCTTCAGGAGGCTGCTCTAACAATTCTTGCATCTCTTTTCCAACCCTCCGTATTATTTGAGGAGACAAATTTTCCACATTAGACATCTGTAATAAATCGTCTTAATGCAAATAATTGTAATTAACAATAAGCAAAATATCATTTCCAATATATCTATGATACTTACAGAACTCATTTTCAATCTGTTGTACTGGACAATTGACTAAATAATAAACATATAAATGCACAAAACGTCTGAGACCCTTATGTGTCTGTTACAAAATGTTAATTAAAATTATAGTAATGTCAATATTTACAACCACATAACGTTTTAAAGTTTATAAACCTTTGAACTACGAATATAAATCTTCTGTGAAATTATTATAGGACTATATTCCAAGATTTAACGAAATTAAATTACGAATCCTAGCCCAACATGAAAATGGCGTTGTACCGAAGAATGGTAATCGTTGACATTTTCGTATTTTGGTGTAAATCATAGATGCAGAAAACATAGAGTTTCATCTATGAGTTTTCTTACCAGTAAACAAAATTCTGCTTGAGGATGTATGAAATGCAAGCAAGTAGCATTCACATTGCTTCACTTTGGATGATCATCCAGAGTGTCAGGGTCAAACCTGTTCATCGAAAGTGAACACGTCTGTTCATATTATGCTTTCACTGCCATGTCAACACTCTCAGTCATGTTGTATGTAGTTTAACATATTTTCGTACAAAAATAATTAAACAAATTCAAAAATGAAAAATAACACATAAAATAAATTGATATAGCTCTCGACTGCATAATAATTTTGTACATGATTCTGACATTCAATATAAATCCATAGAGAATAAAACAAATAATAAGATAAAACTTGTTTATGGTCGTTTCAGTGAAAGGACCTTTCATTAAAATTATGACGAGTGGTAATCTCTTTCCTTCGTCATCGCTAGTGATCACTATAGACCATTAAAGATCACGTGGTCTTGTCTATGGATTTGCTTTTGCTTGGGGGGCAAACAATCAGATTGCGCAAATCATCCTTGTAGGATGTTATGCCATAATGTGGTGTTCTCACTTTGGCGAATATCGCCAGGCGCCAAAATATCGCCAGCCATTTGAACCGTGTGAACAAAATGACAGCTAGTCTGAAACGATAAAAAACCAGTAGAAACGATATCGTCTCGAGTTGACCACCTTCCAACTTTTCGGCCGATTGAACGATTCGCGCATGCGCAGATTTGCGCGGCGTTCGTATCTATGGTAAAGACTTTATAACCTATAAACTTTACAACGTTTCCTGCTTCGTGACAGCTGTTATCTTTGTTGTTGGTTTGTGGCGTTTGTTTCCTTAATTAAAAGGCGCCTTATAACCTCTACTATAACATTTTCGACTAAAAATAAACACTTCGCGATCTCCATCTCGACGCCATTTTGAAAACAGTGTCAAAATCAAAGCGCATCTGACAGATCGTTTCTATATTGGTGGACTGTGTGAACAGGTGTGACGATCAATGGATGTCCGGCGAATTTTGTTTTTTCGCCTGGCGATATATTTTGAAATTCGCCTGGCGATATTCGCCAAATGTGAACACCCCATAAGAGAAAAAAAAGAAAGTCAGACGACAAAATAATAACAAAATCGACACTGACAGTTTTTTTGATTATTAGGTATTCTTTAGGCGTTCCACCTAATATTACACCGTAATCGTCTGTTGTGTTGGGATGCCTGATGCCCCTCAATGATTTCTCTATGACGTCATCCTTTAATGGTCTATTGATGAAACGCCCGTTCACACCTATTCATCTTGGAGGATCATCCGGAGTGATCACTGAAAGTGAACAAACGTGAACGACCCTTAAGTGGTACAAAATAAGATTTAGGAAACGTTTAAATAAGAAATATTGGCACTATATGAAATGGTAGGCCCCACTGTTGTCAAATGTGAGATTTCCTAGAAAAAGTAATATTGACGAAATTGTTGCCATATGTACAATTATTTTTTGTTCACCACCTTAAATTTTTGTCGGCAAAAATAAAATAAAACCGGCTAAAATAAAATCTAATTCTTTGTAATTAAATCTACTTCAAATACAAATTTCTCAAAGTTTATATTTCAATTAGATTATATTTTGCCGGTTTTATTTTATTTTTGCAAATAAAAACAGAAAAAAAAATATTTCGCCATAAAATCCAAATAATATTATTGTAGCAACAATTTTTCTCCATAGAAAACTATATTTGGCAGATGTCTGACATTGGGGCCTACCATCTCAATGAGTTCCGAAATATTGTGTTGGAAAAAATTGTATTTTTCACTAAAGTAGCATTCACTCTGCTTCACTATGGATGATCATCGAAAGTAAACGCGTCTATTCATTGTTTGCCATGTTAATACTTACGGTCATGTTGTCTGTAGTTTCACTATATTCGTAAAAAAAATAGATAAATGAAAAATTAAAGTGTTGGGCCACTTGCAGATTTTTTTATTACATAAAATTGTAAATTAGTATGAAAGAAACACAACCACTATTCATTTTAATTTTTCTTGCACTATTTTCTTAGAAATTAACTTTTAAAAATTGAATTTTCTCGGAGTGATCAAAAACAATATGGCGACACTGTGACGTCACGGAGTCCGGTGAACCATAATAACTTTTGCACCACAGATTATAATCTCATACACACATGGGACTCCGTGACGTCATCAGCTGTCAAACACCATTTAACGTGTTTTGCCAAACGACAAAAATTTTGGATTTTACTTTTGGAAATTCTCCATAATTTAGACATTTAAAAAAATTTAACTGACATATTTGTGTTTTCTGACCTCAAATTTACTTAATTCGATCATTTTTATTAAAATCCCCCACGACTGCAAGTGGCCCATTCTCGACAGAATGTTCAGTTTGTTTATGATTCTGCCATTCAATATTACTTCTACTAATACTACTACTATTATACCATCACGGCATATCCCACAAGTGGGGTAGCCAGTAGACCAACTGCATGTAAGAAACATGCAAACTGTCTTCTTCGTGCCAATATAAAATCAAGACATTCAGGATGGGTGACAAACCTTATCGCTGAATTTAAGATGTACAATGTCTTAGTTTTTTCGAACACCTGACTTTTACAGGACACTTGAAAACTTACGGATAAAAATAAGACAAATAGTAGGAAAAAACTTCTATATAGTCATTTCGATGAAAGGATCTTTCATCAAAATTATTTTTACTGATTATTGTTTTCATCCGTTATCGCTAGTGATCATCCAGAGTAACCACTAAAAAATGAATAAATTTGATACCTTTCGCGCACAAAAAGTCAACAACGCATTCGTTTTATAAAGTTTGGACATTCAAATACTAAGTCTGAATGGCCCTTTATTCTGAGTATACACTGAGGATGAAATATTTGTTCATGTATCAAGTGTACACAGTTCACTTTTGATGATTCGTCTTTAGTATTCACTCAAAGTGATAGGTGTGAATGCTCCCGAACATAAACAATTAATTATAATGGTCTCTCTTTTGGCTATGGTACAGGACATGTCAAATCAGAAAGGCGCACTTTTTCGTTAACGTTCTATTAGTTCTATTTTGTGTCGTATTAACTTATAAATAATTTATATATTTTTTTGTTCGCTTTGTATCATGATGGATGTTTCATTAAAATTGAGAGAAAAGGAATCAGTCCTGCGTTTTAAAAATGGTTCTCCAAAACTCAAAGATGTTTTGAGAAAGGTATTTCTTGTTTCTTGTAGGGCCTTCTCTTTTCAGAATCTATTTAACAATTTCCATTTATAAAATATTCAATGTCATAATGTTTTAGAAATGCAGGGAACGATTGCAGAGAAATAGGAATGACTTTATTGACAAGCTGAGAAATTTAGATGGTGATACAGGTGTCAAAGAGGAATTGACAAATATGATGAAAGAGGATTTAAAAACAATGTACACAACTCTCAATAACAATACATATGAAAGCACTGCTCAAGCTGTAGAGGAAGAAGTGTTAGATGAGGAATTAGAATGGTATTTGTCTCTAAATAAAATTAAAATAATTATTCTTATTGTTTAGTAATACTATTGAGTATATCATTACTATCTAGTACATGGATCTCATGGTAGAATGTTTTAAGAGAAATAAATAATGCATGTTCTCAAATTCAAAATTACAGCACATGTGTAATTTTTAAAGAAGTGAAAATGTTTGTGTCCAATTATAAAATTCCACCAGCGGTTCCGTAAACACTTCGTTTGATTTATAACAAACTGAGATACATACCTACTCTCTATGCCCTCTTTTCTTACTGCTTTTTTTTTTAAATTTTAATCATATTTAATTATGATTCCAGGTTAATGAGTCAATATGATATGATATTTGACAATGAAGCGTATCTAATGGAAATGTTTGAAAGTTTAAATGAAGTTGTATGTCCAATATGTCAAAAATGTGCACTGGTAGTAGATAATAATGGACAGAGAAATAGCGTGACTTGTCTTCAGTGTCAGTATTCAATCAACTCCTCTCGTGATTTACTACAGTTAAAAGAAGATATAATGTCATGTTTAGATGAACACAATAGTAACTGCAACATGGATCCACACTTTAATTTGTTGTCTGATTTTGCAGAACTTCATATTTATATGATTTGTTGTCACTGTTCTGTTTTTTCAATGGTTATATGATTTATAAAATTTAAGCCTTTTGAATTTAATGTTTCAGTGTTAATATTGTGAAACATTTTGAAATATAAAATTAACACTGTTTTTTGTACTCAGCCCTGATGATGTCAATTTGTTATTGAAAGCTTAGGCATGTTTGTGGTATAAGTTGTATACACATTTGTGAAATAAAAACAGTGTTAATTTCATATTTTAAATTAATTTAATTTAAGCCTAATTATTGTTGTGTGTACATATGTACAATTTTTTTGTTTTGACATATGATTATTAGTAGTTAGAATACAATGATGGAGACACATTGAGTGTGTTGTAAGTTTGTGATAAATTTTTCAATATGTTTGTGGGCTTTTACCATCTGTAATTGTGATTGTTCTTCCTGGTGTCCTGCAATGTTCAAAACATATTATTATTTTAGTATTTTATTCTTTGCTGCACATCGATGAAAACTAATACAAATGTCAATATTGAAAATAGAGGGTGAGTTTATCAAAATTGTTATAGAAGAGGTTGGCGCTTGATGGTATAGTATTTGACTCTCAATTGAGAGATCCTAGGTTGAAACTCTTTCCCTGCTAACTTTACCACTACACAAAAGTAACAAAAATTCAAATTGCTCGAAAATAACACTACCACTAATAAATAATATGATTATAACATTGCACATACAAAGGAACAATGGGACACAAATGCCCAATGAATGTTCAGTCCTATTTTTATTTCTTTAGTAGAAAATGTAATGTGGTCCGAACTCACCTAAACAAAAACATGCCTATATATTGTCTGATTGTAGTTCATATTTTGGAAAACGCGAATTGAACCATTGTAGCATTTGTTAATAGTGACAAAATGATCATTTTACTTATTATTTTGAAAGGTAGTTTTTGATTGGGAAACCACTGCCTTCCTATATTCATATTTTAAACTTTTTCATTTTGAGGTTACTAATTCAAGTGATTTATGGTGAATGTTTGGAGTAAAAAACTGTTTAAATACACTATATTATTACTAAACCATGAATGGCCACGGGGTGCAAAGGCTATCGCAGTGGACTTTCATCATCAAGCTCCTGGATTTGATTCCCGGCTAGATCGCAGAGTTTCATTTGGAATCTTCCCATTCAGGGTCTTGAGAAGAATTGTCTCTGCAAAATTGAGGTAGCACTGGTTGTCTAGAAGAAATTTCGTAAGTCTTACGTCCTCCAGCTGTGCTGACATCTGTATAGATAAGTGTTAAAAAAATCTTAATACAATTTTAGTACTTAAAAGTTTTATTACTCCAATTATTCACATTATTTATAAATAACCACAACGCTACCACCAACCACAGAGTATAATAATATTATATAAAAATTCAACCATAATGTTAGCGAGTGGTTTAGTTTAAGGAATTTGTATATTTGACATTGTTCCTGACAATATTGTGATGCTAGTTTATAAGATGTTGAAATAAAATGACTTGAAATATAATTATTTTTTTATTATGTTGGTATACCTATCTAATATATCACCAATAATATATAATTTTTATACCTTTTTTTCACTAGAGAAATGTAGAGAGCAGACCAGGTAGGTAGGCAACATTCTTGTAAAATGTCAAATAATGATAAAAATACTAAAAACGAGTGTTGGACGATGTGATTTATGTGCATCTAATATATAAAATTGTTGTGTCGTGGTGTTTATCATACTCTTCCGAAACGGCTGGACCGATTTTGATGAAATTTTGTGTGCTCATCGGGTAGGTCTGAGAATCGGCCAACATCTATTTTTCATACACCTAAAAGTTAAGGGTGGTTCACCCCAATTTGGTCCCACCAAAATAAATTAAAATTTTATGGTGAGGCATTAAAAAATACATACAGCCCTAAATTTTCACCCTTCTACCATCAACCATAGAAATAATGTATATGGCAAAACAACGTTTGCCGGGTTTTCAGCTAGTTTTTCTATAAAATTGTATGCATTGTGATCCATGTACAGTAAAAAAATGTCAAACCTATTAATTTTTGCAAAATTATATCGACAGTCCATTTCCATAACATGTCGAGAATTTCAATTTATTTGGGAATACGCACAATCAACGCCACTCTTCCTCCAACAAATAGCTATAAAAATACATGGTTTCCCTTGTTCGTTAAATATTTAGTCATGGAAAATATTATTCTTCTAAGTCGGTCCCTCAATGCTGATGATCGTGACCACCATGACCCCAACCAAGCGACAAGCTCCTCCTCCTGCCTAAGCGAAAATATTATACCTATCTTTAAATGAATATTCAGCAAGCGACACTTGTCTGTGTAGTTAATCCATTGTTGGTGAATAAATTTCTGCAAATAATAAAGTTTCACATAAAAATAAAATATGTTCATAAGTAAGTCGTTCATCAGTCTTCACGTTTTCTGGAACAAAAAAGTATTGTGATATTTCAACATAAAATTACTGAAAAAAAAAACACGCATTTCCTAATGTGAACTGTCTTTTAGATACGCTTATCGGCTTACTACAGTAGTTGTTTTTTACTTGAAACTTAATGCATTTTTTTGTTATTTTCATAAAAAGTTTTCAGCTAGACCATTAAAGGTCACGTGGTCTTGTCTATGGATTTGCCTTTGCTTGGGGGGCAAACAGTCAGATTGCGCAAATCATCCTTGTAGGATGTTATGCCATAAGAGAAAAAAAAGAAAGGCAGACGACAAAATAATAACAAAATCGACACTGACAGTTTTTTTGATTATTAGGTATTCTTTAGGCGTTCCACCTAATATTACACCGTAATCGTCTGTTGTATTGGGATGCCTGATCAATGATTTTTCTGTGACGTCATCCTTTAATGGTCTATTATTAATTTATTATAGTGATAATATAATAATTTACTTATCTTAATAGTAATACATTACACATGTAACTTTTGATTGCAATAACAAAAGTCGTAATTTGACTATCGCTTATTATAATAAATTTTTGCAGTCTTATTTCTACATGCATCATATTTTTATTTTTCTAAATAAAATAAAAAATGCCTGTGTAATTAAAAAAAAAACCATTTAATGCAAAACAAAAAATATTCTTCTATAAAAATTGTAATGTGCGTAACGATGGACGCATATAAAAACATTTTTTTATTAATTGTGGTGATAATAAAAGGATAAAAATGAAATCTTTAAATATGTTATCAACATAATTATTATATATTTTTAACATGTTAAAATCTTTATTATTTTGTTTTAACAAGATTCCAAACGTTACATGAACATTACAACTATATACTTGGAGCGGAGAATGAAAATTAAAATACAAATTTATTTATAAAGAAGTGTAAAATGAATAATAAATTTAAAAATAGAAAGAACTTAATTTCAAAACATTAATTATTCCGCAATAACGTTCATAAACTTTTTTAATGCAGGTTTAAGTGAGAGGACACTAGTTTTTTCTCAAAAAAGTAATGATTTTGGGCCTTGCGTTTCGTATGGAATAGTAATAATATTCCATAGATTTTTATTTAATATTCAATAAATTGTCTGTGGTTATTTTCATTATTTTCAATGTCGGAAAAGAAAAAGTGAAGATGACGGACGATATGATTGAAGGGTTAGAATGATTTTGTTAATTATTTATAAATCTTGCGTCTATTTAAATAGTTTAAACATGTCTTAAAAACATGTATCGCAATTGGCACTGAAATTTAAACGTGTTAATGTAATATGACAAGTTTCGCAATGTGAATAAACACTCGTCCTTACTTCATCTTATTTCTCATATTAAATTGATAATACTTTCTTGTTGGTGCCTTTGTTGTGCTTTTTTATTTCATTAATTTTTTAGTGCTTTGTTTTAAAGTTTGTGAATTGTTTTAGGGGTCTGCGACCATCTAATATTGCTGTTATAAAAGAAGTTTATGACAGTGAATATGCCTTGGTAAAGTTTGAAATGGAGCTTGAGAGAGCTCTTGAAGCTGGCTGTGCCATCATTGTAGTTGAACCTGAAAGATTGGCGGAAGAAACTTCCAGATGGATCATAGTTGGAAATGCATTACATAAAATATCTCTTTATAGTGGTCTAATTAGTATTGCAGCAGGTATGTATTATGATTATTGCTTTAGCACTTCATATTGACTCTTCAGTTCCATAAAACCAACAGCTTGAAATTGTAATACTCCGAGATATGTCACTTTAAAGTTTTGAAGCAGTATGGCGGTTTTCCGAATAGGAATCATTCAAATTTTGGAATTTTTTATTTGTGGAATTGAGAGAATATAACTTTCTATGTGAAATAAGCCAAAAATCTAGATTAAAAAAAATCTAGTTGTTGGCCTATGGAGCTGGATAGTCAATATTAACATTTCTTTGTTCTTATTTAATGTAGTCAATAATAGTTACATGTTCTCCGAGGTGAAAAGAAGCAGACTTACTACTGATCATGATGCATTTTGTTATTTAATCAAAGTTAGTATAGCTTTTTGTGAATAATATATTATAATAAACGAGACATTGTTACTCATGTGTATTGCCACAGTTTGAATGGTTTAAAAATAAATGTTACGAAGACGAAAGTGTTCGTGTTTAAAAGAGAGAAGGGACAAAGAAGTAAAGTAAATCTGCTAGAGTGAACGATGCACTTTGACCTATTGTTAGCAATGCCAATGTGTCGAACATGGCAAAAATGCTGGAGCACAATATCATTCTAGTACCGTCACTTACAAAAGCATGCAAAACATGGATGCAGTAAATATGTGATCGTTGTAAAAATGTTGCTTGACAGTACGAGGAATGAAGATATTAGAAGAATGAGGGGATGCAATAGAAGTGTTGTGGATACAATGTGTGTATATAATTTACGATGGTTTGGATTTGTGTAACGACTCTGGGAGAATGGTTCTCGAACGTTAATCAATTTCTCAAAAACTGTCAGTTCATAGTAATCAATCAAAACAATTTAAATAGCTAAAACATCCCTGTGTACTTGTATAATTATATTAGATTATAAATAGTTTAGTACTTTCTGATAATATTTGAATATCTTTTAATAAGAAACTTTTTTATTTCTATATACTTAAGATTTTTTAAGTCTCCATAAAATAAATCTTAGAAAAATTCAGTATCAGTTGTCTTTTTTGATTCCAGGTTTTGCATCAGAACGTTTATTCTGTGCTCCATTTGGTATCCTATCATTACTATCTGCAAGCTGTTATACGTTATCTTGGCAATGGGATCCGTGTTGCAAATATCAAAGAGAAAAGAATCCTAAACGTTTAGCACACCTTCCTATGTTAGCTGAACTAAACAATGCTTCGCCTTTAGTTTTAGTGCATACAGATAACACCAAGAAAATAGCTCTTCATTGTACTGTGTCATTGGCAGCAGCCCTCATATGTATCTGGAGGGTATACAGAGTCTTTAAGTGATTCCCCTTTGATGTTATCTGTTGTGAAGTGCAGCTTGTATACATACACACAGCTGCCTGCTAGAGATAATATGCAACTCCACATTCTCTGACTAGAAATGCCAGTATTTGGTAAAGTTATTTGTAATGTAATGTTTTGTAGATTCCATCTTTGGTGATCATAATGTTTCCACACAACATTTGTTATTTCATAATGAACAAATGTACTTAGAATATGAGTTCAATATTCAACCTTTTGTTTCGATATTGTTGTTATTAGATGAGTATATCGTTATCACATAACCATGTGTGGATACATTGTATTGTTTACAAAATATATATTTTGATATTACACATTGACTTAAGCCTAGGTATCATTTCTAGTTTAGTCTTTAGCATAAAATGCATTGGCCAATAATATAACTTTAAGCATATTACACATATTTTAGTTTTTTAAATGATCATTTGGTTTTCGCAATGTCATAAGTAAGTTTGTCATGTTTTTTAAAGTTTTTTTACCGTATTAATTACTTAGTCATTATTAGTTTGTTTTGATTCTTGGACAGCATGAGGTGTATTGTGTATTGTTCAAAGTTTGTTTTTAAAATAAACTTGCTTTAATTTATTATGCATTCTCTGAAATCATTATTTTCAAGTTGAGGACAATATAAAGTTGGAAAGGATTATATATGACCTAATACGATTGGTTGTAAAAATGTATACTTTAAATTGTACTTCATTTTTGGTGACTGGCAAAATAATATTCTTATCCATATTTATCTTAATATTGTCATAGACTTCACTTTTAACAGATTTTTGTGAAGACTGTTTAAGTAACCATCTATTTTTCTAGAAAGAATTAACATATTAGTTAAATTTCAATGTATTATAAATTTATTAGAAAAATAAATGTAATGTATCTGTCACTCTCCAAAATGTTGATTTCCATTACATCATTCTCACAAGTGTAGAAATGTTTATTATGTGAAATGAAAATTATTGTTATCTATTTAAAGGTTTCATTGTTAAAATTTCACAAAGTTTTATCTTTGTATTACTGAAAAGTGCCACAATAATAAAAGTTACGCACACGGGCGTAGCGAGGTTTTAATATCAGGGGGGGGGGGGTTTGAACCCCCAAAACCCTCCCCCTGTAAAAAATATTTAAAGCTATTGGTGAGTGTAAAGATCCTACATCACTTCTAATATATTCCCGTAATCATCTCATATATTTGTATCGATTCTGTTCACTTTATAATGAGATATGAATTTTACTATTTTTTTTATTATAATTCCAAAATATGATCACAACTTGGTTTGTAATAAGATAAATACAGAATGTTACATTCCATAAATCAGTTTATGTAATGCACAAATAAAAGTTTCATTTAAAGTGGAAAAAAATAAAAATCTATATAAAAAATATTTTTATTTCACTAGTGGATACCGATTGGTAAGTTGTCTAGGAAAGAGTTTTGTGTTACGTAATTGAAGGAACATCTTTATTTATTGTTGACCCATCTTTAATATTTGGTCCTGTGTACAGGGTTTTTGCATGTGTTTTATATTATTTATCATTCAATCATGAGTGATACAATTATAAAATCAGTAAAGCATGTTTTTCAAAAGTTATTTTTGAGTTTTTAAACAAATTGTGTAACTGCAGAATATTTACTGAACAATAAATCATGCCTTTTTTGTTGTTTTCATCTTTTTAGTTTAAAACATTTGTTATATATGAATATATTTTGTGATTTTTAAATCTTTACCTATTCAATATTTTACTTTCAAACTGGTGAAAACATCAAAAAAATAAGAATTCTCAGCTTCGTTTAATTTCTATAATGTAATTGTAAAATTTACTGTAAAAGAAACATTAAATATTTGAGTTTGAATCATGGAGTTACACATTTTTTAAGTGTTTTGTGGTAGACTATAAGCGTAATACGTATTTTTCAAAATATATTACGCAAAGTATTTTTTTTATCAGATGATGGAATTATGTATCGAATCAGTTATTTTTAATTATTGTATTTGTCAGTACATCATCCTCAAATCAGTTTTAATTGATAAATGTTTATAAGAATAAGTATTCCAGGTTTTATTCAGAATCAATTTAATAGTTAGTGGTAGTACAAGTTATTGTCAACAATAAATTCATGAGTAGGATATCACTGTGATAGTTTCTGCTTGGTTAGTGTCATTCCTGAAATTGTGAATCTTAATACAATTGTTATATTTATCTCAAACTATGGTGAATATTATGTACTATGGTAGATGTGTAGGTGATTCCACAACTATTAGACTGCATGCATGTATTAGGCATATCCTCTCCTTCAGAATTATTATTGCTCACTATGCTACTTTGTTGATGATAAATACAAGTTCATTTCAAGTTGTAAACCGTGTTGGTTTTTAAATTTTAATGATGATTAGCTATAATAATATTATGTAATTTATTTGTAAATAAAGATACAGCAAAATCATATATACCTATGTTTTATTTTATTATACTGCCTGAATTTTGATTAATCCATTTTTATGGAGACATAATTAAAAGCAAGAAAATGAATTTCTAAAGATTTTTATAATGTTAACTGTGAAGTTTAGATACTATAAATATTTATCTTATATCAAAATATTTTAATAAATACAGTTGTCTTATTAGATGTTGGCATGATGAAGAATTTCTTCCATGCAACCTTGTACTGAGGTAGTAAATAATTATCTCTAAATTTTTGGTATCAGCACCGTTTGGTTTTTTGACTTTTGTTGAATTAATAACTACAACTACTATACTATCATGGCAAATATGCAAGCTGTCTTCTCCGTGCTAACAAACAATGAAGACATTCAGGATGGGTGGCAAACCCATAGATTTTTATATATAATACCTAGATGGAGTACTCGTATGTATTTTTATTGTAATAAAGTGAGGCACCATTTTTCGGCACTTTTGACAGATCGGTTGGCGAAAAGAAGTGTGGTAAATCGCTTAAAACGTCGACGAGAACTTCAAAAAATGTCCAATTACGTTTTTATAAATGTAAAAATGATATATTTTTATAAAAATGCGATAAATACTTCATTAAATGTAGGAAACACCACACGTTTTCGCCAACCGTTCTGTCAAAAATTCATAGAATTTTTGCCTCACTTTTGTAAATGAGTCAGGGTTCTAGGTTTTGTATGGAATTCTGTGGGCAAACCTCAGCCGAATTTAAGGTCATGTGTTTATTTTTTTCGAACACATGCCTTTTACAATACACTTGAATACTTACGGAAAAGAGTGATAGACCAATTCTTTGCTGGATGCTTCATGTAACAGGAGTGAATAACACTACAAGCAAAAAGTTATATTGGATCTCCATTAAGCTATAAGTACTCAGGAAATAGCTGGTTAACATTATGTATAAACTTCTTCGCTGTTACGTTTGAACAAAATCTGTCTTGGGCAGCCTTTAATATAAATTATTATCTAGACTTCATTCATTCAAATAACTTAAGCTTTTCCTACCTACAAGAAATTCTGCCATCTTCATATCTTGAATTTTTTTTAACGTTATAGAGTATTAATGAACCTATTATAATAATAATAATTGGACTATATTTATGTGGCGCCGTTTAATGATCCGTGACCATCTCAAGGGTGCCGTGACTTCTCCCGAACAGCAGTATCTTTAACTTGGTTCTAAGTGTGGTGGTGGACTGATTCTCTCTTAATTCAGTATGTGGACAATCTGTTCCAGGCAGTAAGCACGGCGGCTCTGAAGCTCCTTTCTTTGATATGTTTTCCCAGTACTCCCTGAACTCTGAGTGAGATTCTACCCTTCCAATGTTCTGTTACTTTGGCAGTTGCTCTTGCTTAAATACTTTTTTGTGTTTCCTTTGACATAATTATGAATTTATAATCATAGTAGAATATAGTAGCCTTATCATGGTGGCGGTTGTTATTTCATACAGAGAAATGAAGTGGTGTTGTTTCTGTCTCCACCTGAGTGGTGTTGTGTTGCCATCTTATATTTTACTACAATTTACTAATCTCAGCTTCCATTAAGATTCATAGATAATCGACTCTTGTCAATTCTTTCTCACTCAACGAATTTCCATTCATCTGCTTTCACCATCCATGCTGCTGGAATTTGGAATAATCTTTCCACAGATATAAAGTATTATATATATTTATAATTACATTTTGATTCTCTATTCCTGTAAAACAATGTCACATGTAAATACAGGTTTGCAGGAAAAGATTGCCTCAAGGCAATAAGTAAGCCCATTATATGTATTTATTACTACATCAATAAATAGTTTATTATCATACTATGTACAATTACGATGAATCATTTGAGATGGATATTCCATCAAACGGTGCCGAACAAAATATTCAGAGTTGAGTTGCCAATTGTGATTTGATAAAAATGAAACAATAATACATAATCATCAAAAAGAACTTTACTAAAATAACTAACTTACATTTTAAAACTTGTTGATGATATATGCATAAATCATATATAAATTACTATATCTAGGTACTAATCTAAGATGGTAAAGATATTATTTTTATTACTTGTTTTGTAAACTGGTTTAGCTACACTCTTTGGTTACAACTTAGAAAATCCCAGTCCAAATGTATCTAGAAAATAACAAAAGCTTCAAAAACTAGCCTCTTCTCATTACAGTCAATCATTTTAAAAATAATTATTAGCACCTAAATAAATAATCAACCATATTGTATTTCAAATGGTAACTACAAATAGCATAAATTCACATTTTAAATGTAAATAATTTGTCATCCATAACTTATAATGATTTGGTACAGAAATATTTTTAGAGTGGCAACATTATAGTTATATTTGCTGCCATTGTCATCTATGACCTGAAAATCTCAGTTTATAAGCAAACATTATTGTAAAAAGGAATAATACTATTGATCAATAATATGTCAATAGTTGATACAATAGAAAAAAACCTTTTTATTATAGTGTATGGTCTGAAGTTTGTTGTAAACCGAGATACACAGTAGCTAATAGCTTGTGTGATGTAAGGAAAACAACTTTTTTGTTTTAATGAATGAAGTTACTAGTTAACTAGCAAGTAATATTTAGAAAACAATCTGTTACTTAATAAAAATATTATTATTATATAAAACGAGTTGTTGAGCCTCTTAGTTAGCCTCCATAATTACGATTACCTACTTATTGCATTACAACACACAAGTACCATTTACATAAAGTCAATATTATTCCATGATTACAATTATTATATTACAACACACAATGTACCATTTACATAAAGTCAATATTATTCCATGATTACAATTATTATATTACAACACACAATGTACCATTTACATAAAGTCAATATTATTCCATGATTACAATTATTATATTACAACACACAATGTACCATTTACATAAAGTCAATATTATTCCATGATTACAATTATTATATTACAACACACAATGTACCATTTTCATAAAGTCAATATTATTCCATAAATATATTATATTAAAATTAAATTAGGTATAGTTGCATTTTTTGTAAAACACGTCTTTAACACATCTTTTGTACAACTATGATTGATTGTTAAAATTTGATCAATCAATTTTGTGAAGCAAATTCAGTCAAATAACTCATGTCTTGGGTGCTGAGGATTTTTCTCTCATGATCATTCCATATGTGTATAATGAAGGAAACATTGCTCTGATTAGAATAACAAGTTTAGGGATAAAAGACGATATTGTGAGGTCTGTTTGTTTTAAAACAACTGCCTTAACAGTTTCCATAGCTACAATAACAGGTGATATGCCATTTGCTGTTCTTTCATCCATATCTGAAAACAATAGTCAATATACAGGTGAGAATATTGAATAGGAGAGTGTGAGTGAGGAACTGTATGAAATGTATGAATCAGAAAAATGTGCGCAAGGATAGAAGTGACACTCACTTCTCTCTGCCTACCCCGGAAGGGAAGCGAGTGATGGGATGCGTGTATAGTCAATATATTCCTGCAGTGAATCACAACAGATTTTTTAAATCAATCTTAAGTTTTTTAATGTTTCACCAATACCTACTTCATAAACATATAAGTATGTATTAGATTTTTGATTAACAAATTTTCTTAATTTACCATACTCTACTGTCTCTACAACACACTTTTTTGTGTATCTTTGTGTTTTACTCGAAAATTAATTATTAATAATGAAGTGATATTCAGTATGTATTATTATTTTTCCAATACTATATCTAATATAATATTTCATTTGATATTTTATTTCCGCTGTACAATATTTGCGCATTGCAAATGTTCTTACAACACTGATGATGATGTATATTAAATTATCTTCACAGTTAATTAATTATATAGGCAGGGCTCCTAATTAAACTATAAATATAACCCGTAAAAACAGATCATCATTTGAGTTGCAAAGAATCAATAAATAACAAGCAACAGTAAAAATATTTGTCACAATATACTAAAATAAATGCTTACGTCCATATTTCCCTCCAGATTCTGTAAGAGCATTAAGCGATAGAGATGTTTTAACATAGGTTGGTGATACAATGGTGACATCAATGTTGTGCTTGTATACTTCAGTCCGCAATGTATCACAGAAAGCCTGTAGTGCGTGTTTGGATGCACCATAAGCAGATCTGTATGGTAGCGCAAGTTTTCCTTGTAAGGAACTCATGTACACAATATGGCCAGATTTGCGCTCAATCATGTATTTCAAAACAGCTGAAAAATATAACAGAACCCATGTTATTTATATGCATTACTGTATGCATATATGAAATCAGATCACACTGATCAAAACTGATAATACCTACCTTTTGTCAGTGCAATCTGTGCAAAATAATTAATGAGCATAATTTTAATATCCACATCAACGTTGGTGGTAGCACAGGTCCCTCGGAAACTAACACCTCCATTGTTAACAAGAATATCTATATGACCAAATATATCGATAACCTTGGAGACATGACCAGATAAACTGTTTAGATCTGATAGATCCAGCTGAAGGACCACAGGTGGGTGTGTTGGTACTGTCTGAAATCAAGAGATAATACTAAATTAAACATAATACAATTACGTAAGTCCCGTTAATTCATTGATAACATGATCCAAGTACTGATAGTATTTTCAATTTGGAACTATGTACTCATTAACCAGTTTCTCTGAAATAATTTTGGTTACTTAAAATTTAATTACAATAAAAATTATAAGCGGTAAAAAAATTCATTTCATAAAGTGAAGAAACTGAGGGAAGCAAACTACAAAGAACATTTTTTATATCAAAATATACAAGTATTTTTTTAATATTTACAAAAACCACTGTTAATTCTTCAAAGAATAGAGAACATTTATTATTAATTTGGGTGCCTAGTACTTATCGCCAAATAAACTTTACCTTCTACCTACATTCAGTTACCACAATATAATATGTTTATTAATAACTTGTAAAGCAATATTTCCAGCTGTGGTGATACTCTATACCAGTGGCGGGACTAGGCTTTTCACATCGGGCATGCTTTGTACAAATATACTATTTCACTCGCAAACGAGTGGATGTCCTTGAGAATAATATAATATATAAATTACTATACAATTTATTTTGTCTCGCGCATCCATCATAATATTAATTAATCCTTTATGAAGAACGTTTCAAGTCTAAAAACTATTAGCAGTTGCACATAGTAACTACCTTCAAATTATTTCTAACTGCCTAGTACGTTGCGCACGACTCACACAATCATCACACAACCAATAAAAATAAAAACATACTCATATAGGTACACTATGCACCCAAACGTTCTTCTTGCATGCTTGCTTATTTTGTCCTTAAGATTGCACACATACAACCAAACATACACAATAATACACATGTATGGCGCGTCATTGCCTACTACGTATTCACACTAAAATTTAAGTGTGTGTTAGTGAGAACAGAGGCTACGTATAAAGCAATAACTTACTATTCCATTAATAAATTTAGCTATTACAGTAAATTATTGGATTTTATTAAAAAAAGTCAAAATAACGTATCAATTGTATACGCACTTCAATACATTTAGTACGCGCTTTTGATAAAAACTTACAAAAATTGTATATTTGCTGCGTATAATACAACACTAATATTATTAATAATAATCCTACATCTATATTTTTGTGAATCGTTCTCTTTGCAACGAAATATTTGGCGGCAAATTCAAACTAGTTTTTGATGATTTCAATATATTCTTCATAGATTCTATGGGCATGCTGTGCTTTTTTGCATGTATGGCAGGGACGCGACTGCTCTATACTATTCTTCTCAATCTAATAATTTAGAAATGATTAAGGGCATTATGGAACAATAGGTTTTTAATAAAAAAAAATATATAATAAAGGTGCGTGTGCGTGGAGGAGGTGTGAACTTGGAGAGGTTTGTGACGGGGTGGTTGTGTGAATTGGGAAGGAAGGAGTGTGAGAGGCTATCATTGCAGGTGTTACAGTGATGAGAGGGACGAGAGAGAGGAGGAGATGGAAGGATGGAACAGGGGGGAGAAACTGGCATCATTCTTGTTCTTTTTATTTTTTTTAAATCTACATACTGATTGTCCATTTTTTTCTTTTTTTTCTTTTTTTTCTTATTATTGTTACTTTTGTTTCGTATTTTACACACGGTGATTACAAGAACTGACTAGAATAATTTAGAACATGTATACATATATAGATACTGCCTCAGAACAGACTCAAGTCTAGTGAGGCAGTAAATTCCATTTTTCTATTGTCAAAAGAATGTGTTTAAGATATGATGTTTAGTTAGTAGAAATTTTTTTTTGTAGTGTTTAGTTGTTTTATTGTTATATTTATGGAAAATAAATAAAAAAAAAAAAAAAGGTGTTCAACGTTTTATATCGAAATAAACTTCAACACGAATACTGTGTAGCTGCGGTGATATAATAGTCAACATAATTGCTATATAGATTTGGAATTTTGAATGATGTAAGCTACTGTAGTATGTTGTACCTTACAAATAGATCTCTCTTACATTTCATTTGTTATGTTTTATTCAACATAATGGATGACAACATAAATATAATATGTTTAATCTATCTACACACTGTTAGCCACTTATCATAATCTCCAAACTGAACTTTGGCCACACATTTGTGTCAAGAAGTAGAAACATTACAATGTATTGCATGCATAATCAACTACCTTTCTGATATTGAAAGTAAACAATTCACTCAAGATAAAAGTAAACAAAATTTATTATTATCATTTTATTTATTTCAAAGAACATAATACAGTTGTACCGAATCCATACAAAACAGATTTGTCGGCGTATAATAAATTATTTAAACCTAAACAATAGCAGCAAATATATACTTGATGACTATAGTATTTACATAATTTCAATTAGAAATAAATCCACATTTGTCAGAGGCACAAACAGAAAGTTCACAAAATAGAAATAAAAAAGTAAAAATAAAATACATTGACTTAGCCAGGCCAACCCTTCAATAAAATGTGTCTATAGCAGGGATGTTGCGGATGTCGATTTTTACACATCTGCGGATGTGAATGCGGATGCGGATTTTTGAAGGCTCACATCCGCGGATGCGGATGTTTAAGATGTTATAGAAAAAAGTAGGAACTATCTTAGTTGGTAGACCCCACTGTCAAATATGTGACAAAATTGTTGCTACAATAATATTATGGATTTTTTGGCGAAATAAAAATAAATAAAATAAAACCGGCAGAAATAAAAACGTGTCGGATCTTGCCACCAATTCAATCGTTCCCATTGGTTAATATCAAGTGCGAACGGCACGCGCCTATTGCCGGCCCCGCCCCATTTCTTTCTTATCGCAACTTGTCTTACATCCGCATCCGCATGAACATTCGCATCGATTATTGCGGATGCGGACGCGGATGCAGATGTCCAAATACATGCGGAAGCTCCGCATTTGCGGATGCGAATATTCGCAACATCCCTGGTCTATAGCACACATATTATATTAAAGTAAACAAAAGAATAAGAAAAAACATTTAAGAAAAGCTGTGTACATTCACTGCAAGCCCAGTATAAACTGGACCCGCACCAAACAATCACTGGTCATGTGAAACAGTTACGTTAGGCAGCAAATAAGCAACAATTATCACAACACGAAAAATGAAGATATCTAGGTAACACTGAAAAAAAAATCAATCTTCAAAAACACTAAAGCTGGAGGCAACATTCCTCCTGAATTCCATCAATGAGTCACCAGAGAAATCCACACTATTCACAAAGCATGAATTATTTTGACCAATATCATTACCAAGCCTGTCCATTAAGAAAGTTGTTAGGTAGTGCAAGTAGGGATTTGTTGCATAAAAGAAATTAACTGACCGATACAAAGTATAAATTACCATTATTCATTTTATGAAACATGGTGACATCTGCAAGTATTTTGCTCTCAGTTTAATAATGCTACATAATGCATGCAGTGAAAAATATAACAAATTGTAAACTTTAATGATTTTATCAGAAATAAATAGTATATATATATGATAAAAAACTTCCATACTCTCTTTCAATATAATTTGAAACATTCATTAAGGCTTTTGGGACTAACTCCATCTGAGTGCGCTGTCTATACATATTATTTTGTGTACTAAATATTTTATGATTTTGGAAATAATTCTTAAGACAGACGCACAATATAGGGAAAATTATGGACGTAAGTCAACTAGTTGCTCAAAATACATAGCATTAGTTGTTGAATCTGATAGATCGTCACTAGAAATCACCATATTTGAAAGTGTAAATATTATGAAAATACATACTGTCATAATTTATTATTTTGACTTACAGAGTGCATACGAAGAAGGTCAGATTTTACTCTATTTAGTTCATCCACTCTCCTGGCTGCAAGAACTAATCGACATCCTTGTGCATAAAAGCAGTGGGCCAACTGTTCTCCAATTCCAGAACTTGCTCCAGTTATGAAAACCACCTGAAAGAATACCGTTACATCATTATTTTAATTATGGTAAATTGCTAATAAATTTAAGATAGTTAAGAAATAATCACACATATAATAATGTGTGTAATAAAAACATCATTCAAAATTGGCTGTAAACTATTAGGAAAAAGACAAAAAATAAACATTCCAATGTGAATTAACATATTTTTAGAAAAAAAAAAACAAGGAAAACTAAACTTAAATATTTGATATCCCCACTTACATAGAAATTCAATATGCAAATGTGAAAAACCTGTTTGAAATATTTTAGTGTAACGCAAGTATGTACAAAGATGACATGTCAGTATACGAAATATTTTCGTAAATATTGATGCTTATTTCTTTCCAAGTAGTGTTTTAATTAATTATACATGATTGTGGAAATATCTTACATCTGGAACTAAGCTAGTAAGTTTATTGTCATACACATTAACACTATATTATAACCGTAAGATATTGCAATCTAGAGATAAACTCGCCCTCTGTGCATTGAATTGTAAAACTGATAATTTTATGACATTTTGTAATGATTGATATTAAAAAAAATATTCAGAAAAGAATAAAATAAATAGGAAACAAATTCCAAATTTAGTTTTTTTTTAACAAAAAGTTTAATATTCATATTCTAAAAAGTTAAATGTGCACAATTTATTCATCCCTTCAATGCGAAAAATTCTGATTATATATAAAATACAGTGTATTATATGAAAATATTATATTTCCAAACAAATCCCCGAATGATCCAAAAAGACACGGACCCATCTCCCTTCTCAGTTTGACATACAAACTGCTTAAGTGAGTACTTTTAAGCAGAATAACAGCTATTCGTCTTTGCATATTTAAAATGGCATTTGTAAATATATAAATGATTTGACATTTCTAGAATAAACTGCTTATTATGACATCAAAATCATTATTCAAAGTGATTCTTAGTAACAAATATTTTAAGAATAATATCATATGCCAATATATCAAGTTCAGACAATAATTTTTAATGCCCTAATGAGCAGTTTTTTAAGATAAAAATAAAAATGTTCACACATATGCCATTTTAAATATGCAACGATGTATTGTAGGTCTCAAACTATGAAAAGATCAAGTAGGATTTAGATCTGGACGTAGCTGTAGTGATCAAGTATTAACCTTAACAGCACATATTGAAGCAGGCTTCCCGAAGGGAAAAAAAACAGTAGTGACATTTTTAGATCTATCAGTTGAATATGATACTGTATGGTAGAATTAATAAGCATTAAACAACTTCTACCAAAGTCCATTCACTAGTTATATAGATTTTACACTGGACAGAGCACTAACGTATAAGACTTATCTTGAAACCCTCCAGCAAAAGTAGACTTAAAATACTGTATATTATATTTTGGACCACTCTAGATTAATCATTCCAATTGATCACACTCACTGATAGTCAATCTATTTGAATAGGTATTAACTAGGTAGGTATGTTGTATACATATGTGAACTTCCTTAAGGAGTGGACGACACAAAGTTTCGACGCTTATGAATCGACTCAAGACTTGGTTAAGAGTACTCTTTAAACCTAGACAAACATTCCCATTCCAATATTCGGGCATTTCATCTCCAAACCACTTGGGAGATGAAATGAACGAATATTGAGAACTGCGGGAATCGGTTTCATTTACTAGGCTGCAGAGTATTGTTCACCAGTGTGGCATCAAAGTGCACAGGTTGGACACGTCTCGAGTTTGTCAAATTTTTCATGTGCTGGGCATTTGATCTATGTTTAGGACTTAATGAATGGTGTACCTAAGTTCCCTTTGCAAACCAAAACTGTGTTCCAGATGAGGTTTTATATGATAACAGTAACCTGGTTTTAACTAACAAAGTCATTATGATTTTGTAACTCGAAATCAGGTTACTGTATCATAATTAAATATAGTAAAACTCAAACATGCTGTGTTTGTTTCCATAAAAAAGGTGAATATTTTTATTTGTAACAATACATTACTGCATATTTGTATTTTTTAATATATTTTTAAAGTAATTCAAAACCATATAAATTTATCACTTTTAGAGGAGTAATAATAACTACATTCAATCATAACACAATTTTCAAAATTTATGTATCTACACACAGTTAAGTTAACAAAGTGGAAGATATTGATGCATTGGTTCATTACCTTATCTTTAAGTTCCGCCATTCGTTTTTTCAGTCGAATATTGTTGATGAAATTGTAAATAAGGACTGGAATAGTTATTGGAATACATATTGATCTTAAAAACCACCACACTACACCAAAGCGGCTTTTGTAACTACTATCATCATCTTCAACTTTTAATTCTTTAAAATTAAATGACATTTTACAACAATTTTATTTTTGCACTTAATTTGAAATAATTAAATTTTGAAAATTAATAAAACTAATCCTTTTTTTGATAATAATTCAGTGTCTTCACTTTTCAACTAACAGTGTAAAACCACTAACTATTTGGAACAATGTGCTTTACAATAATAAATAGTTTTTATTGTTGTTTATCAGGTCACGGTGTGATAACATAATAATTCATAATATATCTAAGTCAAATCTGAACCACGTCTTTCTCCAATACTCCAACAACTAAATGAGGAAACAAAATTGTAATCACAATCCCTAGAAAATGACATTTTTAGAAATGTCACGGTGACATTTCGAATCATAGAGAACTCGATTGATTATTGTCTGTGGTAAAATGCCCTCTACTTTTTTTAGAGGGAAATCGAAAAAACAAATGATTGATTAATAATGAACTAATACTATTTGCGCGTCAAAAAACCAAATTGTCAATTAATGTTGAGTGACAATAAAATCATAACCGGGTTGCAAAAAGGGCCATTGTTATTATACTAGTTGAGCAACTAAATATACTAACTGAGCGATCAAGTACATTGAGAGGAAATACTAAGAAAAATAACATAATTTCACATTTTATTTATAAAGTTTCCAAATGTGTTAATAAATATATTTTTTTTATCTTTTTTTGATGAATTGCTATAATTTATAAAAGTAAATACACTCTCACATTATACTATGCTTGTATCGCAAATGTGGAGTAAGTTGGTAGCGGGGCATGAACCTGAAATTTCCTATTCGAAAATACTGTAGAAAAAATTATAGAGAATACAGGTCACTTTAAATATATTGCCAACCAATTTTCTATTTATTTGATTGCCACAATGCTGTCACTTAAATAGTTATATGGTCGCACAAACTGTATGAAGTGGTCTTTCACTTTATTCGCCCAGTCAGTAATTTGGTACATTCATTTCTGTATTTACTGCAACAGATAATTGGAATTTTTTGTCACTTTTTTAAATACTGTTCTAAAAATATTACAGCTACCCATACACATCTTTTGATAGTAATAGCAATATCATAATTTGTTAAAAGTCCATCATTTTTACAAAAAAGCACGATGCTGTCGTGTTAACTCTGGTTATGTTATTGTCATATTTTGGAAAAAAAACATTCAAAATATTTCTTTGCAGTCAAAAGACATTTTGATCATAATTTATGCAATTATCTTGTTTTACATATATCCCATCACATTTATTAATTTGTAACGTAAGCAGATAGGATCCACTACCATTCATTCATACCGTTGGTGGGTTCCTCATGTTCATTGCACTTAGCAAGTGTCCATCCCTTAGAATTTTGTACTCAAGGCGTCATGTTTTCAATTGTTCTTTCTTTCAGCCAGGTGTATCTTTTCTGTCCTATTTAATTCTCTTCACATGCCAAAACTAAGAAGTTAATTTAAAATTTTGGTTATTATAATAATTTTCATTCCACATTATTCCCATAACACACTGTCACTTATTCTGTCTTTCAGACTTCAATTTACTATGCTTTTTTAATCAGAGTATCAGTTTTTAACCAGTTAATTCAATACTAATTACAATTTTTGTATTCGTGTACTCTGATTATGACGAGTCAGCAGTTTCTATATATATATATTATATATGTATCATAATTTTATAGTTTCCTGTTTAACCTTCTATGTTACATTTCAAAAGTCCTTTCCATTTAATCTGGACTCTGGATGAACTCAAATACATTCCAAACACCCTCGCAGTCTGCCTCACAATATGCTTATGTGACATAACGGTGGAGTAAGTCAGCATTGGGTGAAATCGAACTCAGGTCTAATGATTGGAAGTCCGAGACTCTACCAGCGGGCTACTGACTATTTCATATAGCAATTTTACTGAATCAAAGTGGAGAGTGATTTTAAAATAAATAGGTTTCCTTTTATGAAAAATAATTTTTTATTTTGTAAAAGTAGTTTCATTAACCATGAAATTGAATTTTACAATAGGGAACATGCATGCGTGAGGAATATGAAAAAAAGTTATCAATTTATATTGATAAAGTTACGCTGATCACGAATATCCTAATAATAAATCATAAAATTAAACTTTTCATTCATTATTTTCAATTTAAAAATCCATGTTTTCTGTCAAAATTTAAAACGCTCTGTTATTGAATCTTCACCTTGTGACGTCATCATGCGCTAGTGCTAGCTTCGACGCAGCTACTATGTTATCATTTCTCGGTGTTTTCTGTGTTGATCGGAGATAGAGGCGCGCAAGTTACTTGTATATTTTAAAGTTTTAAACTATTCAAATGTGCTCATGTGTTATATTTTTTATGAATCCTCTTTGCTTTTTCATGTATATAAGTGCTAAAAAACGTCTGTTCAAACCTAGCCTCTTACGGGAACGCTTTGTGTTCATATTTGAGTAATTTGTGCCTGACTTATAAAATTTATACGTACAAATAGTGCTCAGTGTCAAACTATTGTTGTTTTCTGTTAAATAAATACTAAAAAGCACATATACCTATAAAGGTAACCCATTATTGGTGCAGAATGTGTCTCTAAACAACTTTAGATTTATAGTGTTTCTTAGGACAAGCGCCGTCTGTTTAAATGGAGGTAGAACTATGTTAGTTTGACAATGCCTCCATTAATAGGCACATAATTTGGTCAAATTTTTAATAGTCACTTACTATACTATACCCTCACGCTACGCCCCAGGTGGGGTAGGCAGAGAGAACGGAACGCCACATAGATCTATCCTTACACACTTCTTTCGCTTCCTCTACATTCATCCAGTTTCTCATACATGCACGCCGATTTCTCCTACTAAACACTTACTTAAGAATTTGATCCACGTGATCAAGCCACGTGGTTCTTGGACGTCTACACTTCCTCACACCCCCTCTTTCAGATAAACACTTCCTCTTTGTCATCCTTTCATCGTAGGTACATACGCTCAACATGTCCAGACCATCTTAACTGACGCCGGGCGTGTTTTTTTTTTTAGATAAATAGCGATTCACACAACAAAATAATTTAACTTAAAAGTACATAATCATACAAAGTACTTACACAGAAGTGATCTTTTCAACAAAAAACAGTTGATTTTGTAGAAATTTTGCTATTTGAGAAGTCTTTTTTCATAGTTATGTACCATTTACGACGCACTTGCATAGCCTTAGGGATCGAAATAAACGCTTTTTTTGGAGTAGTTACAGACGTGTTTACACACCGTGGAACTGAACAATATTTGTGATGAGTTCTTGATGTATTCATTATATTTTAAATAAATGTTATCGATAACAAATGATTGAAATTTAAACGCAAACACCGGCTTCTTCCACGCAACCCTACGAAATTCGACTAGCTATCCGGGCGGCGGGCAGTACTAGCGCATTGTGACGTCACACATTCATTCCGTCG
The DNA here is from genome assembly GCA_947579605.1 of Athripsodes cinereus. NCBI lineage: Eukaryota > Metazoa > Arthropoda > Insecta > Trichoptera > Leptoceridae > Athripsodes > Athripsodes cinereus. The sequence goes on along the minus strand of OX388313.1, from coordinate 21,390,109 downwards.
TGGGTGAACCGTTTTGCGCCGTAGGGCGAAAATTGCTTTTTCAAATGGTGATAAAAACCTTAAAAATGCATATTGAGAAAAAAAAACAACACCATAATTTTTCTAATTTTTTGTACTATTTTTTGAGCTTAAAATAAAAAATTGTGAAAGTTCCCTAGTATTTCCAAGAATAATAATTGCAGAGTTTTTGCTCTGTGTAGTCTTCATCAAAGACTAACCCTTCCACTCTTTTCTTTACATTTTCAAGTGCTTGTTGAGATAGATGTTTATAAAATATCATGTATAAGATATTTAATAACTTCAATTCAATGATGCGGTATTCTTTCCATTTTCAATATCTTGTATTACTGGTACAGAGAGGACGACCTATATACTTATAACATACGAAAAGTCCATTGGCTATTTCATTTGTAGGAGATGTTATGATGGTATAGATAATTAGAATTTTGTAAGAATTTAGATTATAACTGCATTGGGATTTTAAGTTGAAATTGCAATCTCCTTATAATGTGCTATCTTTGATAATGGAAATAAGCCTGATGCGCGCATTAAAAATGCATCAATATAATAGACTTTTCAATGTGTTTTACTACGGCAACAGTTTATGTCCTGTAAAGTAAAAATTAAGGAAGTAATAAAATGTCACTTTTATATCAACTTTTATTTTGCTGTAAATTTAATGCATAGGTATGTGGTATGACAAAGATGTCATTAGAAATATGCACATGTATTTCCCAAATAAATCACAAATTAACATAAAAACAACACTAAAAGTAAAAAATTAACACAAAAAATTGTTGAGTATTTTGATTCATTAACTCTAAAAAATTTAAAATTAAAATTCATATTAATAAATTATAGAATAAACGAACAAATTGTGCTAAAAATGTTGTGGAGCAAACTATTGTCATGTGCAAAACGGAAGACATTATTTTCTCAACCTATTATTATTCAACAGATTTACACAATGGCCAATTTGAGCATATCAAATACTGAATCAAACATTTAAAAACAGTTTCACAAGCAATTTCAATAATATCATAATTTTATTCTTTACAATACATACAACAGTAAAATGGGTACGGCACTGAATATATAATTTGGAGAGCATTTATTATGAGTAAAACAATTTAACATTGAATTAAAACAAATCATTATCTTTATAAAAGCCTAACACAGTATAAATACCTATATTGCTTCTACAATATTCATTATTAAAACAGATCTGCTATATTCACAACAATATAATGTTTGTGATATTAAAAATAATGAAACATTTATCATTACACAAAAAGACAAAGTCCACAGTTAAAAGTTTAACAGACAAGTAGGTAAATAAAATTACATAGACTGGGCACCATTGACAAATAGAGAGCACAGATGTTGAGAGACAATTAATACATACTAAACAAAGTAAATATAACGTAGTGGAAGTTGTAAAGACTTATTTATAAAACTGTAAATTGAAATAAATCCATCCGCAAAGAAATATAATTATAACACAATTACATATACAATATAATATAATAATGAATGCATAAACTAAAAAATGTAATTAAAATAATATGTATGGGACTAGAAATGATAAAACAATACGGGAATACAGCATGTCATGTCCTATTGGTGTAAAGTGTGTGTGGGGCAGGAGTTGAGACCTCTCACATGCCAGACTAGGCTGGGTTACAGACTAACCACTCGTGCCTAGCCTCCTGCTCTGTGATGTTGCAACTTGTGTGTGTGAAAAATTTTCATGATGAAATACAAAATTAACATTCATTAAAATTAGATTTATATTGTTTTCAAAAATAATGATAATTGTCCAAATAATAGTTATTTGTTTGTAGTAGGTAGGTATGTATGTAATATATATATATTTTTACAGCATCAACATTGGTCGAAAAGAATTACCTCTTATTTTATATAATATGACTGTAATATTCTAATATGACACAGTTAAGAAAGTCATGGAAATATGTATTTAATCATTAGGTTTACAATAATTAGTATTAATATAATTACTTCTACATCTTCCATAGTCTCTATGTATACCTAGTTCAAGCACGCAATATTGTGTAATCCCTGTTACTATCAAAATAATGTTTTGCGTATTTCATTAAAAAAATACACTTAGGATAATCTTATCTTGATCACACTACTCCTAATACAATATATATTATATGTATCATATAAATGGATATGTCACTTTAATTACTATGAGGGATATTAATAAAATCATAAAAATGCACCATTCAAGAAAATCATTACAAACATTCCTATTTCTCATCCATTGAACAACTAAATAAAACTATATAGAAGAATTATTCATTTGAATTATATCCAGGAATGAATTAACACAATACTTATTCATATAAAAATTTGTGCATAACATGAGTTTGAAACAAGAAATAACAATATTATTTGTGCGATAATAAACTCTAGTAACATATTTATGCTCACTACTATGTAAAAAAATCTTTGATTTTACAAAAAAAAAACTGTCAGATTCATGAAAGTAAATACTTTTAATTAATTTAGTTTTTGGTTCTTATTATTCCCGGATATAAGGTGCGGTGAGATGTGAGGTAAGATAAAAAGTGTTGAGAGATTAAAAGAAATACCTAGATGCAAAATGATGAAACTTCACAGTGGTATAAGATCTCACAACTTTGAGTATTGATACGTATCATTTCAAACACCAACTTTAAAATCATTGTTAAATTACAAATTAGTTATATATAGGTATATATTATTATATTAAACAACAATCATTTATATCTATTAATACAGTAATATATACACATGTCCAAAAAGACATAGACAAATTCGTATATTATCAGTATTATTCCGAGTATTATAAAGATTAACATTGTTCAAATTTTGATCATATAGTAAAATATAATGTAGGTACTTTAGTAGGTAATAATATAAAAAGAATAATAAACGAAAAGTAATATACATATTTGGCATGATCCAGCTTGATGAAACATTACTGCGTAGGTCTGTACTGTGCCACTGGTACAAATACAAATACTGATAGACAGAGAATAAGAGAGAGCGTGAGAGTGAGGTGCGGGCGCTTAACACTCGCCAAGTTGTACGAGTGCAGCGCCATCACACACTACATGCTGGCAGTTAATATTTCTAGCTGTTGCGTTGGGTAACCTATCATTAGGATATATGTACCTTACAAAGTATTATTTTCAATGAACATCTATAAATGTCTGGATACAATAACATTATATACCTACATGAATCTATAGAAACACGATATGTTTAATCCCAAATCAGGACAGATATTAAAAACCTACACAAACTAAAAATACATATATTTATATAATACATATCCTAAACTATTTTCATTCTTATATCTATTTTAATTAATCCATAAGAAATATAAATTATGAATCAAACTGAAAGATCATAAAAATCACATTTCCACAACATTTTTATAATGTGATCTGCATAAAATTTATAATAATTATTTAAAAAATAATATTACAATTTGAAATTTGTGAAGTCAAATATTGATTGTTGTTATAAAACAATAACTTTACAGTATTCAGTATACATCTAGGCATGTATTTAAGAGAGTCTAAATGAATAATACAGCGAGTTATTATTGTAATTATTCATCAATAGATGGGAGTCATATGAGTGTGTCAGTATTGTATAAGCGTCAGGTCATACACATACAGTACATCTTACATCAATTATTTAAACTTACATGAAGCTGTCACAGCTAGCACACAGTCACATAGCTGCCAACTTTGATAAAAGTGCAAAGCTGTTCTGGTTTCCTTTACATATTCAAATGCTATTAGTAATCACTTTGGTATGAAATAAGCAAATGACGCAATATCAAGTATATTTCCATCCTTACCTAAGAGTAACTTATATGAAATGTACAAATGGTCAGGTTACCCTAAAGATCATAGAGAATAGTGGTAACTGTATAGTGAAGACAACATGAAATATTTTCACAGATATTACATCATTTGCAATAAAAGTTTTGTTAAATCTTATAACATAACCTTACTTCCTTCAGATTTGAATAAATTTGTACCATACAATTATGGGTTTCTAAAATATAATATAATTTTATTCATACACAACAGGCATCACATAGATGAAAATACAAGTTCTTTAAACAACTTATGCAACTATTTTAGTCATGGGTAAATTTGATATTTGGCAAATGGGAAGTCTTCAATATGGAGCAAACCTGTTGTACCCACTTCTGTAGACAGTTGCCTGGAACAAAATATTCATAATAAGCATTTATAACTCATATACTAATCTATACATCTAGTTAAAACAGAAAGACAAAGATGGAATTAATTACCCCGAATCCGGCAACAGGTCCAATACCATGACTTAAGTAGGTATCAGCAATCTCGCGTCCATATCTGGAAAATAAATATTTATTTATTTATTAACATAGTATATGGCTAAACAGCCTTTACAGTACTATAACTTAAAAAAAGAAACATACTTGAAACAAACACAATCAAAATATAAATATTGTTTTATACATTGTTATAATTTAGTAAGAGATTTAGTAGTAGTTCTTCAATGAACAATGTAATGTTAAACTTGTGTTGACATAACACTGGAAAATGTCTCCATACTTCTATTTTCAAAAAGCATTGGATGAACTCATTGACCTCAAACCTCTATATTTATCAGCCTTCATAAATATAACTTGATCAATGAAATAACTGTTCTGAATGTTTGATTGTAATATTGATTAATAAGATAGGGTTAGTTGGAACGTCTTGGCTGCGCAATATAAGAGACTGGACCGGGATGAGACATGTGGGAGAGCTTTTCCGGGTCGCACAGGATAGGGAAGCCTTCGCCAGAGTGATTGCCAACGTCGGGGGGACCTGATACGGCACGAGAAGAAGAAGAAGAAGTTGGAAGAGATCCTGCCTTTGCGATAAGCTCGCCCTCTGTATATTGATTGTATCTAACTTGAATGTTTACTTTTTATGTAATTGTTTGTAATTAATGTATAGTAAAGAATGAATAATTTAAAGTAAATATTTATTTAATTATAGTTATATTCAAACCTAAATGGACTTTTTTCTGATACATGTGAATATATGTTGTGTGTGCTACATACCCAGCGACAGTGTATCCTGTCAAAGGTTGTCCACCATAAGCAGCTCTAGCTGCGGAGGTGTATGAAGCGGCAGTCAATCCTGCTGGGGCTGTACCGAGAGGAGCCTTCAGGAGAGGTGATGTAGCAGCTGCCACCTGAAGAATTAAATTATAAACATCATTTATACAATATAATACAAAGTTAAGTAATTTTTGTGTATTTCTTTCATGTAATGAATGACTGAATAAATAATATGAAAAAATATAATTGTGTTTATTCTATTGGTCTTCGCAATGCTGCCTATTAGTATAATTATGTATAACCAACGGAGTACGTACCGGACTCACCGCATGTAATAATCATAGATTATCTAGTCTTTGTGCCATTAAATATTAATATGTCATACAGGAAGAGTTACAGTGCAAAAAAACACATTAACCATCAGAATTTTATTGTAATGGCAAATACAGAATACTTTGAATTTAGTTTGTTTCACTTACATCTGATTATTAATAGGTAAATAAAATAATTTGTGAAATAGTCCTTCTCTAATAACACAAATATTTATTGATGTTAAATCTATACCAAGTTTTTTTTATAATAAAGTTAGTTATCAGATATGCATACAAAATTATTTGAATACTATATCAACAACTACTACAGCATCACGGCATATCTCACTAGTGTAGTAGCTAGCAGACCAGTTGCATGTAATAAAAATGCAAGTTGTCATCTTCGTGCCAACAAAAAACTAAGACACTCAGGATGGGTGGTAAATCTTATCACTGAGTTGAAGGTGTAAATTTTATTTCTTTTTTGAACACCTCCTTTTTACAGGACACTCGAAAACGTACGGAAAGAGTGGGAAACCAATTCTCGGCAGGTTGCTCTACGAAACATACTGTATTCCTTATGAAAAAGTTCTATAAGATGAAAAGGAATGTATAAAAAATTGTAATTGGTTTTTCTTTTGTTTTTTGATTTTAATAACCGGGTTAGTTGGAAGACATCGCATTTTAGCGATAAACTCGCCCTCTGTGCATTGAATTGTATAAATGATATTTTCTATGTTAATTTGTTTTATTGTAAACAATGTACAGTGAAGAATAAAATAAATAAATAAATAATATTTATTGAAAATGGTTCTGCGTTTTTTCTACAAAATAGTACAATGTATCTGTAGCTGGCAATGTACCAAATTCATTACAGTTCTTTCTTTGCAGTTGATTTGCTATAACAGATTGGCATTGATATAACAGGCATTGAGAAAAAACCCTAATTATTCTTAAAAATATAGTATTTTTGGAACATTAAATAATAAAGTATAATTGTTTTTGTTCTTAACAAGAGGATTTATATGAAATTTGTAAGTTTGTTGCTGTGCCAACATCTGCAGCAGAGAGTGTTCAAAGTGGTGTGTCATCATCGTTGTTTTTATTTTATTTAAATGATATAGGTAGATCTGCTTCAAAGATTATGGAATTACTATGGAATCATAATTTGATATACTCACAATAATATGCTCACGGAAGTATGAAATATTTGTGTATCTTGACTTTGCAACTTCCTCATAATTGACTTTGCATCCAAACAACTCCAGTATGATGTCTTATAGAATAAATATAGAACCTATCTAAGCATGCATTGAAAATGAATACAAATCTAGAAAGCTTCTCCCAATATTCACGTATAGGTAGATGTAAATAATAAAATTCATGCATTATATTGGTACGTGTGAGTATGGAGTGTATCTAATATAAACGAACTGTGAGCTCAGTACCAGTGGTGATAGTTACCAGGAACTGATGTTACATTATTAAGGTTGTCTAAAGAGAAAACTTGTAAGAATTATTCACTCATTCATAATATAATGCTATACAATTATAGTAAATAAAACCAAAAACCAAAAGGGAAAGAACCAATTCCATAACTGAGTACAATATATTATATAGATGTTGACTAGAGATTAACAAGAGAAGTTGAGTTGATGTGCTGTTATATATATTATAATATTGGAAATGATGTTCACAAATGTATTCCATTATCACAATGACAAAATAAACAAACAATATTACACATAATTATGGAGAATAGAGTGGGATTAAGAAATACCTCCTATGAACAAAATATCCACGAGACAGCGGTGAATGTTACATACAATATATAGCATACAATATATTAAATTCTGAGACTTGAAATAAGTTATTCAACAAGTCTACTGAATGTTCAAAGTTAACTTGGACCAATAATCTACAATATTAATCTGATATGGTCATCTTTAATAAATTAATTTGGGTGTTGGTATACAAATGATATACATACATACAAATATAATAATAGTTTAGTAACAGAAATGTAATGTTGTAAAGATACTAAATGGATAAAGCACATAAACATGAAAATTGAGGACATTTTATAGATATCCCAGATACCTCAACAAGTGCAGCTGCAGTAGTGTAATAGGCAGAGTCACATACATACAAATGGTATAGTATATGAACTACAACCTTCTCATTAATTACATTTTATATATTATGTAAAACACATAACCGTGGCACAACTTCTACAGGTAAAATAAAAGCATGAATCAAAAGAAAAGCATTAGCAAATAAATCTTTTCATCCATGTTACCTCCACAACGGGTTTGGCGGCCTGCAACAATAATTATTTTGCTTCGAGAAATATTTACATGCAAAATACAAAATAAATGGATCGTCAAATTAATTTATTACAGAGTTTATTTATCCTTCATAATAAGAGAAAAGAACAGAAGGACAGAAGGATTTTAAAAGTAATGTTTTCCTGGAGAAGTCATTAATTTGATATAGGTTCAAAACAATTATGTAGTTGTAAAAAGTCCAAAGTATTTGAAAGAGAAAAAAATTAATATTTCCTAACTCACAAATAAAATAATAATATAATTTATCATTAAGTTCTCCTTTATTGTACATTTAAAAACTCATAATACTGAAATTGCACGATAAACATGAAATGAGATGCAAAAAAAAATAAAAATGAAGACAATAATCTGAGTTGTATGAGTAACAAAAGTACAATAACAAATAATTATTATTACCTGTAGTCTGTAGTTGGGATCTGCTGCAGCTACCAGGAACGGGTCATAGTGGAACATACTGTGGGGAATAAATATACTTATTAGTTAATGTTCATATATATCTACAGTTTATGGAAACCATTGAAAAGGCAGTCACTTATTCAAAAGCAGATTGAAACTAATTTTGATTGAAAATAATGTTCATTGAATTAAAAACAAATCTTAATTTGAACTGCCACACTAAACATACAAAAGAGATTTTTTTTAATTGATTTTAATAAATTGTACACTAAGATAAATCCATTATATTTCAATTTCTTCATATTTTGTTAATCAATACTCCATCAAACTGTGCAAGCACTTTGATTGAATTGTCTTGGCTTAAATAATCTCAGGGACATCACTATATGTGTTGTCAAATGACAATAAAGAAGGTTTGAGTACATGTCTACAATAAATACAAAGAATATAGTGACAACAAAATAGAAAGTATTGGTAGTTATAAATAAAAGCATCAATCAAGCACAAAGTTGTATTGAAGTGTAAAGACAAATAAAACTAGTAACGACAGAAAACCATCTACTGTTTATGTAAAAGTATTGCCATATTAATTCATGCTGAATGTTAATATAAACAGCGACACTATCAATAATATTTACACAATACACCAATCAATTGGAGGAACATGTGCAAAATAATATTATAAACCTTGCAGCCTGTTTGATTAAAAAATTATAAAAGCATTAACAAAATTAATACACTAGAACACATGCAAAACTTCATACTAATAAACAATACACATAGCAGAATTTTCACCAAGTTGCTGCAATTCTATATTCTGCCATAATCAAATGTATGAACATTTCCACTAAATAAACTGATATCAATACATATCGAGTGTCCAAAAGAATGACTAAGTAGAAATATTACATAAAGATTGCTTACAACCATCACACCATTTATTATTCAGATATTGAGCTAACTAGACATCAGGTAGGTACAATACGAAGTGATTTGACTATAAGGCTGCATAAAACATTGTGACACTTGTAGATTTACCTACAAGAGAGATTGAGATTGTATCGAAATCGATAAAAAATATTTTAACATAGTCCAACCCCACCAATATATTTGTAATCCTGGTGAATTTAGGGCTACAATTAATTATAGGGACTTCTGACAAATGCTGAAAAATGTGAAAGGAATATGGATCATATTGAAAAAATCTGAGAGAACAATTTCTTTAAGAATTTACTACCTATATTTCAAAAAAACTTTTATTTATCTTTAAATTTGCTCAGATTTATTCAAGAAGAACTTGTAATACAATATGTATTTCAGATCACATGTTACACTTTATATGTGCACCAAAGAGAAAGCTTTGAGAGTAAAGACAATAGTGTATCCTTCCTGCGATGAGGGAATAACATGTGAAGAGAAAACATAATATTATATTACGTAGATGAAGTACATGATGTGGGTGTGTGTATATACTCACGGAAACTGCAGAGGTGTTGTTGCGGCTTGTCTAGCATAGGCTGCGGCCACGGTAGATACGGGAGTGGGTGCGGCTGGGGCTCCTGACACGGGGGCTGGACGAGCTATTGGCACGTGGCGAGGTCGGTGGATGGCCACTCCCCTTAGAGCGGACACTACATGCGTAACACACACAATGCACTACAACCTGCTTTATTGCACTACTCGGCCACTTACACACAATGTGTGAATTAATAACCTACATTCCTAAGTTATCTTCCTCCTTTGTACCTATGTATTTCTTAACATTTACAAGCGTCACGCATTTTCAGCCCTTCACCTACAGTTACGTTACGTCTCATGCTCAAATTATACAGATGATTGTATTAAAAAAATATTACAGATAAAGTTAACCAGAAAATAAAAATGAAAACATTAATATAATTTAAAGAGAATAAAAATATATAAGAAAATCTAATATCCGCCGAGTCGTGCACACAAAGCTATTAAATGATTAATATAAAAACATTCTGATACAATGATAAAAGGCAATAAACCTTATGTACATCTGCAAAAAGTTATCTGCATACTCAATATGTATACAGAACTAAGTAAAGTATTAGTAGAGTCGAGATGAGGATTTAGTTTAAAGTCTTTATATCATTGCAGAGTGAATCTAAAATAATAAAATTATATGATTAGTAATGATAACATGGAACACTGAAAATATTTGTGCAAACCCTCATAACAAACAGGTGTCATTGGCATATCTACAGGATGTCATCTCCACCTTAAGAATTCACTGTGATAAACATTGCCTGTAACTAACTATGGAACGCTGAGCTACTATCTGCGCACTTCAATGGCATATTGAGTAAGTCACAAGTGAAATTCTTTTGGTGTTAATGATGGACATGGGGAAGGGTGCGGAGGGGTGTGATGTAGTACCTCCGGCGTTGTGCCGCATGTCGAGGGGTGAGCACCAGGGGGGCGGGCGTGGGCGCAGGGGAGGGGGGCGCCAGCCAGGGCCAACCCGACACCCGCAGTCCTACACACATACAACCACTTTCATTCCTTTTCAATAACATCTCATCAATAGGGTCTTGGCCAACATTTCACACAGTTACATTATGTCATTATTTTTTATTCCAGTCAGTCACGAGGGTAGCTTTTGGAAGGATGACCATCAATGAATTATTTAATAATTATTTATTTTATGGAAAACTGTGGAGAATTTAAATCAAGACCATATTCAATATGCATACTTGGGTAAAATAAAAATACACAAATGAAAATAATTAATTGTTCATCAGAGAGCTGTATAATTGTCTAGTTTTAATTCAAAGTCCAGTAAAGAAATATTATCATCTATTAATACCTACTTTCTAAATATGTTATCATGTATTATTACTTTTCGAGTATGTTTGTAAGCTGTATTATTCTGAAACTTTTGGGAATATAAAAATAACTTTCACCAGATCAAGTTAATAAATTCTTTTCTGTAGTGAGGATGCTGGTAAGTAGAAAATCAAATAGATATATTCATATTATACAATATTTGTAAATGACAGTTCAATGTTGTCCAATAATAATAAAGGTACATAGGTATGTAATGTATGTTTAGGTAATATGTAGTAAGAGAATACAATTATGGAGTAATGAATGGTGTATTTGGACTGTGTATTGGCTGTGGCTGTATTTGCGGTCATATAGAAACACAACACAATACTTGTCCAGAGTCATAGTTCATGTCCTTAATATACAACTTCAACTGGTACCTTGACTATAAGTTGCAAATCTAATAAGATACTATGGCATTAACCTTCAAATAATAATTGCTACCCCACATAGTATTAACAAATACAATATCCAAGAGCACAGTACAAGGTGAACAAATTTAAAGGTACATTCAATCAACCGTATATTGTTCAAAAGCAGCATTGTAAAGCAATGACATATTCTATATAATATGAGAGTGCATCTATTTGATGAGGTTTAGTAACAGTACCACTACCTGATAACAATATATATATATATAACAATATATATAGATATATGTATGTAACATAACGATTAATGCCATAGACAGAAACCTTCAGTTGGAAAACACTGAAATCTTTAGCATATACTGTGACACAATATTCAATACTCGCATTCTTGGCTGTCACTCAATAAAAGAATTAACATGCCTTCAATATGTCAATCAAATATGCCTAGATCCATAACCATTTTACTAGCAAATGAAAGGAAACTAAACACAGTGTAGAACATACCTTCGGGCCATTGCACGCACACTGAAACAAAACAAGAAAACAGTACATTACTCAAAGGCGAAAATGTCACATAAAAATACTTTATTTGCATAACATTCACGCTACACACCCATTTCATAACAATATTACTTGCATTAACATTACGCACTCACTAAAACAGTTGAAGGGTAGGATAGTTATATGGTAGGGTGGTACAATTATAATAATATAATATATCGTTGGTGGAACCGTGACACCTCCTATGTGTAAGTGTAATTTTTTTCAAAAATGAGATATTAGTCAAATTATTCTATTCACTGTGTCAGTGTTTAGATCTATAATGAAATAAAAAACGAAATGTTTTTTCTACTATATTGTTTTTTATTTAGAGAGACGTCTTTCATCTTTCAAATACATTGTCAATTGCTTTGATAATGTCCTAGAAAGATGAAAGACGGACGTTCTCAATAGAAGTACCAAATTATTTGTCTAGTCGAGTCGCATATACCGATGAAATAGTCTACATGATGAGATATCTATAGAAAAAGTTATTGAGAGAAATTTAATGTTGTGCTGCTTTTTCTTGGATTATTCGTAAACACTCACAATTACTTAAAAATGATTCTAATCATGTCTATCAATTCAAGGTACTATAGAATGTTCCTCGTAACGAATCAGGTACATAGGAAATGTTATTCAGCAAAACAATTTTTTTGATCTCCTCCAAAATCTTGATAAATGCACATAGGACGTTTCATGAATCCACTGACGATATTTATTCAAACCAGGAATATAATACAACATAATATAATATACATATGTATTTCGTGTGATAAAACATTTTAAGTACAAAAAACTTTAGAAATAATATTTTGAAACATCAACTATTGCGTGAAATACCATAAAAAATAGTATTATGTAGTTGCATAAGTACGTAAGAATGAAAAACATTTAAGGAGTTGCATTCAATATAGGTACTGACAAATAATGTATGGAAGGTGTAGTACAAACTGAACACTGAACACGAATATATAAAGAAAAGATAAAATCGTCTCTCACCCAATGTGGAGACTGATCCATTCCTAGTTAGTAATACTGAATGTACAAAATAATCATTCTAATATTATATGATTCTCTAACAAACAACAATAAAGTGATCAAAATTACATCATTATCTAATTATTACATCACATCTTTTAAACCATTTACAATCATTTAAAAATTCATAGCACATTTTGTTCATAATACGATGATGAATAAATTTTAAGTAAGCAATAAAGTTTTTACATCGAAATCATTGCAGATTGAAAAATAATAACGGTAGCATGCAGCTTTCATAATAGAAAAAGAAATGCTATTTCCATATCACAAAAATTGTAATTCAATTGAGAAAAATGAATAATGTAAAATTAAGTGGTGGATTTATGAAAAAAATGGAATAAAACGAAACTATTAAAGTGCTAAAATTCAATACCAACCATTGGAGACGGGTGCTGGTTTTTTGGTTTGTACTCTCGCAGTGGCGTTGTTGACCTATAGTGAAAGACAAATATAATATTAGAAATGCTTGTGGCAGGCACTCTGAGATAAACAATTTAATTCAATAAATATAAATAATATTTGTACATGGGAATTGAACCCAATTTTAATAATCATATTGTCACTATAAAATATATGAAGACATCAGTGTTTTCTCATTTCAGCTAATGTTCATTGTAGGTACTAACTACTTTTCAGTGTTGCAAAGTTTCTTAGTAAGCTATTCACTCAAGGGAAAAACTTTTCAAGAGGTTCAACAGATGGCACTGTCTGTTGTTAACTACTGTATTGGGTTTCTTTCTCCACAAGAAAATTTTAAGGAGTGTCCATTGAAGGTAAGTCCGATTAATCTATGTACTTCAATGTAATGACTAATATGTTAGGATTCTCAGAAATCTTACCTCGAATCATCCCGGTGGTTAAAGATCTATAATCTCTCTCTTTCTCTCACAACCATATTTTCATCGGCACTTTATTATAGCCGTCTAGAGAGTAAAGGGATAACACAAATGTTGAATAGACTTATAAATATATAAAGTAGATGGAACCTGAATGTCCTGTCCTGTCCAATATGAGGAGGACGAGACATTCAAGTTGTTCGAGTGGAAGTGAGAAAACTGTAGGTAATGAGTGTATGTGTGTGTATGTCAGGTACATCTGTCTCAAGCACAGAGTAATCCCAATTATGATGATATGACAGGGAGATGTATGGGTGTAGGAGGTGTAAGACATGAATCGGGATGTGGAGCTACTTACCGTCTGTAGTATAGGTACACATACACATATCTACTCTATGTACTTACAAGGTGATTGTAAATGATTCAAATTATAAAAGGTAGCTGTTATTTTTTATGTATATATATATGTGAGTATTAGGATGTACGAAGCTAGTTTGTGACTATTTGATTGTATGTATGAGCGTTGTCAGTGTGTATGATGTATGTATTGTAGGTGTATATTTATAGTACAGTAGTAGTAATAGTAGTAGTAGGTGTGTGTATATTTATATATATATATCTACAGAACAGAAGAGGAGGGAGGAGTGAAATGAAGAAGTTTATGGAAGAAGGTATTGGGTTATTATATAGTATAATATATATATATAATATATAACAGTTAAGTAGGTATACAAGTGCTACCACAGATTGATTGGTAAATGATAGAGATCATGCACACCTCTATCTTTCTGCCCTCAACCACGGTGCCGTGAAGTCGCTCCCGTGCGCTCTCTGCATCACCACTATTTGCGAATGTTACAAAACCGAATCCCTGCATGCAAGACAGACAAAACATGCATTAAAAACAGCGTCGCTCAAAAACAACGTGCAACAAAAATTAACATGTATGCATCGCATATTTATATCAAGGAATTTAATTGTGTACTTTTATAAAAATAATTGCACTTTGAGCGTACGATACATATACATAGGTATTATTTAAAAAAGCATATTGAAATCTAAATACAGAGGAATGAATACATTTCCAAACTATACAAGTTTGTCACTATTACACTCTATGTAACTCAACTGAATGGTATTGTGCACATACATACTCATTGTAGTAATATGTGTAACTGAATCTGATGAGAATGTAGGTAATCTTAGGCATAAGCTATACAAGGTTAGGCTAGTCCAGTCACATTGATGGATAGACGAGCCAACCACTGTAATGTAATGTTAACAATCCTAAACATGTTACAAACAATCTATGTAATGATGAGTACCATAACAAGTGACACTTTTCTTATATATATACACACATAACATAATATGTGACACAATATGTATTGGTTTGTTTGATCTACGTCATATCAAGTGTAGGTAACATACACTAGGAGTACAGTACTCAAATAATGAATATTGATTGGTATCTTTACAGTTATGGACATAGATATACAGAAAGATACCTATATGAATCAATAGGACTATAGTAAAACAATTATGTAGGTATACAGGTGTAAAATTGACTTTACAATTTATCTAATCAGCAAGATACATATGTATGTAAATTATTTATATAAATAATTTAGATGTAAGAGTGTTAAGCATCTATATTAATCTATAGGAAAGTGATGATGAGTAATCATAGCAATACCATAGGTTGTAGCATTATTAATTGTTGAGAGGTTGTATTAAGCGCTTGGTTCCCTGGTACCGTGTACCGGGAAGATAGTGAATGAGGTGAGGTGCGAGCGCCACCACCGAGACTTGCTGATAATATGACATTACAAGGAGATAAAGTACTAACTAGACAGTAGAGATATACTGGAGGACAACAAACTGATTGATGTTGGTTGGTTGATACTACAGAAGCTGTGATCCAAGCCACATTCAGTATTATGTACAAAGTTTAGGTGCCAGTCACATACTACACTGAGAAATCCAGCCACAGTACAATGTATTAAAGATATTTTAGTAAGTATATTATATCATGGGATTCTTCAAAGATATCCTCACACATGCCTCAAATTTCTGACTAAGATTAAATCTATTTCAACACTTTCACGCAACTCTACACCATAAAAGATGTGAATTTAGTTAAAATTAAATTTATACAAATTAAATACCATTCACTAAAACTTGTTGCATTAGATGAAAACTTATGCATAATATAATATATAAATATATAAAATGTCTAGAATCACAATAAAACAACTGTAGACAAATAAATACAAGTATACAATAGTACATGATATGTACGAGTAGGTATCAGTAAGTATATCACATCTGATGTTAGTCCAAACTAGAACTGGTCAATTGGTAATATTGTCTTCTAAGCAATAGTACAAGTACGATAACAAGAATATGAATAAACATAATATAATATGTTTTATCTGTTGTATAATTCTAAGATGAAGAAAAGTACAGGAAACAGACAAGAACTTGAAACAATTTCAAAACACATCACTAATATATAGGGCACTTATAAAACACAAGACTAAAAAGAATAAATTATAATAAGAGAAATACAGAAAAGAGAAACTAAGCAAATATATTTTCATCTTTAAAATTTTGAAGACACAGGTAACACTTTGTCTAATTATAAACATTCATAAACTCTAAGGTAAGTGCAAAACCTCAAACACTTCAGTCATAGTAACATTGCTATTGGGCTGTCCGTTAATATTCTAGTCAGATACAGCAGAGCAGTCTCTTCTCACCAAGTTGTACAATGTCATTGTGTCTATTTATATTCTCAGTCAATGTGCCTCATCCTTTTCAACTGACAACTTACTGCAGAGATAGAACTTCATTTATCAGGTGGTATAGACTATAGAGTGATGTGATGTAAATATACAACACATGGCAACAGAATTGTTGTTATATCACGATTATTATCACAGTTAATACTCTAAGTGAGTAACAAAATATATGATTCAACTTCACCAAAAATATGAATCAGAATGCTTCAAACATACAACTACTGCCCTGACAAGTTGTCACAAGAAATGGTGACATATAAATAGAACAATTATTGTACAAATTTTGGATTGGAGACATGAAATACACCAATAGTGTCAGAGAATTGTGAGGTACAAATACATGATAAATTAAATATTTATTATCAAACGAGCACGGTCTACTTGTGGATCACCAAATGTCACAAGGAAAGCAGTAACATTAAGCAAAACAAATCCAATCAATATGATAATGGTTGGAGTACTGTCATGAGAAGAAATCATAAGAGAAAATATAAGGCTATATAGGCTATATTAGGTTGCGAGATGTGTACAAGTACAGGAGTAAATATCACATCTCCATTGAATACTTGAAGCAGAATGATTAGGAATATTATCTGTTCATCTGTTGTGATAACTTGAATATTAATAATGCGGTGGTTTGTTTATATTATACTTTATACCAGAATCGGATGGGGGAATCGATACACATATATGTGATTTCAAAACATATCAGTGAATGATTAATGCAAGTTCATTATCCATTTATCAAATTAATTCAGTTAATAATTTTCTGAGAAACATTTTAAGACTAAAATAGCAAAATGTTATGTTAACTTGCATTCAAATCAAAACACCTCTATGTGGAGGGAGGGCACACCCTAGAGCTATGTATATTTACTTAGAAGATGAGAGAGACTCAGGGTCACTCCTCTTCTTGGTAAATATCACTACCAGAACATGACTTCCTCCCTCCTTATTTGACAATAATAATAATAAAAAAAATTAAAATTAGGTATATTTCTTAATATTATAATCATAGTTTACATTTGCATATGTTTCCTATCATTATTGGTTATGTGTTGAGAGTTAACAATCAAGATCTAAGTAAAAATGAAGTAAATCATACATTGTGAAAGAAAAGCATGTAAATATATTATGTATTATCAAATCATCACTGACTGTTACTTTCAAACAAATCGTATGAAGTATTTTGTGGCAGTAAAAACTGCTTTAAAAATAAATAATAAAAACAAACACTGGGTGCTAAAACTAGAAACATCTGCAGTGTGAACTCAAAAGTGAAGTGTAATAATATATTTCTATGAAATTCCTTTCATATTCACCATAAAATTACATTTTAAATAAACTGAATGTTTATTAAGAGTAGCTATAGCAGTTTATTACATGCCTCAAGTTTTGAGGAAAAACAATCTGTATGCAATTTTTGTTGATGTTTAGAGAAAAAAAGGAATATAGAAGAAAAATGGGTGATAAATATAAAAAAAAATATTTCCTAATAGTTAATATGAAAGGAGTTCCTCCATAAAATATTATAAAGTAAAATGAAAATTGGAAAATATGAATGCCTACCTTAGATCCGCGTTCGTTAAAAATAATTTCCACATCCAGTATCGTCCCGTATTGCTGAAATATAAAATTACAATGAATTAATATAAAGTTGAATTACCTCATGTAAAAAAATGAATTGTGGAAAATATTGTGACATTGACACAAATATTGTGAGAGTGCGTTAGGTACTTTCAAGTTTAAAGAAGGAAAAAAATGTATTGGGATTTAAAACGCTGTAAACTACACTATATTATTCATAATATCATGATAAAATGAATATTATAAAGTGGAAAACACTGCACCTAGAATGAATTTTACCATACCATAAAGTAAGCAAGAGTATGTTGTCATTTTCTTGTAGAAAATGTTCTTGCTAGCACTTCCATGTTCGAAAACATCATGGTGACTAATATCTCACTAATTTTATGGTGAATTAAAAACTCATTACACAGCTAAATACAATTGAATTGAATGAAAAAAATATATAATAATAATAATAATAATAATAAGAACACTTTATTGATCAGAAAAAAAAAATCATGAGCAATTGGCGAGCTTATTGCCTGGAGGCAATATCTTCCAGCTAACCAAAATAATGTGTGATACTATGTGCAAAATAATGTGTGATAATATATGCTTCAAATGAACCAAACAAATGGCGTGATAATTTTTTGTTGTTGCATTCTTTATTAAAATAGTTGAGTACTTACGCCAAACATTGTTCTTAAATCTGGATCTCTAAATCTGAAGGGTATATTGGAGACGTGTAGTCTTTTTGGTTGACTATTCACTGATTTATCTGTAGGTTGTACAGCTTGTGAGGTGGCAGGAACAAGGGCGGTGGATCCTACCAGAAGCTCTGGAGGTGTTGCACCAACTAATGTGTTTCCTGCCACAGTCTCAGCCTCTGTTTGCTGCAATCCAGTCTTCATGGGAAATACACATAACACACAATTCAAATGTTGTAAACAACAAAAATGAAAACAATCAAAAGAAAAAAATTACAAATTCATACAAGCAAATATGCAATGTATGCCCTAAAATAAACTAATAATCTTCTTGTCTTGGATCAAATGTTATCATCAATATTACCAATAATAGTACATCAGCAGCATGGCTTTGTCTCTGGAAGATCCACATTTGCCGTGTACAGATGGCAGGATGCGAACGCCGAATGATTGTCAATCATATGATTGACCAGCAAAACGAATGATTGGCAATCAAGGCCGAATCCTTCAGAAGTTACATACAAATTCTCATGCGGATTGATGCGGAACTTTCGGCGAAGATTCTGTGTAACATAACCATAGATGCATAACGTATCCAAACTGTGATAAAGTGTTGCTTGCATGAAAAAATCTACCTCATGAAAAAATCAAGCCATCGATCATAACTTGATTTTTATAAAATGATTTTTATGGCTAAGTTCTGATTTTATTTTTGTTTTTATATTTATAAACCTCAGTAAAAAAATTCAAGTAATGAAACCCGCCATCTCACAAACAATTGATGAAATTTCAAATTAATTTTAGATAAGTTTATATTATTATATCACGTGGAAAATAATAATCCGTCGAAATTCAGTCTTTCTCACGAGTATTAAACTAATTTTTTACTTTTTTAGTACGCATTTGATTAATAACAAATATACTTTATTGAAGGGGATATTGACACACGAATGGCGAAAATAGTTTTCAGGGCTACCAGTATGATTAATACAGTACACATTAAAGAAATAAATCAAAGTTAGACAAAAATGCAATGAAAATGAATTCACCAATTTGATAGATAATAAAATTGTGGCTAGAAATTTTTTAATGAAACCATGAAAAATAGCTGTAGCCATCCAAAGAATCAAAAAAATACTTAAATAAAATAGCATCAGACCAAATCTAACCGAACTTACCATCAATCAAACGTAAAAATATGACGTGAATGTATTTATCACACTGTTAACACTTAAAATCATTTACATCCACGTGAATAATGTCATCAGCGTGCACAGATTTGGTAGTTTCTTGCTTTATAGGTAGTTTTCGAGGCATTGGCAACAGTGTTTAGTAGTTTTTAATTCTTTGGTAGATTTAAATAGAGTTTGTTTGGTATGTTTTAGTATTTTAATCAACCCAAAACAGCTTGGTCGGTATTCGGTAGATAAAGTATCGGAATTCCGGTAAAAATACCCGATACTTTATCTATGATTCGAGTAAATAATATTTAAGAAAACCGAGAAGATTTTGAAATATTTCAAATTCCTATAAGACCATTAAAGGATGACGTCACAGAAAAATGTTTGAGGGTCAACAACGGAACAAAAACAAAACAAACAAAAAGGTGGTATCTCTTTCTAACTGCTCTGTTCTAAAACAAAGACAAAGCAAACAAAAAGGTGGTATCTCCTTCTAACTGCGCAGTTATAACTATGCGTGAAAAAGAGATAAAGGACCATAACACATGCTATCTCAGATAGAAAATTATTTCAAAGAAGAGCGTTGTCATGTCGGTATAGACCATTAAAGGATGACGTCACAGAAAAATCATTGAGGGGCATCAGGCATCCCAACACAACAAACGATTACGGTGTAATATTAGGTGGAACGCCTAAAGAATACCTAATAATCAAAAAAACTGTCAGTGTCGATTTTGTTATTATTTTGTCGTCTGACTTTCTTTTTTTCTCTTATGGCACAACATCCTACAAGGATGATTTGCGCAATCTGACTGTTTGCCCCCCAAGCAAAAGCAAATCCATAGACAAGACCACGTGACCTTTAATGGTCTATACTGACAGTCGGAAGGATAATACCGACATGACAACACTCTTCTTGGAAATAATTTACTATCTGAGATAGCGTGTGCTAGGGTACTTTATCTCTTTTTCACACATACTTAGAACTACGCAGTTAGAAAGATATACGTCCTGCATTTTCTTTCACGTGGTACGCTTTTTTCTTTTATAGATATATGTAGGTACCTTATTACCTTATACTGATAGCATGTTATTTAATATTACGTTAGTTTTTGAACGATAATAATGAATTATGGTCAAGTTGGTAAACACTGTGAAGTGTTGTATTTCGTCTGTTGTGTTGGGATGCCTGATGACCCTCAATGATTTTCTGTGACGTCATCCTTTAATGGTCTATTCTTTAAGAAAACCGAGGAGATTTTGAAATATTTCAAATTTCTATAGCATTTGAAATTACGGCAGGGGGGGGGGGGAGGGGGTAGAAATAATATTATATTGAGCATGTAACTTTTTTCATTCGATATGAAAGTATCCGGTATTAAAACAATAGTCGGTGCAAATACCCATTATGTTGTAGGAAAAGGTCCTGTTAGAAAATATTCTTTAAGAAAACCGATCGTTTCAAATTCCTACGCCATTTTGAAGAATTTAGTAATTTTTAACCTCCACAAGCAGTGGTTTTGTAAAATAAAATATGGTCACACAGAATAATAACACGATATTAAATATTGTACTGTACTAAAATTTTATGTAGGATGGGTATGAAAAATACAAAATAATAAATTTTGTAAGTATTTAGAATATTAACAATATCTTTTTTTCGGAATTACTGCTATCTGCATTGAAATCATCAAACAAGTCAACGAAGTCTCTTGTGATTCAAATTTATCCCGGAAGATGTTTTATTATGAACTTTTCTACAAATTAATACTTTTTGTATAATATAATATTTTGTTGAAAAGCTTGTTGAAAAGCCAAAAAAGAAATAAAAAAAGAAGAAAAAGAAGAAAGTTATTCTCTATGGTTATTAACTTGTCAACAATGCCATTTGATTGTCAGAATTAGCATTTGGCGCGTAAGTGTGTTGAGCATATTAATTCTACTTATATTCACGTAATCGTATAGTTTTCACCTAAGAAATGACAATGAAATGATTGTCAATAAATGTGCTTTTACATAAAATAACACCTGATTTACTCTAACCTAACCTACAAATCAGTTTACTGTACAAATTTCAGTACTTGTGACATGTCAAACGCATACGAAAATGCTAATAATTAATTTTGTGTTTAAAAAACAGCAAGATTCCACCGGATTCTTATTCTCAAAATAATCGAAGCTTAGATGTATGCACATAAGAAATTCATGTTATTATAATCGTTGCAAATCTTTTGTTAAATTTCACTTTCAGCACTTCCAGGATAGATTTTATACTGTCCAAAGAGATCTCAAGCCAAAGATGTTACTTGATAATCAACTCAAATGTCAAAATATCAGGCTTCGGATTAATTCATTTGGTAAGAGAACACATTAATATTATTTCACAGTATTTCATTACAACACTTATTATGTGTATTTAATATTTGTTAGCATAAAATGAATGTCTTTCGTAATTACAGGTTGTTGTGTGTTGTAGAATAACCTTGTTTGAACTACAATATTTCATTTACAAAATAATACTTCATTTACTTAGAAAACATTACATCCGATTATATTAAAAGGATAGAGTTCTTTTTATCTAGGATATCATAAAATAAACCCCTGGATAATAATAATAATAATATTCGGACTATTTATATGTGGCGCCGTTTAATGATCCGTGACCATCTCAAGGGCGCCGTGACTTCTCCCGAACAGTAGTGTTTTCAACTTGGTTCTAAACGTGGTTGTGGACTGATTCACCCTCAGATCTGTGGGCAGTCTGTTCCAGACGGATGGCGCGGCGGCTCTGAAGCTCCTTTCTGCAAATTTGGAGGTGTTCGCCATATTGGGTTTCACGAGTTTGTTGACAGCAGAAGAGGCCGAGCGCAGCGGTCGTCTCGGAGTTTCGTCGACGGAACAGAGTTCGGTTAGACATGTGGGTGCCGTGCCGCATAAGGCCTTGTGGACAGTGAGACACAATTTAAACTCCACTCTCTCTGGGACCCTCAGCCAATGTAGATCGGTAGAGGATAGCCCTGTTAAAGGCAATTGTTTGTAAAAATATACATATCACATCCTAAATTTAGTGATGAAGTTTGCCACCCATCCTGAATGTCTTAATTTTTGTTGGTACAGCGAGGACAGCTTGAATGATTATTACATGCTCATTCATAGTAATAGAAAAAGTATATTTTTATATGTGCGAATAAATAGAAGTCCCCTGACTCCTAAAATATCTAGGCATGAGGTGAGAGTATTCTTTGTTTTAACTTTATATTTATGAATTTTCAGTTCTTATGAATATGGTGGGAAGGCGCCAAATGTCCTGGCTAAGAAACATCAGAAAGTGAAACGGAATCCAGAGTGTGTAAGAACTGTTCCAGGTAGAACAGGACAGAGAAGCGTACTCCAGGGTGATAGCCGACGTTGGGGGGACCTGACATGGTTTTTGGAAGGAGATGAATATTGTAGCAGTACTTGAAGAGAGATGAGTTCAAGTAGAATGAATAGAAAAGCATTTATGAAGAATTGCATGCATGCATATAGAAATAAACGGTGTTCAAGCCTTTGTGCCACCCCTCAAAGGATGATATTTTGAAAATAAATCTTTATGAACAGCGTTGCACATTTATTTAATCCTTCTTCAATATTTACAGATCACATATAGGTAAATGTATTTATTTTAGATAATCAAAACTATAATATTTTCTTTTGACAAATAACTTTGTAACAAATAAGATTATAAAATAATTGCTGTTTAATTTCAGTGATTGATATATTAATATTAGTAGCTTACATAATATGTCCATTTTTATAACAATAATTTATTATTTATTTTTATAATTAAAAGTAATTATTACTGAAAGATACATCTGGGTTTTGTACAAATACAACCTTATACACCTTTCACAGTAAGCTACTAAAAACTTGTGTCGGCAAACTCCCCTTTCACGACACAAGCTTTTAGTAGCTTACTGTGAAAGGTGTATAAGGTAGTATTTGGGTTTATAACAAAACCCAGATGTATCTTTTTTTAAAAAAAAGTGGAAGTATTTCCGAAAAGCTAAATATCAATAAAGCGAACGATGTTCTTTATATTATTTTGATATTAATCTAAATCAAAATGAACTTTCACAGTGCTTCCTATCTAAAATTTAAAAGCTATTTATAACATACATAGACAATTCACACAGATCGAGCTAGTCCCAAACTCAGATGAATCTTGTATTATGGGTACTAACACGACGATACACACATATACAATGCACTACACACGTATACATGTAACACCCAGACCCAGGACAATTTGAAAAAGGTCATTCTTCACTTTGCCCTGGCCGGGAATCGAACCCGGGACCTCATGACTCAAAGGCAAGAGCGTTACCTCCACGCCACACCGGCCGACATATATTTATTCTATGATTATAATCTTCTCATCTTATTTTATTTCTTTTAAATACATTTTTATCATGATTTATTACTTTATTTTAAATCTTACTTTATTATAGTTTATTCATTGATCTGAATCTTTCACCATAATTTATTTTTAATACATTTTATCATTTTGATTTGATATTTTATTTTATACATTCATTTGAATCTATTCATATTATTTAATTTGTTGTAAATATATTTTAATACATTACTTTATTTTATTATGTTAAAAAAATCTTATTTTGTTCACTTATTTGTGTTATATTATTATTATTTATCTATCATTATGGATATCAATCATGCAGTAAAGCTGATATCTTTGAATGAGTCCATGACGTTACTGCACTCTGTCAAGTCCATTTTTAAAAGAATTTACACTCCCGGCAACAACAAATCTATACGCAGCCCGTTCCAAGCATCCACAACTCTGTAACTTAAAAAGTGTTTATGTGGATTATGGGCAAACACACTTATGTTCAGCTTAAGGCTGTGCAACACGAGTGCTCATTGTAGATTTGGGGCAGTTCAGGACAGTCATAATAATCATTCAACACCTTGAATGTCTCATTCTCCTTTCTTTAGGCGTTGTCAGTCCCAAGGCCTCCAGTCGCTCCTCATATGTCAAATCCTTAAGCCCCACTCCCAGTTTGGTGTACCTTCACTGAACTCTCTCCAATGCTATATCTTTCTCCAAATATGGCGACCAAATTTAAAAGCCGTTCTCTAATAGCGGCCGAACATAAGTTGTACATTTTAACTAGTAACTATTCGTTCACTTGAATCTTTTTATAGTGTTCTTATTTTTACTGTTGATTGATTTTTAATCTTACTATAATCATTTATTCTTATTTTATTCATTCATTTAAATACATCCATCTTAATATATTGTTTTAAATACATTTTCATCATGATTTGTTACTTTGACTTGAGTTTAATCTTATTTAATTTGTTGATCTAAATCTATTCATCATAATTATATTAATTGTGTTAAATACATTGTATCATGATTTATTATTTTTAGTCTTATTTTATTAATTTGTTCTTATTTGATTCATTCATTTGAATCTATTCATCTTGTTTTATTTGTTTTTCATATATTTTAATCATAATTTATCATAATCATACTTTTAAGGATTGTGAGTTATTTGGTACTGAATTTACAGTTATTTGTTAGTGATTCATTTAACTTTGATTTCTTTAATACTTCTCAGGTAAATATAGGATCTTCGCTGGTCCACCTTTTGATATTGCATTTTGTTGTCATGTCAATTATAGAAATTGACTGTCTGATCCTGTGTGCATTTTAAAAATAAAAAATGAAATAAGGAAAATAATGTAAAAATATAGCCTTGAAAAAAAATCAGTCAATTGTAAGACCAACTAAAAATTCTTTCACCCGTGGAGCACCTGGAAAAGAATCCGTCTCTAGATATTTTCCATAAGTTTTCAAGTATCTTTTAAAAGGAAGTCTTTGAAAAAATAAAGACATTGTACATCTCATATCAGTGATGAGGCTTGTCATTTTCCTGAATAACACAATTTTTTGTGGGCATGGAGAAGACGGCTTGCATAATTATTGCATCCAGCTGTCTACCTCACTTGTGGGATATGGCGTGATAGTAATAGTATATACGCCATATCCTACAAGTGGGGTATCCAGTAGACCAGCTGCATGTAATAAACATGCTCTCCATGCCAACATAACACATTTAGGACACTTGCTTTTTACATGACACTCGAAAAGAGAGGGAAACCAATTTTTCGTTGGGTGCTCCACATAACAAATAGGTATATATCTATATCCATATTATATATCCATTTGTGCTAAGAGAAAATTATTCAAAACTCGAATATCGAACAAACATGAATTAAACATAAAAAATAAAATACTGATTACTTTTATTATGAATTGCTTTCATAGTAAAGGTAAACTGTGTTTTATTTTTTATCTTTAATTCATTAAAATGAAGATATTTTAAATTAAATACAACCATTACTGCATACATTTATTTTTATTAGTGCCTGTGACATCATGTTGACATGGTGTAAAATTTTATACAGCACACATACTGAAAGTTCAAGGAAGTAGGTTTTTCATTACAAAGTTGATTCTTTGTATTGATGGCTTCTGTGGCCGTGTGAATATGAACTGATGATCTCATGCATTCAGAAAGCTTGACTGAAACATAAATAAAAAGAGTTTGAAATTTAAGGACAATGACTAAATGTCATCTAGATTCAAAAAGACTATTTTCTCAATAAAATTCATTAGTCTTATATGGCAATAAATCTCAGATGGTAGGTATAGCTAATTGATTTTTTCCCATCTATCTACAACTGGATTTCAGATCCATAGGATACCGAGTAAACTAGCTATACGTTGAATACACAGGTTATTCTACGATAGGAAAACTGAGACAATCCTGCTAGATGACAGTCGATCAGTGAATCAAAAGTGTCGTTCTGTTCATGATGTTTTAGTGGAAGATTTACTCTATTCCTTGTGGGGTCGGATTTCCTTTTGGAGTTAACTATAATTTACAAAAATATAAATGACGCAACACATCAGTGAAGTCCCTAGGATAAAACAAGTCTCCCATTTATTCTGTACACATATATTCCAGTGTTCTGCAAGAGACAAATATTCATATAACATTTCACATGAGACAATTAGTATCTTCAATTTTATTCTGATTTAACAATAATCTGTCTTATATTCAAATAAAGTGGAAAGAATGGCCTGTTTGTTGAATATTCTGTCTCTTCCACTCGTGAAATATGATATATAAGCAAATATTAAATACATTCACCTGTCACTATTCAGATATGTTGCTAAAGATGCAAAATTTATCAGGAAGTTAAGCACAACAAGCGGACTTACAAAATAAAGGTTAGTTAATTTTATTAATCATCAAAGAATGCATCAATATATTTATGAGCATGATAATGACATCAGAGAACCGTCTTTTTGATAATGATAATATTATTATAACAAATTACTACAGTATGTAGCCAGTATTGCGCTCTGTAAATTCATGTTAAATTTATTAATATCAAAACACAGGCGTTTAGCGATTACACAACTCTATTGACGGGATTAGTTTTCAAGAAAGTCCGCTTCCATTTCAAAAGTTAATTAAGAAAGTTGTTTATCTTACAGTCAATGACCTTTAATTGTATTAAGTCTACTCTTATAGTACAGTTAATGTATTGTGGACACAACTATAAATTTAAGAAATGATCACTTTTGTGGTTAGATTTAAAGATATTCTCTAGCGAGCCGAATATCTGCATTTGGTTTTCTACTATATTGGGGAGATAATAAAAAACAATTTAGAGATGTGTAATTTTCAACCAAGATAGATAAAGAGCAAAATTGCTACTAATTATTTAAATAGTTGACTGGAAATAGTGATAATTGTTGCTTATTTTGGTGTATATTTTTGGAGTGTTTGCAACAAAAAAAACTTACCTCTCTATAATTGATTGTTGCGTTGTATCTTGCTTGTCCATACGAGGTGTAAGAGTATGTATGGTTCTTCTTCTTCACGTGTCTTGCCAGCTGGAGAGGTGTCTTCTGCGGCCCTCGACCTTCCCCTTCATGAGGAGCTGGAGTATGGTGTGTTTTTTACCTCTCATCACATAGCCCAAATATAATATTTTACAGAGCTCCAGGATATTCTTAGCATTGTACGGTGGATCCACATTTCAAACACTTCAAAGCGGTTAATTATATTAATTTTGAGAGTCCACACTTATACACCGTAAAGTAAGACTGACCATACATAAAATTTGACCATTCTTTGTCTCAGCTTTGGGTTTATATTGCAGTCACAAAGAAGGTTTTTCATTATTTTAGTAAATGCTGTTTGTGCCACTTCTATTCTGCATTTAATCTCATTTAATACCATACATGCACTCTTGTAACTGTGTGTAGACGTAATAATTCAATTAGGCTTGTGTAGTACATGTACTAGGTACTATTAGGAACTAATTCCCAGTACTGTACTAGAATGAACTAGTCCGTATTTTATTCGCTCTTATTTCTTTTAGTACATTCATTCCCAATCGGACAGAACTAAAGTAATGCCGGTGACGTTCGGCATCTCCGCTCGGCGCCACTCGGTTTATGTCCGATCTTTAAACGAGTGCGAGTGAGATAGTTGATGTGATGATTCTATAAAGGATATAGTGCCTTCTCTTTTGCTTCTTATTAGTTCTATTCGTTCTTTTAGTTCAGTGACGTCAAAGAACTAATAAGAAGCACCAAGTACTGTACAAGTACATTCTAGTAGGTAGTATTCTAGTACAGTGGTAGATAGATAGATTGGTGTTAGACTTTTTTAGTGTTTTGTTTTTTGCTATGAACATTGTAAATGGCGCCGATAAGGACGAATAAAGTATCATTACATATAACTTATATAACGGTGTTGTAAGCTAGTAGACTTCCTTAGTTAAAATATTATCCCTTATGAACGTCTCATAAACATATAAAATAATAATGTAGTAGGTACCTACTGTCGATAGCAAAATTATTAAAATTTATTGAAATGAAAATCCAAAGCCTGCAAATTATGAAGGAAAATAAAATATTCTCTGAATTTTCTCTTTGTTAGTTACTAAGTATTGATTTTCATAATCACAAAATTACATAAATGTGCATTTCCTATGTATGTACTCTGTATGCATCCTAAATTCTTATTAGTACATGAACTAATTAGTATATGTACCCTTTATGCATCCTGTATTCTTATTAGTACATGTACTACATTCATGACTGAATAATTTTGACATGGAAATATTCAGTGAACTAATAGTACTAGAAGAGCGTACTAGTTCCGTAGGACAATTGTACTAGATCAGATCGCTCCCAAAAATGACCGAGCAAGAACAAGCCTAAATTCAATACTTTCTACTCCACACCGAGGCATATAAACCGGACGAAACGTCATCATGACAAATCACGCACAAAACTCACATGAAAACAGCTGTTCAAAACACCGCCATCTTACATTCGGCCAAAAGATTGGTGTCCAATCCGTACATAGGCGGATTGCCAGCGAAGGGGGAGTAGCGAACGATAACTGTCAAATTTTGTTATATATCTATGGCCAAAGTCAAAGTTCATTAAGCTTCGTCAAGCTGTGTCAAGCGGTGTGGACGGCTAACGAAGGCATTCTCCGAATATTTCTTCGGCGAATGCTCCAAAATTTGGCCACATGCTTGATGATTGGTGTTGATTGACGTTCGCATCCTGCCATCTGTACACGGCAATTGACGAATCTAACAGTTTATGAAAATTATATAGCTGAGAGCCTTGCAATGGGCTTTCAGATTGATAGTATTTATTTGGACTTCTGTAAAGCATTTGACAAGGTGTCACATACTGTTTTATTAAATAAACTCTCAACTTTGGGTATTACTGGAACACTATTAGAATGGTTTTCTAGCTACTTGAAAGGTCGAACTCTGCGAGTTAAAATTGATAATCTTTTTTCTCCTGTTTTCATGGCAACGAGTGGTTTGCCTCAAGGCAGCCATTTTGGACCAGTCTTGTTCCTTATCTTCATTAACGATATCGTCTCTGAACTGAAAGATGTTGAATTCTTGCTTTTTGCAGACGATTTGAAATTGTTTAAGAGAATTGAGACCATTAAAGATTGTATAAGTATACAGGAGAATCTTGATAGATTAATCTCATGGTGCCAGAGAAATAAATTGTTTCTGAATGTGCAAAAGTGCCAGTTCATTACTTTTGGTAGAGTTAAGAAAAATATTGAGTTTGATTACTCCTTACAAAATATTAAACTGACTCGAGTTTATGAGATTCATGATCTGGGAATTATTTTTGATAGCAAATTATCATTTATAAATCACATTGAGGAAATGATCGCGAAAGCAATGAGAACCCTAGGCTTTGTGCTTCGTACAGTGAATGATTTCCAAAATGTGCATGCTGTAACTCTTTTGTATATCTCTTTAGTCCGAAGTCAACTAGAGTATAATACTCCAGTATGGTCACCCACTTACAATGTGCATGTAGATAATATAGATCGAGTACAACGAAAATTTTTACGTTTTATAAATTACAAATTAGGTATTCCAAGAAATGAAATTGATTACGAACATCTGCAGGCACATGTAAATATTGAAAATTTAAAAGACAGGAGAATAATGAATGATTTGATTTTTTTGCACAAAATTATTAATAGTTGTATCGACAGCCCTGATTTGATTCAGCTAATTAGGTATCGAGTACCTAGTCGGTGTACTAGAAGCCGTGAGTTGTTTTATTGTGACAACTACACTACCAACTATGTAAAAAATACAGTAGTGCCCCGCTTGCACCGATTGGGGAACGAACACTTGAATAATATAGATTTGTTTAGTACTGATGCTAATGCTTTTAAGAGGTTTTTAAAAGGAATTTTCAACCCCGATTAGTCTCTAGTTTTATAGATGTATGATTGTCTGAAGGGAATAGAATAAATTTTGTGCGTATGTGTTTGTTTTTGATATGTTCGATTCAAATTAATGGTTTAAATAAAGTAATTACGTGTTGTATTTTTAATTTTTTTTTTAAATGTCTGTTTTAATTATTTTAATTTTATTTTAAATGATTATTTTAATATACCTATTCTATCTCATTGATTGTTGTTTTTGTTTTGAACTGTTATTTTTAATTTAAATTTATATTTTATTTTTGAGTTGATGTTTTAAATTATAAGTTTTATATACCTATATTTTTATGAATTTGTATGGCAGTTTAAAATTTAATTATTAAAAGTGTTTTTTGCCGATTTAATTATTAAAAATGTTATATATAATATTTTGTGAATTTATATTGAATTGAGTGAGTGTGAATGGTGGATATATATTGTGATGAGTTTCTGTGTGCGTATGAATTTGTGATTTTAGATATTATTTGTGTTGAGATATGAAATTGTTGAGTTATGTTTGATGTTCCGATAAAACGGATTTTATTGTAGTTAAATATTGTATTGATGTATAGGTGTATAGCTATACTGAGAGCTAACCCGTCGATTTCGTTATTATTGTCACATATTTATTTGAAATTATTATATTGTGGGTAATATATTATTGTTTCCCGTTGTTAATATTATTATTATCTGTTTAAATTTTATCATAATATCAAATATTTTTATTAGTATACATCTTATATGTGCCTAGATATTAATTTATATTTTTGTAGCGTTTGCGCACCATAGTATGTATCCCCATGAATGCCTATACAATTGTATTATGTTTGTTTGAAGTTGATATTGGTTAAATATTTGAATGCGCCAATATTTTTAGTGTTTTATTGATTAATTAAGGTTTAATCTTATTTTGTTGTTTTTTTGTTTGCTTTATTGTATTGATTGATTATTGTATAATATGTTTAGACCTTACTAATGTAAAAGGCTGAATGCCGTTGATGATAGAAATAAATAAATAAATAATCTTAAAAATGATATAATATAGTAGTGTAGAATATCATTTTCAGGTTCTTTAGTAATTTCTATACTACTATAAGTATATAATTTTTAAGATCATTTATTTGCTTTAGATCATGCGTTGCATATTCGCTTGTATGGAAGGCACACGGCTGCTAACTATGTCTATTTATATACAAAAGCGTCACACAATAAACATTATAATAATAATGCAGTTTATGTTTTATAATGCCACTTATAGTATCTAAAATTTTTATTAGTAGGTACAGTAATGATAAAAAAAACATATATGATGTGAAAAAGGGAAGAAACGAAAAAAGAAAGGAATAATATAGGATCATTCATAGAGCAATCGAGAATGAATATCATCTGAATTTATTCATCAATAGGGCTTGCACCAGTTTTAATAGGAATTGTAAAAACAATCCGTGCCTGGATCCATTCACTCCAAGTAAATGTAAAAATAATCTGGTGCAATTATCGACTTTTGGATCCCAAAGATATACTAGATAGGTAATTCAAAGAAAAAATTGGTCATGAGCCAATCAAATTTTGCATCCAGTTTTATACTGACGTTGGTTGTAAGACAATAAATTGCTAATGCTTGAAGGCCATCGATGTTGGTACACAAAAATTCCATTAAAACGTTCCGCGCTGCAAGTCTAGTATGTCTATGTTGGATCCAGTGCTATTGGGTACATTGTTTTACGTACTAGAAAAATATTATTATCACCATCATATGTTTACCTATCAATATTATGATAAGTTACTATGTGATGAAATTTTGTAGATTGAACTAAGCTGTTATCCCTTCTCCCTTCCTTCCATTGCTCTTTCAATAGTTATTTTATGAATATTGTGCTGTTAAAGTATTCGGATATTGGAAACTATAATTGGCGATGTAAATCATTAATTGTATTATTGTATAATCCATTGTTTAATCTGTTGTATCCATTGAAAAAAAAAATTTACATCTCAATATTATACTGATTATTCAAATATTTTCATCACTTTTGTTCCATAATGTGAATACAGTATCGAATATTTCAAATGATAGCTGTTGTTATATACATATATGATCAAGTAATTGATAGCGGAGATAATAATGTTATGAACATTACATATCGCTCCTTCCTCCCTAGGAAAATAATATTAAGGTAAGTAGCATAATACCTCACTGTCGACTTGGAGGTTTTTAATATCTTTAAGTAATCGACTCACAATACTAACTGTTTGTTGTTCTATTCCATTTTGTTGTGCAGCTAGTGGTGGGGGTGAGAATGGTGGAGATTGTACAGGTGGTTGTGGTGCGTTAGGTTGTGTGGTTCCATCCTGTTTTGGAGGTGGAGGCTCCGATGCGGCTGTCGGGGCGGTGGTAGCAGCCTTTGCAGGAAGGGGTGCCGCTGCGGCTGCTTCGCCGTTTTGAGCGGCAAACTGTGCAGTGGCCGCCGTAGGGTACGGGGCCGCCATGCCCGTTTGTACCATGTGCTGAAAAAGAAAATTACATAAATTCAGGAAAGCCTGTATGAGCAAAATTTAGTTTTAAGTGACTAGAGATTGTGAAAGCAGTATGGTGAGTAATGGACAAGGACTTCTGGAAGGAAGTAGGTACAATAGGTCCTTAATCTTAGTTATTGTAATACTTTAATTTCATTTTCATCTTTGGATCATAAACACATTAAGATATTGTTGAAGTTATGCGTTTGGCTCATCAGTATGGCAAAGATATCTAGGTCTATGATACGATTCGATAAAGCAAATAAATAAATCGGAACAATACAAAGGTACCCAATAAGATCTAAGATTTATGATGTAGAAATACTTTTACACTAATTCGTGATTATACCTCTGAAAATAGCATACTCATTTGTATTTTTCATCTTTTTCCACACACAAGTAAATTTATCTTTTAGCATCAATGATCGAAGACACATAATAACTAATTGCTATAAATTACAATTTTAATGAAATGCATTGCACCCGTAGTACGAAATATATAACGGTAGCAATTCTAAAAATAAAACTATCGATTAGATATTGAAGTTTCGAAGTATTATGGTCCCCGCTTGGAACTCACTGTATGTATCTTTGTGTGGCCTATCGAAATGTCAATTGTTTCCGGACTGGCACAGTGAAATCGATTTATCAAATGCTTACAATTTTTAGTGCACTCGGCCAATACTGTCAGCCAAATTAAGAAAGGTGAACACATATGGATTTTTAATTGTCGTATATGTATAAGATATCAATAGATGTATAGTGACATACTTACTAAAGCGTCAAAAATACATTTTCAAAGTGAGAAAAAATATTGTTTGATTATTCTTCGAATATTATTCGAGAGTATTTAGGAAATAATTGTTACGTTTGGATTTGTATGCTGAGATCATCTTCAGGGGCTAGTTTTCCGAAAAGTTTTTTTTAGAAAAAATATTAGGATTCACACAAGACTGAATATGGTTTAAGTATGAAAGACTATTTTCAAAATAAACATGGACTGAATGCCATGCTATTTACAGTTTCTATAATTTGCTTATAAATTTGTCGATGATTTGCTGATATTTAAATTATTGCGTATTGGATGTTGGCATACTATTACGAAATTAGTTTAATTTTAAATAAATTATTTGACGTGATGTTGGGTACAAATTAATATTAATAATAATTAACCCGATTGATGCGCATAAAATCAGCCATAAATACATTAGGTATCTACTACATAATTACATGTATTCTGGACTGTGATGAATAACCAACCCGAATAAGTGACAGAATACACGTTTCTAGACGTAAACTAAATATCGTAAAATGAAGTTAAATTATCTAGGTTACAAAATGCATCTTGATTACAAAATATACTGAAAATTATTAGTCGTAAGACTACATATTAATTTAATAAAATTATTATAACGACATTTACAACATTGTAGGATGTTTCCTAATCTCGTCATCAATAATAATTTAATAATCAAGACTTTATATTAATAAAATAGGAACATAGTTTTATATGCGACGTTATATCATAACAGATAGGTAGTCAAAATTATTGCAGTGATCTGGTTTATATAAATACTCTAAATATTAATTGAAAACGATTTCTAAAATCCAGACATTTAGATAATTTCATTGCCCCCATATTTCATCTGCCAAGTATTTAGAGATAATTTTTGCATGGTAATGTTCTTATTCATACGTTATTTATTTGGAAGTTGTGAGTTTGTATAAAATAATTTCATGTGAACACCCTTTTGTATTATAATATAGACAATAAAATGTTACTTCAGTTATCTTAGAAAAAAAAAAATGAGAATAAAATCACGTATCTTTTACTTATTCTATACTACGCTATCAGATTTTTATTCTTAACGGGGGATGTACAAGTGTCTTGCAAATATATAATATTCACCACAAAAATATTCGCGGAGTAAAAATGTAAAAATTTTGTAACGAAGGAGTTTAGTGAGCGCGTTGTATTATAATAATTTTGCTTTAAATAACAAATACTCGTACACTTTAATAATACCACTGTCTTCAAAAAATATATTTCAGTAAGACTAGGTATGGTTTTTTTCGCTGATTTCATTTTGAATTCGATTTTGTCACCTTTCGTTGAACGTGTATTATGTTGGAGGTTGTTGGCTGTGATCCAATATTGAATATATCGGGTGACACTCAAGAACGCCTTTTGTGAACAAGACGGGTAGATAGATGGGATCATAATGGTGGGCGTTATTTAACCTTATACCTACAATACATATCCAATATTATTATGAGCTGTTTGAAAAGTTAATGTATTACACAATATCTACTTATTATTACTAATTCATGATTTTTGATCATTTTTTATATCTACTTTCATGATGTATTCAGAATAGTTAACCAATATATGAATACTAAGAATATACCTATTATACATTTTATCGAATAAAGAACGGCATGGTTTTCTATAAGTTTTATAATGTCAATCAAAGAGATTCTTCAACGTATTTTGGACAGTATTTTTTTTTATGTACACGATGTGTAGGTCATGACCAGATAGTTTAATCGTTACAATCACAAGTACGTGATTGTAATACATAATGATAACACACACAATTGTATATTTCAAAATAAATTTAGCCGTTTTTAGGCCTTGCTTGGTCCTCAAACAAATAACAACATTGAAACATAATGATATTAGTACGACGTCTGACTGACAACCTTTTTAGTTGAACCTATTATTAATAATTTATACACGTATATACCTAAGTAGGTACTTGATAATATTAAAGTATAATAATATGTGGCCTATACATTACATCTGGTATATTACATTACGACTATTCAATACATGACAGAATACAAAAAATGGAAGAGGTAAAATCATATTATCGATTCTCACAAACGCCAAAAACAAAAAGGGAAATCGTAAACTGGAAAGTTTAAGCTTAAGGTAGGCAGCTGATTCTGGTTTCAAATGTTTATGGTAATAGAAAAAGCAAAAATATTATAATTTGTCCTCTCCAGATAATATGTCCTTTGGTTAAATAGATACGAAAACTTTTCTGAAACTCTGCCAACTTTTGTCATCCATATCATTCTTTTTTGTAGTTATTGCTTAGAATTAAAGATGGCAGATTGATGTCACACGCGGCAGATAGAATAATAATATAGAAACACAATAAGATCAAACGTTATTGGAATGTCATGTGTTACGTTCAATTACGCATAAGCGAATAATTGAATTTATAATTTATATTTTAAGTATTCGACTGTATTGAATAACAGAAAAAAATCGTCGAAGGGTGTTTCTCTAGGGACGACTGAAAATGAAATATATTTTTATGTATTCTTACAAATTGTCTGTGGTGATATATTACTAGCTGATGGATGTAACAATCCATTTTATAAAATTAATGACATTGCCACTCGGTACTTGATATACATTACATTATTGTCGCTCTGCTATTTAATATTAGGTAGGTATACAGAATAAGCATTAGGAATGGGACCGGCATTCGTCATGCGATTTGCAGCAGATGGAAATGTCATTACGGCTTAATAGTTGGCCGTCTTGAAACTATTAACAAAATATCTATTATAATATAATAGGACTAAAGAAACCGCAAAGTGAAATAATGATATATTGATTATTTGATTACTTACTTGTCACATAACTTTTACAAATTGTCACAAATACAATGATAATAAAGAACCGTAGTAAATAAATAATTGTTAGGTTATTTTGTTTCGACTGCGAACTTTCTAAGGCTTTATATAATTATTATTCCTCACAAACACCTAGATACGCAGGATAAAATAAGTTTTATGTTTATAGTTATCACGTAGTTTATAAGTTTGTGATTGATCTAAAGCGACGCGAGCAAGTTGTTTTAACATCATAAATTACAAGACAATTTGTATTTAGGCCCGATAATTTGGAAACAACCTATTTGAAACAATGACCTCTTGTGAGAAATGAAAAAACCATAAGTATGCTTTAATTTAATTTAGTACAATTATATCTACAATGAAATTTAATGAATGAAATGCACACTATTTCATTCGCTAAGGAAGGCTTGCCGACTTTTTCCACTAAACAAGGGTTTCACGACACAACACATAAGTATTGCACGTATAAAACTTTCGCTCGGTTACATTCATAGAGTATGAAACCTGGTAGTTGAATATTAAATAATGCGCAATAACTAATATAAATAATGGACTTATGACACCAATTTTGGCACCCTAAGTTTTAAGTCCGCATCTACATTTATAAAAACATTTGTATTGCTAAAGAAAAGGGTGAATTTTTATGAAAGAGTTGAAGAGGGTGAATGTACACCACCCATTCCAGCCGGATATTAAAATTGGGTTATTTCGTAGGCATTTGAATGGGATCTACAAACCAGCCAATATTGTTGTTGTATAGAACTATAGTTTCGTAAGACTGGTACATTTGAAAGCAATGTGGCAGCACAATATAATGTAATAAAACATTAGAGAGAACAATAAAAATTAGATTTTTTTGTGTATTGAATAAATGATACATGTAATAATAACGACACAATATACATGTAAAATAAATTAAAACTATGTTACAGCTAGCTAAATGAGAATGTAAAGTAATGCGAATAAGTTAGAAATTCTAAAATGGTAAACAAACATCCTTGATATAATATATTCCGGATGTTTTCGTTTCTACATTTATTTTGGTTATGCTGCTACACAATAATTTAAAGTCCGAAGAATTTGAAAATTTTAGAGCAACTTGTTTTCCGAATTTCGTCCGCTACTTTATGTTAGGAATATTACATATTTTATCCCTTTTTCTTTCCTTATTAAAGTAGGCAGATGAAAATAATTTATTACGAGGATTATAATACGACTATTATTGTGTAGTGCAAAACCTTCGAGAAAGAACTTTACGAAAACATGAAGTTAATTATTAAACTTTGTAAGGTAATAGGAAAATAAAGAACGGTTAATTTTTTATGCTTAAAAATTTCACATTATCGTACCATAAGTAGATATAATACCGTCTCTAATGATTTTATTTGATGTAAAACACGTAGATTTTATAAAATTACTTTTTCTAGAATAATTATTATGAAAGTATAATTAGAACAAATCGATAAATCTGCAAAAAAATTAACGATAAATTAATTGGCACCTACACCTATAATTAATTTTCTTTTGCAACTACTGCTCTCAATGCTTGATTTGAGCTGAAGGATTACATCACTATTCTTCATTTTTGTTCAATACCTTCCACCCAGAAGTGGCTCCTTAAAAAAGTTTCTTCTACATATACATACCATCATGCCATACATGCAAGTGGAATAGCTAGCAAAATAACTGTATTTAATGTACATGCAGGTTGTCCTTTCTGTGGCAATGTAAGTGACGTTCCGGAGATTTAGATCACATTTTAATTTCTGAATAAAATTCGTTTTTTAGTATTACATGGTGGAAATATAATAGATTTAATTTTTAGTATTTGCAAAGATTAT
Organism: Athripsodes cinereus; assembly: GCA_947579605.1. Lineage (NCBI taxonomy): Eukaryota > Metazoa > Arthropoda > Insecta > Trichoptera > Leptoceridae > Athripsodes > Athripsodes cinereus. Next base: position 21,351,159 of record OX388313.1, on the reverse strand, counting down.
TTGTCTCTCAGTATCTCCGTTTATGTTACTGAATTTCAGATGCAATTGATAATAATAATAATAACAATACGTAGTGAGCTACAAACATTATCAAAGAATGAAAATAGACAATCCACTTGGCAAAGAGAGAACTTAACCATAAAGTCATCTAGCAGCAGCAGTAGCCTTTATACTTGTCTCAACTTTCGATTGTTGGCAAACGTTTGAGAAACTTGATTCAACTTTTCAAATAAGTACTTAGGTATCATGTGTCAGTTTAAAAACAAGGAAAAATGTCGAAGATAAAGGGAAAACAGACAAATATTTTGACTTGCTCGAAAAAGGAGAAAACAGAAAAATGAGAAGTTACGTTGGTTCACAACAACGATTATATTCCATATTAACACTATAACAATATGTTCTGGAGCCCCCGGAAAACATTCGTCTCACTATTTTTTATGGTTTTTGAGTGCCCTGTAAAAAGCAGGTTACAATATAATTTTAGAGATTCATAAATCAATTCAGCGATTAGCCATGTTACTTGTCGTGATGGTTTTAATTTTTATTGGCACGAAGGTGATGGCTAGCATGAATATTACATACAGTTAATTTATTAGCTAGATTACCCGTAGAGATGCCATGAATGAATGAACAAAAACTACAATTGAATAAAAGCGAAAAAGATTACACACAATAAAAGTAGTGTAGGTATAAATGGTCATGATAATCTTATTGAATAATGACGCAAAACCGCAGAGTATAATAACATATAATTGTGTTGAGTTAGGAGTATAATAATAATAATAGTAATAAATTAAAGTAAAAGTCCCACATAAAATAGTTGATTGTGTTTGTAAGTACCTTCGCCTGATAATTTATCACATATCTAATTAATTATTATTAGTTAGTCAGACTGCGCAGAGTTCGGTACGCGTGAGGAATGCAAATGAGAGTAATAATAGGATTGGAAACGGAAAATCGGAGAACTGTTAGTTGTTTAATGATTGGATATTTTAATAAATAAACAATATTGATAGAAACCACTCACGATCAAGAAGAAATATCCTATGTAGATTCGTGTAGTTTCATAAACAATAATTTGTAAATAAACATTACGGATATCAAACAATAGTCATGATACCTACAAGTATACCTATGAATGAATGAATTGATAAAATATCCATATAACATACTCTTTTACATACATAACATACTCATATCATTATTAAATTCACTCTTTTAATTAAAAAGAGTTAAGTTATGTATTAATGAAATAGAAGTAAGTTAGGTAGTAATGAAATTTTGTATGATGAAGAACGCGCACGTTTTTAATGAAACTGGTAAGTTTAGAGACGACATTATAATTAAAACGAGACAAAAAATTAATTTGACCGCAGCCCGCACTGTGAATTTCTGAAAAGCGATGTGTGGAAAATTAATGTTTTCTACACATGCTTCTAGCGGTAGTAGGTAGTCAGTATGTCCACTATTAAAGTGTGGGAATATTTGGGAAACCGTGAGGCCTGACATGAATCTAGTTAGAAATGTTTCCACTGCGAGATCTAATCTAATATTGGACGAGAGAAAAATTTAATGAGTTTTCCTGAAAACTAAACTGGGACCGTAAGGTTTGTTGTTGATGATATGTAAAATGAATAAAGACAGTTTAAAAGGAACTCGCAGTATATTTTGATTACTTGGGAAAGGAGGGTTATATGCAAAGATTTGTAACATGTAAAAATGTACTAAATGAATATAATATACTGTTATGCCTATAATGAAATGAAATGCTATTTATCGAGCTATTTATTATGAAATGAAACACAATAGAGAAGATACCAAAATTAAAAAAAAAAATACTCTGTACACGATATTTGTGATAATTATAAAAAAAAATATTACATATGTTAAAATTCTATATGGCTCATATTGTTACTTAACTGTCATATAAATGTAAAACGAATTCTGACAGTAAAAAATATTCAACATATGAATACCTACTAAGAGAAGGCACTCGTGCACTAAACGTGATAAATACAATGTATTCTAGAGGGATAATGCTGTCCGCAAATGTCATTTATATGAATAAATACTAACCAGTATTAATATCTGGAAGATGACCAAGGATTTATATAAATTTTCAGTGAACTCATATAAAGACGAGAAAGAATTATTTATATACCTACCCTTAAGAGATTTCCAAATACATTACTCGAATATGAGAGAGGAGTTAAGCATACTATTAATTTGAATGTGTACAGTTATTTGCGATTCGATTAAGTTTAATTTCATATGTGATGCAGAAGAGATAATGATCAAGTTTTTATAATGTTTGATTAAAAGGAGCACTGTTCTTTCTTCCGTAAGGTATTCGACGACCTGATCGTTCACCTTTCACAATACACAATTTCTAAGACAACAACTCCAGAGCGCCAGGAATATCGTGAAGAAAAGTGACCCTCTATCTATCTATACTATCACGACATATCTCATAAGACAGGTAGCCTACCGCCTACCGCATGCAAGGAACATTTAAGTTGTTTTATCCGTGCCCAAGAAAAATAAGACATTTAAGATGCGTTGAAATTCTATTGGCGCAAATACGCTTTGAATGGAGGAGGCTTCTTTCTGCCCTTGCTCCCGAGAAGAACGTTGAGGGCGGTTTGATAATGAAGTATAATTTACTCTACGGTATTATAACAAATAAGTAGGTAGGCATTAATATACCGTAAAAATATGGACACAGCAAAAAATCTACCAAGTAATATTATGTAAGGATGATGCTGTTGTCTAAATTATAGAAGTAATAATTTGTTTTGTCAAATATTTATGTGTGAAATAAATATTTCTAAGACACCAAATAATCATTATGTTTCACATCTTCATAATTTCCAACTTACTATTTGACGTCTTTAGAAAGTAATAAAGCAAACGATCGTCGTGTGTGTAGGTAATGGGTACATAATTCAGATAAATTTAGAGGTGTAAGATATTATGAATATAATAATAAATGTGTTTGATGTTTGTTCAATTAATGGAGTTTGTATGGAGCATTCTGCTTTATGGTTGTGAGACATGGACCATCAGCAAGAGTGAAAGCGGACGGCTGGCGGCCTTTGAGATGTGGTGCTACAGACGCATGCTCAAGATTCATTGGTCGGAGCACGTCGAAAATGAAGAAGTATTAACCAGGGTAGGCGAAAAAAGGCAACTCCTTAAGAGAATCAGCCAACAACGAGCTAACTGGATTGGCCACAACATCAGGCATCCAGGACTACTCATCGCCATCGCAGAGGGTAAGACCGAGGGGACAAATGGCAGAGGCCGACCAAGAGACGCATATATGGACCAACTGAAGAGAGACATGAACTGTGGCTCATACGTAGGGCTAAAAAGACTGGCTGAGAATAGAGACGAATGGAGAAGAAAAACCAAACTCGTTGCAGACCAATCCAGTGGATTGTAACTCATTATATTATATAAACTATGAAAATGTGATAATAAATTTTTCGTCGTTTGCACGATGTGTCACTCTTTTTAAATTATTAATTTATAAAATGTTAATATATTTACATATATAATAAAAATAGTCACTATTATTACTAAGATTTTTTCATGTGAATATTTATGACATCTTGAAATAAATTCAAGTATTGATAATCTTTGCAGAGGGAATTCACGTATGATCATGTATATTGACGTGTCGAACTGTAATTTAGTAGTTAAATAAGATGAGCTGTATAATTTGGTAGGAGTATTCCTTGTATTATTGATTGAATGTTACATAATGTTAAGATGTTTCCAATGATATTCTAATAAATTCAAAGAGAATTAATTGCAGATCCCTGTATTAAAAGCTCTAATTGTCAAATAAATTATCTGGCACCAGCCTAATGAATAATTTATATGGATTAAGTGATATGGAGACTGATAAATTTAAATTATTATTATTATTACGTTAGATTAGCTGATATTGATTAGATGGTTATAAAGCCGGTATTGCCGCTTAACCACGAATTTGACTATTAAGTTAATTTTGAATAAACGGTTTGCATTATGCGAATAATTATAACGATGTTAATCGTTGACCACCGCTCAATAAAACTGATATATTTTGTGTTTTACGTAGTTCTCATTCATAGTCTAATGAAGATTAAACGATACGTCTGTTAAAAATGATAGAATGCCTCAATGGTGACTACGTTATTATGATATTGTTACTTCTGAGAATTTTCATGAAATATTCAGTAATACAATTTATCATTTCTCGTAAGCACCAAAGGTCTATGTCAATTTACACAAGTTATTTGAAAACGAAATAAACTCGTTTCATCATCTTCATTACAAAATTATAAAATTCTCCTTTATAATAAGAGAAAAATCATTGGCAAGCACAAAAATTGAGAAACATAAGTAGAAAATAAAATACGAATATTATGTTATAAAAGTTTTATAACTAGGCATTTTTATAAATTAAAAGAAACCTCACAGTTCCTTTATGTATGTTGGATGATTTATTCAGAGCTGTTTAATGAAGCATCCATCTCAAGGGCGCGGGAAACTATGTTGGAAGAGCGATCTCTTCAACTTGCTCCTGCACGTTGTTGTACAGCGTATTGTACATAATGTCATATTATATAAGAATTTAGTACGATACAAAACTTTTAAAATAAAAAAAAACACTAATTTTCCCTTCAGAATCCAAGTTCTTCATTAGATCGTCGGGTAAACCTATATATGAATATGTTAAAAGAATAGAAAGTAGAAAATATATCGTAGTCCATTTTGTGTTACCGAATATGCCGCTAAGTATACGAAATGGGACATGTCATAGGAAGCGCCTTTGAAATAGTTTACTATGTACATTGTACATACATACATGAGTATATTTTAGTCGAGATTCCTACCAATCAACGAATAAGAATTCATCTAAAAGAATAACAAAATTCACGTACAAACCTTATATTATATTTTCAGAAGACTGAAATTACGATTTCTGTAGGCATCTACTATATTATAAATATATAGCTGTCTGACTACATATTTATAATATAGTAGATGCCTACGTCCGCGATTTTTTTTTAAATACGTTCTTGTAAGTGCTACATAATTATGTAGGTTTACTTTTCAAAAGAGATTATTGCTGACCAAACATAATACCTATGTATAAAATAATATTAAATAAAGTAAGTATTAAACGGTCGATTTTCCTGTGAATCGATAGATGATATTTCTTTAGGTTCGGTTCGAATGTGCGAACATCTATATTTAATATCTAAACGTTCACTTTTTTCACATAAAATAGAGGAAACTTTATATTAAGGACAGTTCACTCAAAAACGGGGCAATTGACACCCTTGAGTATTATTTTTGTTGATGCAATTTTAAATGGCTGAAATCATATGTAATTCAGGTGAATAATATATAATTCTCACTTCTTAAATATTCAGTAATCTACATTTCTCATTTCGATATATTTTGGACAATGTTACATTGTGTAAATATGGTTCTCCAAACGAGATTGGGTTTGTCATCTGCGCGTTATGCCCAAATCTAATTAAACAATAAAAACATGTAAATATTCTAAACATTCGTTGCTGACTAGTCTAACTGGCAGCCGACAAGAATAGAACTTAATAATTGTTTTGATGCCATTTGGACAGGTGATCTTGATTCATTCGAGATCTGAAATATGAGATCCCAAATAAATAGTTGCTTCTTTTGTTTAATTTAAATGTTTTTAAATTGGTGGACCTTATATCGTGATAGCGAGAATGCGGAATTGGTTAATGTGAAAATGGTAACTTAAAGCAGATGAGAGCCAATTCGTAAGTGTTGGGATGTTTTTCCTACTTCTTCCGATTTCATTTTGTACAATGTTGCTTTGTGTAAACATGGTTAAACATTCTAAAGATTTAAATAATCTATCCCAATGTTTTAGTCTCTTGCTAAGGACCACTAGCAGGATAGAAAACTAATTGAACTCATTCCTATTTCATAGTTTCCGCTTTTGTATTATTATTTAGACAAGATAATCCAATAATCCTTCCATATAAAATTGTTATGTCAAGTGATATGTCATATAAAATACTGATTAAGAACGGTTCGAATTCATGCAGTAGAAATATGAAATAATCAGTTTTAATAAATAGATCTCATCAATCTTTCACCAATTTGAATGAAGGGTTGGGAAGATAATAGTAATTTTAAAATACCACATTGACTAATGAAGAGGGAAACGATTTTTATATTGTATTAAAAAATAAATCACCCCTAACAATATGATAATGAAATGAATAATTTTAAAGAAAAAATAATAAAGGCTTGGTTATTTTTTTAAATGAAATATGTATAAGAAAATAGAAACAGTATAATAAAAGAATGACTCATGGTTATTATAAAAGAAAACTAATTTAAAATCTAACAAAGACTTTTCAGCACTCTTTGTTCTCACTGAAAGTGTGAGTGCGCAAGTTATATATTCTTTTGTGATGTGATATATAAAAATATAGTTCTTTAAGAAACCATCATCAACCACTTTATTGAAAAATAAAAATACATAGGTTAGATAAAAAAATAGGTTAACATTATACCTGCATTAGAAAATTATTCAACAAATAATGTGAAAATAAACAATGCATTGAAATGAGCTTTGTTAATATTTAAAGAGTATTTTTAAAATAATACAGGTTGCTTACGTAAACTTTCACAATTTCGCCAGTGAGTTTGATACTTTTATTATATAATCGAGTCGGTTACTGTCTCAAGGTCTGTTAATTGTATTGTACCTTGACCTCCAGTGGTAGTCTAGCAAGCATTCCAATAATCCTGGAAAACAAGTCGGGGCGCCAAAATAATACGGAAGGGTGGAATATTAAAATGTCGATAACATGCCGGACAGAAATTTTGTATAAAATATAAAATGAAGTAGAATTTTAAACGTTTAAGTCTTTGCATCACGCATAATGGTCATAATATTAGCAGTTGTAGTTAGCAGTGTTAACTTGGTGGGGGTAACAGTACCATATCTGGGTGCACGACCATAAATGACTCATTATTCACTATTATTTTTATCACGCCACGTGATTTTGTTAATGGAACCATGAGAAAAGCAAATAATATTCAAGGTAAAAAGGATTAAATATTTTCCATTAAACTTGTCATTAATTTTACAATTTCCTGTACGAGTTCCATAAAGGTGTATAAAATAGCTGAAAGTAATTTTTTTCTCAATGTAAGTAAAATTTTATGTTAAGACACACACATTTGATAATAATAATTTTTGAGGAAATTCTTTCGCTACAAGGAACTTGTCCTAAGTAGAGGAGGTAAAATAGAGGGGTTTGAGTGTAATCAACGATGTTTACATAAGAATAATAATGTAATTTTTTAAGAGTAATTTCTAGATGAATTTTTTAAACACAATATGCTCGCACATAGCCAATGAATCAAGGTTGTTTTGGAAAATAACGAGTATATAACTCGGCCAAAAATAGTTGCGCATTATTTCCATGTCAGGTGTTGGCGAACCTACGCAGAATGTGAACAGCATTGAACTTTCGTTACAAGCCAACAACTTCAATGGGAGCGAGACATAGTCAGTTCATCATATTTTTATTTAAAAACTTACAGGGTCTCTGCATATTGATCGACTTATTCTTTCAGAGCGTTATTAGTATCGTAAAAAGTAAGGAGAATCGTGCCAGGAAAAAATAATTTTCATTTCTTCTTCGATAGCTTTTTTAAAGGAGTCGGGATACAGGACATAAAGTTTAGTTAGAAAGTCAAGGATCTGTGTGACATGGAAAGTTTAGAGGCTTTCAATATTTTTCTGAGAATTGAAATCGAAAGTGAATGCGAAAATCATATTTCCAATGCTCATGTAAAAACTTGATGGTAATATAACTTTTTATTGAGTCGTATCCATATAGCTGAAACGAGGATATTTAAGGTCTTTTATATTAAAAGTGAAAAAATATTTCCATCAAATAATACTGTAAATCTTACATTTTTCAATATAACAAAAATCATTGTACCTAATTGTAAAAAAATATTTCCATCAAATAATACTGTAAATCTTACATTTTTCAATATAACAAAAATCATATATGATTTGATAAAAAATAAGATACGTGAGGTAAAATATCGCTTTTGCGATAATCTCGCCCATTGTACACAATGTTATTTATTTGTATCACCTCATGTTATAATATACTGTAATATTGTTTATGTTCTACATTGTACAAAAAAGTTTATTTTAATTATATTGTAACTATCCTTTTTGCTGGGAGTTTCGGGTGATGGATACGATATACAGCGCCCTTAAGGTCATGTTATGAGTAAACGGCGCTTTACAAATTGTCCATATATATATATCACGTTTCGTATAGGTACATATTATTTGTTTAACTAAGTTTCTGTCAAATAATTTATCTCTTAAATGGCCTTCGAATATACAATAGAAAATAATTTGTTTTGACATTAACCACAAAACATTGTCAATGTAAAAGATAGATGGAAGAAAGAAATACTGATCTAGATTATAGTGTTTGGGTAAACTTAAATTGCAAAATAGGTAAATAGAACAAAACAAATATGATTATTGTAATTTGTGTAGCTCTTAAAGTTTCCAATAGAGATGAGACTGAAAAGAAAGTTTGATTCCTACTTAAATAATATTAGACCATTATTTGTTAAGCCTTAAAGACACCGCAATGACCTATTTAAATTTTCAATTAAGAGAATAATAAAGCAAAATAAATTCTCGTATTTTGCCAGGAATATGGTTAGTGATAATAAAGTTCTTTTGCTAATATATTTTTTTTGAAAATGAAATAAATTTCGAAATATAAAGGAAATAAATTAGTAGGTACGTTCTATTTTAGCAGTTAATAAACTTTGATAATAATGTAATTATTTAATGTTATGAATTTTTTGACACAATGTCGGGAACTGGATTTTTTTACTTATTAGAAGTGTAGATGTCAAACATATTTTTGAACCACTTCAGATAGATCATTTCAATTGATCACACTCATTCACATAAATGTATGTGTATCATATACAACATACCTACCTAGTTAATACCTATTCAAATAGATTGACTATGGATGAGTGTGATCAATTGGAATGATTAAGTGGTTCAAAAATATGAATGTAATTATTAATAAAATATCAAATACACAAAGAAAAATATACACATGAGAATTCTTCTTTGTGGATTTTCAATAAACTGAAAAAAAAAACTATCCGACCTTTCGTAGATACGTAACGAGTTTTGATTTCAGCACGTACTTTCAGATTTCTTTGGTTTCATTACAAAGTAAATATTTTCGGTACAAAACGATATCGAATGTTTTCGAAGAATGGGAAGTCTTAAAAGAACAACAATCGAAAAGTGAAAATAAAATGATAGTGAAACAAGAAACGGTTTAGAGAGAACATGGAGTTTACTAAAAGAATTGGCGCAGAATTCAATAATATGTAACATTTTTTTTGTTTATAGAAGTAATAATCCTATTTATCTTTATGATTTCAAGAAGCAGCAATTTAAGCTTTTTTTATATAATGTGAGTAATTATGTGTCGGATATTCTAATCTGTAAAAATTTGTGATTTAGTAGAAGCGAATAAAAAAGGTGTAATTGTACTTAGTATATCATATTATTTAAACAAAGTGTTTTTAAAATTTCATTATCATTCATTTCATAAATGTTGCCGAATTCCTAATGGAAACTTTATCAAATTAAATTAATTGGGTTTTTTATGAATATTATGTGTTCTGGTGTTACAGATTGTATATTTCTCTCTCCTCATGCCTGAGGATGGAAGTAAGCATGGAAGTAGTAGACTCTTTTAAGTGACCTCTATCTACTTGTGTCTGTTCTGGGTCCATCGAAGAGTGTCCGGATCAGCAGATCCTGTTATTTTCTGAATCGTGTCGCTCTATCTAGTTGGTGCAAGATTACGAGATCTTCTTCCCTTGACACTTTCCACAACCATGAGTTTTCCAAGTTATCTTTTCATGATAAGTCTGAAGTACTGCAAGATAAGTCGATAAGTCATAAAACATATTATATTACCTTGCTAATCGTTTGTAAAATAACATTTGTTTGTCATCAAAAAATAATCAGCATTTTATAAGGTGCTGTCTGTACGACCTTGTAAAACATTATATATTATCATGTACATAAGCGGAAGATAAATTATAATTTGTATCGACGAGTGTTGCCCGCCTGCGCCATTACCATAAACGTATGGAAGAATTACTCATCTTCTTACTCCAGTTACCGTTATTTTAACTCGTGGTGTATATCCCACGCAGATTAATAGACACATTAATAAAATAAGTGTGTGTATATTCTATATATAGAATAATTGAAAAGAAAAAAAATACTTAACATCCGAACAAGGCGAGGGAGTTGTGGGCGGAAAACCTGTTCGCATCTGTTTGCGGCAGACTGCGAGACGCGTTTCCTAAGGAAACTAGGGTTGACATTCCCTAGTGGATTATAAATAATGGCGGGTAATGGGAATTTTATAACACAATAATAATAATTATTATCTACAATATCTTTATGCAATAATTTTCTTTTCAATATTATACATTTTTTACGAGGAAGTATCTAAGTTAAATATTCGTACGACTTATTATTATTAAATTTGCCGTAATAAAAACGGCATCGAAATGATAAACGACTCTTTCTTTTTTATGATAATGTTTTTGAATACGTTATTAACGTGGTTTGAATTAAATTTATTTGTCATTGATAAATATGTAACTTACAATTCTGTAATTTGCTGATTTTATAAAACAATGCATGTCACACTTATGTACAGACTCGCTGAAGGAGATTGCCTCCGAGTATTGTGTGTTTGTTTTTTTTTTATCTAAATAATATTTTTTTCAAAACAAGGGTTTTTGTATTACATTAATTTTACACAGAACATATTAACTTTGGCATGTATAATATTAAATAAATAAAATAATAGTTAGAAATAGTGATATAAATGATTTCCATACGTAAACGCTAACTGACAGAAACATGCTATATAAACATATTATGCAAATAAAACTCTTGATTATGTTAGCTTCAATGGTTTACGTCTATCAGACTTCCGAAATAACACTGTAAATAAAAAAAAAATCACGTTCACAAGTAGTTGGTACGAGATGAAATATGTAGGAGGAAGAGATGATGGCATGGAAAGGGAGAATAGTAGGTGGGTGGATCGATATGGAGCAACCTCGTAACCTCGCTGAGGGGTGAGAAATCCCCTGAGGGGGTGATCCACCTTGTGGGGAGGAAGGGAGAAGTGTAATCGGACACGGGGACCAATTTACTGTGACGAAAGTTGTAGAGTAAATGTTCAAATAAGTAGATGATGGTCAATCACACGGCCACAAAGCACTTGATGATTATTTATAAATAGGGATACCTTGTTAATTAAATACACATTCACCTTATTCGGAACAGGTAAAATAATCCTGATTGAAAATTAGTCATAAAAATAACAGCGTTTAGTTTTAATGTTGTTCAGACTATTCTATAATCTTTCTTCTCCTCGTGCCTTATTAGGTTTCTCTAACGTTGGCAATCACTCCTAGAAAAGTCTCTCTATCTTGCGCCAGTCGAAACAGTTCCTCTACACGCCTCACTCCAGTCCAGTGTCTTATATTGGACAACTAAGATGCCTGTATTCTGTCAGAACCACACCATCCCACAATATGAGTTGGAGGATTTCATATTTATTCCCTCGCAGAATATGACACAGGTACCTATGCAATTTGCGGACCTTAATGTTGATCAGCAGTTGTCTGTTGCATTTTGATATTTTCAGTACTTGCAAGTTGGTGAGCATATCTATCCACGGTATACGAAGCCTTCTTCTATATTACTACATCTAGAATGCTGCTTCTAGACGGTTCATGGTTTGGACTTTTAGAGTCCAGTTTTTTTGAGTTTTATAATTACATTCAGTATTCTATTACTAGTTACCCCACTTGTGAGAGATGCTATTTGGGTTAGTTGGAAGAGATCATTATTAAGACGACCTTCACTTGCACTGTTAGGCTGCGTGTTTGACAAATTGTGTTCGACAAATTATAATAGGAATTATTTATTGAATATATTGTGTAAATATAAAATACGTGTCGTTATTCAAAAAGAACCTAATATTGTTATACTTGACCCAGTATACAATACTCGCCTTTTGTATGTTGATTGTATCTAACTGGAATGTTATGATTATGTAATTGTTTGTAATCAATGTTCAGTAAAGAATGAATAAATAAAAAAAAGAGGTTTTATATAATTTGTTTGTGTGCATATAAAAAATACAATAAAAATTTATAATTAAACGATTCATATATTTAATAATCGACTATCAAATATAGTATGTAAAGTAATGAATTCGACATATTATATGCATTAATATTCAGAATATTGAAAAACATGAAAATAAATTTTCTGAAGGATATATTATAGAATGAAATGACTTGTGCATGTATAAAATGTTTTGTTCACATTGTAACACCGTGTGTTCGTACAATAGTACAGTCATACAATACAACAAGTTAAGGCACTTGGCTTGTGTGTAATTACAATATAATCCCCATTATCATAACTACACATCAAAGACAAGGGAATTCACTTGTGCTCTTAATTTAATAATTGCAGCAACCGTACGACACAATATGAATGTATAAAATGTATACGAACTACACACAAAGCAAAAATATAATAATTTAAATACGAGTTCATGTAGCACAGAATGTATGTACTTACTTACTTATGAAACTCCGAATGTTAGACGGAAACTTAGTTATGTCGTGATACATCATTTTTCAGTATGGATCAAAGTTTTTTCAACAAAGTTACATATTATCCTTCTCACATATTTGTTAAAACAAAATTACTGTCAAAGATGATTGTCAGTGATCGCTATTAACTATCGCTCTCACTTACCTACTTTTTTACGAAATCGAGTTAAAATGACATTGCTAAATTTTCACGAAAATTTGATATTTTTATCTATTGATATCACAAAATATAAGTCGTTTTCAAAACAGATTAATATTAGAGGACTACGCAGTTATGTCAATAAGTCAATTTGGCTAATATTCAACGTGGGTATTATACTAATAAATGAGGAAAGGATCACAAAAAGGATATAATACATGTCTGAAAGAAAGGGTGTGAGGAAGCGCGGGTGTTTGAGAACCACGTGGCGTGATCACGTGGATCACGAGGACACCCGTATATTGAGTAAGAGAAATTTCGAAACGTGCGTGTATGAAAAAGTGTATAAATGTAGAAGCATCGAAAGAAGAATGTAAGGATAGATCTATATGGCGTTCCATTCTCTCTGATTACCCCACTAGGGAGACGGCGTGAGGGTATAGTATAGTTGTATTATAGTTTCTCTAAATCATACATTATTAATATTTTATGTAAAGAGCGATTTGCTAGGGTTTCAGAACTCCTAAAGTAGTTACAATGGAGAATTTTAATAACATAGGGATATAGTCCTAATACTACCTACCTATTGTTGGGTGCAGCCCGTTGAGCTTAGTGATCAGCACGGCTGAGATATGATAGGATTTCGAAAAGCCTCCACGTGTACGGCTGTTTTTAGAATAAATAATATTTTTTTCGCATGAATTAACTTATTGACAAAATTGACTGTTGGTAACTGGATTCTACATTTTCCTCAGAAATGTTTAATACATTCTATATACATTATTCACATCGATTTAATTCCGAAAACATTTTGTTCATTCCAGGAATCGAACCCAAGACCCTTCAATGCAGAAGAGTTGGCGTGCTACATGCTTATCACATCTCTTTTTTACAAAGATTGGAGGTCTTTTTATTCTGTAAGTTTTCAAATATCTTTTTAAATATAGGAAGCTATTCGTAAAATAATACTTGTAAGGCATGTAACATCTTCAATTCAGCGATGCGGTATGACGGCCATACTGAATGTATTACCTTTTTACGACATGAAAAAATTTGTTCAATAAATACAATGGCTACCCCACTTTTGAAAAATACTGAGATGGTATAGATTGAAAGATCTTCCTTTCAATCATGCATTTAATTATCCCATGTATAAAACACTGTTTACTGTTACTTGATCAATACATTCAAATTAGAAGCTTTTCGGACATGCATCAATCTTCAGTAAAAATCTCTGTTTTATGTATGTTTCATCTTCGAAATTTGAAATTATTGAAAAAAATATGACAGCGGTTATGTGTATTTTTATTTCAAAATATTATAAATAGAACTAAGGACATTCATGAAGGACAACGAAGTCCATGTTCCGTTTTTCTTTTAAATTTGAGATAAAACAAGAATAGAAACTTATGACACGGCCGGAAGGGATTAAAGGCGTGTTAACAAAAACAAGTAAGGCATCTTCGACGGTCCAGCTCCACAACTCAACAAGTCGAAAAGTCTTATATTCGGTAAATCGCATTTTTTGTAATTTTGGTATATTTATAGTATGCTTTAAAAACACAACAAAAAATGAAATACACCATATAATAATCGCACTGTTAGAGGCATTATGTTGTCTTTGTTCCGTTCAATAGTTTAAAGATTTGAAATATTTATCTGTGGAATTAAAAATAGGTATATTTTTTTTTCGTGAACGTAATAACTAATATATAAAGGGAATTCTGTATTTATTTGTTTGTGAAATTGAAAGAGTGGAGTTGATTTTATGAATTACTAATTAAAACAAAATTTTCGAAAATTTCGACTTACTGATGTGTGGAACTGGTCCATCGTCTTAATATATAAAAATGCTGAAGTAATGAAAATCGCTCATTAAAAAGGAAATATCGTTTTAAATGTAAGCTTCTTTGAGACATTCAGGTAATTTCAGGAGAAATGTCAGTGTCCAAGTCCTTTTCTAAAATAAAAACAATTGTGAGAAATGAGCTTATGTTGGGAGTAAATCATTTTGTTAAAAAAATACGGAAAGCATCCCTTGAGAAATCATCTCTAGACTGATTATAATTATTATTCCTTTTCATTTTGACAAGTGACATTAATAACAGTGGAAAAAATCACACGTTTGTTTTCAATTAAATTGGTTGATAGAAAAATAATACACTTGTGTTTTTAAACAAACAAATGGAAAAATAACAGATATGATAAATAATATTATTTCATGCTCGGCAAATATGTATTACAATTCAAATAAAAATTTACACAGTTTACTAATCCGAAATAAGAGTAATGCAGAAATCATGTTTAGTGGAGCACCCGGTAAAAAGAATTGGTCTCCCACTTTTTTTTATAAGGTTTCGAGTGTTCTGTAAAGGCATATTACATCTTTAATTCAACGATGAGGTTTGCTACCCAAACTAAACGACTTAATTTTTAGTTGGCAAAGAGAGGACAGCTTGTATGATTATTGCATGCAGCTGCTCTTACATGATTATTACAAGCAGCAAGAAAGATGAAATCATTAGAAAACATACAATTTAAATTAATAAAACAATATGATCTGTATTTTGTTAAATTAGCAACAGCTTAAATCATCTAAGCTTTGTTATTCCATACATACAGATGAAAATTAATCACCCATAAAGTTTATTAAACGATTTTAATTAAATAAAATATACATTCAAATTTTATTACAAAAATAAAACAGTATATTTACTCATTGTTTGAAAATAAACGAATTTATTACGTCAAGACACGGATTAAACTGGTGCTTCGATTCCTTGTTAACAGAAATGGGTATTCGTGAATTTAGAAAATTTCAGGTTACACGATCTGAAATAAATGTGAAATCTGATTTTGAACTCCCAATTTTCAATCCAAATTAGGCAATTAGTTTATTATCTACGCAGCTATTACTAGAATTTCGTTACTATTATGATGACAAAGTTATACATGATGCGTAGTATGAATTCATATTAACTTTTAATAAATTACAATTTTTACTCGTAATACCTACACAAATTTTCTTAATATTCAATACAATTTGAGATTTTCTTTACACGATGACATTATAACAAAATACACGTATTTATGCCGTGAATCTGAAGTATTAAAGGTAGAAATCTTTGATTGCCAAATTACAAGAATTGATTACTAAATAAGATAATGATAGCTTTTATCGAAATATACAAATGATCTTACATTTTATCTCTAAATTGCTGTCTCTCGGTTCAAATGCTTTACATATAAAACGGTTTGTTTGACAAATAAATTTTAACTACCTATGGGTTACGATATTTTAAAAACGTACTAAAATAAATTCTGAAAACGAGTTGATTGGAAATCGATCATAAATTACCCAAAAATCCTTTGGGAAATTAAATTCGTTTTATGCCAGTCCATCATTTAATAATGGAAATAAGATTTTCAGAAGATGATAAAATAATTGTAAGAAAAGTTGTGAAGATTACGACTGAAGCCTATTGAAGGATACTTTGAAATTCATTGAATAATAAATGGACATTTTGAAATACACAAAAAGAAAAGTTTCATTCACTAACTACAATATTATAATACTGTACTGCGAATATTAATAATTGATTTATTTTGCGTCATGAAAAAATACTTAGATTCTGTTTTTTTTTTATTATTAATGATCACAGAGTTCCTCAAGAATTAATGATTTTAAAAACAACGTTATTTTATACAATGTTTTTAAAGAATAATTAGGTAGGTATGTTATTTTAACTTCTATTAAATAAACATGTACACAAGAGATATGTTTCTCACAAAGGCAAATGAAAAGACAAACAAGTAAAAAAAACGAGAATTTCGATAAAAAGAAGTTATTTAAGTACCTACTTGTTTATTTTTATGGAATGGTTCAAGTAAAAAATAATAAAGGATATCACTAATTATTTACATCAATAAATCAGCAAAATAAAGGAAAAGAAAGAAATTATATCTTTAACTAAACAGTAAATAAACATTGTATTGTTTTGAAGAGCCTCAGTATAAATTATCTTAATAGTGAAATCACATTTTCATGGATAAATTATAATTTATAAATCAGGTTAATTAATCTAAAGTCCACTGCAATTATTATGCACTAAACGCTTGTTTGGTACTGGATATTTTCAAAATGTTATTTGTCGCAGTATGCAATTGAAGTTACGACTAGTGGTCACTAAATGTGCAAGGAAATTTGTTAGAAAACCACAGAATAGAAATTTATTGATCTCAGTAATGTTTATCGCTACATATTACAAGAGTTATCTCTGCATAGTAAATAAAAATATTTATTTTTAAAAGATACTGCTTAAAAATAAAAATCGCAATACAATAGTTTTACTCATATTATTTGTAACAACTAGTCATGGATACTGAAGGATAGAAACCAAATAATCTCTTTCCATCAAATTGTGTAATGGGAAAAAGGGATAATATAAATGTGGTAAGCAACGATATGTGATACGTCTATTTTGGCTTCTCTACATGATGGATTGCCCAACAAAAACATAATACAAAAAATATAAAACTTAAATATGAACATAATACCAAACTATAAGCAATTATCTCTACTAACAAACTCATCAATATTTTATGTCTTAATTTTTACGACGGTGATATTATCCATCAAATGCTATTTATTAGGTTATGTACTCAAGAAAGGACAGGCACATAAAATATACATAATTTCTAAAACGTATTTTGGCTCTTTAGGTTAGTGGTTTTACAAATTGGATCAATTCAATGAAATTATTGAATGATTTTATTACATTTATAATATTTGAAGTAACGCCAATATTCTTTCAATAACGAAATAAATTATAAAAAAGGACAATTTTTAATGTGTAACTTAGTACACCGAGCCGCGGAGAAATACCTACGTGAAATTTCTAATTACATTACCTATATTGTGTTAATTTAAAGGGATTATTGAGTAAATATATTTTAACACACATAACGAAACGAACTTCTGGCGTTGAAGTTTCTTTACGAGGAGAGACATGAAGAAGACGTAATGAAATTACAGAGTTCTTTTGTAAGTTATTTTTTTCAATAAAATGTTTCGAAGGGTTTCGGTTCAAAGGAAATAATTTATCCTAGGATACGGTGATGAATAAGACGATCCAATTTAATTTAATAAGGTGCGAAAATACGCAGGTAAGCTGCTTAAGTATTCCTCAGCCAAAATGGAAAATTGTTTACGACTGTAGGTGAACGATAAAAAATATTTATGAGTAATGAAAAATGACCGTAAGATTATATTATTCTTTTACCCAAATATCTTGGTAAACTTATGCTGGTTGAAAGACGCAATTGTTTAATGAAAAATGTGTTAAAATCTGACAAAGAGGATTAATTATTACAGCCTTGATAAATATAAAACAATTATAAAAAAAAGTTGAAAATAATTTTGAATTTTTCTGGAGTTAAATTTTATATTTTAATATATGGATGAGTAGGATTTATTCACAAGAATCTTCGTCTGTTTTACAAGGATATAAAAATAATTATCGCTTTATTCACTCACGCTAATTTTCAGTGACTTAATAATTCAATTCAATATTATTTGTTAACAAAACATTTATCTGTACCAAAATAATAAATCATTGTAAGCTTAAAATTACCTTTTTAATCGTAACTGTTTAATATGCAAGAAATTAAATAACAACTGAAACACATCAGCACGAGCGAATTAATAATTTCCAATTTCAAAGCTAAAATCATTTGTACAAATTAATCCATATAAATCTTCTAAAAGTATGCAATGTATTAAGATACTTTCTTGCATTCATACAATATAAATAATTATTACTTCTTTGTTATGTTCCATTTACTCGGCTTTAATGTTCCAATGGGAAATTTATTCAAAAACGTTTGCAGATGGTAAATACGGTTTATAAAGAATATATATTTTTCTCTTTTTTCTAGCATTAAACCCAATAGGCACATGAGTGATGCTATTTGAATAATATAATTACATTGATGGCGAGTATCATAACGATGATAAGATTGCGTCGTGTTTGGAGGAAACCTGAGAAACAAAGTCAAAACTACATGTCATATTTTACCTTCTTCTGATTTATTAATAACCTTGAAAAATATCTACATTTATAATAACACAAAGGCGTAATATCTCTAAAGGCAATTAAATAATTTGACGTTTCGATAAACACAAATTTAGCATCGCATCATTTCAAAAACGTAAGTACCTTTACCCGTAACCCTAACTTCGTAATATTTCACGAAAATACAACAATGTTGGTTAAGCTGTACGTCGCAATAGGTAAAGCTAAAATTATAACATTCACTAATGGATTTAATCCTTGAATCCTAAATTACATAATAAATAATACATATTCCTTTCCATGTATTTTGAATTAATTAATGATTCACAAAAGAAACATTTTAAATATGAAATGGTTTTAATTGTGTTGAACTAAAATAAACAATAGTGTTAATTTGAGAGTAAACGTGTCGTTGTACGATAGTTGAATTAGCCAGTTAACCAAATGGCTAGGCGTTTGGTTAAATGCCGGCATTTAATAGAATGGTTATAAATAGTCTAGTCGGATTGTTTAACCCAATGTCTTATAATCTTAGCACCATAGTATCAAATAAACAAATTAAATTTCAATTACCAGGCTACTTACTAGCTTCGTTCAGGCAGAGCGTTGAACGTTTAGCGAGGCATTGTGATTCAAAGATACAGCTAAGCATTCAATAGAATGCCGTCATTTAACTAACCACCTAGCAATTCGGTTAACTGACTAATTCAACAATCGGGCGGCGACACACATTTATTTATAAAAATGTTTCATATTCTGCATAGTTAATTCATCGAAAACAAGTGAATTTGTAAAACCATTGATAATTATTTGAAACTTAAAGCTATTTACTGAACTTACTATGAATAATATAAAATATCTACTATCATGTAGTAGGTACAAATACAATTCTCTTTCAAAGCT
Source organism: Athripsodes cinereus (assembly GCA_947579605.1). NCBI lineage: Eukaryota > Metazoa > Arthropoda > Insecta > Trichoptera > Leptoceridae > Athripsodes > Athripsodes cinereus. The sequence continues at coordinate 21,331,242 of OX388313.1, read as the reverse complement.
GAAGTATTTTTTACACGTTAATGTAGGTTGAGGGTAGAGTTCTTATAGTAAAGTATATTAGTACAAGTTGGTATTTATTATGATGGGTATAGCTGAGAAAAGATGTGTATTTACATATATAGCGGTAGCAATAAGACATTAAATAACATTAAGTGTATTCACGTTGTAAAAGCTCCTTCGGATTATAGAATATCTCGGAAACATTATCATATAAAATAGCTTTTAAGATACGAATATCATTATTATGACAGTATATTTCAAAACTCGACCGTACTGCAATTACTACTGTAAATATTATATGACTATCTACTTCGTGTAATATAGGTATATAGATATCTTACCCTCCCTCGAATATTGTTAATTTGAATAAATTTTAAGTGACTTCAATGCTTGAATATTCTTTACTAGATATAGTCATTATGCTAAATTTAACAAGATTTTGAAATATGTTAAACTTTATACATTGACATTGATCACAAAGTCAGAAAAAAATATTTGAATATTTTGATTATGTAACCACCCGGAATGTAAATTCAGAGGGGTGGATGAGAAAACACAGACAAAAAAATATGCTCTATACGTGGTCTCATTTAGGCAACCAATTTTTTTAAAATATTTTATTTATGTCAAAAATGTTAGTTTTAATGAGGCCACATCAGAAAGTTGCCAAGTAAATGAACGAAGGGTTTACTAAACAGGAGCATTCAAAGTCAATCATTTTTCATTGTACCGAATTAACTTCAAAATAAATACATAAAAATATGAATTCTACGAATTTACAATTGTATGATTTTTTTTGAAAAGTTTTCCTGCTTTTTTTCACGTAGGTACTTACCCATTTTTTCACTTAATGGGCATGTGTGGCTCCAAACTTCAATATTTTGCAATGGAATAAGGAATATTTTTTTCCCCATGGGAACCTTTTCATTCATCGCCCTCAACGCTTCTCTCGGGAGCACACTAGCACAGGGCAGAAACCAGCCTCCTCAATTCAGAGCGTCTTGTGCCAATTGCGTCACCTCTTTTCACGACATTCCCTGGGCTCTGATGTCCCTTTTATATCTTTTTATCTAGTCTTGAACAATGCCAGGTAATAAAAGCTAAAAACTTTGGAATACACAAGCTGAAAAGAGAGTTATCTATAGTTCTACATAAAAAAATGTAGCAAAACGGACGAAAAATCCAATCCAATTATTCGTGATTGAATAATTCAGAATAAAACAGAATCGTTTGTGTGCAATCAAATGTGCAAATGCGAACACGTTCAGTGGTTTGAACTCTACAAAAAAATACAATAAAAAATCGAATCAAGTACTTATACTTAACATAATGTAAAATCCGTAAACTGAATACTATTATATAAAGTTATATGGAATATTCAGTAAAATATTACAAAAGATAATAATATGCGCGAATTATAATAATGGTAATATAACATAAATTATTTTGCATATTATAATTCGACATGTAAATGAGTCTAAAATTATTTTAAATCATTTCGTATCATCATGGAAACTCTACCGTATCGCTCATAACAGAAAAATTACTTGAATAGGTATATGTTAAATAAAAAAAGTCATTTAAATCTTTCTAATAATTAGAAGTTTTTCTAATAATTAATAAGTTAAAGAATATGTGTCCAAGAATCAAAATATAGCTTTATACATACTGACTCTCCTATTCTACTGATGGTACATTATGAGTGTTGTTTATCGTGGACTACTTACCTGAAAAATAAAAGAAAAAAAATGTTATTGATTAATTGCATATTGCAGGAATGTAGTATTAAAAAATAGCGGACTTGAGTTACTTTTTATCTGAATACGCTGTACTCTTTTTTTATACACAGTAAATCAAATTCATTAAAGTTTTAAATTTATTTTGAATTCATTCCCTCGAGTCTTCCGAGGATAAACAAATAATATACATACCTACGTTATATACGATATAGTAGGTACTATATAGGTTAGACCGCACTTGTCTTTATTATTAAACACCATAATATCGTTGGGTTCGTTCGAGTTATTATTGTTGAAATAACCTTTAAGAAAGTAGGAACTTCAATTTGATAATATTTGCACAATGTTAGCACAAAGAGCTTAGCAGTACCTTAGAGAACTTGGGGGTTTTCCTAAAAGCACAATAAAGCTATTGAAAATATGCACAATGTTATTAGATTTACTACAGCATAATATTGTGATTTCAATATTGTATTGCAACTTTAATACCACAAAAGAATACATTACTATTATATAAACTACAAAGCTTCTGTAGGTCCTCAGGTTTGCTTTTAAATAATGTAAGTATATAGCAATATCGACAGAATTCACGAAATTAAAATTACCCAAAGCGTGGTATGGGGGTTGACAGGAAATCACTTGTTCATTCTAACTTTTACATTGGCTGAAAACATTGTCTGTAAGAAAAAAACTGCCAGCAATGGATATATCAACCTCTGGCTTACGTAATTTCCTCGCAACGAATAATAATATACATACATACATACATACGTACATACATACATAATAATAATATGTGAAGTTCATAATATCGTAACCCACTCGATGTAAGTTAACTCTTTCAGGACCCAAGGTTTCTACAAGCAATTTTTAATATTCACCTATATTTTATTGTAAAAAAAGAAAGAATCGTAACTAATAAATATAATTAAGTAACATATATAAATAAAGTTAAAAAGCCGCAACATAGCACACCCTTGTTTTACTCCTTTGGTCAGTGTGGACCATTCCAAAGGGTTAATGTTTACTCTTAACATAAGGAGAACTTCTGTATACAGAGATGCAATGACCAGTATTAGCCGATCACTCACCTCACACACTGATATTACTCGACACATTACTGTGGTTCCAATATTGAAAAAGCTTCATGTTATTTTCGTTAATTAATTCACAGTTTCATTCATGAGAAGAAAGTAAGTTGTAATGGAAATATAATATAAACCATCCTGGCTCGGATTGAAATTGCGATGTATATACAATAGGGATTATGTGGAATAGACAATGCAATTAAAATTTATGCAAAATATTAGAACGTATTCGACTGTGCATAAGCGATATACCTGAATTATATCGAACATTTCTAGGTCATCGATGTTTTGATTACATTAAGTGAGCATGTGACACTGACTAAGAACATTTATGATTATGAAATACATGGACGAGATCAACATTAATTTTTAATTCTGTTCTCGTGAAACAGATTTATATTTGGAGTTGGTTTTAATAGTGGTTGATGAGCGGTTTCTACTGTAATTATTTCTTTAATACACATGTAAAATTAATAAGCAGAGTTTCGAACCATATTTGTACAACAAATTAAAATATTTCAACTTCTGAACTCCAAACACACTAAGTCGTTCGAGTAATGTGATGTAGATTTATAATATATTATAATTATCAAGTTTATGTACAATCAGTACGATACACTAATAATTATAACTTTAGAATCATAAGTATGTAGAATGTTTTCTAGAGTGTTATTTTCACTGATGGAAGAGATAGGCGAGATAAGAAATGTTAATCGCTTTAATAACAACTTTTCGTACCTTTGGGATTGGGACGACCGAGATTAAAGATAAAACAAACTACAAAAATACGACGGCCGGAGACAAAAACAACGTTCGTTACTTACCAAGATGCTTAGGATAGATAAAGATTAACAATCAGGTGAAAGGAACTTTATACTTACATATAAAATATTTTTAACATTGTAAAAAGCGAGATGCCATTTTAAAACTAGTATTAGCGTTAAAAGGTGATACCTGTGCAGTTGGAGACTGGTTGCCATGCAACGCACAACGACGGTGTAATTTCCAGGGGATCAGGTTTGGCACGGCGCCAGAGAGCGAGAGGAGAGACGTCCCCTAAACCCTGACTCACATATTCCTAATACATATATTGGAAATATATATCACGACCATAACGTTCCGAATCTACCACGACAGAGGTATTTTCCAAAATTGCGTAATATTATGTTCCTATAAGGTGGAAAAATATTTACCGTTGCTTGTATTACCATATAGGTATACATATACCTACCTATAAATTACGCATCACTTTCATCAAAAGAGGGACATAATATATTATGATTGTACCTTACAAATCACTCCCGGGTGGTGACGTAATGGGCAAATGATTCACTACTCCGCAACAGAAATATAATGCAGGCTAGTATCTAATGTAAATACGTATGTATGTTGGGTAGGTACGTATACGTATATTCCGTGATATCAAATAGAGAGGAGGAGAACCAAACGAGTTTTATATATTTTCATTTTCCACATGTGTACTGTAACCAAAATCATCAGGTGAAACATTATATATTCACTAGACAGGAGAATGCGTTATTACATTGATCAACCAATTATAGTATTTTTTTACACTTTTATTCGCGGATAATCATAATAATATTATTTTATGGAAAGTAAGGATATAAAGCACCCCATAAAAGGTGGTAACATAGGAGATAAAAGTATGGAATGTTCAAAATTGTTTACGAGGAAATATAATTCGTCATTTGACGTCATAGCACGCGACATAAAGCTAAATTAATAAAAACATTAAATTGAATTATCACGATCCTTAATTAAATTTAATATCCTAATATTCTCAAAACCCGTAGAAAATTAAAAATATTAGTGAGTAAAATGAGTTAAATATCGAGGATGGTGTAAAGCTCTTTAAAATATATCTAGGTTCTAATTTCATGACATCGTAATAGAATCAATCTAAATTGTGAGAAAGTCATGAATAAACATTCTAATAAAAAATATTTTTATTAGATACTAATGTATTTTTTACACAAAAAAATTAACAATTTCAATATAGGTATAATGCAAGGACACTATTGTACTTACTTAAATAAACTTGCGATTCAGGTATTGATTCTCGACAACTAAAAAAATATTGAAGTTTTATTCACAGCACGTCTTGTATTACTTTATGAAAAGACTTGTTTATTATTACATACACTGAATGCCTTATGCGATTAAGGTTAAATAAATAAATTAAAATTTTCGCTTCACATACAAAGCTAGGTTCACATTGCTGTGTCGGGATGTGTCGGGGCGCGCCAGAACGCAATCGCTTACGTTCATTTACTATGACTAGATTCACATTAGTAGGTTGTGTTGTGTTGTGGCGCAGCGTGAATCTAGTCATAGTAAATGAACGTAAGCGATTGCGTTCTGGCGCGCCCCGACACATCCCGACACAGCAATGTGAACCTAGCTTTATACGCTGTAAAGGAGGCTTTCACAAGGATTCGAGTGGGTATTCTTATTCAAATAGTGTAATTAAGTAATCATCGGTAATATCTCGAGCAACTTGGTGCTAAATGTACCTACGCTTCGAGTACGTGTATTCAGGTAGGGCGTAGTTAAGAGACAAAGAATGTGAATCTTTTGGTGGTCGGAAAAAACTATAAGTTATTCGACTTATTAAATAATAAGGAGTGAGAAATGTAAGAAGAGGTATTCATTGAAACATACACCGATAGAAAAATAAAGAGAGTGTATTGTGTTCGAAATGGCATACGGTCCCATTGTTTGTCGAACAGACGAAATCGTGAAACATCGGCACGCATAAAATAAATCTTAACGGTTGAGAGAAATATGAGATACTCAAAGGGAAACAAAAAAACACTAAACAGAAACCAGAGCAATGCAATACAAAATAAATAAATCTTACTGATTCTATCGCTTTCACTATACTAGTGGTAGGCATCATGTATACGGGATCATTAAAAAGCGAACACTAAAGCAATTACTCCCGAAACGATTTTAGCAGAACATTTCAAAACGGTTATAAATTATGAATATTATAGCCCTCAATTGATATTTTTATGTTCAAAAAATGACGCCAAACTAAATGATGTATAGAGTCCGAGTGGACTGTAGTATAAATAAATCATATGTATGCGTGTGTTCGTGTGTCTGTGTGTGTTACAGAACATAATAAAAATATATCAAATTTTACATGGACGAGAGTGGCGACAAGGAGCAGGCTTGTTAACACATCGGGTGTCGGTAGTTAATTATATTACCCGTACTTCAAGTGCTTCGTAAAAATATTTAATTAACAAACGTGTCTTTTATAACAAAATGAGAACATTGTTTAATTTAAATTAAGCCACAGTTAATTATGTCAAAACAAATTCAGAAATTCTTGAATCATTTACGACATTTTTATTATTTTAGTCTCCATACGTACTCAATAATAGCATGTGAAACTTAATCCTATTCGGGTGTTATTACATAAATCAAAAGCGTATTTTGAAAGAATGTAATAGACGGGTTCGGCACCACAACCACTTCTGTATGTATGTGCTATGTATTTAAATGTAAGTATATTTCCTATAATACCATAATATTATCTTAAAACTCGACTGAATCGATACATTTTAATTTGTGTTTCATTCAATATGAGAAAACTAAATTAATAAATGTACAAAAAAAAAACACATTATTACAGATACACACTGAACTTCGTAATTTTATTTAAAAAAAAATGTCATAACCGTAGCACAAATACAGACATGTATCATAATTATCTTTGTATTGTTCTTAATATAATATTGTTGCAAATAATGTCGATAATCTTGAACAAGCGGCGGATATTTTTTTTTAAAAAGATATATCTGGGTTTTGTTATAAACCCTAATACAACCTTATATACCTTTCACAGTAAGCTACTAAAAGCTTGTGTCGTGAAAGGGGCTATATTTCGCTTATACTCGAGCAGTTGTTGAAATAACCTCTTTTCCCGGATATTTCAGGAATCCAAGGACTCATGTTTATCCGTACGTAAATAAAAATGATATTGGAATTATTCCATGAACAACTATTCATTAAGAACTAAGAGAATTTGGAAATTGTATGTCAACGATATAACTCAAGTCTTGCTCGAATCTCTAATACTTTTTGCATTGCATATTTTACCAAGACAAGAAAATACATGATTCTTATTTTTGTCGTTGGTAATTTTCATGGCCTTCAGATAGAAAATTGTTATGTTGGACAAACAATGAATGACATGCAGTTAAAACATGTCATATCATAAATTTAATATTCACATAATCATACAGAATAGTGGACAATAATATAAACACTGTTTGAATCATGCTTCAGCAGGATCAAAGTGAAACTTGTATTTATATCGGAAAATAAACGTAGCAAATTATTGAGTAAACATAATAATAATATGAATTTATGAGAAATGTGAATTTATATTTATATTACAGTTATCGGAATTTCATTTCTAAACATATCCAAACGTTTCTCACCTGGAAGGATAGACGAAGAAAAGAAATGAAAAAAAAATATAACATAAAAAAGTACCAGATTTTTACAGACATTATTGAAACAATTTTTTGTAAGTATATTTTAGTGAAATAAAATTAAATAATTCTATTATTACACATAGACTTATAAAAAAACTTATTTTTCTTCAAGTTCACTTTGGCAATCGCTACGAAGAATTCTTCTTTGGTTTGCACAACCCCGAAAAACTCCTCCCAACAATACTTGTATTCGGGTTTTTTTTTTTAATAAAAGTGGGTGTCAAAGGTTTTATTAGTCGAATAATTAAAATACAAAATAGATAATATCTTATAGTGGTTGAATTGCAGTATTAACAAATATAATTTTTACGTTAATGCACAATATGAAAATCTTTTTACAATCTTAATTTATGTCCCCATTACTTATAGTATACAAAAGGCTATAGCACTCAATTTAATAGTTCTAAGGATAATCAAGTGTTGAATAAATAATTACCGATCATTTGTGTTGTTGTGTACATAAGAAATTAAGAGGGGAAATAATAAATTCATCTTTACATTAAAAAATAAATAGACATGACGTAACGCGACTGGGTTTAAATAATGAAACATTTTTATTGCTCTAGAAATAAATCGCAATTCCAAACATTAATTTTCGTCGCACGTGAACAGATTGATGGAGTTCAACGCAATACTGAATGTCTATGAGAAAACTATAAATATTTTATTCATTGATTCATTCTATACTGTACATTGATGACAAACAATTTTTATAAAGAAGTATTGAGATTGAATAAAGTCAATATAGAGAGGGCAACTTTATCGCAAAATATCTTCACATGAACCCAAAAATATTAATGCTAAAACACAATTTTAAAGAAGAAATTAGAATTCTAGAAATATAAACACATGCTGATTAAATGAAACGATAGTAGGTATATTGTCAAAATATGAAAACGTTTGATTACCATTTTTGAACACAATTTCTATCGTTGGCATGAGTATTCCAAGTTACTAAATTCAATGTGCTCAATGATTGGTACATTAATATGAATACGACAATTTAATCGTATGTATATCATCTTCAACGAGCAGACATTAGTTTATCGATACGTCATTAGGAACCCTCTGGTTTATATTTCCTAATATATCCCAGAATGATATCTTCAATTTATCTTTTGACAGTGACACCATCATAAGTGTCGGGTATAATAGCTTCAGATATTTCTTATAAAATAATGCTATAAATGTCATTGAAGTTACAACAACGAGGGTTAAATAATATAATTACACAGTATTCATCCGTTTTAAAGATTTAAATGAAACTTACACTTCATCAATGAAAATATTTTTTATCAAAGATCTTTGATAACGATTTGTTAATATAAACGTGAAATCGACAGACATGAAAGAAAAGCTATTCTTCATACTATAATTAAAAAGAAAAAAATATTGGAAAGCTCAGAAAGCATTCACAATGAATGGTACAGTAATTTCAAAGGATTTTTTTAAGGTTGACACAAACACTATACATAAGTAAGTTATTTAAGAGATTTAATATTATGCTATAAACTAAAATATTTGCAAATCTGATTTGGAAAGATTTCCTTTATTGTCTGGAGTAATGAATGGAGGCATGTTATACATTAAAATAGTTTGATTAATCCACGTTTTATAAAACGAAAAATAAAGATAAGTACGCAATAATATTTTATTTGTGTTTCATATTTTATGCTTAAGATTTGCTATCCCGGATACAGATAAGTTTTTCCATTGAATATACGAAACATCAATCGATGTAAATCCGATGTTGGTAATAATACTACCTATGTTGAATATAAATACGAATATTGTAAAGCATTATAGAGTATCAAAATCCTTTATAATAATAACAAAATAGAAAATAAGATCGTGAAGATTATTTTGAATTTGAAAATATGGATTATTGAAATGGAAGAAATAAGCTAAAAACTATATAAGACATAATAAGAATCAAGTAATTACCTACTACTTGGTGATGATACAATAAAATCTGTAATCTAGAAAAAAAAGTTAACCGAGAATATCAAACATGTAATTGGTTCAGTAAATACTCGTATATTATTTTTTCTTCATTTACTCAAATATAATCTAGCTTAAAGCTTAAAATTTTCTTTCGTTACTGCTAAATCAATAAACAACATAATTTATATCACAGTAAAAAATGAAACGAGTATTAACGTAATGGTGAATATTGTACATCATTATGCGCTTTTTATCAAAAGGAGGAGTCATTAACTTCCGAGCTTTAATATTGATGGATTATAATGAAGCACACACAAAAGCGAGTGAGGATTGATGTAAAATCCAACTACCGTTCAACCCAAGGGTGGAGACACTCGGAGAGTTGATGTGCGCTTGAATTATAAATGCCACAAGCCTACTTTTCTAAGCGTTGGAACCTAAGAATTAGACAACGTATTTATAATGCACTCAGTGTGGGGAAATCTCGGATGAAACGCAATATTTCGTCAAAGCCTTCTATAAACATATTTTCTCAATGCGTGTAGGTGAAATTCTCAAATAATTTATTTATAAAATAGTTACGCACATTGAAAATAAACTTACAATCGCACGTGGTTCAGAATTTACTTTATGTGATTGTTTTGTTAACATTTTGACGATCATTATTATATTATTTCACCATTATTTTGGGAATTTAAGATTTTAATCGACTAAACTATATGATGGATTAGAAGCATAAAATTTTATGTAATAAACGCTTACAAGCGATTAAAATTTCACCGATTAAGAAAAAGCACTACATTTCAGTGTGTAAGCTTTGTACACAGACTTTTATGATACATCATTATCCGTTATTAAACTTGAGTTATTTATCGAATTGAACCTTGAACATTTAGGTTATTTTCATGCAACACCAGCTAAAGCATGTATATAGTCACTAAAAATAAATGATCACAATATATTAATATTTTCAACATTTTATCAGCACAATGCGATTCTGCGATAACAATCAAAACGCTTTATTTTCAAGGTAAATTAATAAATTATTCATGTGTTAATGTTAATATTAACACAGCTCTTAAAGTATTTTACTTAAAAATACGGGTAACTAACAAAAGCCTTACTTAAGTGCCCACATTTAGAGAGTAAGTAGACTATAACAGGTGATTGTTATTGGGTAAACATTATATGTGCCAATTGGTAAGTGCCTTATTAGAAAACATTATTAAAAACCATTCAGTATTATGTGGGTTACTGTTGTTTGTTCAAAAGTGTACAATTTGTGTCAAGTTATGTGAAATTTGACACCGTTCACTTTTCACAGCATAGAATAAGCACAAAAAATAACAGGTGCTGAATAATTAACTAATTAGGCACTATAGGAATAGGAGGCCTGGAGATATACTTAAGAATATTCTTATAATTTTAATGTCACCTTCTTGTAAAACACTGGTACGAATAAAGGAATACTAAAATAAATTTATTAAACATCGTTCTTAATTAATTTGGTTTGAACGTTACAAGATATCTAAATTAATTGAAAAATCCATATATAATCAACACTGAAATTACGGTACGTTGGCTTCAAAGAAATTCCAAGGCTTTTACAATATCAACATTCTTATGTTTACCACTTACAAATTGAAATCATCTACCTGTTGGCTCAAAAGACTTCTAAAAATAACAATCCTCTTCGCGTAACCAGGGAAATGAAATATTAGATTACAATGATTAATGAAATAATTCAAAGTTATTTTATTAAATTAGATTTTTAAAAGCATTTACTTCAAGGACTGAATGATTACAAAACGAAAATTTTAATAAAAAAATAACACTTTTGTTATTTTCAAGAAATAATTTTTCTTTGACATTATAAAAAAACGACGTAATTATTGTGACAATAATAAATAAAGAATTTCTGCCCTAAAGATTTTCAAATATTTTTTGCACTTTTCACAACAACACAACCAAACTCATTGGTGAATAATTGATATATTTGAAAAAAAGATAACATTTTTAAAATATTTGATATTGTAAAAATATGAAAGTTTTAGTTTATTTATCGAATTAACTTTATTTAGGGACTCCATCTATAAACTGAGAAAAAAAACTCGTTGCGAAGATTTACAATATCACAGTTATCACGTTCTTTATCATTTGGAGCTGGAGTATAAAGGAACTTAAACGGGTTTTGGTATATCTATAAATTTCATTCCGGTGAAATCATAACAACGTTTGTACCTAACTATTATCCTATACATTTGGAATTTAGTGAATGGAATATCTGAACAGAGTATTATGAATGAAGCGAGATGGTTCTTAAGATAATATATCACACACAAAACATTCTACCAGATGAAATTTGCACAAAAGAAATTTGTGTCGTGTTGGGCGAAATCAACAGAGTGAATAAACCGTTGGTTATTATTAAAATACATAATGTGTGCACACATTGCGCAGCGTGCTAATTGAGGTTTAAATAGCGAAACGTTGCTCTATTCCTAGCGTATCGCACTTCACGTAGGTTTAATAAACTTTTGTATATGAAGATTTAACATTTCAAACACAAAACCTATCTAGTTAGAAAATTTCAAACAAATATAATGTGTACTAAAAAACCGTCATATTTGTTAAAATATAACAATTTTACTTATATTTTATCACGATGCATCGTTCTTATGGTAATATCTATGGAAAAGGTGTTTTTCAGAAGAATATTTCGCTTTATGTTTATTCCAAATCACACTACCGAATAGGTTCTATAACCAGATTTGACTATGATGAAAAGCTTAATCTAATTTGTCACAGTTTGTTGGAGAGATGACAATAAAAGGTTGTTGATCTGGGTTTTGTTTATGTTTGCTATATTGTATGTACATACAAAATATTATTATCATAATGAGATATTATTATGAACGCTCCGGACAATCTGAAATAGAATTTATTCGGAAGATTCATAAATTACTTAGTAGGTACTTACTACGACACTAGGTAGGTACACGGTTTGTAGAGAATATTATAGAGTTATGTTTCATCGTTTATGATCCGATATGACAATTCCTTTGAATAGTATACTATATTGCAGCGTAATATTTCTCCTAATATCTCGAAGAAAAAGCCAACTAAAAGAAATCTATGAAAGCGGAATAATCACACTTTTAAAGATTTTATTACTTTTACGAACACGATACACTTAGATATTAACCAATTTTTTTGGTAGTCTTAAAATCTGTTTGGTATTCTTAAAATCGGTACCAAGAGGTGTTTTTTAGTCGACAGATTTTTTTGTAAGTAAATTATATAACAGTAAAACGAAAAACGGTATAAATATCTCTTACTGATTATTTACAATATCTATTTAAATGTTTGAAAATTGCCCATTCGCGAATAATGTTTTTATTTTTTCAAAGCTTTTTATGTATTGAACATGACGAAAATTATTTATCTGTATTGAATGTACAGTAAAGAATAATAAACAAATAAATACGACAGGTAATTCAATTGTATCCATAAAACTTTTTGATTTTACATCTTATACCATGTACACACTTTTTATCTTAAATCTTCAGTACACCTACCATCATATTATGTAGGTACACACTATTCCTCTATCACGCACGTCTCATGAAAATCCCATCTATTTAAAGATGCGACATCTGCCTTTAGGGCAACGTATTTAACATTTGAACACGCTTGGATTCGGCGATTTAGGAAATGGCTAAACATTCGTACAAAGATATATATCTTAAATGGCTCAACACCCATATGAAGACACACACAAATGTCACATACGTTTATCTTAACAAGAAAGTATATTTTGTAAAAGGATTTAGAAAGAATTTTGTTGAAAAACAAAATGTGTTTTGTTCAATATTTGATAAACAAAATATATAATATTTTTGCATCTCATTTTTTTAGATTCTCATAAAGGATAGACAAGAGCGTAAAAAGTTTGAAATATTTATCTTTTTAAATGAAAAAGATAGTGTTTTGTTTAAGAATTGATACTATTCTTACTTTTGGTACGTAATTTTTAAAGCAAGTTGATGTGTACCTACATAATTTTTGGAAAAAACTTTTCATCCCTTAGTAAAAACTAAGAAGTATATGTATATGGAATAGTATTATTTCATTATGAAAATAAATTCGTCAACATTATTTACCATTATTTAAACGAGTGATTAAATTTTACAAATAAGAGGGAAAAAATGTTTCTTATATTTAAGACACTTTCACCGAATATAAAAATTTCATCAGTGTTTTATGACAATCTTGATTGCATATAATTTGAGTGAATTATCATTGTACGACGCGAATATTTTAATTCAAAAGATTATTATTGTCACAAAATCACTCTCAGACGTCTTGGCAAAGGCGTCAAAATAAAAAAAAAATCGAAAAATGTATTATAATTAAAAAAATACGCACATTTTTATGCAAACCCATAATGTTATTCAGACTTCTATATTACTTTTTTATATTTATTTTTTCATTTTTTTTTATATTTATATTATTTAATAAATTTGACTTCTGAGAATTTCGTGTGTGCGGTGAGTCTCTCTTCAATATACTTTTATTTAGAACTAAGACTAAACCACCGCAAAGTACCATAAATCCACACATAAATATTCTAATGCGTTCGTATGTATGTATGTACGTATGTCCTCAATGGACTCTGAAATAAAGAAAGACAGAAGTAAAATAATACACTCTATACGAGGTCTCATCTCCTGGGCACGTTTAAGGCCAAAAACATTTTAAATACCTTATATATTGATAAAGATATTACAATTTATGTCACAAAATTGGCAACCAAATGTATGAAAAACTATGAAAGTTTTTGTAAGTAGCAATATTCATGGTCGAACATTTTTCAGTGTATTGAATTAATTTCACAATGGATGTAACGAGAAATACATCAGTACTGAAACTAAACATTTGGGGATTATTTTGGTTATAAATTATTGTGTTTGGTTATGATAAAAACTCCTGAATTATGCGAGTTAAAATTGCATATTTTTGACATCTTGGGCTAATTTCATAATGGCCGACATGACAAACACAGAATGCACACAAATATATATTTTAGTTGGTGCAAATTGTTTGTTTGATTGTGATATGTATGTTCTTTATAGTCTCTACGATAATAGATGTCATGCAGTTTGTTAAATATCTTAATTAACAAGAATAATAAAATTTAAAAGTAATTGTTAATTTTGAAGAATTTATGACAAGAAAGTTAAAAGTATTAAGAAGCATGATATTTTAAATCTCTTCTAAAATCATAATAATAATAACACCGGCAATCGACACATAAACATTTGTAACATATATTTTTTCATTTTTAGTGAAGCTGTATATTGCTTTCAGTGTTCTTTTGTCGAAGTCTGATAAACATAAGATACAAAAAAAAAATACAAATCTATAACAATGCTCTTTGTGTGTGTTCTTATTTTATTGCTGAATATTCTGGGTGTATTTTTATACCAAAATTAGTTCATCTGTAATACCAAAACATGGGAAACTCATTAATATATAAAGCCGTGAAATGAATCCTTTTCAATTATCTGAGATTTTATCATCATACTTCTGTACTTACTCATAGGACAATATGAAGGTACCTAGGTAGGTTCTTGACATTATATGTTTTAGACTTTCTATAATCTTTCCATAATGTATTCTTTAATTTGCTTAATTAAGAATTTTTTAATTTCTCAAACATATGTCTCTGAAAACATATGAAAATATCTAAAAAGAAAGTGAATTATTATAAAAATACATACTATAATAGTCCATTTTTAGGATACATACATACATAATATTTTCATCATGGCATTTCTGTACATTATTAGTTTCCAAACAAAATCAATGACCACAACATAGGCATTATTATTATCGTTGAATATTTTTGTGTTACACGGATTTTCAGTTAAATTTTTCACATTTTAATTTCAAATTTCGAATGCGTCTTCATAATATACAGTATCAATAAATTATCTGTCATGTTATTATGTCAATGTCAAATTGTAATTTAGATAGATGTTGCCAGAATAATGACGTCGGTGCGATATTTTAATACCGATAACGGTTTTTATAATACCCGCTACTTTCAGGATCATTATAATAGTTGTGTGGATTCTGCAAAATCAAGAACTGTTGATCTTTATTACGAGTTTGATAAATGTCGCACAAACATGAACAGATGGGGAATATTCTTAAATTTCCAAGTAGAAATTCAATATTATGGACCGATTGTTTCTAAAGGGTCGTTCACATTTGTTCACTGATCACTCCGGATGATCCTCCAAGGTGAATAGGTGTGAACGGGCGTTTCATCAAAGAAATTACCACTCATCATAATTTTGATGAAAGGTCCATTCACTGAAATGACCATAAACAAGTTTTATCTTCTTATTTGTTTTATTCTCTATGAATTTATATTGAATATCAGAATCACGTAAAAAATTATTATGCAGTCGAGAGCTACATTAATTTATTTTAAATGTTATTTTTCATTCTTGATTTTGATTAATTAATTTGATTAATTAAATAATTATTTTTGTACGAAAATACGTCAAAATACATACAACATGACTGAGAGTGTTGACATGGCAGTGAAAGCATAGGATGAACAAGTGTGAACAGACGTGTTCACTTTCGATGAAAAATATTAGGTTTTGACATTATTGTAAGTATGGACTTAAGAGTACAAAGTTTAAAGTTTTTACATAATAGATAAATAAAATTTGTTAATCCAGTGGATAGCTACCCACCAGTCTTAAATGTTGGCTACACTGAAATCGCATGTTTTGTCTACGGTTTTAGCTTGATCTTCGTTTCGTGCCACTTTAGCGTTTATTTCGTGATAAATATTTTTTATTATTTGCAAATCAAAAGATGTTAAAATAATAAAATAATAAATTTGTATAATTGTAAAAATATGCTTCCAGGTAAAGAAAAAAATATTGAACCCTTTGTTAAATCTATTTTAACATATATTAGGAAATACTTTGCGTGAAAACAACAATCATAGCTCGAAAAATTACATTAGGATTTTACTTTTGTTGTATTTCAGTTCAAAATTCCCTTTTAAGTAATTTTTTTTAGTTTATTAATACATCTACTACATTTTTAATACATTTTAAAACAAAATATTATACATTTTTGAAGTTGATAAAATATGCATATTTTTTATTTATTTTATTGTAACATATAATCTGATAATGCCATCTACCGTATTTAGCTAAAAGTATTACGTGAATCGATTCTACGAAAACAAAGATGGCGGTTATGTCATCTTTCTTTCAAAGTAATCACCGCGTTATTTGTAGAATTCTTTGAGATAGTTGAAACAATGATTTAACAGCATAAAATTCTACGATAAGCATCCACACTTTTAAGCAAGTGAAAATAAAATTTCGGTATGTACCTGATTAGGGTTTCGGTACCTTTTTACCATAATATGGGGATTTGGTTTGTAAAACTTCATGTTTTAACATGGGGGAGGGGGGGGGGGTTAAACATTTTTGACATAAGTACCGTCATATTTTTAGTTAAACGTGGACGTGTCGTGTGCCAAACTTCCAGTTTTTACAACGAGATGCGATTTTCAACACTTTTTCCCATATAGGTACCTTCCTATTTTTTACCTAAATATGGGATGTCTAACTTAACAATTTTTCATCGGGAAGAGGTTTTCAGTACTTTTTTCGATGTAGGAATCAAATATGGGCATGTGGAGTATCTAACATCAAGATTTTTCATTGCAAAGAGGTATTTAGCACTTTTTTCTATCTAGGTACCTTTCTATTTTTTTACATTGAGTGTATGATGTTTTATCTCATGCATATGCACTGTTTCTTTTTTCATGTCTGTATATAACCCCGAGCGATGCCGGGTAATTAAAGCTAGTTATGAATAATTTATATAATTAAATAGGTACTGAAATTCTCGGGTATGCGTTGTATTACCATAGTATTATATTTAAATTGTTTCTTGTGTACATAATGTCTGAATTCTACATAAGAGAGATGATAATATTTTTATCTACCACGAATTTAAACAAATTAAATACATTTTTTTATTTTCTAAGTTTGATAATAGGCTGTGTTCACAAAAACATTCGAATATTATAATTTTCAACATTTCGTGGGACTACAACTTTTAACAGAATAATATATTCTGCGACATATAATTGTACAAGAATATTAAACATACTTCCCTCATAGGGACATAATATTATTTTAAGGTAAAAGTATTTTTGATACCCAGCCTTGTCCTTTCTGCCAAAAACTCATTGAAAATTTACTGATGTTGAATATTACTTACCTGAAACAAAGAGAGAATAATAATGAGATAAATGTATTTCATATTTTAATAAGGTAGCTCCGAAAACACGAAATTAATGGATAAAATTGTAAAATATTCAAATGAATAACTGACTAATTACCTATTTATTTAAATTATATACAGATTGTTATTACATTAATATAGAAAAAAGTTAATTTTATTAAATAAAATAAAATATAAAGATATATTATTGAGCACTGTTTAATCTCCACTTTGTTAGGTTAGATACCGCACGTTTTCGCCTATACTTGTAGGCATCTTCAGGGAAACTATACTTGTTTATACTCGCCTATACTTGTTTCCCTGAAGATGCCTACAAGTAAAGGCGAAAACGTTCGGTGTCTAGCCTAACAAAGTGGAGATTAAACAGTGCTCAATAATATATTTTTATATTTTATTTAATTTAATAAAATTAAAAATGGATTTCCACAGGGTAAACACAAAAACTTTTGAATTATTAAAAAAGTTAATAATTTAAAGTGACATAGGACAACAAAGTTTGTAGATATTTATTTAATGTGCAAGAGAAGGTATTATTATCATTTCTATTAATTCTATATATTATTTCTGTTACCTACTGTTGATAATATATAAATAATTACGAGATAGGGCGCAAAATGTGATGAAAAATATTATCTGAACTCTTATTAATATTAAGATTAACGTAACAAACCTTAAAAATGTTTTATTCATGAATGCGAGTAAATCAAAATGGATAGGCATATAAAATCGGACGGATATTTGGCTAAATAAATAATCCTAAAATATTCACGTGAATTGGCATCAAATCATAAAGAAGTTGCAAGATCACGATTCATGGAGCGCTTCATTGATCATTTGGACCATTTTCCATTAATAAGACGTTCCGGATATGTATTTAGCCTCTAGCTACAGGGAGCTATCTAAATACTATGGCAAATAGTTAAGTGATGTATCTCGTAATATTCTATGTAGCTTCGTGTTAGTAGTAATAGTAGTAGCTTTAAGCTTGGTGATGGCGCGGCAGGTAAATAGATATTTCATACGGCAGCGGCCGCTTTTACACAACATATTGATTTACGACGTAGTTTCGGAATATTTCAGATTTTCAGACTATTCACAAGCTAAAAACAACTACATACTGCAACGAAATATTTTTCTACAATAATATTTATATTAACCATAGTATAAATTTATACATGACGATATTTTCCTAGCAAAGGTGCGACAAGGAATTGTTATTTTCTAATTTATATAAACTGTCATTGAATACTTGTTATTGTGTATCAGTGTCATGAATACTTTATTTTCATAAAGATTTAAAAGCGTTTGAAATATATTATTCTTTGAAATTTCATAAAATAAAACCGACACAAATTGGTGTTTGTAAAAATAAATACATTAGAATATTTTGAGGGGTTTAGCACGCAGTGGCCCTATAATTTTATTTATAAAATGACACAATAACAAAACAGATTAAACTATTTCTCAATGGTCACCTAAAGATAGGTATTACACAACATAATAAAAATAGATTACGTAACTTGTCTAATCTTGTTTAGGTTTGTTTTATTTGCTTAAATAACTTTGCTGATATTAATGACTTATGTTCACGGTACGATAATACCGCTATTTAATACAGAGGTACCCGTTAAGTAGCAGGGGTTCATGAAAACAACTTTTAGTACATTTAAAAGAAATCTGTCATAATATAATATTCATAAATAGAAATGTAGGTGTGTGTGAGTGTGTACTGTTTGTGGAATTATGTCTACTTATCTTGAATGAGAGAAAAGGTGGTAGAAAACTCATCGCTATAATAAAATAACTAATCGTTTAAAACAGAATCTATAGAATAAACATGTGTGGAATACATTTGATTAGGAGAGCACAAATTATAGACAGTGTATGAGGTTCGTTTTTTCTTCTTACCCTGTAAATGAAGTGTGTGATAGTATGTGTTTGAGCTTTGATGACATAAAAATATATCTACAAAGGGTTGTTAACTGTACAGAGAGGAATACAATTTTACGATGTCATAATAAGGTGTTGAACCGTTATAAAACGACGCGGATTCACGCTACAATTGAAGAGATTTCCCAATGTAATACTAATAATAATGCGATTCAATAACATTCATAACAATGTTACGCACGCGGCGTCCGGTATTTTTGAGCCACGCTGACCTATAAAAGATTACGGCACATCATTAAGATCATTTTGGTATCATCACGAGGTATTTAGATGTAATGTCGTATTAACCCTTGAAAACAAACACTTACATGACAATCTAAGCTTTGATTTTTTCGTTATCCGATAGATACTATCAAATATTAAAAAATAATAATTTTGAAGCAACAAATTGATATTCTAATTACTGTTAATAGTGAACAGGCTGCGTATTGTCTTGTTTAATTATAAACATATGTAACTTTCCAGTTTACTGAAAATTGGTAATTCAGCAGACAAAGATCCGTTCAGAATAGAAAAGTGTTTTATTCTGTCCTTGTTTCGTATAGATGTAAAAAACTAATAAAACTTATGTATTTAACATCCAAATAATCTTCCCAAGAATAGATGTTATTATATTCATTAAATTATGCTACAGCTTCGAAGAAGATTTTGGTATATTTCACTTAATTTAATAGCTTTGTTCTGAAACAAGTTTTACCTCTAGAACGGTTACTGTATTAATTTATCATAACGAGAAACTTTATTATTTATACATACACTAAATGAACTTTACAAACTTAAACATAAAATAATAAGGGTGCTTAATATGAATAAAGTATCAGTTGTTATAATTGGCAAACTAAAGATGAAAGGATAAAAAAAATACTGTGACTTTATGTAGGAGTTTAATTAATAATTAATTTACAAATGTTAAAATATTTATAGTTAAAAAATCAGCCGTTAAATGCTATTTTAATAACCGCAGTAATGTTGGAGACGTCAGCCCTTTTAGCGCTTAGACTAATAAACTCCTGCTGAGAAAGAAAATGGCGATGTCGTATCCAATTGCAATTGAGCTTGCAATTTTCATCATGGAACTGGAAAATGTCATTTGGGAGATGGTAGGTAGTTGATTAACATTGCTGAGGACGCGGACCCAATTACCCGCTCTCGTGGAGAGCAATTGAAGTGACGGCACCTGCAGGTGAAGGAGTGGAACAGGGTCGAGATGAGAGAGGAGGGGTGGAGGAGAGTGAAGAATCGCAAATTCACACCACTACGGAGGAGACAGGTACTTCGTCAAGCTTTTTTTTTTTTAAATATAAGTGTCAATTTAAAGCAAAACAACCCTTTCAAACATTTCACATCAACCTGTCAATAGAAAAAAATACTCTATACAAAGATGAACATCAAATAAATTGGAACATGTCACGTAATTGAGCCAATACCACACATAAATATTTCTCTTACAAAACATCATACACGCGTGAAATCGTAGAAAATCACAAAGAAAAATGTTGGATAATTGAAAGATTTTGATTGAGAGGCTTTTTATTTGTCACTGAAGATTAGATAAGGTTATATTACTAGAAGAAGCACCATAGAAATATTGTACAATATATGTACCTTAATACCACGACGTTGGTTTAGAATTAGGAAAGTTTAGAAACATGATACAAACTGAAATGAAGAATATTGAAAATAATGTAAATAATGATCATCGCAGAATGACAATGTAATTTATTGTAAAACGATATGTAGGTACCTACTGGTAACATATAAGCAACGGTATAAAATGTTTTTATTAATTCGATTAATGTATTGTATTTGAATAATTTTAAAACGGTGTTGCCATTAATTAAGATTTATCTCTGCTGTTGCAAAGTGAACCCAAATTATTTGTTCCTTAGAGGATTCAGTACACGAAATGTACGAGAGGACATTTGTAAAGGTTTGACACAATTATAACATATTCCCAAGGAAATTTAGTATCCAAGCAGTTGTGCAAACCTAAAACTGATCAAAAACGAACAATACAACTACAAGCAAACATCTATTATTTAGTAATTGGATTGTTTCTTTATTTTGTTGATCACAAACACGTTGAGTAATATCAAATACTTAAGTACTGAAAGTGTGTTTTTGTATGGTTAGTTAGCACACAATATGATGTACGCACATGAATAATTAAATGACCGTCTTTTCGGACATAATATGGACGTGAAAGTTGCGAGCGTGCAACTGTCTGGAAAGCGAATAAGCAAACACCAATTTTAATGAGGATTAATTAATGTAATTGGTATAACAAGCGTGTGCCGTACCATTACCAATGATAATATTATATAAACAGAGATGCATTCATCATCAAAAAGATAATAATTGTAACATCTTGTATAGTATGTAGGCAATGCGTATCTTTGATCAGAAGACTAATACACCTACATGTAATATATGGTATGATGACTTAAAGAAAGTATTAATATTCTTAGAAAAAAGTTTAATATTTGAAAGAAACAACCCATATTTCGTTTAGTGCTACAATCAACTAAAGAACATAATAGAGTAGGAAATCAAAGCTTTTATAAAAATCTTATTTACAAAAGGTGTGGTTTCATTCATTTTATGTAAAAAGTATAAAATAATTTAATACGCCATGGACCTTGGCAAACCTAAACTAACAATAGCAATTAATTTAATATTATATTTTAAAATTATACATTACACGAGAGTGGTTCGCGTCACATTACTTCAATGCACGAGCACGATACGTGTTAAGGGAAGGAAAGTGCAGATTTTATCCTAATTCAAATCGACTTAGTTTGATCGCGTTTCAATAGCAATACATATGTAGTTCAAGGACAAGAAAAGTTACCTTGATTCGTGGTGCCTACCATAACATTTTTTTATAAAAAAGGATCGCATTTTAAGAAAATATAACTTGTGTGTTTTCGTTAATAAATATAGTTTTTTTGTATTTTAGGTATTAATAATTAGTTGTTGTTGCCATTTTATCGTAAAAATCACGAATTCGTAAGTGTTGTTCCTTAAACGATAATGTACACATAACATGTCAGAAGCCGTAAAACAAAAATAACGTACTTATAGTATATAAATACTTAACAAAAATAAAGTATATTTGTACTAAATTGTACTTCCTGTGCAAATGTGTTAAAAATACAAATCGATGTAAAATATTATTATGTTTAACGTGTAATTGAATTTAGGTAAGTTTTCATGTCACTGTCGAAAAAACTGATATATTAAGGTCAATTTTTTTCTCCTTTGACGAGAAAATGAGTGAGAAAAGGAACCAATTTAAAAACCAAACGATAAAAATATGGGATAATGTCTAAGATATTACTATGACTTTTATTTCAATTGCATTAATTGCAATGAAGCTGTATAGATAGGTACCTATTTATTTTAATATGAGAGTTGCCGAGCTGATAGGACTAAAAGTAATAAAGGTTTTGTGCACTAATATTTAAATCGCCCAAAAATGCTAACTAACGAAATTCAGTGGGGATAAAACGTATACGGATGCCGCTCGGCATATATTATTCTATTATTCACGGGATTCACCTATGAGTGTTGGTGAATTTTAATAAATTTATGAAAGCCCGTCGACATATTACAGAAAAACGAAATAGTTAAAATACCAGGTGCCGGCAAACTCCCCTTTCACGACACAAGCTTTTGGTAACTTGCTGTGAAAGGTGCACAAGGTTGTATTTGGGTTTATAACTAAACCCAGATATATCTTTAAAAAAAATGTATTGTATGTATTTCATAATATAAACAATTTCGTGCCAATACCTTTGTTTCCGACATATTTCAGTAAATTTTCAAAGTCGGTGAAAGTACCTATATATTAGACGATCAGGTTGTTATTTCTGATTCAATTTCGTATAGGCTATTAAATTCATGTCTAGTCATTAAGGTTATCCCAAAGCAATCCAACGTAATAATAGTAAAAATATTTACAAGATAAGCCTGTCTATGTCGTATGTAAAGTCATTCGTAACAATTATTATCACACAAGGACAAATGATAAAGTATGGAACACATCGTACCGTATCACTTACTCATGATGTAGGTGGTGACGTCTACAGGAATGTGAAGGATTTTACCACAAAAATATATATTATTGTATGAAACAGTGTCGTGTTTTTATTTTTCATTTGTATTTTTTAATGGATACAACAGTCTTAATAATGGATATAGCAATAATACAATTTATTAATGATTTACATTGCAAATTATAGTATCCAAAATCTGAATAATTTAATGGCACAATACCTATTCATTAAATTATTATTTAAAGAGGAAGAGAAAGAAGGTAAACTAATGTAAAAAAGCACTTCTTTTTTTAATATCCATGGTAGATTAAAAAAATATGACCCCACAATTCGATAAAATTATCATTAAACAACTTATTTCTGAATTTCCACACCATTCAACTGAAAAACTTTAAAAGAACAGAAAGTTTTAAAATTTTCTGTGAGCGGTTAATTTATGAAAAACGTCAGACGTGTATGTTAGAGTAATGTTAGAATAAAGAGTAATTTTTGAGAGATAATGTCATTTATTTTTTTATTAGTTTGTCATCAACCGCAAAAATAACAAGTTAATACGTCACTATACAATAGGTGTGATTGTTTTGATGATATCACATAAGGAAAAATACTATTCTTATAAGCTAAACCTAAAATATGTAAATACCTAAACAAAATAAATAATTGTTCTTCCCATTCAAATATTCTGCCTTTCCTTGGCCATTATCGTTCACTTTTGGTTAAGCCTCTTCAATTTTTTTATGTTTTCCAATCCCGACCCATATGTATCCAATCTAATCTAAATCTTAGTCAATCATTTTTGCAAACTTATTTTTCAATTAACCATAGTATACATAAGGTACCATAATTATGTAAATTTAATCTATTCACTGTGTCGGTGCTTAGGTAGAACAGTTCCATAATAAAATTAAAAAAACAAACGTTTTCTTTTAATATATGTTCTTTACTGAGAGAGACATCCAATAAAGAATATAGGTATATTGGAAGAAAACGTTTGTTTTTTAATTTCATCATTCAAATTAAATATAAAGCTTAGACAACGTCACCTTTTTTGGTAGTGCCCTAATAGAGAGATTAATGGGAAGATATGAATAATCACGATTTTGAAAATAGTCAGACAAATAGACGTAATAAAATGGTATCAATAACCGCTTCGCCTGAGAGATGTCACACGAAGCAGGCGACGGAAAGAAAAATATTAATATAATAATATAATAGTAGCAAGTAGATAAGAGGAAAAGTCGCTGTCTATGACATGAATGAAACAGAACAGCTAACATTAGATATATTATTTCTGGGAATAAGATTTATATGCAAATGGGAAGAATTGCAGTCCTCTGAATTCACAATGTATTGTATTAAAAAGCATATTATTCTGAAACTGAAGATTTATTCGAGTGCAGTGAGAGTAAATAATATTCAGTATTTTAATCTTTTAACTGAAGGTACCTACCTAATATTATGTCGGTAGGTACCTATCTATTTGCATTCAACAAACTCACTGGCGCAAGTAAGAAATATTTAAAAAATAGATATTGAAACATTTTCAACCGCATTTTAGATGAGCTACTTCTATTACGTGGAGCACCTGGGCAAAGAATTGGTCTTCCACTCTTTAAAAGGTAGGTGTTCCAAAAATAGAGACATTTTCCATCTTAAATTCAGCGATGAGGTTTACCACCCATCCTGAATTGTTTATTTTTTGTTGACATGGAGACGACAGTTTATCAATAATAATAACTAGACAACTTATTTATGATGCGCCGTTTTGTGGAAAAACCATCGCAAGGGCCCATTCAAGAATCATAAGACCTCCTGAACAATAGGATTTTAAATTTAAACCACGTCTTGAACACCTCCACACTCTCCAGAGTTCGCAAATCATAGGGAATTTTGTTCCTCAGCAACGGACCAGCCACACAGAAGGCTCGGTCAACATAGTTGGCCAGAACATATTATAGTAATACACAACATATGCTGTAATGGTATAGTAGTAGTAGGTACTTCGGAACTATAAAAATGTGTGCAAATACAAGTAAAACTATAAGGGAATTTTTATAGTGATTTCAATATTTACTAATCAATTAAATATCCTACTCTTTTCCATAAGTTTTTGAGTGTCCTGTAAAAGGCGGGTATTCATAAAACATTCCGTATTAGACATTTAACATTTTCATTCCAGCAATGATGTTTGCTGAGTATTTTATTTTTCATTGGCACGGTGAAGAGGGCTTCTGATCACTTGAAGATAATAAAAAGGACGACTTGCCCCTTTGGACTTAGTTCGCTGGCAGCCCCATTTGTGGAGGACGCCGTGATGGTATGAATAAAAGAGTGAATACATATTATCTGAATATATAAAGGAATATAATACGGTTAGTTCGTATTGCTGAGGCTCATTACTTTAACCATTATACTCCTATTATAATCATTATTGCTTGCAATGCATGTGTAATTTATGCCGCGTTCATATTCGGCTGAGTAAAGGAACATGACTCCAAACTCTAGAATAGCTTAATTG
Source organism: Athripsodes cinereus (assembly GCA_947579605.1). Taxonomy (NCBI): domain Eukaryota; kingdom Metazoa; phylum Arthropoda; class Insecta; order Trichoptera; family Leptoceridae; genus Athripsodes; species Athripsodes cinereus. The sequence continues at coordinate 21,305,061 of OX388313.1, read as the reverse complement.
TGTGTTGTACCAAATGCTATGATTACATCACAAACGGTACCCGCATAATACAACATGTAGGTACAATATAATACAGTAGGTATTATGGAGGGTAACAACAAATTAGAGAAGATCGTTAAATAAATTGATATCAATTGACTGGATGGCTTGGCCCGTACAGATCCTGCATATGACGTTTAAAATTGGTTCAAAACGTATCCACATACACAGCGGATACTTGTTTTAAAATAAAGCCATAACAACATAATAGATCCCATACTTTGTATTGTGGTAATAAATAAAGTACGTTCATAGTGTAAATGCTTTAATACTATGATGATGTGTTAAGTACTTAAACTAATATAATCAATACACACTGTGAAAAAAAGTGTATATTTTTTGTTGTAAATGTTGCTTTTACCCGATATAATAATACATATAAAATCATGGAGTTTATGGAGTGCATTAATGGTAGCAGAAATTTCGTCGACAGTGACAAGTGAGTGAAGGTGGTTAGTTCTTGTATTAAAATATAAATATTACGAATACCATCAATTTGGGTCTTTGGTACATACTACTACATTGTTACGTATAATTGTATTCTATGAAATATTGCACTGGATACAAGTGTGATTTATCATAGATGAGATTTATATCATCGACCATTACTCATCATTCATGGATTTTCATAGAAAACTGTTGCGTTATTACATATCACATATTCCAGGTTTTACAGTAGATAAATCATCCTAACTTCTGATCTTTTTGTGAAACAGACAAATGTACGACGCAAACAAATACCTACCTGAGATATACAAGTAATATATTTTATTAAGTAATATCTTAATTTTAATAAATATTTTTGTACATTTACTTAACTACTAATAAAAAAATGCTTTTCATAATTAAAAAGAAGAAGAATTGACATTATTAAGCGTTCAAGACATTGGGCAGAATAAAATTAATAGTTCGATACTCAACTTTATGCGTCCATTGTATCATTATAATACAAAAATAACAAGACTAGTTTCTAATTATGGAAGCTCTCACAGACAGTAAGTGCATATTATAAAATTGTAAGCGCATACACTTTCCAGCAGAAACAAAAAAAAAATCAAAGTAAAGACAATGAGTCGTATTAGGAAAGCGCACTTAATGTTCTCGGTCTGATGGTATTTGTCTATTTTAAGACGATAAACGTCGCCAACAACACCGCACGCGACGTCCATGGATGCCAAAAATAATCGCTTCACTAATCCTTTGATTGCTTGTTTATGGACGGTTTCACCGCTGCAAAATCTATTACGGTTCGAACACAATGAAAAGTCAATAGAGTTATGAGAGTTTTCGAGGATTCCTGAAACATGATATAATAGTACATTGCACCTATACAAATAATACTAGATTGTGCTAAAGGCACTTACCGCAGTAGACTAATAAATAGCTAAACATCGTATAATTATGAAAACTTACATGACTACTTCACATGGAAACACAAGATTAAAAAGAGCGTTGCCCCCGAGATCTCATGAAATTTCTTAACTTTTCGACATTGTGAAAATGGATTTTCTAAAATTAAAAAAACTGGGAACAGAAAAACAGTGCTCTTTTTAGCCTGCGTGAAAGTGTTTATTGATAATATAGGTCGTCTTAATGGGATATAATAATGGCAGATAAAAATATGCTTGTGAATTTGTGAAGGGTTTTTTACAGCCATCCACATCACGCGAATTATGAAATAAAAATAATAATTTGAGAATCACGAAATATACCCACACAATCAGCAATTTGGTAATGTAGTTAATAAGTTGAAAACAACAAAGGATAAAATCCGAAAGCATTGTTATTATCATTGACGTACTTTAAGCCATATTCCAAAAAACACCTCCACCAAAACATTGTTTGCTGTCACATTGCAATTAAAAAAGGATTTATAAAAACGAGTGTGAGGTCGAAGAAAAGGCGAAATATATTTTATCTCTATAATAATGATTATAGTAAGAGGTGATTCATTTAGAACACAATTTACTTTGTCTTAAGAAGATTTGTATTCAATCCGTGTTCCCAAGAGGACTTTGGAGAGCGACAAAATAAACGAAAGAATGAAAATATATTAAAATTGTCCAAAATAAATTTTATTTCGATTACTAATGAGACCCTAATTTTAGCATCTACTTTAAATGGAAGTCCCCAGACCTCTGCGGTAATCGGATGGATGATAGGTCTCTTTCAATCTACTTTTATGCTTTTACCATAAATACATAAGCATCGCAATTTTTCCTAATACTAAAAATCACGAATACATCAATAAAGCCTAGCGCTTTTACCACCATTACACGAAGCTGGTCTGCTAGTTACCTCACATATAATATGATATGCCGTGATGGTATAGTAAAGTATAGCTTTTACCATCGAAAACCACTAGTAAATCTGCTCCAGATAGGGAAGAGTGTGTTGATTTAATAGTTACTTTTGACTATAATTATTTTTAATTAAATACCCATTTTGTCTTCCAAGTTGTTATTGCAGACGAGAGATATATTGTGTGTCATAATAATAATATAATGAATACATGTGGAAAATATTTCACGTCATGAAAATGTTCTCATATGGAGTAGTGTGAATATTATTGGATGAGTTATTAAGGTGAGAAATGGGAATGTATCTGATAACAATTTTATGAATGAAAATTTCATAGAACTATAATACACTATAACCACACGCCGTATCCCAGATAGGGTAGGAAGTGACATCGAAAAAGCATATTGATTTAACTTTACATACTTCTTTCGCTTCCTCTACATTCATCCAGTTTCTCATACATGCACGCCGATTCCTCTTACTTAACACGCGACGGTCCTTGAGAATTCGATTCACGTGGTCAAGCCACGTAGTTCTCGGACGCCCGCGCTTTCTCACACCCTTTCTTTCATACAAGTATATCCCCCAAATCCATGTGGTCAGGCCACGTAGTTTTCGGACTTCTTCGCTTTCTCACACCATCTCTTAATAAATGTAACTGCTCCGTCCATACTTCTGTATCATTTCGTACCTTTAAAGTTCGTCTTTTTCATTTTGAATGGATGTTTAATTATCAACAAATGCGTATGTATTAAACATGCATTTATTCGTAAACTTAATTTCGTGAAGTTAACATGTTCTCAAAGTTCTGCATACTCTATATCTATATTTTTCAAAAAACTATGTTCAATGAAAATTGGCATTGCAAGTAATCATCAAAAATTTAAGACTAAAAGCATTATTACACGACTCATTCGATACCGGGTGCCATGCCTTTGAATGAAATGTTTGTATTTTTATTAAATTTATTTCTTCTTTATTGTAAACATTGGAATGATTACATACTATAACTTAAAACCACATAATAATAAGTGCCGTACAGATAGTAATAATCCATTTCCGATTATCTGTTAATATTAGTGCGTTGGTTGTTGCATGTACGTAGAAGAATATAAAATTATAAGTCCCGATTGCAAACAACTGCATTCTGTGGGAGGTATTGTTTATATTAATGCACGACTATATACAAACATAATATGCATGATACTTTCATATAATATTATAATAGTTTTTTCTTTACAATGCAGTTCATTAGATTCTCTGAACCCGCCTTCTAAGAACTAAAATACAAAGCGTAGTAGCAGAAGTAGGAAATAAAACAAACGAAACGAATAAACCCTCACACTTCAGGGATAACCAAGTTTAAACTTTTATTATTACTAGAGTTGTATCAAATAATATCGACATTAGTATTTCTTTTTACGAAATAACCGCGAATCATGCGAAAAATTCTCATAATTGCAAATATACGATGTATGGCAATTCGTGTTTTCTTTATACTAAAAGGTTTGACTAGGTAAAATATGGAGTTTCCGGGTAATAGGTCTCACATTCAATTCAATTCCATTCAATAAGTCAATTCAATTCCATTCAATAAGTCAATTCAAGTCCACAGATGATAATTCATATAATCACTAAACAATAAACAGGGGGTCCGTGGTTCGATCCCAAACTCAGGTGCCGGCAAACTCCCCTTCACGACACAAGCTTTTAGCTTACTGTGAAAGGTGTATTGGGTTGTATTTGGGTTTATAACAAAACCCAGACATATCTGTTTATTAAAATATGAATGAGACACGATTATTTGAAATCGCAGACCTTTCAAATTCTTTAAAACTGATAATTTAAAACATAGCGAAAAACTCTTATATAATCATGTAATTGCGTAATAATCATCTTGTGAATGCCGATAAAATCGAAAATATTGAATAAGAGATCTTTTATTCAGATATGAGGTATGGCGCTCATCCTGAATGTCTTAAGTTTTATTTTTACGGAGAGGACAACTTGAATGTTTATTGTAAGAAATTATTTAACTGGTTATCTCACAAGTGAGATATGTGAAAATGTGTGAAATATACCGATTATCAAGATTAGGGTATTTTCACAAAATGATTCACCATCTCTTAATTATGTCCATTTTTAATCTTTACTGTAGTGGCTTTACGAAGCATTTGGAATTTCACTCTAATTAACAGAGTATAACGCCTCTTCGGCAAATATAATATACCTAATGCCATCACAGACAGAAGAAACAACTCTATAATAGTCAAAATTTTAAGTGTATGAAATAGTTGTTAAATTTCATATATGTAATAGTATAGGTATACGAAATTTAGCGAAATTTCGAAATCAATTTTTTAATTCTGTACCTTTTATTATTACAATTATATCAAATAATATTAGGTATAGACATATGTATTTAAATGATAAATCTGTTTTCTTAAGGTCCTTATAGTACCAAGTTGAAATAATTTACATGCAGGGTACCTACTTAAAGTTATAGCATTTCGGGGTTACCAAGTGTACGTGATAGATTAGAGGTTGCAGTTTGTACCATTATTACCTACTGTTTAAGGTTTTACTGAACACGTGCTGTGTACTTTATGCGCCATCTGAGCCTACCACATTTTATTCATACTATTTAAATGATTATGTAACTAGAATTTATTGTTAGAATTCTTAGACTTACATTCTTTTTTAATTTAAGCGGACATAAAAATGGAACGTTCCAATTCTAGAAGTATTAAGAGTAGGTACATACATCACATAATAGAACGGCTACAAAAACATGTTCATTTTGAAAGATGAAATCGTGCTTATAGTTATATTTAATTATTTATTAAATAAATATTTTAAAATTTCTTGTTCGTAGGTTTTCGGATATTCGAATAAATGAAAGTTCCCAGAGTTCTGCGGAATACGGGTGGACGGCGAGTCTCCTTCATTGAATCTAGATTTTCCAATTAAGTAATGTGTAATTGTGTATCTAGCTTTTATTGCAGTAATAATATAGCTTCAGGGGAAAATTTAACACGTTTAGATATATTTTATTTTTGCAAACATAACGTGTAATATTTATAAATGGCTAATTATTTCTAAATCAAAATGCACCTGCGTAATATTTTCTTAAAACGGGGTCATAAGTATGAAACATTGTGTGTCTATTTATCGTATAAATATCTACTGATATTAGAGTTGGTATTGATAGTATATAGCAAAGGATAAAATAGTTCAATGATTATCTAAAAGGAAATTCGCAATAAGAAAATTATCTAGAAACTCGGGTACCTACTACTTTAGCTACTGTCAGCTATGTCGTTAATAAAGTACCTTGCTACGGCAGGAGTAGAATAAGATTCAATAAAGTAGATTCACAAGCTCTGCTGGGCTGTATAGTATCGTGGATGGAGTTAGGTGTGTAAAGATATTATTTGTATAGTACATATAATGCTATAGACTGAGTTACATATGTCACACAAGGGGCCGGATGCTGAGAAAATAATAATACATCTGTACAACCAGAGAGGTTAATACCTATATGCATAGTAAGTAACTAAGCTACTACAGACTACTATTAGGAGTACCCATTAGGTATAACACGCTGTGTGAACTGAAACAAACAAATGTATGTATGTATTATTATTATTATCGAAGCAAAGAAGCGTCTCATTAGATAGTAAATAACCCGAAGAGATCCTGACTCTATATTAATACTAAAAGGAATAACCGCAAGTAAAGTGATTTTACCTTTAAAAGATCTAAAAAAATGGTAATCATGTGTATCTTATTTGAATTGGTACGTAAACCACGTATCAAATGAAGCATATAGCGAGTAATTTTTTCATTTGTGTTTATACCAGTAGGTATACACCTGATTTAAATTTGATGATTCTTTGTGATGAATAGACGGCAATGTATCGGAGATCCGCGGTTAAAATCCATTCTGCTGTGGCGTTGAGAAGCGCATTCTGCAAGGTATACCCCACGGCAGGAAACTGGTAGGCAGACCAAGACAAATATTATTTGATAATATCAACAGGGAGTCGAAGGAGCTAAAAGATCGAAAGTTGAGGGTCATTGTTTTGGATGCTAAAACTTAACAAAAGAACGGACGGTGTACAAAATGCGTGTAAATTTTTTGTCTAACTTGAATTCTTGGTAATAATGTAAATTAGATTTTTTAGTTTTAAATAAAATAGATATACATACTTAAATCATAAAGTAAGTGACTAATTTCATGCAATATTGTGAAATATATTTAAAGAAAATCACCCAATAATAAAATATTTATTGTCCATTACAAGTACTGCAAACTCAGGCGAGTAATAAAGGACATTAATTGAAATTTATGTGGAGTTATCTATTTTTGAAATGAATGGGCACATTATGTTAAAATATTATGTGTGACTTGTGTCATAAAATTGAGGTTATGTAAATCGATTAGCGTGAGTCCGCTGGCAGCCCCACTTGTAGGAAATGCCGTGATGGTATGAATAAACGAGTGTTTGAACGATACACATTTATTACGTCCAGTGGTAATACTTTAAGAACAAATTTAAGTAGAATAATTTGAAAGACGATTTTTAGGGGCCTAACTGCGAAATAAATTAAAGGATTTGTAATAAATAATTAAGTGTCAGGGTATTTTTTCCGGTAGAATTACAATGTATTTAAAATTCATTAGCATTCCTTTAAGGATTTGCCATTTATTTTTTTAATATTAATTTTATAATCATTTTCCCTATAACAAAGTGAATAATGAATTCATAAATACTTAACCATTTGTAAATGAAGTATTGTTTGCAAAATGTTGTTTTCCCTTTTTATATTATATAATTGCTTTTAAAGTAAAATTAATTGTTCGAGTACTGTCAAGACTGTCTCCAATTTAACGGAACGGAACAGTGACAACTTATTGAATACATGCCTACATTAAAACTTTATGAATATACGCCTTTTACAGGACACTCGAAAACTTACAGTAATAATTGAGAGACCCATTCGTTGCCAATGACTTTATGAAAATAAAGCAACTTACGCGTGCTAAATAGTAATATTTTTTTTATATCGAAAAGAATTGAATAGTCGATCTAATAATATACGACAAATGGCCATAACAAATGCCGAAAATGGATATACGCAATATAAACAAACATCAGAAGAATAAAGTTTTTCTTTATAACAATATTTCCAACTTATTTCCTTTATTATTGTGCTTAGTCAATAGATAGGAACATAAATGGTATATGAAAAGCAATCGACTGATATCGATAAAATAAATAGAATGGTTGTTATTATACTGTATTTTCGTAGAATAATTTATCAAATAACAAAGAAATAGGTACACGAATCTAAATAATATATTTATTTTGAAAGCCATACACGCATGAATAAAATATAGTATCAAATGATAAACAAATAGGAACTAAAGTATGTCACTTAAAACCTGTGAAATTAAATAAAAATACATACCAAAACTTAAAAATAAAGAATCCATGAAGCTTTCTGGCATGGCAGTTTATAGGAGCGAATTTCAAAGCTTTGAAAAATAATATAATAATAAATAAAGGGAAATAGTTTCATTTAATATAATATTATGATGTTTATGTGATCAAAATAAACATGTATGATTTTATGCAATCGTTTCTTGTAAACAACAACTATGTCAAAAATGTTGTCTTCTGATTAAATTTTCTACTGTTCATAGATTCTAGCATAAAATTAATTCAAAATGATGATTAATTATACCAAAAATGTTTTTAAAAGTTTTATAAAGCGTGTAATCAGGGAGCGTCAGGAACACTCATAGTGGAGGAGTTTTGATTTTGTTTATTCTGCTGTCACGTTTATATAATTATATGATTGTGCTTGTATTTTGAGTGTTACGTAAATTTATTACAACCGGTGAAATAAATCTGATAGGTACTTAAAGAAATCATTAATCATATTGAACAGAAATGCATCTTAGATTGCGTACGATTTATGTGTATAGCACTAGACAACATAATATTATCTTTTAACTCTTAACATTCTAGTATTGTACAATATTCAATATTTATACAATAAATATTTACTTAACGTCTTTCACATTCACAACAAATTATTATTATTTTCATACTAGTAAGCAAATGATATTATGAATTAAAACATTTGGCCCCCACATAAATGAAACGATCATATTATTAATAGTACATTTTTTACAAAGTTGTGATCTATTTCAGTTACTTTGTAATGTATAAATAAATGGCAGTATCTTGAGGAGATCAACACCGTGAAGTATGCCACCGTACATAATGACAAATATATTAGCGTGGTCTTTGATAATTTGTGGAAAATAATGAATATTGCCACACCTCTGTTGGCGGCACCTTTATTTTTTATATTGTTATGTATTAAATAACTCATATGTTTTCGGTACAATTAGGTCTAAGATATACAAAATACTCAACAAATGAGTATAGTAATACTGAGTGGTTTTCGCTATACCTCTTTAGATAATGCAATAATTACCTTAAACTGGTTACACTACAGTGCATAAAAAAAATGTCTTTCTATTTGTTATATAATCTGGTGAAGTACTCCACTTTAAAACAAAAGAGGTGATAGGATAAAGTCAAATTACAAAAACAAGTTGAATGTAAATTTTACATTTTAATGCGTATTCAAAATTCAGTACGTACTTCGCAATAAGAAGAAAATAAATTGTAAAAGTTTCACAAAGAATTTCTACAAGATAATGCTTTTACTCAAAAAGTTGTACAGTAGTAGACATCAGAAAGAAAGAAAGAAGGGTGTTTAGTATTCAGATACGACACACACAGTATCATCCCTTAGGACCGAGTGTTTTATTTATAACGTGTTTCATGTCTCTAAAATGTCGCATTTGACAAGGAATGTTGTAATAAATCGCACAATTTTGGCAAACATTCAAAATATAAAGATAATATTATTTAGATTAATAAATGAGATGTATCGGACATGGTCGATGCCACGAAAAAATTATCTAATGTGTGGAAAGGTTTGCATCGCGAGATGAAACTGTGTCAAGTGATTATATACAAGATCTATGTATGTCAAAAGGGTGTGACTCGTATCGTACTCTAAGACATCGCACTACTAGAGGCATTTAAATGACAAATTAGAAAACGATATTATACTCACATCACTACCAATCATATGCTCTCTGAAAAACACTTTAATTCAAATTAATCATATCATGATATGTATTTTAAATAAACCTAACACTGATATGTTATAAAAGAGACGATAAATATTTCTTCACTTAACTTGAAAGATGATAAACGGTAATTACATAATTGAAATTTTCCAATAGTTAATTCTTCTAGCACATAAAGCTTATTTCGTGAATTATGGGGACTACAAATTTTAACGTGTAAAAATAATGGAATTGTGGTAAATACTATTCCCTCTACCGTCTCCTTTCTACGAAAGAAAGTGACCTGACAAATAACATATCAAACAATGAATCATTTTGTGGAACATATTTCCAATTAAAATGATTGATATCGTATAGTAAAAAGAAATGACAATTTTCTTCATAGGAACACATGTACACAGTATATCATTTTAATAACACATTAAAAAAATATTTGTAAGATATTATGTTACCACTTATGCCAACACAAATATAATACTTATTACACAACGTCAATGTAATACAACTAATAAATATGTATGCCGGAGCGAATATATACTATGCCAAGGGATGACATTTTTCGGTATAACTGTGCAACAAACTTATATTTGCACATGGTTTTCAACACGAAATCGTTGTCAAAAATGTTTGTGGTTGATTATTATTAACCATATCTCTCACTTTTTTTTATTTTTTACAAGATATAATGTGAAAAAGTGTTTTTTTTTTACTTCAACAAAAGTTAAGACGCATTTTTAGGTGAAAATGTTATGTTATGATGATGTGAAAAAGAATAAATAAATAAATAAAATGTCAATAAAATCACAGGGAGGATTATAACACTATATTTATAAGTCACCCTGGCCAAAATTCGATTTAGTGTAGTTCGCTCCCACACACAGAAATATTGAAATCTGAAAAACTTCTATCAACAGCTTGTATACTTCTGGTGTTACTAATATACTATACTTTATTATATTTATTATATTCCTAATATAATATACTTCTTGTTACTAATCTTAAAGTTTAATGATGTAGAAAAAAAAAACGAAAGCACTATTTTAAAAAAATATATAAAGGGCAAGAACTTTATAGTTTAACTTGTAGAATAATATATATTATGAGAATGATATTTCACTTTTGCGCAACATCATTAGTACAGTATTTGAAAATAATATTATGTACCTACACAGTCGATATAATTATTACTTAGAAGTCTTTCATAAATTAGTCTGAGAGTACTCAAAGAAATGTCGTTATTCCCCCAAACGATCATTTGTGTTCAGTTAATGTACCAACATCACTCTATCGTTAATTTATATGCCTATCTACTTCTGTCTTTACACAGAAGGGTGAGTAAAAGAAGATGGTAAAATGTATTAAACAAAATAGTGTATATACGTGGATAAATATAGGACTTTCATTACAGACTACGGTGCTATCAATATTGGTTATTGTCTCACCGCAAAATACTTTGTCTTTTTCCTTTGTATTCGCATTTCAGATATAGTTACTTACATTACAATATTACTGTATTCAAAATAACAAAAACAGTAAAAAGAAAACAGTGAAATTACTCGACATCATAGTCTGCATATCCTTGATAATTTTATGATCATTATTGGCACACATGGTACTTGGATATCTTCCTATTATTAGTTATCTCGGATCGCCTACGTAGAGGTATGTGTATGAATCATGTGATAATTTCAGTAGAAATAAATGTTCCTCGTAGGTATATCGATAATTTGTAGATGTTTAATTTTGCTAAGTTATAATATAATGTCCCACTACACTCGTAAACATTACACTAGGACACCTGCACTATTTTATGTGAGATAAATAATGTCTGAGAAATATTCAGAATACAATCTTAGTGTTCTATAAAACAGTAGATACTATTGTAGTAGGTACCTGCAAGATGGTAGTATGCATTCGTAACATACGTAAGTGAGTAGAAAACACAGTCCAAATTTGATGATACGAATATTATTCCCACGTAGATCAGACATTGGATGAATGTTGGTAAACGTATACTAATTTTGTAGTAGGTAATATAAAACGCATTGTGTACTTATTTTTTTTTATTTCTAGGTTAGAATAAAGTCACACAGAATTAGCATGTTACATAAGGTAATTTGATAAGTGTACTTATTTCGATAGGGCATTTGCGAAAAACCTTGAATTAGGTAAAAAATAGGAAATTGAAAAAACATGATAATTAGGATTGAGTAGTTTATAAAGTTCTATATGTTAAAAGGAATAGGTAATCAGTTCCTAGTTAGAATATGTACATGGTAACGGTAATCAGATTCAAATCACGACCATTCTCCGACAGCGAAACTTACGTGTAGTATTAGACAAAGTCTTCAAGATTTCTAGACACGCTGGACAAGTAAAGCATTCTATGTATATTAGAATTTAATAAGATTAAGGATAATTCCATAGCTACGTGATTTGATACAAATACAAATATATTCGTAAGAAAACATCCGTGGCGAAAATAAATATTTCATATTATTATTTGTTACGAAAAATCACTTGGATTTTCGCTAAAAAACTCAACTAGAAAAATGAAGTGGCATCGAATAAAAAGGAAACTGTAAGGAGGATAAACTTATTTTCGAAGGTGGAAAATACCTCAAATTACGTTCTTAGCAAGATTTACGGATTAAGAGAAGAGATTTCAATAGAATGGAAATGATAATTCATTTAAATTCATTTCATCTTCAAATTGTCATCAGCATCAAAAAATAATTCAGGTGACGAATTATGAGCAATAAAATAACCAAACGCAACATCATTTTTGTTCGTGGATAAAATATATTTAAGTATTTTTCTATGATATTTAAAACGTTGCGATGTTACGGTAATTCAGTATAATAATTTATGAAGAATGTGCGAGTCACATTAAGTAATAAATATTTATCTCATACACAGAAGTCCACGCACAACGTATCTAATCATATTAGTAAAATTAAAGACTGCTACATTTTCAAAAAAAATAAATTACATAACTATATTGTTTTTTTTGTCGGTATGAATTAAAAAATGAAAACTTCGAATGTTTATTATATAATAGATATAATTATGTACATCTAGCATTTCTGGATCACACTAAAGGAAGTAAATCCACGTAATGTAAGCTTATTAATATTCATTTCCTTTTTTATTTAAAAAAAAACGATTTTGCAACTAGGTACATGAATAGAAGATGAAAAGTGATTAGTTCACTGGAGAAGCCGCAATAATAGAGAGATACAAGAATAACAGATTCAAAAAAAATAATATTTATAATGAAAAAAGTTATTTTGACGGTAATTTTACTACATATTAGATAAAATGTCTATAAACATAGCTGTAATAACATGCTTTCAGTTAGTATGGATAATTCTTTGAATGAAGGTTTTAAAAATATTGTGATTTGTAGGTACACAATATATTAAAAGCAAAATGATTAATCATTTCGTTGTATATTTTATGTGGAACGGTTAAAAGGAAGAACATAATAACAGTAGTCATACCTTCACTTTGCTGACGTAGAATTTTTATTTAATGAAACCGTGGGTGTTGTAATCACCAGATGAAAAGAGGTATAAATCAACCTGTTTGATAGTGGCTTTGTATTTCAATGATAAATTAGATTTTAGAATGATTAACAGGAAAAACACTCAAAACAAATATGCAAAATAAAAATGTTAATATCATAGAAAAACATCAGATTGGTATGCAGAAATATTTTAATTAGATAAAAGATTTCATGAATATAATATTATTTCATGGCTTCGATATAGTGGATTAATGTCTTAAGATAAGTTTAAGTTAAGTTTTAGGTACTTATCATTCAAGAGAAATGCTATTATTACATAATATGGGAATCGTTTTATAATTAGACTAATATTTTAATACTAACGAAACATAAATTTTGTAAGGGAGACGAGTAGATACAGTCCCTACGTTACGTCAATGTGAAATTTATATAATTACTGAGATATGTAAATGTGGAGTTTAACATAATCTTAAACGACGGAAAAGCTATGGGAATATGAGATGTAGTTATGTATAACTTTAAATATATGAACATTTGTTGAAATTCACTCAGAATTTTATGGTTTAAACCATATGTTGGTATGCTGGTTGTATGATTAAGTATATTCATTACTTTACGTCGTGTGACCCGACACATTTTTAACAAATAAATATTAAAACACGCAGTCGTCGTACGAACAGGAATAAAAGGCAGCAAATATGCGACGCGTCAAATATATAAATTGCCTTTTCAGTATTCTCCCCTCGAAGCCACGACATAGTAATAATAATATTTTGAAATTTTAATACATACTAAATACACACGTGTTTCATTTTACATACCCAATGTAAAAATCTTAAAAAAACACGAACGACTGAAATATAAATATACGTATACAGTATATGAATTTAGAGTCAATAAATAAATATGCAAATGCATATACAATATTTGCTTACAGAGAATGACAAACAAATCGTTTTGCCACGGTTTGAAAGCGAATTGTTTGAAATGCTAATAAAACCTTGCTACGTTATGTTATTTCTTTCTCGGATTCAATAATAATGCTTTATGTTCACCATTTGGCCAGGACAAAAGAAATATGAGTTTAAATAATACTTAAAATAAACATGTTTGGTAATAATCACTACGATAATACAGCGAACGTACTAAAATTAATGAACAACCATTATTGCAAGTCACAAATATTTGTATACGTTAAAATAATTATTATTATGAATTTTTGACACAATCGGATGTTGGAGACTGGATTTTACTTACTAAGAAGTGTGGATATTAATCATATTTTTTATTTAAAACCAAATGTTGACCGGGCTCAAGCCTTGAGTCGATTCATAAGTGTAGAAACTTTGTATCATGCACTCCAAAAGGAAGTTCACATGTGTATCATAACTATAAAACATAACTACCTAGTTAATACATATTCAAATAGATTGACTATCGGTAACTAGAATTAACTGGAATGATTTATTTAGGGTGGTTCAAAAATAAAATATATAATTAAAATAATTAATAATAATTGCTGAAATGTTTTTGAACGAGTTGAAACCCAAAATAAGAATTTATTTTATTAAGTATATACTTTTCCAAATATCTACAACAAAGATCGTTTAGGAAATTACACTTGTTTTTGTTGAAAATACAGTTGAGCAAAATCATTTACTTTTATAATTCGGTAGTAGGCAATTCAGATTATTGAATGTAATCAGCGTAGTAATACGTGATTGAATTAATTTTATATGCTGAATGTACGAATCCTGATGAATTGATTGATCTTTTGTACGTTAATCGACGTGATTGTATTTTGAAAATAATTGTGTTATTGAGACCAACATTGTGTGGACCACAATAGTTCAATTATTCAATAGGATCATCAGCAATAAAATTAGTATTCATATGTCGTCCAAGGATATGCGAACAATATCATGAGCAAGTTTAAATTTAGCATAATACGTCAAAACGAAACGACAACAACTAAAAATATAATACCGAAAGGACATTTTGTATACTAGATATCTAAGGTTTTACATGGTGAACGAAATGTGTACATTACATTATATTACGTCATAGTATTTTGAAAATAATTGTGAAAATAATCTGAAATTGAATCCAACCAAGATGGAATTTATGTAAGTCATCTCTCCTGGACGGAAACATCTCTTGGGACACCTATCCAATCTCTGTTTCCAGCACTAACATAATACCATCGCGCACCATATCCGTCATCGGCATTCTACTAGATGTAGCACTCTCTACGGAGACTCAAGTGTCAAGGATGGTTAGCGCAGCCTTCTTCAATATTCGCCAACTGCATCCAGTATCAAGACATTTATCTGTAGATGCAATAAAAAGTCTAGTCGTTGTCTTCGTCGTTTCTCGTCTAATCTACTACAATATTATACGCATAGAACTGTACTAGATGAATTTTAAACGTTATCAGTGGCCTTTAATACTGCCGTCAGGACCATTTACAGAGAGAACAAGCGCTGCAACATCACATTACACCAAGATAAAACCAGCCTAATTCCATATTCAGGAGTAAGTTGAAAACATTGGTGTTCAGGAAAAGTCGCGGCGCCCTTGAGACAGTCAAGGATCACTAAACGGCGCCATATACAAATCATCCATATTATTATTATTTTTATTATGTAGGTATATACTTAATGATAATTGATAATGTATAGTAGAAGAAATGAGGCTTCAGAAAAAATCATTAGGTAACTAGACTATCTGGTAGTAACTACATCCGGAAACAAAGATGTAAACACAATCATAGATGATTAGTAAAATAGGTGCTATTTTTAATACATTAAATCAAATCCATATAAATATTCGCCTGATTATAATATGACTATATCAATATTTTGAAATATCTGATAGATGATAACATTGTTATATTATTTAATTAACAAAAATAACAGGTTTATAATGAAATGTAAATATAAAGATGTGTTATTAAATTGGCGCTGAATACCATTTTGAAAAGCAGACTACAACTAATTAATATTTACGATAATATTTATGTACGGAGATGTTAACGATAAGTTGAATGTTATATAATATTATTATATTAAGAAAAGGAAAATATTTTCAAAGATGAGATATTTTATTTATGGTAAAATCTTAGCATGAACTTCTCTGCTGCTCTCTAATAATATTTCAGTAAAGAATGAATAAATAAATAAATTTCATATAGAATATATTGACACCAGAACTGCTATAGTAGGAGGTTCGAATTTTTGATATTTTTAAAGCAAACTCGATTGTTGAAATTTAGTTTCTTTATTTGGCACTGTGGCGCAAGAATTATTGTTAACCATTACGTTAAACAATCCGGTTAGACTTTTGTTAGCCATTAATTCGATGCCGGTGTTTAACTAACCGCTACTTCAACAACCTGGCGGCTACACATACCTACACGTTTTCTAGATTGTATTTTTTATACCAAACGTTCTTCTCTACTCTCTACTTTTATCGACAACAAAAACTCTTCACTAAAAATATATGAAGGTATTTGGGATGTAATTTTTAGGGAACACGGTCGTTAAAGCACATGTAAGTTACGAATATATTTTGAAGGACCGGCGTGCTTGGTGTAGTAGGGTGGAAAGAAAAACAATGAGACAAGTACCTACATAAGTGTGACAAAGCTTGTAGGTTTAATGTTGACAGAATTACAATACAGCTCAATAAAATATCTATACATGGATTTATAACAGTAGGTATACCTTATTATTCATAAGTTTTGATAACAGAAAAACATTAAAAAGGCCATAAAATGAAAGCATATTTTTTTATTCACAAAATATAGAAGGAAGATGGAAATTTTTGATTATAATTTAAAGCCAAACAAAGTTTTATATAAAAATAACTACTTTAATCAAAGCCTAAGAAGAGTTTACAATGGATCACAGCACATTTTATAATTTCTAAGAATTTTGTATAAGATGAACAACACAAGGGGAAATGGATATCGGATTATTTTGTATGTTTATTTTAGTTTTCTCGTGATAAAATTTGGAAATTAAATACAAGATTAATGTAATAACTACAGAAGTTATACATAAAATACAAACAGACGTAAAAGTAGGTATATTTGTTAATCAATATCATTTAACATGATAATTCTACTCACTTTCGTAAAAAGAAGTATTACAATAGTTACCCTGCCAATTATAATTGCCTTATGCTTCGCTTGCGTCACATCCAAATAGTTAAACATACGTAAGTTATATTTCCACTTATATGAATTTTGGTAACGTATTAGATGCGAGTAGTTACTCCATGTCATTTTCAGACAAGTATCCGTTTCTAACATTTAACTATTAGTCATGTTAGTAATATAAAAAGGTTGGTATTAATTTTTTACATATATTTTCACAGATCCTTATTTTTTCTTTTGCACCACGGAATCCGTAGTATCATAATTTATACAAGAAATATAATAAAAAATAATTCTGAAAGCTTTCAAAATTGTATTTTCCATGTTGTGTTGCACTGATGTGAACACTGAACATAATTGAAATGCTAGCTTCACACTTTGATTGAGTAAATATTATTTAGATATTTATTAGATTTGTATAAAATATTATGATAGAAGTAGATACTAAACTAAAAAATATGATTACAAAATTCAATGTAATACGTGTATATGATTTCAATGTTTCAAGTAAACTTGAATCTTAATAAAAAAAAAATAGGAACAAAAAAATACGTAATTGAGAATACATTCAGTTGGAGAATAATCTTAAAAAATAGGTAAGATGAGAACCGTTACGGAGATAATAAAACTCATAATATTATTCCTACAACTCCGTGTGCCTGTGTAATAATAAAAACAACACATCATTACAGGGTGAAATTGAAACCTTCGTTAAAAAAGCTAACGGGCGGCGCTCAGGTAAAATGATCTGCCTTTGGAAATGCTTTAGGGATTATTCACTCCATTAGACAATGTAAGGTTGTTATATATAGGATTATAATTTGTTGTTTGTCACACAATTAATTATGGTTAAAATACAATTCAACTGACATGAAGGCGCGTGATCGGTTTGCATTGATTCTAAACATTTTACGAGAGTTGGAAATTAATTAACTCAACACTATTTATTCTTTAGCGAATAGAATGTGTATCTGAAACTAAATTACATACTTGTATCTGAAACTAGTTACTTTTTCATACATTATATGATGCACCCGTGTAGAAGTTATTATGTTATTAAAGTTAGCAAGTTCTTGCTTGTAAAAGTTATCTATTTCATAATACAACCACATGAATAGTTCAACCTTAACTTTTTACAGAGCAAATATTTAATCAATTACTGTACAAAATGTTCCATATATTATTAATTAAACTATGAGTGGTACATGTAGTAAGATCGTTTTTTAATCGTAGTGTTAATTATATTCCATATACATTGAAGCGGTGTACAGGTTTTCTGCGGCTTGCCAGTTCTCGACCTGTGACCATTCAACTGCACACTTGACATTTGCGGCTTTGAAACTGATATGTGCTATGCATTAACGTACTTTAGCTACTGCACTACATTTAGCTCAGCTCATGTTCCTAGGTCTTCTAGTTGCATAACTCTACATCAGAGTTGTGTATAATTTCTAAGATGATGTACTATGTATTAGTTAAGTCATACGTATATGTACATATCCGAAAACTTAGAATTTATCCAAAGTGAGCAGGCAGCAACTTATATATTGTATACATTAGAGTATGTACAAATTATATTACTTGAAGGTGTATGTTAACAAAATTATAACCTGAGTATCTTATTCACTGCAGAGACTATTAACAACTTGCTGGTACATGTAATATTAAAGTATTTGCTGAGACAAGATGTAATCAGTAGTTGCTAAATCTACTTAACATCGCAAAATATAATAATTAGAAAACAAACTTAGAAACGTAAACAGAATGAGCTTTTAGTTACTTTACTTATACACCAATCAAATTACCATTTCAAACATGATATTATATACGGCCTTAAGCAAAAGCTTGTCAAAGCAAAATGAGTAAACACACTGTCCTTGTACATTAAGTACCGTGTCTCCGTTATACGAGATGATTTAACTTTTACAGGTTGTAAGACTCAAAAAGGTTTTACAAAACATAGAACCCTACTAGAGATATCTCTCATTTTTTATCTCAGTTTTAATAAAGCTTCAAAATTGTTATTCCAGATATAAATAAACTGGATTTAGTTTTCAAAAAAATTACCGTAGGCTATTAGGTAAACTGATATTCTAAAATCGAAATAGAGATTTTTGAAATATTCAGTTTTTTACTGAATTGAATTTTCAAAATTAATAAACATTCGCAAATAGCATTTGCATTAAAAATATTTTTCAATGGGTGGTTAGGATTTCAGAAAATAATTTTGACAAAAAATATGTAAAGCTTCCCTTTAATTATAACGAAAGATTTCTGAATGCAAAGCACGAAAGTTTACGATCGTTAATCGACTTTACGAGAGGGTATCTAAATAAAAGTTTCAACAAAACTTTAATAAGAAAAGCGAACTTTGATGAAGACCAAATACCAACTTCAATACGCTATTGTATTAAAAATAAAATAATAACCGTCTTCTCTCTGTATTTTGAAGATGATTGTGGAAAAACTGGAACATGGAAGTGTATAAGATTATAATTAAAAAAAGTATAAGAAAAAAAGTATTCCGTAGAGTACCCGGTAACTAAAGGGATCTCAATCTTTTCTGTAAGTTTTCGAGTGTCCTGTAAAAGGCAGGTGTTGGAAAAAATATAAACATTTTACATCTTAAACTCAGCCATGAGGTTTGTGCTACCCATCGAAGAGGACAGTTTGCATGTTTATTGCACGCGGTTGGTCTGCTGCCTACCCCAACTGTAGGCTATGCTGCGATGAGATATTTTTGTAGTAGTAGATTAAAAGAAAATGAATCCAAACTTATATGAAGCAAAGCTGCTATTAACGTTTTAATATATCATTTTAAGGTGTTAAAAAAAAGGATGTTTATGTACAGTGTAACAGTGAATGTGTATTTTATGTAGTACAAATATTGCACGTAAACTAAACATAGCGTACTTAAGAGTATTGTTTGGTTAGAAAAAACTCCTTAGGCAAATATAAGAATCATCAAATTGACGAGAAATATTAGCGATATGAATGTTTCCCCAGTGATAATAAATAAATTGGAATGGTCAATAACTGTATAAAAGAATTTTGTTTCAATAAAATAAATAAAAGTATATTTAAATCGAGAGAACGAAGAATTACAGAAATATTTAACATTGAAGAGCATCAACGGCTCGTTATTCTATCCATGAAAAGAATATAGGTACGACGCGTAATTCGGATGACAAATAATCTAATCTTTTCTTTTAGAAGATTTTTCATCGTTAATAAAATAATAGAACAAAGACGTAATCTCGAAATTTTTATTATTATTATTCATATTTTCCTTTATTTGTACTCTTCTTATTGGATATAAGAGGTGTAGATATACTGGGTATAGATATTTATATAAAATAAATGTTTTCAGTAAATTAGATGTTAAACACAAAATTAATATTATTATTAATTTATAATACTTTGTTACAATGTGTTTACATTCACAAATCACTTTGACTATATATTATAACATATAATGTATTATAGAAAACACAAAACGCCGAAACAATTTACAAAAAGAATAAGAATAATTTAATCAAAATACAACATACATATTTATATACGCGTATTATATGTGGGTGTAACGAGGTAGGAATAACATGTTTTGCCCGTAGGCTACTAATAAAATAATGGCCAAATTTGAAAATAAACTAGGTTGGTATTTACCACATTATCTATACGAGATACTCGTCATAACAGATAACCCGGGGGCAGATTAACAAAGGATGAACATCTAACATCTTCAGCATGGAACGCTTTGTGAATAACATTAATAATAAATAAATTGATTTTAAAGCTCGATTAAACAGTTAAACAAAGTAAAAACAACTCCCACGTTTACGTTAACGAAAGGGTCTCATTCTTTTACCTTTAACTCTCTGAAAAATGCAAAAAATCATCTTAAATCTTATTATTAGTCGTCTAGTGTTGTAGTACGTTCATGAGAGGTGGGAGTTGCGATGGTGATATCGAAAAATAAAAGTTGCTGGCAAAAAGATAAACTAATAGAAATATTTCTATCGTGGCAACACTCAAGTATGCAAGTGACACTTGGACATGGCTGAAGAAAGATGAAAACGGCATGATTGCAATTTAAATGAGGTTATTGAGAAGAGTGTGTGGTTAAAGTCTGAAAGACAGAGTGCGTAATAGTGTAATTCATAAAGATCGAGGAATGAAAACTGGGGTGGTGTCAAGAATAAAAATGAACAAACTAATGTGGTTAGGACACGTGATAAAAAAAAATATGACTAAGAGGAATGGTTTTAGGAAATGTAGTACTCCGAGGATTAAATGGCAAGACCATATAAACCAGATCCTGCAGAGAGGATATGTGCTGAACACAACAGGAGATTGCGCATAAGGAATTGTATGACATTGACGGAAGGGATAGCGTATGCAAGGACAGGAGAAGGTGGCGCTAGATCTTTTCTACCTTCCCCGAAAGGAAAACTTTGTGATAGTGATGATGATTATTATAAATAATAGAATTTATGTGTTACTTTTCGATTTTCAATAAAATATTCAAATGAATGGAAAACTTCAACATCAATCATGATTATTACATCATTGACAATATCGTATCATTTATTCAATATCAATAATTTACAATAGAGACAATAAGTCATTATGTAGAAGGAAAGAACAATGCATCGGATGGATACTAAAAATATATTATATTTTTATAATAGTTCACATAGAATCGTCAGTAGTTGTTCTTCAAACAATACACATCAGAGCATGGTCCACTATTATTAGTATTGAGAAATCAATTATTGATGTCCCATAGACGATACAATACATTGCGGTATAAATAGATACGACGACATTTTACCAACGGTATGCACGATCTATTTAACATTATTGCGTACAGATTCACGTATAGTTATTAGTAACATTGCAGCAGACATTTAAAATAATATTCCTGAAATAAGATATGCCTAGTAGTTGATTAAGACAATGATTTGGATAGACGTTGCAACAAACTCTTTAATGACTTGGTACACGGATGAAAATAGGTACATAGCGTAATTATAAAGAGGGAATATATTTTATCGAACATGGAAAAGCTTGTCTGATCTTTACAATATCCATATTATGACTCAGCCAGCTCCTCCCCATTACTGTATGTATTTTTACTGAGAGATTTTACTTTTATTAGGGTGGGAGATATTGCATCCCCAATAGGCCCATCTTTTATGGATTTTTTGTTGCCATTTAACACGCTTGTACACATTTAATAAAAAAGTTTTGTAAGTGATAAGGTTAAGAAAAAGTTATGTTTAGTTATATCGATTTTTGTAGTAAGTAGTTAGTTAAGTTAGATATTGTTGGGATATTTTCGATAAAATATTGAGAAGATGCACCATAGAAAAAGAGATCAATCCATCAAAATCAAGAAATGGGTTTCGATTTAATCATTCAATATTTAAAAATTAGTTTTGATTTAACCAACAAGCTCAAATTATTTTGTGGGTAAAATGTATAATTTAATTACGGTTAATTTTAGACACTTCTAGTTGACCAAGTTAAAATTTGCACTTTCTTTGTAAGTAGGGCTAACTGTGTTTTAAGTAGCCAATCCCAACAATTATAACACGTATTACTTAGGTGTCGAAATGCACTGTTAACTAAACTTACAAAAAAATACAAAGAAATTACCTATGTAATATTAATAAATATAAATAAATTCATGTAAATAGGCAGTATAATAATTGTAAAACACATTGAATCTAATTAGTCACGCACAAGTCTCGGGTGATTATTCCGCTGTGGCTTAGTAACCAACCGAGCATAGTTCTACTGATTGAGTTAATATATAAAGCATTAATATTATTATTATCATCTCTAATGTTTGCAGCCGCAAAAAGGGTGATTAATTCGTAACATAATATAAATCACCCATCAGCTATTTATTACTTGACATTAATCAATTTAACTAGAATCGATAACTTGTCTCGTTTAAAATTATTATTATTATTATCATTAATTTTGCCAAGAAAAAGATATAAGTATGCTTTACATTTGAAATTAATAAGGTGTTGATAAACCCTACAATAATTCTAACTATGTGCAATAGCTACTACAAGTAACATAAATGGTATAATCATGTAAAGCAATAGTTTATTCATATATCAATGTTGTTATTACGAAATACGTATTTTCTGAAAATGACAGAGTGGAGTGCCTTCACATAAAATTTTACATCACCAAACAATGTGTAAATACTTGTACCTGGTGTTGTGGAATTCTCAAGAAATAATTTTTCGAGAAATTTACCGAGAAAATCGAGAATTTTCGGAGTTTTTTTTTTAATTTTTTATATAACAGTATAATAATAATAAATACTTTATTCAATCAATCCATAACAATTTACAAATTTTGAGACAATTTATCACCAATATGGCTACAATTAATTATGGAAACAAAAAAATGTTAGGTACCTACCAAAAAGTGCTAATAACTGTTGAAAAATCTTGGTGTATGACACCCCACATGCCCATATTTAAGCTAAAAAAATGCAGGTACGTATATGGAAAAAAGTGTTAATAACCTCTGATTTGGGCCTTAATCAGCCCCACAAATTTTTGGATCAATCAGGTTGGCTGTGAAGTGTACTGGGCGAAAGGTCATAATACCACTAAGAAAAATTATGGAGAGAAATTTCTCTTCCATCAGAGGAGAAATTCTCGAAGAAATTTTTCGTTCTCGAGAAATTTCTTTGGAGAATTTTCTCTTCTCACATCACTACTTGTACCAGTACAGATCAAAATAGTTTTAATGCGACTTTGATCCCAAATCTAAGCGTCCAGTTAATAAATAAGATATATTAATCGAGAGTCGATAGATCGAAAAAGTTATGTATTATTTTTTTTTTTATATATTTACCAAACATGAAAGTCGAGAAGATCGTTATTTTTGAAGGAGATAGATAGTAGGTACTTACCTGTAACAAAAATAACACATGCATAAGAAAAAATATTCCATATAATAGATAATAATGAGAAAAAAAACAAGGAATTTAAAATACAAAAATAACCATAAACATAATATTAATTTTATATTAATTGTTTTTGTATTTTAATGGAATAAGATTGAATAACATTTTATAATGATGAATAAAACATGGAGACAGAAATAAATCCGTAAAATGATTTCACCATTTGTACCTGTTATGATTTTATAGCTATATTTATGATACTTAAGAAATAAATAATTGTGAGTGTACAGTTCCAATAAGACATAGGTGACTATATGATTTTATAAAATTCATTGCATAATGCTAAGTATACACTTGTGGTTAGCAGGTACTCTACTACAAGATGTTGGATATGGGTTCCCCCGAGCAGTGAAAGCAACAAATGCATTTATAGTAACACAGTAAAACATGGATTTCCTGAAATAACATATCAACACTAACACGTGGAAAAGTATTGTTGACAAATCAAAGCAATCAAAATGAACTCAAATTCTTAGTTTCAAGTCTGTTTGTCCGAGATAAGAAGTACTAAAAGCATGGTAATAAATTTAATGTGTTTGTTATTGTTGTGTCAATATTACCGAAGCCTGTTGTTACCAAAGCATCACCACAGTGTTGGTCATTACAGGTGTTTGTTTGAACATTGCTGCAAAATGGCTTGGCAATTGAACGGAGGTAGGTGCATAACAAAATAAACTTCGGCGTGTAAATAGTTGAAGTTGCATGCTGACCACGGCAAGGCATGGGTGGAATTGAACAATACCAAGAACTTATCAATAATAAAGTGTTATAAATATTTTACAAATCACAACGCCTCTCATGCAAATGTAAAATTAAATTGGATCAGGAATAATGAAATGGATACTATTACTTATGACGTAATGCGAAATATTTTTTCTTGCATACACTAAAAAGGGATCGAAATATGAAATTTTTACCATTAATTTTCCAGGAAAACATATTGTTTTATAAAAGCTTTCATGCATTAAACAGCGTCCAGTTTATGATAAATCAATACAACCAATTTATTTCGTTGCAAATATTGTTCAGCTACGAATGAATTAAAAATAATAATGTGAGGACAATAATTTGCAAAATGAATGAGCAAATGTAAAGAGACAAAAATACAAATTGAAACAGTAATTTTAAATTGTCATACATGAGCGTTAATTTAAAATGCTTATTTCGTTTAATTGTTAAATTCCTGGAATGGTAAAAGCCGATGGTTTAATTAAGTCGGGAGGACAAGGGAGACGGAATTTCCACTCTGATTCGCCCATACCTACGGGATGTTACATATTAAATAGTTCGGGATGTATTCAATTGTCTCTAGTTTAGTGGGGTGCATAACGAACCATATACCTATACCTATAACAATTTGCATTTAATTGTATAGCATGCATTTACTTACTTACATAGATTCCTGACAAAGTTATGCACAATATGAATCATACTCGTACTGTTGGGTAGAAACTATGTTCAGGCTGTTTGATTGTTTATACCAGCGATGTACAAACCGCATGCGGCCTTCCTGCATATGATCCCGAATCATATAATATAAAAAAAAAAACTGTCAATACCAGTGATATAAATTACCGGATACTTAATAATTCGAGTAAATATTTCAAATTTCTATACCATTTTGGAAATTCGGACATTTTTAGTATTCGGTATTGACACAAACAATAGTCGGTACAAATACCCGATACATTGTAGAAAAATAGAAAAAGGTTCTGCGAGAAAATATTCTTTAAGAAAACCGAGGAGTTTTTGAAATATTTCAAATTCCTATACCGTATTGAAAATTCGGTGACGGGGGAGTAGAAATTTTAATGTGTGAACATTTCAAGAAATTAAAACTTTTAGCGATAATTTTCTTATAGCGGCCCGTGCTTGGCTCATAATCTCTCCGAGTGGCCCCTATAAGTCTGTGCATACCTGATTTATACGAATATGATCATAATACAATCTATGGAATTGGTAGATTAAGTTACGACTTATTGAACTTAATTTTTTGTTCATTTTCATTTATAATATACCTACATAATACAGTCTGAACAAAGTTATTGGGTAAAGGAATATTCAACTGTGTTATTTCCCATGAAAATTTATATACAACTTTGTATTTAGTACCCTTATTTATCCGATAAACGACAAGGATATTGTCCTTGGTACTCCCTTGGGCCATTGAAGGTTGGAGAGAGGGAGTATTTTGTGAAAAGATTTACATTTTTGTAAGTTTTCTCGTTTCAAAAGGGTCGCAAGATTTAAGAATATATAAAGTTAGTTATATTTAAAGAAATTAAAGTACAATAAATGCTCATTGGGGTTAAAAACTTTTGATTTCATTTGAGGTACAAAATATTATAATTTTATATGTATTAACAACATTTTAAGACAACATATTAAGAATTTCGTACTACACAAGTAACAGTTTAAGTTAAATGAGTTAATATTTATCAGAATACGTGCAAAAAAAATAATAATTACAAAATTCAAAGAAAAGTTCATGCAGTGAGGAGGTGATTGACATGCCATATCATGCTGAAAATAACAATAACAAAGGAAAAAAAATAATAATTAACAGACAACAGACAGGATGATCATGCTCAGTCACATAAAATAAAACCATTTTGATTATGTTAACAAGACAAGTGCAGACAATAAGACACAAACAACAAAAACAGTAGCGATTCTAGATGTTTCATCTCTTCACTCACCATAAATTCCTGCTGTTTCAGAATATCATCTACCCGCAACCCCCGCCCCTGAGGAAAGAAAATACCACAATCATAATTAATCAAACAGCAGTAATATGACACAACGAAATAAAGCTTCAATCCTTCATGTATAAACCAAACAAGTAACACTAAAGAAAAAAGACTTAAATACAATATGTATAATACAATAACATTATGAATAATAATACAATTCACCGTATGGCATATTACTATGAATATTGCCAAGTTCTTGGATAAATATTATGATAATAACAAATACTTAAAGTAATATGCCGAAAAGGATACAAAATAGCCTTGAAGAAAGATTATTAGATAAAGAGTAAAATATGATGACAATAACGAGAGTAAAACAATGAGTAATAATAATAATTATGAATAAATATAATAAAAAAGGATTTTCAAGATTTGCAAAGTGTGAATACATTTCATTATTGTTGTAGAAAAATGTAGGTACTATTATTATTATTATGAAAGATAATAATCGTAACATTATCGTGAAAAAATATAGAGGTATACAAAGTATAATAATATTGTAAGTATAACGAGATTGTAAGGTAAAACCATCCAGCTTATGTATTGTTGTTACTCGTAGATACTTAGCTTTGAACGAGTACTCATGAACATTTAATGTTAGCATACAAAATTCAATGAATATTTCCAACTTTTTCATATTTGATTTAGTAATTTACTGGATGAACATTTTATTACTTTTATAGCGTAAAATTTTCCATAGAAAAGTCTCGCGAAAACGTCGTCGTATGATATTTTCCTGGCAATATACCTATTCGTCTATCTATCTATCTATCTATACCATCACGGCATATCCCACAAGTGGGGTAGCCAGCAGACCAGCTGCATATAAGCATATACAATATGATAAATACGTAATAAATTCTATTCCGAAATGTGACAAACACAATTCACAGGGCATGAAAACAAAATAATAGAATTTCTAACCCAATATGGTGGTAAAACATATATATTTTATCGTACATTTCCCTAGAGAAATAAGACAAAATATGATAGATGTTTGGGTCTAGTGTGATATATCTCTAGTAAATAATTTTATTTTACTATCTTATTACATTCTACGGTTATGTAGAAAGGAAAACAAAACCACTTGAACGTTTCCTTTAAGACTCCCATCAGAATTTAATCAATTATTGTGATTACAATGAAATAGGTCTGAATAGAATAGGGAATTTTATTATCATTATTAACAAAGACAAGTCTATATTCATGTACAATGTTGTAGAGAACATAGAAGCCTATCAATAAATGAGTACATAAATGTAATTTGCCACTTAAATAATCACATTGTTGTGTATGTATTAGATCACCATTAAATTGAATACAGCAGGAAACCTCTCATTTCATCCTATCAGATACCATACATTTAGATAGATAGGTAATGTTATATAATACTTAATACAATATATTGCGTAAATAAATTAATATAAAGTAGAGAGGCTGCGGATAAACATTTGCTTCGTAATTAATTTATTTCGTAAGTAAGCACAAAGAAAAGTAGGTAATAAACTCATTAGTTCCGCTATATTATTATGAAACGTTAAAAAGGTCTATTATATTACATATTTGTACAATAACAAAACAATATGAACATTTTATCACCGCAGACAGATGTGTGATATTCAGTATAAATGAAGAATACAAGCTCTATAAAAATGAATTCTTCTAACGTTTTGATGACATGTGTCGTGATGTCATTGACTAACGTTATGATGTTCAGTAGAACAATGAGACAAATAAAAATCCTTTTAGTCTTTAGTTAGATGTCTTCCTTCGGAAATGTTTTATTATACACCAACATTAAAGTTTCTTGATAGTTAAAACTAATAGAACCAACAAAACGATTCATGCTGGCAAGTTTTATCGCCACTAGATAGAAACTTTAAAATATTGATTCTGTCAACAAAACTAACAACGCTTTATCTCCATATATCCTGAATATTTGAGAAAACAATCAAAATTGAAAGCTTATGTAAGGTCGTTGAGAAAATCTTATTATAATTCAAATTTATGTGAGCCTATAATCGTTAATGTCTAACACAGCTATTGTATGTACGTACCTATGTAGGTACTCGTAATTTTATAAAAAAAACATTGTTTGATATTAGGCTCATTATTCAAAGTGTTATGAAACAAAATATATCATCACAACATAACATTGTACGCGAGATTTGGTAATGTCGCGTGTTACACTTTTATAACCTTTACAAATGGATGTCTAGGGACCTATCATATTGTACATATATGATAGTTTGTTGACGATTGTTGAACTAGTAACTATGTATTAAAGCTTATGCTTGCATGTATGTTTTATTATATAATTAACACCGGAAGTATAGCGGTCGCAAAATTTTGCCTTGCATTTATATTATATTATTTCCGCAATAGTTTATTTTTGATTGCGTCATAAAATTTCGAAACAGCTTTTCTTACTTTCCTGCAAACTGATATACCTTGTAGGTACTTCAGTTCCAGGGACCTAACGAGTCCATTTCACTTAATGTTAATTGAGCTCCTTCATAATGCAAATAAAAAAACCTACGTAGGTATGCACCAATATTTTATGACAAAGAATGCTGTTGCTATTATATGTAATTGGTATTGACCATACCTATAGGATTGGCTATCATGTTCTGACGTTTACAGTATTGGTAGATATGTATAGAAGACGCAGCCACAATGGAGACAGTATGATTAAATCTAATTGAATATAAACTAATAGTGCTACAGTAGTACGTAGGCATTGTTATTAAATTGAAACAATGAGAATCAATCGGCGTACGTCGACCGAAGTGTGACGAAGAGAGCCGAACAGTGACTTGTGGACGTAATAGAGATATAGTATAATAATATACTGATCATGCCGGAAATATGGATGATGAAGAGTCGGTGTACCTACTGTGCGAGGTATAAATGGAAATGGTCATACAGAGCTATTGGTACGGAATACCAAATCACACCTCTATACAAGACATTGCCTATTGAAAGGAAACAAAGGATATTACTTTATCGTAATTATGACTCGATGAAACCGTATTTACATTCAGCACAAAAATAGATGGGAGTTTATTATAAAGTCTTTTTAACACATGGGGTAACAGGAAGATAAACAATAGCTTTTATTCTAGCCATATAAATGTAGATGTGCTATGAGTTGTGTGATAAACGTTATAAAATATAATTACAAAAAAAATATTGTACAAAAAGGAGGGAAGGCGCGGCCGTGAAGCGTTGAATTATTGCAGATTATAAATTACCTTACATTAAGAATGAATAATATTATTTACATGCCCCACATGAAATTGTTTGTTTTTTTAATCTTTTCAGATCCCGTGTTTGAAAAAAATCACACAAAATACATGAACGGAAGAATGAGCTTGTCAATAAGCTACAAAGAATAAATAATAAATACAAACTCTGGGTTATAAGAATAAAAGTTTAATACGTCGAATCAATGATAATTTATTACTTTTTAAATAATGTAAAAATATTGTAAGTAAGTACCTACCTACTATACAAGTTTACTATGGTCATTAGTGTTTGTTTATATATAGAATGAACACTGATTGATTGCCTATGTTTGACATAAGGTGATTGGTAATATTTTTTATAACCGTAGACGTAATAAAAACAAAGGACATCGTATATGCACTATAAACTGGCCATTAATAATATCTAACGGAATTTTTATGGCTGAATATGGCCAACGGACTTATCGAAATTGAATAAACTTAAAACAAAGTACCTAAAAGCATTTAATGTCGGATGTCTTTTTTGGTAATTATTTTAAAAGGTTTTACTTCCATTTCAAAAAGTACAAGGAAGGATAATTATATTGTTGTAATGTTATTATTAAAATGATTATTGACATCAAATAAAAGCATATTTATTTTAAGAAGTTCTTTTTAAAATATTAAAAATACATACTTAATTATAATGGCGAACTTTTTCATTCATCAAATAAATACACACGAAATGATTCATTCACGGTATAATAATTTTATTTCACTTTTTCATTTTTCCATTTTGAAATTGTTGTTAAGTAATATTAATTAAACACTTATATGTGTGTATATGTACCATTATAGTCTTAATATCTATACTGTATAATAGTATACCCATGTTATATTTAATATCTACAGTTTTCACTATGGAATAAGTAATAAAATACATGAATGACAAAGTTACGACATTAACGATAATAAATACAACTAATCAATTAAAATTATGCTCTAATAAAACATAGCTTGTTTTATTTTTGAGACACGCCTTCCATTTCGAAACACACGTAGGTACATATTGGTGTAATGTGCCGACAGGTGGTGGAGAATGATTGAAACACTTTTGTTCTTTAATACAATATGGTATTTTGTGATTTAAAAAAATTGGCATACAATTATCGAGTCAATTAATAACATGGATTTTATAAAAATGAAGTGTTCAAAATCTTTAATTTAACTAAATCAATAAGTTGCCATTATATATTAAGAAGGTAGGTATTTAATTATGGAAAAAAAATATTAAGGTACACCTATTTTGAACTCCAAAAATATATAAGTATTTCAAATTGTTAAACTATTGAATGGTACAAAGACAACGTAATTATGTCTTTAACAATACGATTATTATATAGTATATTTCACTTTTTGTTGTCTTTTTGAAGCATAATATAAATAGGTATATCAAAATTACAAAAAATGGGACTTTCTCTAATAAAAGACATTTCTACTTGTCGAGTTATGGACATATTGGTGTCATTTTTATGCGAATTTTATTTTTACAACTAACCATTGTATAAGGTTACATATGAAAATTAAACACAAAAAAACATAAATATAAGGTTCAGAAAAAACACCTTAAAGATAACTTTATTTTGTAGTGCCCCGGATGGGACTTAAGCCCGTAACCCATTCTTATCGCGATGTGTGCTTTATCCAATTCAGCTATCAGAAAAAATACCGAAAGCCTCGAAATTCTGATGCTTCCACAATGACAGCTTCACGTGTAAGTATTGTTCTAGCGTACCTATGTATGAGTATCTCATGACGGATACACGTATACGCAGCATACCTGAACATTGCATTTTAACCGGATGGATGCAAACCTAATGCCATTACTGCTAGGCATGAAACAGAAATTCGGCATTCCAATATCCGGCCAAAGAATAAAAAAAACATGAAATCAATGATTCTGAATAATCGTTGACATTTACGGAAAATAGTGGGATACTTATTCTTTGCCAGGTGCTCTATGGTTAAAAAAGACTTCCATAATTCACTGAACGAGTTATACCAGTGGTCTGATATTCGGCTAATCGGTTTTGGATCTCGCCAGATATCCGATATACTGCCGAACTACTACCCGTTTTATCACCAGTTTTACTATTTGCATACCAAACATAAATGTACATACAAAGAGAGTCCGTCAACCAGTGACGATCATCTGCCGTATTCCTATTCCTAGTTTAAATTTGAATATTAGAACTACCGAGCCAATACAATTTTATATTACAAAACTAAATATCGTTGTCAGAGCATTGACAATATGGGACCGACGACCGAGTTTAATGTTTTGTACACTATATATAAAAAATCGTACATAACATCTTAGCATAATGATGAGTGGTAGTAAGTAAGATGTTTTCAGTGTGAGAAACGTGCCGTTGCGTTGGTTTTATATATGTAATACTTACTATGTAGATTATGTATTCTGGTTTCATTGTCAGTGTAGTGGTAGTAGTAATAAGAGTGACAAGAACTATATCACATAAAAACTATAAAGTACCTATATAATATACGCATAAATATTTTAATCCGCTTTTGGTGTGTATGCTATAGATATAATAACTAGACCAAAAACTGGGAAACCAATGCTTTCAACGAAAACTATATCAGTTTGTTTTTGGATAGTAATATTGTATGTATTTCATTTATAATAATTTACAATTTGAATATTTTGAAATATAGTGACGTTTTACCATAGATGTCATAGACTTCAAAGGTATTGATGAGCTAGACATAATAATTTCGTTACAAAAGTTTTCATTCTAATTAATAGCTTCACGCATCGCTATGTCTCTCAACAATACTGCACCTGACTTAACGCAATATTTCTGACTTTTTCATTTTTTTTGATATTTTTGATATTTTTTACAAATACAGTATGTTGTTTTCTTTTACAAGTATGAGTATAATACATTTTGTTAGATGATAATATCAATAATAGTTGTTATGTATTGATGGTCATTAGGAACTATTAATAACAATGTCAATGTTTTAGATGAAAAACAATTGTCGGTATTAGAGCCGACATAATAATTTATTTTACTCGTTTATAATATTGTGACATTATATATAAAGAGTTACAATCCATTGGATTGGTCTGCAACGAGTTTGGTCTTTCCTCTCCATTCGTCTCTATTCTCAGCCAGTCTTTTCAGCTCCACGTATGAGCCACAGTTCATGTCCCTCTTCAGTTGGTCCATATACGCGTCTCTTGGTCTGCCTCTGCCATTTGTCCCCTCGGTCTTACCCTCCGCGATGGCGATGAGTAGTCCTGGATGCCTGATGTTACGGCAAAAAATAGCAAAACTATAACAACAATCTAATCGATATTCGAAATTAATAACTTGCATAAAAACATAATATGAAAGTTATTTTAGGATATTTTAGTTTTATTCTTTCAATGTTCATAGAAGCTGCATTTTTAATTTGAAAATGAAAAATATCACTAATAACTAATATAAATCACGGTGTTATAGCTTCTTGTTAAACTTAAAAGAGAAAAAATAATGAAGAAACTTTTCGCTGTACAGCGCTTGTATCGTAGAGAATATAAGTTATTTATAAATTAATATCCCCATACAACACGTACATCTTTTATATTATATGTAGAATGTGAAGTAATAGAGGTGATAAGAGCGACAATATACGTCCAATTAATGAAGTGAATGATGTGTGAAAGTTTCAGAGTGATGAGTACAGGATCAAAAGAAAAATTTATCAAACTATAAACATAATAAAAGAAAACAATTATATTAATAAAATTGTCAAAGGAATTATAATTTACTTCAATCACACAACGGAGTGACATAGAAGAATATCTTTTCATATTTTTTAATTAAATTATTTTATAGACAAAATACAAGAGGAGTGTTTTGGATAGAATGCGTGTAAACATGTAACGATAGTTTGGACATGTGGAACGAAAGAATGAGAAAAGGATGATAAAAAAGGTATATTTGTAAATTGAACACTCAAAACTACCATATAAGGCTAAGAAAAGACAACGTCACCTCATTTGTTAGTGCCCCGGACGGGACTCGAGGCTCCGATATTCTCTCTTATAAACTCCAATGACAGCTTCATGTGAAGATATTGTCCTGGGATACGTATATTTGTCTGAAAGAAAGGGTGTGAGAAAGTGCGGGAGCCCGAGAACTACGTATGTATGAGAAATTGTATGAATGTAGAAGAAACAAAGGAAGTATGTAAGGATTGATTTATGTGAAATGAAATTTACACTTGTAAATACTACTTTTTACAGATATGGAAAGGCAATTGGCCATATAACTTTTTCTATCGTTGATTATTTATTTTAAATATAATTAGTTTGCTAAAGCAAAGAAGTTTTTGTCACAAAAAACACCAAACAGTGTTTGACAATAACACTTTCTATTTTCCATGTACTTGAATAATGTACATTACTCGAACACCGCAATATATTTGCAAGTAATACCATAGATACAATCATTATTTGTAATAAGTATATTATTATTATTCTTTTAATATTCATTCATAATAATTATTATTACTGACAATGGAGATAACATTACTGTTATTGGATAATAAATATGAGAATTAATTTAGTAAATTAACGTCGAAATGTTATGAAAAAAGAAATAATGAAAGATTTATATTATTATTATTCCTTAGAATATTTTATTCGCACGTGTAATTTCATGAATTCATTATATTATTAATGAGGATTTGGGTATACGACCACAAGAAATATTCAATTCAAGTTGGTATACAAACCAACATAATGAACTCGTTATGATTTGTATGAACGACTTTACCAAGAAATTAATTGTAAACAAAGCTCAAATAATACATTAATTAATGAATGGTTCGAATTAATAAAACTCTTAAAGCTTTTATTTTGCCAATGAAAAACTTCATCGTTGTTAGGCTGTAGAAAAAGTGATTTTTTAAGTAATAAATATGTAAGTTTGAGTAAGTTTAAACCGGGGTTCAATCTTTACCAAAATGAGAAAAAAAAATAAACCTACAATGTATGTCATCATTCATTTCTGTCGGTCCCTCAATCCTGAGGATCGTGACCATCATGCCTCGTTCTGTAGACCATCTGTCTCCATGTTGAGCGATCCTCTGCCATGTGTAAGGCCCCGTGAAGTGAGCTCTGTGTGGCCTCCTTAATTTGGTCGCTCCATCTTATTGGCACTCTGCCCCTTCCTCTCCTCCCTTCTACAACCCCAGTCATAATCACTTTTTCTAGGTTGTCATGCTCTCTTCTTGCAATGTGCCCGAAATATCGCAAAGCGCGCTGACTGCAAATCGTTGAGAGTGTATGTATTTAAAAAAAAATAACACCTAAATAATTAAGGTATCAAATCACAAAAAATAAAAAAAAATATGAATATACATAATATAACATAGATATACGTCAAATGTCCTGTCTAAGAAATATCCGAGAGTGGAAGGGCTGTTCCGGCTAGCACAGGACAGAAGCCTACGCCAGGGTGAAAGCCGACGTCGAGGGGACCTGACATGACACTTTAAGAAGAATAAGATATACGTCATAAAATACACAGAGAAGTCACAACTGTTAATTGTACAAATAATGTCGATAAACAAGTCACAATTCCTTTGCTAAGAAAACCCCTAATTAAATTATACCTACTAGGCGAGTGAGTAGAGATGTGGTGAAATTAAATATAAAAAATATTTTAACGAATGTCTACTAATAATAATAGTAAATGTTTGATATAATAATGTATGTATGTACTTCACGATATTACTTTGTCGACGATGCGGAACAAAGTATATATTATGTAGTACTATTCATCAGCTGTATGTGATTATTATAAGTGAGTTTAGTACAGTGTAGGCAAGTACTGGTAAACATAAAGTGGTGAAGACACGTGGAATTTACTACTACTGCGTAACTAGGTGCCACATGAAACAACAAGGCAAGCAGTAGAGCGATGAATTTTATGACTGTCCGTTCTATCTGAGATTATGTTTGTATTGCTATAATGTAACTTGTTTTAAGTACATCACAATATGTCCGCATGTTGAGATGCAAACTCCTACGTAAATCTCGTCTCATTCATTAATTGTAATAACATTAATATGAATCATACAAAATTAGCGAATGAATTCGCCAAGAACATAATGATATAAATTTATGTTCATTTCAGCATATCGTCGTTGCATATTCAAAAAGAGACATGTGCACACATTTTTATTTAGGCATACTCTTTTAAAACTGTTCATTAAGGCATTAAAATTGTAGTTTGGACTTTTTATTGACATGTGATATTATTCTTTAAGTATTGAATTTTAATATTTGATACTAAAAATCACTTTATAAAATGGTTATGATGTCATTATAAGCAGTTTAATCTGGTAATGTCAAAATGTTTATGAATTCACATGTTCCTTTTTGAATATGCAACGACGATATGTTGAATTTGTGCAAGTCGTTCGTATAGTGCATAATGACTTGTACACGCATTGAACGATAAGTTGAAAGAAGTGATTTTATCCTCACTGAATATTTAATTCCTAACTTCAATACTAGGAAATTATCTGTACTTTTTAAAAAAGCATATATGATATGATAATTAAAAATGAGACATGCATAAATTATACGTTAGAATATGAAATGAATGATAAATTATTGTAAAACGTAGATATTGTAAGTACGTATTAAGAGTGGCGTGTTCTGTTCTCTCGTACGTTATTCTCCCACTGAACATAGAGAAGTATGTATTTTTACAAAACTACCTACATAAGATAAAAAATTAACAATTTTGAAGGGAATCAAATTTTTGTTATCTCTGGTTTGCACAATTATTAGGTAGGTGCTTCTATGAAATACATCATTAGCTAATTTGAATCAAAATTAAAACAAAGTAGCGATGTACGATAATAATCTCGTAAACGGAGATTGTGGAAGTCCAAGAAGAAGACCTTGTCGAATACTGGACACAAGAAGGCTGAAGGATGGAAGAAAAATGGACGCGGAGAGTACATTACTGACAAATTTAAATGAAAAAAACTAGCACTTGACTTATTTAAAGTAATTTATATAAACTATACCATCATGGCATATTCTCTCTGTACCAATAAAAAAGTAAAACATCTAAGATGGGTGGTATACCTCATTGCTGAATTGTAGATGTTAATTTATCTTATACGTGAGGTTTTACGAATACTTGACTATTATAAAACACTAAAAAACTTACAGAAAAGAGTGGGAGATTTATTATTTATATAAAATATACTTGAAATTCATAATGACCGTGTTGTAAGTTTATAGAAAAGGATTTCTTCATTTTTTTTGTTTTTTTATCGATCAAAGAAAATAGTTATTATCATTCAATTTACTAAGTACCTATTTTTCAATAAAAAAATATTTTCACTAAATGAGGCATTTAATAAAAAAAGCTTTGTTGTGGCAGATTTTATTTAACGATGACGTAGTTATATGTACATTTGTACATTATATACGCTCGTTATTATCATATAACAAAAAAAAACAAACACAAAGGAAATAAATCTTTTATTTACTGGAGTGGCTTATTTAGGTCAATTAAAGTTACATCCGATGTGATGTCCCAACAGAGATGATGATAATATAACAAATTGTAACATTTTTTATACAAAAAATGAAAAAGGTAAGGTAAAAACAAGTAATTTCAATTATAAATCAAATAATAACAAAGCACACGGAGAAAAAATCGACATTAGCAATTATGAAGAATATTTGAAACATCAATGAAAATTCGCTTGTCTTCATATAATAATTAGGTATGTAAATTATATAATGTGAGTTGGAAGCATTTTCTTGCATTCTGTACATTACTTAAAATTAAATTGTATTGATATCTTGTAGAGAATTTGAAACTAACGTAAGGTGTTTGAAGAAATAGCTACTCACTGTAAAAAAGTATGAGTTAAAATATTAGAAAATAATAATGATATTTGAACTAAAAATAATAGGAAAGTATCTGTGAAATACCTATATCTATTTGCATTATGTACGAGATAATGTTTTAGAATGATATATTGAAATGGATAAGCATGATTAGGGTGAAGTAGAGCGGACATTTGTTTCTTTAAGTGAAATGTGTTACAACAATATGTCATAAAGAAAAAGGGAAACGCATGTTTATGAAATATTTTATCCAAAAAACATGTCTCACAGTAATTGATAATAATTAAAAACTTCATTTAGAAATAAATATTTTTTATCAGACAATGACTTGGGAAAGATAAATGATAAATTATGTAGATAGCGGAAGGTCAGTGAACGAAACAATTAAGATAAAAGATTAGATTAAATTAAATAAACGTCAACCGAAAACGTAAAACTCGTTTCGTTATCATAAAAAGGGATTTTGAATTAAACTGAATATGGCAAAAGTATTCAGTTGCGTGCTCGCTGAAAAAATAATCACTATGAATAATCTCGAACTTTTTACATTCCGTAAGTCAAGAATTGTTCTAATCATACTTTTTATTTGACAATATTCTCAGGGTAAAGCCGGATACTGAGCTAGTAATATTATAAACGCACAAAACTTTGGTTGAATATTTTGGACTAAGCATTATTTTTATTATTATTATTATTATTAATCCTAGTTAATTAATTATTTTAAATTTAATTTTTTCCTTATATTAAATAAGATAGTGAGAAAATGGCGTATTTTTAACGGCGAAATAATTATCTTCCATAAATTCATTTGTTTTGCGTACAGAACTACGCGTCTCCTCCACAGATATAGGTACAAACATGGACCGTGTTTGTCGTTATTGCCAGGTAAATAAAATTAAATTACCCATGCATTTCTAACCAGAACAATATTGTAATGGCGTCGTGTTATGTCGACTTGAAAATATTTTGATTTTGTTTTTACTCGTTTAATTAGTCAGTATCCTCCCGTCCTTTAGTTACATTACAGCCGGTTGTGAAGTGTCATTGAAAATAGTGTATTAATTGTAACGTTTTTAAATAAGATAGTGAGAAAATGGCGTATTTTTAACGGCGAAATAATTATCTTCCATAAATTCATTTGTTTTGCGTACAGAACTACGCGTCTCCTCCACAGATATAGGTACAAACATGGACCGTGTTTGTCGTTATTGCCAGGTAAATAAAATTAAATTACCCATGCATTTCTAACCAGAACAATATTGTAATGGCGTCGTGTTATGTCGACTTGAAAATATTTTGATTTTGTTTTTACTCGTTTAATTAGTCAGTATCCTCCCGTCCTTTAGTTACATTACAGCCGGTTGTGAAGTGTCATTGAAAATAGTGTATTAATTGTAACGTTTTTAAATAAGATAGTGAGAAAATGGCGTATTTTTAACGGCGAAATAATTATCTTCCATAAATTCATTTGTTTTGCGTACAGAACTACGCGTCTCCTCCACAGATATAGGTACAAACATGGACCGTGTTTGTCGTTATTGCCAGGTAAATAAAATTAAATTACCCATGCATTTCTAACCAGAACAATATTGTAATGGCGTCGTGTTATGTCGACTTGAAAATATTTTGATTTTGTTTTTACTCGTTTAATTAGTCAGTATCCTCCCGTCCTTTAGTTACATTACAGCCGGTTGTGAAGTGTCATTGAAAATAGTGTATTAATTGTAACGTTTTTAAATAAGATAGTGAGAAAATGGCGTATTTTTAACGGCGAAATAATTATCTTCCATAAATTCATTTGTTTTGCGTACAGAACTACGCGTCTCCTCCACAGATATAGGTACAAACATGGACCGTGTTTGTCGTTATTGCCAGGTAAATAAAATTAAATTACCCATGCATTTCTAACCAGAACAATATTGTAATGGCGTCGTGTTATGTCGACTTGAAAATATTTTGATTTTGTTTTTACTCGTTTAATTAGTCAGTATCCTCCCGTCCTTTAGTTACATTACAGCCGGCCAAATTTCAGAATCGATATGACCTTGAAGTACTTGAGAGTACTGAGAAATGCCAACTGGTCTCAGACTCTGTGAAAGGAAATTCCTGCTCTACTCCTCTATACAAAAGGAGGGGGTCGATGCCATTGAATATGACATAGTAGACAGGGACCGACTGTCAGCCGGTATAAGCTAACAACCAACTCTTCTTAACTGAAGATGCTGGAAGGGGCACTCTCTTGCCCGGAGAAGCTAAAATCTTCTCAAAGGCGGATGAACCTTCGAGGTCAACGGCATGAGGATGTGGAATGCAAGGGAAGCTACCACATTAAAGGCTCTCGTAGCATCCCAAAGTAACAACGAGTTATGAAAATGACCAGATCTTTAGTAAAATTTTCCGGAGTCAAAATCGTCCCCCAATCGGATCTCCGGGTGGGGACTGCTCGAGATCTTGTCATTAAGCAGAATACACACAAGAGAGAGGAGGTGAGAAGAAATCGAAACAGCACACAAGGAAGATACGCAACCTGGAACGTCAGAACTTTGCTGCAAAATGGTAAGTTAGACAATCTTAAAGTAGAGATGACGAAAATGAAACTTAGCGCGCTAGGAATCTCTGAAATGAGATGGCCTAACCCGGGAGATATGTGGACAGGTAATTTTCGTCTTATCCATAGCGGTAGTATAGAGGGTAAACCGGGGCAGGGAGGGGTAGGAATAATGTTATGTAAAGACTTGGGTAGGAGAGTAAAGGGATACGTACACTATGGAGGTAGGATTATTTTAGTCAAGCTAGATACCAAACCCGTAGACACAATTTTGATCCAAGTCTACATGCCAACATCTAGCCATAGCGACCAAGAAATTGAAATTTTATACGAAAACATCCAAAAATTGCTAGATGACACAAAAGCTGAGGAAAATGTTATTGTAATGGGAGACTGGAACGCAGTAGTAGGGGAAGAAAGGGAGGGATCAGTCGTAGGAGCATATGGGTTGGGCACTAGAAATGATAGAGGTAGCCGTCTCATTGAATTCTGCGCCAAAAATAAAATGTTTATAGCCAACACGTGGTTTCAACACCACTATAGACATCGCTATACATGGAAATCTCCCGGAGACAGATTTCGATCACAGATTGATTACATTCTTACACGTCAAAGATACAGGAATCAAATTAAAGATTGCAGGAGCTTTGCAGGTCCGGACATTGATAGTGATCATAATATGGTTGTGGCGGAAACCATACTGAAATTCAAAAGGCTCGAGAAGAGAACCACAAAAAGATGGGACCTAAAACAGCTAAAAATAAAAGAAGTTAAAGAGAAATACGACGAAAAAACTAAGATATGCGATTTTGAAAGTAATGAAAGTATAGATAAAGTATGGGGTAAAATTAAAGAGAAAATAACCGCAGCGGCAGATGAGGTATTAGAGAAAAAAAGCCGCAAGCTAGGAAAGAATGGATCACGGACGATATTTTAGAAATGAT
The DNA here is from genome assembly GCA_947579605.1 of Athripsodes cinereus. Classification (NCBI taxonomy): domain Eukaryota; kingdom Metazoa; phylum Arthropoda; class Insecta; order Trichoptera; family Leptoceridae; genus Athripsodes; species Athripsodes cinereus. Next base: position 21,263,427 of record OX388313.1, on the reverse strand, counting down.
TGAAAAAAGAAGGAACTTAAAGAACTCTAAAACAGAAGAAGGGAAAAAGGAATATAAAGCCCTTAGAAATAAAATTAACAGAGAATCCAAGCTGAGAAAGGAATGTTATTTGCAAGAAAAATGCAAAAATATTAACAGGAATATAAAACAAAGGAAATTTGAAACCGCATACTCTGAAGTAAAGAATTTCTTCAATGACAAAACACAACCACGATGTGCTATACAAGATAAAAACGGCAAACTGCTGTTTGAGGATGAAATGATCGTAAAAAGATGGAAAGAATACCTAGAACAATTATACAAAGGAAAGAACATAGTCAAGGAAAGCAAAGCACTAGAAGCAGAATATGACGTAGAAAATAATGGAGATGACATCTTAAGAAGTGAATTTGATATTGCATTAGCAAAGTTGAAAGACGGCAAAGCACCAGGTATTGACCTGATTCCATCAGAGCTGCTTAAATGCGCAGGAAAAGGCATGCTTGATACATTGTATAAGCTTGTCTGCAAAATATACAACACAGGAGAGATACCTGAGGACTTTGCCAAATGTCTGATACGAGCGCTTCCTAAGAAAGCAGGCACGACAAAGTGTGAACAACACAGAACCTTAAGCATGATATCACACGCTTCTAAGATACTCACCAACATTATAATGAAAAGGGCGGAAAATAAAATCAACGAAACACTTTCAGAAGATCAATTTGGATTCCGCAAAGAGACAGGCACAAGAGATGCAATCCTGAGTCTCAGACTTACTCTAGAAAAGAGAATAACAATTAATAAAAACACATATATAGCATTCATCGACCTTGAAAAAGCATTCGATAAAGTAGAATGGGAACAACTTTTTAACACCCTCAACCAGATAGGAATGAGTTATAAGGATAGAAGAGCAATCTGGAGCTTATACAAGAACGAAATGGCTGTGATTAAAAGCGGAGAGAGCTGTGCAGAAGCAAGGGTCGAACAAGGCGTAAGACAAGGATGCTCAATGTCGCCAGCTCTCTTTAACTGCTATATACAGCGAGCCATTGATGAACTGAGAGAAGAAATGAAGAACTGGACAGGAGTAAAAATAAATGGGAAAAAGGTCGACATGATAAGATATGCTGACGACATAGCACTGCTCGCAGACTCCGAGATGGAGCTGAACGAAGCTTTAGGAAAATTGGAAAGTATACTGTTGTCAAAGTACAACATGAAAATAAATAAAGAAAAAACAAAATGTATGGTCGTTGGAAGAGAGGAAGCGACTGCGAACATTGCATTAAATGGAGTGAGCATCAAACAAGTAAGTGAATTCGTGTACCTGGGCAGCAGAATAAACCAGGATGGACGCTCCAAAGCAGAAATTGTAAGCAGAATAAACCAGGCAAGGATTGCCTTCAACAAAAAATCGAAGATATTGGAATCCCCAAATATCGACTTAAGCGTAAGGAAGAACCTTACTAAAGCCTTTGTATGGAGCATTCTGCTTTATGGTTGTGAGACATGGACCATCAGCAAGAGTGAAAGCGGACGGTTGGCGGCCTTTGAGATGTGGTGCTACAGACGCATGCTCAAGATCCATTGGTCGGAGCACGTCGAAAACGAAGAAGTCTTAACCAGGGTAGGCGAAAAAAGGCAACTCCTCAAAAGAATCTGCCAACAACGAGCTAATTGGATTGGCCACAACATCAGGCACCCAGGACTGCTCATCGCAATCGCAGAGGGCAGGACCGAAGGCACAAATGGCAGAGGTCGACCGAGAGACGCCTATATGGACCAACTGAAGAGGGACATGAGCTGTGGCTCATATATGGAGTTGAAGAGACTAGCTGAGAATAGGGAGGAGTGGAGAAGAAAAACCAAACTCGTTGCAGACCAATCCAATGGATTGTAACTAAATATATATATACTTCTTGTTAATAATAATACTGATATGGGGGATTATATTGGGATAGGTCAGTTGATTGAGGCAGGTTAGTATAAGCGAAGATGAACAAAAGAAATTCAAGACATAAGTAAAAGATTAGATATGAGACTCATATTTTATGTTTATGATGTTACTCATTGTTAGATTTATAAGAACGTAAAACTAAGGGGACTGCGTTGCTGGTAATAATGATTCGAACTTAATAAATTTTATTACCATTTTATAACCACATATTATGAAGAATGTTCCGTAACTTTTTAGCACCACATAAAAATAGCCATTACACAATACTAAATTATTTATTTCTGATGCCAGGTTGAATCCAGCACGAAATATCGAGCTTCGGAAGCCAATGGATTTTCTTAAGACCAAATAAAAACCCTTTTTCAAAACTAGTGTATGTAGATTACCCTTAAAACTTTTTTATACACCTACGGAGATAAAAAATAAAATGAAAGCTTACGTCAATTATTTTCTGTAAAGTTTTCTGAATATTGTTTTTAATGCCTACAGGAGATTATTGTTAGGTATCGTGGTATTTCTTCTCCCATTTCCCATTTTTTACTTAGCCCATTTAAAATACGTTTTCGTATGGATTCGAAATTTATTATAAATTTCTATATGTATCATCTATTATTCCTTCGATTTTACTTTCTGTTTTGGAGAGTTGAGGAAAAAACTAATGGAATTATTCCTAAATACTTGGAAAAGCAATTTAATCGACGACATTTTTATTAAATTATCCCTACCAAGAAAGTTTAATCTTCAAGATCGAGACTAAAGCTTACAGCGCAGCGTGGTGGATACTGTATCTACGACATCAAATTCTTGATGCTAGCTCCACAATTTCAAGTACACGGTTAGACAAATGACTTATTTATTACACATTTTGCTCGCTTATTAAGTTTCAGATAACTCGTGCGACCCTTTTTCACGAAATACTGTTTATGTAACTACGACATCAGAGCATTTGGTATATAATTAGAAGAGGTGATTCAATTAACACAAAGTCCTTCAGTGAAGGACTCTTTATTTCCTACATGTTGTGTCCGTGAGGGAAATTGAAATTTAAAAATATTGAACAGCGTATGAATGAAAATGAAAAAGTACGGTAAAATCTATATCGTTTACGAAATACGTAATTTTTCGGTTTAGAAAATTTAGATTAAAATATCACTAAGTAGGTAGGTACCTACTACTATTAACATAATTTTAATAAGCAGATCAATTTGACTCATATTATAATTATAATTACACGGGCCTATCAAAAACATCAAAGCTATCTGGAAGAGTAAATGGCATAGAAAATGAAAAGTTATTTATTTACTTTGATACAAATTAATAACACATGAAAGCTTTTACCTATCGGAGAAAATTTGTTCTAAAAAACGCTATCGAAGTTTTAAATGTTTAATCTTTATTTTATGTATATCTATATCTATATTTAAGGTAAACTTTACATATTACAGCGAAGGTTTTGATGAGTTTTCCGATAAACCTAATAGATTAATATATACTATTCAGAATGCCAAGTTTTTCAGTGGGTTACATATAGAGTGTTTCTTTTTCTTTTACATTTAATTTCTTCTATTTGTGAATTATTTGAAAACCGTCGGGATCCACTTTTTTATAAATCCAATCAGAAATTTCATGTTATACTATATGAATGTAATTTTCCAACTATGCTAGGTTTTAACGATATATCAATATTGTTTGATCTATATTGATTAAGTTTAGATTAATTACTAATAATTTCAAAATACACAGTCGATTCTCATCAGTGAACATACCTTTTGCTAATGAACGATATCATAAATCATCGAAGGATATTGAATTAACAATTAATTTTCAATAATTACTTAATGAATTCGTTCAAGCATACGTATAATAATTTTTATCAGATAGAGATAGAAAGAGAATTGTTTTGCGATATTTTCATTTATATTTCATTGTAATGAATTCATTGCATTGAATAACAAACCAAATGAAGATGATTTTTTATTATATTCATGTGTAACGTCAAAAATGGCATAAATGTGCCGAATGTGAAATCAATTACCCAGCTGTTTTGACAAGAACACTCCAGTTTTTCTTTCAAAAGAAACAGAATGCTATATTACGATGTTTGCTTCGCATATCATAAGCCTTTCTAGAATAAGCAAGTATCTCAATATGTCGTCAATTTGATGATTATTTCTTAAAGGAAGCCAGGTTTAAACATTAATTAACAATAAGAAGTCTTAGTTGAGGATATGTTACGTTCTTGCGTTAATTATTGGATTTAGTATATGTTTGCAGATATTGTTATGAATTACTTAACTACTACGTGTTGAAACCAAATAACAACAATGTGGTAAGTCGGTAAGATAGTATGTAATAATATTATGTAGCAGGTAATTTTATGTATGAAGTCAAGCTGACGAGTTAATCAAGCTGAGAATGTAATTAAACAGATCGTAGGAGCAAATAATCATATGTGTTATTACTACTTAATGATAATACACGTACAGTTATGTATTATTCGTTATCTAACAACTATCTTAGTCCATTATTTATTTGTTTATCCAATATAAATAAATTTAGTATGTAACCAACAGGATAATCCATTACCTGTATGTAAACTTGTGTGCTTTTGGATTACACTTTTTTAAAATTTATTCTATCGAAAATCAGTAATTTCTTTTACATACTCCTATAGAGTGAAGACCGCACTCTTCACCATTTCTACTAAGACGGTCTAAAAATTGTTAAAAATCTCCAGAGCAAAATCATCTGATAATCCCTTAAAATCATGACATTTTTCGCAGCATATAAATTGATTTATCATAAAATTTAAAATTATTTACTAAATTTAAAAGCTTTTTTAGGTAAATATTAATGGCCAATACTTTCTGAACGGAGAAGGGTTTAGCTCAAAAGCTAGTAATGTGAATTATGTATATGTATAGCGATGCAGAAGTGTGTACATAGATGGTTATTGAAGCAAAGATTTTATAATAAATATATGCATAAAATGTATTTTAGATGTTGGCAGGTTCGCAGCTGTTCTCTGTTTCGTATAGGTACTATGAAAGATATACAAGGCTAAATATACTTGTATAATGTAATATATTATATCGTGAATTGCTGCACCTTAAATTAAGAACACTTGTCGGTTTTAGGAAAAATAAAAGACATAATACCACATCAAACACCATACCATTATCAAATATATTTCTAGTAGATAAACGAAAAGAACTTAGAACAATTATAATTATATGTTTCGATGGTATTTATCGAACGTAGTCTTTATACAATATTCTTATTTATTTTGCTAATTCAATAATAGAAGAAAGAAAACAAGGTTAATGGAAAGTTTGATATTGTTAGGTTTAAGTAAAATAGAACAAACAAAATGATTGTATTTCACACAAGATAGTAGAGATAACAATAAGTATTGTAATGACTATTTAATATACAATACCTAGTCCGAAATCTAGTACTATTCAATAGATATGTCAAGGTCTTACACATATTTTGTAACATAATAGTATGCAGATATCTACGTATAAGGTGCCTAGAAAAGATGTTGAGATAAACAATAATTCAACAGAAATATTAGTTGCCTTAGAAGTCACTACATGTTATTAAAATGTATGTCAAACTATCTACTACTACTATACTATACCCTCACGCCGTGTCCCAAGTGGGGTAGGCAGAGAGAACGGAACGCCAAACAGATCTATCTTTACACACTTCCTTCGCTTCTTCCACATTCATACAGTTTCTCATATACGCACGTCGGTTCCTCTTACTCAACACGCGGCCGTCCTTGAGAATTGGATCCACGTGATCAAGCCACGTGGTTCTCGGACGCCCGCGTTTTCTCACACCCTTTCTTTTAGATAAGTATATCCTCTTTGTCACTTTTACCTCGTTCATTCTTTCAACATGTCCAAACTACCGTAGTCATAGTATGTCAAACTATTATTACAAAATTTATAAGCTCATTCACAACCGCGATCATTAAAACAATATTTAAAGGAGTCTCAACTGAAAACGATTCTAAAACAAGAGCCTGTTTTATATATTGTAATAACATCAAGTGGAGGCTTTATGAAAAAGGTATGTAAATGCGAATTGATAAATCTAATCATGTCAGTAAATCAAGCCGACTTGTCATGGTTTTTAGAACTAAAAGACTGTTTGGATTAAATTAAATTTATGAACCAATTATAGGTAACCCCACAACAAAATATGGAAAAAAAAGTATGAGATCTAAAAAAGTGCCTTTACAAATAATAAATAAAAAATCTATGAATTTTTCAGTGGGCATAAGTAGAAGGTTGGTATCAATATATACCTTAGGTCCCAGGAGTACGGAGGAAGAAAGAATAGAATCTTGTGAAAAGGTTAAAAAGGGATTGAGGGAAACTATTTCACATTCATTATTTTCACGAAAAAATTTTACCTTCGGGACGGATTAAACCAATTTTTATATTCTTAGAAAACTCAACAATTGAAGAGGATAAGTTAACTTAAATGTTCCAATGAAACTCGGAGGCTTATTTCGTAAAACCAAATCAACTATTTATGACATCGAGTCTTTGAAATATAAATGAACTGGTAGAATTTGTACAATAATTGAATAAAATAAACAAAAAATAAAGCTTTCAACGAAAATAACAAAATTAGTTTTCAAAATGAGGAGTTTAAAAGAAAATAAGATAGAAAATTTTGTGAATAATCGGTTTGAAGAAGTGTACTCTTGTAGATTTATTTTATTTTACAAATACTCGTAGGTGAGTAGAATCCTTTGAGAGAGCTTTATTTATTTAATCCTTCAAGGGTGAATTGCAGAACGTGAGTGTTAATTACAGAATGACATGAACATTTTCATAGCAACCTTAAGACAAACTTTAATCAATCTCTTTGGAAAACTTTTGAGAGAGGTTTGTCGCCTTAGAAAATTGAGATATCGCGTGACTCCCGACTCGGTAACTTGCGAACTGCGACTTAAACGATTTCACAATACACGTTACGTTACGTAGTAGTAACTATTGCAACGATAAGGAATACATAATACGATATTTTACTCTATATTCAATACAGTTTTCGGTAGTTAGTACAAAATATAGTCGCAAGGTCAATTTTGTTATTTGCAATTTGTATTGACCTCAGTAAAGAATTACAATTATTACTATGGTAGGTACAATGTGTTCGTTGCGTGCGAATATGAAAAATAGAAATGTATCAAAATATGATGAGTATCAGTAAACCAAGTTGTGTTTCTTTTTATTAGAATCTATTTCAATCAGTTTAGATATACTTTCACCTTCGAAATACAATTATTAAATATCGCGGAAAAATGTTAAAATGAACGCTACATTTTAATAGAAAATTCAATGCTATCAACTTTTCAAATCTACAGTTCTACCAAATTGGGAACTGTGAAATTAAATTTATTAAGGGTTACAAATCTCAACAAGTCTTGCTCTATGAATATAACATTAGTTGTAACTGTTTGTTGGTGCTTGTGCTGTAATAAAAAAAAAACAATGTCTCGATTTCTCTATTCAATGATTCCTCAATATTGAATATTGATACAAAGGAAAACAGTTAAATTTAAATAAAATAGTAGAAACTATACTTAATAGGTACTTGAACTTATTCAACAAGTGGTCGCAACTGCAATAGTAAGTGCACTAACAGTAAATAATGAATACGGTAGAAAAGCGATTTAGGTAATCGTATTCATTAGGAAGCCAAAAGAGAACTTGCATGCGGAAAAATAATCGCATTTTGACCAATGGTTTATTATTTGTTATATAAATTTTACCAAGCAACAAAATACTATAGTCGGCACAATTTTATTTTATTCTATTTCCCGATAAGAATTAAATTCGATGAAAAAGCTTAGCTTTATTAACCTAAGAATAATACGCATTCCGTTTGTAGTGTATAACACCTAGTTCATCGATATAGAAGTAAACACCTTCGAACCTTGAACGAATGTTATAAAGTACAACCTCACAGGATTAGAACCGCCAAAAAGGTAGATATTCTGACCCTTTGTGAAAGCTTATTTGAAAACTTAAGTCTAAACACCACGACAATTTATATTCGGTCAAGTTGAGAATATTTTATTGTCGTTTAGGAAAGAAAACAGCCACAATAAATAAAACACTTTCCGAATTGATTGTGCGTAAGAAAATAATATTGCTACATTGTATAACGGGTAACTAGTTTGACAGTCTTATACTAGTATATTTCAAATGTTCCAAATAAATTCTTCTCCACGGTATTGTTTCATTTCAACAAGATATTCTTTTTCAAACGAAAACATTTACGGTTCAAAAACCGATACTTATATGTACATAATTACTACAAAGCTCGGTTCTAAATGCGACCGCCAATCCATGTATGATTAATGTTTGTGCAACTTCTAATAAGAATTCAAGGTATGTTATACCATACGATATTATTGTATTACATTCATTGCGAAACAGGTATTACAAACATAAGCCATGACAATCCTTGCGCGAGCGTGGGCAATAAATGAATAAAATATTGTAACGTTCATCGTGCTCTTTGAAGTACATAATACACTATAAACAAGTGATATAAATAAAGAAGATACTACTGAACTATGAATTTATACGGTTTGTTGGTTGAACGATTCAGCAAAAAAACTGTGATAGGAGTAGTATATCCTAGCTAGATCATCCTTCAAGAACATGCGACGAAAGTTGGCTACAAAAGAAACAGTTTTTCATCCACAAGATTCCTTACGGCCTGGCTTTTACAATATACGTATTCTTCTTATGAATATTAGATTTATTAAAATGACAAAATTATAGTAGAAAGAGGTGAGTTAATTGATGCAGAATCGCTTTGAATGCAGGAGGCTCGTTTCCACCCTATTCTTCTGAAAGTATTGATATAGGATGAGTGAATTAACCGAGAATAATTTTTGGAAGTGGTATGATATTGTGTTATGTCTCGAGCTTTAATAAATATAAAAATATGTTATTTTCTATGAAAGACAAGTCAATGACATAGGTGATGAATGGCTCCTGTGGAAATTTAATAGGGTTATATTGGTGTGTGAAGTGAACATGTGAGGAAAATCCGTAAATTTAATAGTTTGTAGGTGGAAAATAAGGAGTTAGCGTGGTGTAAGAGTTTAGTAGCTGAAATAAAGATAGGTAAGTTCCTTTATACTACATTATACGCTGTGAAATTAAGGCTTACAGTTTAAGAAATATGCGAATTCTGATGTGGTGATAACACAAGCAATAAAATTTTAATTGTTTTAGATTCCAATATTACAATGATAGTAAAATGTGTAATTTATATTAGTTAATTTTTCGAGTGTCCTGTAAAAGGCTGGCGTTCGTAAAACCACATGTATAAGATAATTAACATCTACAATTCAGCGATTAAGTAAGCCACCCATTCTGAATGCCTTATTTGTTTTTGGCACATAGAGGATAATTTGGATGTTTATTATTTATGGTGGGAAATGCCATGATGGTATGTACATTGGTATAATACACAATTTGCTAGAGAGAACGCTCGGTAAAAACTCCAGTCAAAGAAGGATGAATAATTTAATAAAAATTAACGTTAATGTTAAGAAGAATGTTGGTGGGGATCTCTTAAAAACTAAATTAAAATTCTTCAAAGGAGCAGTATGTTCAATTTAGTACATAGTAGAAAGCTATAATAAAACTACAATCGACTATACAACGTTAATAATAATACGAATATCAAGAGTCTAAGTAGACGAGCGTACAAAAGAGATTTAAGTGTCTTATGCTGTGACTGAACATTGGAACATAGAAGTAGTAATCCTTTGAATGTATGGGAACAGTTTAGCAAATACAACAACATCGATATCGGAAATTTTAGTACATAATAATAATATATAGTAGAAACAAGGGATTGCAGTAGACTATAAATAAAGCACGTGAAGTGATACTGCGAAACAAACATGGATGATAAATAGCAAGAGTTTTGTAAAAAAAAACATTATAAAACTTAAAATACCTACATAAATAATAAATCCTACTAAAGATATGCGGCAAGCTTATTTTAAAACGGGAGTTGTGTAGTTACTATGTGAACAACAATAATAAGTTTAATATTATCTACGTAATCTTACAACCAGAAAGGGGTTGTCAAAGTTTCATTAAAAGTAGAGAAGGAAGTCGATCTAAAATGTCGAACTTTGTGTAAATTGAAATTTCATAGAAAAGCTTCATGAAAAGACTTCTGAAATGTTGTTAGTGATTTGCGGGTTCAGCATTAAGGGTTTTCCGATGAAAATTTGTAAAATATATTTTTTGAGATACTTATAATTTTTTTGTGTATTTAATGAAAACGATTTGACATAATGTAAGCTTTCTATTGTAAAAAATATATTAATGTATTTGTATAATTGTACGTAGTTAGTGTGTATTTACTCGCCTACGGACATTTGTTTCACATAGTTTTCAATAAAACAGGTTGAATAGATATTTTTACTGTGACTGTTTACATAATAAGTAAAAAGGTTTAATAAAACTTTATATTATCTTAAATGAGTACCATGGACTAATGAGTTTTGAAAATTTAAGTAAATATTTTTATTTCTGTGTCGGTAAACACGTAGTAGAATTCCATAATTAGGTAAATTGAAACCAGTGTTAATATAAAATATTGATCACGAGAGAGACGTCATTTAGATAATTATGACGATCTTTAGATATTTATAGCAAAAAAGAAAAACTTGTTTCATTTCACTTAAATATTTTTGCCATTTTAAAAGCAAATGAGTTAGGCCGATCAGTCCAAAATGGCAAATACTTTTTTAAGCTTAGCCCATTTTCAAATCCCTCTTTGATTGCATACACTACGAAAAGCTATTTTCATGCTTTTTAAGTGTTATGAGTGGCCTAAAATATCACATTAAGAGGAGAATACGGGGAAAATGTGTCATAAAAAAGCAATTACTGAAAAAGTAATGTTTTCTTCGAATGCTTTAAGTATTTAAGTAGCTTTCAAAAAAATTAAAATAACAATGAAATATTTGTCAGATGAAAAATGTATATTTGGTCTATTCGAGTTTACATCTTGAAAAAGGATTTTGTTTTCGTTTATATAATGGAATATTTTTGTGGATATTTTACTTCCTAAGCAAACAATTTTCTTCATTTGAAATAAATTTCTGAAATATAAATTTATTTTATAAATTATGTACACGAAAAAATAAACTGAGACAATAAATCTATGTTGTAGAAAAAGCTTCAAATTAACAAAAAGTGTAATTACCTATACATTTAATTTTTTATTTGTAAAATGACTGAAAGAAAGTATATTAATTTGTCTAGAAATGTCGATGGATTTTCAAATATATTTGAGTAATTATAACGGATTTATATTTTTGTTTAGCAATATGTGTGTTCATTCATATTGTGAAAACAAATTTTACAAAATATTTACATTGTGTAATATCTATGTTAAAAAAAACGCTGTTTTTTATATGACTAGTAAATAAGCTTAATCAGAATGCTTTCGTCGAGAAGATTTGACAACATCTAATCTTTTCATATTTTGTTTTGATATCTCAGAGATAATAAACAAAACTTTTAGTTTCTACTATACTATACTATACTATACCCTCACGCCATGTTCCAGGAGGGGTAGGCAGAGAGAACGGAACGCCATATAGATCTATCCTTACATACTTTTTTCGCTTCCTCTACATTCATCCAGTTTCTCATACATGCACGCCGATTTCTCTTACTCAGCACGCGTCCGTCCTAAGAATTTGGTCCACGTGATCAAGCCACGTGGTTCTTGGACGTCCGCTCTTCCTCACACCCCTTCTTTCAGATAAATACATCCTCTTCGTCATCCTTTCATCTTGCATTCGCTCAACATGTCCAAACCATCTCAACTTGTTTACACGCATTCTGTCCACAACACTCCTCACACATCCGCTCATTCTCCTGATATCCTCATTCTTCACTCTATCTCGCAACGTTTTACCAACCATTCTTCTCAGTGACAGACAGTCAACTTTTAGTTTCAATGTGACAAATTTAATATTGCAAAAAACTTGAATTAATTATAACTAATTAGGTGTACGAGTATAATATTATAAACAGTGGATAATGCTTAACACAAAGAGCTGTGCCATAGTGACATTTCATTTAAAGAGAGGTGATAGTATCAAAAAGAAAATACCTTATATATTATCATTCACTGTGTCGGTGTTTGGGTAGTGGAATTCCGTAAAAAAATTAATAAAAGTGTGTATTTTCTACTACATTGTAGAAATATATACAATAAAGTATAGTACAATATAGTTTTCTACTATATATAATAAAGTAGAAAAAACATTTGTTTTATAATTTCATTGCCTAATATCAGTATTTCGATCTTAATCCAACATCAGTTTTAATTCAATTTGAAATAATTTGTATTCTGATACGTTTTCAATTATTTCTTCCATAGATAAAATAATGTATATATTGATAAAAAAATGTTTGTTTTTTTTATTTCCTTATAATGTTGAGAATTCTTTCTAGAATGAGACGTTTTGAAAATTATTTCAAGAGATATTATTTAATATGTTCCACCTTGAAAAAGATTGCTTTTTAAATATTCAATTACCTACGTTTTGTTAACTTCACAAGGTAGTCGATATAATGTGCACCTACGAACAGCTAGGAATATGAAATTTTAAAACAAAAGTATTGTACTTTTAGATGCTTTTCAGAGTGTATACAATTATCGGTATCAATACTTCAGAAAATGCTTTTTGGAATAAGTCTAGTGCGGATTTAATTTATCAAACTACACGGAGAAAATCAACATGATTATGAGACAAATAATTACATATTATGTTGATAGGATTTATTGACAAACAAATCAAACAACGAATTTTCAAATTAAATTAGACAATATAATTGTGTTTACCTATACATATTGTTTGCTTTGTTTAAACCAGGAGTTAAGTAATATGGTTACCTACTGTTTGAATACTGACCTATTTACAATATTCAAAGCCAAGGAAGATATTCAGTAAACACTGAAAAGACTACGTAGACGATGCAAACAAAGTTACATAATCTTTACGTAATGATTCACATAAGTTAATATAAATGTGGTTATGGTATAAAGCAGCAGGACATAACAGATATTTGCTTATGTTACGTACTGTTCGTTACTAGGGCTGTTTAATATTCATTAGTAAGGAAAACCGCAAATGCTTTATTTTGAAAATGTTTTTCACATAATTTAAGACAAGATGCTCATTTAAATAAAAGTTAAACGAGGCTTAAGGCAAACAATGGCGAAACGTAGAAATAAGGGAAGGAATTTTCATATATTTTTTTTATTATAAAGTGGGTTTTGTAAAATAATAATAATTATTATTATAATGAATAGGAGCCTGTAGACAAAAATGGAAAACCAGTATAGTGATAACACAAGTCATTATGATAATGAACATTTCGTCTTAAGTAGGTAGGTAGGTAGGTATATGGCTTCACAATGCCGAAAGATTTTTTAAAATATTTTACAATAAAAATCAGAAAACATCTAATACGTTGTTTTGTGATAACCAAGAGGCTTTTAAGCTAATTGTGGGATATTTCATTTTACAGACATTATTATTAGACAAAATGTAAGAACTTATTATTTATTTATTTAATATTACACAACTTATATTTCGATACATTTATATTGATATTTTATTATAGTTAACAATAAACATTTCGTATTCCCCAAACAGCAATGAAATGCTGGTATGAGGGGAGGATGTAATTCTAAAACTCAAGCACAACTTATTAATTAAATTGTAATATAAATTAAAAACAATTAAGTATTGTTTCTACATATCATTTAAATATGGGCCAGTAAAGACTCTCTTTTGGATAATCTATTTTATGGGTACACACATGACAAAAGAAAATACAATACCCAGATATATCTAAAGCTTCTTTTCTAAATAAGAAATAATGTATAAGACAAAAATTGATAGGTATATATTTTATAATGCATGCGTGATCCTCTACAAATAAAGTGATATAAATAAGATAAAAATAAGTATTTATCATAAAAAAAGATAATGATACAGTAGGTACTTTTTTTAGTTATATCTGAGTTTTGTTATAAACCCAAATAAAACCTTATACACCTTTTACAGTAAGCTACTAAAAGCTTGTGTCGTGAAAGGGGAGATTGCCAGCACCTGGTATCAAACCACGGACATCTTGTTCACGAGGCCGAGACTACTTCTAGGCTACCGATGAACTTAGGTAAACAACATCAGTGAAATGAGGTGAATGTTGGTAAAACACTGGAATGAGGACGCAATATAAAAACAACACTGAGGTAAATGCTGTTATTCAAGATGAAATTAACGATCCGGCAAATAATTATTACTGAATCTGCCAGCGAGACGTTAAAATCTCTGCTTGCTATTGAAACTAGAGTGAAACGATGATTAATTGCCAAATTCCAATCACTCAACTAGGTTAAATATCCTCTCATTAAAATTTTCTTAACGCCAACAGATGGTGTCAATCAAACGAACATCAAATAACAAAATAAGTCGATAATTTTAAAAAATCTACTACCAACGTATTATTATTATATCTGCAACGCTTGACAGATAAATGAGATTGGTGGAGTGGATAGATAAATTGACGTCAACACATTGAACTTCCGATTTAGTAATTATATCGTTACTGAGTAACCCAACTTATAAAGGAAATTACATTGACTATTTACTTATTTTATTCTTTTTGCACATCATCATTATATAACAGTGTTAACAAAACATTACAAAATTTAATATACTAGAACAATATGCAGTGGCGAGATTATCACCATGAAATGATTTCTTCCATCTAACCACTATTCACCTTGTGAGAGACACATTGATGTTATAGTGTACATTTAAAATAAAATTAAGACTTAATTTATATTCTCGAACTCAATTTCAATGATCAAATTCCTAGAACAATTAAATTATGAATCTATTTAGACTTGTACAAAGAATTGATACACATTTAATTTAAATGGCAACGTTCTCTGCCCTTTGATTATTTCACTAGGGTGAAAACTAAAAATAAAACATTTTTATTTTTAATACAAATATTGTTTTCCAATAAAAAAAAATAAACACAGCTTTTACTATTATTCCATCTCAAAAATTATATTACCTCCTACGTGTTTTATTCAAATTATTCTCAGGACCGTTTGATATTAATGAAAGCAAAATTATACTAAATACACAATTCTTGATACGTGTAACTGAGAACAATAGCAAATTTGAAATCAAATTATTAGCTATATTATTTCTGGATGTTATAAATATTGAATTTTGGGCCAAATTTGTGTTTATTCAATATAATATAGAGGTAGATGAACATGTTTTAGACAAAGAGCCGTGGGCAACCAACTTAAATATTACAAAGATATAATTAAATATTTAAACTTGTGAAACCATTTGTATTAGGTATATCTTCTTACCAATAAAGTATTGAAATGCTTCAAGGTAATCAACTGGATACTGACTTTTGTTATTAAGGGTTCAATATAAAACGTGAACAATTTATAAATATCATCATTAATAGAGAGCTCCAGTTATACTTATAAGGCATACTTAGATATACCAAATATTCATCATAATCCTTTCAGGGATACTTGAAAATTTAAATTTAGCACATGGAAGGAACCAAGGTAATTCGTATGAGGCATGGAAGAGACAGCGTCATCTTATTCGGTTGTGTCTTGGAAGGACTTGAACCCACAACATATTTACATAATTTGTTGATGTAAATTTATATACGTGACCTAATAGTTAAAATAATATCGATAATCATTCTTGAATATGTTATGTTCTCGATTTGTATTTTTTTAACATTTTCGGAAAATGATAGGTGAACATTGTGATCATTTTCTTCAATAATCGATTTCATAATATTAATTTGCTTTTCAACAGTCATATGCAGTACGAATAAGTATATGAAAGACACTCTAAGTGAATATTTGTTTTCAACATTTACAAGAAATACGAATAGCTGTATACGTACATCAAATGAACAAGTTTGGAGAACGTAAAACATAAAGTTTTGAAGACAATGTAAAAAGGAAAAGAATCCACCACCATTATACACCTGAGACATTATAAGTTATAACTTTGCTATATGTATATATACGTACGTCGTACCCATGTCAACACATATAAACATTCGCCATACAAATTGAATGTCTATAATACGTTGTTTCTACATTGTACTTGATTTATGTTGTTTTCCCACTACAGCCTTTACATAAACGAAAACATTCCGCGCTATATTAGATTGGATTAAGAACAGTTTGGTATGAGAATAGGAGCAATGTGTATCAAGGTCGAATATATAATATAATAAGTATCCGTGTATTACTTTAGTACACTTGACTGTATGTGGGTACCAATACAACTGAATATAGGTTTAATTATTAATGTCCAAATTGTAACATTATTTATAAGTATTTTATCGTGTGCTGTCGTTAATCGACGATAAAAACGACGTGATAATATATTATTTTGACGTCGATATTACGTGAGAGTATCAATCTTTTAAACCTTTTGACGTTTAATAAGGACATAACGACGTGTCAAACCACACGTATATACATTACAAAGGAAATAAAATAATAAAACATTTACATATGAAGCTTTTACGAAGAAAATAGACATATAATATTATGAAATGTTGTATTCTAAGACTAACCACAAATTTTCAAACAACATACTTACCTACATGATATGCTTAATCCACATACGTATTCTTTGAAGACGTACCATGGCACAAAGAGAAAACAAAGGGTAGTCGTATTTCATGGAGTAATTTAAAAACTTTTAGTAGTGTCTATATGGGGTATTGCAACCCACGCTGTTACCACTATGAATACATAAAAAGTGCCGAATGTAAATTATTAAGAGAAGAATAAAGCTATTTACATACGTAGGTATCTTTTATAAAACATGCATATTTTATCAGCAAGTGATGCGTAAAAAAATCAAAGGTTATATGATAATCAGACGAAAGAAATGATCTCTCTTTTTTCAGTGAATATGTATTATTGGAAATAAAATACGATGGAATATTTCGGAAAAAAAATCAAGCGCCGGTAATAATGTTAAATTGACAGTAGATCATACTTGCCATCGCTCTTCAGGCGCTGAAGTGATGATATATATGAAAAGGAAATGGAATTTAAGGAAAAAACAAATATTAGAACACGACACAGCATAACATCAAACATAAACGAATTAGTGAGTGCTTGTAAGAAAACACTTCAATTTTCGCGAAACCTTTTTTAATGGCGTATAGAAATATCGAAATATTACAGTAAAGTATGAAAGTAGAACGCATATTTTTGTCAATAGTAGTACATTACTGTTTGTCGGATTATAATAAGAATTGTCGATAGTTTATTTGTAATTGTAAAAAAATCACAAGTCTCTTAATTATATTGTTAATGACATCTACTGAATAAACTCTTGAAAAATCAAGATTAAATATAAAAAGAAAACCGTGCTTAATCCAAATCGTATATTAAATATAATAAATACAAAAAAGACGTAGTTGTTAATCATAATGCCCTTACTCAGTGCAGAGCCTATAAGTTTATTGATGATAGAATATTATAGAACAATAAGACAAAATAAATAATGGAACATTAAAGAGAAGATAAATAATATATACAAACTAGAGAACATTCTACATAATTATTATATCCACACATCTAAATAACTGGATTCATATCGAAAATAAAGTATTTTACCAATGTAATGTTCAATAGGTCTTTTGATAGTAAAAATAAAACCATAAAATATACAGTATTTATATGAAATAAAGAATCAATATAGACACAACCTAGAGTGACGTTTAGTTTGATTATTTAGGGTTATATTGACTTTGGTCTAGAATCCAAATAACCATCACCTTTTGAGAAAGTAAAAAAGGTGATGGTTAGGTATATAAAAGGGTAGAAATAATACGAATATACTTGCAACATATAGGTAGTTCAAACACACGTAGGTAATACATACTTTGAGATGTCGTGTTGTTTCAAATAACAAAAATAAGATTGAATTCCCATTCCCTCTTCTGAAAGAAAAAAGACATGGAACAAGTCCTGCTTCAGTTCTTCAACTCACGCAGACAAAATTTAATTCTTGGTATAGAGTTTATATTTATACCAATATAGTTTTTTTTTCAAAAGACTTCTAAGAAAATATTTTCGTGATATGTTCAAATTTTATTACGAAAAATACGACAAAAGCAACGTAGATATATTTCAACGCTAAGTGAATTTGTTTTTTCTCAATTAATTGAAATCGAATTTGACACTAAGAAAAAAATACTGCGCCCTTCAACACAATAATTTAATTTTGTATTTGTTTTAAGCACACTATATTAAGCAGTTCGCGTTTGACAACTTAATACCAGGCATTCTTTCATTATATAAAATTTCAAATCATTTTATAAAATTAATAAGCGACAGTAGTACAATACCATGCGATATTGTCATTGTTTTCTACACACTCTCTTTCTCCACGATTTTTTTATCGTCAAGTAGTTAAAAAAAGGAACCAATTTACTCAATCTTATTCCGATCTTTGTGAAATTTCTGTTAATGCGTTAAAACTAAAGAATTTATTCACTGTCAGTACCTATATTTTGTACTTTAAAAATTATCAATGAATCTCCAGTATTTTTACAGATAATTGTAGATACCTAATTAGATTACCAAGAGTTTCACATTATTACATAAAAAATACTTGAATTCTGGAATAGGTACTTAATTAAGAATAGTGGCTAAATAAGTGGGTAAATCAAGATTAATTAAAAGCATAATAAGCTTTTAACATCACACATCAAAGTTGATCACTTTTCTACATAAGGTAACCTGTATCTGAAGTTACAATATGTACAATTTTATATTATAATTGTAGTTGAGACCACATGGTAGGGATTTAGTACTTGCATCACGATGTGGTTATTTTATACATAGTAAGAGGCATGATCAGGTTTACGATTGCATCAACAAACAGTGCCATACTCTTACTTTCGATGACACATTTCGCGTCAACTTTTAGGCAATGTTTTAATATAAACATCTACAGCAATAATCGTAAACACAGAAAACCGGTTTTTGCTCTACGACTAAAACAACTTGCTATGTAATAATATTCGCTCTTTTGTATTTGGTTGATAAAAGTTAAGTAAGCCATCCAATACAACCTTTATATGGAATAAATGTTTATAAATAAACTAAACTATAATAATGTAACAAAACATTTTGGAGCTTATCTATTATACACATATTAAACAGTTTTTAGAGTAGGTAAATTGTGTGATAAATTATTATTGTGTTAATTTGATCGAATTCGAGATGCTATGCTTTGTAATAAAACAATTTTTAAAATGATGAAATGTCTCCTTAATGGGCTATGATAAGAAAGACGTAGGTACTTCATTTCTAATCTTCAGTTGGTAGCCGTACGTGTCCTGTTAGCTAATAAATACAACATCAACTATAATATATGTCTAAGTATGCTTAAGATTGTGAATAGAATAATTATTTATTTAAATAATTAAAATTAAAAAGAGTGGAAAATCTTTATATATCCAAGAACATTTTCTTATTAAAATTGAGTACAAAAGGAATGTGTATTCGTTACAAACAAAGCTTGATAAAGACCTGTTTATTCAAACGCACGAAAAACTTAGTCGGTAGTTGGTAGTCAAGTTTAATTTCTGTTACATATATTATTGTTTGCTTTCGGAGAATATTCAGAACTTTAGTATATTCTACTTCGTAGTAGCAGCAGAGGTTAAACTAGAGAGCCATCTAGTGCTTTCATAGGATACACTACTTACTAAACTGTAATAACAATTCATGTTGTTATCAGAGACCGCATGAATAACATAATATTATTAGATAGATAGATGTTGAAATATAGATCTGAATGTACAGTGAATATGAGATATATTAATAATACTGTTTTGCTTAGTGTACTACGTACTTGGAATTTCGATGTTCATGGGAATAGATCTAATTAACTTACCAACAGTTCGCACTATGACATCAACACTAACCTACCTTCAACATCGTCAAACATAAACTTGTTGTGAGTATAAGAGGGTGGAAAATATAAGCAAGGTATCTGTAGTAGTATCATGTGGTGGTACTTACCTGAAACAAAAACAAAAACAACATTAAAATAAAGAAAACAATAAGTTGTATATTCTCATTAGATCCCACAGGAGGCTAACATAGAAAGTTTAGTGAGAAGAGATTTAAAAAGTTCTGTGAAAGAAAAATACAATGATATTCTGGTACTGTGAGTTTTGGAATATAGACATACATTAACAATATCATTTTCAAAGGTACTATAAGAGTTTATTATATCATAAGTGATAAGTTTTATCACTTCATAAAAGAAAAATATACAAAAATGTATTTGTTATGTGCGTATCTAAAAAAATCTTCATAACAATACCTGCACCGATACATTGTTACTAAAAGAACACATAAAATTTATCTTAATAATTAATTCCTAGAAAAAGTAGACTAAATGGAGGTTGTCTTAACGTAATAAATTTGTTCCTCCAAAAATTACGGAAAATCCATACGAGCAATTCGGAATACAAATATTGATGAAAACATATGATCTTTTCAAATAAACATAAAGTTGCTAGATGTCAATATTTCTGATTTATATTTACCTATTAACTGTACAATAAAAAAAAACATAAAGAAGCAATCAAAAAGGAAACATCTAATACACAACGTCTGTATATGAAGTTTATAGACAATAATGACATTTCAAATTAAGATGTAATATACATTATTTTACGTAAAAAGGTAAAGAATGAAAACGGATACAAGCTCGTTCACTGAATAAAAATTTAAAAATTCGATGAAAATTAAATAAAAAGGTAAAAGATTGATTTTCCTTAAAGTGTGGTAAGCAATACTTAATAAAAGGCGTTCCGTTATTGCTTTTCCTAAGTTCAGAACAAATAGAAATAATAACAATAATACAACAAAAGAAAATAATACAATAGCAATGTTGCATGCTACGTACAAGTTTAAGACCTTATGAAAATAGTCGACACGAATTTTATGTATAGGTTAAGTAAACTGAACTGAAGACAGTACCACAATATTACTAACTACTGTACCTATATACAAACATATTTAAATAATGTCATAAACACAGTGTCCATCAGCACGAATGTATTGTGAATTCCTTTAATATTTCTCCATAAATATATTAAATACTTACAAAATATTAATTTGGATTCGAAATAAATCCATATACACCTCACACTTCTACACGGATCGCAATATGCCTGTGTGGTGCTAAGCTATATAGGAAAGTATGTAATATATAATGAGTTACAATCCATTGGATTGGTCTGCAACGAGTTTGGTTTTTCTTCTCCATTCCTCCCTATTCTCAGCCAGCTAGGGAGAAATCGAACCCGGCAATTCTCGTATAAGTCTACGAGACTAAGATTCTACCATCAGGCTCCCAACTTTATCAAATATAATATAATAAATACTTGATTTTTAAATAATTGAATATAAATATTTTACAATCCACCTTTTGTAATACAACTAAATTAATATCCGTATTTAAAGAACATTAAAAAGATTCTCATTTAGTGAGAAATTGTTAGTGCCCTAAAATAAATTATATATTATAAGGATGTCAAAACAAACCCTCCTGAATTTGAATTCAAAGAAGCTTTCCTTTTTCGGTAAGATGTGACAGATGAGTAATTATCGTTAATTAACTTTATTAGAAAAATATCCTCCGGTGCCGTAGATAAAGAACGAAACTACGTTTATTAATAACAAGCGTATGTAACCCGGCATCGCTCGGGTTTAATTAAATAGAAAACCTTGCAAATACATGGGTTAAAACAACAAAATCTTATTGAAAAAAAAAACGGAGTAAGCACTTACGTGGATAAAAGAAGTAAAAAGCTCTTCCCAATGAGAAAACTTAATTTTTGACTCCCTACATGCCCATAGCTTAGTAACAATAAATAGGTAGGTACCTACATCATAAAAAGCATTGCAAATCTCTAAATGAAAAATCTTGAAGTTTGATACCTCACATGCCCATATTTAGGTAAAAAAAATAGGTAGGTACCTACATCGAAAAAAGTGCTGAAAAACTCTTCCCAATGAAAAATCATGAAGTTTGATACCTCACATGCTCATACTTAGGTAAAAAAAATAGGTAGGTACCTACATCGAAAAAAGTGCTGAAAAACTCTTCCCAATGAAAAATCATGAAGTTTGATACCTCACATGCCCATACTTAGGTAAAAAAAAATAGGTAGGTACCTACATCGAAAAAAGTGCTGAAAAACTCTTCCCAATGAAAAATCATGAAGTTTGATACCTCACATGCCCATATTTAGTTAAAAAAAATAGGTAGGTGCCAACATCGAAAAAAGTGCTAAAAACCTCTTCCCATTGAAAAATCTTGAAGTTTGACACCTCAGATGTTCACATTTATGTAAAAAAATAATAAGTAGGCACCTACATGGAAAAAAAGTACTAACAACCTCGTCCCGATGAAAAAGCTTGAAGTTAAGAAATTCCACATATTGGTAGGTACCTACATGGAAAAAGTGCTAAAAACCTCTTCCAAATGAAAAATATGTGAGCTCGACACCTCGAAAGCTCATATTTTATTTAGAAAAATAGGCGGGTACCTACGTGCAAAAACTACTAAAAACCTCATCTTAATGTAAAAACTCGAAGATTGTCATCCCAAATTTCTATAAGAAAAAAAGGGTAAACATCCCTTTTCGTGAAAAAATTGTAGTCATCATAAAATATTATAATTGTCCACATTCGAATTTGTATTTTTGGTTTGCAGTGCATAAATGGGTATTTGCTATGAAATTAAAAAAAGTCAAGAATAAATTGTCATATAAGTATTTACTCTTTATTCCCAAAAAACCTTAAAAATGGATTATCTGCATCCTTCAATATTTCAGAATATTTTACTATCAAATATTTCATAATTTATGTAAAAAATATTAGGTGAAAATAAATAGGTTCCCACTCATTGAAAATCATTTAACATTGTTTATGGATTTTATAGGTAAAACTATTATTATTCTACAGTATAGTTTTCTATGGTTTCATAATGTCTTCCATTATGAAAATAGCCCAATATGTCAAAAATATGCAATTTTTATTCACGTAATTCAAGAGCTTTTCTCATTAGCAAACACGATATTTTATTACGAAAATAAACCCTAAATATTTAGTTTCAGAATTGTTGTATTTATTGTTACATCCATTTTGATATTAATTCAATACAATGAAAAATGTTTGACTGTGAATATTGCTATTTACTAAATCTTGCATTAATTTTACATACATTTTGTTGCTAATTTTGTGACATGGTCGCATTAAAATTAAAATATCTTTATCAATACGTAAGATATTTAAAATGTTTTTAGCCTTAAACCTGCCCAGAAGATGAGACCTTGTATAGAGTGTATTATTTTACTTCGGTCTTTCCTAATTTCTGAGTCCATTAAGGACATACGTACATACATACATACATACATACATACATACATACATACGAACGGACTCAAATATTTATGTGTGGATTAAAATATTGATTGAAAATTATATGATAACATTTTTATAAAGATGAATTTACTATAATGCTACGACATTAATATACCTGCTTGTTTCATGAATATAGTGAAAATGTTTCTCATCCCGCATAAATTCCATCTCAATCAAAGGTAATTATTATTAATTAATTCATATACAAAAGAATATCTCTTCCAAGAACAAGATTCTTATAGAATAATTTATTAAGATAAATGTACTCACATAATATGGAATGATAGAAAAATGAAGGGTCGTTTTATCATTTTATATGTGAAACATTGTAATAATAATGTATTTGGTAATTTTTATTTTTTTTATTAATATTATATTCTTGTGTCTTTGGTAATAATTACTTCTTCTTCTTCTTCAATATAAACTCTGTCGAAAGCAAGAGAGTTTAAATACCAAATACATTAGCCGACTTAATTTGTAGTACAAGAACGTCAAATAATCTGAGCAAATAATATTAATACATTAAGGCTTCCGTGTAAGAAATAACTTAGAGAATTAATGAACTTTAGGATTATAATTCTGTGTGGTAGCATGTCGCTAACACAACCGTTAAATGTTATATAGTAATATTGCGTAATAATGAAATCCCCCTTTACATTGATTGCATGCCATGAGGTGGAATATTAGGAAACCAAACAATTAAAGACACCTCTTCAACGATTTTTAATACGTAGGTACATTTAATAGTTGTACGAAATAGGTATTTTGTATGTAAATATTTGAATGTATACATATCAAATTTCGGAAAGCAAAAGAAAGTTTTCAACAAGTCATAAAATGTTTCAGTATAGATTATATTAAAAAATAAACGAAATTATAAAATGTCGCGGAGGGAGGTGACGCAATTAGCGCAGAGACGCTCTGAATGGAGGAGGCTGGTTTCTGCCCTGTGCTCCCGAGAGGAGCGTTGAGGGCGAGATGATGGTGATGATTATAAAATAGAGCTTTGAATTTTACGACACGAAACACTATGCATGTTGGTATATTTCATTTCATTGCATTTAACCAATTGCTATCAAATATCCGGTTGACCAGAACATTTTCATATTTATTTACAGAAATTCAACGTATGATACAAATTTGTCTACGTAGTATTAATAAAGGAAATTGGAAATTTAACTAGATGATGCACGGAAAAGTGTTACAACATAGCTAGGTAAGTAAGCATGTAGATTTATACTAAATTAAAAAAAAAAGATCTGTAGTCTATGTGACACGGGAGAAATGTCTGGGAGGAGATAACAAAAGTGGCGTTGAATGATTCTGGATGTAGGAGGTTAGTTTCCACTCAGGTTGAAATTATTAAATGTGAAGAAGAAGAATTATTTATACTCGTTTGTAATTCAACGATTGCAGGATTCTTGCTGACAAGCGAACATTTCTTATTGCGTGTAGGTTGTAAATAGAGAAAGGAATATTTCATGACATATTAAAGAAAATATATTCATCAGAATTCAGCACGTGTTCGCTTTAAGAATAATATGATAGATACATATTCTTAATCTTTATATTAAAATCAAGACTTCCCGGGAATCTATATTATAAATTTTAGTATACATCTCCTGCTACGTTTTTGGGGAAAGGTTGTGCTGAAACGTGGGAGGTGTGTGGTACGTATATTCCCATAGTAATTCCTTTCAAGCTGATAACATACTGAAAAATTAAAGTAGAACCTTTACGAGATACAAATATCTAAGCTTTTGAATGGTGATGTACACAATGACATAAGATACTACTGTAGTAGTACAGTGTTAGAGTAGGGTTCAAAGATAATTTGAAAGGATCACGAAATATAGCAATATTTATAATGTTAAAGCAAAATAATACAGTCAAAACTAGATTACTTCAATTTCAAAAGAACGCCGAAAATAAGAGTAATGTAGGTTTGAAAAAAAAATCGATAACCTTTATTTGAATAGAAAATGGAGAATTTAGTTCATACTGTCTACCATTCAAATTAAATATCATCTGTTCAAAGGTCAGTTTTTTTTAAATAGATTCGCAGTATCTGAGACCTATGGAGTGAAGTTAAAGAAATGTGTAAAGCACTTAACATACATACCATGAAGGCATTTGCCACAATGATGCTATTGTACGTAATAATATTGTACGTAAAAAACCAAACCATCTGAACCAAGTTTTTCGTGACACTGAAAGCTTTCATAAAACTCCATACTTATTATCTATGGAGGTTATATGGAAAGATTTTCTCATTTTTTTAGAATTACATATCAAGATTCTGATGTTTTAAATACCTATCCCTCGACTTCACTGATGAACCGTGACACACAGTACCGACTATGTAGTATATAGGTTGTTTGTATAAATAAAAGTTTAAAGTGTATCACCACATTTTTTTATTCTCCAAAGAACATATTCTAAATTGTGGTGTACAGGAGTACATCACAAATAGTTAATCCAATAATATATTGTATAAAGTTGTGAAGATTTTATCATAATGAATATTGGATTTGAAAATACATGTTATTATAATAGGGCTCTTATTGTTATTAGAAAACATTACAATTTCATAATGACGGATTCAAAGAAATATTATGATCCTATCACCGCTTAATGTGGAAATTACTGAAATGGCTAACTAAACTTATTTTAGTGGTAAACCTAAAGTTAAGTACTACTTGGTAACTTAAAATTACCTGTGTATTTTGGTAAATAATGTTATATGTTTTCTATAACTGAAGTGTTGGGAAATTATAATGAAAGGACGCAAATATTGTGCAAATGTTTAAAAATATAAATACTTGATATTATTCGTAAATGTTCATAGAGGTCTGTATGTAATGTATGAATAACTTTAGCAGATATGACAGAAGAAAACTTATTTTCAAAGTCATATCTTCCAGACTGGTTTTAGGATAATCAAATTAGACACACGAATCCCATTGATTGACAAAGATATTATGTAAACATATGGAATTATGTTTATGTATATATAAAAGCATAATATTTTTCATATATAATATTATGGAGGTGTGAAGGAGGTGGTTAGATTTTCAGCACTATAAATAATACATGGTTTACATAGTATACAAGAGTTTGAAGATATGACACAACATCATCTTAAAGTTTTACCACCAACTACTACCCTTCTCTAGTTGTGAAATAAATTATGTAATGCTTAGATCGTACCAGAGAACAAGTTTTCTGAACGCTTCGAGAATTTTTAATTTAAGATAAACTACATACTTATAATACAATTAAAGTACATGTTTATCTCTCAAAGCACAAACTCTGCTCAATTATGAGAAATTGAGTAACAAGTCTGTAATGTAATTATGAATCGTTTCCAAAAAAAGTGCGAAAGACTTAACAAAAACGGTAATGATTATTATACATGGACAATATTTTAAACGCTGTATTATAGTATGGCCTCAAGATCCATATTGTGTGTCGTCAGAAACTCTAAAAAATAGTAACGTTAATATAATTACATGGGGTCATTTCTTACAACGGTATTTTCAGTGTGATAATACCTCTGTCGTAGAAAGATCTGTATATTGTGAAAGACATTTGAGAAAACTTTATGAGAAAAAAAAACAGTTCCCCACAGCTATTGAAAATTCTTAGCTTGACGCATAGTATGAATTTTAATTTTCGTAAGATCTTCCACTCGTTTAAAAGTGGTTGAGGGGCTGAAATAACCTCAAAATTACATTAAGTTTGAAAACTATTACAAATAAATACGAAATACATAGTGATACAAACCTCAGATTATTATCTTCTCCCTTTTACGTAATATTTCAATGGAATATCAAAATATTATATTATTTGATAGACTCAATGTTTACTTATGTAGGTATCTACGTCTCACAACAGTTATATAAGTAATAGAAATTATTAATATTATGGTAGTTCAAAACAAAACATAGGTAATACATAATTCTATTCGTTTTCTGCTTCTTATATGAACCCATTTTTATCGAAAGTAATTATCTAACGACACGAATGGTTATAGAAACTAACAAAATAAATAATAAGACACGGTATTTCGTGGGTACAAGGACGTTTTAGTGTCAGGTTATCACTCAAATAAAAACGAATGTGTAAATAATATAGTGTGCATACATGTATTATTATTACTTATTATGTAAGTAACATTTATTATTATTTACTTTAAATCTTCAAGGAAGCGCGCTTCTCTATTGTGTTAACAGCTAATATTGATTATCGGTAAATAAATACAAAAATAGTTGATCTAGAAATGTAAGATGTATTCTTATATTTAATGAACATTTAAGTAAAGAAACAGGTAGGTACTTTACGGAAGATCCTTTTTCAAAGTACACCATTCCTATGAAGGTGGTATCAGAGTTTTGGTAACTTCGTTATAAAAGGTTTTGGCATTCTCTTTGCCTACCACATTTGACAAACGGCGTGAGGGTATAGTTTAGTATATTAGTTATAAAAGGTAACGCATTTGGCACAAAAGGGATGAGATTTGTTTCCTTTTGTGTTCCTAATCTGAATAAGGAAGGGCGAAAGAAAAATGATATAATGGAAAATAAAACTGTGTAGATAGTGATCTTGTTTTAAGTATTAAAGCATTGAAGCAATATCCAGACAAAACAGCGTACTTTGTTGGTAGCTTATTTTTTTTCAAAGCTACTTGAAACAAACTTGAAGGTTGAATCGCAAATAAGGCTATGCGAACTGCTATAATCTGGATGGAATATAATTAATTATTCGCATTAATTAAGCCCATATTTTAATAAAAGATTAAAGTAGAATTTGAATATTAACGAGATATCTATGAAGACGAATCAGAGGTAAATAAAGTATATATTCTTGCCTACTAAAAAGTTCTATCAAATAAATAAGCTCAAAATGACCTAATCACAAATATGCAGGTACTGTGCA
The DNA here is from genome assembly GCA_947579605.1 of Athripsodes cinereus. Classification (NCBI taxonomy): domain Eukaryota; kingdom Metazoa; phylum Arthropoda; class Insecta; order Trichoptera; family Leptoceridae; genus Athripsodes; species Athripsodes cinereus. The sequence goes on along the minus strand of OX388313.1, from coordinate 21,234,920 downwards.
CAAGAAATATAATCACATATCTACATGTCTCTGACATACCTACACTTGTAACAACATTTTTCAGTATGAGAGTTCACATTTAGGTACTATCAAAAATAATCGTGGGTCGTTGTATTAACTATTGTTTATCCCTTTTTCAAATTAAAATTATGTGAAGTTAGAAATTAGAATGACGATATTTTGCTTAAATAATTTTTTTACAAATTTAATTTGAGATCTACACCATCACGGCATATCCCACAAGAAGGGTAGGCACAGAGAAGCTATATGAATATAATGAAAATGCAAGTTGTCCACTTCACGACGACAATAAAGACACTCAGGATTGGTGGCAAATATCATCGCTTAATATAAGATGTAAAATATTTTTAGGTTCCACAAAATATAACGCGTACAATATAAATAAAAAATGAACAAAACGAGAACTACAACATTTTGTTCTTAAATCACTGGCCAGAATTCTGCATAGTTTAATTTCACTCACAGATGTATGCCTATACATAGTTTTGTCGGTCATGTGTGTGTACTATACCTATATAGGTGTGAAGCTCCGACATCCCCTCAAATAATAAATGTTATTCCAAGCGAATAGTTAGTTATTATTACTCCAGTGAACTTGCGGCTAGATTCGAGAACATATGGCGTAGTACTAACACCGACAACGACTACAATACAAATACAATTGCCTCGAGACCAGACTGTTAGTACTTACACAATGGGACAAAATATTGCTGACTATCCTACAAAATAATATGTAGAATCTTCATTAATAATGTAATAAGCCATGTAATAATATATACAATGTACTTAACACATATTTGTACATGTAACACCCAGACCCAGGACAATTTGAAAAAGGTCATTCTTCAAATTGCCCTGGCCGGGAATCGAACCCGGGACCTCGTGACTCAAAGGCAAGAGCGCGACACTGGCCGCCCGCCATAAACATCACAACACAACACATAACAATTTTTTTACCTATTTAAATAAAATCATAATTATAATATTTCACTAGATAAATTCCAATAATATAATATGCTTTAATTTCACAAACAAGTTGAAGAGCTGTGTGTAAGGTGGTGGTGATAAAATGATACCTATTTAATTAAATTTGAAAGATTATTTTGTACAAGTATTATTAAACGTACGTCAGAAGAGGGTTATACGTGATGTTTAAAATAATGATAATAAACACAATCTATTAAATATATAACAAAATATCAGCAGTTTTCAGCGATCTCATTGTAAGTCTAATAAGATATAGCTGTTTGATAATTCACAAGATATTCCATACATTTTTAAAGAACAAGAACTGAAGACATACTCGTAAACTAATAATGAGAATATCATAAATACAGTGGAACCTCTCATAACGAGTAATTCGCATAACGAGCAAAAAAAATGTGAAAAAGTTGCTCACATAACGAGCGATATTTCGCATAACGAGCTACATAGAAAGGATAGGTAAGTCCCTTTTTCACGACATTCACTTGTGACCTTGTGAGCTGGGACTTCCGCGCCAGTACATAAGTCTGTGTTTAGCACTCGCTCCGTTAGCGCCTTGGTTTCGCATGTGATCACCCATTCTTCCACAATTTTGTATTGATATTATTAGTAATTTTCTTATGTGCAAAGTATTATAATCCGTTCAAAATTGTCCCCGAAGAAAAAAACACAATATTGAAAGGACCCTCCACACACCCGGATATCTCAGGAGTCAAAGACTCCTATTTATCCGCACTTGCAAACAAAAATTTGTCCTCACGGGCGAGCCATATGGGCAGCCTGAATGGCCGGCCGGCCAAATCCGCCTCGTGGGAATCTTTTAAACTACTGTAAAACTTTCAATATCCCCTTAAGGTAGAGAAACACCAATATTTATATTTTTATTAAAATAATACAAGGATCCGAAATAAACACACAGGAAAAAAAATAACAATAAGTATACCCAATAATCAAATTTGTTACAAAAAGCAGAAATATGATGTCCAGAAACTTTTAAGGATCCAAGATAGAGAGCGCAGGGGTCACCGGTACCAGAGTAATGTGAAAACTATTCTCCCTCCCGAAGGGGACATCCCAACCAATGCTACTCTCCACCAAGGGAGACAGGACGCACAAGAACGAAAAACGAGTTCGCCACACGAAAAACCGCACTCCAAATCAAATCAACCTGCAGATTCACCCGCGTCTGCCGGAGGTAAACCCGGCAAACGCAGGAGGTCCCACCTAGATACCCAGGTATCTACAAACTTTCTGAAGGCTCTAAAATTCTGAGGACACAACAGAACCTCACCAAACCAAATAGGTCTGGGAGTCCCTTCACTCATTTCCTCGAACATCAGATCCCTAGCATCCGTCATCACCGGACACACCCAAAGGATGTGGTCCGCATACTGCTTCCCCATCCCACAAACACACCACGGGCTCTCCGAAAGCCCAAGATCAAAAAGCTTGCCCCTCAGGTCGCCGTGGCCCGTCACTAGCTGGACGGAAAAGTGGTCGAAGGACAGGAAATGCTTTCTCAATCGTTCACAAACATCTGGGAGAAAACTGTAGACTAATCTAGCAGTTCTCCCCCTATCCCATCTATCCTGCCAAACTTCCATCGTTTTCTGAAAAAAACACAAGAAGACAGCCAAAAGAGAATAAAAATAACTGTTGAAATGAAACGTAAAATCATTGAAAAGCGAGAACAAGGTGGCATACCTCTCAGCGCGCACATACTGTCGGTTAACATCAACAATCTGCACTATTCTCAAGAACAAAGATAAAATTAAGAAGATGGATGCTTCAAAGGGAGTGTCAAGAATGTCTACAAAACGGTTACGTTTACGGTTAGTTTTCTAGTTAAAAATGGTTAATTATTTGTCACAAATTCATATTTTTATTTATGTAGGTACGTTTTTTTTCCTAATCTTAATTGTATTACAAGTTGTTACACTCTTTCATAAGTAATTTTATTTAAATAAACGTCAATAAAAAAAATCATTAAGTACTCCAAGAATACTTATTCTTTCGGCATGGAACGCATTATTGTATTTTACATTGATTTCTATAGAAAAAAATGTTTCGTATAACGAGTGTTTCGCATAACGAGTAAGAGTCTGGAACGAATTAAACTCGTTATGAGAGGTTCCACTGTATTGTGAATTATTCATTTTAAGGAGTTTGTTATAATTATATTTGAAAATGGTAATTGATATCCTTGGTATATCAGCATATTGAGTCAGATTACCAGCAAGGTAAAGTAAAGTTTTTAAAAATATTTAGTGTATAGGAAAGTAGTCCTATTTTAGTATACGCGAGATTTTACAAAAAGTATAGTTTGGTGATCGAGGCAAAAATATTCCATGAGTCCGTTGCTTTCATGCTGATAATTTTTAATATGTTTGTATATAGCGCCTACACTAAACCTTGACCCGAATTGTTCCTTAATATTGAACTCAATAACACAACACCTGATCCTTCACAAAATTGGGAATACGGAAGAATAGTTTCATAAAACATTGTATTTCTGCTCGAAGAAATCGCTAGTTAATTTAATTATCTACTTTACCTGGACAAAAGCATATAAAATGTTGTAGGAGTTGAAGAAGTGAACCGAATTAAGGGTCAAAATGGATAAAACTAAATAAATCTTTGGGGCTACTGTACAGGTGGATTTTGTGTAGGAAGAAAAGTAACTAAATCCCAATCAGTTGACTTTTCTGATGTTTTGAATTAACTGCGAATTTCATATCCATTATAATTTTTCTGCTTCATTTTAACTTCTGTATTAAATTTAACAATCGTTCATCAATCCTACTTTCCTTTTTAATGTGATCGATATTGTTGTCTTTCATTTAGAACAAATTAGAAAACAATCTGCTTATTGTATATTAAATGTCAATGTACAGAATAATAAGCATTATTGTATATTTTTATAGAGAAATGAGTACTAAGTGTGTATTTAGATGTCTTTGTTTCTATGTTATTTTACTTGAGTAATTTGATGATAACCTTCTGCGAACTTAGGCATTGAGACATCATTATCAATTGGCGATAACAAAATGATAAGTTTTATAAAATGTATAGCGAAGTAATATAAACAATAGTGGCTTTATTATTAATAATGCATGAAACGTTGGTAAGAAGCTTGGTCAATAATATGTATATTCAGAACCAATATGTTTTTTAATCGCAGTGATTTCCGGGTGTAATGTTTTTTTCTGGGATCGAACCGCGAACCTCGTGTGCACGAGGCCGAGATTTTTCCTCCAGGCTACCGACGAAATCTTTTAGTGTAGGCATATTTAATAAGTATAACCCTAAATTATGAAACGCCATAATATTTTTCATCAAAATGGGAGCGGTTATATTGCCTTCTTATTAAATACTTTTTTCAACATCAGGAGAAACATAAATAAAATCTAAACGGAGAAAGAAACCACTAAAACCTTTGCTTTTATTTTAAAGAAGATTTATCATGGAACAATTAGTTATATTACGAAAGCTTTCAAGCTTTTAATCTGTCACAATATGGTGAATGATGAAGGGAGCTTAGACTTGCCAGTATTATTATACCGCATGAAGACAGTAAAATAGTGTGAAAAATAACGTGGAAGACTATTATATCTACAGCATTAAAAATAAAAAAGTAAGATTGTTAACTGTATTAAATACAGATATTCGATATACCTAGTATTAAATATATTGACAGATAAAACAAATACTTTAAATATTTCTAGACAAACAAACGTAAAGACAAAACCACAACAGTTGTAATGTAATTAATACTGAAACATGAAACACATTACGTGTTGACTAAAAAACTGAAATGAAGCCTTAAATCTTGAGGTATATGAGGTATTTACATTTTTCAAGGAGTCCTCGCATTTAATAAGTTCTTGCAAAATTATACTACTACTACTACTATACCATCACGGCATATCCCACAAGCGGGGTAGCCAGCAGACCAGCTGCGTATAAAACATGCAAGCTGTCTTCTCCGTGCCAATATAAAATCAAGACATTCAGGATGGGTGGCAAACCTCATCGCCGAATTTAAGATGTAAAATGTCTTTATTTTTTCGAACACCTGCCTTTTACAGGACACTCGAAAACTTATGGAGAAGAGTGGGAGACCAATTCTTTACCGGGTGCTCCACGGGATAGCAAAATTATTTTGTATACAAAAGTTTTAATAGGAGTAGCTTACAGAAATCTAAGGTCGCAATAGAATATTCATAACTTATAAAAAAATATTTAATCGTAAAAATGTATTATATTAAGTTAATCAGAAACTTAATACGACGGCAAAGATTAATAAAAAATTACAACTTATGTAAAGTGTGTATGAGATTTTTTACTGGAATCGTATAGGTTTATATAAGTACCTACTCGTATTTCTTATAAGAAGTAAATAGTATTTTCAGTTTTCACAGTTTTCCAATAAGATTCGAGTCATAAGCATAAAAATGGCGTGTGCTGTGAAACTATTTACTCGCCTCACGCTTAATAACTTCATATTTCATGTTAACACATTCATATTAAAAAGTTCGATTAACTAGGTGCCCACTTACAGGAGTCTTGGTAAAGTTTTTCGTTACCTAAGTAGTTTCTCTGGTAAATACTTGTTGGATACCTACATAGTATAGAAATAAATGTTGAATATCATTATCGAATATACTCTTATATAAAAAATAAACATCAATTCATTTTATACCAAGTATATCGCAACCATATTAGGAAATATTAAACGACATGTTGTTGTTTGGAAGTGTATTTAAATTGTATTGTAATTTATTATTTGTTTCTGTCTATTCTATTAATAAAGATTAATTAGTATTATCATGTGTTTTTTTACTAAAACTATAACATATTAATTAGGTATCTGGTGAAATTCATAAAGATATAATTATGTGTGCACTTATATTATTTGCTCTGCACGAAACGTGAATTTGAATTAATCAAATATACAAAACATATGCAACAATAAAATTAATCCGGTGGAAAAAACACAATACTTCGGTTATTTTAATAATTTATTATAAACTACGCGGTTTTAAAATTCAAACACGTTTCAGTTCAAAATTTTTACAGACAATTAATAACAAGGCTTAAAATAATAATATTTAATTTTGGATGAAAATTCACATTGATTTTTAATTAGTGAGCATTAATTAAATACTCTCCTAAATAAACGCTGAAAATTGTACGAGAAGATATTGTATAGGCACTGTACGTGTTAAATGTGATACGTGACAATTGCTACTTTGATAATTATAATATTTTTGAAACATTTTATTAAACGAACGTGCGTTCTATGGTTCATAATACAAGTATGTAGGTACAGTTGTTAATTATAGCTTTTGTTATGAATTCATTTATAAAGCAGATTACTTTAATTAATTTATACTCCCAGATACCTTTAATTATCGCCTACAATTTATTGATTCCCGTAGCAATAGTACATAACATATCAATTAATTTTTCATGTTAAACTTTAAATAAACGAGTGGATGGCCTTGAGAAGAATAGAATAGAAACTTTAAATAGTTGATAATAATTAAAATAAACGATTTACAATGATAGTAACTATGTGGGGTTAGTGGAAAATACCGTACTATACAAAAATAAAGCTTTACTCCTTGGGGAAGAATAAAGTAAACGAAACCAAAACTACGTGAATTAGTGCGATAGTAAAAGAAACAACTCAATATTATTATTACTTAGGTACGTTTAGATACATTATTCTGACATTTTAATTAGATGAAAAGTCTAAAAAGTTCTAGGCAAAAAGCAACTGATATAAATTGTGAAAGTCAGATATTTCACAAGCCAAACATTCCACTGAACTCGAATGTTTTCAGGTCGCACCGTGTAGTACCTACCTATCTCTGAATAATGAAATAGTTTTTATTTTTAATATAACAAACCGTTGAATAGAGTTTGGTGCATTTCAACAAATGGATTTAGACTTAATGTAAGGATTTATTAACGAGTAAAAATACTATTTTTGCAAGGTAACCTTCATACAGTCCTTCGTACACAATTTATGTATAATATATTGATCAATATAGTAGGTTTATAAGTATCATAATACTTCGAATTCATGTTCTGCATAGGTAATGGAAACAGTCATTAGCTACGAAGTAAACCATATAATAAACACCTACTACTTCTGATTTTCATCCCAGAAAATTTAATAATTTTCAAGTAAATTTATCAAAATGCCATAATAATTCATATGAAATCTTTAGAAAGGGCGAGCGCTGGAAACACGCCACGATCATTAAATTATTTGTAAGGGATAATAATAATAATATTAGGTACTAGTATCTTATATATGACGATATACATCAATACTGTGTTGTATGTATGATAAAGGAAAACTCTAATATCAAAGCCCTTTGGCAAAGGGTTTTCAATAAGGAAACGATAATTATACTGGCATCTTAAAATAAAACGTAATTTGTTAATGCATTATATGGTAATAAAACTCACACGCAAATGTTATATTGACCCTCATTGATAATAATATGTTTCTAAACCAAATATTTATTAATTTTATGAAAGAAATCAGCACAATAGAATCATATTACATGGACTGTTGTAACTAAACATAATAATATAATATTAATTCAGTGGAAGGAGTAATAAAAAAATGAAAACTCAGTACATAGATTTCTAACCTTAAATACGTTTACTAAAGAACATTATTGAAATATAAGAGTCCATTCATTCTCTAAACCATTCAAGTAGATAATCATAATTTGATTTCTCGTTTTAAAAGCGTAAGTAAACCCAAAACTACGTCGTGAGTACAACACAATACGATTATACGTCGTAAAGTTAGTTGATGGTTTAGATGATGTAAAAATACACAATGAAAAATAGAAGGTACATTGTATAGAATTGAAATCCACACTTAACGGTAGTGTAATTATAAAGAAATAACCTTTTTTACTAATAAAAATGTAGAGCAAGAACCAAGACCTGCCCTAACAGATTCTCCCCCACGATAACGATATGAACAGCCGACATATTGATGGTGTGCTCGTTTGAATAATAAAACCATCATTCATAAAGAAATATAATCTTCTTTGCAATTTGAGGTCAAGTTTCGTTACCTACTACGATAATTTCAGAGTCCCAAATCTATTTTACGTGTTACAAAATATCATACTAAAGGAATGAAGATGAAATATTCAGGATACACATCAACATTTGGCGAATGGATATTTATGTTTAGTGTTATTAAAAACAGTTAACTTGTTATTTAAATTATTATTATGTGTTCGACGATATATTGTAGTAAAGTATATTATGCAAAACGGTGTAATGTGAAGGCAATAAAGATGTTCAAAATTTAATGTCTTTAAAATATGTTATAAATAAATTAGCTGACGATGGAATTACAATGTCATACAGGAAGAAATAATTACATACGACAGCAACATTACAATATTTCATAGGTAACTCAACTCATGTGAATTCTAAAAGAAATCTTCTATAATATAGCAGGTAAATGTTACAGGTACTCATTAAAAAATACAAGATTGTTTCAGAAGAAGGAAACATAAAAAAATTGAAAAAAGATGTACATCTTTGAAATAATATATGTGATTTATTATCAACAAAAATAAATTGAATCGGCTACTTAACGACATCGCATATTAAATGATATTTAAATGTTTCTCAATCGTACCATTCAAAACAGAAACGGGCAAATGTAAAAAATACATTTTAAATAGATTTTATTTTACAAAAAACATGTTTTATTTCATGTGAGCCACTTTAAAACTTACTTTTAAATAATATATGTTGATTTATTTTCAATTAGCTATTGTCAAGAGAAAAATGTGCCGTCCATAGAGTAATATCAACATTTTGAATGATAGTAATTAGGTGTTGTTTCGTTTAGATATTTTGTAGCTAATAATAAATTAAAATGTATCATATTGTGCCAATGCTTTCAAAATACGTTACGACCTTCTGTATAATTAGCAAGTGGCAATATTAATAGAAATAAATTTGCAAGTTTTTTTACAGTTATCATTTTTATTTGGACCATACTATGTGAATAGTTTTGCTACAATTAATATTGATTAATAACATAATATATATTCTTGCTACAAATAATAACACAATTAGTGTTTATAGTTTTTATTATAAAGTAATACACGTTTCACTTCACCGAAGAAATATTAGTTTTTAAATGCAAGTGAAACTTTAAAAAGTTGGGTACTAGGTACGTACTGAAAAAGTTATCCAAGAAACTTAAGTCCACCTGGTAGTTAGCTGTTTTGGTACCTACCTACTTCTGTTTCTTTTAGAGAGCTAATATTATTGTATTTTACCAAGATTAAAATGAACATGTGAGTATTTACGACAAAAGTTGTTGATAAAACTAAGGGAATAAAAATAATCACGTCAAAACAATTTTCCCGCATATGACGTTGCGTGTCGACACACTCTAGAGTTTTGAATCCCGACGGAATATCGGCGTTCTCTTGAATAGAGATGGCGTTTTGTGTTGGATTATTTGTTTGTTAATCTAGCAATCATTTTTATACCCAATGGATGTGATACATTCCTGAAAAAGATGTTTCAGAAATGTGTGTAGATTGTTCTTCACACTAAATATATTACTTCAGCGGTATCGACATCGGAGCACTAGCTCTTTGATATAAAATTATTTTATTGAAAGAAAGTTATTTCTATGCACATGTTTTATATTGAAAATTTGAGAGACGAGATGATTCAGTTATTTTTATTTAAAATGTATATTATATTATGTGCAATCATTGACATAAATAACTAAATACATTGACAAGATGAGCTTAATACTGTGATCGTATCGATGTATATAATTATTTTAAAATAAATGACAAACGCAAGGAAACAGGAAATTTCAACATTGACAAATATATGTTTCTGAAAATCATTACAATCCATCTAAATGTCTTAATTTACGACGGTCTAGTTTTAGATCTAGAGACTCGATGTAATATAAAGAGCAATTATTATTCAATTATAGTACGGTGAGCGTCAAGATGGGGAGAAGTGAGTTAGCAATTACATCTTGTGACATGTAATAATGGAAATCGGGAAATTTCATAAATTGCGAAAAAAACTCGAATATGATGCACAATAAATCCAGTGGCGTTTCAATTCTGATCCACCTACACACCATGCCAAGATGTGAAATATTATTATTATACTCTAGTTGATACTTGTTTACTGCACAGTCGCGATGTTGTCACGCTGATTATATAGAACATGTATGTATGTTATGCCATTCATATAAAAACATTTCCACCATAAAACTGTCATTATGTATACTTCTGACGACCGCCTATGTGGCGATTAGTTTGAAATATTGACACTTTATCAAATGATCTGTATTAAAGTGACAGAATGAAGATGCCGTATCGTTTTTTTTAATTACGATGGGTTGAAAACTACATCCCTGTTAAAATGTTACCATTACTCTAAACATAAAATGGAGCAACAAATTTCAACTCGTTCTAAGTTTGCAAAAGTATGTACATACTATATTTCAACATACTTCACATGAAAATGAGAAATTGTTTTTCTTGATTTAGTAGTTCAGGCAACATCTAAGATTTAAAAAATATTATTCTCAACTTGTGAAAATATTAAAATGGCAATAGGAAACGTGGTCGTTCGAGGATCAAATGACAAAACAATATAAACCAGATCCTCAAGGATGGACATGTGTTGAACACATTCAATAGGAGAACATTTATGAGGAATTGTATAAGTAACGAAAACGAAAAGTGATTGCAAGGATAGGAGTAATTGGCGCTCGAGCTTTTATGCCTACCCCGAAAGGAAAGCGACGTGATGGTGATGATGAAAATATTAGTTAATATTTAATAAAAGTATATTAAATCTGTTATATTTTATATAAAATGCTGAATAATTAACTAACACATACACAATTATTTATACAAACATGATAATAACCGCACGACAATTCAATATATGAAAATGAAACAAGTCTAAAAAATAAAATATCATTAAGCTTTTTGCTAAATACTGCGAAAGTGAAAAAAATACGAGACGAGATCACAAAATTTAAATAGCAAGTTATTACTTAATATTAATTATATATATTTCAGAAAACAATCAAATACAACATTAATTAAAATTTAAGTTGTAATGAAATAAACAATTATTATAATAATGTTTCTAGTTTCAAAATGCCAGCATTATAAATAAGAGATAGATAATAATTCAAGTTTATGTAAAGCAAAGCAATTATGGTACAATGATACAGAAGCTATTAATGTTAGAAATAATATTAATGAAAACAGTTTTGAAATAATGGTATTAACCAACAATAATAACCAACAGTTTTCTTAACGGTATGACCACATGTAGATAAATCTTTCCTCTCTCTACGATTAATGAAGGTGAATATATACATTAACTTATATACATTTGCACTCATCCGCGATACCTAAATATTTTAAAAATTTTGGATCACGCAATTGACTCAAGGTTATCCAATGAAATAGATCACAGAAATTTTGACCATAAATCATTTGATCTGTAGTAAATATGAAAAGTTTAGATCCAAGAGGTTAATTTATTTTGTTTAATGTTGTAGATTTGTTATGTTTAATATTTGTACCTATATAATATTAATTTATTTTTTATTTTTTTTACATCTAGTTTTTTTTATTTTATGCACATAATTCATACACGTGGACTTGGAGGACAGAATCAATGCTGAATAAAAATACACACAACAGTTTTATCATTGTCTGATTATTTTGTATTATGATTATGCTAATAAGATATTTACGTACTCTTTTGAATGCAATGAATTTATTTAACTAGCTACCTGTAGTCGGCTATCGCGATATGTGAGGTATAGACATATTTGATTTGTGACGTAGTAGAAGCATCACGTCATCTTGTATATTTAAATACATTGTAGGTAACAGGGGAAGATACACTGAGAAAAATACTCACAACGAAACATTGGTACGTACTATCAGATTAGGACCAGAGATAGTACAAACGATTCATTAGTACGAATCTAAAATATTAACCTATCGCAAACAAGTCGTTGGTAAATTTACCAACAATCTCTGGTCCTAATCTGAAATTTCGTTAGTGTTTTTCTCAGTGTAGATAGCCCCGGACACTTAATTTAAATACAGATAAAAACAAAGTTTCTGCATTTTAGTGTAGAATTATAATGATTAACTGTGAAATTATAATATCTACAAAATTTTCCGTGATATTTAATAGTGATCAATATTTTCTAAATGTCCTTAAATCGGCATGTAAAAATTTAGCGGGCACCCTCGGACACTTGTGTATTTCTGTCATTCTGTGGTAGTTTCAATATTATTACACATACAAAAGATTACCACCCTCTGAAATCTTTGGGCGGAATTTCTGAGATGTGGTGAAGATAAGTTAACCCAAAGGGTTTCTGTGAAGAAAGGCTTGAGCGGGTGTATCTAGGGGGTTGCACATTCATCAAACTCACAAATACTTAAAGCCACGAGAATATTATTAACATGTTATAGCGCTAAAACTATTTAAGGTAGTGGTATCCGACTTAATTTATACATTCAAGGCAAAACCCATATTAAAGTTGACTGCCTGTAAATGATAGTAACTTGATCTTGTAACTACTGAATTTCCAGTAGAAAATAATGTACTCAATAACATGGACAGAATTTGGAAGGCTCTAGACTCATGACACCTGTTCAGTACCTGTATTATCTTAATCCATCTATATGGCTGTGAGTCTTAAAAAATAAGTGTCTAAAATTTTGGATGTTAGGTGTTGTGAGCAATACAGGAGAGACGATGATCCTGGTTGGACCATGTTTTGAGAATGTTCAGTTCAGTTGCCAAAAAAAGTAGTACTTTCATCCACAAGGATTTCGGGCGTTGACCCGGGCCCGGCCCGGGCGTTGCTCTTTCAGAATACATCGTTCCTATGTCAACGACATTAGAGCGCTCGGAATGTCGTGGGAATAGGTAACTCAATTGGTGCAGAGACGCTCTGAATGCCCCCCTGTGTTCCCGAGAGTAGCGTTGAAGGGCGAGACAATGATGAATTACGTACTTATAATTGGCCACAACATCAGGCACCCAGGAATACTCATCGCCATCGCGGAGGGTAAGACCGAGGGGACAAATGTCAGAGGCCGACCAAGAGACGCGTATATGGACCAACTGAAGAGGGACATGAACTGTGGCTCATACGTAGAGCTGAAAAGACTGACTGAGAATAGAGACGAATGGAGAAGAAAAACCAAACTCGTTGCAGACCAATCCAATGGATTGTAGCTTATTATATATATAAAAAATATATTATCAAAACACAATTGAATGGTAAAACAACAAAAAATCATTTGTTTATGTATACATAATATTTAAAGCATGCGAGACCATTGAAGACTCCCTCCCATACCCGGATATCTCAGAAGTCGGGGGACTTCTATTTATCCGCTCTTCTAAGCAAAACTTTAGTCCTCACGGGCGGGCCCCATTGGGCAGCCTGAAGGGCTGGCCGGCCAATACCGCCTCGTGGGAATCTTTTATGCTACATTTACGTCTTCGATGCCCCTCTCAGGAGGATAAAATGCAATTATAACCGAATCAAACACAATGAATAACAACAAATAAACAAAGCTCAACAACAAAAACCCAAAAAAAAAAAAAAAATGACAAGCAAGCACAATAATTATCAATGGTTATAACAATATAGTATCTAATTTGGACCAGAGGCCGAAATAAGGTGTCCAGAGATTTGTTATTGGGCTTTCAGAAGGTGAGACTCGAGAGTCGCCGTTACCAGCGCAATGAAAAGACATTTCCCTCCCAACAGGAACATCCCTCCCATATCTACTCTCCACCAAGGGAGACAGGACGAAACACAACAAATAACGAGTTCGCTCAACAGATCCCGCCGCAAAGGGCAACAATCAATCCTAGAGCACTCCTACCTCAGTCGGGGGTAAACCCGGCTGACGCAGGAGATCCCACCGAGAAACCCATGTCCCCACAAATTCCAAAAATGCCCTGAGATTCCGCGGACATTGCAGCACCTCCCCGAACCAAACAGGTCGGGGAGTGTTCTCGCTCATATTACATATCATTCTATCCCTAGCATCCATCATCTCGAGGCACTCCCAGAGGATATGCTCCGCACTTTGCGCACCCGTCCCACAAACACACCATGGATTCTCCACTAGTCCAAGCTCAAAGAGCTTGCCCTTTAGATCACCGTGGCCTGTCACTAATTGTACAGCATGGTGGTTGAGAGACAGAAAACGCCGCTTCATTCTCTCGCTAACATCCGGGAGGAACTTGTGGACTAACCTGGCAGTCCTCCCCGCATCCCATCTCTCTTGCCAAACTTCCATCGTTCTCTCACGTATTTTGCCGATTGCCCTATTCAAACCTCTTATCCCGGGCTCCGCTTGAACGGATATTCCGAGATGATTGACCCTACCATCCGCCTTGAGCTTACGTCTGGCTACACTGTCAAGAATTTCTAAGTCCGAAGGAAGCACACCAGCAATGACTGGAAGGCCATCACTGGCAGCCGTTCGATACGCACCTGTGACGGCAAGCAAAGGAAGTCTCTGTCCCCTCAGAACTGCCGCAGATACAGAGCCAACCGCAAGACGGTGCGACCAAACCCGGGCAGCATAGGTGACCTGAGCCACATAGGTCGCCCGATATATGATGAGCACAGTCCTCGTTCTAAGGCCCCAGGTTCCACGGCTAAGTTTACGAAGGGTGAAAAATAGCACCCTCGCTCGATCGGCAGTCGCTCTCACATGCGGAAGAAAAGTAAGCCCTCTGTCCAAGACAACACCCAAGTACCGGACTTCTTCGACAACCCTCACGGATTGTCCGTCCATCCGAAGAACCGGGTTTCTACCTCTTCCAAGCACACCCTTCAACCACATAGCGGAGGTCTTGCTCGGTGAGAAAACGAGCCTATTCACTCTGCCCCACGTCAAGATACGTTCGATCGCGATACAAAACTTACTTTCAATAGCACTTCTCGTATCTCCTGAGAGAAGGAGAAGCGCATCATCTGCATATGCAAAAACAGTGCAACCAGGCGGTAACTCCATCCTCAAAAGGTCGTCAAACAAGACATTCCACAGGAAGGGTCCAAGGACCGACCCCTGTGGGCAACCCATATCAACAACCCTTTCAACCATGTGTCCTGCATGAGTAATCACCACTGACCTATCACTAAAGTAGCTGCTAACTACGTCAAACAACCAACGGGGGCACCCCCGTATCTTCAGCTTGGCCAGAATAAGTGGCCACCATGCATTGTCAAAAGCCCCAGCTATATCTAAAAAGACTCCCAGCACATTCTTTTCCAATCTCTCATCCTTCCAGTTCAAACAAGCTTCAATGGCGTGCTCAGTGGAGACACCACGGCTAAAACCAAATTGTTTGGGATCTCCTGGCGTCAGTGAAATGTCAAGCCGATTCCTCACCAAGATTTCTAAAATCTTGCCGAAGGAAGGCAGCAGGGTAATAGGCCTGTACGCCTTGAGATCCGACAGTGGTCTATCATTGCCTTTTGGGATCACCCTAAGCAAACCTTTCTTCCATACTTTGGGAAACACACCTTCATTCATACACATTTGAAAGAGTTCCAACATTTCCGTTGGACATGTCTTCCAAACATGTTTTACAATCGCTCCATTCAATCTGTCAATTCCTGGTGCCTTTTTTGGTCCTAACCCTTTGACGATTTCCCTCAATTCTTCATGAGTCACAACGTTTTCAACGATTACTGACTCATCCGGTAGGCAACGTACCTGGAAACGCAGCCACGTATGGAAAGGTGTATCACTGGACGTTGAGTCCATTGGCACTAACCCATTCAATAGGGCCCTTAATGTGTCGTCAATGCACACGGTCTCACTATCGCCAGCTATGATGCTAGTAAGATAATGGTCAGCAGATCTTTTGGTCTTGACAGCTGTACGCGTCACAGACCAGGGATCGGCGTTCCCAGTTTCTGAAATCCACTCCTTCCAGGCAGAGGCCTTTGCACGCCTTATAGCCAGTTGGTAGGAGCCCCTCGCATGCCGCAGTGACTCAAGGAGCCAGACTCCAGCAGGAGAGTCCCGTAAAACATTGCCCTTTCTCACAAGGCCATAGGCCTTTTCGGCGGATTTGAATTTTCTCCTTAGGGCCGTGAGTTCTGGTGTCCACCAATTGGTAGACTTCCTTCCTCCAGGCCTGCATCTACCCAGCACCCTTGTCGCAACCTGAACGACCGCTGAGTTGAATTTTTCCCCAACTACTTCGGCACCCTCATACTTCCAAAGTGGAATATCTTTCAATTCATCTTTTAATGCAAGTCCAAAGAGCTCCCAATCAACATTCGAACCCCTGAAACTCCAAAGACCGTACGGTTCGATCCCAAGCAATCCCCCAGCCGACCAGGTGATCAACCGATGGTCACAAGAGACCTCACCGACGTGAACCCTCCAGTTGGAGAGCTCTGCAAGCAGATCGCCCGTGCACAGCGTTAAGTCAATCCAGCTCTGTCCCATCGGCCCGGCAAACGTGGCAGGACCAGCAACATTAAGAATGCTAAGCCCCATAGAGGATATAAAATCCGCTACGGGACCACCACTCCCACTGCGATCGGAACCAGGTCTGTCGTACCAGAGGGGGGAGCGCGCATTGAAATCACCAGCCACAACAACCGGCCTACTCTTCAAAGCTTCCAAGGTCCGTCTCAAACCATGTAGGTGTGGGCCCACCTGATCCGAGAATTTGAAATACACAGAAACAAGAAATATCTCGCGTCCACCGATTCGAACACATACACAGCAGCGATACTCATCCGATAGCCCATCCACAAGCAGCGGTTGCACCCTGCTGGTGTCAATGAGGAAACCCGCCATGGGCCGGCTACCCTTATCCACAACATGCGAGACCGAGTGAATCGTGCGCACAGCAGGTATAACACTATGATTTACTGAATATTATGATCGAAGTAATGAGGTCAACTGGCTATAGGTGCAGCCAACCGTTAGGTTAACATTTTATGTTAAGTTAGGCTTTTGTGAAAATCACAGCATGTCTCGCATGCGAATTGTAAAAAAAAGTTGCATAAAATAAAATTATTGGTTATAAATATTACCTACTCTTACTTTGCAATTAAAAATCAATGAATAAAAAAGATATTTTTTTATTTTAACGTATCCACATATATAAGAAGTTTAAATCAACACTACACCTGACACATTAATTAGTGCTAAAGTAGTCGATTAATCACCCGAAAGGGTCAGCAATAAAGATAAGACTTATGTAATATCCCCTATTATGGAACAATTCTATAAGGAAAGTAATCATAGACTACGACTACACAATAATAGTTACGTGAGAAAATTTCTCTATACGTGTATCTGGTGGTCAACGGTCTTTATTGTAAATGAAATTCTTGGCTTAATAATTACACAGTCATTACATCTTTATTGATATAACGATTAAAGCAATTATACTGTGTACATTACAATCATACATTATTTCGTTCTGTTAAAAAGCTAATATTGAATAGCAGTCACTTGCTCAATGATATCATTATTATCTACTATAATAAAGGGTTTTTCAATGAATTTATGTGAAATGTATATATAAAGGAATTCAAGAAAATTATTTGAATAATTGATAGTGGAAATAAAGAAATTATTTACTAGTGATAATTCAAGAAACGTGTTGTTACCGTATCGAGACCAATTCAGAAATTCAGCACCATTCAAAACCTTTACCTCTGTATTTTGCAAGGTAAAAAGGGTATGTGTGTACTTAGGTAGTTTGTTCACGAGAGATGGGAAGTGTGAAAGCGATATTGAAAGGAGAAAAGTTGCTGGCAATAAGGTAAATGGTGCAATCCGACCAATAATTGCAAATAGAAACATATCTACCACAGCTAAAAGGTTGGTGCACTCTGCTATCTTAGTGCCAACACTTATGTATGCAAGTGAGACGTGGACATGGTTAAAGAAGGATGAAAGTGGCATAAATGCAGTTGAGAAGGATGTGTGGTAAAAGTCTGAGAGATCGTGTGCGTAACAGTGATATACGAAAGGAATGTGGAATGAAAGTTGGTGTAATAACAAGAATGAATGTAAATAAGTTAAGATGGTTTGGGCACGTGGAAAGAATGAATGAGGACAGAATGACTAAGAAGATATATTTGGCTGAGAGGAATGGTGCTCGGAGACGTGGACGTCCGAGGATTAAATGGCAAGATCATTTAAATAAAATCCTACAGGACGGTCACGTGTTGAGCACACTGAACAGGAGAGCATACATAAGGAATTGTATGACAGTGATGGAAGCAAAAGATGTATGCAAGGATAGAAGGAAGTGGCGCTCGATCCTTTCTGCCTACCCCGCGAGGGAAGCGGCGTGATGGTATGTATGTATAAAAAGGGTATAGCTCTTGCAGTCAAATTTATATTGTTGCTATCAAGCAATCAAGTTTATATTGCAGTTCTAAATCACACTATTTCAGGGAGTCATTAAAATATAGTGCAAATAAAATAAATAATATGTTAAAAAGATCGGTCGTTAAAGTCTTGGGTATTATAATATGTCAATCACAACATACTGAAACATTGCCATACATTTGTATAAATAAAACCTCAGAACCTCATAAATACAGCATCGTAACGGTAAACATAAGTCGATAAAATATTCCAACATCATATTATAGATGGTATATCGGTAGATTTAAAACAGACGCAGTTTCTTGTAAATATGAAATAAATCTTCCTATTTTTTTTAAATCAATTAAAGTAAATACATACTATCAATCTGTTGAGTTTCTCTCTTCGATCTCATAACGTTGTATTGATGTTTACTCCGCGTTTCTCAAACCGACAAAGACGAACTTCTACGAGAAAATAATAATAATTGTGAATTCTAGAAACATCGAGAGTAAACTCGAAACATTTTTTTTACAACATTTTGTTCTTAACACATAAATACGTCAACAAGATAAAATTCGATAAGCTGAGTTTCGATTCTTCTTTTGTAAAGTTTCAACAAAGGATCTGTGAGTTTGATACGTGTTGATAACGTATTTACCTAAATCCTGTTGTGGAATGGAGATAAAACAAAACTTAAACAATGAGCTGGGATGAAAAACAACTAACTATCTAAAAGCAAAATTATAAACATCCATCGATTTTGGTATAATATACATTTAGGAACGTATGTAGGTACCGACTAAAGAATGGTAGATATTAAATCATCGAACAAGCTTGTTGCGATGTTATAAGATTCAATATGTTTGTTTTGTGAAATGCGAGTAAACGATATTTCAACTTTCCAGATATTTGGAATGCTTCGCATGATTAAAATAAATATTTGTATTATAGTTATTTTCAAATGCATGCGAGCGTACCAAAAAAGTTACATAAAAATTCAATTGGTGGTCTTGAAGAAGAAATTATCTACGAATTTTTACTCCCATATAATTTTATGAGAGAAAGGAAAAATGAGAAAAGTTGGTAAAATACTTTAGTGCAAATTAAACTAAACTTGGAGAACTTTTCAAAAGCAGTCAACAAAGATTTTGTTCTGTATAAGAGTGAAAGAGATGGACGGTAAAATGAAGGAAACAGAGGCGGGGAAAGCAAAACTTGGATGGCGACCAAAAATACCTTTGGCTGAACATGAATGCGCCACTACAATCCCATGTGACGAGAAATACTACTGGTACACTTGGACAAAAATTATAGGCGCCATTAACATATTAAAATATCTATTAATGAAATGTTACATTACACAGAACACACTTTTTGACTGGTGAATATAAACAATTAGCTGGGAATCATAATCACTAAAGAAAAAAATATGACGCAATCTTTAATATTTTAGGTAAACGCCATGATCAATATGTCTAATGGAAGACTTAAAAAGTGCTAAACGATTATTTTTTTTAATTCTTGTGCAATTTTCAACTATTAATAATAATTTAGTGAACATTACACGTGCTTCATAATGTCGCAGTAAAAGCAGCTCTATCCATGATTGAAAACAAACTTGCGTTGTTTGGCTATAATAATAACACCGTTAAATCGGTGCACAATATTTAAATTTCGAACTGCATCAGTTCTGCATTCTCCAATAGTATTATTTTAAAAAAATGTACAATTATCATTTGCCTTTGTTTAGTTACAGATATCTGATGCGTTTGTAATGAATACTTGATTAATAACGTCATGATAGAAATGCATGGATCAATATTTTAGTTCATATTCATCCCAAATACCTTGATATTTTTTCAGAAGTGTATACTTATTTGTTTGTATGAAAACATTATTAACAAACAAACTTATATATCTACCGTTCGCACCAAAATAGTAAAGCTTATATCAACACGTTGAGCACAGTGCCATGCGAAACTTTTAATTAGAGACATTATAAATTAATTAATTCTAAATATTTCAGAAGTGTCACAATTGGAAGAAAAAATATTTGGTACGGAAATAATTTCAATGCCAAGTTTTGTTAGGAGAGGAAACGGATCGTATTTGTATTTCTAGGTTGAATAATAATACATTTATATTTTGTTTACACTAAATTTTACCTGAGATGAAAACATTTTGAAACTCTGTTGCGTAGAAACAAGAATTTATTCGTACATTTATAGCGGAACGAATTGCGATAATAATAATTAGTAGTTTTATATTTATGTAATTATTTACTGCACCATACTTAGAAAGTTTATCAAAATATAAGGGAGATAATTAGTTACGTATTTAACCACAAATTCAAATATCAAACATACAATTATTATTTTTAAATGAGATATCGTTGTTGTACAATGTACATACTTTTTTCTATGCATTATCATTCTATGACAAATAAAATAGGTCTGTTTTAGAAATCGTAACAAAATTACTATTCGGTCATTACTTTGAATAGATGAGAAGTATGAATGTACGTACCATTCACATATGAGCATTTTCTGATTTAACGATAACAAATGTTTTTTTTTGCGTATTTCGTTTTGTACAATTAACCATAACATGAGTTCGCTTCTACACGTCAAAATATCAAATAAATTGTCAAATTTACATATTATAAAATAAATTATTTGAAATGAATTCCTGAAAAAAAATGCAGCATACAATATGGATACCTCATACAGATATTACATAACAAAGTTCATTGCTCTATTCCATATTGGACAAGCTAGTTATTATACCTATAACAATAATGTTTCCTATTTAAATAATATATTGATACATCTGACAGTCGATAACATATGAGTATTTGAATCGGGGTATAAATTCAAAAAAATGTATAACAAAAAAAAATATTGGCATCTTATTATATTATGTTTAGTATTCAATAGTATACATGAGTTGCATCCATTTTGTATTATTAAAACTTTATTCGAACAATTCACATAATAAATACGGTGCTACATTTTCATCGACATCTTCCGAATGTGCATCTTGGAAAATAACACTACAGTTATTCGCAGAGACGTGGGAGATATAATTTTATTTTGCATACTAATGCTCCACCGCTACACAGGAATGCATTTCGTCTACAAGGTTACATTTGCAGAATACGTAGATAAAATATTATTGTCTCATTGTTTGAATATAAGATTTCAAAAATAGAATATATTCGATACAAAATTTAAGAACACTGTATGTTTTTTTAGTTCTGGATTTATGCAAAAAAACATTACAAAATTACACAAAGAAAAGGCTAACGAAGATGATAACGTACTGATTCTGTGATTTAAATGGTAGTGAAAATAAAGACAAACGAAATAAAAAAGCACTGGAGATTCGTATACAAAGAACTAATTAGTAGACGTCGGTATAAGAAAAATATTTTTAGTTTGACGTTTAGTTAGACGCACGTAGGTATCTTTTATAATTTAACATGCTGGCTCATTAGCTAAACAATGCTCCGTTAGTATTTCTAATAGATAAGAAGCTTTGAACTGATTGAATATATTATGTATATGCGAGTATAATACTAATCGTTATGTTTGGTGAAATTAAGACCGACCAATCTGTCTGTAAATGTTATTGGCACCAACAACAATATAGATAATTTATCTAAAATACTTCACATACGAGTATTGTACACTTCAAAAGATAAGCAACGACAAACAAGAAGAGGTCTGACACTTAGAGATAAAAGGTTATCAAATCGGCAAACATTAGGTTCACTGTAATAATATACGAATATAATTAGTTTGCGATATACATTGCTATAAACTTACTACTTCGATCTTAACAAATAGAGCAAACAGATAACATTTGCCATTTATAAATATTGAAGTCTTAATATGATACGAATAAACTTTATTATTAATAGATACCTACCAATCAATTTGATAGATACTAAAGCTCATTTATTTAATCACGAATATACATTCATACAAAAATGTACCTTACTTGTCAGCTGATTCCGTATAAATTTCTTCAGTCATTCAAGTTTTTGTCGACAATTTTAAGCACATGTATACATTTCTTATACATTCAGCGGATACTTCTACATTTTAATATAAAAAGCTTTGTTCATTTATAACTAATAACTACTATACTATACTAACCCCTCACGCCGTGTCCCAAGTGGGATAGGCAGAGAGAACGGAACGCCACACAGATCTATCTTTACACACTTCCTTCGCTTCCTCCACATTCATACAGTTTCTCATACACGCACGTCGGTTCCTCTTACTCAACACCCGGCCATCCTTGAGAATTTGATCCACGTGATCAAGCCACGTGGTTCTCGGACGCCCGCGTTTCCTCACACCCTTTCTTTCACACAAGTATATCCTCTTTGTCAACTACCAAATTACTAATACTTATTACAAATAACTATCAAATGCAATGAATAGTTACATTATTATTAATGATTCCATATTGCATCTACCTAAAAGTTATTAATAACCGGAACAAATAGATGCAGGATATTGCAATGCAAAAATAAATAAATATAGCAATTTTAATGAAAATTGTGAATCGAATATAAAATGCAATAATGTTATCGGGAGATGGAAACGTTTCAACAGAAATATAATACAACGAGTAAAAATAATGGATTTTACGGTATCTAATTTATCAGTTACAATAACTTGGTTGCAAAATTTAAGGTTTAGTTAGATCTTCTCAAGTTTTGTTATGTTACATGAGTATGGAAATGAAGGTGATGCTAAACATATTTTTTGATTCATTATAGAGTTCACAAAAAATTATAGGTGTTGGATACCTGCAATATACGAGGTGTACTGTCGAACCAAAGATTTATTTTTGCTAGAAACCGGTTGTAGAACGGGTAGATGATGATGATGATAATAATAACATATTCTTACTGTGGAAAGGTTGGGATTTCGTTATATGCTAAGAAAAAACACATTAATATATTATTATTTTAGAAAGAATTTTAACTCCATTTTTGTGCTAACCTACATTACAAAAACAGGTTTCGAATTATAATATTTTTATTATCTACATATACTACCATGTTGCGTCAGTTATTAAATCAGTATTATGTCTATACAAAAGCCATAAAACATCATCTCTAAGTATGGATATTATTATTATTATGTGTTGTGTTTGATTACGAATATCTTGCAAAATAACCTGTAAGAAAATAATTGATTAGCCATCAATGTGGCATTCAAATGTTTAGTTTAAACGATGACGCCAAATTCCAGCTGTAGACTTCAATATAATTCTAGACAACGGAACATATTATAGTTATATATCTATTGTGTATATTTATTATAATTCCATAATAATATGAATTTATGTCTATGGTGGTTTTGGGGAGATATTGTGCTGGAAAATAATACGTCAATCATTTCACCACATTTGCAACCAACGAAGCAGTAATACGAGTGAGCGTGAACAAAGGAAAATCTTTGATAATTACGTTTACATTACAACATTATTATATACCTAATATAATACCTACATAAGATGATAAGTGGTACTTGCTTAAATTTCAACAAATCCCTTTGTAAAGAGAATGTGCTTCACCCAGAATTCCATTCAGTTGGAGATTATCAACTTCGCATTGTAAGTATTACGTTCCGATAAAATAATGGAATTTCAATTATAAAAAGTTTCATCAACTTACTTTGTTAATAATAATACCCTTCCTGGATTAAAAAATATATTTGTTTGATGTTGGAATAATAATTTATTTTTTAAGGCGTAGTTTTTAAATTAATTCACGAGAGCGATAATGGACACCTTAACTAGTTAAATAATAAATAAATATTGTTAATATTACAGGAGCATTATTCGAACGCAAGACCTAGAAATTATTTCCATTTGTCATTTTGTCTCTGTTGCAATTAATATGCAGACAGTTTAACGGACGAAGACGATAGTTACATATGACAACACGATGTGTACACACAAATAGTTTATTCGCATTGGGACCAATAATAAAACAATAGTAAGTACTTAAAGCTTTTGATATGTGTAATACTGAAAACAACTATACGTAGGTACAACACACGCCTAACTATCAACAAACGTTCGTGTACTAAAAAATCAGCGAATATATTATACAATTGAAAAACAAAAGTTAAACACGAAACAATTTATATCTATTAGAACATATCGTTACGAAAAGAATTCGTCTACCAATCTTTTTGGTAAGTTTTCCAGTGCCCTGTAGAGACAGGTGTTCGAAAAAGCCAGTCGCATATTACCTACATGTGGCAGGTCTGCTGACTACTTCACTTGTGGGATATGCCGTGATCTTATACTAGTAGTAGTATCTACAAGAATCAATGCGGTAAATTGTAACAATGATTATTTTCTACGAGACGCCAACATACAAAATTTATCTTCTCAAAAATCGATACATTTGGGGCAGTTGATTTGTGAAATGAAATTGACATTAAATTTATTAAGATTACGTAAAGTGTTTGAAACATTTTGTTATGTAGTACCGCTAAAACACGTGTTTGTGGTAATTGTGAAATTCTTGCATAAGATAGTGTATCTAATAATGAAAGAATGTATTATGGGTAAATAATTCACGGCAATATTGTAAATAATTTTAGTCCAAGTTTTAAGTAAATATAAAATGATCGTAAACCTATTAATTCAATTAAGGGACGCTTATTATTCATTGCATTTTAATTGATGATCAATTGTGAATAGTTTAAAATTGAATAATTGCCTCAAGAGAATAAGTTGTGCACATGCTGGTTAATAGTATAAACTTTATGTGAAGATATTAATAATACTTTAACTTATTTTATAATCGCGTCCTGGGGAGTAAAATTGATTATCGATAGAAGAAACTTCTTCTCCATTCAAGAAGATTAAGTAAGAAGTTAGTATATGAAGTATAACGAAAATACAAGATATTCATAATGAACTTTCTGATATAATAATATGTACATATATGGATTTTGCTAAGCATATAGAAAAGTTTCAAGGTAGAAAACTTAGTTTCTAAGCTTGTTAAGACGATCGATTTAAAAGGAGCAAAACTTATCTCTAATATTATGTAACAAGCAGATGGAAAAATAGCTATAAATTTCACCAATATGGATAGTGCTCATTTTGAAAAAAAAAAAACAGGTCTATTCCGAAAATTAAGATGTTTAACATTTTAAATTCAGCAATGAAGTTTGCCACCCATTTTAAATGTCTTAATTTTTTATGACATGAGGCTGGTCTGCTGGCTAACCCACTTGTGGTATATGCCGTGATGGCCTATTTTATAAAATTATTTCAAATAGTTTAAAATTTTAACAATGAATTTTATAACGTCTAGCTAGATATAGAGTGAATCATATAAAAACATGGATTGAATAACAAAATATACCTAATTAAGTTTCACAGAATCAATCTAAATATAGTTTTTTATTATAAGGTTTCAACATTTTATTGCGTATCTACGTGTATTTATAATCAACCATTTTCAAATTTAAATGACAATAGTGAGTTCAACAACATGATATCTAAATCGGTGTTTTGTAGCGAACCAACCAATTTACTTACATATTCGTATGTATCTGTACTCTTATTAGGTATATGTATATAAAAAAACTAATTGAATTCTACTACACACAGATGTACAGAAAATAATCATTGGGTTTGAACTACCATCGCTGGCCGATGCCGATGATAGGTACATATGTTCAAATTACGATTCGAACGTACCTACCTACTGAATAAAAAACGAACTCATTCCTTCCAGAACAATTGTGCGATAGTCGAGTAGCATCTCCCGCAACAAAATGCTCTGATGTTGCCATAACGTATTATGAACGTCATATTATCATGAAACAGCGTCATCTAGGCCATCAAAAACTCTATGGATGGAAAATGGTGTTCTTTTTAGCTAATTATCGTTGGATTTTGTCAGAGCGTGACATTTTTGTGTATGTGTAAATTTTGTAATTGAAACTGCCACATTAATAAATGCACAAGCAAATCAATTATTTATTATCACTTGGAGAAATTTATTATACCTACAGTTACACTTGGGTAACATTATTTATTAAGTAGGTACCTACTTAAATTTAAAAATATCATTATAATACATAACACCACATTTCTCACAAGTGGGGTAGCCAGCGGACCAACTGCACGCAACAAATATGCAGGTAGTCATCTCCGTGCCAATAAAAGTTAAGATATTCAGGATGGGTGGCGTAGGTACCTCATTGCCGTGCTGTGAATAAGCGGTGGTAGCTCCCCCCTCAACGAAAAAGTTATAATCTGACTTGAAGACATTTTACATCTTAAACTAAGCGACGAAGTTTTCCACTCATCCTGAATGTCTCATCTTTTGTTGGCACAGAGAGGAGAGCTTGTATGTTTATTACATACAGCTGGTCTACTGTCGTGATGGTATAAAAGTAGTAGTAGTATGATAAATACTGGCTGGTGACAGAAACGAGTAGGGAAGAGTAACCAAACTTGTTTCAGATTAATCCAATGGAATACAACCCGTAAAAAGAAAATTGTCAAGACGTACGACGCATGCGGGGTCTAGTCTTCAAACAATATGAAGATATTATTTAGTGTTACTCGTTTAGTGCTCTTTATGTACGAATGCATAATGTCATAATAATACTCGTAATACCTACATAATAGAAACAGTGTGTACTAGGTATTATAATAATATCTAGATGTTAGGAATATTTTGCTGATATACATACACTAGATAATGATACTGACTATGATAATAGTTCGTACATACGCATAATAATAATAATAATATGTATGTATGTATTATGAAAAATGACTGTGGGAATGTAACTCGTCCAGTCGCATCAGTTCTCTTCTGTTATTGTTGTTAACTTCGTCGCGTGGAGTAATGTATTCAATTGTAGCATTATTATAATAATACCACGCAATAAAATATATACCTAAGTAATAATTATTGCCTATACTAACTTTAAACCCGAATTCATTCAGGGAAACTCATCCGATTATCATTAACTCATAGTATCATAAGTATACATAATGAGTGTTATAATCCATTGGATTGGTCTGCAACGAGTTTGGATTTTCTTCTGTGTTCCTCCCTATTCTCAGCCAGTCTCTTCAGCTCTACGTATGTATGCTCTACGCCACAGTTCATGTCCCTCTTAAGTTGGTCCATATACGCGTCTCTTGGTCAGCCTCTGCCATTTGTGCCTTCAGTCCTACCTTCCGCGATGGCGATGAGCAGTCCAGGGTGCCTGATGTTATGGCCAATCCAGTTAGCTTGTTGTTGGCTGATTCTCTTAAGGAGTTGTCTTTTTTCGCCTACCCTGGTTATTAGTTCTTCGTTTTCGACTTGTTCCGACCAATGAATCTTCAGCATGCGTCTGTAGCACCTTATTTCAAAGGCCGCCGGCCGTCAGCTTTCACTCTTGCTGACGGTCCACGTCTCGCAACCATATAGCACTATCATAAGTAAGCAACAAATTTAAGTTACAAAAAACATGCAGTTAGTCTGCTGGCTACCCTACATGTGGGATATGCCGTGATGGAATAGATAAATTGACAAATACATAACTAAAAAATTGATATAGTGAAAATATATTAATAAATGTTAATATTTTAATATACCTAAACGTGTGTGACAGATTTATTGTAAAACAAATTATTCTAGTTCTAATCAAGTTAATGAATGCCTTGTAAAAGGCAGGTGTCCTGAATGTCTTAATTTAACTGATAAAAAAGGGATAACTTATATGTTCAGTACATGAAGTAAGTTTTATGGCTACCCCATTTGCGGGATAAGCCGTGGTGGAATAGGTAGTAGGTTTTATTTATTAGCAGTTGCAATGCCAACCTATTAAATAACAAAGTATGTATTACATGAAGTAATCCATTTTTTTTAATATTTTTAAATTGGATGTAAATTTCAGACATGATGCCACGTAGGTATCGACAAAATTTGAAAACATAAAGTGGTATCTGAAATTTTACTATTCGAAACATGCGCAATAGTTTGTTAAGAGGGTAATAGTTTTCATATTGCTTGCTTGATATAAAGACA
Source organism: Athripsodes cinereus (assembly GCA_947579605.1). Lineage (NCBI taxonomy): Eukaryota > Metazoa > Arthropoda > Insecta > Trichoptera > Leptoceridae > Athripsodes > Athripsodes cinereus. The sequence goes on along the minus strand of OX388313.1, from coordinate 21,206,369 downwards.
AACATACACAGATAAATACAAACGGATTCGACTAATACTTATGTTGTAATATGTAGTAAGAGTGTTAAGCATGAAGTCGATGTCAATGGCAGGAATGCTTGCGCTATTATTGTTGTTTTGTAGTTGTGTCATTATTATTATAAAATTGTTTCCTTATTACAACTTTATTATTATGTATTAAGTATTATGTCAAAAGACCATGAGATAAAAAATTGAAACCATAACATCGTAAAAGAATCTTAAACTTCTTGTAGGTACAATCAAAGATACAAGTAAGTAGTGCACATTTGTGCTTCGCAACACAAGTCACATTAAAAAAGAACTTTACTTAACTTTTCATGTAAATGAATAATATTCCAAATAATGTAAAATATTTTCACAATGCATAAATCCTTAGTCGGCTAAAAAATAGGCGTTTATTAGCGGTAGGTATATTGCTTTGTTCAAGCAATTTTGATTTCGAACTGTATCGGTTATTTTCGTCGTGAATGTACATTAAAAATCAAATTAATTCAATATGCAATAAATTAGTCTTATCAAATAATAATAAAATAATAATATTAGCTTTAAGCGAATTTAGATGTGTTTTTCTGGATATATAAATATCACTTTATAATTCTTTCGATTATAACTTGAAATATGTAGTAGGTAGGAATTGCTGATAGTAAGAGAAGTCTTGAGATAAAATAAAAAAAAATATATTAAATACGAATGCAATTTTATTGTGGCAGGAATAGAAATATAATAAAAAAATTAACTACGATAATATGCAATATCACAATATCAAAATGAAAGCGATGATTAGTTATCAATATTCAACACTAGATAGACAACCTATGTGAATATCCCACACTTAACTTTTATCGTAACTTTACGTAACAATAAGTCAAATAACACAATCAATAAAATAGTAGATATCTTCGTGAATTTCCTGGATGCTATTAAGGCATCCATTCATTGATATTCTAGAATAGTCTAAAGCACATACATGATGATATAAAATACTTCATTTACCTGCGATTTGAAATGTAAAACCGTGCATCGATTTTATAAAAAGCAATTTTACTGAATAACATAAATGTTATATCGATTACCTACTTACTGTTTGTTTGGTCGAAGCCGGTGTATCTTTGTGTGAAATAATATAATGAAAAACACCAAAATATGCGCAAAAAATAGATCAATATAACAAAGTATGATTAATGATTTGCTTGCAAGCGACATCATACCTACATAGCGCGGGTTATAACATTTGACTTTCTATAGAAATATATAGTTGATAAATATAAGGTATCTGATATATTTCAATATGTTTTCATGGTAATCTTTTTCAGGTGATGGACTTTCAGGTAGGTATGGCGCCTGTAAGAGCGCTGAAACGTACCTACTGCTTGTCTTATTTAAAAAAAAAGCATTTTTCTTATATCCATAAACGCATCAAATATACATTTTTTTATTGATGAAACGTGAAGAACTTTCAATACGACATGCCATACCCGAAAACCCATCACCTGAAAAAGAATTATATTAATTATATATTAGGACATTGTCAATTTCAGATTGACAAAACTAGTTGTTCTAATAAGACGAAAGACGTCTCTCTCGTCGAATAAATCAATTGTAGAATAAAACACTTGTTTTATTTATTTACATACATACATACATACCATCACGCCGCTTCCCTCGCGGGGTAGGCAGAAAGGATCGAGCGCCACTTCCTTCTATCCTTGCATACATCTTTCGCTTCCGTCACTGTCATACAATTCCTCATGCATGCTCTCCTGTTCAACGTGCTCAACACGTGACCGTCCTGTAGGATTTGATTTAAATGATCTTGCCATTTAATCCTCGGACGTCCACGTCTCCGAGCACCATTCCTCTCAGCCAAATATATCTTCTTAGTCATTCTGTCCTCATTCATTCTTTCCACGTGCCCAAACCATCTTAACTTATTTACATTCATCCTTGTTATTACACCAACTTTCATTCCACATTCCTTTCGTATATCACTGTTACGCACACGATCTCTCAGACTTTTACCACACATCCTTCTCAACGATCTCATTTCCACTGCATTTATGCCACTTTCATCCTTCTTTAACCATGTCCACGTCTCACTTGCATACATAAGTGTTGGCACTAAGATAGCAGAGTGCACCAACCTTTTAGCTGTGGTGGATATGTTTCTATTTGCAATTATTGGTCGGATTGCACCATTTACCTTATTGCCAGCAACTTTTCTCCTTTCAATATCGCTTTCACACTTCCCATCTCTCGTGAACAAACTACCTAAGTACACACATTCGTCAACTTGCTCTAACACTTCGTTGTCAATCATTATCTGGCATACTGTTCTCTCACTTCCTCTTTCAAACACCATGATTTTTGTCTTTTTTGCATTCATTCTCAATCCATTAATCGCACAATTTTCATACACACACGTCATCATTCGCTGTAGATCACTTTCACTTTCAGCCATCAATACCAAATCATCGGCAAACATTAACGCTCTTACATTCATCCCATTCATATCAACACCTACATTCATTTCTTTCAATGGACGAATACAATGATCAATGTATAGGTTAAAAAGCCATGGCGACATCACGCACCCTTGTTTTACTCCTTTTGTCAGTGTGAACCATTCCGACAGGTTATTGTTCACTCTAACACACTTTAGCACATCTCTGCTCTAACACACTTTATTTATTTAATTAGTCATAATATTGCCATTGCATTGTATTATCATCAACTTTGAGTATGTTTTCAGGGATTAAAATTGGTATATTTTATTTCTCTTGTTATCCTTATAATTTGAAAATAATTTTTACTCATCGCAACAAAGACAAATGATTAATAAATCGATGTTTGATTATCTGATGCGGTATGCATCTCTAGTTGAAATAAATTCTATTGCATAGGTAACACACAAACAGGAAACGGACAACCTTCTTCAAATGCTCATTGTTAAAACTTTTTGAATATATACATGTACAAAATGAATTTCAAAATATTATTCCATAAGGTGTACAGCCGACAGTGAATAAAACATGAATACACTGACTTATTTCATTCATATAAACTTTGTAGATAGGTGTTATGGATAGTCAATATATAATTTATGTACAATGTACATGTATTGCAGTGGTGTGATTTCCATATATGTAAAAAAAATCACCGCATGCCCAGAATGCGTGCTTTTCATACATACCTTCTTAATAATACCAACACGTATTTAATAAGTGCAAGCATGGCTAAGTTTTTTTTTTATCAAACTTACACTACATAGAACGGAATCTCAATCCGGTTGGTATAAATTGCACAGAATAAAACGATATCTGAGATTACCTACACCCCATCACAATTTTTTTTAGATTCACATAACACTGAATAGAACGGTATCGCGTACCAGCATGCACTGTGTAAAATGAAATTTCATTATTTCAATGACTAATATTCAATATTCATTCATCTACGAAAGCATGACCAACTAAAAATCTTGTCCCGCCACTGTTGTGTTGCTATACTATACTACTATATAATACCCTCACGCCGTGTCCCAAGTGGGGTAGGCAGAGAGAACGGAACGCCAAACAGATCTTTACACACTTCCTTCGCTTCCTCCACATTCATACAGTTTCTCATACACGCACGTCGGTTCCTCTTACTCAACACGCGGCCGTCCTTGAGAATTTGATCCACGTGATCAATCCACGTGGTTCTCGGACGTCCGCGTTTCCTCACACCCTTTCTTTCAGAAAAAGTATATAATCCTCTCTGTCACTCTTACCTCGTTCATTCGTTCAACATGCCCAAACCACCGTAGTTTATTCACGCGCATTCTGTCCACAACACTCTTCTTGCATCCGCTCATCCTTCTAATGTGTTGCTATGTATAATATTAGGTAAAAATCTCAGGAGTCGACTCTAGGGTAATGTAAAACATTACTTTTTTGTAGGTGGGTGTTGTAGGTACGCAGGTACTCTGAGATAGATAAAATTGTAAAAGTATAAGATGATTTAATTATGAGATTAATAGAATAAAGATTTTCTTTGAGAATTCATCGGAGAAGTAAATTAGGTAGTAGGTACTGATTTTAATTAATAAAAAAAACATGAAGGTAAAAAAGTTACAGCTATTGTAGATTAAATTAGCTGTTTCAAACAATTTAAATTATTCTGAAAACGTTATATATTTTAGAATAATCTACATAATTAAAAATAATATGCTTTCGGAATGAACATTCTTGAGAGGTGTAATAGGTACAGTAATATTTATATATCAAACGATAGCAATTTTGCATATTTAAAGAGAATAATATTTGCTCCGTGGAGTAACCGGCAAAGAATTAATCTCCCACTCTTTTCCGTAAGTTTTCGAGTGACCTGTAAAAGTCAGTCATTAAAAAATAAGGATTTTCTAAATTCAGCAATGAGTTTTGCATTCATTCTGAATGTATTTATTTATGTTAGCATGGGGAACGGCTTGCATGTTTATTATATGCGGCTGGTATTCTAGCTATCCCATTTGTGGGATATATCGTGATGTAGTAGTAGCGGTAGAAAATAAAGTAGGTAACTTTTATTATTTGGATTATGGAGGCTCAAGGCATCATTCGCTTTATCAGCAAGCAGATGGGATGAATAAGATTCTTTCATACAATAAAGAACCACTGGGGATATTATGATAAGATTATTGCGTAAAGGAGGGCGATTTATAAAACGGAAGAATTTGAAATTATTTCGCAAATGGGTTCAAAGAGGTCATCATTCTATTCTACTAACATTTTTCAATTTTTATCCCATTTCACCTTATCGCTATTTATTATGTTCATCCGAGTTGGTTTATACGAGGATATTATGCGATCTGGTGGTTGTATTAAAATTTATGACGCATAATATAATTAATGGCAGAAGGTTGAATAATAAGCATGGAAAGTATTATTATTATGACAACACCATGGAGTGTGGAGCCACTCTGTCATCAAATTGCGACCTTGCAATTCTACATAATAATATGTTTATTCTTATTAGTTTGATTACATTATATCAAACTACAATAATTTATGACGCAAACAACTTAAAAGTGGTAAATATTTTCAACAAAACGCTTTATTCAGGGAGATTCGTGTCAATTATTAATCTCTTTTCACGACATTTTCAACGGTCACATGATTTCAACTTTTGGTTTATCATAATAGGGAAGATATCCCATGCCGTCGGAAATCTAAGTTGAAAGAAAACAGTACTCCTTGTGTACAAATATCACTGGATATTCTCAGAACATGATTCATACAGGATTATCGTCTCTCCCATAATATCACTGAGAACATAGAGGTCTTGAAGAGGCGTCAGCGCACAGTATCTAATCTGTACACCTACATGTAAATAATATATGTATAATATGATTTGTATAGTCTCTATGCGATAAGTCCTGGAGAATGAAATATATGATGATGTTATTACATACTCATAATCGCCAGATTGTTTATTCAATAACTTATGATTCAGGGGAAATGTGTTGGGTTATCTATAGAGAAGCGGTGTGTGTTTGCATTATAGTATAGCGGTTATTACTCTGCTCCTTGCTTCATTGCTTCAAGATAATAATAAATTATTGCCGCATCAAAGTATCGCACAATCGTAATAAATAATTATACTTATTATCGGTAATTTACTACCTAGAGTTTTACCGTTGTGTATTATTATTAGATACCTTTTGAACGTAACTTAATAAAAGTTACTACACAACACCAAATACCTAACAACTGCATGTATTTTCTTTAGGAATGGATCAGTTAAGAAAAATATGAGCAATCGATAGAGTTATAACTATTTTGAACTAACTATTTTGAATCTCTTAGGATCCGATCTGCATGGTCCACCTTCAGACAGTTATGTCTAGGGACACTTTTTCCTTGTTACGATTGATCTATAAAGTTTTTTTCTTATTTAGATACCTAAGTATATTACTTCAAATTTTCATAATCACGATATTTTTTCTAAGACATGTCAATGATTTCACAATATTTAATTCTGTATACTTCTCCTCACGTTTGGTTTAAAAGCGCGTATATATGTATTATTTCTAGATTTCTGTCAATGCATCTCTGAAAGCTCAGATATCGCGAAGCATTTAATGCTTATAATTTATAAATAAGTTATATCCGAGTAAAATAAGTAGTAGTAGTAGTAGTAGTGAGTCTGGAAGATTTGTGTTTATACAATTACATTAACATGGTTTTATTTTATACAAAATTGAGGACGTTAATCACGTTTTCTCGTATCTGTTTTATAACTTAAATTTGTTGTATATTTACAATATCCGGTATTTTAAAAACTGTACTTGGTGTATACATTTGGAGAAACTTTAAATTATTATTCGTAAACAGCTGCTGTGTCAGAGAGAATCTAATGAAGGAATATGTTTATGGTACAGACATAATTCAGTGTTAAAAAAGAATACAGCGAAAATTAACTTCGTTGATAAAAATGATGATATTTTGAATACTATGTAAATATGAATAGGTAATCAGCATTGTACAGATATTTTCTAAATAATAATTATATTACCTACATTCATATAACTGTCTATTCTATATCTGCTATGCATACTTGTGTCTAGGTACGTAGGTAGATAATTACGCTGGGGATATATGGAATTTATCCGTGGAGCACCCGGTAAAGAATTGGTCTCCCACTCTTCCCCGTAAGTTTTCGAGTGTCCTGTAAAAGGCAGGTGTTCGAAAAGTTAAGACATTGTACATCTTAAATTCAGCAATGAGGTTTGCCACCCATCCTGAATGTCTTGATTTTATATTGGCACGAAGAGGACAGTTTGCATGTTTCTAGCATGCAGTTGGTCTACTGGCTGCCCCACTTGTGGGATATGCCGTGATGGTATATATATGGAATTTACAGATAAAGTAAGATAGACCAAGAGACATCTCGAAAATATTATGATTGACGAGCTTTCACCATACATTTTATTGAAAATAAACACATTTCGGGAATGGTTGTTCCGGATATTAAATAATAACAATAATTATGTAATATTTTTGGGACAATCCATAGAAGTTTTGGAAGATAAACTTCGCCAAATACTATACTAGATACTGTATTTATATACCTGGATTCAACAATAGAATAAAAGAGGACCCTTGTAATAGGGTGCAGCTATAGTATACTTATTATGTAGGCATTTTTATCATAGTTATCGGGAACGTCTTATGATATTTTATTTCATTTAGCGTGCAGCAATTATTTCACATTAATACAATATTTTACACAAAATGATTAACATATACTGTAGCAACTAAGACGCATATTAAAAGTAAATCTACGAATGTTACATTAACAAACACATACCTACTATAAATAAATGAAGCGGTATTTTACAACACTTCCACATGTTTCTTTTGAGAGTTGAGACAGACACAGATGTTGGAGGGATGATTCTTTACAGGGGTGTGACGAGTGTTGTAGGTAGCTGGTACCCTTTGTGTGCATATGCAATTCACAAGGGGATACTATGTACGCTATTTAGGTACACATTTATCTAATGCATCTGTGTAGGTAAGTACATAGAGACAGAGACATTCTGGATATGTACCTATGTTTATCAGATGTTGGTGCTGTACCCAATCCTGTATGGATGTAAGGGAGACAAAGAACAGCCGGTCATTGGAGCGAGACATAATAATTATTGTATGTAGTAAAATGTAATATCACAGAGGACATCGGATCATCAATTGAAATATCAGATGAAATAAGTACCAACCAGATGTACTGACTAGTGATTGATATACCTACATATTGTGGTGTGTGAGCTGTTCTAGGTACATATGTAATGTAATTGTAACGATAGCAACATCGTCGGACACTTTGTGTACATTGTGCATAGTAATTGTATACAATAGAGATCAGTAGCCAATTGATGGGTGCGTACAAATACAAGGAATCTCTGTCAAACAACGGTGAGTCACATTGTAGTGGGAAAGAGAAGGCGATAAGGTCGAGCGCCCCTCCAAAACGGTCAATCGAGCTGTGCACATTGTTGACTGTTGGTAGCGCGCGTGTCAGTCGAGATAAATAATAGAACATAATATCAAAATAAAACATAAGGATTGATAATTATGAGGTATGGGATAAATAATTTATTTTAAAAATACTTACGGGATAATACATCCCCTGCGGCGGCGGTAGAAAGAAAGCCCCCGAGCCCCACAGTTTGGAAGCTGTATTGGGACTAGTACATAAATACAATCCTCCGCTCTGTAGAGATGCGCAGCCACTCATTCGCGGCAGACCACTATATTGACAGACGGTGAACCAATCACACTATTGTAATATATTTGTAACGTTTTACAACAACAGGACACAATAATTAATTCGATCACTGTAAGTGTATGACACTGTATCGCGCGGGGTTATAGGTTATGTATTGCGCGCGACTAGCGGTACGTGATGTATGGACCGCGACGGTATGCAGTATGGCTTTGAATTTGCTATGTGCCCACGAATGCCGCGTCGTTTCCAAGCTGAGAACTGTGAACACGAGGCGCACGGTGGAGGGGCGTACATCTACATCGACGCCACGGCTTCTCAAACTTGTTACAGTCCTGGGTAAACAAACCGACCACTAACTACCGTATACCGCTTGTTAGTTAGGAACGAGATTAGATACATAGCAGGTAAAAAATCAGGTACCTGACAAACACCCATTAGTTTAAAAAAGATAAACCTTAAGATAAAATTATCAAGAAATATTTTATTAGTGTATTGAAAAATGTACTTTATGCAACAACAAAAACGCAAGATAAAGAGACAATACATACGTTTACACGGACAATTTAGAATGCATCCGTATAAAAAATATGTTATTTCCAAGGAGAATTCAAAAATAACAAAAATCTCATGCTTTTATGTAAAATTACATTGTGCTTCTAGTATACAGATATCATCAACCACTACCTCTATTCGAATTTATGTATTTGGGGATAGATCAAATGGCATGATCATATAAACTAGACCCTACACGACGGACACTTGTTGAGCACATTGAATAGGAGAGTATTTATGCAGAATTTTGTGACAGTGATGGAAGCGAAAGGTGTATGCAAAAGTAGAGAAATGTGGCACTCGAAGCTTTCTGCCTACCCCACGAGGGAAGCGGTGTGATGGTATGGAAGGTATGGAATGCACGTATATTCATTGCATGCAGTGATATTATCATCTCTTAGTATGAAAAAGCATTACCCTGAATGGGAGATTTTTTCAAATATGAATTCATTAAGAATTCAAGTGCACATTTCAAATCTCAAGGTTTTTTGTTTCTTTTTTTCAGGAAGATTGTTGGGAACGAAATATGATGCAAAAAAATTATATCACTCCTTTCTGTAAAAGCTTTCAAATGCAAGGTATTCGTGAATTTCAATTAATGATATTATTTTCGATACCAGGTGCCGGCAAACTCCCCTTTCACGACACAAGCTTTTAGTAGCTTACTGTGAAAGGTGAATAAGGTTGTATTTGGGTTTATAAGAAAGGTATATAGAAGTTAAATAAAATAAAAAATAAAAAAATAAAAATAAATAACAAAACCCAGATATATCTTTTAAAAAAAAAAAAAAATAAGACTAGTTTCGACGGGCAAGGTGGCTTATATTTTTGAAACTTCATGTGTAGTGTGTGTTTTGTTTTTGTTACACAGTGAGATTTCTAATACTTAGTGACAATTTGTACATAATTTGGAGACATGTCATTGTTTGAATATCTTTTGGCACTATGATGCTGTCTAAAGACAAATATTCATACACAACAGTTTTGTAGCTGTTTGTTTTGTATGAATAGCTACACTATCATGCCGTACTCCACAAGTAGAGTAGCCAACAAATCGACTGCCAACAAAAAAATGTCATTCAGGATGGGTGGCCAACCTCATCGCTGAATTAAAAAGTAAAATGTATATTTTTCTAACATCAGATGTTTTTCTAAGCAGATTCTGCTTTTTACAAGACACTCTAAAACTAACGGAAAAATGTGGGTGATCAATTCTTTGCCGAGTGCTCCACGTAATGTTAAATAAATAAGGTTAAATATTATGAAAGATGTAAAATATGTGCGTCTCGATGGACGAGTAACATCACCAGCAGGGTTACTCTTGACAAAACTAAACACGATCTTAATCTAGTCTTGATCTTGATCATACGACGCACGAAGTGACTATGGTCAAAAACACCGCGCTACCGCTAACGCAAGATCGGTTTGCGTGTATTTTTGGCCAATAGTCACTTCGTGCGTCGTATGATCAAGATCAAGACTAGATTAAGATCGTGTTTAGTTTTGTCAAGAGTAGCCCTGCTGTAATGAAAGATTTTATGCGTGCATTTTTTTCTATGTAGGAGTTTTGTCTCCCACGTAAGTAAACAATCTTTTAGAACCCCTGCGTTGTGTGGTTGGATAGTTGCGAAGGGTCGGGAAGGAACGGGAGAGGGCGGGGCGCGCCGGCGCGCATGTACAATCCCAGGCGAAAGAAGAGTCTCGCAAGTACCACTCAATTTCTACTACAAACTAATAGTTCGAAAAATATTTTATAGGGGTCGCCTAAAACATAATTACCTACATATTACATTATAATTCTTCATCAAACCTAATCAAAATAAAACTATGTAAAAATTGCTAGTTATTATAATATCAAATATATTCATAACTAATCGAACAACTTTGTACGCACATTGGACAATTAAATTAACATGTAAAAATAATTGCTGGGGAAAGTTTTACGTTTAACATTATTTATGTTAAGTAAATAAAAACATTATTTAAAATAGAAGGAATATTTTTTCTAAAATGTTGTTAAATATATTATATTTTAAAATAAAAATATATGAGCTTGTTGTTTGAATTCAAATTCGCCATAATCATTCACAACATCTGTTAGGGCTATAATTTCAAGATTGACGTTCCGAATAAACAAAATCAAGAATGGCGTAGAACGAGATAAAATGTATTATAGTCATCTCGCTTCATCTTTAGAATGGCGCGGATCAATGAAACATCCACCCCGATTATTTTCATAACTACGCCAATTATTACAATATTTTAAAATTATATACGAAAATAAATACTTATTGTACATTAAAAATCACACGGTTACATTTTAAAACATGAAAATTAAACCACAGAAAATGCAAATATGTTTTCAACGTGTATTATTATTGAAAGTTTCCCACGCAATATTTTGACCTTGCAGAGTCATCTATTGGTTACATTGAAAAGTAAAATGGTTTGAGCCGTGGACGAAAGGGTGGGAAAAATGAACGAACAACTCCAAGTGGGTATGCATTATTTTCCAACGTGAATACTTTTCACGAAAGCTTTTCATATTATACTCTGTATAATATTTTCATCAAACATTGATTTATAGCAAAATTGTAAAGAAACATTTAATTTACTGATTATTAACGAATAAAAATTGCCCGCAAAAAGCCCATATTTCTTTGTATTTTTTTTATTGAAAGATAAAAAGGCGTCGAGACGGCAAATATTTTCTGAATATTTTTATTTTATTCAAATTAATTTTAAAAATGTTTAATAAACATGTCTGAAATTTAAAAACTTAGATTTCACTCTGATTAAACGAGAAGTATAAGTAAGTTCTATGAATAAACTAGAGAAAATATAATATATAAAGTTTCCATAGTTTTCCAAGCTTATTGTCACAAATTACCTGGAACGCAATTACTCAGATTTTTCTTACTTTAATAAAAGTTATAATTCTTATAAAATCTAGTAAAATATAAAAGTCTGCAAACCTTGATATCTGAATTTAAGTTTTTCCAGTCTTGTTTTAATTCCCACAGCAAAAAATCACTCACAGTCAACTTTTCAAAGTCTTTGCAAAACAAGGGAGATTCATCAATTTTCTCCATATCAAATAATCTATTAATTTCATTAGCAAACATATTTCTAATTTTTAACAATAATTAAAACAAGGTAAAACTTAATTAAAAACCAAGCAAACATAAAAAATTCAAGCAAAAACTTATAAAAATATTTTTAAAACTTCTGCCGAAAAGTTTCTATACACGCAGACATCTACAGAGATGAACTGAAAACTTTTGTTTGAAATAAAAATCGCTAGATGGCAGTGCACGAAAACTTTAAATTGAGCTTTTTTATCTATGATATTTTTGAAATTTGGAACATCGCGGGTGAAAATAAAATATTTTTAAATTAAAACAATTAGTGTAATAATGTATACAAATAAATCTTTAAATCAATTATATTAATTATCACATAATATTAATGAAAAACGAGAAATATAGAAGAAGGAAAGTTTTTATAATTACCTGTTATGACGAGATAGGTACCTACTTTCAAAAAAAGTTCTATGAAAATTGTTTTTGGTAGGTATCGAGTACCAGGTTAAGTACCATTAGTGAGTATTCGGTTCGAAATGACCTTAAATGACGATTTTAATGTTAGAAAACTTTAATTTTAAAGCGCGGGAAAACTTTATAATGTATTATTTGATTTATTTATTTCATTATATTATTTTACATTATATTGTATTCATTGGTTAATTGTTATAATAGGCTATATAACTATTATCATATTAATGTATTTCCTTGTTTTTATTGTTGGTTTCATTTGCCTTTATTTTGTTCTATGTAGTTGCTTTGAATTTTTATATTGCGGTAATATAGGGGGACTTTTGTAGTATAGACCAATATAACATACACTATAGAATATTACATACAATATAGGGTGTATATAATATTGAGTTTTGTAATATTTATTTATTTATTGATACATCGACGGCCCACTGGCCTTTTAATAGTAAGGTTGGCACAATATAAAATATAACAACAACAAATATTTCAGTATTATACAAATTAGTATAGATATAAACATTAACAGATGCTATGTTAAAGAGTATATAAAAAAAAAACCTTATCAAATAAAAACAGTAAAATTGGTGTGAGCAAGTGTAGGCATACATAATAACAAAACAAAAAAAAATGTCATTGACTGTTAGTTAATACATTGACTGTTAGTTCATTGCGAAAAATAAATAAATAAAAACTAGAATAAACAGGTATCTAAGTTCATACATTATTTTCATGAGAGAATTCAAAGGTGAATAGTTGAAGACTACATATTTGAGTAAAGCTTCGATCTTTAATTTATGAAGTAAATAATTATTTTCATATTTGGGTTAAATGTAATGGAATGCGCATAATAAAGTAAATTTACTATAAGTAATACGATATACATTTGCATTAGGTTATATTAATTGGATTTAATAGATTGAGTGTCAGTGATGCATATTTTGAATACGTCTAGACTTGTTAAAAGTTAATATATTAGTTCATAAAGGTTTGAAATATTTGGTATGTAAATAATGCTATACCTTGTACCGACTGTGCTTCTTTTTTGACTTTTTAGTTTTTATTGTTATTGGTACATAAATAGGTACTGCTTTTCACAAGATAATTACTTAGTCATGTAGTTGGTTTGGAGCGGCCAGAGGTCCCGGAAGCAGCGGTGGACAGGGATCTCTGGAGGAGGTACCTAGGCGCAATGGGCCCCCGACCCAACAATTGGAAGAAGATGTATGTATGTTTGTATGTAGTAATTACCTAAATAAAATAATAAATGTAGTTGTTTATCCTTACCGTGGGCAGAATGGTTTCCGTTTTTATTGAAAAAGTTTCTCTGCTCTCTCCGGGTCTGAAAAGAAATGATAAATTCCTTAAAAAGGTTTGTACAAATAAATTAATTAAAAAATATATCCTTATTTCATTGAAACACAAATAATAACACATCTGATAAATATATGAACTGGGAATCTAATACCCTCTTAAAGCCTTCTATCATTTGATTGTATTAATATATACCTAACAGAATTTAATTATGAATGTACCTACGTATCTTATTTATTATTATTGAAGAGATAGCCGAAGATAACATGAAATTATGTTTTCCTTAGGTATAGTAAATTTACAACATAATATTGTGTAAATGATCTTTCCCTAATTACTCGCAAATGATTGGATGGGCTACAAACATACAATATAACCATAAAATAGATTTGCGTGTTGTGCTTTTATCCTTACGTCCAAGTGTTTTTATCCTTAGTGCTCTGAACTAAAGGTATGTCAAGTGATATCCCAATGATTCCTAAATGCCAATAATACCATATTTTGAATGACAATAAACTCCTCCGAGTGATAGACAGATAGTTAACAATAAGAGGTTGGTACAGTTGGTACAACTTACCTTGTGGTGCCTATTATTAGCAGAATATATAAGTATGAAGATAAATATAAAGATATTTTGTATTTCACATATATTCATAGTGCGAAAGTGAAAGTGATATCATTATACTATGCGAGTGAACGTTGCGTTGGATATTATTAGCAGACACATATACATATGTATTATATTACATACGTAGGTACATACAGCAATGAACGTAACATGAATGAGTGCTGGGATAGAGTGGGTGTAGCCATAGAAAGACGAATAAATATTAAAGTACGTTTATAAATATGTAAATAGTGTTCACTGTTTATTCATTTGATGATTTTTATGTTAGTTATTAATCCTTTTTTTAATTTTATGTTATTTTCTTACCTAGTGAGGCTGCTGCAACATAATTATATCCATATTGGTGATGTATTGTCTCTGGTTTTGTATGTAGGTATATTGATTGAATAAAGTATTCTTATTATAAACATATATTTTTTACAAATTTATTTAAATAAAAGCATTTAACCAATTGTTTTTCTTCTTCTATATTAACTAAGTATCGAGTCCAACCACGTAGGTATTCGTACAAGATAATTATTATTATATATATTATCATTGATAGTTACCGCAGTAATAGGGAATATAATGCCCTCTGTACAAATTCTCATCTATTGAGTGTTTTTTTGGAATAATAATGTCATCTACATATAAACAGTTATTTTGTATTGTCAAATTTTTCTCAAGTCAATATCTAAATTTTATTTTGAAGATGAGCGTAATATCAGCCACCTGTTTTGTCAAAATATTGTCGTTTTCATTTATAACATTTATTTGATTTAAAATTGAAACTATTTGTCATACAACTTATTTAAGTAATTAAAAGCTATTTGTATGAAGGTTTCTCCATTCATGAAATAATTCGTAGATTCTCAGATAGGTAAAACCTCTTAATCATATAACATAAGCTTACACTACACTTTGTAATGGTTTTAACTAATATGATGGTAATATTGTTTGGTGAAATAGGGTTTATGGCTAGTAAAATAATAATAATAATACTATACGTAAGTTGTATCTTGTACTCGCTAAAATAATATTGGCAAAGTCAGGTCCATGTAACACTTAAACACTTATGTAATAGTAAGTTCACGTATGTATGAGGATTAGGACAAAAATAACAGTTATACATGTAATAGGAACAGTGACTGATATGTGATATATATTAATTAATATATTTTAAAATTCTTTCGAAACTGAAAACAGATTAAGATTGTAAGGACACATTTTGACACTACCACAGGATAATATGATCAAAAGGACAATCGACATAGAAGTAAGATCAGACAGGCCAGTGACCACCTGGATGTCTACGATATTGCCAGGGACCTGAAGAAGACAGAGCTGTATTCGGAGGATACAGGGAACCGGAAAACTTGGAAGATGAGAACTAGGAGTGCCGACTCCAAATAAATGGGATAAAAGAAGAGAGCAAAGAAGAAGAATATATTGATTTCTCTTGCGAAAAAAGTTAGTGTGATTGGTGGCCTTTGGTGGCATTTTAGTTCTTCGATTCTGTGACCCAAAAATGCTACCTTGAAATTAGCAGTTTGCTCTCTCCATGCCAACTTATAGTTTGGCTATGGTAAACTTTTTTGTTGTCAGTAATTTTAAAAATCAATACATGGGTACAAGAAGTGCACAAGTATACTATACTATACTATACTATACCATCACGGCATATCCCACAAGTGGGGTAGCCAGCAGACCAGCTGCATATAAAACATGCAAGCTGTCCTCTCCGTGCCAATATAAAAACAAGTATCTAGTACTTTATTTTCAAACGAATCTGGTATTTTTGGGGCTCAACACTTTTCTGAAAGGAGTCTATCTGAGGCCTTATTTTCTCTCGGGGACTTAGTTATATTACTTGATTGTATTATTTTTCACAGCGATTTTCACTATTGTTGTTAAATGTGACGTGATAGAAAAAATAGTCCAGAGAATAATGGTATCTATTCACATCTAACATAGAAGGTGTTCTCATTGGGTCACGAATAATAAAGTATAATGTTTAGTACGTAAATCCAATATAGAATCTATATTGTATAAAACGAATATGAAGGAGTAAAAACAATACGTGTTGTTGTGACGGTCAGTGTCAATATTATTATGTATGAAACTAAGTGGAGGCCTGTATGAGTGGGTGCTTCTACTTGTCTACTTAAGCCTAAGATATGTTATTTGATTTTTGCTAGTGTCGCAGCTGGTATAAAAATAGTATCCACATACAGTAGTGGCCATAAGTATGGAAACGCTTAACAAAATGTATGAAAATGATCACATTAAGGTATTTTTTCTTTTTGTGAGGGCAACAAAAGAATAAATAAATATTAAATTGTTAAAATAATTACTTCAATGTTTACAAAACAAAACAAAAAAAGAGAATTTCAGTCGTTAAGGGGCATCTCATAAATGGCTGTTAAAACTCGTGAATGTTGGTGGTTGAAATAAAACCACCATCAAATGGCAAAAAACCGATGACTCATCCAAAAAAAATTAGTATTATAAAAAGAATAATGCTAGTGACAAATTTCAACCATATAAATAAAATATTTTTATGAATAGGTGCATTAAAAACTTAACTTTTCTAGGGATTTAAACAAAATTATAAGCGTTTCCATTCTTATGGCCACTACTGTATACTATTACAGCACCAGTGAGATTGTTCTATCCGCCAACAAATTAAATTCACTTACAATTAACTAATCTCATGGAGCACCCTATAAAGAATTGGTCTCCCACTCTTCTCCGTATGTTTTCGAGTGTCCTGTAAAAGGCAGGTTTTCGAAAAATTAAGACATTTTAAATCTTAAATTCATTGATGAGGTTTGCCACCCATCCTGAATGCCTTGATTTTATATTGTCACGGAGAGAACAGCTTGCATGTTTTTTAAATGCAGCTGGTCTGCTGGCTACCCCAATTGCGGGATATGCCGTGATGGTATAGTAGTAGTAGTAGTAGAACTAAGTTATTTGCTTGTTAGCCTGATAGTTGGCATAGGTAAAGGGACAAAATTACGTTATAAATATTTTGATTGGTTTAGTGTTTTTTTTTTATTATTCTTTAGGCATTCCACCCAATATTGAGTGATTTTGCCAAGGCTTAGCGTTTCCGTGAATAGAAACTCGTGGGTAAAAGAATTTCTTGACATGCATTCTGAATGTCTTATTTATTTATAGTACAAAGAGGACAACCTGTATGTATGTCAAATGCAATTATTTTTCTCCTAATTGTCCCGTTTCTGGGAGATGTCGTGATTATAAACATGGGTAGATGGATAAATATTTTGTAGGAAATAATTAACCATAGATTTGATAAAAAGCTGATGTTAAATATTTGATGTTATAATGCCAAAAGTTTAAAAATGTATCCCGGGCCTTATTTGCTATAAATTATAATAAGTATGTCGGGACTATTAACTATTGAGTCTTATCTAATATTCAGCTGATTTAGCACGGCATGTTGAGCCTAAACAAAATTATATCCACTTACTTATCTGTATATGTATTAATTTAATTAACACATTCTATTATATTTTTCTATTAAGTATACCCTGTCTAGTTTAAGTTGTTTGGGAACATTCAATGTCCAAACAACTTAATTGTTTCTCAAATTTTTCTAAAATACCATTTCATATCTTCTCAATTTTTTTATTGAACACAAGATATTGATTATTATTCAATTATCCATATTGAATACGATTACCGATGTCGATACCTATCTATATTTGTAAACATAATCAAAATGTGATATATATAAGGTTACATTGTTAATAAGAAACTGGTTTTATTGGAGAACCTTGTATAGAAAATTAGCACACCGTCATTATCCTACTATTCTATATTACATAAACGTAGTTCTTATATGTTAATCTTAATTATCTTTAATCCTTTTTTAATATTTAGTATTAGTTACTATGAGTACTAAATCACTTAAATTTAATCCTCAGATTAAAAAATCATCTCGTGATTAAATGAAAAATCACTTTAATTAGGTATAATCTGCTTTATCATAATGTGCTTTCCATCAAGATTTTAATTTTTTTTATTGAAATGAATTTTAAGAAATTTTTAAAAGTTGTAAGCTCCGAGGCTCTACAACTCTGTTTCCGGACACATTAAAATCGTTTGGCGGATAGGGATGTTTAAGTCCAGGGCTAAGGGCTTGGTTGCTCAGCACGGGTAGAGAGGAAGCAAAGAAGAGGCTATTTCATCATGTTGCGTGATTTCTTTATGTGTATCAAAGTCACGTGGCTTATCATCGTGTTTGCAAGATGCCTTTGATATGTTTGTAGCAGCTTGCCTTGATACAGGCATTTGCATTTAGTGAGGCTGCTACGGGTGCCGGTTGCCGAGTCCTCATCTCCTTGATTGTTCACTCTCGCATGCACACACGCATTGTTGTGCTTTTTTTGTTTCCTTAGGGGAAAAACAATGAAAATTTAAAAGCAATGTAAAACAGTGTCTATTTTTACTCATATTACTTTAATGTTTTTTTTTATAAATGGCAACCTTGTTATTGGAAGGATTGGCGTACCTTTGAGATCATAATGGTTCGTCATCAAACCTGTTACTTAATAAAGGTGTGCCTAGAGTTGTTTTATTTCAAGATACATAGAATAAGAATACATTTTATTTTATTTTTTGTAACATATTCATATGTTGCTTGAAAATACAAAGCTATGAAAATAAATTTATCACCGACGGTCAGCGTCTCGGACTGGAGATTGTAAGATTTGTGTTTTCGATTCTACCAAGGACTTATTTCGAATTAATGTTTAATCAGCTTAGATACTTATTAATTTATCATCTTCTTCTATGAGGGTGTTTGGGATTTGAAGATATAACAGTTATTGAAAACTGTTAAAGAACGTTAAACTCATATAATGAAATTTTTGAATAAGTTTTATTAGTAAAATTCTGAATAGGCAAACGACGAAAATTTCTCGATAACGAACTTCTTTTGAAAGAGCTAGGCGCATGTTCACACAAAGACGTGAAACTGAATAACACTACATCAACAAAAACATAAAAAAATTTATGAGATATTTCGATTGGATATCCATGTTTACGCAATGTAATATTGTGAAAAATCTAATCGGAAGAGTGAGAAAGGCGTCCCAACGCTTACGAATTAGCTCTAGGTTGACTTAAGTGATCACTTTCGGTGTTTATGGACAACGTTCACCAATTTCGTTTTTCTTACTGTCACGATATTAGGCCCAGCAATGGAGAAACATTCAATGCAAACCATAGAAGCAACCGTTTTCATCTCATACTTCAGATCTCGAATAGATCAAAATCTCCCGTCTAAATGACTTCGGAACAATTATCTTCAGTACTTTATCGGCTGCTAGTAGTGAACTTAAGTCAGCCTAGACCTAATTCGTAAGCGTTGGGATGCCTTTCTCACTTTTTCCGATTAGATTTAACCCAATGTTCATTGTGTAAACATGGTTCTCTAATCGAGATGTCAGATTGGTTTTATCCTGTATAGATTAATCTGCGCGTGGTGCCCAAATCCAGCTAAATAATAAAAAAAATGAAAATATTCTAAAAATAATAAAATTTAATTGAAAATAGTTCAAAGAAACGAATTTATTACAAAACTTATCCATATTGTAATCCAACACCAATATATTTTAACTTTTTACTCTTTTTGATCGTCATTAAATAACAGTGTCAAGAAAGCAATATAAAATTCATAATACTAGGACAATATAATATAGTAGCAAGATTATCACTATGTAGTGATGGAAAAATGAAATGTAAGACCATCAAACTACGTTCAATTGACATATACTTAATAGAAATAAATATACCTAAGTACTTTAACGATTTAAAATCGTACCTTTTTAATTGAATTTCTCAGAGTTTCTTTTTAAGAAAAAATATTATTATTTATTTTGTGCCATTTTTATTACAATGTAAATATTTTTGACGGTCCCTCTGATATCGCTATAACGAGAATTGACTGTATAAACAATATGTAATAATATGTAAAAGACAGTAAGTCTGTTTTCGCCCACGCAACGGGTCGTAATATTAATTCAAATATTTTACATAACATTGAGTTACGTAGGATTGCCTTTGTAATAATATTAACATTTTGTTATACATAATATATACAGAGAAAGAGAGATAGATGACTTACAATATGTAGGTGTACATTTTTGAAGAGCACTGTATAAAAGGAATGTCTTTTGCTTTGAGTTTTCAAACAACTTGCAAACACTTTAACTGTCTATTTCATGAAAAAATCTAAACTGAAAATACGGAAATTTTCAAACAAAATAAAAAAACTTTGTATTCACAAAATCTCTGGAGATCCGAGAACTTTATAGATGAAAATGGTTAAGCTCAACTCAAACACAGATATTCGAGGTTCTATATTAAATGATATTATATGAAATGCGATATACTTTAAACACTTTGAAATTTAATAAAGAGAACATACCTACTTAAGGCAAGATTAGTCAATAAATTATGTCCTTCAATTTTTTTTTAATTTTATGTTATTATTGAACAAGACATCAAATTGATATTTCCAATTTTGTTTTTTAAACTTAAATTTTTTTTTTATCACGGAATGCTTTGTAAACGTCAACTTTATGAACATATGAGAAATTAAACATTCATGTGAATTACCGGAGAACACTTTGTTCTGCACATACTACATTGTACTGTCGGTACACAAAACAAGAATAATTGCAATTGCACTTGTATTTGAAGTTTGAAAACTATTCAAATACTGGAACGGGGAATCCATTCGAGAACACTTTAAAACTTGCACTCAGTAAATTTAATTATTTATAAAAATAAAACTCTAGATTAAATATTTATTTGAACTATTTATACTGCTTCCACTGATGTTTTGTAAACAAATCTTTGTAGGTATTAAAACAATATAAGAATACTGTATGTTTTCACTGCGTCTACTCGAAGTCGCATGCAATGTTGAACTGACAACCGGTTTTTGTCACAAAGTGTGTTGAATCTCAGCATTGTTGTTATATTATTAAATAGTACATAGTATTGCAATAATAATGTGTAAAGAAAAAACTGTAGTATTCTATGTAGGTATATCTATCTAGTGAACAATTTCATTGTCATAGCTTGGCGCAGCTGTCAAACAATGAAATGGAAAATCAAACAATGAAGTGGAAAGTAGTTAGGTGCGTTCTTATAATATGTACGACGTATGAGTAATTAGTTATGATTAATTGAAATACCTAAATTTCTAAGACAAATATTTCAGAAATATTGTTATGTTTTGTCTCATTACGGCATTTTCCGTAAGCGCGATAGTCAGGTAATTGACTACATGGAAAAAGCCTGTTGTCATCTCTTGTCACAAAAATACAAGATATTGATAATGGGGAGCGTGTCGAAGTTTTACCAACATTATCCAATGTGAAGTTGCTCGTCAACTCAGTAATTATTATCACTATGTAGAAATAATTATCCACTACACATTTCATTCAAGGATACAAATGAATTGTATGATTATGGAAGAGTGAAAGAAGTATGTAGAGATAAATTTATATGGCGTTCTATCCTCTCTGCCTACTCCACTTAGGATACGATGTGAGGGTATACATAGATAGATAGACATAAATATATTACTAAATAGGAAATATATGATGAATTATCTCAATGCTTTTGTACAATATCAAAAAAATTAAATTGCTCACTAAAAGAATAACGATTAAATCATACCCACTGAACTTATTTATTTCTTTTTAGACCGTTCTCTAATCAACTACATAAACTATTCTTAGTTATATAAAATATAAACCATTTTATCAAAACGAAAAGCTTGGAATATATTTGAATACATATACGATTTAAACCAATATTAAGGTACAGATGAATACTAGTGTACACTCAAGAAATACAAGGACAGCAAGAGATATCCGACCTGATAATCCAAGAACGAACAGAGAGAAAAATAGTTTTTTATATACAGCGATTGGATTGTTCAATTCACTACCAGATAATATAAAGCGACTGAATAATATTGATCAATTTAAGAAATATTTGAAAAACTATATACTATGAAGCCGAACAGAGACAATTATGTAAGAAGCAATTTTTGTGAGAAGACATTTTGTGCTTGAGTTTTAGAATAACATCCTCCCCTCATACCAGCATTTCATTGCTGTTTGGGGAATACGAAGTGTTTATTGTTAACTATAATAAAATATCAATATAAATGTATCGAAATATAAGTTGTGTATTAAATAAAATAAATAAAGAAAGCAAAGTATCCTCTTTGTATTATTACAAGTCCCGTTGAGTTAGAGTTTTGTTCTATAATTATACCGATTAAGAATTTTGATTTAATTGAGGTATGTTTCAATACAATATGCATTGTATAGGTACTATATGAGTATTTATACTTCGTATAAAACTTTGATGGAGAGGTATGAGATAATTCCACATTTGTAAGTAAGTAAACCTTGTTGTTGCATTGGGTAAATCTCATAGTTTTTCAATCGAAATAACCAGATAAAAAAAAATTACAATGAATTTACATATAAATAGTATTTATATATCAAATACTATCTAAAAATATTTTATTAAAAGGTTTAAAACCATATTTTTGTCTGGTGATCCATCATGTTTATTTACGTATAGTTTGTAGCAGTTTACAAACAAAACATTCTTCGGATAATATCTGCTATGACGTTGATGCATTACAGAGTAAAGTCTCACATTTTTCTTCACGTATTCGTTTATTTTAATAGTTTTTATTGGTATCATTTTGCAATCATGATATTTCTCATAAGTGAATTGATCTTTCTACCGGACTCCTTCGAATATGAATGTTTTATCTAATGTAGTCTCGCCGCTACCACAAACTTTTGGTTTTCTTTTTAAAATATTATAAATAAAATAAAGCATAAAAAATTATGATAAAAATATCTGCAGTACCTAATGAAGAAAAAAAGCTTTTTTACTTTTTGCGTGGAGAAATGAAATAACTAAAATGTTAATTTTGACAAATTACAGCAAAACTAAACGTGTTATTTAAAAAATAATTAGTAGCAATATCAATTATCTTTTACAACTGACTTGTAGTTAGTCATTATATTAACATATTTTGTCTTTGCGTCTTATCAAATAAACCTTATCCACTTGATTTGCATTGCAAATACGAAGGAGTATAGGATAGACCCAAAATGATCATCATTTATAAAGGGGTATGGGTGTATTAACAGTGTCAGGTCTGTACACAGATAGATTGATTTAACTGAAACAGCCGAGAGGTCATTAAGGGAAGTGTTTTTGGTACGGAAGTAAGATGTCTCCCTGATATACCTAATATCATTTTGATAGAGGATCATTTATATTAGAATCAAGCTTGATTGACAGATTTATTTTCAGCTAAGTGGGTTGATTCTACACCACCCAGCAACTATTAAGTATAGAATTATTATCATTTGAGGTAATTATGCAAATACCAGCCAACTTTCAAAATTTTAATGGAAATATTCCTATCCTATTGTTTTTAACATATTTTGACAAAACGCTTATATTTCCAAAACTTTTATAACATGTTTTTGAATTCGTAAATCCTAAAATATGGAAGATAGAAGTGTTTGTCTTTACAAAAGAAGAAGTGCTTTTGGGAATAAATTTAAAATTATCATAAATGGTTATTGAATAAAATATTATATCTATTTTAAGAAACCTCTGTTTAAACTAACTTTGAGAGCCTGAATGAGTTCGGCTTTGTAATTCTTACATTCACCTCAGGAATGTAATATACATATGTACACCTTAATAATTACTCACAAACTTCATGGAGATAATATAAGGTTGTAAAAACTTTTTCCTCTTTTAGCACATATGTAATTATTGTTCCATTCAAAGATTTGTATCGTATCGTAAAATCAATAGCACAAATTTCTGTTGGGTAACTTTGAGTTTATATCGAAAGGATTTGGAGTTTATAGGAAAATAATACATAAGTTTCCGAGTTGTGTATCTGGAACCTTTTGATCATAATTCAAAAGTTGACTATTTTAAAAGTTTCCTGTCTGCATTTTAAGTTTTACTTTTTACCCTATAGTGCAATAACTTTTATAGATTTGCATGAATATTTTTGTTGGGTATACCTACATATAAAAATGAATAGTTTATTGTTAAATAGTGTATTCTTTATTAAACGACATAATATCAATAAAAAAGTTAAATATATGACCAATATCAGAACGACCTGAAATTTAGGTTTATAATTATTTAAGTTTTTTGAAGTCTGAAAATCTTGCTTACAGTATAATTCTCTGGTCGAGTAAATATAAAAATAGGAGTTCTTTCATAACGTGAAACTAGTACGAAACTAATATAATAGTACATTTCATCATATTTCTTAAGTCAACATATTATATTGATTGTATCGATCGAGTAAAAGTAATAGAAATTCCTTGAGACCATCCGATCGAGAAGTGAATGTTCTTCTCCTGTGTTATGAGCGAAATATGATATTGTATTGCAGTACATTCTTGCGCATATAATAATTAGGTTTTATATACTATGTCTAAGTAAACCTTCAGAAATGAATGGGAATTAATATTATTTGATTCCAGGAATTCAATACAAAAGAATATCCATACCATACCATCATGCCATTCTCCATAACTTACTGTGACTTAGTGTGATAGACATGCGATTCGTTCTACCCCTGTCAATATAAGCCAAAACATTCAGGTTAGATGGCATACTTCATCGCTGAATCGAAGATGTTAAACGTCTATAAAGGGAAGTTTAACGAATACCTGATTTCTACATTTCAATAAAATAAGCTTACAGAAGAAAGAGTGGAAGTCTTTTTGTCCGGAACTCTACGGAACTAATATGTATCACTGTCAAGAATTTCATATAGTATTACCCTATATATTATTTATGTACCTTATCAAGTGAAAATATATCTGTACCAGTGGTTATCTTTTTTACATTTATTTAATGCAAAGTGAGTAAAAACTTTGTGGAAAATTGGAAAAACCTTAAAACGCCTCAGGCGAAACCTCGGCCAAGTAATAAATGTGTTGACACGGTAAACACCAAAGTTTTATAAGTAGACTGCCGCGTAATTTCCCAGGCGCTTATGAAAGTTAAAATGATTTGAGGAAAAATTCACTCAGGATAATTTTTGTGATGGCGCAATAAAATTTATATTTATGGTTTACTAACAAAAATCTTTTATTATATAGAATTGATACTCAACTTCATGTATTTTATAATCTAGTCTTTAAAAATTATATGTTCAACGAGCCCTCGGCTCACAATTCTATAACTTTTCGAATGTCCTGTTAAGTCCCCTTTACCTGCCGTAATCGTAAAACATCACGCGTAAGACTTTTAATATCTTCAATTCAGCGGTGAGGTAAGTCTTCCATCCTTAATATTTTAGTTATTATGATCACGGACACGACGACCTGAATGTTTATTAGGCGCAATTATTCCACTTGCTACACAACTTGTGAGATATGCCGAGGTGGCATAAATAGATACTCACAATTTTAAGCAATGCAGTTCTAAACAATGTCTTTATCCTACCCAGTAGAGTTACAAATTAATAAGCTCTACGCTTTCTATAAAAGTTTTCGAGTGTTCAGCGGAATATTCTTTTTTTTTGAAAAAAAAAAATCTCCACCACTGCTGTGATTCTCATCAGTGGCATAACGTAAAAAAATCTACTCCTGCGCACACTATCCACTACCTCATGAATGAATGAATGCTCAAAATATAATTAGGGTCCCATAATATAAACAAACTTTTTGTATACCTATTTTGATATGAGATTGCAAAATGTGACACTGCTAAAATTGGTGTTTTTGTTCTCAAACAAAACATAAATTTGTTTTAAAATATGTAAAACTTATCTTAAATGTCTTGCATAAATAATATTACTATATTGAAATAAAATATTACTGTTTTTTCTTTAGGGAAATCAAATAAAATGTAAGAGTTTAATTTTGAAAGTTCGATAGATGGAAAAAAGTAAATCGATAGAGGATTGAATAGAATATTTATATCTTAGATTGTCAGATTATTTGGAATATTTCTATCTGTTGGTGAAATAGTTATAAAGACGTGTGTTCAAATTTTGTATTTTTAATGAATTTTTATGAGAATGAACCACATAAGTTTTTTTTTTTTTTTTTTTTTTTTTTTTTTTTTTTTTTTTTTTTTTTTTTTTTTTTTTTCTTTTTTTTTTTTTTAAAAAGATATATCTGGGTTTTGTTATAAACCCAAATACAACCTTATACACCTTTCACACTAAGCTAAAAGCTTGTTGTTTGTTCATTATTATGTGTTCACACAAAATATACACCGAGAAAACAAGTGACAAGTTGTAGGTACTTTCAATAATTTAAAAGAAATATTTTCTGAACGAACTTTTAAAAGTCGTGGGAATCTTAAAATATGAAATGTGAAATATGAAATGAAAAGTATTAAAAAAACTTTCAAACGACGTAGCGTTCAAATGAAATAAATAAATAAAGGATTTACGGACGATTATATCGCGTGGAATAATTGAAATATATTATTTTGCCGCAAAAAGAATTTTATTTTGGGATTGTGGCGTACCTACCTACTGAAATCTCAGGGAAACAATATCTTAAAAAGAAGGTTTTTGATTTGTTTACGTTTCTGGAATATTTATATCAAAGGAGTTGCAAGGTTTTTTAATATTTTATTTTACGTCAATATCGGGAAAAAGTAAAAGAAAGTAAACAACGGCAATGAAAGTAAAAAAATGGATTTATGTAAGTATTTTGCTTGAATGAATGTATAAATATTTTGTAAAGTCTCAGCAAATAATAGGTCCCTCAATCTCTTCTATGACTTTAAGAGTTTGAAGACAGGTATTTGCAAAATATCTTTTTTTTTCTTTTCAATTCAGCGCAGAGGTATGCCATCGACTCTGAATATCTCATTCTCATAAAACATGAAGATGATAATGAGTATGTTAATTTAATGTATTTTGGCTAATTACATTATATGTAAAAAACTCGTGAGGACATATTTTTTTTCGAATATCGGATAGATAGAAGAGCCCCGATTTCTGAGATAATCTATTATAGGAAGAAGTCTTCAATACTGGCTACTCCACTTGTGTCGATGTTATATTATACATTGATTTTATTTGTATGAATGAAATAATAATAATGTATACAAGCGAAACGTGAACATGATTGAAGAGGGACGAAAGTGGAATTGTGGAATGAGGATTGAAGTGGGGAAGAGTGGATGCAAGAGGAGTCTTGTGGATAGAATGCGTGTAAATAAATTGAAATGGTTTGGTCGTGTGGAACAAATGGAAGAGGAAACAATGAGGATATACTTGTCTGAAAGAAGGGTTTAAGGAAACGCGGGTGTCCGAGAACTATATGGTTTGACCATGTAGATCAAATTCTCAAGGACGGCCGTGTATTGAGTAAGAGAAATCGACATGCGTGCATGAGAAATCGACATGCGTGCATGAGAAATTGTATGAATGTGGAAGAAGCAAAAGATACTTCTTGCAAAAAATAAGGACAGATCTATATGGTGTTCCGTTCTCTCTGCCTACTCCACTTGGGATACGGCGTGAGGAAATAGTTTAGTATAGTATAAACAATAATATCTATTATTTTGCCTTCAGGGTGCCTATACTTTGTAAAATATACCTTATTGTTTGATTTAACGCAGGTATATGTGACATGTTATAAAAATATTTTATTAGTATGTAATTAAGGGAAACAGGCGTGGCATCAATAACACGAATGTTAGAAACCGATATTAGGTCAGAAGGTGAACAATAACAATACATAATAATAATATTATGTATGTAGCTTTTTATTCGACGCAATCAATAAGAAAGAGGTTTAATTACATCAGTGGTTGCGTTATGATATTGCTAACAGTAATATTATGTACAGCGACCCTGACATCAAGGAAAGCTCTTACAAAATGAAATATAATGTAAGAAAATGTGATTGTATTTCAATACTAGAGTAGTTTTACTCGGTTCAGCTAAGGAAATAATAATCGAATTAATTATAAATAAAATACTTATTTATAGTATATCCACAGTGACAAGTGAGTCACAGTGGATATACTATAAATAAGTGTTTTATTTATGATTAATTCAACATGAATTAATTATAAATATTTCCACCAAGTACCGTCGGTTGAAAATATCAACTTTATTTAAAAATAATCGAATTGTAAATTTCCCCGAGAAACAGCAAAAAATATGGGGCAATGTTTTTCAAGACCTAGCAACACTATGCTGCAATTATTTTTGACAGAGCTACTATAATCTGACGAAAATAATATTAGTATTTTTTTTCATAGTTGTCTGGTTTTTAATTGTAATAAATGTAATATTCTTATGCAAATACAATATTGAATATTTTGGATATTATTCATTAAGATAACAACATTATGTTTATCTCCACCTATGATATCAATAAATTGAAAAGAAATATTGTACCTATTGTAGACGCATTATTCCACTTTCATTTACTAGTTCTCAATTTATTCACAACTACTTTCCATTACACTTCCCTCCAAAACTTTCTCTGACTCCAGTCCACCCTTTTATACATTGTCCAGCTAATTCAGTCGAAGAACTTGAGTCTCAGTTCAGGGATAATTGTAGAGTTCTTAGTTTGGTTTCATAGATCAAAAGAAAACAGAAGTTAAGTTAAATAACAAAACATTTATTCATGGTTCAAATTATTACTGTCCGGTTCAACACAAACAGACACACAGTTACATTTTACACAAGCACTTAATATTATACAACAAATTCTAAGTTAAAATTAATCAAGTCACTTATCACTATGTACAGTTTATTTTGATACAGGTTTCAATTATTGTTTAGCACTTTTAACACAAGTTATTTCTTTTCGGTTCAGCCACCGCCCAACGCAAAAGCGTCAGCCGGTGCTACCGAGGCCAGGAGCAGGGGACAAGTGAAGTTAGTTACAGGATGTTCAACATAGAGAAATTTAACGGAAGTCAAAATAGAGTTTTATTTAATATTTGCGGGATTCTTTCCTTCAAAAAAAAATCAAATGGTAACTAAGTAAATTTTAATATGGAATACTCTAATAATTATCTATTGTTATTTTTAACTACGACATTCCATCTCAAGTCATTTCACAAAGAAAAAAAATTAAATAAAAAAAAAAGAAAAGTCTCATTGTTACGTTACAAAGTGGAAATTACAGTTACAGAGACTATCAACACATCAATGGAAAATTACAGTTGCACAGTGACATTACAGGAATTAATGATGATCAATCATGAGTTACATATATCAATACTTTTTTTTTTTTACAAAGTTTTTGTACTTAATTTCACCTTCTATTACAATCCTCATCAGGAATGTACACGTCATGAGCCAATAATGGGACCAAGAAGATGTACCGACAGGGCAGGTCGCAGATACGGAAATCGTAGACAATACCCTCGACATTCCTCCAAGCACACCATTACGAACTCAAGACAACAATTACAATATTACACATTATTTTCACAATTTCAACAATATAACCCTCAAACAACAACCCAACACCCAAGTAATTTCAGAATACATAGTTTGACAATAAAATAAAGGGGGGTAGTCAATCCGACCTTCAATCTTGCAACAATTATACCTGAATTACCAATCTCATTACCATTATACCTGATCTACCTCTATTCTAAGGGCGGCAATCTATACCCTATTGAATTAAACATGTTATTTCCATGGGGTGTTCGACCCATCTTGCACAGGCTTGACGACATATATCAGGTGTCCAACCTTTCGCGCGGAGCTTTTCCAAGCGAACCTGTACGTAACATTTGAGCGTCCTCAATCTCTTACAATGACAATGGCTTGTCGGGCTAGCTCCGACTGGCGACCACAGGAGGTTCCAGACGAGCAAATACAAAATTTAAAAAAAAAACTTAACTAAATTCGAGTTATGCTTGACTTTCTATAGGGTGAGACGATTAGTCACACCTCTAAATCAGCATAACTCCGGAGATGAACAGGGAAGAGTGCGAATCATCCAACTGACTCCGTAACATTCATTCTTGACATTTGAACATTACTGATAGGGTACGCATGCCTATACAGTAATAATGTCGAAATGACCAACAGGTTCACATACCAAGTGAGAACCTTGTCATTAAAATTTTGGTGAACCAGACAATTTGAAACAATCTAAACATTACAAAATTTTCCTTTTACCGATGCAACCTTGACCCTTTAATACAATTGTTACAATTATTATCTACTATCCCAATTAGTGACAACCTTTCACACACTTTTATACTTCAACATTTATGGCTCAATCTGACATACTTCATACTTTTATACCTTCCATCCTTCATCTATCATAAGACGTACAACAGTTACCACATAAGTAGGAGATTGGTAAGAAACCAATTACAAAAGAAAACGACTAAATATTATACTTTCGTATAAGGAAGGGTCGAAATTGCATCCGGTTTTTCTTAACATCCTAACTTAAAATTAAACAAGTATTGTCCCTTGCCTGAGCCAGTGGGGGAGTTCAGATCTTAATGAATAAGTTGCATGTTGAAATGGCTAGCTTAAGAGATGGAAAGGCAACCTCATTCACCCAAAGGCACAAACAAGAGAGAAATTTACAATACAAAAGGTTGAGCGCCACGAAATTCATATTTTAAATTTTTTTTTACAAAATTCCTTCAGAGTCTGAATTGCGAAGATCCTCTGAGGCATACTTAAAATTAACAAGTTTACACGTACCTGAGCTGTAGTGATTACATACATTATTCTGATATGGTAACAAGATTCATTATATACTATTACAGGTTTTCCAATTTCTAAGTTATTTTACTTTTTCTATTTATCAAAACAATGGAATTTCAATACGTCCTTTGACAGTGACGTCATTACAGTACATACATTTTCATGGCATGGCGACAAGACAAGTTATATATTATTACAAGTTTTCAAATTTTCTAAGTTTTTAATCAACACAAACAATGAAATTTCAATACGTCATTTGACAGTGACGTCATTACAGTACATACAGCTCAAGCAGGGTCAGTGTGATTTAAAACTTCTTAACCTAATACATCAATTGTAAATTAAAAAAAAACAACTCTTTCGAACTTGTTGCATAGTCAAGTGCAATGTAGAGAAAAATTTGAAGCTATACTTTAATAATGTCTTTAACATGGTAATTTCCTATACCTTTATCATTTATATCTTGAAGCTCGTAAACAGAAGGGGATATGATTCGGGTAACCTGAGATTTTATAAAACGAGGGGCTAATTTCTTTGAAAAATACTTTCCAGCATTACTTTGTACAAAAGATCTTCTCCAGACAATTTGACCTATGTCCAGACGAAGTGTTGTGCGGCGCAAATTATATCTTTTGGCATTACGGTGAAAAGCTTTTGTTAATGAAGTGGAAATTTCGTCGTAAAGGGTATTCATTTCAGATAAACGTTGCTGTCGTTGATCAGCAAAAGCATCGAAACTTCCTTCATCGGTGGCAGTGATAGTTCTATGAAAGGAACCATGGGGAACATATTCTGTACCATGAATAAGAAAATAGGGAGTGTAACCGGTGGTTACATTGATAGTGTTATTTATGCAAGAACAAATTTTTGGAAGCTTAGAACACCATGTCCGTTGGTCGTGTTCTACCAATATGGACAGAGCGGTAAGCAGAGTAGAATTGTACCTTTCAACGGGATTATTTTGTGGATGATAATATGCATTGTAAAATAAGTCTTCGATACCGTATGAATGTAAAAATGCCTTAAATTCTTTTGCGATAAACTGTTTGCCATTGTCCAGAATTACACATCTGGGTATATTATAAGGTAAGAAAATTCGTTCTTCTAACAGTTTGATAATTTCCGTTGCCGTGGGATGTTTCAGCGGAAAAGCCCAAAAATATTTGGTAAAAGTATCCACAACAGTCAGAATATGCATGTTACGCTTATAAGACATGGGTAAAGGTCCTACTAAGTCAATACTTAAAGATTCCATGGGTCTAGTGACGGGTTTAGGATATTTCATTAATCCGTGAGGCGCTTGATTATTATGTTTATAGGCCTTACAAACTTGACATTGGCTTATGTAAGCTTTGACGGCTGGTAATAAACCACGGGAATAAAAAGTTTGAGAAAGAAGAGCGTGTGTTTTTAACACGCCGGGGTGACAGTTATTATCATGATATTCGGAAATCAAAGATACAAGGTGATCAGAGGGCACAACAAGTTTCCAACATGAAGAAAGTGGAAGAGAATTATCAGGTTTCTTAGTCTTACAGTACCTATAGAGATGACCATCTTCTATCAGGAAATTATGACAATCCTGTGGTTTCTCTTGACAAGATTTATAAACTTTGCGATACCATGTATCGGTGACGTTGGTGTACACAGAGGGAAAAGTGAAAGCAGATACAGGAATTCGACTGAGTCCGTCAGCAAGTTTATTTTCACATCCTTTCTTATAGACAAAATCAAAACTGTATTGAGAAAGACGCATAGCCCATCTAGCTAAACGACCACTGGGAGAAGAAATGGTTTTAAGATATTTTAAGCATCCATGATCACTCATCAGAGTAAAATGAGTACCTTCTAAGTAGCTACGAAAATGTTGTACGGATTCTACAATTGCAAGCAATTCACGGTCGGTTGTGGAATAATGTTGTTCAGTAGAAGAAAGTTTACGAGAGAAATAAGCTATAGCATACTCAGTTCCATCAGGGAATTTTTGTGAAAGAAAGCTTCCTATGCTGACTGCGCTAGCATCACAAGTGAGAACATAAGGTAAGGAATAGTCAGGAGGCTTTAATACAGGGGCAGTTATCATGGCAGACTTTAAAGCAAGGAATGATTGTTCTGCTTCATTATTCCAGGAAAATTGTTTATTAAATTTCTTACTCGTTAATTTACAAAGGGGTGAGGCAATAGCTGAAAATGATTTAATAAAACGTCTATAATAAGAACACATTCCAAGAAAACCTCTTAATTCTTTGGTACAAGTGGGACGAGGATAATCTAACATAACTTTTATTTTATCAGGATCGGTCGCAATACCGTCTTGATTGATCACGTGACCTAGATATTTCAAGGATTCCTTACAAAAAACAGACTTTTTGAATTTGATGGTGAGGTTCGCTTCTTTCAAACGATGGTACACAATTTTCAATGTGTCAATATGGGATTCGAATGATGGACTACAAATCAATATATCATCCAAGTAACAGAAAACATGATCTCCAAGATCTGAGAAAAGCTTGTCCATAAGTCTCTGCATTTCTGCAGGAATATTTTTCAAACCAAAAGGAGTGACTTTAAAGTGATATTGTCCTCTACCTTCCACAAAAAAGGCAGTCTTTGAACGGCTTTCAGGACTTAGAGGCATTTGCCAAAAACCATGACTTAAATCAAGAGCAGTTAGAAATTTTGTATCTCGAAGATTGTCTAGAATACGATTAATATTGGGTAACCTATATGAGTCGGTTTTTGTAACGTCATTTAATCTGCGAGGGTCTAAAACGAAACGACCAGAGCCGTCTTTTTTGGGTACAATAAAAACATTATTTAACCAGGCACTACGAGCAGGTTCAATTACATCCATTTTTAACATAGCATCAACTTCTTTACATAGTTGTTCTCTTCTTACATGAGATTGGGGGTAAGTCTTTTGCTTAACAGGAGGATTGTCAGACGTATCAATGACATGACTTATTAGATGAGTACGTCCTAAACCTTTGGCTTCATACGAGATACCAGTAAACAGATTTTTTACCTTATCCAACTCAGAACATTGTTGAGGGGTAAGATCGTTGACAGAAACTAAACAAGAAGGAGACGAAGACGTAGCAAATACAAGATTGCTAGAGATAGGATTCGTCAAGGAGTTAGCATTGTTAGGGAAAAGTCGAGGAGCTAATCCAGAATTTTCCAGAAATGGTACACCCAAAATTATACCATGAGAAACAGAAGGAGCCACAATAAAAGTTACATGAATAGTCTTATTATCGAAGCAAAGAGGAAGAACAATCTTTCCGGTAGACTGGAAGGATGAATTATTAACACCAAAAAGAGTTTGAACATGGGGTCTTAGAGGATAACCCAGGCTTGTAAAAGTTTTATAAATATCTTTTCCTAAAATGTTCACAGCAGCACCAGTATCCAAAAGAGCTCTAAAAGGAATATGACGGATTTTAAAGTTGATGTGTGGACGATTGTCCAAACCACTAGTGATTTTTACTTCATTCAAATGACAGGCAAGATGAAATAATTGTACCGAAGCTAACCAATCCGACCACTCAGTTTCTCTCCTTTGAAGAGAAGGGGGAGCAAAGGACCGGTAGTTTACAAGTTTTTTGAATGACGCGGAACATTTGGCGGAGGCAAACTAAGATTGGGCATAGAAAATTGAGAAGCCGACGAATGATTACCAGTAGGTCTTCTAACAATATGGCGAGATCCTTGAAATGTACGGGATGTTGATACTTTCGACTTACAATCTCTGGCCAAATGACCAGGTCTGCCGCAAGAATAACAATTATTGTTATTTCTAAATTGATTATGGGTAAAAGCAACCTTTGGGCGACGTACGGGTACATAACCAGCACATGGAGTGGCAGTAGATGGAGTAGCAAGTGACAAACGTTCAAAACTCGTACAAACTCGTTCCAGATCAATTAAAGTAATGGGGTTAGCACCAATTATAGGAGCAGCAAAATGTGTACAAAGACCTTTCTTAATTATTTTTAGAAGTTCTGATTCCCGAATGGGAGATTTAAGACCGCGATTCATCATCGTGACACGGGATATATAATCTGAGGCAGTTTCAGAAGAAGACTGTTTTGAACACCAAATACTCATACGACGTTCAGAGGTAATGGACTCGCTATCAAAACGATCAATGAAAGTGGCTTTTACTTCATCCCATTGCAAAGCACTGAGACGAGCAGCTCGGAAAAATGTGAGTGCCTTCTCACTTAAAAATTCAGGCAAAACAGTAGGTAAAAGAGTTATATCAAAACGACGAGAAAGACAAATCTCCTCAAGGCGAGTAAAGAATTCGATTAAGTCACCTTTGCCGTTAAATACAGGGATAGGCCATGACGAAAAGTTTACATTTATTGGAGCATAGGTAGATCTAGCTCGAGGTGTTACATGAGGATGAGTAACGGAACGGTCGCAACTGGGGACACTTTCCTCAGCAGCGATAGCACAACTAGAATTGGTAACATGCAGCAAGGTAGTATTTTCTAAAAGTTGAGGAACATTTGAAATTTTGTTATTAAATACCTTACATTGTTCACGTAGATCATTAAGTGACTGCGCAGGTTCTACACCTCTTTGGGATAAAGCATGCTTCAATGTTTTTGTGTTTGATTTTTCCACCCGAGGGATGGGCGTAATTAAGTATTCAGACATTTTGAAATTTAAAAAAAATCAGTTGTATTTCAATTACTTGACTTCAAGAAAAATTCAACTGCGGTTCGCAGAGGGTTAACAATTTCAATCGTGTTCACTAAGAGTTAAACCAACAAGTTCAAAATTCAATTGCTACAAAACAAAAATTTACATTTATTTTCAATTGTTACTTAACGTCCACAAAGGGTTAAGTGTACTTACATTTTCAAATTCGTAAAAGGTTGTGAAAGGTTAACATTATTTTATTTCAACTTAGTTCAAAAAATTTTTTCCACAAAAAAAAATTAATTATTAATTCAACTCTTTGTCCCAGCACTATAAGTATTAATAATTTTATCCCAGCACTAGTTCACTATGCATTAAACCATAGATGATATTGCATTCAAAAGTTCTCTATAGAATCAACATTACAACTCTAATTGTTTCAAAATTCCTTTAACGAATTTAATATTCACAACCAAGGACACAAATCTACCTTTAAGATAAAATCAAAACAAAAATTTATCATCAAAATGAAATTCCCCATCAGAAGCTACCACACATACAAACTTATTATTATGTATAGCTAGGTAGGCACAACAACATTGGTACAATTTTGAGACATTTCAACAATCAATTACTGCTTTGCAAGACTGCAAATTGCACACTGGATCTTGATGAGAAAAGAAAAAGAACTATAACAATACATTACGATTCTCCAGGCGCAATAGATGTTTCCTTCCTTGGTACCTAGCCTTCAATGACGTAACCAAAAAGAACGTTGAACAATTATCGGAATATTAATTTGTTGTATTCACATCTGTAGTGGAACTGCTCTACGGTCATCAAAAACGCTGGAACATGGCCTCATCATTCATTCATCTCTTGAAAATATCCACCGCTTGGCTCTGTATCAGGGTATCCTCACAGGCAGAACAACTGGAGAAACGCTTCTTGGACATTTGGTCTGAATTATGTTTCATTCAGACATTGAAGTCATTGTTCGAAGGAACTTGAAATCATCTAGCACTGTTTAATATTGTTTTACTTGAGTACCAAACGTACAATTGTACTTATTTATTTGCAAAAAACTGTATTTAATTATTTTATTATTATTATAAAACGTTTAAAACTAGAATTGATATTTATCTTTCACTTATTCTTCGTAACCGTTGTTATTTTTAAACTTTTGTTGGAGAGACGAAACATGACGTTGCGTGTTCAGTGTTGAGCGTGTGAGTTGAGTCGTTTTAGAATTGAGCCGTGTCTTCGGGCGTGGCTCGAGAAGATACGTTGCAAAACGCAATTGCGTTGGCCATCTTGAATGTTCTAATGCGTCGAAATTTTAATTAGGTTATCACATAACAAAACTAATTGTATCTATTTTTACACTGAATTTATCACTATGAAACCAAATCTGGCCACACGTTGCAGGCGTCATTTATGTAGACGCATTATTCCACTTTCATTTACTAGTTCTCAATTTATTCACAACTACTTTCCATTACACTTCCCTCCAAAACTTTCTCTGACTCCAGTCCACCCTTTTATACATTGTCCAGCTAATTCAGTCGAAGAACTTGAGTCTCAGTTCAGGGATAATTGTAGAGTTCTTAGTTTGGTTTCATAGATCAAAAGAAAACAGAAGTTAAGTTAAATAACAAAACATTTATTCATGGTTCAAATTATTACTGTCCGGTTCAACACAAACAGACACACAGTTACATTTTACACAAGCACTTAATATTATACAACAAATTCTAAGTTAAAATTAATCAAGTCACTTATCACTATGTACAGTTTATTTTGATACAGGTTTCAATTATTGTTTAGCACTTTTAACACAAGTTATTTCTTTTCG
Organism: Athripsodes cinereus; assembly: GCA_947579605.1. NCBI lineage: Eukaryota > Metazoa > Arthropoda > Insecta > Trichoptera > Leptoceridae > Athripsodes > Athripsodes cinereus. The sequence continues at coordinate 21,168,756 of OX388313.1, read as the reverse complement.
GTTCAGCCACCGCCCAACGCAAAAGCGTCAGCCGGTGCTACCGAGGCCAGGAGCAGGGGACAAGTGAAGTTAGTTACAGGATGTTCAACATAGAGAAATTTAACGGAAGTCAAAATAGAGTTTTATTTAATATTTGCGGGATTCTTTCCTTCAAAAAAAAATCAAATGGTAACTAAGTAAATTTTAATATGGAATACTCTAATAATTATCTATTGTTATTTTTAACTACGACATTATACGACACAACACGAAAAATAATACATTCAATTTTGATGCAAATTTTTTAACACGGTGTCATATTATAAATCAATACCTTTGTCTATATAATAGTAATTTAATTGTACACAACAAACAATAAAGATATAACACTACATACAGACTATTTCATTAAAACTTAAGTAAAGGAGGGTAAGTAAGATATTTTAAATATATCTTACTTTCCCTCCTTAACTTAAGTTTAAATTCTCGGCCTTCTGAACAAGGGGTCCGGGGTTCGATCCCAGGTGCCGGCAAACTCCCCTTTCACGACACAAGCTTTTAGCTTACTGTGAAAGGTGTATAAGGTTGTATTTGGGTTTATAACAAAACCCAGATATATCTTTTAAAAAAAAAAAATACTATCGGCCTAAAACTTGCCGGAAGAACGAGGCTTCCCATTCGTTTTTCTTTGTCTCATCTAGTTATAGTTTCTATAAAGTACACATAAACATACGAACGGACATTGATATTTAAAATATTATAACCTTCTGCTTCAACTTCTGATACGGGCAATGAAGCCTTGAGTTACAATACATGTTGAAGATGTTATCAGCCATGTCCGTTTCATTATACCGGACCAAGAAGCTTCTGCACATTAGCATAATATTTGATATTATAACGTATAAAAGGTACCTACAATGATCTACCAACAGATATTCCGACCAGGTCAAGTACATATCTGTATTTAGTACATTGCATGTATGATGGTTACTGGTAATTCTATGTGATAAATATATCCGTTACGAACTTAACAACCACCCAGATCAAACTTTAGATAACACCGCGATACAAACTGATTAAAATACCTGCTGTCATTTTCGTGTTTGTAATCGAAAACGTTGCTAATATTATCAGTTATATGAAGTCTTATAGAATATGTAAACACTACGAAGTACGCAGCGTACAAACGATTTCCTGAAAACGTGATGATAGCACAGTGCACGCTGATTAAATACAAATTCAAATATATCTAGTTTCATCCATTAGCATAGTAGATAATCAAAACAAATTTCTCTACATTTCTTGACTGATGAAATGAAATACTTAGACTGACGTATCAAGTTCTAAAAAAAGACAGCTTGTTTATTGAAGTGTCTGATTAATTTACCCTCAATCAACAGTTTTATGAGGTAATTGGAATCAGTATAATTAGTTTTGATAAAATTTTGAATAATTTAATTAGTTTTGATACTAAAAGGGAAAACGGTTTGTTTGATATAAAATAAATCAAACAGCAAATAAATTCCAATTATAAAGACCCTTTCCACAAATTGGAGGTTTTCTATTTAATAGAATGTGGTAAATAAAGTTACATCAGCCACTTCAGAAATTAAATGACCATGATACGGAATTACATATAATATATCACACTAACATAATATTAAAAATAGAAAACAAGATACCATTGGTGTTTTAAGTCCGTGTTTTGAGCTTAATCCTTTGATTTCCCTGATATTTAAGTCTGTCGGTAGCCTGGTGGTAGAATCGTGGCCTCGTGCACATGAGGTGCGCGGTTCGATCCCAGATGCCGGCAAACTTCCCTTTCACAGCACAGGCTTTTAGCTTACTGTGAAAGGTGTATAAGGTTGTTTTTAGGTTTATAACAAAAACCCAGATACATCTAAAAAAAAAATGGTTAGGAATTTATTTCCCGATGTCAGGATGTTTTGTTTCTGTGTCCTCGTGATTAATCAACTTATTTTTGTTCCATTGGGAAATTTTTTTTCTTCCTTACTTTGTTTGTTCAAATTTAGACACATTTGGTTATCACATGTTAAAAAAAATAAGGTGATGGCAATCCAGTAGTTGTGTTTAAATTAATTAAATTACTATAGGCTATTGAAGACAAATATAAATAAATAAAACATTATTGTCGAATCAGTGTAATTGTGACAGCAAAATTTTTACGACTAGCCCAATACAAACCCAAATACAACCTTATACACCTTTCACAATTAATATACATTTTTTGCTAAATATGACATAATCAGGTTTACCACAAATATATGTACCTAATACATTTTGTAATACGAGTATAAAATTAGAATTTGAACCAAATTAAGTGGTATAATCATAATATCTCTAAGTATCTTCGCCACGTAATTATCGAAGATTTGCTCTCACATAAAAGATAAACCTTATCGAAAGGATTTTAATGTTAGTGTTTCACTCCAGATTTCATCACCTAAACAAAAACATAAGTAATTGATTTTTAATTCGAAAATTTCCTTCCTATAATAGAAAATAACGCAAATAAACTATGTAGTAGGTAGGTACCTGCTAAATTTGTGTGACAATGATTAATTCAAATAAACGTTCTCCGTGAACACAGTGCCTACAAAATTCTTAAACCTCAATTTCCGCACTGATATTATTTATGCAAACAGAAAACTGGTTAGGATGTAGGTACGGCGATTTAATATGAGTAGCACAACTTGATAAATTAAAGAAGTAATTTTTCAAAAGAAAGTGTAAATTCTTTAAACGCGATTCGACCATAAACAGTGTTAAAAAAATAATTAATTTATTCTTGACTCAGGGAATTCTTTGAAGTCATTTAAGCACGTTTTTTCTTTATAATATCTTACATAATAACACTGCTTATATACCAATTTGAAGTTAATTAAAAAATCTTAAGGCGGTGTCGAGTTGAGAACTTAACTAAGGCCATGTTAAAACGTTAATGAATATATTTTAGTTAAGGGTAAAATTTATGAAGAATCAAGTAATTAGAATATAATATCACCAAAGCGAATATTTTATTAGTGTAAAAACAGATTGTATTTTAGTTTGAAACTTGGTTGTAGCATAAAAGTCTGCCATTAATGTGGCATATTTAAAAAAAAAACTCGTAGGTATCAGTGGGTCTAGTCAAAACACATTCAAGCGATACGTTTTCGTTCAAACAAGACAAGGTAGCGAGAACGCATCAATTTTCGTAGTTAAAATATGTACCCAAGTAGCTACGAAAATTGACACGTTCTCGCAACGTCGTCAACGTTTCAACGAAAACGAAAACGTAACGCTTAAATGTGTTTTGACTAGGCCTACAGGAAAGAACTATTGTTTGATAATTGGTCATTTTGGCAACAGTTGGAAACAATAAAATTTACTATTTTACATTTTATGAACTTTAGTTAAGAAAACAAATAAGTGTAGATTTCAAATAAATTTATAATTTAAGGTTTGTTCTGATGTCGCGTAAAGCCACTTATAAGTGGAGAAATTGTCTATATTTCGTTAAACTTTAAATAATCCCTCCACGCTCCATACACCTACCCAATCACGTAGGTATATTACAGAGCCAAAAACCTTAATTCCTTTCATCAAAAGTGGTTTATGCTCGAAGACCATCAAAGAGTATATAATGAAATATATCATGAAAGGTAAAATTTATAATCTTTCCTTTCTTAAAAGTTTCTGGACATAAAAGAGTAAAGTTAATACAGATCTTACAAAACATTTCAACTTCTATAAGATATCTAGTAGGTACCGATGAGTTGTTAAGGAAACAAGAATGAATTAAGAGAGTTCTATATTGAGTTTCTGTATTTACATTGCTGTTCTATTTACACCGTTGTTCAACATCCTTCACAACTTTTTACGTGGGTATAATAATATAAGTTTTCAAGGATTCCTTTTAAACAACATTTACACGATTACAGTATGTTATCCAAAATCAACAGAAATTTATTAGAAAACGGTAGGTTTCCATATTTTAAAGTCATGCTGATTTTTATCACATGATAAATTAATTTTCTCGCGTGATTCTTTCATGAAATCCACTTCAGACTTGAATGGCTGACTGCATCAGTACCTTCGTGTATATTGTCTTGTATCTTTATAATCTACATACTACATAGCATTCTTACATTGAAAGGGAGTAGGTAGTAGTAGTATTTATATCGCTGTGTTGGTATAATAACGTGAGATTTAGTTTTTTTTTATATTTTGAATATTATATTGGTATCAATGAACTTGACGGGTTAAAAATGTAGTATTAAGAGATATCTTGTTATGTATTTTTATTTTTTCAAACTTACCCATTTGGTTTACTGCGTTACAAAATCGTTGTTGTTGCATTGTTTTCTCAAACTTGCCCATTTGGTTTACTGCGTTAAAAAAAACTGTTTTTTAAGGATTTTGATTACACAGATAAAAATGTAGTTAACATTCAAGAAGGAAGTACTGAATTCACGTTTTGAAAGATGGAATACATACAATCACGCCGCTTCCCTCGCGGGGCAGGCAGAAAAGATCGAGCGCCACTTCCTTCTATCCTTGCATACATATTTTGCTAAGGATGGAATATCATAAGTAAAAATAAATATTTGCAATGACGTTGTTACCTCTTTATTGTAAAATTTTATAATTGCATGCATGTTAAGATAATTCTTGGAGAAATTTTAAATATTTACTTTTGAAATTGAAATAGCACAGTACTGCATTGGCACAGTGATATGTAGATAGTAAGTATGTACAGTATGAGAACGGAGAGTGCATTACAAAACATAACATAAAACAATAATATTCTCTACTGCATAGTAAAGTGTAGCACTTCATCAGAAGCAGTGGTTCTTTGATAGTAAAGTACTCGTACATACAATGCACCATGCATGTATGTACCTATGCATGTGTACATTATTGTTATATTTAGTAGATAGTAGAAGAACCTACAATGATTGTAGTAGATAATATGTATCTGATGCATCATCATTGACTCTACATAAAAACTTACAGTCGTACTTACAAACATGGAACAATCACTATTCTAATTCTTAGACCTGAATAAATGACACTTTGCTAACAAACAGAAATTAATATTGTAACAATTTACAACTTCAAGCATTAAAATAGTTTATTCTAAATGTAAATTAATATTCCTTTTAAATGTCAAACTTTGAATTCTAAGTACAATACTAAGTAAAAAGGTCGCAATTTTTGGGTAGGCAAGTATTTTATTTAGTCGGGGTTAACTTCAGGCATGTTTTAATATTAATTTTGTTTGTGAGAATGGCTATTAAACTGTAAGAAAAATTGTATGCAGGCTATCATTCTGAAGGTTTTCAGCGGTATTACATAGTTTATATATCTATGGTGCGGGTAGTGGTTGTTAGATGGCATTGTACAAAAGATAGATTGGTCAGGTCACGGATTAAACTATCGCTTATAATCTATAATAGCTTTTGACCCCATCAACTAGTAATCTAAGAAATTAATAATAATCTCCTATAATGGAACAATAGATATTAGCTTTTGAATATTTTATGAAGACAAATTCATTAAATATGACTTGTGCTTATTTTATATTTTGCGTTTTTAATTACTAAACTAATTTTGTGCTTATTTCCAATTTCAAATATTTCTTTTATCTAAGGTTGATTTTTAATAGAAAATAGCATTTGATCACATGGATCAAATTCATGGGAAACTGTATAAAGCGAAGGAAGTGTGTAAAGATAGATCTCTTTGGCGTTCCGTTCTCTCTGCCTATCCCACTTGGGACACGGCGTGAGGGTATACTTTAGTATAGTATTGTTTTATTTTAACTTGAATGACTATGTATATTGTAACATTTTAGATTAATGAATGACTAGTTATTTTGTTACATTAATTTAAAATGTAACAATATACATGACTTTGTATAACTATTCTTACATAACTTTTGAATGACTATTCAAGTAAAATATTTTTTAAATGTCCAGAAACTGTTACATAATTATGTGCTTATTCTCTCTTCTAAAATAAATGAAACTATAATTGTATGTTGCGAGATACGAATATGTTTTTTATACGTTAGTTATATAGCCTTTCTAACATGAAACTGATGATTTTGAATATGAGTAGTTTTTTATGTTTTATATATGGGAGACGTAAAATATTATTTCGAAATTTCTTTTACATCGTGTTCATCAGAAAATGTAATATTTTATAAAAAATATTAACATGATTTTATGTTGTGTGGAATACGCTCACAACATCAAAAGTGAAAGAAGAGAGGTCGATAGAAATACAAATCACGGATATTCAACTGTCACAAAGAAGAATGTGGGAAAATGTAATGTCATGAAAATGTATGAATCTAAGAAAATAAGGTGAATGACATGATAAAAGCGACTGATTTATGTGGTTTTGGAAAATTTGAATCACATGTTATATGTTGCATGATGTGGGGGATAGACAAGACCTTCAAGTAACTAACGATACTGCATAGGGAGGAAGGCATATTCCCATTACTTCCCTTCGCTTTTTGCATCAAAATTTTTGGTGTGTGGCCGCTAAATTTAGAGTGCTCCCCCGGGTAACATTTCTCGCTTCAATGTGACGTTAAATGCTGTTTGCGCATGTGTGTGTCGTTATAGAGATACATATCTCCAGGTACGGCACGAGGTATGTGGCGGGCGCAGCCCTTTAAAAAGGGTCTAGGAAAATTCACCGACAACAATTCACCGAGAGGACAAATTACCGAGAGGATAATTCACCGACAGGATAATTCATCGACGTACATTTCACCGACAGACAATTTGCCGACAAATGCGAATAATATAATTCTGGCGTGGTCTGAAGTTCTTTTTTTAAAAAAAGACAGATTGTTTCTTGTAGTGGTTGTTTAAATATTTTGTTACACAAATACATAAACAATAAAATACAACATTACAAAACGTGTTTATATTGTTTTGTATTTGTCGGCAAATTGTCTGTCGGTGAAATGTACGTCGATGAATTATCCTGTCGGTGAATTATCCTCTCGGTAATTTGTCCTCTCGGTGAATTGTTGTCGGTGAATTGTCCGTCGGAAAATTGTTGTCGGTAAATTATCCGGCTCCCCTTTAAAAAAACTAACTAAATTTCCATGTGTCTGAAGTTAGTTTAGATGTAATCAATATTCCGATACCTGCCATGTTTTTAAATTATTTTATTGTGATTAAATGCGTATCTATAAATCCTATTGCCGCCAGAACCGCCCTGAAGCGCTCAAATGAAACGAAATAAAATGAAATGCATAAGCGGATTAACTTTGACTGAAAAAGCAAAGCCCATTGAGATAAAAGTATAATTGAAATAATTGTTGGATTTTCAGAATTGTACTTTTAAATCGTTTTTTTTCAACATTTCTCAGTTCGCTTTTCGTTAAAGCAATTTATAAATTACATTCTTTGTGAATATTTTAGCATTCGAACGATAAAATGAAAGCTTTTTTGTCGTAAAATACTGAAGATATAATTATTTATGTATTATTGACATAAATAATTAATTTGATACTGAAAATTTATCCTCGACTGTAGCAGCGATATCTGAATAGTCAACGGAATGAGATCAAAATTCGTAATTGTATATTTTTACATGGTTATCAAAAGGAAGTACAAGTAGGTCCCTAACAAAAATTAATCCTCTTTTGAAATCTGAATTACGACTTATATTTTTGAGTGCTGTGTCCAAATTAAAAAAAAAACAGTAATTAGATGTTTATAGTTTATAGGTGTTTTTTCTTTTAAGCCTTTTCTTGCCAATTCTTGAACGAATACCTTTCCGCTACTGCCCACACACTCCGATTTTGAGTCATTCGAATCCAGTTCACACGAACATATTCATTCAACTCGTCTCTCATGTTATGTATATTTATCGCTAATGAATAGTTTTATATATTTTTACAGTTTGTGCGTTGTTTATGGAAATGTGGAAATGGAAATATCAAACCACATAACAGACACAGGCTCAGAAATATAAATTAGCATAAAATAACTTTTATATCAGAATTGTCTAGACGGCTGATGGAATTGGCTTTTTATCATTCGTTAATCCAAGTTGTTTCACATTACAATTATACGTTTAGTATTATTATGTCGATAAATAGAAAAATATATACGTGGATGTTTAAAGATATATAAAAAAAAATCATTTCACAACAAATAGTGAAGGTCATAGTGTTACAGAAAAAAGCAACCAAATTTCTTGTTCTTGTTATTAGGTATAACTATAAGGTATGGGGGAGAGCGAGATGGAAATATTTGTATATTGATGTATGAGAGGGATAAAGGTACTCCATTGTACCTTGCCTTAATTCATACAATTCACACTTGTCTATCTACATCATGCTGTCCAACTATTCGTACATAATTATATATATTTTATCACCAAACAAACGGCGCAAATAGTTACGTAATAAAAAAACTTCATTCTATCAGAAAGTTAAGCGAAGGCTTTGGGAAAACAAAAGTTTGTTTAAATAAATAATTAATTTATAATATAAATAGAATATCATGTGTACGTTTTTATTCGCGAGCAAATGAAAGAACAAACATACTGAAACAAGATAATTCGATAAAAGTTTTGTCGATATGATTTCTCATAGTATTATATTATTCTCAGTGGAAGCCTTATTCATATGGGAGTTTTATTTAGCTTTCAGATGTCATTCTCACAAAATACATTCATTTATTTATTTGGATATGATTTATTAAAAACATCAATACTACGGCATGAGGTAGGTGTAATGGTAAATACTAAACAGAAAATTGGATTAAAAAGTTTTGAATATCTGAGTAATGGTAGACATCGTGTGGTTTAGTCTGTACCACAAGCTTTGAAACTTCAATGAATTTTAAATTGCGTTTTCGATATTCTATAAATATTATGATTATTTAAAAGATAGCCTAAAATGGATTTTACAAAGGGCTTTACTCTATCATAATTTATAAGACTTCAATATAATCTGCCGCTTTCAGTTTTTAAGTAAATATTTAATGAATAATTACATCCCATTTGAACTACATAAAACTTTTTTATACCACCGTCCAATCTTTAGTCCTAAAATTTACATTACAATGGTTAGTATGAAAAAAATATTTTTATTCCTACCACTATACGTGTATGCAAGTTCTTTGAGATAATAAGCATTTAATTCAAATGCAAATTCTAGATAATATTTGCATATTACATTACCGAGAAAATATTCCTTGTATTTTCCGCGTAAATTTTCTTGCGATGTAATAGATATTTGATTAATGATTTTGTATTCAAAACTACGTTTTTTTTATATTACGTAATTTTGGTATATTACGCTTAAAATATCATTGCGGTTGATGCAACCTTGGTCTACATTTGAAAGAATGTTACTTTTTTACTTACTTACGTTACTTACGACTTAAATTCTGAAGAAATGTCTATTCTGAAAACGATGTAAATTATTTTGATAATATTTATCCAATTAATAAGACATTTACAACAAACATTGTTGGGAAAAGATGGAATTTATAGAGCAATCTTGTTTATTTTGTCGGTCTACATAGTACTTTACAATAATGAATACAATTTATTATCTTAATGATATTAGAAATTCCTCAACTTTGAAATATCACTTAGGGCTGAAAGTCGAAAGTTAGTAATGACCCTTCAGCGAGTTAGTTATAAGAATTTGGTTTTGGAGAACGTGAAGTTTACGTTAAATTTTGTTTACGTTATGTTACCAGCTGAAGATTGAAGTAATTATTATTTATGGCAACACGTGTCAATGGTTATATGAGATTTATTTATATCTTACTGTAAGCAATAATTTTTGTAGCTATCGTTTTTTAAGGTTTATCGGTTTCACGATGTATCAATTATGATGAAATAATAAAGCCCTTCTATATATATTCAAAAAAAATAATCAAGACATCTTATAATGATAATGTTGAATAATTCAAATTCAATATCACAAGTTATTAAGTATATTGCGTGTTGAAATTATTCGAAAAGCGAATTTCTTCATCAAATCTTCGAATTCATGTTTTTATTTGCAAGATTCGTCAGATAGGATTATCTGGCTTTTTTCATTGCTGGTGATTTAAATTTGTCGTTTTTGTTCAAAAAACTTTGATATTTTTTGTCAAAATAAAGAATTGTTTATTAATTATAGAAAATTCATGATGATATTATTGTAATATTAATATCTCATTTCGCTATTTTGGTCTCCCACTCTTTTTCGTAAATTTTTTAATTGTCCTATAAAAGGCAGGTATTCAAGGTAGGTAAGACGTTTTACATCATTAATTAAACTGTGAGGTTTGCCACCCATACTGAATGTTCAGAGGACAACTTGCATGTTTATTTCATGCAGCTTGTGTGCTGACTTCCCTTCTTGTGGGATATGCCGTGATGGCGAAGTAGTAGTTTATCATTCCAATTATTTTTATACAGTTTCAGTTGATCTTAATACGTGCAATTTTTTTATTTAAAAATGTTTAAGTTTTAAAAGACACCTTGAAAATGGCCCACTTGTACATTTAAGTATCATCAATTATAATGCTTCCCTTGTGAAACTCCATTTTAGGCGGGAAACTACTAACTTAGAACCGGAAGTCATACTGTATTTACTTGCTGGTAAGCCTAACTCGTATGTATGTATGTTACCAGTTTATAGCGAAATGGATACTATAAAGAACAATTACTCCAAAGAATGTTAACATGAAACAATCCACAGCGCAATACGAAATTCAAATTTGTTTATAAGTAATATCCTTTAATTTTTAAAATGAAACACGATATATAGTTATTAAACTATTGACTTTATTAACTTTGCAGCTTTCAAGAGCTTCCGCTCTCATCGTCAGGCAAAAGTAAAGTGAAGCTTCATTACATGTTAGGTGTTTTTTTATTAACAATGTTTTTTTTCTTAAAATTATTCAAACGAACTTTCACCAAGAGCCGTTGGTCGATAAATTATACTGTTATATGATTTAATGCGCCAATATTTTTCATGTTTTTGTTATTTAATTAAGGTTATATTTTTTGTTTGTTTAAATATACTGATTGATTTTTGAAAAAATATGTTTAAACCTTACTTATGTAAAAATGCTATTAGCCGTTTATGATAGAAATAAATAATTAAATAAATATTCTTTGATATGAACATGTTAAAAATACTAAGGTGATATGGAGATTTCAAGAATATATCGAAGTAGAGGGAGACATTTCACACGATTCTCTAATGTCATAAAAAGATTAAAGTAATGAAATGCAGAGGGCTCAGCACAAAGTTATTTTGTAATCAATGAAGAAAATCGTGTTTCCCTACAGCAGGTATAAACATCTTAAAGAAAACTGAAATTTCACTTTCATGCAGAGGAAATCGAGCGTGAAACGAAATGAAAAAGTAGAACCATTAATCAGTCATTGTAAGGCACTTTTTGAAACTTTGAACATTCACCTTCATTCCTTTGCGGCACAGAGTGGTTTGGCACTGGTTACAAAGATTTAATATCAAATTGTATTTGTCGTGTAACAACTTACAAAACATAATCCGCATATCACAAGACCGGGATTATCTTCAACCCTATGTACATACATATTTCGCAATAAGGCTATTTATTATTGCTGTTTAATTAAAATGTGAGCCTCCCATAAGGTGATACTCTCCTTGTTTAACAGTATAGATATTATTCAGACGATGGGATAAGTATCGGCAATATTATGTCGACAAAATTCATCTTGATGAGATTAATATGAAGTAGGGGGAGCCTGATACTGAGTATGGGGTTAGAATCTTTCCGAAGTACTTTTTCTAACTATAAAAAAGTATTATTAGCTGTGAGGGTGTATTTTTTATATCTTCTCATGCGCTCGTAGATTTTCGTTAGTTTTGATACAGGCAAATGTTGTGAATATATTATATTTGTATGTTTTAAAAAATAAATCTGAATTTTTGATGAACTTAAATATACTCTCGAATGTCAGAACACACAGCAATTAGATTGTGCAGTTAATCTGAAATGACACGTATATCTTCTATTTGTCTCTTTCATCCACGTTTACTTAATATTAAAATATTTATCTTTTCCGAAGATAATTGAAGCATCCATGAAATTTCGTATGAAGAAAAAAAATATAATTTGTTGTAACAGTATCTGCGATGTGTATGCATATCCCGTAGTATAAACAGCGTCCAAGCGGGTATAAAATTATGAAAAGGGTTGTGAAATGAAAAATATATATTAGGTACGAGATTAATCTGAGGTGAAATTGTTTCACAAAACAATATATCATACTGTTTCAGTATGTACACCACCTTCCAACATTGTACTCGTAACTATTAATAACATTTTTTATGACTTTCTTATAATACATTATTACGACAGGGATACTCCTAATAAAACTAAGGCCCAAGAAAACATTGAAAAATCCTTTTTCGTTTAAGATGTTATTTATTGAAAAGCATTGTAAAATATAGACATGTAACGATCAGTGATTTTTCCGGATACTAGAAAACGGATTCTGGCTACATTCTCGATTTGCAAAATTTGATCGATACCCTCGCGAATTTTTTGTCGTCTCTTTTTAGTGCAGAAAGGCTTTGCCCTCAAATTCATAAAACAGGTTTAAAAGTCTGGTTAATTAAAATGATAAAAATAATGTTTGGACTTATAAACTGTGAAATACTGGCAAGAAATAGGTACTCTACTCTTTTCTATAAGTTTTCAAGTGTCTTATAAAACGTAAGTATTCGGAAAAATCCTGTTTCTTCCGTACCGTAAATCTTCCAGTCAGCGATGAGGTAATGGGGTGTGTCCCTTATTCTAAATATCTTGACCTGAATTCGAATGAAAAGAACGGTTTTTATGTTTTTCAAATGCGATTAGTTTGCTAGCTATCCCTTTTGTGAAGAAATCCATGAACATGAATTTCATATTAATTTTGTAGATTTCATGAGAATTTCATAGTCAAGATACATAATTTATGTCTGGTATTCTGTATCCGACCGGATATGAATAATGAATAACTAAACACGTTATATTAATTTCACCAATAAAAAATTTGAAAACTTCAAACAGCAGTAGTATTGCTGGTATTCGGGATAAAAGACAAACAAATATTTATTCCAAACTATAGGTATCAAAATGACAAACACAATCAATTACTCCCTCTCTTCAATCAGTTACTTCCTCAGTTTTTTTATTAAAAAGCTCAAGGCTCAATAGCTTCCTTAATTTGGTTTGGCAAAGAATTAAATGATCTTGAAGCATAGTAGAGAAATCCATACCTTTCTCGATTAGTACTGTGAGTATTATTGTTATAGTTCAAATTCATGTTCGATTGAATCATTCCATGTATCACTCTGGATTGGATTGATATTCAGAATTCAGCCGGATTTCATATATGTAGTTATCGTATATATTCTGTTACATCTCTAATAAAAGCGATATGAATATAAATCTAGGACAGATTAGTAGGTGGAGGATCCTACGTAGTTTTGAATGTCACAATTTCCATAAATTTTCCAGTTTATAAGCGAATACCGTAATTTTTGAAGTCACGCTGGTACAGATATGGGGTAGAGAATTCTAGAAATTTTTATAAAACGTTCGTCATCAAAGTATTTCATAGTCACTCTTTCTTTCTTCTTTGTTTCAATAACATTACAAAACACGCTTACCTACAATACCAAGATTTTATGCAAATTCACCAGCGTTCTATTTTTAAGCAATTGACCGTATTTTTCACAATAAAAGATATTTTGAATTCTGTTTCATTATTAATGAAGTCCTTTATAATGCACCGTTTTAGCAATTATACATTTTTAAATTATATTTAAAACAAATTTAATTTTTCCATATTCACAATATAAAATAAGAGAGAGTATATTATCTCTTAGTATTCTATTTTTTCATTTTTCTAGTTTATTACATTTATTAAAAAAATCTTTGTTCAATAAAGTATGGAAAGTATTTTCCTGTTCTCTATAACTTTTCTAATGACCAAATATTGTAGTGGACTTATTCTAGGTATTGTGAAAAATCTGATTCGTTGTATTTGTATGAAGCTAATTTCGAAATGTTACTTGTAACGACATGAAGAAGATATTCTACCTATCATAATCACTAGGCAATTAACAATATGTTGAGTATTTCGTTGAGATATAAAAAGACTAAATTTTATTGACGGATTATGGAGTTACTCACTGGTGTAGTTGAAATATCAGGTACCTAAAATGGACCTGGGAAAGATATATTATCAGGTGTTTCGATTATTCGAGGTGGACACATAAAGTTATTGAGCGGCAACAGAATATCGGCAGGATAATTGTTATAGATGATTGGTGATTGGATGATGATTGGTGGAAGAAATAATTTTTTATAAAAATTATTTCTTCCACCATCTATAAAAAAATAGATAAGTATTAATGTTGAGAATGTACGAGCACTTTTTCAAAGCAATGAAGACAAAGAAAGGAGTAAAATATCAAGAGATTTAAAATAGTCCCCAATTATTTTGGATACGGTGTTTTGAAATATTATGAAATATCATAATTATCACACCACGGGAGTAACAAAGGTAAATTCGCGGTGGAAGTCTTGTAATTAAGCGTAACTAATTATTATTCTGAAATTTGTGACTTTGCCCTGTCGCTTTATTGCTTGTCGTTGAAAGTTTAGACACAAAAAGATGTTCTCGCTTGTCGTTCAATCTGTGAAATGCCTTTCAAACGAAAAATAAGTTATACTCGTAGGTATTTCATTTATTTTGTTGCTTGTAATATTTCTGTTGAATTTAATTTTATTTATTACATTGATCGGTTAGTTGGAAGATATCTCTTCTGCGATAAACTCGCCCATTGCACAATATCATTTATTTGTATTATATTGTTTTGTAACTAGGTTATTATGTATGCACCTTTTTGTGCAATAAAGTTTATTATAATTGCATCACCAATACTAGAAGTCGATAAAAATATTTTGTTCTTACCTTCAGATCCTTTTGCAATGATAAAAAATATGGATACTGATTTGCGCTGTACTAGCCATGAAATCTGGACCGCATCAATCAATTTGGTGGAATATCTGAAAACAAAAAAATAGTCGTATTTATAAAATATATTCTATAATACGAGTATTAATAACAATATAATTTCAAAAATATCGGAAATATTTATTTGTACCTTAATTAATTAAAGTTTGGAAATAATAAAAGGAAGAGTAAATAATTTAACTATTCATAAGAATGACAACATTTTCGAACAATCGATGACACTATGTCACTGGTATTGAGTGGTTTGCTTACTAAAATATCAGCGACAACAGATATACTCAACATAAACTGACAGAATTAAAATCACAGCATCATTATTTTCTAAAAGTTGGATAAATATTTATATAAAAAAAGTTAATTAAAAAATTAAAGAACCTCAAAACTTCAATCACTCAAAACGCTGGTAATAAAAAGTAAGCAGACTAAACAAACGGACCGAAATGTATTAATATGCTGATCAAACTTAGCAGACAAAAATAAGCTCTAGTAAGCACTTTGTATTTTTATCATACGATTACGAACGCTTCTATAGGCGACCCTCTACTTCTATGCTCCAGCGAAAACAATATTATAAAAATAAAATATCACGGGTTTCTGACTTTATCTTTCACTCAGCAATTTTCTGAGTAGATTTTTATTATATCTGTTATAAAGACTTACACAGACAGCAAAATGAAAGATAATAAAATTTTCGGTTATTTTAAATTGTTCGGTATATTATAATATACTACGCACACGGAGTAGATTTAATAAAAAATTTAAGTTCATCAATGAAATATTTGAAACAATTTCCTACAAACTTGATGGTAACCGTAATAATACACAATATCGAGATATATTTGATAAAATGTGTTGATGATTAAGGCTTTCATTTGAAGTATGAAGATCAATAAGAAGATCAAACACTCGTATATTTCCATGCGGCATAAATGTCTTCAATAAGTCCAATAATATCAAACTTATTGTTGAATGGCTTTCCAGAAAATGGAATAAAGGATTGATAAGCCTTAGGCAAGATAATCCAATGACATATCGTCGTTGCATATTCAAAAAGAGACATGTGCGCACATTTTCATTTAGGCATACTCTTTTAAAACTGTTCATTAAGGCATTAAAATTGTTGTTTGAACTTTTTATTGACATGTGGTATTATTCTTTAAGTATTGAATTTTAATATTTGATACTAAGAATCACCTTATAACATGGTTATGGTGTTATTATAAGCAGTTTATTCTAGAAATGTCAAAACATTCATGAATTCACATGTCCCTTTTTGAATATGCAACGACGATATTAAGAGTTGGGGTTCGTGGCTTGATGCAATATTTTCACTACAGAGTAACTAGGTGCGGAAGAGAATAGCACATGTATGCGAGAATATTGAATAAGATGAAAAGCACTGATATAATTTAAGCGAATTCTCTTCATAGTTATAAATTTAAGCTACACTATGAACTTCAGAAAACAACACTTTGTACAAAAATATTTTAAATTTTTATACTACTACTACTATACCATCACGGCATATCCCACAAGTGGGGTAGCCAGCAGACCAGCTGCACGTAAGAAACATGCAAACCGTCCTCTTCGTGCCAACACAAAATCAAGACATTCAGGATGGGTGGTTATAAATTCAAAATGGTGGTCAAAAGAGGTTATAAATTTTTATAACCGCTTTTTTATTTAAAATTATGGCCTTTTCTATGGCAAAAATCTTTTGGAATTATTAATTTAAAAAGATATTATGTTTTGTCATAACAACTCTACAATACAATGTGATAATATCGGGCATAATTTAGTTTAAATGTATACTTAAAATGATATCAAAATTAAAAATTTAAATATTTTAAAACATGTAATTGGAAAAGTTTAATCCTCGGTTTGAAGCAATCATAAACATAAAGAAATTTAAGGGAACGCTAATAGAGTCGTTAGGAAGGAAGAAAAATTATAAAAGTTTGATGGTAACAGGTTACTTTGTCATAATTATTTTTATCCCAAGGTGTTTGAAATTATTTTTGGGGAAATATTAAACTTCCGAATAGGATTCGCTTTGTTAGTTATACAACGAAACTAAATATCTTTAGAATAGGATTAGCTTTGTTAGTGATACAACGAAACTAAATATCTTTAGAATAGGATTAGCTTTGTTAGTGATACAACGAAACTAAATATCTTTAGAATAGGATTAGCTTTGTTAGTGATACAACCAAACTAAATATCTTTAGAATAGGATTAGCTTTGTTAGTGATACAACGAAACTAAATATCTTTAGAATAGGATTAGCTTTGTTAGTGATACAACGAAACTAAATATCTTTAGAATAGGATTAGCTTTGTTAGTGATACAACGAAACTAAATATCTTTAGAATTGGATTTGACAAGAAAAAGATTTTATAGATTAGATTTTAATTTGCTCTATTTGTTTTTGCATTGGATCCTTGCGATAGTGGTTCACAAAACTGCGAAAACAATGGATAAATAACGACAACATTGAAGACTCCCACCTCACGCCCGGATATCTCAAAAGTTCAAGAGCTTTTATTTATCAGCAATGAGAGAACTTCTAAACGTTATGTCCAAACACTTCCAGAAAAAATATATTACAATTTATCTCCTGAATGTATGCAGACTATGTACTGCATTTCATTTAAATTGTTTTTTCTCATAATGTAGTTTAGATGGATGGAGCAAAAATATTCATCTATTATTTTGATAACAAGAAAACTGATGTTATATTTTAATGTCATCGCAAATTTATTTGACCAATATTGAAAAATGAAATTGGAACTTAAAAAATAATTGGTGTTCAAATTGATTTCTTCAAATAAAAAAAAAAGAATGATATTTCATATCTGATTTACAAAAAGTATCCAATCATTTTTAGAAATAAAAATCAAACATAAGAAACGTAATTAACTTTAACATTTCCAAAGAAATATGACTAGAGGCTAGTGAATCATTTTAATCATACACACGATATTCGTGATACTTTCATTGATTTCTGAGAAATTAATTCACGAGATTCTATTGTTATACCATAAATAGCTGCATAAAATTAATTTATTTTCTGTTAGAACTTCAACGCTCTTGTTTGTTACATAAGTAAAAATCAAATATTCTTTATCACAGCAATTTTTTAGGTAGGTACTTCATAAGTATTTTATAAAATGTATGTATGACGAGTCCAAGTGCCTGCATAATAGGGGCCTAGGGACAATAAGAAACAATAAAACAATATTGTGATGTTTTCTATCATTCTCTGATAGATATTGTTGCCATCAGAATGGTGTTTTATGATTGGGAATCTTAAGAATGTAACAATCAGTCAGTGATCTTTTTGATCATGGACTATCTCAAATTTTATTCAGTCAGAATATTCATACATCAAAACACTGCATGTCTTATTTCCAACAATAATGAAATGAAATAATATTACTTTGATAAATTATGTGACGTGTAGATATTGAGGTTCTATATATATGTATTATAACCATATTGTAAAGATAGATTGTATTATTTTTCGTACAAGGTACATATTATGTACTTGATATAATATTGTAAAAATTGATGGAAGACCCCATAGAGTCTCCGATAAAGTATAGGACCACCACTATTTTCTTTGAGTATTCTTTAAAGGCGGTTGTTTGTAAAACCACACGTATAAGATAATTAACATCTACAATTCAGCGATGAGGCATGCCACTCATACTGAGTGTCTCGTTATTTAATTGGCACGGAAACGGAAAATCTGCATGTTAATTACTTGCAGTATGTATGTCCGTTGGTTAATTCATTTGTGGGATATGTCATGAGGGAACAGTAGTAGTAGTAGTAGGAGATTATTAGTAGTAATTCAATTTAAAGATATTAATATTTTAGTAATATAGATTGGCTCGCCCATCGTAGTGACCGTACCTATATCTCATTTAGATAACGTGGATAAATTCTCTATGGAGACACGAACAACATAACAAGATACTCAGTCCATTACTACATTGTTTACTGTGTCCCTTTTGAGTCCAACAACAATGGATTGTTCATATGCCACTTGACTGATGAAATTGGAAACCAACTTGGACACAATAACGCCAGGTAGGTACTGTTTCATTATCAGAATGAACTAATTTTCTTTCTGAAGACTTAGAAGTATCGAACATAACTGAGTGGTCAGAATTATTTTAAAAGTTAACTTTATTCTTGTCAAAAATATGTATGTATAAAACTCTCTATGCTACGAGTGGATAATTTTTAAATGAATAGCTATCATCTAAAGGTAAGAAACCTAGTCTAAATTGAATAATACACAAGAGTTGAGCAGGTACAAAGCATAAGAGAGCTTAGTGCCACACTCTTAATCCGGGGCTGGAAGAAAACTATAACATATACTATGTATACTATTTTGATGCCATTAGAGTTCTATTTTTTATTTATCTATAAGACCACAGAATAACTTATAAGTTAGTCAGTAAACATAACAATAAAAAGTGAGACATCCAGGACGAGTGACAAACCTTACAGCCGAATCGAAATTGTTTCATATTTTATACGTGATATTTTATTAAAGATTACCTTTCACAAGACAATTAAAAATAGCGGAAGATATTTTATTTGCTGGATTCCATGAAACTTTTATTATATCGGTTCAACTTTACACTATAAATATTAGAGTAGATGAAAAGAAATAATATTTGTTCCCAATCGGGTTTTTGAATGTCGCCGTTAATTTTCAAAAAGACGTACCTAAGCTGAAAATATAGGCAACTTTGAAAGTGTGAATTTTTTTTTTTTTAAATATTATTTATTTTCTCTAACGCAACGATATTCATATCGAGTTTCTAGCTAAAACACACAATAGATATTAAATTCATTCATCTTGTATTAATATTAATAACACATAAATCATTCAAATCAATAATGATAATATATACATATATGTAGGTACTTACAATACCCTTATTAATCATGCGTATGAATAGATTAATACATTAGATATTCAAAGATATAATTATAATTTATCTACGTCTATATAATTTATAGATTGGAATAGTATTATTCCTTTAACATTAATCGACTAATACGAGGAATAATAATAATAATATGTAAAACCAGGGGTGTACCCAGATTTTTTCATGTGGAGGGTAGCATTTTAACGAAGTTTAATTGCTTTCATCATGAATATATTTTTAGTGAGACAAGTTTTATAGCATACAATTTATATCATCTTCTAAATGGAAGGTGTTTGTGAAAGCGATGAGATTTGTCATGCTTGGCCATCCTTCCTGAATTTTTTATGGCATGGTGAAGACAGCTTGCATGTTTATTTCATTCAGCTGGTCTGCTGGCTACCCCACTTGTGAGATATGCGCCGTGATGGTACAGTTGTATTATAAGTAGTAGATTGTATAATTATAGAGAGACCCTTATTTAGTTCTGTCAGACTTCTAGGTGAGAGTGCAATATTTACTTTTCCAATACTTTTGTACCATTAATAATTTCCATACTTTAAAACTATTTATGCCTACTTTGACACCATTTATTATCTTGCAGGGGAGCAGCAACCCTTTTGGTTACGTCTTTATTTAAAATAACTATTTTCATTACACATAATGAAAATTCATCTATTATTTATGACGCATTTATTATTGCTTCCTGTTGATTGTTTGCAAAAGGTTTCTATTAATTAATTTCTCTAGGAACACACATATTATAATCTATCATTCATCAAAGTAATAATATTTTATTAATACCTACATCATCGTAATGGTAAGTTACTTATGTACATATTAGATATTATTTTAGTAATTAATATTCGCGAACAACTCTATTACAATGTACATACAATATCAAATGTGTTATGTGTGTACACAGCTTTCTCATGTAATTATGTTATTCTATCACATATTTTGACTTGATGTGGATGCTGATTAATTTGTTTCCTTAGTCTGTATACTTAAACAAGATTGTTGAATTGAAATGTTATGAGAGAAGAAATAATGAATCCATATTTCAATAACTGTACACGACGGCATATTTAATCCTTATTTTGTTCAGATTCTTTAATCTTTTGAATGCACCTTTCCAAAATGGAATAGAGTTCATAGAAACTATTGTTTATTATCTACACATTTAACTACAGTAAATTTGGAAGACCAAATGATTGCTTTAACTGACTTTCTTCCAGTGAATAAATAATACGTGTCAAATTATTATGGAGGTGTTAAATTTTTGGTCTAATTTATTTTCATGCAACCCGCTGGCTAAGCATACATTGATATACAGCAGTCTAATAGGAGGAAAATATCTCGAAATATATATAGTTTTAATTATAGATTTTTTACATTTAAATATGTGTTCACTAGAATTCCAGGCGAATTCCATTGCTTCTGCCAAAATCACATAAAATATACGGCTTGAAAGGAAGGCTTCATGATTAGATTATTTAACTATTTTGATTAATTAGTGATTGAAATATTATTAATTAACAAAACTTTCATTAATTAAAATGATTCATAATAGATACTTAGAATTGAAAATTAAATTATATTAACGAAGCAAAAGTTATGTTTTAATTATTGGAAATAATGAAGATATTATTATTCAAGTGGTTTTTTGTGTTTGATTGAGTTCGAATTAAAACGAGTAGGTTCGAATTAAAATTATTCATGCAAGACTCCATTATTTATGAACATTCCAAAAACAACTAATCTTTAATTTCTCATTTAAAGTATGGGTAAACATTTATAGAATGAGATTCGGCAACGGATAATGGGGTAACTCGTTCATTGATAGGGTTATTTGAACAATTATGTATCTACACGTAGTCACATATATTGCTTTTGACGAAGGTCAACTTTGAAAAACGTTTATCCATCCTGTGATGTTAAAGGCGATATGCCAATATAAACTGAACAGATAGGTAGCCCATTGTCAAAGATAGCTTAAATAAGATGCGTTATTTATATTCAATTGTTACATTTTATGATCATTTATCACTGTAAGGTTTAAATTTAGCGATCCGAAACCTAAGACGCAAATTAATTGTACGTACATATGTCCTAATTTTAATCTAAAACTTACATTATGTAGTGAGAATTAAGCTTGTACCGACTAGTAATTTGTGTTGTCTCTTTAATATACACACACGTGTATGGCATCTGTGGTTTCATCAACTACAATTTAGGAGTATTTATATTGAAGTACCATTTTCTATAAATATGATTTATTACTTAGGTATATTGAAAATAAAGATATTCTTTGAAACACTAATATCTGAATGGCTACACAATAATTTTCATAACTGTTATAGTTCATTATTGAAAATGTATCTCAGATTAGTTATTACTAAAATGTGGCTGAAAAACCAAGAAAAACATTCTCATTGAAGTTAGGGTTTGTAACACAAATTTACTGATTAACTTGGTAAGGTAACGAAATATTTTTTTTAAAGATGAATTTGATATCACCTCAAATACTGTAGGTCGGCTGTGGGAAGAATTGGAATCTAGATTTAAAGTTACATCCATTTTAATCTTTCTGGAAACCACAAATAATAATTTTGAAAAATTTACAGGAAAATCTAAGCTAATTTTCATTTCAGAAGGTAGATAACATCAAAAGGACGAACTTTTAGTGACAAACATATCCAAATATTGTTTATATATAAAAGATGGGAGGGCTTTTAGGATACAATGGTAGTTGATAAGATAATGACAGCTGAAATTATATATATATATATGTACAACAGGTTACATTAAAGCCCTTTTTGATCTCAATTTACCTTTTACTCGAAAATTCCTACTTAAATTGTAGCGGAACAAAGGTCTAATTGGATTTATCAACCTTTACTTTAGATTCTCCTTTATTCGAGATTTATTGTCCTCTTAACCCTATTCATTACTCGCCCTGGAATGCAGACTTCCGTTTGCTTTCCCCTGAGGATACAAAACCTCATTCTTTTGTGTTGTTGGATCTACGTATTTCTTAACCTATCATCTGAAGCCCGCAATAAATAAAAAACTATACAAAATATATTTAAGGTGAAGGTGAAGTCGTGAGTTGCATAAGAAAAAAGTTTTTGTACAAAAAATCTGAAATTTATAATGTGCACATAAAAAAATAAATTACATACATCTTTCATTTTATATATCTATGCAACCACAATATGTCCTTACAAACATATAGCTCTTGCCCTGATATTATTTATATTTCATGGTTGGTTGTTTTCAATTTTTTTTTATCCTACATACATATGCGTAACATTTTTAACATAAAAACAAATATATCTACTTATCTATCTATTCCGCCAGTAACTATTGTGTGTATCTGAGTTACAGGTTATCTTTTCTGTGCCATAAAAATAATTCATTTTGGATGGGAGGCATACTCGTCGCTAAATTTTGGATAATTAATAAGACATTTTAGCTCAATAGGGCTTTCAAAACTTACAGGTAAGGTTGAGAGGCTTACATATTCTCTGTCGGGGATTCCAAAGTTAATTATAATTTCAATAATATAATTAAAATACTAACTTTTTTAAGAAGATGGTAGCTTGTTGTTATCTGATTAATATTTAATTATTGTGGTTATTCTATATTCAAATTAATTCGCAGAATCGGAGAACCAATTTAAAATTATAAAACAGCAAGAACAACACACTTAAAGAGAGTTCCCGTGAGCTTTGACTATATTATATAACTCAAATGTTGATTTTGTATCAAGAAATTCACATTCTATAGTTATTAATTTATGATTGCCAACCGAAAATACATTATATCGTTATTAGATACACACTTATCCATCATCATTGTTAACTTTATGTTTGATTTTTAGTTTATGTAGATTGTTATCGTTTTGAAAATTAAAATTATTCTCGTATCGTCGAATATCTAAGTTAAAATATTTTGGTCGTGTGAAAAAACAATGTAAATTAGTTTTTCTCTTCTAAATATCACATTTGGTGTCTTAAATGTCTTAATTTTTTGTTGGTACAGAAAGAATAGTTAGCATGTTTATAACATGCGGCTGGCCTGTTGAATTGTTGAAATATAATTTATACACAATATAGCCTTAAGCAAAAGAAAATAGTTGTAATATAAATAAATTCACATACCATAGTAGTTATGTTTTTAAATACAAGTATTTTTCATCACGTAAATGTTAAAATAAAGCTTGTTATTCTATGAGACGAAATATTTTATATTATGTAGGTACTTGTAAATTAAATAAAGTAATTATTTGATGATATTTATTTCGTATATTTCATTCTCATTGAAAGAGAATCCCGATTTTCGACATAAAAACTGTAAAAAAAATATGAAAAATAATGTCATTAAAGCTATTGTAGAGTCGATGGCAGAATATTTCTATGAAAGAACGGTTCTGAAGCTTTATACCTTAAAGGAAAAGCCTCTGGGATTTTAAAGGGATAAATAATGAACCACGCATAATATTACCAGATAGTTAATACTTAAATAATGATCTCTGCATTATGGGTATAGGTATATATTATGTAGCTGCATTATGGGTATAAAATTTTAATTATTATTGCACATTTTATATTTTATATACCTATCTTAAACAAACGGCTTAACAAAAATCAATTTACACCTATTATATAATCATTAACTAGAAGTTTGTTTAATTTTATCTATATTTATGTATAAAAAATTAACCTATACCTAACTAGGATAAACAATTAAAAATTATCTATGATTTATACCGATATGAAAGAAACATCGAATAAAAACAAATGTATAGTCATTTATAATAAAAAGAAAACATTAAAATTAAAAAGTTTACATCAAAACGAAGAAATGATAGAGTATAAAGTGCTCTCCTAAAGGAATGCAACGGGGGAGGATAAGGAATGTAGTAAGTGTCTAATGCGAAACTCATCACGACTTTTATTAAGTATCTCAGCCAACAACAGACCATCATCACAAATCATGCAATGCCCGTCAGTTTTATGAAAAAAAATACGGTGCTTTCGTGTTGAATATCATTCTCATTCCGTATTAACTAAGCAACGAACTTTTTATAAAAATGACAGACAAAAAATGATTCACGATAGAAATCTGCTATCAACTGATATACGTAATAGGTTTGCTGGATAACAACTGACCAGAATCTTGTAAATATCAAGAAATTGCATTTTTATTTTGGGAATTACGAATGATTATTTATTCTTTTATTCAATAATAAAAGGTCAAAGCTTTTGTCAATTTCACATCCATGTTAACCATCTTAGTATCTTTCACAAGTAGAGTTGCCAGAAGACTATTGCACTTCTTCGTGTCATAAAAAAATATAGCTTCAGGATAAGTAATTTTGAAAGTTTACAGAAATGAGTGATTATAATTAAATCTTTTTTTTATAACATACCAATAAATTGCTGTGTTTTTGGAGTGATTCTTAGATCAGCAAATGTTGTTTATAGATCGAGATAATGACAGGTGTTGTGTATGTAAATATACCCTTAAATATTGGAATGGACAAGGATGAACACATGCCGAGCACACTAAACAGGAAAGCTTTCTGCTTATCCTGCAAAGAAAGCGATGTGAATCGTGCGTATGAAAATAGGTATATGCAATTTGTACATTAATGTATTTCTATGGCCAAAAAGAACACTGTTTTTTCCTCTTTCGGTGGTCTTGATGTCCCTCTTCCAAAAAACATCGTTTCTACGACAACAACATCAGAGTGCTACAAATGTTGTGAGAAGAGACGATTCAGTTGTGGCAAGGACGCTCTGAATAGAATATGGTGGTTCTCGTCTGTTCCCCCGGCAGAAGCACTAGAGTGATTGAGTTGAATAATGCTTTTCTAGACAGATCTCTTCAAACAAGACTATATATTTAAAAGCTATTATTATTGTTAACTCTGGCACTGACTTTTCTGACACTGGGAAACACTTCATTAAGAGGTCATTTGGTGTCGCGGTATTTGAATAAAATAAATTTTTAGGATACAAGCTTGTGTTTTATTATGAAAAACATGAAAATATAATATAGTACTAATAACAAACCATCCGGGTTGTACCTATTCTTCGTGAAAGGGGTAAGGGTTTTGTAATATTTTAACTTTTATTCTATATCTATTTGTAATGTGGTTTGCTTTGAAGGTTCTATACACGTTACAAAGCTATACCTAGGTATATATTTTTAATCCTAAAATCTGTGTGATTTTAAGTCTAGTAGTTAAGTAGTAGTTAAGCTTTAAGTACATGAAATTCTCAGCCTATTTCTAGGTGTAGAGGGTTTATTGTTCTTTTTTCGATTAATCTAATTTTATCATCTTGATAAGATTTGCACGGAGTCAGCAATAAAGTGTGAATAATCCACTCTTCTCTGCAAGTTTTCAAGTGTCCTGTAAATATTTCCTAAAGTAGAGTCCACTGGTTACCCCATATTGGATATGTCGTAATGGCTTAGTATAGGTATACATTAGAAGTCAAGTTGGTCGAACGTATAATTATTATTATACACGCTTCTGCCCCTATTAAAAATATATATAAAATAAAAATATAAAAAAAACTATTAAAATGAAGTTTCCATCCAGAGCGGGGGTGGTCAAACTTTCATACGCCGTGAGCTACATTTTTAACGTAATTATGCCCAAGTTCGACTTTTTTCTACGTACCTATATATTTAGTAGATGAGCCCTATAGCTCCTTAAACCTAGGTACAGAAAAATAAAGACAATAAAGGAATTAATTAATTTTCGAGCGAATTGATTGGGAGTATGGATTTCCTAACGAAATATAAAAATAAACACTCCGATAATAAGAAAAATTACGTAAAAATCATACTACTACAGAGTTTGATTCGGAGATCGACTAGGAATAGCTTGGTGATCGACGCGTTGGCCACCTCTGATCTAGAAGGTATAAAATGTATTTTGTGTAGTTCAACCTTCATTAGCGTTTTCAACGATCCATTTAGAATACAAACCATTAAAACCACAATTCCGGTATTCAAGTTGCACAGAATACGTACAGTCGTACAGGTAATAAATAGGTATTCATTAGATACATCATTATCACTTTTATTGCATCGTCATCCATTAGCTTACATCCGAATAAGCTATTAACAAAATTATACCATTTACAAAATCTTTTGTTCTTTAAATACGTTGTACTAAATGCTTCTCTTGCGGAGTAAGTAGAAAGAATCGAGCGCCATTTCCTCCTATCCTTGCATACATTAACTCATAAATTCATTTGCAAATTATTCTACCAACTTTCGTGACAATTATTACTTACTCGAGAGTCGAGATACCTACACAGCCAATTGTAGCTCATTCGTAGACAGATTTCACTCAGTGGCATTTGCTAGATAATTCTTGACTCATTTTTGTTTTGTTATATGTGTTTATTTTTATAATTGACCAACATTCTTGAGACATGTTTGTACATTATTAATATTGTTTGACTAATTGTTTTTTTTTTAATCAAAGGTTTTATTATAACATAACATAACATGTATAGACAATTCACACAGACCGAGCTAGTCCCACACTAAGATATGAATCTTGTATTATGGGTACTAACACGACGATACACATATATACAATGCACTAAACACATATACATGTAACACCCAGACCCAGGACAAGCTGAAAAAGATCATTCTTCATTTTGCGCTGGCCGGGAATCGAACCCGGGACCTCGTGACTCAAAGGCAAGTGCGTTAGCCTCCGCGCCACACCGGTCGTCAAATGTCATGGTTTGCTAATTTCAATAAGTTATTTATTATTTATCACATCGGTATTTCTGCCACAACACATCCGTATGGCTAGTGTAGTAGACAATTTTTTGATTGTGTTAAATACTGTTTCGTTTTACTACAGTAGTACAGCGATGCGGTATGTCAACCATCCTGAATATCTTTTAATATCTTGCATGTTTATCACATACAGTTAGTCAGCTGGTTACCCCATTTGTGGGAAATATCGTGATGGTGCCTATGGTGATATATTTGATTCTCAATTTGGCAACCGATTTTAACTTTTTTCTGCTAGAATTAAACTGAAATATTGCAGGTATTTTTATATGTAGGTAGGTGGGTTGCGCGCTGTTTAGCTGCCACCACGCAAATCAAACCGCTCATTTAAATAATTTCATTTTACGAAAGATATCGGTCCCATAGTGCTGAAATTTCTTGTGCACGCTAACATTACAAAACCGCGTAGTTTTTGCATCTCATCATCTCTTAAACTTCATCAAAACTCGAAATAAATTAATATTCATTACTGTTGATTGTCTCTTCAAAACTTTTACAAATCATCATTTTGTGTTACATTCCCGCTTCTATTGCAAAAACACGTGTTAAAAAAATCGACCTCTTCCGGGAATCACTCTATTGTCTCACAAGTGCCAGCGTGTAGTGATCAGTGTATGTCCACTAGTGTAACAGAGAAGGATAACAACACCGACTACTCGCAACAACACAGCGGGTGAAAGAGACAAAAATACTGTTTTGTCTACCACGATGCCTATCTCAGATCTCCGTAAGAAGAAGCTTCTCTATGTGTCCAACGTTTTCTTTGATGTCAACCAAAGTGGAACGCTCGAAAAGAAATACTTCGAATCGGCTATCGAGAAAATCTGCACTCTTCGTGGATGGCCCCAGAGTCATCCCAAGAACGTAGAGACGTACGACACCATGACCAAGATATGGGATGGCCTGAGGCAGAGAACTGATGTCAATAAAGATGGAGAGTCCTCTGCAGTAGCAGCAGCGTTACATGAACTTCATTTTTGACCTAGAAGATGCTTCCAACTTAACTAAAAAGCCACGGCGCTCTTGAGATGGTCACGGACCATTAAACAGCGCCGATTACAAATTATCTTTTTATTATTATTATTATATAAATTAAAGAAAGAAGATTGTTGGAAGGAAGTGACGATCGATCAAGGGATGTAAAGTGAGTTGTGTAACTATTTTTATTTGACAGTTGATAAACTCATATATCTTTTCCTCGTAAGAGAATCATAAAATAAATTATTACTTTTTGAATTTTAAACAGATGATGTGCAAAACTAATTATTATTCCTGCAAGGGGACATATTTCATTCGAGAGACTTCACAACAAAGACACAAAATGTTTTCCATTGTATATAATAATTTCCCAACAAAGTTACGTAAGTACCTCAATAAATTTATTATTTGTCGTTTGTTGAATTTGTTTCAATGTATGTAACTTTGGGTGTTTCTATAAATTTTCTGTAAATATAGCTTATTACGCTACGTACGTACGAAATTTAATACCCTTTGTTGACAATGAATTATTAATTATGTATATAGAGTACCTATTACTTTTGTGAAATAATTTCATGGAATTGTTTAAATTTGCCCAACGTTCAGGAAAATGAAATCATTCATCAATTCACATTTCTAAGTTTCTTTTGAAGAGCACAAAGTGAAAACAAGTTTTGTCCATAAGGCAATTCTACATCAATCGAGTCACCACTTTTTAATGGCTTCCCAAAATTTCTAATGCTATCGTTGTTATAGGAACGACATAGTTATTGTGTAAGAGGGTTATTTAGGTCATTAGAAATTTTGTAGATATGAGAAAGGTACATTTCTTCAAAAGAATACATGTAAAAATGCAGGTGTTTTGATGATTTTGTTAGGAGACATATTATACCACATTATACCATGACATAACACATTTACTATACATACGTTACGGTATGTATAATGTCTTTGTTTCTATATTGATCATAGATACCTATATAGTGGCTTTTTTATTTTTAAATCTAAAAAAACGCAAACGTATTGGATTAAGCTGTATTCGTTCTAGATCAAATGTAAGTAGGTGTATCAAAGTTTTATCAAGCTATCTTTTCCAATGATTCGCAATATGTGATACGGTGCGATTCAATTTATTTTCTTGTTATCTAGTAAGCACCATTAATTATCAACCGTCACGGAGTTTGTCTTGTCTAATCCATCCTTAACATCATACTTCCTTCAACTCATTCACATTAAATATGTGATTCCGTTTCTTCCTGCGGATAACAGGCAGCAACTGCAAGACATAGTTCGAATACGTCAACATAATACTCTGCAGGACGAGAACGAATGTTGGTTTTCTTCTATCGTAAATGTGCAAAAACTATGTTTTAGACCAAATGTTTTTTTTCTTTTTTTCCTATATCGCCAGAGAGAAGGAATGAGAGACCATTCATTCGCATCTTTTGCTTGGTAATAAAGTGCTTTGACGAATCAAATATCGACTGAGTGACTGAGTGATAATGTGTGTGGGACTATGAACGTTCAACGCAAGACTTGAACTTTTGCAGTCACTGCTCAGCCGTGTTGGTAGGAAATGACCTTATATGAATCAAGAAAGCTGTGTTGCTGTCAGCAGTCTTCATTTAATTAAATTCTGTTCATCGTAGCGGTCCGCTGTTTGCAGAGAGATATGGAATCATACTTTAAAGCGTTTCGCAAGTGCGATATAACTTCCAGATAAGGATTTTAATCTAAACTTTTTTCTCTCAAAGTATTTCCGTAGCCATACTTAGAGTAACTACCAAAGAAACAATAATAGTAATGCACGGTTAAAGAAGAACTTGCAATGATTAATTGCTTGAAAAGTTTTCTCTGTGAGGCTGAAAAATTTCCCGATGTAAATTAAAGTAATTATTAAAAACATGACTAGAAACTAGTTTTTTATTTCTCTTAAAAAGTAGCTCTTTCGAGAAATATAATAAAAATTGGTTAACCAGATTGCCAAATTAATATTAGATAGACCTGAGTGTAACATAGGTACCGTTTAAATAATTTTGTTATTTTCTCATGCCAAATTTGAGGTGTTAACATAAATAAAGTTTTTTTTATCATATTGGTATTGTTTTTGAAAAAGTAAATAAGATAGGCAATAGGATTTAAGTGGTGTACTGTTTAAAAAATAAATTAGATTAAATCCATAAAATATATTGACTGTTTTATTTAAAAATCTTTCTCGTGAAATCGAACTTGATTAATGAACGATACTAAAAAGAGGATTTTGTATCATTCGATAGATCCCAACCTTCTCAGGTTTCATGATTACAGACATTCTTTAGGGTCTAGTATTCACTATATGGGGACAATAAAGTGTTAAGAGAATACTCCCAAGATATCTATTAAGCATTTCCAGTGAAAGTACTTTAGACGTGATATACTCAGAAATCTTAAAACGATGTCTCTAATAAATAGCCAGATGCAAAGGGTTGCATTTTGTTGTTATTTTAAAAGAGTGTGAATCTGATGAACAGCTTTCCAATCCAGAAAACTATACGTATATTCAGATGTAGAATTTTGTAAGTTTTGGAAACTTTGTAATCTCTTCATATTTCCATTTATCTCTCACTGGCCATACCTGAAACTTTCCCCTTTAGTAAGTAATATTACAATCGACTCTCCTTTGAGAAACTTCTAACGGCCATTTAGATTGCCGAGCTGAATATACCTTTCCAAAAGTATGTAAAGTGTTACTTCCTTTATGCTTCGAGTATGCCTTTCTTGAAAACTTTCATTTTCTCAAGTTTCTGCGATAAGTAAAAACATGGTGCTTAGTAAAGTAACAAACTTCAACATTTGTCAGCAGCCGCTTAGTATTCAAAAGATTTTTATGACAAATATTTATTTAAATACACACTTTTTTCTCGCGTGCCGTATTTTTAGTCAGAAGTCTTTCAGGCCCAATAAATTCCTGTCAATGGTTATATATAGGAATTCTATATAATTTAAATAATTTAAATTATACATTTGAAAGCTCTTTTTGCCAGTTTTTTCTGGCTTAGTGGTAATTTGTTCTCATATCCACAAGTAAATCAATAAATATCGAAATTCACAGAAGCCCTGAAGATTTACTACTTACATATTTTTTAATAAATCATAAAGCTCCCACGTAATCTTTATATAACTTAATATTAAGTTCAAGGAATAAAAATATGGACTGAATTACATATATTAATTGTATAATACTTTTTTCTGCCAGTCATCTTGAGTTTTCTTTTTATAGACTTCTAATATCCGTTCAGGAAATATAAAAAAAAAAATCTATATACTTCTGTACAATTTTATTTACTTGTATCAAACAATTCATGAACTTGACATTGATTTATTTCATATTATTTACTCAATAAAATATCTTGGTTGTAAAATACGGTTTGACTTGGGATTGTTTTTCTATTTTCCACGTCATCAAGTTAGCGTAAGGAATGAGAAATCCATTCGATCGAGAAACCTCTCATATTGTCAAGATGTGGAATGTTATAGATTAGACTTCTCAGGATTTAGGTACTACTATGTAGGTGTGTGTCTAAATTCTGACGTATATAATAATAATGATTATAATGTATGTAGGTATAAATTGGTATTTTACGATCTTTAATATTGTAACAAAGAACTATTTATGAAAAAGGATGACTAATATTGAAGTTATTTTGGTATTTTATTATCAACGCTCCTCTCGAGAGCACAGGGCAGTAAACAGACTTCTCCATTAAGAATGTTTCTGCACCAAGTGAGTCACTTCTTTCCACGACATTTCAAGCGCTCTGATATGTTTGTCATAAAAACGGTGT
Source organism: Athripsodes cinereus (assembly GCA_947579605.1). Classification (NCBI taxonomy): domain Eukaryota; kingdom Metazoa; phylum Arthropoda; class Insecta; order Trichoptera; family Leptoceridae; genus Athripsodes; species Athripsodes cinereus. The sequence continues at coordinate 21,136,127 of OX388313.1, read as the reverse complement.
ATTCTTAAAGAAGGTCGTCCGGCCCATCGAAATCTTTGTGGATGAAAGAATAGTGCACTCTTTGGCCAACTTTCACTCGATTTTCCCATAACATGACTCAACTAGGACATACTCATACAACTAACATCCTAAATCCTTATAAGATACTTTTTTTCGAAACTTAATATCTTTAGACTTGGGTATGTGCCAAGACTCATAGTCATAAAGAAGGATTGAGATGATAAAACTTCTTAACAGGTGAAATTTTACCCTCACACTGAGTCCAGACTCCGTTAAAATTCTCTGCATGTTATTGAAAGACTGAAGCAGAGGTGATTTTTTACACCTGCGTGAGAGAAGTGAACACATTATAATATTATGACGTAAAATATGTTATTTTTTAATTATATGTTTCATAAATTTTTATAGTGATATATACAGTCCAAATACCCTTCAAACACTCTCACAATATACATGTTTATCAGATGGAGTACGTTTATCAGCAGTGGGGATGCTAGCCGAGAATCCCTCAATTGAAATTTCGAGACTCTACCATCAGACTAAACCACCTCAAACAAAATCTGTAAACAATATGTTCGATAAAATTGTAATAACAAATTGAATTTCCATTCTAAAATCAGTTGTTGCTTGTGTTTATTTTAAAATATGTGTATGCTTCTACATTTCCTTCTTTCAACCAGAAACATACACTTTGGTTAAAAAGAGAAGAAATTTCATTAATTTTTGTTAAAGATAATATACATTATTATTATTATTATTATATAAAAACATCACCTTGCACTGAGACCATAACAACTTTTGGCCAAGGCGGTCTCAGCAGGAAAAATGAAAAACTAACAAACAAAAAAAAATATAGAAATGCCGAGTAAAAAAAAAGATATCATCAAAGAGACAGAATCAAAGAAGAATGGCGATGAAGTCATTGTATGTTATGTTGAAAATATCGACATGAACATTCAAATTATTGAACAATTTTATAGCCTTTCCGACAGGAGAGTTTGGTATTTTGTTTGTTCTGCTACCAGGGGGGTAAAAAAGTAAATGTTGTCGAGAAAGATATATATCTATTTCCACAACATTCTTTACTCTCTGATATGATTGTTATTGGAATAGTGTTTTGTGTATACTATATTTGTACAAAATATTAATTAATACAAGAGTTGTTATCCATGTCACGAAGTTTGATATCAAGAATCACACTTTAAATGAACAAATTCTCCATCACCAATTTCAACTTCAACTCACATCAACTTATGTACATGTAGAAAATCTAATCTTCAAATCTTCAATAAGAGTGATGCGTGCTTTAAATGTATAAATAAAATATCACGTTTCGACAGCAGTTGTTAACTGGTAGACGTGGAAATAGTTTCTGCAGATGACAGATGAAACGAACAATGGCACGTGAAAGGGGTACGTACCTATGTGTATAAAGTAAACTACGTACGCTACGATGCTATGCGTCGCTTGCTGTACTGGAATACTCGGGTACAAATTATTATAATGTGTACCCGTAAAACAAATATGTCGCGATACAAGCAGTACAACGACACGACACTGGTTTTCGACAAAAATGTCGACACTATTGCCCATCGTCTTACTTTATTTATTTTATTTATTTCTTTATTTATCTCCTGGTACAATTATAAATACAAACATATGTATACATTTCATTATTATACTTATCAAAATTAAATTACAAACAAATGTTACTATTACACTAAATATACATACATACATACAATTATATCAGAAAATGAGATTACAACTTAATATTCTAATACATACATGTATACATACAATAGAACCATACATCATCTACCATGAGATCCCACCAGGCAGAGCCTGTATGTAGGAATACCTACTAATATCAAGTTTTATATTCCTACCTGTACGTAACTATAAACATGTATGTGTCCTTTAAAAGACTAAATAATTGCAGTGTACTGTGTACTTTGTAGTATACTCTACATATTATATATGTCGCAGTCGTTTTGAAGAATCCGTCCGTTTACAAACGGCGTCGTCGTTTTATAAACGGCAGGCATATTACAAAATGACGAAAGTATAATATTCAGGCAAATTACAATACGTCTAGTCGTTTTACAATCTGACTAGTCAAATTGAAGAATTTTAGTTCCATTTCTCACCGTCTCAATATGGCGTTGCGCATCAAAACTAAAACTTCACGCATTCGTGTATAAGATTGCGCGGGAGATAGTCCATTTAGTAACCACACCCTGCCGTACGAAAAACATATGTAGATATGCAAGTTATATGAGATATTATAATAAATAAAATAAGTTAGTGTAAATGCTGGTTAATCAGAAAAAAAATGTGAAATATTATGTCAATTCATTAGTAATATTTCTGGTAAATTAAAAGTCATTAGATAATATTATTGTACTGCTAATATACCATCAAGACATATCTCCCTAGTAGGGTAGCCAGCAGACCACCCGCATGTAATAAACGTGCAAGGCGTCCTTTCCGTGCCAACAAAAAATTAAGACATTCAGGATGTGCTGCTCTCTGCATTTTGATTGTACATATATTGTGTTTTAAATAATTATATTTGGGTTTTATGGGTTAGTTGGAAGATATCGCGCTTCTGCGATAAACTATTGCACAAAATTTATTTTTCTAGTTTAAATTATTTATTTTCTCCTTGTATACTGTTTTTGTGCAATAAAGATTTTTATTATTTTATTTTTATGTAAAATTGCTTGTAATCAATGCACAGTAAAGAATAAATAAACAAAAAAATGGGTGGTAAACCTCATCGCTGAATTTAAGATGTAAAATAAGGTGGTAACGCTCTTGCCTTTGAGTAACGAGGTCCCGGGTTCGATTCCTGGCCAGGGCAAAGTGAAGAATGACCTTTTTCAAATTGTCCTGGATCTGGGTGTTACATGTATATTTGTGTAGTGCATTGTATATGTGTGTATCGTCGCGTAAGTACCCATAATACAAGATTTATCTTAGTTTGGGACTAGCTCGATCTGTGTGAATTGTCTATGTATGTTTGTCTATTTAAAAAAAAATGTTTTTATGTTCTGTACAACTGCCTTTTACAGGACACTGAAAATTTACTGAAAAGAGTGGGAGACCAATTCATTGCTGGATGCTCTACGGAATATTGTTGTATTAATTTTAAAAAATCATTGTCAAAAGGGTTGATTCTGTTTTATTTTTAATTAAATTCATAAATTAACTCTCTAGCATATTACCTACCACCTTACAAAAATATACCACTGTTATTGGACACAAATAATTATACCAAAATATTTGGTAATATATAAATTTTCATCAAAATACATTTAAGGGTTGTCTAAACTGTTACAAGACGACTTTCATTTTTTGCTCCTGAATATTGTAGTAGTAGTAGTATCCTTTTTTGTGCAATTGCATTAAGATTAATTGTTTTTAACAGTTCATATAAAAATATTATGTACCCAATTACTATCTGTGTACCTTAAGACTTGCAAATACAAAGCTTTATGGATTGTAAAAATAAATAAAAAATCGTAATTGAAATGCCATTGAGATAAAAAGACAATGAAGACAATAAATACAAAGACCTGACCTAAATCAAAGAAATGAAACAAATGTATAATTGTTAATGCAGAAGAAGGGATATATTTTTTTTAATAGTTTACAAAAATAAACTGTTTTGTGGTTACGCAATTTAGCATCCACCAAAAAAATAGTTCATCTATTGATAAAATGTAAACCTATTATTGAAAAAATATGCTTTAGCTGTTTTGAAAAACAGAAGAATAGTGTACTGTTATTATTGTCTTATAGTTTCAAATCGTTTTTATTATTATTATTGAATTATTTATTTATCCATTATATCTGTACATTCATTACAATACAAACCATTTTATAGAGAAATGCATTCTTAAATACAATAAATATAAAGAAGGCAAGTTTCTTCTTCTCTTCTAAATAACCCAAAAATTAATAAATTACTTATATTATTTTAAAATAAATACTATCGGTGCGGCATTAAGTGATTACTCATAATACCTGTAAGTTTTACGGCACGTAGAAAAATAGATTATATAAAATAAAACCATTATTTTACGACTATCTCCCTCGCAACCCCATATATGTATGTTTTGATACGCAACACCACGAGATGGTGAGAAAGAACTAAAATGTAACAATTTGACTAGTCATATTGTAATATGCCTGAATGCACGTTCGTCATTTTATAATATGCCTGCCGTTTGTAAAACGACGACGCCGTTTGTAAACGGACGGATTCTTCAAAACGACTGCGACATATACACACAGATAAACATGTACCTATACATCGCTATGTTCGAAGGCCCACTCAGTAGGCTTAGTGAACAATAAACAAGAAATTCACTATCCACCCTCATGGCAAAAAATAACAATGTTACAACTAAAACATTAGTACTTTGTCAATCCAGCAAATCATTTAAAATTAATGTTACAGTATCACATTGAAATATGACTTATTCATGAAATGCCTACTCACCAAAACTATTAAACTGTGAGTTAGTTGTTTTATTCAATCCTACATATACTTATATACAAAAACAAAAGAATCAAAGAAGTAAGAGTGTATCTTCCTCTTTAGAATAAATTTATCCACACTCCTAACCTCGACATTGCCAAAACAAGTAAATATTATAAATGTTATAAAGGTTAAAAAATAGTTTATCTCCCGTGACGTCTTTCCTGGTGTAAGTACTTTATAGCAATAACGCGTCTCGCTCTTGAGACTTTATCCATTGCCGTATTTTACTAGAAAAAATCACATAATTTCGCATCAACTTGTACTCATTAGGAAGAAGATTGAATGTTCTTCTATATGACAAACTTCTTAATTTTTTACATAGGTGATCTACATGTTTTAGCCATCTCAGGTTACAATCAATGTATACGCCCAAGTATTTTGCATTATCAACTTTTCTGACAGCCGTACAAGTGTCACAATCAAGCAAACAATCTTCGTTATGAATCTTTATTGACAAGTCACTATTTGATATGCATTTTTAGAATTGAAGTAGGTCTATAGACTTTGTGTCAAGGGCTAAGTGAATTACCGTTAGTGTATTGTTTAATAACTAATCAGGTACATTATTTATTTCTACATGTAGATCTATTCCCATAGTTGAGGTAATGCTATCTAGTGCTATCAAAATCTGTAACGAAGCTTTTATATGATCTGTTATTGATGATTGTAAGTCATGAAACAGTGAAAAAATTCATAATGCATTTTCTGAGTAGTGGCGGTATGAGCTTTGTGTTGTAGCTACGATGGAATATCTTCATCATTTCGGGCAGAGAGAAAAATTGATTAACCTTTGATCCGTTTTACAATACACCATTCTTGTGACAAAGACATCAAAGTATTTGCGATATCTAAAGAACAAACAGCTGACTAAATTGGTAAATATAAAATCGTTAAGTAGATGTGGTTTCTTTCTACAAAATGTATGTTTGAATATTTAGATAACAAACATTACATAATGATATGCGTAGTTCAAATTCTCTTCAGGTATTGATTTGTATGAAACCTGATTTTAGGGTAAAACTAATTTACATAAGGCATGTAATAATCATTTATGATACAACTTTGTTTATATAAATGAATGGCATTCATTACATAACACCAAATTGAGAATAACATGTAAGCATGGAAGGATGTTTTAATAAATAATAATAATATTGTGAAGGTATAAAGTTTAAGGAATAACTTTTGTTACTGAGAGTCCTTGACTTGTTGTGAGATGTTTTCTGCTAAATTAATTATGTTAGGGAGACTTGATGTACAAGTAATGATGTAAATATTTCGAAAAAGTTATAAATTTCTAGGGGAAAACATAAGCAACTAGAATTTTTTAATGACAATATTTTGAAATTTCATACTATTTCACTCTTACCGGGAGGTGGAAACGAACTGCCTCTATTCAGAGCGATTCTATATTGAGGCGATACCGAAGTCTTTCGTCTTCAAATTAACGTCTTTCTTGACATAATAAATATAAGATTTAGTTGTATAATAAAGATCCAAAACAAGTTTTTTTTAATCCGAAATAAAAAAAAAACTTTGAGTGCAGAAATGCATTTAATAAAATGAATTAAAAAGAGTAGGATATAGTCGCCTTTTACACAATTGAATATGTACCTGTATCAATGCAAAAATTTTAATTTCCATTCAATATGAAATATTAATTCTTTCCTCCATCACATCCAATATTCATGAGTCCCATCGGATAAATAATATTTGATGAATGCGATGAACATTTAACAAGCACAGTGTATCATTATTTGGACCTTAACATTATTCAAACTTTTAATATTCAACAAAACATTGCCGTTTTGTCATTATTGTCTATTTGAGTTTACGAGTGTTCTGTAAAAGGCAAGTTTTCGAAAAACCTGGAATTTTTTACATCTTAAATTCAGCGGTGAGATTTGTCACCCATCTTGAATGTATTTTTTTTTGTTGAGAGGCGGAGACGGAGAGGCGGCTTGCATATATATTACATGCAGCTGATCTTCTGGCTTCCCCACTTGTGGGATATGCAGTAGGTAATGGTGTTGTAGCAGTAGTCTCTTTTAAAACGTTGTTCGTAGGTACCTCCGATTTTATACTACATGAATTTGATATTATGGAATTTTTTGACTATATTATATCTATTGCGAATTGATGTAAAGGAAATTTTAGAAAACTTGGATGATTATGCAAATATTATAAATGTCTGAGTCCTTAAAATTACTCGCAGAATACCAGAAATAATTTTAAATATTTGGTAAAATTCATTACATTTATCGATTACTAGTAGGTAGATACGTGGTTTTTAGAGTGGTGAAAATTCTTGAACGAAACTCCCGCAATCTAGAAGGTATTATTTTTTTCCATAATTTAAAGACATTTTATTTGTCTTCCGTCAGGTAAAACATATAACTCTATAGAATGCTTTAAAAAAATATTTTTTATAACATCAATATGAATATCGAAATATGCTTTTAAACCTCAAAAAAGGTTGTTTGATCATTCTCATATATGTAGGTCTATGAAATGGATTGGTGCGAAGGGAATGTAATATTTCATACGTAATATATTATCCCATTACCAAAATGTGCCTATTAAAATACATATGTAATCGCATTCGCTAAGGTCGACTTCGTGGAGAATATGAGAATTGTTATGAATGAAAATGAGGAAAAAATATTTTTCGGCAATCATATGTAGGTAACAAGAAAAAATAAACGTAAGAATTTTTGTTGTTTTCACGTGAATTTTATGTTATAATTTGGCTTCAGTTTTATTCTGCTGATATCCTGTGAAAGGAAATGGAAAGGTTTTTGTGAAACGTTCTTCATAAGAAACCTTTTGTAAATTACTTCCGGAAATTGATTTAGTTTCATTATATTTATTAAAACGTTCATCTTTTTGATCTACACAGGATGTGGTTTGTCTGGTTAGAAAGAAAGTTTGGTACCAAGAGTCCTTTTGTTTAGAACTTGATTATGTGACCTATGACATTAAAGTATTATAGGGTGATGAAAAAAATACGAAGACAAAACAATATAATGTTATTTATTTTTAGTATTGAAGACGCTGTGTCATTTGATTCTTCATGTACATACTTAAATTTTTTTTTTTCTTATACCTCGTATAAAAACGTTTGAAGAGAATATTGTCGCGCGTGGTATAAAATGTTATTATTTGTATATTATGTGTACAATATATGTAGCTATTGTACTCAAGTATAAGCTTTTATAAGGCGTTATTTCAAGACGTACTGAATCTAGAGTCGTACTGACTTAGGTATAATAAAAATAATATAATATCCAGGTAGTTGCTTAGAAAACGGAGAAAGTCTCGAGTGTATTGTGATTTTTTATTCTGTAAACCTTTTATTTATTTTTTTGGTATAAAAAGTACAGATAGGATAAATGTGTAACTATAAGCAGGACAAGGTGATATTATTACTACGAGTATAATACAGAAGGGTCGGTAGCCGAAACAATTCCACTATATAAACATCCGCACTCAAGGGATATCCACTGTTACAAATTTCAGTTTTATTTAACGATTTGGAAAAGTAGATGAAAAATCTCCATAGGTTTCTAGGAATCTTGAAATACCTATTTTTGTATTTATATTCATATCTATTTCAATACTGACGTAAACATATTTCTTTGAAACGAAACAATCGCTATATTGTGTCGATCAATACTCTAGAATTTGTTGAAAAATTAGTGGGAAGTAGTGGAAATTTATCTAACGTATTATTGCCAAATGTTGAAAATAATATAAAATGTTCAATATGCATCAATCATAAACTAATTGAATTATATTGGGAATATTATTTTGTCTATCCTTATCCATATCCATACAGTGTTTGGTATAATTACAAAATGACGCAAAATATATTATCATCAATTTGAAAATCAGTATTGAGATAAACTTAATTTTTTTTTCTATTTGCCCTCCTTTACACGAGACTTATCTCTATAAGGAGGATGTTAAGATTTAAGTTTTTATCAAATAGTCTATGTATTGTTATATCGATATTAACTGTTATGTTAAATAAAATTAAAAAAAAAACACAATTATACAACAAAAATTACAGAACAATATAAATATTGTAATGATATGCAGTAGCAAGAATATACCTATGTGGAGATTTTTTTTCTGTCAATTCATAGGAAAAGATTTCTTCTATTTAACCACATATATGTAAGTGTTATTTCTTTTGATTATTGTTTTGCTTTATTTCTTCAACTTCTCTCTCGGAAAAACAAGAATGACACAACATATTTTTGTTCAATATTTATTTAGATCAAAATGGAGTTGGAGTGTGTTCTCATAATTTATTGATAACAGAAATTAAATAAAAAAACGATTTGTTTAGCAAATTAAATGTCACACGTAAACTGTTATTTATGGAACAACAATCAAAATCGAAAAAAGTTTAAGTGTCTCACTGTTGTATGCGTATTCCAATGAATTCATTACAGTTTGTCCCTTTATAGGCACAACTGAAACACTGGTGATCAATCACCAATAGAGTTTTTGTATATCTATTGGTTATATCGTGTCCCATATGGGACATTACTTTGGTCGTTAAAGAAAGTACGACATTAGTTTACATGAAATATAAACAAGCAAACATAAAATAAAACTTTGGTTGTTTTTGATTGCTAAATATTATGTTGAGATCGTAAAAATAAACCTTTTTAAAGGTTTGAACATATAAACCTACACTCAATCCTTCATATCTTATTCAACGATCCTTGTATTCGTTCATTTTCCTCATTCTGTTGCAGAATCCTTAAAGAAAGTAATAACGATTTATGTAGTCTATACAAATTTCCTGATAAATCAACTCATTTTTAACCATAATGCGCTTTTTTAAGTTTTCTTTTTTAATATTTCGTTAGTAAAAAGTCATTATGTTATCTATTTCGGTAAGTACAAAAAACATTAGTTCTAAAATTAAGTGTCTAGTACTAGTTGGATTCATTTCATATTATGAGTAGTGCGTAATTTTTTACTGTAATTAAAAATATTTCACTTGTCAAAGTGTCTGAAATTACATAAACGCCATGTAAATAAAAGCATATATTTTGTTTTTCCAAGAAGCGTGAAAAACCATTAAAATACAGCAACACCAAGATTAAATCTTTAGACGACATCTGGTCTCAAACAAACTTTTTCCATTGAATCGTGTTATACAAGAACTATGGGAGGGACGTACGGAGAGAACTTTCCCAACCATCGTAATAAGAATTTGAGAAGAATGTGTACGTCATACAAAATGTCACTGAACAAATCTTCATATACCTACATACCCTGGAACATTGTCATATATTATGATGATACAACTGGCCAAAAATGTTTTTTTTTTGGTTTTGTTTTACTTAGTGAAGTTCTTGTGGAGAATATAAAATCTAGTCATTGAATTACATGTTTTAGTACTAACATTGTGAAATAACATTATATATTCTATCTATCTATCTATCTATTCCCTCACGCCATATCCCAAATGGGGTAGGCAGAGAGAACGCAACGCCAATTAGATCTGTCCTTACATACTTCTTTCGCCTCCTCCACAGTCATACAATTTCTCATGCACGCACGTCGATTTCTCTTACTCAAAACACGGCCGTCCTTGAGAATTTGATCTGCATGTTCAAGCCATGTAGTTCTCGGACGCCCGCGTTTCCTCACACCCCTCCTTTCAGCCAAGTAAAATAACTATTTTTTGTTTCACAAAAGTGTACACAACGATTTCATAACACGCCTAGCACTTTCACCAACGAATTGGTATCATCAGAGTTAAGTATAAAGCTGTCTAGGTGTGTTTGTTGTAAACGTTGGTTATTACTTTTTTTTCACATTTGTGAAATAAAAAATTATTATAGTAACGGTCATTTTAAAGTGCCTTCCTACTTAGGTATATCATGTACACTAAGGATGTTTACATATGTTTGGTCATGTATTTGAATAATTTATATCATTGGCTAATACAACTGCCACATAGTTCATTTTATGATCGACTCATTTTATAAGGTGACTGATAGATCATCGATGATCTTGAGATGGCTAAATGTTCCAAACAACGCCGAAAAAAAAACCAGCTAGTACTACCACTATACCATAACGGCAAATCCTATCAACAGACCCGCTGCATGTAATAAACATGAAAGCTATCTTTTCCGTGCCAATAAAGAATAAGAAATTCAGGTGGCAAAACTCATTGTTGTATTTATGATGTAGCCTTTATTTTCGTCGAACAGCTGCTACTAAAAATCATCCAAAATTATTATCTATATCTCAAATGGTATGAACTGATATGATAAACATCCAAACCTTTGAGGATACAGAAATCAATTTTAAGACATAATATATTATACAAAATAACAAGTTTGAAAACGCATTATAATTTTGCGGTTTTATTGTGTACTCGTATATAGATTCATTATTTATATTAATTGTGTCGGTGCACACGTAGTAGAATTCCATAATTATGTAATTGAAACAAGTGTTTCTTTCTACTATAGATTATTGATTCCGAGAGAAACGTATTTCGTCATTATCTATCTCTTGTTTTGATTGATTGATAATGACCTGATAAGTTGAAAGACGTCTCTCTCGGAATCAATAATCTATAGTAGAAAGAAACACTTGTTTCAATTTCATAATTCATTATTTATAATGAAAGAAGTCTACTATAGATATTGAGAGATCAAAGTTATAGGAAAACTTGGTATTTATTGAAGTACCTATTTACAAATTAATGAACTTGTTCTCGGATTAGTAGTAACAAGCAGCGGGTACTTGGTGATGATAACATTGATTCAATTAGAGAAAAGTGTCAAGTTAATAAGTAAGTTTTAACAGCCTTAACAGAGCCGTACATGAACAAGTTAGGAAAAACACTATGAAGACAGAAAAGAAAGGTAAACAATTAGCAAACAAAAACTCTGTTTGTTACTAGTGTTTCTTTTTAAAATAAATTTAATCAACATTTTTTTATGTTATTACACGAGACTTATCATACTATGATATACATACACATCGAAATAGAAAAAAACACACAATAGTTTTTTTATGAGTTCAACATAGGTCAACCTTCTAAAACTCGGAGGCTATTTTTCATTAATTCAGCGAAAAGGGTATATTTTCATTGTCACGGAGAAGACAACTTGCAAGTGTATTATGTAAAGATAGTCTGCTGGTTACCTTACTTGCGAAATACGCCATGATGGTATATATACATATAGAAGAAATATTGCTCTCGAAAATAGACTGCTTCGATTAAAAAAACATCCAAAAAGGATTTTTAACTCCAATTAGTCAGTTAGAAAGTCAATCAAATTAAGATCACTGAATTTATAATTTCTATTAAATACTTATTTGATGATTGTAGATATTGAGATAAAAACTACGTTGAGAATTTAGCCTTCTTGGTTTAATTGCTGTTAATATTTTAGCCTTCTTGGTCTAATAACTATTGATGTATCTAAAACCCCCATTGGTATAATTGGTCTTGGTATATAAGCCCTCTTGGTTTAATTGCTCTTAGTAGGTATATTAGCCTTCTTGTATATTTAGTTAAAACCACATAATTCTCTTTATTGTGTTCCTTAACTTAGATACAAACGGAAGACTGTTTTTAACTTCCAAGTTTGAACAAAACAGGTGTAAAGCAAAAAATAATAACATGAAAAAGTAAAAAGACAGTTTTTAATATACTCAAGAAACTGGGAAAGTTCCCTACCCCTTTTTATGTAATATTATTTGTATGGTAAAGAACTTTCGTTATTTCAGCTTTTCTGGTAAATTTACGGCGTCTTTCTTCTACAATCTTTAGTAAATAATTTATATTATGATATTTCTACAGTTCGTATAAAAACGTTCCGGTAATGGCGTTAGCGATACGTTTCAAAAGCGTTTTATGGTTAGGAAATATCCTTTTTAAATTTTACGTAGGTACATAAAACCTTCCGCAAAAATATTGTTGTTATGTTGCACAAAAACATTATATTGGAATGGCAATAATGATAGTATCTTCTTCCATTTTAAAATTTGAAACTCTTCGAAACGGGAATACTATTGAACTAGTCTTTAAAAATTTAAGTCAATTCACATAAGTTTTTTAAGGGCTAGGCGCTTTTAAGGTAATGATAATTACCTACGTCACAGTATCATCATAAATGTATGTCGCCAACGGGGCTATACTATAATTAAATTAACCCCTTCAACCAAAAGGTTTTTAAAAGTAATTTTTAATATCCATACCCGTTTTATTGTCAAAATATCAGAATAATTACTAAAAATACAATTAAGCAACATTTATAATTACGGCTGTGGAAAATATGTGTCGATAAAATGTTTTCCTCGGTTTATGAAAGGACTCATAACATGATAAATGTTCGTTGTATTGACAATAAAGTAAGACCTGTAATTAAACAAAATGTTAATAATACTAAATTAAACAATATTTTGTCCTTTTAAGTCTGACCAAAAATTAAAAATAAGAATAAAATAAATAATTCAAAAATATCCAACAATCAATTTTTGGTACATTAAGGTACATCACAAATTTGGGTACACAATAAATTATTGTAAAGTTAGTAAATATCCCCAGATTATGAAAATTATATAGACTTGATCTTTAAATTTTCATATTATGGCAAAATTTAAATACCTTAATTGAAATCCTCAAATATTGGGATTATATATTTGGGAAGTATAATTCCCGTACACCATAAAGGGTGTCGTAGTTAAAAATAACAATAGATAATTATTAGAGTATTCCATATTAAAATTCACTTAGTTACCATTTGACTTTTTTTTGAAGGAAAGAATCCCGCAAATATTAAATAAAACTCTATTTTGACTTCCGTTAAATTTCTCTATGTTGAACATTTTGTAACTAACTTCACTTGTCCCCTGCTCCTGGCCTCGGTAGCACCGGCCGACGCTTTTGCGTTGGGCGGTGGCCGACCGAAAAGTAATAACTTGTGTTAAAAGTGCTAAACAATAATTGAAACCTGTATCAAAATAAACTGTACATAGTGATAAGTGACTTGATTAATTTTAACTTAGAATTTGTTGTATAATATTAAGTGCTTGTGTAAAATGTAACTGTGTGTCTGTTTGTGTTGAACCGGACAGTAATAATTTGAACCATGAATAAATATTTTGTTATTTAACTTAACTTCTGTTTTCTTTTGATCTATGAAACCAAACTAAGAACTCTACAATTATCCCTGAACTGAGACTCAAGTTCTTCGACTGAATTAGCTGGACAATGTATAAAAGGGTGGACTGGAGTCAGAGAAAGTTTTGGAGGGAAGTGTAATGGAAAGTAGTTGTGAATAATTTGAGAACTAGTAAATAAAAGTGGAATAATGCGTCTACATAAATGACGCCTGCAACGTGTGGCCAGATTTGGTTTCATAGTGATAAATTCAGTGTAAAAATAGATACAATTAGTTTTGTTATGTGATAACCTAATTAAAATTTCGACGCATTAGAACATTCAAGATGGCCAACGCAATTGCGTTTTGCAACGTATCTTCTCGAGCCACGCCCGAAGACACGGCTCAATTCTAAAACGACTCAACTCACACGGTCAACACAGAACACGCAACGTCATGTTTCGTCTCTCCAACAAAAGTTTAAAAATAACAACGGTTACGAAGAATAAGTGAAAGATAAATATCAATTCTAGTTTTAAACGTTTTATAATAATAATAAAATAATTAAATACAGTTTTTTGCAAATAAATAAGTACAATTGTACGTTTGGTACTCAAGTAAAACAATATTAAACAGTGCTAGATGATTTCAAGTTCCTTCGAACAATGACTTCAATGTCTGAATGAAACATAATTCAGACCAAATGTCCAAGAAGCGTTTCTCCAGTTGTTCTGCCTGTGAGGATACCCTGATACAGAGCCAAGCGGTGGATATTTTCATGAGATGAATGAATGATGAGGCCATGTTCCAGCGTTTTTGATGACCGTAGAGCAGTTCCACTACAGATGTGAATACAACAAATTAATATTCCGATAATTGTTCAACGTTCTTTTTGGTTACGTCATTGAAGGCTAGGTACCAAGGAAGGAAACATCTATTGCGCCTGGAGAATCGTAATGTATTGTTATAGTTCTTTTTCTTTTCTCATCAAGATCCAGTGTGCAATTTGCAGTCTTGCAAAGCAGTAATTGATTGTTGAAATGTCTCAAAATTGTACCAATGTTGTTGTGCCTACCTAGCTATACATAATAATAAGTTTGTATGTGTGGTAGCTTCTGATGGGGAATTTCATTTTGATGATAAATTTTTGTTTTGATTTTATCTTAAAGGTAGATTTGTGTCCTTGGTTGTGAATATTAAATTCGTTGAAAGAATTTTGAAACAATTAGAGTTGTAATGTTGATTCTATAGAGAACTTTTGAATGCAATATCATCTATGGTTTAATGCATAGTGAACTAGTGCTGGGATAAAATTATTAATACTTATAGTGCTGGGACAAAGAGTTAAATTAATAATTAATTTTTTTTGTGGAAATAATTTTTTGAACTAAGTTGAAATAAAATAATGTTAACCTTTCACAACCTTTTACGAATTTGAAAATGTAAGTACACTTAACCCTTTGTGGACGTTAAGTAACAATTGAAAATAAATGTAAATTTTTGTTTTGTAGCAATTGAATTTTGAACTTGTTGGTTTAACTCTTAGTGAACACGATTGAAATTGTTAACCCTCTGCGAACCGCAGTTGAATTTTTCTTGAAGTCAAGTAATTGAAATACAACTGATTTTTTTTTAATTTCAAAATGTCTGAATACTTAATTACGCCTATCCCTCGGGTGGAAAAATCAAACACAAAAACATTGAAGCATGCTTTATCCCAAAGAGGTGTAGAACCTGCGCAGTCACTTAATGATCTACGTGAACAATGTAAGGTATTTAATAACAAAATTTCAAATGTTCCTCAACTTTCAGAAAATACTACTTTGCTGCATGTTACCAATTCTAGTTGTGCTATCGCTGCTGAGGAAAGTGTCCCCAGTTGCGACCGTTCCGTTACTCATCCTCATGTAACACCTCGAGCTAGATCTACCTATGCTCCAATAAATGTAAACTTTTCGTCATGGCCTATCCCTGTATTTAACGGCAAAGGTGACTTAATCGAATTCTTTACTCGCCTTGAGGAGATTTGTCTTTCTCGTCGTTTTGATATAACTCTTTTACCTACTGTTTTGCCTGAATTTTTAAGTGAGAAGGCACTCACATTTTTCCGAGCTGCTCGTCTCAGTGCTTTGCAATGGGATGAAGTAAAAGCCACTTTCATTGATCGTTTTGATAGCGAGTCCATTACCTCTGAACGTCGTATGAGTATTTGGTGTTCAAAACAGTCTTCTTCTGAAACTGCCTCAGATTATATATCCCGTGTCACGATGATGAATCGCGGTCTTAAATCTCCCATTCGGGAATCAGAACTTCTAAAAATAATTAAGAAAGGTCTTTGTACACATTTTGCTGCTCCTATAATTGGTGCTAACCCCATTACTTTAATTGATCTGGAACGAGTTTGTACGAGTTTTGAACGTTTGTCACTTGCTACTCCATCTACTGCCACTCCATGTGCTGGTTATGTACCCGTACGTCGCCCAAAGGTTGCTTTTACCCATAATCAATTTAGAAATAACAATAATTGTTATTCTTGCGGCAGACCTGGTCATTTGGCCAGAGATTGTAAGTCGAAAGTATCAACATCCCGTACATTTCAAGGATCTCGCCATATTGTTAGAAGACCTACTGGTAATCATTCGTCGGCTTCTCAATTTTCTATGCCCAATCTTAGTTTGCCTCCGCCAAATGTTCCGCGTCATTCAAAAAACTTGTAAACTACCGATCCTTTGCTCCCCCTTCTCTTCAAAGGAGAGAAACTGAGTGGTCGGATTGGTTAGCTTCGGTACAATTATTTCATCTTGCCTGTCATTTGAATGAAGTAAAAATCACTAGTGGTTTGGACAATCGTCCACACATCAACTTTAAAATCCGTCATATTCCTTTTAGAGCTCTTTTGGATACTGGTGCTGCTGTGAACATTTTAGGAAAAGATATTTATAAAACTTTTACAAGCCTGGGTTATCCTCTAAGACCCCATGTTCAAACTCTTTTTGGTGTTAATAATTCATCCTTCCAGTCTACCGGAAAGATTGTTCTTCCTCTTTGCTTCGATAATAAGACTATTCATGTAACTTTTATTGTGGCTCCTTCTGTTTCTCATGGTATAATTTTGGGTGTACCATTTCTGGAAAATTCTGGATTAGCTCCTCGACTTTTCCCTAACAATGCTAACTCCTTGACGAATCCTATCTCTAGCAATCTTGTATTTGCTACGTCTTCGTCTCCTTCTTGTTTAGTTTCTGTCAACGATCTTACCCCTCAACAATGTTCTGAGTTGGATAAGGTAAAAAATCTGTTTACTGGTATCTCGTATGAAGCCAAAGGTTTAGGACGTACTCATCTAATAAGTCATGTCATTGATACGTCTGACAATCCTCCTGTTAAGCAAAAGACTTACCCCCAATCTCATGTAAGAAGAGAACAACTATGTAAAGAAGTTGATGCTATGTTAAAAATGGATGTAATTGAACCTGCTCGTAGTGCCTGGTTAAATAATGTTTTTATTGTACCCAAAAAAGACGGCTCTGGTCGTTTCGTTTTAGACCCTCGCAGATTAAATGACGTTACAAAAACCGACTCATATAGGTTACCCAATATTAATCGTATTCTAGACAATCTTCGAGATACAAAATTTCTAACTGCTCTTGATTTAAGTCATGGTTTTTGGCAAATGCCTCTAAGTCCTGAAAGCCGTTCAAAGACTGCCTTTTTTGTGGAAGGTAGAGGACAATATCACTTTAAAGTCACTCCTTTTGGTTTGAAAAATATTCCTGCAGAAATG
Source organism: Athripsodes cinereus (assembly GCA_947579605.1). Lineage (NCBI taxonomy): Eukaryota > Metazoa > Arthropoda > Insecta > Trichoptera > Leptoceridae > Athripsodes > Athripsodes cinereus. Next base: position 21,118,639 of record OX388313.1, on the reverse strand, counting down.
CAGAGACTTATGGACAAGCTTTTCTCAGATCTTGGAGATCATGTTTTCTGTTACTTGGATGATATATTGATTTGTAGTCCATCATTCGAATCCCATATTGACACATTGAAAATTGTGTACCATCGTTTGAAAGAAGCGAACCTCACCATCAAATTCAAAAAGTCTGTTTTTTGTAAGGAATCCTTGAAATATCTAGGTCACGTGATCAATCAGGACGGTATTGCGACCGATCCTGATAAAATAAAAGTTATGTTAGATTATCCTCGTCCCACTTGTACCAAAGAATTAAGAGGTTTTCTTGGAATGTGTTCTTATTATAGACGTTTTATTAAATCATTTTCAGCTATTGCCTCACCCCTTTGTAAATTAACGAGTAAGAAATTTAATAAACAATTTTCCTGGAATAATGAAGCAGAACAATCATTCCTTGCTTTAAAGTCTGCCATGATAACTGCCCCTGTATTAAAGCCTCCTGACTATTCCTTACCTTATGTTCTCACTTGTGATGCTAGCGCAGTCAGCATAGGAAGCTTTCTTTCACAAAAATTCCCTGATGGAACTGAGTATGCTATAGCTTATTTCTCTCGTAAACTTTCTTCTACTGAACAACATTATTCCACAACCGACCGTGAATTGCTTGCAATTGTAGAATCCGTACAACATTTTCGTAGCTACTTAGAAGGTACTCATTTTACTCTGATGAGTGATCATGGATGCTTAAAATATCTTAAAACCATTTCTTCTCCCAGTGGTCGTTTAGCTAGATGGGCTATGCGTCTTTCTCAATACAGTTTTGATTTTGTCTATAAGAAAGGATGTGAAAATAAACTTGCTGACGGACTCAGTCGAATTCCTGTATCTGCTTTCACTTTTCCCTCTGTGTACACCAACGTCACCGATACATGGTATCGCAAAGTTTATAAATCTTGTCAAGAGAAACCACAGGATTGTCATAATTTCCTGATAGAAGATGGTCATCTCTATAGGTACTGTAAGACGAAGAAACCTAATAATTCTCTTCCACTTTCTTCATGTTGGAAACTTGTTGTGCCCTCTGATCACCTTGTATCTTTGATTTCCGAATATCATGATAATAACTGTCACCCCGGCGTGTTAAAAACACACGCTCATCTTTCTCAAACTTTTTATTCCCGTGGTTTATTACCAGCCGTCAAAGCTTACATAAGCCAATGTCAAGTTTGTAAGGCCTATAAACATAATAATCAAGCGCCTCACGGATTAATGAAATATCCTAAACCCGTCACTAGACCCATGGAATCTTTAAGTATTGACTTAGTAGGACCTTTACCCATGTCTTATAAGCGTAACATGCATATTCTGACTGTTGTGGATACTTTTACCAAATATTTTTGGGCTTTTCCACTGAAACATCCCACGGCAACGGAAATTATCAAACTGTTAGAAGAACGAATTTTCTTACCTTATAATATACCCAGATGTGTAATTCTGGACAATGGCAAACAGTTTATCGCAAAAGAATTTAAGGCATTTTTACATTCATACGGTATCGAAGACTTATTTTACAATGCATATTATCATCCACAAAATAATCCCGTTGAAAGGTACAATTCTACTCTGCTTACCGCTCTGTCCATATTGGTAGAACACGACCAACGGACATGGTGTTCTAAGCTTCCAAAAATTTGTTCTTGCATAAATAACACTATCAATGTAACCACCGGTTACACTCCCTATTTTCTTATTCATGGTACAGAATATGTTCCCCATGGTTCCTTTCATAGAACTATCACTGCCACCGATGAAGGAAGTTTCGATGCTTTTGCTGATCAACGACAGCAACGTTTATCTGAAATGAATACCCTTTACGACGAAATTTCCACTTCATTAACAAAAGCTTTTCACCGTAATGCCAAAAGATATAATTTGCGCCGCACAACACTTCGTCTGGACATAGGTCAAATTGTCTGGAGAAGATCTTTTGTACAAAGTAATGCTGGAAAGTATTTTTCAAAGAAATTAGCCCCTCGTTTTATAAAATCTCAGGTTACCCGAATCATATCCCCTTCTGTTTACGAGCTTCAAGATATAAATGATAAAGGTATAGGAAATTACCATGTTAAAGACATTATTAAAGTATAGCTTCAAATTTTTCTCTACATTGCACTTGACTATGCAACAAGTTCGAAAGAGTTGTTTTTTTTTTAATTTACAATTGATGTATTAGGTTAAGAAGTTTTAAATCACACTGACCCTGCTTGAGCTGTATGTATTGTAATGACGTCACTGTCAAATGACGTATTGAAATTTCATTGTTTGTGTTGATTAAAAAACTTAGAAAATTTGAAAACTTGTAATAATATATAACTTGTCTTGTCGCCATGCCATGAAAATGTATGTACTGTAATGACGTCACTGTCAAATGACGTATTGAAATTTCATTGTTTGTGTTGATTAAAAAACTTAGAAAATTTGAAAACTTGTAATAATATATAACTTGTCTTGTCGCCATGCCATGAAAATGTATGTACTGTAATGACGTCACTGTCAAAGGACGTATTGAAATTCCATTGTTTTGATAAATAGAAAAAGTAAAATAACTTAGAAATTGGAAAACCTGTAATAGTATATAATGAATCTTGTTACCATATCAGAATAATGTATGTAATCACTACAGCTCAGGTACGTGTAAACTTGTTAATTTTAAGTATGCCTCAGAGGATCTTCGCAATTCAGACTCTGAAGGAATTTTGTAAAAAAAAATTTAAAATATGAATTTCGTGGCGCTCAACCTTTTGTATTGTGAATTTCTCTCTTGTTTGTGCCTTTGGGTGAATGAGGTTGCCTTTCCATCTCTTAAGCTAGCCATTTCAACATGCAACTTATTCATTAAGATCTGAACTCCCCCACTGGCTCAGGCAAGGGACAATACTTGTTTAATTTTAAGTTAGGATGTTAAGAAAAACCGGATGCAATTTCGACCCTTCCTTATACGAAAGTATAATATGTAGTCGTTTTCTTTTGTAATTGGTTTCTTACCAATCTCCTACTTATGTGGTAACTGTTGTACGTCTTATGATAGATGAAGGATGGAAGGTATAAAAGTATGAAGTATGTCAGATTGAGCCATAAATGTTGAAGTATAAAAGTGTGTGAAAGGTTATCACTAATTGGGATAGTAGATAATAATTGTAACAATTGTATTAAAGGGTCAAGGTTGCATCGGTAACAGGAAAATTTTGTAATGTTTAGATTGTTTCAAATTGTCTGGTTCACCAAAATTTTAATGACAAGGTTCTCACTTGGTATGTGAACCTGTTGGTCATTTCGACATTATTACTGTATAGGCATGCGTACCCTATCAGTAATGTTCAAGTGTCAAGAATGAATGTTACGGAGTCAGTTGGATGATTCGCACTCTTCCCTGTTCATCTCCGGAGTTATGCTGATTTAGAGGTGTGACTAATCGTCTCACCCTATAGAAAGTCAAGCATAACTCGAATTTAGTTAAGTTTTTTTTAAAATTTGTATTTGCTCGTCTGGAACCTCTTGTGGTCGCCAGTCGAAGCTAGCCCGACAAGCCATTGTCATTGTAAGAGATTGAGGACGCTCAAATGTTACGTACAGGTTCGCTTGGAAAAGCTCCGCGCGAAAGGTTGGACACCTGATATATGTCGTCAAGCCTGTGCAAGATGGGTCGAACACCCCATGGAAATAACATGTTTAATTCAATAGGGTATAGATTGCCGCCCTTAGAATAGAGGTAGATCAGGTATAATGGTAATGAGATTGGTAATTCAGGTATAATTGTTGCAAGATTGAAGGTCGGATTGACTACCCCCCTTTATTTTATTGTCAAACTATGTATTCTGAAATTACTTGGGTGTTGGGTTGTTGTTTGAGGGTTATATTGTTGAAATTGTGAAAATAATGTGTAATATTGTAATTGTTGTCTTGAGTTCGTAATGGTGTGCTTGGAGGAATGTCGAGGGTATTGTCTACGATTTCCGTATCTGCGACCTGCCCTGTCGGTACATCTTCTTGGTCCCATTATTGGCTCATGACGTGTACATTCCTGATGAGGATTGTAATAGAAGGTGAAATTAAGTACAAAAACTTTGTAAAAAAAAAAGTATTGATATATGTAACTCATGATTGATCATCATTAATTCCTGTAATGTCACTGTGCAACTGTAATTTTCCATTGATGTGTTGATAGTCTCTGTAACTGTAATTTCCACTTTGTAACGTAACAATGAGACTTTTCTTTTTTTTTTATTTTTTTTCTTTGTGAAATGACTTGAGATGGGATGTCGTAGTTAAAAATAACAATAGATAATTATTAGAGTATTCCATATTAAAATTCACTTAGTTACCATTTGACTTTTTTTTGAAGGAAAGAATCCCGCAAATATTAAATAAAACTCTATTTTGACTTCCGTTAAATTTCTCTATGTTGAACATTTTGTAACTAACTTCACTTGTCCCCTGCTCCTGGCCTCGGTAGCACCGGCCGACGCTTTTGCGTTGGGCGGTGGCCGACCGAAAAGTAATAACTTGTGTTAAAAGTGCTAAACAATAATTGAAACCTGTATCAAAATAAACTGTACATAGTGATAAGTGACTTGATTAATTTTAACTTAGAATTTGTTGTATAATATTAAGTGCTTGTGTAAAATGTAACTGTGTGTCTGTTTGTGTTGAACCGGACAGTAATAATTTGAACCATGAATAAATATTTTGTTATTTAACTTAACTTCTGTTTTCTTTTGATCTATGAAACCAAACTAAGAACTCTACAATTATCCCTGAACTGAGACTCAAGTTCTTCGACTGAATTAGCTGGACAATGTATAAAAGGGTGGACTGGAGTCAGAGAAAGTTTTGGAGGGAAGTGTAATGGAAAGTAGTTGTGAATAATTTGAGAACTAGTAAATAAAAGTGGAATAATGCGTCTACAAGGGTTAAGTGACATCATAGGATTATCACTATACGTTATTTTTAATACTTGTAGTAAGGATATTAACGAACAATTTTTTGTTGGTACGGAGAGGACAGATCGTACGATTATTATATACAGCTGATCTGCTGACTACCCCACTTATGAGATGTACCGTGATGGGATGATAGTATCTTAAGGAATATCAAGAGATAAATACCTATATCTTTATAATAATATATTACAAAGAAGTAATAGAAAATTGTAATAGAGAAATTGAACAAATTTGGCATATCAGAAGATGTTATTCCATTCGCAGTATTTTTTTTTTGTGAAGAATATAAGATACCTAAATCACTCGCAAACGAGTGGATGGCCTTGAGAAGAATAGAATAGAATATAAGATAATAGTACAAATAGCAATATATGTATTGTATTTTACAAACGTAATTTTAAAATTTTGTGTAAGAACGTTCTCACCAAGATAAATAATACTAAACGTCTAGAAGAATTTTCAATAAGATTCTTTAGCAAAAATATGGACAGCGAATTTATACACGATAAGGAATGTATTCTATGTAGAATATTGGCGCATTCTTTACAATATTGTTTGTTAATATTCGACAAGTAAGCTAAATTTTATTCATATTATTTGTAGTAAATTGCGGTCCGTTTGACTTAAACTTATTTATTATATTAAAACTCCTCGAATTAGACGATAATATTTTAATTGAAAGAACAAGTTGTTCGATAAGAAAGTTTTCAATTGTTTTCCAGATTGCTATATGAAAAAATGCTGGTATAATAATATCTGTATAATAGCAAAACTTTATCGTTATATAAACTAACAATTACGTTTTATTAAGATATCACCGTTATGTTACATTTTTGCAAAAAAATGGGATATTGTATTGAAAGGGTATCTGTAGTCTGATGGAAAAGTTGCGGATTTTCTGTTGGGGGATTTTGGGTACGAAATTTACTACTGATTTACCCCCTTTCATGACAATGACATATTACTTATTGTAAGGTTATCTGAAGATATATTTGGGTTCATTGAAATATAGATTCACATTTTTTAAAAATAAGCAAGTTGGCTTGACTCTGTCTTTTGCTTTTCATATCAGAGTCCCTAGACAAACACGCACTTGGCGATCGACTACAAACGAATTTTCATCAATAACTGCAACAATAACGCATAATTATATGGTACATGTAGGTAGATTGTCGAAAAGTTTGCCAGTAGTCGATCGCTAAGTACGGTTTGTCTACGGGCTCAGTTCTTCTACACATACTTATCCAGTCTGCTGCCAGTCACTATACTTGTTTGCTTCCGACTTCACAAAAACCCTCAATTTTGTCTTTTATTATTAACTGTAAAGCATAGTCATTTTACAAGATGCGGGATTTTGTCTGCTCTTTATTCGTAAAGGAGTGTGAAAGGACGTAAAGAACAATAACATTGTAGATTTCAACTAAAAAAATGTGTGGTTTTGTGCAAGTAACTTAGAGATATATGTTTGAGTGACGTATTACATAAACCTGAGAAGTTAATCTTATGATAAGATTCTGTCAACCCTCATCTATTTACCATCATTGACTTCGCAAAGGTTTAAAATGTTGGGGTATACGCAAGAGCAAACGATTTGCGACAAAATACATATAAAATTATATAACAACGAGGTATATCCGCTCCAACACCATCTATCTTAGTAGGTTTTATAAGATGAGAGGGTTTGTACCTACCCCTGGCACTTAATTTTTTTAACAGGATATACAGTGTTTGTTAAAAATTTGATATTATGACTGTAAAACGTATCAAAGAGAAATATTAATCTGTGGATTCTAAGAATAGAATAAGTCTGTCTCTATTGAATGTATGTTTTGAATGGCCTGTTTGTAAAGTACCGCGTGTAACGCAATATGTTTACATCTTTTATTCATTTTGAATGTTTTTTAGTATTCTACAATGCACATCCGTTACTTGATTATTTACATCGCGATCGATTTGTAGTATTGTATCGCTCGTCAATGGTGGTTTACCGAAATCGATCGCGATTTCAATAATCAAGTAACGGATGTGCATTGCAGAATACTAAAAAAAATTCAAAATGTCTCGAAACTGTTACATAGTTAATCCTTCTTAAATAACTGATCTTTTATTCAGTAGTGTCGAGGTTATTTATCCTACAATATTTTTTTGTGGTACGGAAAGAATGACCTCTGTGGTCATTGTATGGGATCAGTCCCTCGAAAATGGCTGCCTCACTTGTGAGGTACGCCGTGTAGATAGAATAGTTTAGATAGAATATAAATAAAAAAATATATACCCATGTACAACATAATATATTATCATTGTGTAATAATGTATTTAAGTGGATAAAAATAAATGCATTCATTTTACTAACTAAGAAACAAAATGATTTGAGGAAATTTCAATTAACACGCACCACAAATATTGCAACCCGAAGATTTTTTTTACAGGAGTACATAAACTAGTATACATAAAAAGAAATTATATTATTTATTTTTTTGGAATCATTAATTGAATAAGTATATTTTTAATACTACATGTTACAAATATTAATGGAGTACTTATCGTAAACATAAAGAGAAATCTATCAATATATTAATAATTTCATTAGAAATCCATATCATTGTTACTTGTAACTACATATAATAAATATTTTTCTTCGGATATATGTGAGAATAATGTATCAAATATTTTGTTGTTCGTAAATTATAGAAAATTAAATGTACGTCGGTACTTATAAATGAATCGTATTTTATCGTTTGTAGTAGCAATGCTTTCAATATTAATCTTTAGATGTTATTCATGTTAGTTATTGATCAAGGCTTGAACTTTGTGTATGCGTAATATCGTTTTGATCTCCATAAAATTATTTGTATATCGTGTACTAAATTAAAGAATTGGTCTCCCACTCTTCTCCGTAAGTTTTCGAGCGTCCTGTAAAAGGCAAGTGTTCGAAAAAATTAAGGCATTTTACATCTTAAATTCAGCGATGAGACTTTGAAAGACGTTTCGATAAAGAAAGATGGACTTGTATAAAAAAATATATCTTTTATCTCTTTATCTATACCTTTACTGCATATTCCACAGCGCGATCCTATGTCTATTGTCTAAATTCGCCAGAAAAAAGGTGTCTTCAGCTTCTTTCTAAAAGTGTCTTTATTTCCCCCCTCTCGTCGGCTAAGATGGAGTTTATAAATAATTACCTTACGCTCATACACTATACTTCTATAAGTAATAAAAATGTTTTTTGGCGAACACATTATCATTTAAAGTGAGAACATATCATGAAGATGTTACGCTTTTTGAGTTTAAGTAGTGTTCATATTTAAACGTAATTCACTGTTAAACGAAAATTCAAAATCCGCAATCGTTCAAAATTCTAGAAAAAAGTCAATTATAATAAACTTAACACTGCTCTAAAGCCACAGTTCACTTATTTTGTAAACTATAGAATTTTATGTTTACTGGTTGAATGCAGAGGAAATCAAATCCTTTATTATGGGCTAGGTAACGTTTATTTCATTACAAGAAAAATACTCTTCTTCTTCTTCGCCCTCGCCTTTATCCCATTTACTTGGGGTCGGCTCTCGTAGTCCTCATCTTCCAAGTTTTTCGGTCCCCTGCATCCTCCGAGCGCAACTTTGCCTCTTTCATGTCCCTGGCAATTGTGGACATCCAGGTGGTCACTGGTCTGCCTGGTCTTCTGGGTCCTACTTCTGCGTGCATTGTCTTTTTGATCATGTTATCCTGTTACAAGAAAAATACTGTTTTCGGAAAAATATCGCGAAAACGACAAGAAATCTTAGTGAAATTGTTTGTATAAAATGTAGTTTCATTGGTGGACTCGTGTGAAAGGAGATTAAGAAAAATGATATATGAAAAAGAAAAATTGAAAACTTTTAGGTGGAACATATTTTTCTCATTTGGCAGAGCGTAAATTTTGATACCGTACTACCTACGTTTAGTACGATGTACAATTATGTTGTATTTACAAATGCTCATACTTACGAAATGTTTAGTACCAGCGTTTAATTATTTGTGGGTTTGGTGGATGTGTTTATTTTTAACACGGAAAAGCTTTTTTAAAGCCGCACATTTAAATAGGTAATCCAGAACATTTTCGTAATATGAAAATGTGTAAAAGTCTCATAATAATTATTGCAGACATGTTTTTACGATGTGGCAAAACACAGGTACCTACTAAATTTTATTTTTTTAAGGGAAGATTGAAACATTACTTGCTTGGGAAAATATATAGGTACATACTAAATATAGTGGTTGGTTGGCAGAAATTTCCCACGGCAATAAACCCGCCATTTGAAATATTTCTTTTTCAATAAAGTTTTTATTTATTTATTTATTTATTTATTTATTGTACCTACATTCTCTTGACATTCATGTAGACAAATGGAAATGGACTCCTAATTATTCGTTTACGATTTTTTTTAAAAATAAATCCCTTGAACCGTCATGAATATAATATTATTAATGTATCATCTTCAATTTCGCGGTGAGATATGTCACCCATATTAAATGTCTTTTTTTATAGCCTTTGGACATGTTTATTATATGCAGTTTGTTGTTCTTTTTATATTAAAGAGAAATGCAGTGATGGTAAAGATAAATTGATTATTACCGAAGAACAATAACACGAGTAGAATTATCAAATGATATTTTATTCTTGTTATCAGTTGATTCCAAATTAATTATCTTATCACCAGTTAAAAGGCAAAAATATTATAAGCACTGGCTTTGTAAAATATCTAAATAAAGCGCTTTATTCTATATTCTTGTTTCAGTGGGAATATTGGCTTAAGCCTTATTAATTAAATAATGCTTTAGAATTATAGAAGTGTCACCTGTCAAAGTGTTGAAGTGATTTCACTAATAATATTTTGAGGGAAAGGTGAATGATTGATGTTAGATAATTTTTTACGTAAAACAACTACGGTAAAACAATTTCCCAAAAAATAATCAAAATACCGATGATATATTTTTCATTTATTTTAAAAATTGAAAAATTTGCTAAAAACATGGACCATTTCATACCTTATTTTTTTTTAGTACAGACAGAACAATATATGATTGGTGCTTTAATATATTAAAATTCACATCTTCACTTCTTCGTTATTTCAAGACTTTTTAATTAATGATATGTTTATTTTTCAGGTAATGTAAAAAATAACGTAAAAACAAGACAAATTTTATTCCCGTATTTTGCTTTTCATTAAAAGCAAAATATTTAATATACACACATACATGTGCATATAAATAACAAACGCAAGAAAACAATGTTGAAAACATCATGAAGTAAAGTTTAGTCGAAAACTCTTCGGTAAATGTACATGATTTTAATTAAATTCATTGTTTCATAATTTCACAACCTTTCATCATCGTATAAATATTAGGTACTGTTTAACTGTATGTATCCCCTCCTTTAACCTGTTTTGATTATAATAATAATCATATTTGAAATATGATAAATTTATTATTAAGGCTTTTTCTATTATCATCCCCTGTATATGGCAAAGATAACAAAAGCGAGACGGAAAATTGTTTTTCATTTTTGACATATTCATGAATGTCAAATGTTTAAGTGCCTCATCCCTATAGGTATTTCAAAACAATTTTATTGTACTTGTAGATATAATTCTAACGGTTTCTTATTCTGTTATCTGTATTAATGCTTTATTTTAGTTAATTACTTATGTCACCAGATGGCACGATGGTGTATTTAGCAAATCTGATAAAGATAAATGAGAAACTTCGACGTTGCGATTGATTTATTCTTTACATAGTAGGTATATAAAAGTATTTTTCATTATATAATTGATAAGAATATAAGTTATTGACTTATTTACGAGAATTTTGTATATAATGAGGATGAAAAATAATATTTTAATTTGGGAATTGCTTGAAAACTTAAAATACTCTATCCCCGGAAAATTAAAACCATATGCCTGTTTTCAAAAAATTACATACACATTTTCACTAATTGGTTTCATTAAACACAAATATATGGTAATGTCTAACTGAATTTTCACTGCACAATAAGTACATTTCCTGATTTAAAGCTCAGCGAACATTCTTTGTCATTAATATAAAATGTTTAATTTCTTGAGCATGGTAAAGGTTAATGAAGTTTTTAAGAATTTATTACACAAAATGCAATTTATTTTTTATGAACGCACATATAAACAAAACTAGTATGTAACTCAGCATTTGTTTACTATTGTCCGTCTATCTCTAGAACAACACTCTAGCTAATAAGTCTTTCCCTCTTATTATACCTACATCGGCATCGTCTCCGCTATTTATCCTGCAATGTAATGTCGTTGGCTGTTTGTAAAATACGTGGGTTTACAAATTAATGAAGATGTTTTACAAAATGCCGAAAGAATATTCAGACAAATTACATAGTGCCTTTAAAAAGTGTAATTACTTATTCCATTTGTTCACTCATGACCTTTTTACTTATTTTATTTGTTCACTCAAGAGTAAATAAAGGTAACGGCAGTGAATAATATTTATTATTTTTCATAATATTGTCATTTGCAATGAACATTGCAAGAAGAGAGCATGAAAACCTAGAAAAAGTAATTATGACTGGGGTTGTGGAAGGGATGAGGGAAAGGGAGGAGGGGAAGGGAAGAGGGGAAGGGCCAGAACGCCAATAAGATGGAGCGACTAAATTAAGGAGGTCACACAGAGTTCACTACACGGGGCCTTGCACATGGCGGAGGATCGCTCAAAATGGGGACAGACGGTCTACAGAAAGAAGCATGATGGTCACGACCCTCAGGATTGAAGGACCGACGAAGATGATGATGATGATGCAATGAACATTATCCGGACGTATCGTGGGTCTTTTAATGAACATTCGTGATGAAGTTTTGATTGCGATTCATAATGTTGAGGTTTTGATATTAACGTTACGACTTTCAGTGATATGAAGTGATTAGAAAGGAGACTAATTTCTATAAGTTGTCCGAATATGCTTAAGGCATTTTGTAAAATCATGACGTTGTTTGTAAACGGATAGATTCTATAAAATACCGACAATGTATACGAGATACTCGTACATAACATTAACGGGCGCATGTTGTCCTTATTACACTTGTATACTTGACGACAGATGGTGGAAGGTTATTATGGTATTTACATACTTATTCTTCGTTCCCTAGATTTTCTATTTTTTATAAGTTTTACTACTTACGTATATTATGTAATTTATACATAATGTTGTTCAACAAAAAGAAAAAAAGTATTATTAAGGAAGTGGTTTTTTGTATTAATATTACTGAAAGAACATTGTGATATAATAAATAAGCCGACACTGATATTCTACCTTCTACGCGCCTTTTAGTGTCGCGGAATCGGTTATCAATAATCGATTCCTCGAGAACCTCCGTAGAAATCAACCAATAATAGCGTTCAGGAATAAAATGAAGAAATTTTTTATCCAACACAGTTTCCTAAGCCGTTTACTTTAATAAACGCGCCGAATAAATCATTCATCATTAATTCAATAATTATCATTGATTCAAGATTCAAAATGTTCTATTCAAAAGAATGATTTGATTTTGTACAATTGTTACAGAATTATGAACAGAATTTTCTTTAGATTTTTTAAATGCACACAGAATTTTGTTTTGAAATGATTTATTCAGAGCTCCTGGAATTAACTGTAACAATTAGTTGTAACTTGCAATGAATTAATAAACATAAAAATACCAAGTAAACTTTTGTATTAACATATTAACGATTGACTGAGCTGATTTTTTTATCAACTGTGCCCAGCTCTGTTGTTAATGAGTAATACATTTATTTTGTAGTAATTCCATAAATTTCATAATTCTTTTAAAATAATTGTATTGTTAAATATTGTTAAGGTATTGTTGATGATAAATAGTAAAATTACCTTAAATACGTTCGTTTAATACCTACAGCGATATGATTATATTATATATACCTACTCGTATACAAAATTTATTGTTAGCGTCACCAATGTACATTTATGTAATGCTTACAGTCCTAACAAAGGAAACCAAACCATTGGAATTAATACAATTACATAATATTATTATCATTCCTCACCGTACTTTATTGTGTTGGCGCAAATATACCTTGAGTAATTATTGAATGATTAGATAACCGAAATAATATCTACATTTCAAAGACGTATTTTAGATTTCTTGTAGAGGGGGCAATTGCTTAGAAAAAATATTTATTTCCATCACAAATGCCTTACTCGACTAACCAACCATAGCAAAATATATTGTTGTAGCTTTTATATATTGAATGAAAAACTGTATGGATATGGTGGAAGCGAAATAAATATGTAAGCATAAATCAACATGGCGTTGCATTCTCTGCCTACCTCACCTGGAACACGGATCGAAGGTATAGTATACTAAGTAGGTATAGCTTTTTAATTTTTTAATTTATATTGTTTTTTAAAATTTGTATAAGAGATTTCTAAGATGCAGTTTCATTCTATGTATACTAGATTTGACTTCTAGAGAGGGCAGCAATTTTTTTTATAAGTAGGTACTATTTTTGCCTACTTTTTTTCTATTCTTGTCACCATAGATAGGGAAGTAGTGAGAGGGGTTTGAATACGCCCTTCCCATTTCCATGTATGCAACAAATTCATTCCATTTCGTCAATTATTATCTTAACAGCATTAATATGACTAATGTGTGGGAATGTCGCCACCACTATATGCCGTAGATTCAAACTAATATTACTACACCATATAATGATAATACGTCATTCCTAGTAGAGTACATAGCTAGAAGTAATGTATTTCAATTATACATGAATATTATTGCGAGCGATTTATCACTTAGCATATAATAAATACATATTATATGATGTTCTATAATTCACGGAATCAAACGTAAATCACTTTTAAAGGAATCATAATAGTTAATGAGTCATATATGATAAAGGAGCATGATTTCTAAATAATTTTCAGCTCTTATTTTGGGGTTTTCTGTGTTAACTGTTTAATGTTTAGTTTCACATCAGTGAAAACAATTACTGTACAGAATGAAAATTGTATTGTTTGTTTGAATTTTTTTGTTACACATTTTTGAAAATAGAATTCTTAAGCAGATGCTTGATCCAGATGGAGATCCAAAGACTCGTTAGTTAGTAATATTTCACATTAATTATTTTAGTATTTTATGTGGATTAAAAAAAATGTATTTTTTTTTTTTTAGATATATCTGGCTTTTGTTATTAACCCAAATACAACCTTATACACCTTTCACACTAAGCTAAAAGCTTGCGCCGTGAAAGGGAAGTTTGCCAGCACCTGGGATCGAACCACGGACCCCTTGTTCTGGAGGCCGAGACTCTACCTCCAGGCTACCGACGAACTTTTTCAAAGTAACAAATCCATCTTTTTATCTTTGTTCAAATTTTTTAAACAAACTTATTCATTAATGTAATTTTACAGTATAATTTTATTTAATAGGTATATTTAGTTTAACTTTAGTTATTTAGTTATATAGTGACCTAGTTTCGACTTACAAAATCATTGTCAAACTATACGACTTTGTAAGTAGAAACGAGGTCATATTATTTTAATTTAATTTAAAGTTAAACTTAGAACAGTTGTGTTTTCTTCCAGTTATAAACATATAGTTTCACAAAATAAATGTCAACTCAATTATTATATAGATTGTATACCTACATAGATTGACAAAAAATATATGCTCCTTAATAAATAAATTTGACACCTAGAATAAAAAAAAATGAGAGAAATTAATAAAAAAGATTTATAGGAAGTTTCAGTACTTACGATGTTAGTTATTCAAAAAACTCAGGTATGTTTGACCATCTGAAACAAAATATATAGGTACATTAAGAAAACTGAGGGAAATAGTGAGGTAAACATTATACATATCACTTTACATAATAATCTTCTATAAAAATCGTATAAAATATGTTAACTGTGTCGGTCTCTAGGTAATAAAATTCGTAATGAAATATAAAAAAAACCATGTTTTTCCACTAGATAGATTTTAGTTAAGAGAGACGTATTTCGTCTTCCAAGAACATTGTCAATGGATTGAAAATGACCTTGAAAAACGAAAGATATTTCTCTCAATTAAAATCTACGAAGCAGAAAAAACATTTTTTTTTTATTTCAATGTAGAATATGATATAATAATCTTATCTTTATTATTATATTGTTAAACAAACTCGCATAGTTATGTGATAAGGTATTATTAATATCCATTACGTGAGCTTTTACACAAAAAATTCTCTTGTTTTTTCTTTTTTTCCTAATTGGCACATTTACATTTTATAATGCAGGGTGAAGAAAAATTTATTATCAAGAGAAAAATGGTTAAATAATATCTTAAACAATTTGTTGTTTTTTTTCTCAACCACTTTATTAACATTACGGGTTTAGCAGAGCGAATTCAATGCCACTTATTTATACCAGAATGTTGTGTTCTGGTATAATTATATTAATTAACAACAATAAAGGATCTTTGTAAAAGTTTTTCAGTTTCATAAACTATACAAACTAATTAGTTACCATGTCTAAAGGCCACATTTAAGGAAGTATGATTTTCTATGTCATTAAAATATGGGTTTGACATACCTACATAGAGAAAAGTATAAAAAAAAAAATATAATTTATTTACGTTGGTGGAATGGATAATTTATTTTACGAAAGCCTAAAATATTTTTTATAAAAGTTATAAGAATCAATAAAATGTGTGAAAATTATATATAATACTATTATCCCATCACGGCATATCCCACAAGTGGGGTAGCCAGCAGATCAACCGCATGCAATAAACATGTAAACTGTATCAACAAAAAATTAAGACATTCAAGATGTGTGGCAAAGCTCATCGCTTTATTTACAATGTAAAATGTTTTAATTTATTTGAAGTCCTGCCTTTTACTTACAGAAACACCAAAACTTACGGAAAACAGTGAGAGACCAATTTTTTGCCGGGTGCTACACGGAAAATATTACTATTTCATATTAAATATGTATACGTGTCAATGTACTGATATATTTGTGCGGGGATTATTGAAGACAGCGTGAAAATTGTGTATGAGAAAATGATAACATAAAGTTCCCATAAAATACACGTAAGCAAAGAATAGAATTCTAAAGATTGGAAAATATGTGAGACTAAATGTAGAAGAAATATGAAAGAGAAGCTTTTGTTGAAAATAGTCAGGGGCAATACTCCGTACTACTGTCGAAAGCAAAGTATTGTCCTTCAAATTTAATATCTCTAGTCATAAATTCCACCGTCAGCCTTTTATTCTCGGGTTCTACAATATGAAGGAGCAAATAAAAATTGAATTTCAAAGGTAGCTGATAGACGAATAATGCGATTTTTATTCCTAAATAAGTGAGTAATAATAATGCTATCAAGTCAGGAGTGAATACCAAATCAATGAAATTTTATTCAGTATTATGCCCGAAGGTTGATGCGGTGGATTTTCTTTCAATTATTTTTCCACGGTATTTTATTTTTGTGTCCGTTATTAATCGTTTTTTCATTATAAAATCTACAGCTGCTATTTGTCATACAAAAATCGATTGTCATTATATTTATCACACAATTTATGCTCACAATTCATAACACTAAGATCCAGATTGTTTTACGAGATATTAAATTTTTTGTAAAAGGCAAAAAAGATTTGATATTTTAAAATTTATTTTTCTTTGTTATGCAAACTTCTATCATTAAAACCTTTGTATTGAAAGATGAAACCCCGACGAAAGCATAACACATTTTATTTAATTAAAGTTTGAATAAAAATAGCATCATATAATCTTCTGTGTTAAGGATGAAGCGTCGGCGGCGTCATTTCAGATAAACCCGCATTAAAGTTTCATAATTTGATGGCAAAGATTCTGTGGTCCAAATCTTTATTGTATTGTGTATATATATGTAAGCGGTTTCATAATCCTTTAGTCGATTCTACTTCTGTTGTTTTTTTTTCATTCAAAGAATGAAACAAATAAGACTCAATTTCACGAAACGATTTTAATGTAGATAAAAGGAGGATTACCCAGTTTCATTGCAAGATTAACAGAGAA
This sequence comes from Athripsodes cinereus, assembly GCA_947579605.1. Taxonomy (NCBI): domain Eukaryota; kingdom Metazoa; phylum Arthropoda; class Insecta; order Trichoptera; family Leptoceridae; genus Athripsodes; species Athripsodes cinereus. The sequence goes on along the minus strand of OX388313.1, from coordinate 21,101,596 downwards.
CGTCAATTTAAAATGATTGCTTTAGTATTTAACCAACTAAAACCACGTACTTCTTGCACTATAATTATTGGTTTCATTCTACATATACGAGTATAAGTGTGTATTCAATTATCGAGCAAAGTTATGGCTCCCGGTATTAGATACATAAAGAAACCTCCCTGTTACAGCTGAGATCGTAAAGTAGATTTAATGAACTGTATGCGATGTTCTGTGTAACGTGTTGTTACTGGTCAATATTATTATATTGAAGGTAATAGAAACAATTGAATTGTAAATAGGATATTGTACTTCTTGTCGTCTGTTTGAGAATATGAATATGGATGAATGAAACACATTTAGTACTTCCATGAGTTTGAACAACAAATTTCATACGACATTTCACCAATTATCATCGTTCACTAATATATTGTTAATTGTAATACTTAATATACGAACACAGTAATAAATTTTGAATGCTTTTTCCATTTTCTATATATTGTGTTAAGATGAAGTAGACCGGAGATATGAATTATATTTTAGACATCCGGCACGATTCGAAACATTTAAATTTACTTTACGTTTGATGCAGTTCAAAACTTTTCTATTTGTATAACAATTTTATAAATTACACTATGTGGTATTTTCTATAAATGGGTTAGTTACCGTACCACAAAATGTATCCAACCTCATCTCTGACATGATATTTCTGTATAAACAATATTCGTGCTGTAAAATATAAATTTCGAACTTTCAAATATTACAGGAATTAGAGAAACTCATTAAATTAACATAGTTAGAGATATTTCAAAATTTACAAAGGGAAATTTTATACACACATTCCGATTTAACGAAGCGGAGAGTATTATGTACAATCATTATTGTTAAATAAATTGTATACAGTAGACTTTACCTACCTTTAATAATAATTGTGGAAATTGCAGTTCGTGTTATTAAATTAAATCAATTATTTAATACAATGAGTATTTTTTTGAGTTATTACTATTGAGTATATAAATTGAAATGCGTGCAGTAGGTAAACCCAAAAATTATTACTCATTTTATTTAATAATTTAAAAGAAAAGTTAAAAAGTCAATGCCGTTACAATAAATAATTTGAATAAACTTGTATGCATGATAAGAAAAATGGTACAAATGGTGGGTATTCTCTAGCGATAATATTTTATAACCGACCAGTAATACAAAATAGCCAAATGTGTTGTACCTACGTACAGACTTTGATAAATATTATATATAAATTAAAAAAAAACTATTTATTGTTAACATTACCTTAGTTAATTATGATATATGTAATTAAAATCATGCCTTTACATTAACAGCCGTTCTTACCTAAGGTACAAATTAGATTTAGCTCTAGTGGTTTCAGGCAACAATTTTTAGTAGGCGCAGAGAAAATTATTCAAATAATTAATGAAATAGCTTTATTAATAAATATAATCCAAAACATTATATGCAAAAATATTCATGGGTAAAAAAATAGTATGTTATCACATATAAATAAAATTTAAGTTGTATTTATTCTATAAATTGAATTTATTTATTTCCTAATTCAAAACCATTCCATTCCATTCCAAAACCATTGTATTTATTCTATAAATTGAATTTATTCATTTCCTAATTCAAAACCATTCCATACCATTCCATTCCAAAACCATTCCAACCAACCAACCATTCCAGAATGGTTGGTAAAACGCTGCGTGATAGAGTGAAGAATGAGGATATTAGAAGAATGAGCGGATGCAAGAAGACTGTTGTGGACAGAATGCGCGTGAATAAACTACGGTGGTTTGGGCATGTTGAACGAATGAACGAGGTAAGAATGACAAAGAGGATATACTTATCTGAAAGAAAGGGTGTGAGGAAACGCGGGCGTCCGAGAACCACGTGGCTTGATCACGTGGATCAAATTCTCAAGGACGGCCGCGTGTTGAGTAAGAGGAACCGACGTGCGTGTATGAGGAACTGTATGAATGTGGAGGAAGCGAAGGAAGTGTGTAAAGATAGATCTGTTTGGCGTTCCGTTCTCTCTGCCTACCCCACTTGGGACACGGCGTGAGGGTATAGTATAGTATATAGCTAATTCAAAAACAGAGCAAATACAGTCTCACATCCGGCTACTAGGCACGCCGTGGGCCTTCTGAATCTTAAAATTTGTGAAACTCGCTATATTCTTGATTATTGCACATAATAACGTTATATATGTAGTATGCACGGTAAACAACATACCATATTATTATATAAATAAAACAAATTGTTGAATTATAAACATTTTCTATGATTTTCTTGATAATGAAATTTATTTTTGATGTGTCTACAGTTTGTCATAATAATTAAGAAAATCCAAGGGTTGTAAATAAATAACTCAAGGTGTATTATAAAATTTATGATATTTTAAGATTAATCTTGGTTTTAAAATTTTATTAACACTCTTGTATTATTAAGGATAATTTATTTAAAATAGCACCACTCAACGTATCATCATTGCGACGGTAATCTTCAAAAATTATTTTCACTATATTCCTCGCAGCAAAATAAAACTAAAATGATAAAATCGCATTTATAAATGTTCAAAATATTATATTAATATAAAAAATAACAAGCATGTGATCCAGAATTTAAAATATTTAAAAAATAAAATGGTTGTAATTTTGCTAATTCGTTTGCATGAAATCACAAAGAAGGGGTGTAGAGCCCTCTTAGGAGTCTTTTTTACCTAAGGTACAAATTAGATTTAGCTCTAGTGGTTTCAGGCAACAATTTTTAGTAGGCGCAGAGAAAATTACTCAAATAATTATTGAAATAGCTTTATTAATAAATATAAGCCAAAAAATTATATGCAAAAATATTCATGGGTATAAAAAAATAGTATGTTATCACATATAAATAAAATTTAAGTTGCATTTATTCTATAAATTGAATTTATTTATTTCATTAGTCAAAAACAGAGCGAGTACGATATCACGTCCTGCTGCTAGGCTCGCAGTGTGCCTTCTGAATCTTAAAATGTGTGAAACTCGCTATAAGTATTCTTGATTATTATAGCACATAATAACGTTATATATGTAGTATGCACGGTAAACAACATACCATATTTTTATATAAATAAAACAAATGGTTGAAATATAAACATTTTCTATAATTTTTTTGATAATGAAATTTATTTTTGATGTGTATGTAGTTTGTCATAATAATTAAGAAAATCCAAGGGTTGTAAATAAATAAATCAAGGTGTAGGTATTATAAAGTCATGATATTTTAAGATTTATCTTGGTTTTAAAATTTTATTAACACTTTTGTATTATTAAGGATAGTTTGTTTAAAATAGCACCACTCAACCTATCATCATTGCGACGGTAATCTTCAAAAATTATTTTCACTATATTCCTCGCAGCAAAATAAAACTAAAATGATAAAATCGCATTTATAAATATTCAAAATATTATATTAATATAAAAAATAACATACATGTTACCCAGAATTTAAAATATTTTAAAAATAAAATGGTTGTAATTTTGCTAATTCGTTTGCATGAAATCACAAGGAAGGAGTGTAGCTGTAGAGCCCTCTTCATCATCATCATCATCATCGCCCACAACGCTCCTCTCGGGAGCACAGGGCAGAAACCAGCCTCCTCCATTCAGAGCGTCTCTGTGCCAATTGCGTCACCTCTTCCCACGACATTCCCTGCGCTCTGATATCGTTGTCATAGGAACGGTGTATTGTGAAAGAGGGACGCCCGGGCCTACGGAACCCCTGCGGACGGAAGAACAGTGCTCTTTTTGGCCAACTATCATTGGGCATTCTCAAAACATGTCCCAGTCAGGACCATCGTCTCTCTTGTATTACGGAGATTACAGGTCTCTGCTGGGTGCGCTGGCGCACAGCATCATTTGTAACATGTTCATACCATCTGACATCCAAAATCCTTCTAAGACACTTGTTTTCAAAGCTTAGTATCTTCCGCTCTTGAGCCTTGGTTAAGTGCCAAGACTCGCAGCCATATAGAAGGATAGGGATGATGCACGCATTGAACAAGCGACATTGATGTAGAGCCCTCTTAATATTGTGGAATAAAAATTTAGCTCGAAAAAAAAACACCACGCAAAATTTTGGATAAAAGGAACCTACGTAAAAATATCAAAAAAATATCATGTGATGCTCCTACCGGCGAAAAAGTAGCTGAAAACAGATTAAGATGGTACGGACACATTTTGAGACTACCACAGAATAATATGATCAAATGGACAATATAATAGAAATAGGACTCGTATACTATTATACGAGACTAGGCAGAGCAGTGACCACCTGGATGTCCACAATTACCAGATATCTGAGGAAGGTAGAGCTGCGTTCAGAGGTTTCAGGGGATCGGAGAACTTGGAGGAAAAGGACTATGAACTACCCTAAATAAATGGGATGAAGGTGGGGGCAAAGAAGAATGTACTTACATATTATAAAAACAGAGCATGATCGACTATACAATGTAATATTTTTAGACAAACCAAAGGTGCAGACGTAGCACAACGCTTTTGCCAAGAAAATAATATTATCTAAGTATTATTTTTCTTATAAACCAATGGAAAAAACCGTGAAAACGAAACTATGTAGAATATTTTACTAATTTTCTATATCATCATATTTTTTTGTAATACGTTTTCTATTTCTTTATAGTTCCGAAAAAAACTTATCTAGAATTTACGGATGAAAGGCTTTGTGAGATAAATTTCTTTTATTATTTCTTACTATTTTTGCCAGTTACGCTCAGGGGTTAAAAGTTATTGCCATCTATCCAAAAAGACAATTAATGTATGGCAATGTAGTCGTTGTCTTCGAATGATGGTGCATCATAGAAGTCATAAAAAATATAAATCTAATGAAGTCACCAGTGGAACCGCTATTTTTTTTAATTTTAATTTCTAATTATAAGTTGATATTTTCAACCGACGGTACTTGGTGGAAATTCATCAGCCTGATGATGAGAGCGGAAGCTCTTGAAAGCCGGCTCGCGTCCAATAAAAAGTCACCGTGGATATACTACAAATAAGTGTTTTATTTAAATTAATTCTAATTATATATTTAATTGATTACAAAACTTTGAACCGCAAATCGGCTTTAAACAGTTTTTGCTCACAAGATTGACTTAAGCAACTTTATGATTCTTTTATGCAAATTTGAGTGAAGAATTATTATATTTTTTGTTAAAATTTATTGGTATATTTATTTTGTATGACTATAAATATTTTTGTTTAAAATTTTGAAAATTACTCAAAGATTCGGACTCACGTACAGTTATTGAACCAAAATAATTCAGATTTTTGCCATATAAAAGACAAATTATGGTCAAACAAGATTAATAAACTTTTATTACTTTGGCGTGATTTTAATTTCGAATGTAGGAATTAAATTTAACCCGCTAATATATACCTACATACACGTATTACAAATGATGAGGTTTGCTTCCATAGTAATTTGTGAATATTTTATGCTAATACAACAAGCAACGATACTAAACTACGTTAAAACTAGTAGATAGTTTACATTGAAAAGGAGGATCATGATGGATTAAAAAACTGCTGCAATCATTCGTTCGATCTATCCAATAATGATATATTATCTTTTATGCTCTATTACTCAGCATAACGACTGATAGTTCTAGTAGTTAGTATAATAACTGTTAGTATACAATGCTCGGGTAATAATTATTATGAGTTCATAACGAGCCACCTAGGTAGGTGCTATGGAACTTATCTAACAACATGGGAACTACTAACTACGCCTTACTGCATTAGGTGAACATATTTTACGTCATTCAAACTTGTTAATACTCCTATTACTAGTAAACTAGTGCTAATATGTGTAAATATAGTGTAATATATGACCAAAATATACAATGCAACTTTGTGAGACAGTACTGATACTATAAATCAGAACATATTTAATAAACTATTTTTGAAAAAACAAACACTGTATTTTCCACTTTTACAATTTTATTGGTTTAAACGTTTTTCAAGACCTACTGTCTCATCTTCAGAACTAAAACTAAACATAAAAATCAAGTATCCTGACAAGTGGTGGCTGGAGTCGGGAGTGGGGGAGAAAGTGAGTTAGGGGTTGGAGTGGGAGTAATTAATGACAATAGGGGGGATGATAGGGATGGGACCTGTACATTAATAATATTCTTATTTTCTAATAAACATTGATTAATAGACAATGATTCCAAAACATCTAACTTCTTCCCCTTGCTGCAATGGTGTATCAGTTCTACATCTTCTATGTTGAATGTGTGGCCTGTATTCCTGGCATGGTCTGCCATCTCACTGTTGATGAGTATGTTTTTAACTCCTTTTTTATGTTCCTGGTAACGTTTTTCTATCCTTCTGCCACTCTGTCATTAATTACTCCCACTCCAACCCCTAACTCACTTTCTCCCCCACTCCCGACTCCAGCCACCACTTGTCAGGATACTTGATTTTTATGTTTAGTTTTAGTTCTAAAGATGAGACAGTAGGTCTTGAAAAACGTTTAAACCAATAAAATTGTAAAAGTGGAAAATACAGTGTTTGTTTTTTCAAAAATAGTTTATTAAAATGGAATTCCACAATGTTAATAATCACACATTTGAAAAATTATCAGAACATATTTTATATTAACGCTTACCATCGTCTTTTTTTCAATATATATTTTCCATTTATTGTGATTATGTTTTTGATTGTATGATGTGTTTAATTTATAATTGTTTGTGTATTGCAGGTGATATGTTGTGAGATGTAAGTATGTCATTGTCATATTGTTGATTTATGTTTTGTTGTACACTAAGACGTTGTTAAGGCATAAGCCGTTTATATTTTAAATAAATAAATAAACGTTACGCCATTTCCAAGGTAGTCTAGCTAATGGAAAGTTTACAATGCATATCCAAGTTCATATTCCTTTACATGCCATATCAAAAGATATCCTGGATGTTGACTAGAATAGTCATTTTTATATCTCGACGAGTAAACCTGTAACATCTCTTTTTGTTTTAAAGTATTCTTATAAGTAAATTTTCTGGATTTGAATTAATACAAAGAGAATCCAAAGTGAGTGTCCTTTGACCAATTAATATTCCTAAAACTATGGACTTCCGCGTTATCTTAATTTTAATTATCAGAAATTGGTCTACCATGATAATTATACTTAACATAAGTTCTTATAACCTTTTTTATTAAAATATTTTATATCTGTTAGAAAAGCAGTTAGAAAATAAATTTTGGAAACTTTTTCGTTCTTTGAAATAAATGAGAATATGTGTTTAGAATGACACTTCAAACATTTGAGATTATATTAAAAAGTTTTCTTTTAATTGCGTTTTTCTTCTAAATTGTTCCCGCCTACATATATATGCTTGATTTGAATAATTGAATGTAAGCCCAAATAACAAGACACAATATGAGAAACAGTATAATGGAGAGAAAAAGCGAAGTATAATATATAATTCACACCTAAAGATATCACTATCGACTTGAGTTATTTTGAAGTAAAGGAAAACAAAGAAAATGATGTAAAATAAGGTAAAAAGTGCAGATTGCATCTACTGATAAAATTAATGATGCATGTATGAAGGGTTATACGAGTATTGTACTTTGGTAATTACAGTCATAACTTATATTGAGTGCAGTAATTAAATATCTTGAACATACAATATTGCTGAAGCTGATATTAAAACATTGATTATTTGCTAATGATAGGTTTACTTGACATAAATAACTCTAGTATAAATATCTATTCTTATACAAGTTTATTTAATACTAATATTGCTCTTGTACCAATAAAACACAATATAAGAGCAATCAGAAACCTCGATTGGAGAATCATGTCTACACAATGCAACATTGTGTAGAATCTAATCGGAAGAAGTGACATGGTTCTCCGATCGAGGTTTCTGATTGGTTTTGTCATCTGCACCCAAAGCCGGTTAAACAATAAAAAAAAATTAGTAAATATTCTAAACAATATAAGAGATCTAAAAAAAAAACAATATGTGTATATTTTGGCCTATATTCCTATTCTTCCATATTTTACATATTTACTTATTAAAGGACGAAACAAGTATCTTCTCTTCAAAGAATATCATAATACTACTGTGCACGGTAAAGATGTCGATATAATAATTCCAAAGAATTTAGGAGTGTAATTTCAGTACAAAGACTTTTCAATTTTTTTTTATATCTATTGGCATAATAATATATCACTTTAAATTTTGGGTTGGTAGGTACTCGTAATACGATAAATACACGTTCGTGAAATGTATAGTTGTATGGATCATATTATTATTCATGGTCCATCGTTTTTTGGTACCAAGGCATCCTCTCATAAATCATAGTGATTTTTTGTTTAAATATGGACATAATATTGAGGTTCGTCCATCAAAAGATAATCTCACTGAGGTATGAACTTATGGAATAAATATTTATTTTTCATATTTTACGGAAAAGAGCGGTTGTATGGCTATCAGAAAATGATTCCGAGTGGCGCTGGGTAGGAAAACTTATTTATGCGAGGTGATTTCTCTGATCTTATACGTAGTAATAAGATGTATTTTAAACTTTCAATTGTCTTCAAGAACAAAAATAGTTATAAAATAATGTTTTTTTCGGTGTAGAATCATTCACCACCACAAATTAAAGAACAATGATAAGTTAAACTTACATAGATTGATAGACACATGTTCACCGCCAATGATGAAAAAAAAACAAGTAGATTTCCAACTGACAACCCTCCTCAACCCGGTTACGTGATTGAAGGATTTGGTATATTTATATAATCACTATAACAGTTCTACTATTAGCTACATACAATGATATAAATTACATAGATGGTTTAACAGCATTTCTTTCTCTGACAGTCTATTAGATGAAACTTAAGATAACAGATGTTGAAGAAAATTGTCTGTCTATATTGGGTAGGCATCAAACTTAATTTTTCAGAGTACAAGCAAAATTGGAAATTTCGTAAAAAAATTCTTATTTCATACACGTCTTGTCTCTCAAACAAGAAAGTAAAACGAATTCGTCTACTTGTCGAAATTTTTTATTCGTATATGTAGACAATATTATAAAAGTTCACCAGTATCAGCATCTTGTATAGAGACGCCACGATACTGTTAATTTTTCACAAATATTTCTCTGAAGATTACATACTTTTTTATAAAATTCTCTACGTTCGTAAACTTGATAATGTATTATTATTTAAATATTTTATTAAACACGGGTTAGAATGGGATGTCATAGTGACTCAAATGGCGCAAAAGCTCTCTAAATAAATAAGCTTTTTGTCGGCCGGTGTGGCACGGAGCTAACATTCTTGTCTTTGTGTAACGAGGTCCCGGGTTCGATTCCCGGCTAGGGCAAAGTGAAGAATGACCTTATTCAAATTGTTCTGGATCTGGTGTATGTATATGTGTTCAGTGCATTGTATATGTGTGTATCGTCGCGTTAGTACCCATAATACAAGATTCATATACTTATTAGTTTGGGACCAGCTCGATCTGTGTGAATTGTCTATGTATATTATATTATACTTATATCTTATTTTCACTCTACAGATATGTTCATGAAACTTTTTTTTTATTTACTGAGTTTGCTGGTTACTTTATTAATTGTATCGGTACACACGTAGTAGAATTCCATAATAAGGTAAAGTGATAAAAGTGTTTCTTTCTACCATAAATTATTGATCACGAGAGAGACGTCTTTCGACTCATCAGAGATTGATGATGACCTGATAAGTCGAAAGACATTTTTTTTGTGTTAATAATTTATAGTGGAAAAAAACATTTGTTGCAATTACTTAATTGCTGGTTACTGTTACGGCAGTATTATGAGATTTTGAGATGTATTTTCTTATTTAATTATCCAAGAAATTGAGTTTACATTTTTATAAATCAATACCTAAATTAATTTATAGTAGAATAAGTCGCTAGAGCGTTGAGTCAAGTCAAAGTATAACTTTCACCTATTTCCCTAACAAAGTTAAACCGCTTTTGGTTATGCGGTTTTTCCCCATTATTAAATTGCTGCGTAGATTAATGTACGTAATAAATTATCGTTTTAATCGCTCGCTGATAAACAATTAGTGTGTATTTTATTTTTTATCGTATTTGCTTTTATAAAAACGGCCTGATTTCATCGAAGCTTCAACCGATTAATAACAATCACTCGATGTGTTAATAATTATTATTGATTGACGGTTTTATTAGAATAATTACATATTTGCCAAAGTTATACTGTGTCGATTTTTGCCCATATTGAAATAGTATTAAAAGTAGTGTTGGAGTTCTAGTTTTGCCTTTTTTGATATGCATATTCACGTTCATTGATATATTTATAAGTAAGGGACTAATAGACTGTCTGACCCTCAGTGGTATCTTCTTTGACTAGACACTATTATTCAGTAGGATTGATCAGCATTTTCAATACCTAGCAACGAGAACAAGAAAGTGTCACCGAGGGTCACTCGATCTGTTACCCTTATTTTGGTATAAAAAAAACTGTCATTGAAAAAATAAGAATATTGTAATAATGTTGAAGGGTGTTGTATTGTAATACTTCATCAAAAAATATTGGTATACATAGGATCTCGACTAAAAAATATCAAGTACCTACGTAGATTTTGATAGGTACATTATTTCTATACTGGGCAACCTAGTGAGGTAGCTGCAACTTAATTCTAGCCATATTGGTGGTTTATTGTCTCAGCTTTTGTACAGTATTATTGATTGAATAAAATATTTAGATATTTATTTATCTTATTTAGTAAGTCAGTGACTAATTATGAATATTTAAAAAGGGTTCGTGATTACTTTATTACCACATCGTTAGTGCCCATTAAATCAAACAATTCTATCTATCTAGGTAGTCTTCAGAATAAAAGTTATATCAAAAGCATTTTGTAAAATCGGCACACATTATAGTTTCTCTCCGCTATACAAAATTATACAAGCAATAATGATACACTTATACAGTATTGTAATTTGTATTGAATCTGTTTTATGTATGAATTAAATTATTAATATCCATTAGGGGCTAAAGTTTATTGAATACATTATACTGTTTTTGAATTACTTTGTATATATTGTTTCAATTGAACTTTGGTTTTATTGTGTATTATTATTATTATTCCACTGAGAGCACTTAATGGAGCTGAAATTGAAATTGACATGGATTGATTGAATAGAGATACAAAATGAAAAATTATTCAAATCGCTGAAAATGTTAACATTTATGTAGATTGATATTTTTCAAATTCTATTCAAATCATCGAAGAAACGTTTAGTAACTGATGTTGGTTGTATTTTATTACATCGTATATATATATTTCATACTTCAAATGTATTGCAAACAAATTGAATCGAAAATAAAAATGTTTTGCTTTTAACGCCGGAATCGCGATATCATTTGCGTGAACGTGCAATTTTTAAAGCTTTCCTTTGGAGCGCGGTGAAAAAATGGCCTTAATTACAGTAAACATAATCGTATTATGATTACTATTCCAATAGTTTTTAGTTGAATCAACAGTGACTATTCGAAAAGGGGTTGAATAAGTAAATACATAGTTAAGATTTATAAATTCTACAAAGTGAAAATTAGTTTTATAATTCAGTGTTACTTTCCGTAGCCCAAGCAAAAATCGAATAAATCATCCAATGCGTCCACAAAATAATTTTCTTCATCTTCATTTTGTTGTTCTCAAATAGACAAATGCGAAATTTTGAATAAATTTTTCTTATTACTGATACAGCCCATGTAAAATTTCGTACACCAAAGCAATGCGCAACGGACGCGTGATTGTATAAACCAGCTTTTTCCATACAAAGGTTCAATTAAGCTACGTTATTCTAACTTATCATATAGGTTCGTAGGCATTTAAATGTTGTACCATTTTTTTGCAATATTATTAGTTATACTTGTATCTTTAAGTTAATAAGATGCTGTAAAAAGTTGTCGATGAGGTGGACCACATCATAAAAATCAAAGTGGCAATGAGCGGGTCATGCGGTTAGACGGAAGACCATGTCGAAATTTGAGAAATAATAATTAATTAAAAATATATTCGTTGTAAGTGGACAACAGACCAAGAAAGAAAAAAAATATATGACTTAGGATGAGACTTAAATCCAGCAGTGGAGAAATAGTTAGGGAAGAAGAAGGATATACGAGAATTTGTGAATTGAAACTAGGAGTGATTAATTTTTTAACCTTTCATTGTATTTAAATTAGTAGTCATTTAAGAGATTTTACTTTTAAAGCTAAAAAGAAATAATAATCTTTGTATTAAACTATACCCAATGTAATAAGAAAATTTGATTAATAAAGAAAATAATAATTGACAAACACCCACAAAAGATGTACAAATTGTAGAAAAATAAATTAAATGAGCTGAAGTTGAACTAACGTATAAGTATTTCTATATTCGCGTAAAAAAAGTTAATAACACGGAGCCGAGTTTACAAAACGATTGAAACTCAATGAAAAACTATATTAAAATTTACATTAGTTGCTCCTATGTAGTTTGAATTAAATAATTGTGCTAAATAACATCAAAGTTATATAATATGAGATTATATTTTTGGAAGGAATTGGTTTACGCTGTAAGTGTAGAAATTATATTTTGTAAAAATCGACTGTATGTGAAATTTGCACAAACGTGATAATGATTTCATAGAAAAAAAAATCATTATATTTTGATCAATGTTCGATTCTTTATTTGCGTGAATATCCAAGATAGGTCATGTTGACGATTACATGAAAATTCTTCGAAATCCAATTGTTCGAATTCACAATTGTTCGAAAAAATAATTATTCGAATTAACAAATCTCCGAATAACATTTGTTAAACTATCAATTATTCGAATTACAATTAATGGAAAGTGAATTGTTCGACTAACATTTGTTAGAAAACCCTAATATTCGAATTATTTTATATTAATCTAAACTCATTTTATTTTGATCTTCAGAAGCAGGTCATATTGACGCAAATATATTACGTTTCATATAAAACTCCAGCCATACCTCATCCAACTGTGAACGAATTCATAAGGAACAATAATGTTATTTTAGTTTCTTAAGAAAATGAGGCAATTGCGTTCATACCTAATTATAAATATATTTAAATTATTTTTTCAAACGTTTGACACTATTTAGATAAATCGATTGCAAACTGAGTCGAATTATATAATAAAACTTCGCTAAGTACGTCACTTTTCGCCGAAAATAGGAGCAATATTATCTGTCTTGATAATAAAAATTCGAAGAATTGTGTTTCGGATAATTGTTGTTATCAATATAACGTATAAAAATTCGAACAATTGTGTTTTCTGATAATTGTGGATTCGAATAACTGCCATTCGAATAATTGTCATTCGAAAAAAAGTTAGTTCGTACAAATGTTTTTTCGAAGAATTGTCCATTCGAATAATTGTGATTCGAATAATTTTCCTGTCACCATGTTGACTAGGTAAAAAGTGTGGAGGAATTGTAATAAACAGCACAAAACTGTATAGCCTAGTCCAAAGTGTATCTCAGTTTTGGAGATATCTTACAGAAGGGAAACAGAGATAGATGGATCAAACCCGTTTATTATCCCATTTTGTATGCATAAAACTTAAATAACTAATATGTAAGTCACTTTATTTCTCTTATAAAGTTGTATTTAGCAATCTCCGAGAACGTGATTAAGTTATTTGTATAAGTGTACTTTTCAGAGTGTGAATGGCATTTAAAGCTACGTAAAGAAATCCTTGGCATTTATATGGGAACAGCTTTTATTTTCAGAAGCTTTCATGCGTGATATGAGTGCAATTCATTATGTGGAATGTAAACCGAGGGTGGCTGAAGTGCACAAGCTTCAGAAAGAATATCAGCTGAACACTTCCTCATTCAAATGGAAATTAGACTTTAACTTAGAATTTATAGTCATGCAGCATTCGAAACCTAGAGACTATTTATAACAAATATGTGCTACATGTAATTTTAATATACTTGCTCAACACAGCACGAGGACTTCAAGAAATTTTTACGAAAAATTATATCAAAATAATACATCTGATATAAATTCATGCGAGTTAACACTCGAGTATGTAAGTTAACCTAGGCAAAGGATTTCTACTAACATTTTATATGTATCTCAAGACAACAGAAGAGCACTCAACCTTTTCGAGGAATGAAAATGTAGAAAATTCTCAACCACTCAAGTATCATAGAATATAATACCAATATTTATATTTTTTATAAATATATAACAAATGTATGAAATCCTTTGTGAGCATTGTCATATCACTTATTTTGAAGTGAGGTTGAAATAATAAATTATTTTTTTTGTTTATCCCGTTAAATTTAATTTATTTTAGAGAGTAGTATACATAATCATTCTTCTTCTTCATGTGTCTTGCCGAAACAGCTCCTCCACAGTTCTGACACCGGACCACTGTCGAATGTTTCAAAGCCAGGAGAGCTGTCTTCTGCCAACCCCTCTGCGGCCCTTGATTTTCCCTTTCATGACGAGCTGGAGTATAGTGTACTTGTTCCCTCTTTTTACATGGCCAAAATATGATATTTTACTGAGCTTAACAGTGGTGAACATAATCATTAAATGTAGCCAAAAGTAAATTAAACAAAATTTCACCAGTTCGGTGATTTTTTTAGGAATATATTCACGTTCACTGATATCATGATCATTTGTGGTCACCATTTATGTCATATTATGTTTATTAATGACTATTTTATTAATGTTTTGCTTACTTCTGTAACTTTACTATACATCTTTTTTTGTATTCTAAAGTTACAGTTATAAGTATTAGTAGCCTGATAATAAGATTTCAGGTTATAATAAATTGTTTCCTAATCTTCCTGCTTCCTGTTTTACCATGCAAGTTGATTGTTATTGTGAGATATATTGGGTAGATTTGTATTTATTTAAAAACCAGAAATATCCTGTTTACAAATCTAAATTAAAGTTTGTGAGATTCATTTCTATAACATCAAAGGTAGATAAACTTTCAGGTGCAGTTTTTCCGTTCTATACTAATGTATAAATAGGAAAAGGTTTGTTAAACTCTTTCAGTGCGACCCCTAGAAAGCGATGGAATGTATGTAAATAAAAGTGTATATTATTTCGCATTAAAAGCTTTGCATTTAATTTCATGTTACACTTATACGAGTATATTGGAAATAAAGTATACCCTCAGAAAATGGTTGCTTTATCGTGTTTAAATTGTACAACATGTGCTTAATATAAATTATACATATATACATAAGTATATTGAAAACCTACTACTACTACTACTACTACTACTACCCTGTAGAGTTCCCGGTATAGAATAGGTCTCCCACTCTTTTCTGTTAGTTTTCGAGTGTTATAATTATTAGAGCCAGGTATATGAAAAATATTACGTTTAAGACATTCTACATTTTCAGTTCAGCGATGGGGTATGCCACCCATCCTGAATGTCTTACCTCATATTGGCGCAAAGACGACATCATGCAAGTTTATTAATTAAATACAGTTAGTCCGCTGGCTACCTCATTTGTATGTATGATGCTCTACTACTACTAAACCATCACGGTATATCTCATTAGTGGAGTGGCTAGTAGATCTGCTGCATGTAATAAACATGCAAGCTGTTCTCTTTGTGCCAATAATAAAAAAAGTCATTCAGGAAAGGTAGCCAATCTCATCGCTGAATTTTTGTACATTTGTATTTTGTTTGTATATTACGAAATGTATGCTGTACAATATATAGAATATTTCATTACGAATCCGACGACATATATAACTCAATTTTCGTAAAAATGTGTTATAGCGGATTTCGAAACTCGGCGACACATATTAGTTTCAATACGGAGAAAACATCCTGTATGTTCATGACATTAAATTTTTTCTTTTGTGGAAAAGAAAGTGATGGTGTAGATAGATATAAATGTTTACATAGTGATACACGATATTTATCTAACATTACTTAAAATCAACTGATCAAATTTCAAGTCTTATTAATACAAATTGTCTAACCTTTTGAAACAAGTAAGCTGGAATATAATTCTCTCACAAACTGAAGTATGATTAAAATTAATATCACAAGGAGACGAAGTACGTTTTATTCATGAAGAGGAGATAATTTTCATAAAATGCTGAGAAGTACTTCGTCGTCTGCTAAAGAATTTGAGAGAGATAAAATGAGTTTTTCAAGATTAAAGTTATTTAACCGACGAAATGCTGCTTGTGTGTGTAAATGCATACTTTTGAACTGTAAGTAAAAAGAACAGAATAATAAATTGACTTTCTCTTTCAGGGTATTGAAATAAAAAAGCTATGATATGTACGAGTCGTGATGGTAATAAACTCCTTACTTTAGATAGTCCCATGAAGATTTTCTTTTTACTAAAGAGAGATTTCACAGTTTGCACTTATATTTATGTTTGCATTGCTTCAAAAAGGTGGTTTGAAAAGAAAAAAAAACAGTCGCACCTACCTGATAAAAATATTTTAAAATACCGCAGAGTTGAAATATTTTAGATAGGGTCATCATAAGATTTTGAAAACTATAGTGAGATATTACTTTTCAGAATTGTGGTATTTTTTTTTTATGATGGCAACACTACAATCTAAGTAGTTAGTCAGGTTACATTAGGGATTGTGAACAGCGACACCGCCTCTTTGATTATCTGCACCTTGCACAGTACGCACGCTCTCTCTGTAGTTGTGATACCCTTGTTAATAATTAATATATTGTGTATAATTAATAATCACTTGTAGTATAATATACCTGCCCAGCATTACACACAACATACCCACAAAACAAGAATAAAATTTCATCACATAAAGCACTCGGTAAAGAATTGGTTTTCCACTCTTTTCCGCAAGTTTTCGAGTGTCTTGTAAGAGGCAGGTGTTAAAAATAAATTAAGATTTTTACATCTTAAATTCAGCGATAAAGATTGCCACCCATCGTGAACGCCTATTTTTTCGTTGGCACGGAGAGGACAGTTTTCATGTTTATTACATGTAGCTAATCTGTTGGATACCCCACTTGTGAGGTATGCCGAGATCAAGATGGTATAGTAGTAGCAATTTCATATTGAGATATTGTATGAATAAACAATGTCTACATAATTATACTGATGATATTCTACATCAGAAGGTACCTAATTATTCTAATTTTATTACAAATCTATATAATACGGTAGATATGTATATGATATGGGGGAGTCCATGAGAGTGATATATATTTAGAATATTGTTATTAGCATTAGGTGAAGTGTAATATGTCTGTAATCCTGGCACAATAGGGAACAATATACCAGCAAATTCCCGCACTTTGATCTTGATGACTTGCTATCATTAACAGGAACAGAATGAATAGCATGAAGGTACTTTCAAGATACATACAAGCACATGATGAATACAATCTACGTAAATTAGCATGCTTGACTAGCAGATTAGTCTTGAACTAACTTTAGTTGATGATTCAGAGTTGCGAATAATTATAATAGTCGGTATTTAAAAAAATACCCTACGACCAGGTTTAATACTGATGTATATTATTATTAATCACAGTTTGATTCTATTATAAAGGAATATTGCCTACGTGACAACATAATGGTTTGACAGATTTTCACAAATCCCCAAAGGTAAATGTTTATAGTTTACAGATATGTATCTACTAATTCAAAGTCTCGTCTGTAAGTGGAAGTATGCTGAAAACAATTTATAAATGCAAATACAAAATGCGTTGAATTGGACATTTAAGTAAGTAATCAATAGAAATACTATTTGCTGTTGAAAGCTTCACTTGTCCAAAGAATTCCATTCAGAACAAAATATTCTGATTGAGAGGAGCTTACATATGTGGTTTTCATAATACTTTAATCTATACACCATGTATTAAGAACTTAATTCGTTTACTCGTAAAGAAAACTTGCTCATATTTTAGGTAAATTTGACATTACAATAGCAGAAAAAACTGTTGAATACAATATTAATTTATTAATGACCTAATCTGAATAATACACGCTTCGCTATTCTCCGACAAAATTGCAAACCGGAGATAAACTAAAGTTTAGCAGTATTGTATCCAGAATATATGTTTCTGATGCTAAAGTGATTTAAATGTTATTATTTTGAGTTTAACTTAATTAATAATGCAAATGTAATATAGTCTATCTTTTGTGTATGTATTTACTTAAATGTTTGATATTGTTCTTATACATAAAACTTGTTTTTTATCACTCTATGTATAATAATGTTTAATTTTGTAAAAGGCGTAAGCCGTTTCTTTGTTAAAATAAATAAATAAATAAATAAATATATCTATATGGTTTACATGTACAATAACAAATTGAAGACAGGATGTACAGTAGCTTAGGTCAAATCATTAATATTATATCTACATACATTAATTTAATATTCTCTGTGCAACTAGATATTCGCAAGAGGTATGTATTACCTAGACCGAATACACGCTTTGTTTCGTAGGCGTTGTGGTGGGTATCTTAGGGATTATTATACAAGTCGAGATTATGTTGAAATTGATCAGGACCATCATGTATATATCCTATAAGTCAAGACTGACTGGATTATAATAATATAAATTATCAAATAAAATAAAATAAATATTTATTATTTTTGTTTCGTGTTACTGTTGAGTAAGACTAACGCACGACCGGTTTCGCGGACTCCGAGTTCGCATCATCAGGTGCTGATCTATACTAATAATATTAAAATATAATTAAAATATAATAATATATTTTAATTGATTTATATTGCTAATTCACTTATGAGAATTTTCAACTGTGTTAAAATAATATGTTTTTACAAATAACAAAACAAGTGAATGTTGGTGATTCAAGAGATTGAAATTGTTAGAATAAAATGTATGGGATGAAAATCAGCGAATCGGAACAATCCAGCTGCTTATAAGAAGAACTGTAAGAGACACGAGGCAATGAAGTGTGAACAGGATGGTGTATATTTAGATTGATTTGAATATTCAAAAAATATTTTGTAGGATCAGTGTTTTCATGTTTTTATAGATAACTTTATTTATAAACTACTTTTTATTATCATAAAATTACTATGAATATAAATTCGAAATTAATACTTTACAAATATTTGCGAAATATACACACGATTAAACACAATATTTTTTTTTTAAATATTTGAAAATCATTCAAACGTGAAAATTTCCTACTGAATCTATTGCGGTATCTAAATTCGTGAATTTATTCGCAAATTGAAATCTACGTAATAAAGGATTGTGTTGATCATTTGTAAAAAAATATTTTGACTTGGAGACTTACTTTACATTTTATTTATATTTTTTGACAAAAATAAAAGTACTCAAATAAGCAGTGACAGACATTGCCTTGTCAATTAATTTGTGAAAATTAGATTTCCAATAGTTGCATGTAGCGCAATCTATTTGGCATATCTGTTGATTAGGTTCACCTCCAAATAATATAATTATGTAGCTCCTTTACATTATTGAATTATTGCGCAATATGCAAATCCCTTACAGAATTGAATTTACCTACCTAGTGAAGTATAACAATATCAAGTACCTATAGACATCGGAACAAAGGGATCTGATTATCTTAACTGAAATGTTAAGATAATACTAACACTAAACCAGATCTTTCATGTACCAACTACATAAATTCTAATACATCCAATAACCCTCACTGTGAGCAATATACTTGTGTCGTGAAGGCTGAGTAGGTTGACAGTGGATGAAATCGATTCCGGGTCTTTTGATTAAAAGTCCAAGACTCTACCATCAGTAGACAAACCGTACTTAGCGATCGACTACTGGCGAACTTTATGACAATCTACCTATATGTGCCGTATAATTATGCGTTATTGTTGCAATTATTGTCGAAAATTCGTTTGTAGTCGATCGCCAAGTGCGTGTTTGTCTAGGGGGTCAGGCTGCCGATAAACTTAATGTTTAATTGAGTTTAGTTTTCATCAGTATACCTACGAAGATTCATAAAACATTGTTCTAGATTCGTATTCTGCTATTAACTTTCTTTACTTGTGGTTTGTTAAATATTTCTTAAAATATATTTGTGTTGATAAAAAGTTTCATACATCAAAAAGAATAAATATCCAGCGAGGAGTCCGACAGGGTTGCACTCTGTCACTAATAACTATTTATCAATTTATATTCCGATATTTTATTCAAGGAAGCGTTAAATAATGTAGATCTAGAAGTCAAAATTAACAGTGTTCGTATCAACAACATCAGATACGCCGATGACACAGTTATTTTAGCTGACAAAATTGATGACTTAGAAACGCTCATAAAAATAATAAATGACGCTGGTGCCAGATTGTGGCTTAATGTGAATGTGAGCAAAACAATACAGAGTGTCGAGGAGCGGTTTCGGGTTGCCAAGGATAGGGGCGCTTTCTTGCAAATGATTGTCAACGTCTGGAAGATCCGATACGACACATAAAGTAGAAGAAGAAAAACATGTCTTTTGAGGATGTAACAAAATCTGAGGATGCGTTGTATTTTATTTTTATGTAATTAGAATTTGTTTACTTTGTACAATATAAAGTTGGTCATATCTATGACACCAAACATCTTTTTTTAGTTTATTTGAGTAAGTACTTATTTTTTAAACTTTGTGTTTTTGAGTCCTTATTTTTTTCATTTCATTTAAAGCTTGTGGTAGAAGACTCATTTTGGGGTAGGAGTTAATAAAAAAATTCTTTAAGACATTAACACACTCCATTTTCATTAATAATTCTTCCCAGAATTACAATTTCTTTCAGGCATACCAGGTATATAAATTACACAATATGACGGATATCATATAACATGGCCTCTGCCTGAAGTTAGTATGAAACGTACACCTCAGAACCTTTTCTGAAGGTAAACAAATTAATTTTAACCCTCCACTTATATTTTATAATAAATATTTCTTTCAATAAAATTATTCTCTCACACCTACACTAACAAGCCTTGTAGCATATATTTCATTTAAATGAAACATGATATTTACGTGGTATTATGTTATATTTATTACAAATGCCTACACATAATGAAAAACATTCTTGTGTACCTACTTATCATTTTATTGGAACTGATAATATAATCTATCTTTTTATGAATTTCATTTAAAGGTCAGAATGCCAATGAAAAAACTGCATATAACGTGCAGGTCGTCCTCGCCAATAAAAATACGATATTCAGTGTTAAATTTTGGCTAGTTGGAAGAGTTTGTGCCTTTGCAATACATTTGCTCCCTCTATATTGACTGTATTTAATATAAATATTCTTCTTCATGAAATTGTTTGTAATAAATGTACAGTAATGAGTAAATAAATAAATTTAATATATCAAATATTTTGCGGTTGATGTTTTTACAGATAAATATTTGACTAACGCTTGATTATACAGTAATCAATAATCAAGAGTTGAGATACATATTATATTTCAGGAACTCTACAGTAAATAACTTTAAGTAGTAATTCATACTATAATCAGCAAAACTGAATATTTTGCAACAGATAAATTAGCTTCAACATTTTGCAGTACAATACAATCAAATCAAATATATGTAGAAATGATTTAATGACCTGGCACACAATTTTGTAATTTAATTAATCAAAGAAATATTAAAATTATACCATTATTTCTGCATAATTATACCTTTATAACAATTCACGTTTTGTAAAAAACCACAAAGGAAAATATATGCATTATCAAAAGAAACATCTTTCTACAAAAAATGTACATTTATATCCCAAGGGAAATAATGTTTGAAGATTTCCGACTGGGATCGAATTTAAAGAAATTGAATATTTACGAGAACGTATTAGATACAGACCGACTTCGAGATTGTTAACCAAATAAATTGTATATATCCTACATCAGTGTGTATCCGCTACTATCGAGAGCGAGCTTTATTATTATCATCCTGCCGCCTGAACTTCCAGAGACGCATGGATTGCGAATAACTAATGCTAGTAATACACACAGAGAACTTTCACGTTTATGTTATTTTTAGATCTACCATACATATCTACGATATGTTTTTGTATCCACTTTTCTGTTTATAGAAAGATGAAAAAAAATTGAATTATATTATAAGCATTAGGTTTCTCAACCTAATGCTTCCGAAATGATTTAATTGTTACATTGTCAATCTGTGATTCAATTTTCAATCCAAACTATGAAAAAAATTGACACGTAAATTTTACGTAGAAGTATTAAAATAAGTCATAATTTGTTGGAAATATGAATCAATGTTTGAATTGAGTCAAGTTTGTGGATCATCATAGTAATCAGACATAAAAAATGATGAAATATTTGATTCCATTTTTTTTAAATTTTATTAATTTTATGAAGAACCCCTCAACATACTACCACCAAATGTGTTTTTGAAAAATATCCGTATAAAAACATATATTTTCCTTGTTGAGTATATAATATTATAAATACAAACGTACCTACATAGGGAGTCGCTTCTTTGATGTTTGGAGGAAGAAATAATTTTTTTATTATTTATTCACAATATTTGCAAACAAATAAAAGAATTTCGATGTTATTGACGATGAAAGGATATTATGATTATTAATATTTTCAGATTATTAATAACATTATGCTTGTTGAATATAAATTTTACTGTATTTCAAAAATAATTTACCGAGAAACGCTCCGTTTCTGAAGGTCTATAATTTTTTATTAATTTTATTATTTATTTTATTTAACAATAATTATACAGACATTACAATACATAGACTATTTGATAAAACTTAAATCATAAAATAAACATCCTCCTTATAGAGACAAGTCTCGTGTAAAGGAGGGTTATGTGAGATTTGTGTGAGGTTTGTGAGGTTCGTAGGTTGAGCTGAGAATTATGTGAGGTTTGTAGGTTGAGCTTTTACTGTTTTTTGCAGTAATATTAATTATATTCACTTTAAAAGCGCGAATTTTATTGATGTTAGGACCTCAAAACTGTTTGATTGGCAAAAATAAATAAAATAAAAATATATATGTGATGAAAAATAAAGTATGAATTTAATAAAAAATAATTCAATAGTTAGAAATATAAGGATGTTTTCATCATTTTTGCCCAGTATTTTATAAATAAATATGCCATACAAAATACTTTCGATGGTGTAAAAACTCCTGTTTATACGAATAAAAACACTTCGCATGTACATATAACTACAGAGAAAAAGGACACATTTAATAAAAGATAGTGGACATAGGGTTTTATTCTATAATATCTACTAGATATATTTCATATCCTAGTTTGTGTTATACGTTATATGCAATCATACAAACGTGATTCGAATAAAAATTTCTCAGTTCCTAGGAAAGCAATGGTTTTTCTGTTGAAACTAGAATTTTTTTCACCATGGACGTGTCTCCGTGATCCGCATGTTGTACTATTGTGAAATTCAATTTTTTTTATGAAAATACCTAGATGCTGTAACATTTTAATTGATATTGCTATGTGCAATAATTAATGAATTTATGAAAAGAAGGATGGTTGGTAAAACATTGCGGGATAGAGTGAAGAATGAGGATATCAGGAGAATGAGCGGATGCGAGAAGAGTGTTGTGGATAGAATGCGTGTAAATAAGTAACGATGGTTTGGACATGTTGAGCGAATGCAAGATGAAAGAATGACGAAGAGGATGTATTTGTCTGAAAGAGGAGGTGTGAGGAAGCGCGGACGGCCAAGAATCACGTGGCTTGAGCACGTGGATCAAATCCTAAAGGACGGCCGCGTGTTGAGTAAGAGAAATCGGCGAACATGTATGATAAACTGGATGAATGTGGAGGAAGCGAAAGAAGTTTGTAAGGATAGATCTATATGGCGTACCGTTCTCTCTGCCTGCCCCTCCTGGGACACGGCGTGAGGGTATAGATAGATAGATAGATATAGATTTATTTTAGGGTTTTTTAATTAATATTTAATTAACCCCTTTTTAATTTATCATAGGTTTTTTGACATTTTTTATTGTAAGTTTAAGTTGTGGGGACCAATGGAATGATTATCACTAGGTAGTATTGTGATATAGAATCTAGAAAAAGCATGAGTGAGTTTTGTGGTTAAATTATAGTCTTATTACAATGGGTATTTATATTTTTAATGTCATCATAAATAGCGAAGATTAAATGAAAAAAAATGGACTTATTTAGACTTTCTTAAATCACTCTCTATGGTAATCCCGAGTCATTCCGGAGACAATCATAGAAAAAATGGAGGAAAAATTATGATTCTATGCACTTTTGCAATAACCCCTTGTGATCTAAACGAAGAATATGAAATAAATAACAACTGAAACTACGTTCAAAAACCTTTTCTTTTAATGTTGTAAATAAATGAAATAATTTTAATGAAATATGCAAAATAACATTGTGATAACATTCACTTGTACAACATGTTGAACTGTTGAGAGTTTCTTCCCTTTCTGTAAATGATGTTAATAATATTTGAAATTAATAAGGTATTATTACTTTCAACTTGTTGTAGCTAAAAGTTTCCGTATTAATGAAATTATTGATTCTATAATGAAAGCCTTTAATAAAGTTCGACAGGTCTCGTAAAGTATCGCTATAGATTTATCCGGTACAATGATCTGGTTGGCCGGCTGATGTTATTTAGCAGAGTGTCGCATAGTTTTATACAATGCACAACGAATCATTGGATTAGGAAGTTTTAATAAACTTTCATAGAAAAAAATAAGTTGATAAAAATGAATGCTGTTTTACTACTTACAATCTACTCGTCAGCCGACTGGAACAAACTTTTTCCAAACTCAATCGTTTTAATAATAGTTGGTAGAATAGCAATGTTTTTGCTTATACCTTTTTCAACATTTCTTGAACAAAGGTGGATAGAGGTAATAATAATAATGTTATGATATAATTGAGTGACGCAAAGGTAAACAACTGTCATGTCACTCATTGTTGGTTATACACAATGCGTAAATAAATATAACTAGGCAATTACTTTAAGATGCGCTGTTTTGTGGAAAAACCACCGCAAGGACCCATTCAAGAATCATGACATCTCCTGAACCATACGGTCTTTCACTTTACCTTGAACACCTCCATACAGGTAAGTAAGTGTAAATCAATAAAAAAATACTGAGTGGATGATAAATATTTATGATACCAATAGGTAAAACATTTATTATCAATACTATACTAAAAAAAAAAATTAAATCTTAAAATCTGTATTTTAATACGCAATTTATGAAAAACAATTAATTTCATTGTTTGAACATTTGACAGACATTTATCACTATGTACACTACAATAAAAAATAAGGATTTTAATTCAAAAAATTAAAAATTTTAGTTAAGAAAAATAAAGATAATAACAACGAAATAATAATAAGTTACAATCTCCCAGATTTTTCGTTTCAGGGAATTCAGGGTATAATAAGTTGGAATCTTTTATTAATTGCCTTTGTGTCATAATGTCTTTGTGATTTTGTTTTCTGAAAAATCCCTGAACAAAAACAGTGATGAGTAAAATTAATTAAATTTACAATTTAAAATTATTTATTATCCCGTGGAGCACCCGGTAAAGAATTGGTCTCCCACTCTTCTGCGTAAGTTTTCGAGTGTCCTGTAAAAGGCAGGTGTTCGAAAAATTAAGACATTTTACATCTTAAATTCAGCGATGAGGTTTGCCACCCATCCTGAATGTCTTAATTTTATATTGGCACGAAGAGGACAGTTTGCATGTTTCTTACATGCAGCTGATCTGCTGGCTACCCCACTTGTGGGATATGCCGTGATGGTATAGTAGTAGTAGTAGTAGATTTTAGTTTTAGCACTAAATGATTTTTATGTTTATATTAGTTAAATATAAATGCAATGTTAGGTTAAATATAGGCGGTCGTCCGAGGATCAAAATATGGCAAGATCACTTTACCAGATCCTACAGGATGGTCACGTGTTGCAGATTGAACAGGAGAGCATGCGTGAGGAATTGTATGACTGTGACGGAAGCGAAAGGTATATACAAGGATAGAAGGAAGTGGCGCTCGATCCTTTCTGCCTACCCCACGAGGGAAGCGGCGTGATGACATGTATGTATGTATGATGTAAAATATATAATAGGTCGATGTCAAAACTGATTCACTCGTTAGAAAGTGAGTAATTGTATTATGAACAATAAAGCGGAATAGAATAAATAAATTATAAAACTTGGTTTTTCATTTCCTTGTAAAAAATATACACTCTTTACATAAGAAATAAATATACATTTGGCGAGCACTGTTCCTTTGTTTGAAAGTCTAGTTTTTGATCGTCTGAACGACCTTCTTTCACAATAAACTGCAGGGCTACTCTTGACACAATCTAAATAAGATCTTAATCTAGTCTTGATCTTGATCATACGACGCACGAAGTGACTATTGGCCAAAAATACACGCAAACCGATCGCGCGTTAGCGGTAGCGCGGTGTTTTTGACCATAGCCCTCTCGTGCGTCGTATGATCAAGATCAAGACTAGATTAAGATCGTGTTTAGTTTTGTCAAGAGTTACCCTGCTGTTCCTTTCAGAACGTCAGTAATTTCACGGGAATAGGTAACTTATTTGACCCAGAAGCGTTCTGAAAAGATGAGACTGGTTAGTCTTATGTACTTCCGGGAGAAGCGTTGAGAATTTTTTGAGATTGTGCTTTAAATAATATAGAATATTATTTAATTTATATACAAATACACATATATATATATATATATATATATATATATATATTTTGACATTTCGTTAATTAAATAACATTATAATAATTCTATTATCGTATTAAATAATTTATAATCTAGTATTCCTTAATATTGTTATTTGCAGAATGACATCACTTCATGATTAGAGACCACAGTGACACTGTTTGTGATTATGTGAATCATAATATTATTATAAAATATAACAAGCTAGTTAAACTATAATTTTAATTCTTTGACGACGGATCAGTTATTAAATGTCACGAATAGGGATGCTAAGTATCTAATTTTATGTTGAAGGCGCCATTTACTAAAATGAGTTTCCTTCATCATTCCGATGATGGAAGCTGTGGATGAGAGAAGAAAACTGGTGGATAACTCAAAAAAAAAAACACAGACTACTACAAAAAACTTAAGGTTGTAAGAGACGGCAGAAGCCGGCAAAGACAAGTGTCAAACATGTGCATTGAAAAACTTGATCGAAGTGGACAGAAGTCTTGAAACCAGCAATGGACATGTATCTAGATGCAACATGTTCTCGATCCTACTAGGACTGGGGTGAGAAGATACCTACGTGTAATTTTTGAATAAAGATGAAGAACAACATATTCATAAGGATTTGCATATAAAAGTTTGTGATTAGAACTACATAAATTATTTACAAAAACTGAGAAGTAAAATGTTTTTGTCAAAAAAGTTGAGTAATTTACAAAATTCAAATATCCAAATTGTCTAAATTTAATAAAGCATAAATTTATTTGAAAAATTCTTTAAGATTATATTGAATTTGCATTCTTACATCTCACGAATATACCATAGAACTTCACATGAAATCGATGAAAAGTTTTCACATTGTACGAGTGTTAAAGTTCTCGATGTTGTTAAGTAGTAAAAAACTTACTTTACTTCTTTCCTACTATAGTTTTGATCGCGTGACTGTCAGTGGGTTTATGTTCTAAGTTAATGATAATAATAAATATAATTTATCATAACAAGTTCGTAACAACACGCGGAACGTAACACACTAACACGTCCTACCGTAGCATGTTACATTTTTATATCACTTATTAACTAGACTCTGCCTTGTACAGAAACACGACAGTATCATTACGGTATGAGCAGTGTAATAATAAAGACATCTCACTGTTATATTATGTTATCTTCACATAGACCATAGACAAGGGCGGTAGAATATTCTGAAATATTTTTCACATTTTATTTTGAAGATAAGGAGATTTCATATGGTGATTAGATGGAAGAAATCACTGCTTTGTGAAAATCTTGACAAGACATATTTTCAATTATTTTCATGTCAATTGATTTATTGATGATGTGCAAAAAGAAAAAAAATTCATCTAGGTATTTCATCTCTAAGAGATGCTCTTATGTATATAACAGTAAGCTCTGGTATAAAAGCTCTGCTCTAGAGCTCTGCTGGAGCTTACCTTTTACATATATATGTATTACCTTTTTATCTTACCTTTAATTTCTGCTTCAAAACAAAAAAGTTTACTACTAGTAATATCAGATATCTATCACAAATTATCTGAAAAAAATGAGAATGGAGATGTTTTTCTGGAAGGTACAAGAATTTAAAGTCTTCATGGTGAATAATAACGTCGAGGAACTTAGTATGGTACCACAGTTAAAACCTAGACATTAATATAAATATCTACTTGTAAGGATTTTGTAATAAACTTTTTATTTCACATATCAAATTATTTGTAATTTTTTACAAACAAAAGTGAATTTTCTGTGTTACCACCATTACTCTTAGTCCTAACAAGTTGTGACTTGATGTTATTTTGAATCATAAAAGAATATCGCATTTTTATACGGCGATAAGTAAATTTGTGACTCACCTGGGAAATAAGGAGGAGTATAAATATTAGATAATGCTAGAATTCTGAAGACAGTAATTGTTTGTTAGTGATAGGATACTTACTTTTATTAGCTAGAATAAACTTGCTCCAACTGACAAAACGTTTCAATAATACTGTGCATTTATCTATCGAATTTTGTTTTAGGATAAAGATAGTATTCAAACTCTCAATTTTTAACACTTTGAATACTAGATGCAACTTTCAGATTACTGTTCACTTTGAATAGATTATATTATATCAGATAAAGAAGCTAGTTACTGAAAAAACGAGTTATTTTGGTCAATTATCAGAAAAGTTCGTTTGACATAGTCAAGTCAAAAATGGTTGCGCGTGTTAGAATAATATCGATTTCTGTTTGTGTCATTCAATTATACTGACAATGTCATATAATATTACGTTGTATACATAAATAATAAATAAGTTGTCGTAACATATTGATAAAAATAAATAGGAAGAAAAATATTCTTTGTGTACGTTACGTCAATAAATTCATATAATGTGTAGTGAATTATTGTATCATTATATGTTGTACAATACTCCAGCTATTTTTTTTATAAAATTTATTTATTTCATATTTTTTTGTCTTTTAAATGAACGTCTACATACCTACTCTTACACGTATGAAATTGTGTATGTTTAATATAGCACTAACTTAAAGTGTTGATGTTATTATCTTTACAAGTAGCTCGGCTTATGTTCTACACTACAGTTGAAAAGTTTCTAATGTAACTGATATCCTGGAAAATAACTGTATATTATATAGGTAAATCATACATTAATGAATGAAAACAGGGCGTATAAATGAAGTTTCCCACTTTTCAAAATTTTGTTTAAGTGTTTTTATCACATTATTTATTTATTTTATTCTTCACTGTATATTGTTTACAATAATACAAATTAACATAGAAAATATCATTTATACAATTCAATGTACAGAGTGCGAGTTTATCGCTAAAATACGATGTATTCCAACTAACCCCCATTACTACTTCTCCATGTCAGGTCCCCCTGACGTCGGCTATCACCGTGGTGAAGGTTTCTCTCTCCTGCGCTAGCTGGAAAAAACTCATCCACTCCCTGAACTCCAGTCCGCTCTCGGATATTTCTTAGCCAGGATATCAACCACCTTCCCACACCGCAACTATTTTTTTTTTTTTTTTTTATTATTTTTTCCTTCAAGATGAGTTGTAGCAAAACCATATTTCTCGTTTCGAAGTACGTGTCCTAAATATGCCATTTTCCTCATCTTTATATTGGACACCATCTCTCTATATGTTCTAGCATTACATTCTAACACTGCACATAAATTCATTTTTCTATATATATCGTGAGTTTTGATGTTTGATCGTTTAACGAAAGCTGCGTTGGTAATATTAAATGATAAAAGCTTTTGATGTAATACAATAAAATTCGTTCTGTATGAACAATCACAGGATCATATAACATAATAATGCTAATATCTATCAAACTATAATACTACATTTTTCTTTTTCGTTACACTTCTACATCATTTGATACTTTTACATCAAAGGCTATATAAGAGAAGAATGCGACGAAAGCCGAAGGTTCTTGTTCTTTTCCTTACGAAATAAATGTCTCTACATGCTTCAACGATTTCTTCTTATTGGTTTCAACAAGATTATTTTCATTTCGGTGGGAGGATTAATCGATTATTATTTATAGATTCCATTTGTTTGCTTTAGGCGTCGACATTCCAAAGTTATGAGGGCATAAATAATAAATGTTATAATCTGTTTTACTTGAAATGAAGGGATGAATAACCCAATAATTTAGAAAATGTAACATTACTATTTTATATATACTAAGTTATGTGTATGTTTGTGAAATCTCCAAACTTGTTTAAAAAGTTGGTAGCTGTCGTCAAATACTATAAGTCGTGTCGTACAAGGTATTTAAATTCTTTAATTCAGCGATAAGTATATCCTAGATCTTAGTTTCAATAATTCAGAGAGGATGATCTAATTAATATCACTCAAAAATATAAAAAAGAAGATGATCAAAACGTCTGAAAGTTTAACACCAAAATATAACTTACATTTTTAGTTCAAATAAAAATGTGAAATGTAACAAATGCTACTGATAAATTTTAGAAATTAATTTTTGTAACCACAGGTATCTCGAGTTGGAATGTGTATATAATAAATATGACTAATATCATACTTAATCATTTTTGTATGTTGAAAAAGTGATTCATTGCCTCTATTTGTAATCCTAATGTAGAAGTCAAAATCTTGGTAGGATTGTCAAGGTAGGTATCTACTACTAAAACCCATTTATTTTGAGTGGTTAGATAGTTAATGACATCGTAAAGTAGGAATTTTAGATGTGCTTGTAACATCTAGAAAGATCGACGAGTATGTGATTACTACGTAATTATTCGAGTTTGTTCGTTAATATGTTTGATCACTAGTAAATGTGTGGTTGGCCTAAGAACAAAGAAGACAAAGAAAGAGAAGAGGTGTTCTTAGATAAGGAAATTATATAGTCTTATTTATTAGCAAAAATATCATAATTTTTGTATCTAATACTTTCTTTTGTGTCTTTAGTTACGTCATATGAATTAACCCTGAGGTTTCAAAATAAGCAAGCACTTGCTTCTCCGGCACATCAGTCTTCTTCTTATATCTATGAAACAATCCTTTGTTTGCCATTGGAAACTCTATATTTGTTTATATGTTAAAAAAACTCAAACGTAATCCTTTACCGTATTCAAGTTTATACACCCCATCCCTTCATTAATGAGTTGCTATTGCTTATTTTATTCTTTACTATAAATTGGTTATGGACTAAATCACTCGCAAACGAGTGGATGGCCTTGAGAAAAAATAGAATAAATTGGTTACAAAATTAATTGTTACAAAGTATCATTAAATTATCAGTTATACGATTCAATGCACATAGGACGAGTTTATCGTTAAATAGCGATAACTAACGCTATTATTAGTTTTGGTGCATAAATAGTAAAAATCTATAACTACTGCGTCAACATAAACGGGCATTTTATTTCTTAAATTTTGATTTATTTACTTATAGACACACTACCTTTGTTATTTTTATTTATTTATGTTAGAACATGTGAGCACACCTTTACAATCAGATCCATAGAATTTTGTTTATGGTAATCACTATCTATAAAAACCATTGTAACTTGCTTTTCTGTCTCTGTATTATCTGTCACTTCACTTGCTCTGTGAAATATACTTGCTTTCTTCGACTCTGCGTGTTTCAATAAAAAACCCGAATCACATCTCCCAGGATAAGATTGACCTAATTCAACAATTTATTTATTCATTCTTACCTGTACATTGATTACAAACAAATAAAAGGCATACATTCAAATTAGATACAATCAATATTGATCGGGTTCGATTCCCGGCCAGGGCAAAGTGAAGAATGACCTTTTTCAAATTGTCCTGGGTCTGGGTGTTACATGTTTATGAATGTAGTGCATTGTATATGTGTGTATCGTCGCGTTAGTACCCATAATACAAGATTCATCTTAATTTGGGACTAGCTCGATCTGTGTGAATTGTCAAGAGTAAAAAAAAAAATATATAAAGAATGCGAGTTTATCGCAAAGGCACGATTTCTTCCAACTAACCCAAAGTTGAAGTTATGACTCAAGAAGACATTTATCTAAAAGTAGAAAAAATAGCTTGCTTTTGTTAATCTTCTTAACGTAATGATTGTAAATCTGAGTAAAGTCGGGTTTTAAGATATGAAAAGCAGTATGATAATAATATGTAGATACTTTTAAATATAATGTTGACATGCTCTTGTGCTTTTGCGGGAAAGCTACTTTACAATAAAGCTTTCCTACATAATAGATACATTAGCTTCATAATGATAATAATAATACCAAGTATTTCACATCACACACTACCCATCTTAAATATATGTAATCCATTCCATTTCTATTACATACAATATTTTAACCGATGTTGTTGACTTCTCGTCTTCTCTTGCGTAGATTTTAGAGTTGAAATATATGTAGAATACTCATTATTTAAATAATTCACCGGGTTTAGAAGAAATCAGAAATCAGAAACTAATGAGAAAATCTTAAAGTTTATTTTAAACCAATAGAAAAACCTACTTTTTGGAACCAAGATATTCGAACAAAATGGCATCATAACGTGGAGGTCAAAACTCTTTTGGACCGCTTGATCGATCAGTTGATACAAATATTTTTTTGTTTCATTGAGATTGGGTACGACGCTATCATACAGATGAAAAAAAAATCTAAATTAGAGAATTTCAAATATGTTATATAATAGTATCTTTATTTTATGTAATTCTACAATATCTGATTTATATAAAACACAACCTGTCATAACTTCTCAGATATCTAACGGCGTAATTATGTTCTAATATTCTCTGTATAAAAAAGGTGAAATGCCGTAGCATGTCTTTCGTAGCCAGAGGTCTCAAATTATTGGAAATATAATTATACCTAGGTGTAAAAAGACAGTGACACAGCACCATTATGTATATCTTGGCACAAAATACTTCAATGGACTTCCAAAAAATATTAAAATGATAAAAAACTATATAACTTTTAAATGTCAACTGAAAAAAACGCGAGGACAGTAATATAATAATATGTACAGTTAACCGAAATAATATACGATTGAGATTTGAATATGGATATATATTATATAGAGTAATAATAATAATAAGAATAATTTATTTACCAAAAAAAAAAAAATTTACAGAGTGGATGCATAAAACATAATATGGCATGAAGGAATGTGTTTCTTAGGTACTAATGTATAATACTTTGTCTTTGTTTTTAAAAAAAGTTTAACTATTGTAATAAGAATTGTATCTTGTATCTAGATCGTAGGTGAATCGCTTAAATAATATACTTAATAGTTGTAAATCTGTAATGTAGTTTAACCATTCATACAGTATATATCTGTCCCATACACAAGTTTTTAACTTCAAATGGGACAGTAAAATATATATATATAATTGTGTTATATAAGTTAACATTTTGTAAATCAAAATTTTAATGTATGTTTATTTAAAATAAATGAAAAAAAAAATGTCCTAGCTCCATATTATTTCGCCACTTGAACCCTGAAGGTTTCTCGCCCCACGTGTGATGTAATATTATTATTATTATGTAAAGCTTTTGTTTCCATGTCATATAAACACTCTACAGTACATATTATATAGAACCCAGTCTGTCATGGGGATGCTAAATTTAATATTTCATCTATGAGGTCAGTTCAGACCAAAACAGACCTTCATAATATTATATTAGTAAACGAATCACTCATCACCAATTAGCTTCATACATAATTTTGATAAGTGATTTTAACAAGTAGAGATTATTCAAGTACAAAAAGATATTTTATATTTAAATATAACGTTTGCAGTCGAGTAGACATAATCATTTTTGATGAATGGTACAACACGCGGGAGGTACCCATCGAAGCCCAAAAAATATACCTCATTAGGAGTCAATAAGTCGTAGGACAAACTCCTGGATTTCAATGTATTTTCATTTTGGGGTTTACCTGCGTTTGTTTTGCAATCCCAAGACTAGATTTTTGACTATGTGCATTTTAATATACAACCTTTTTATCTATTTCTTTATACTTTGTAGATAAAAAAATCATAATCGTTTACGAATACCCCTAAAACAGAAAACTTAGGTAAAACTTTGTTTTAATAATTTTTTGCTAATTACCCTAAATTTTCTATTTTATATTATGTATCGACTTTTGGTCTTGTAAAAAACGAACGACATATCCGTTTGTGGACATTTCTGTTGTATACAAGTCAACAAAAGGGATGAACAAACCATACACTTTATAGTTTCTAATATTGTGTAGTGGGTGCGGTAGGTATGTGCAATGGTTCCAAAAAGAGGAAAAAACATCATAGAATGGTGATGAGTAGTAGGTACTGTATGCTTTAAATTCTTGACTCAGCAAAGTGGAAAGGAGATATGTATAATGTGTGAAACAAAATTTGCTTTATGCTTTATCGCTAACAAAGGCTTAACTATAACATGTTTTCTCGACAAAAGCAGGTCTGCTTTGTTGTTTGACAAAATCCCCGCATAAATATTTGATTCATTTTTTTAAATATGTGTACGTTTGCTTATTTGTTTATGCAACCTTTATAGATATTTTTTGTAGAGAAGATAAAAGGAAACGTGTTCTCTGTGTAGATTGTTATCAATTGAGCATATTCCTAAGTAATAATTATGTCTCTTCAAATATCTTACTAATAAGATAAATTGTCGATAATGAGATAACATTACTCAAATACATACTAAATACATTTTGAACCTCAATGCAATAATCAAAAAATGAAAAATGCTTGTTTTTATTCATTCATACAAACCATTACGGAATTTCTCACAAGTGGGGTAGCCAGCGAACCACCTGCATGAAATAAATATGGAAGTTATTCTCTCCATTCCAACAAAAGTAGTTGTAAATATTTGTACTGACTTTTCTTATAAACCTCCATCTATCGATGATAACATAAAGTCAGCAACTTAGTCAATCTTTCGTGTATAATTCAAACATGTAAATGAACCAAATTCCATTATCATTTTAGAAATATAATTATCCTCCTTTTTCAAAAAAGCGGCACTGTTTTTGCAATCTAGAATGTTTTAATAAAGGGATTATTTTCTGAAACTTAGTATGGAAAAAAAGCTAGTAAAATAATATAGGTATCGCACTTTTTACGTGCTGTAAATCAAACTATTAGATGTTATAATAACATATTATATACAGTAGATAATAATATAATATATAGCATGTCAATGTAACGACAATCCATTTATTTTGACAAGCGTGTTTTGGATGCCTCGTTTTATTGACAATATGTCGGTCGTGTCTATAAAAAATACAGTAAGTATATACATGACATGAAATTGAATACATCTACGTAATACATACTGTAAATCTGTAACCTTTCATTGATTATTTTCAGTAGGGAAGATAATATTACTTTTTTTAAATCAATATAAATCAAGTTTTCTATGAACAAAAGTACGATGCGTTTATATATAAAAATAATATATTAATCTATTCCTTTACATCACATCGCAAGTGGGGTAGGCAGGGAGAACGTAACACCATATAGATCAGTTCTTACGTACTTCTTTCATCTCCTTTACATGCATGCAACCGTTCTTATGGACGCACGTCGATTTCTCTTACTCAAAACACGGCCGTCCTTGAGAATTTGATCTACGTGATCATAAGTAGTAAGCCACGTAGTTCTTGGATGCCCGCGTTTCCATACTCCTTCTCTCAGATAAGTATATCCTCTTTGTCATCTTTTCCCCTTCCATTCGTTCCAATTGTCCAAACACTATATTTACACGCATATGGTTCATTTATACGCATTCTTCCACAACACTTCTCTTGCATAATAGATAAATCATCTCATATATGTATGTAGTATATAAATCAATAAATCAATTAATCCGCTTACGAACCATCTTGTGAATGATGTTACAGGTAGATCATTTCCTAATTTTCAAATTGATATACATTTTAATTTTTAGTTTTCATTTCCACTTTAACACTCCACTGTTCATACCGCAACGATATTAGATCATTAAAAACGTCTTGGAAAGAAACGTTAGCGCAGAAATTGCTTTGACTGGTGGACAAAAATTGTAAAAAGAAATGAACATTTAAAAGTTGGGTGAAGAAAACGATGAAAAGTTGAAATTTATCATAAGAACTGTAAAAGTATGCAGGGTAGACTTTATTAATGAATTTTCTGAGAAAAAACGTAAAACATGTAGTTTTTGACACAAAAGACTTATTTTTATTGTAAATAATTTTTATTTTCAATTATCTATAGTTCCAGGATCGCACAAAGAAAGTCTTTCAACTTAAAAAGTTCAAGAGGTCTCATTATTGTTTGTCGTAAAATCAACAGAGAAATTAATATTCCCAAGTGTACTCTTAATAAAAACAGAAAATATATATTTTTATTTTCAAATAAAAAATAATTTGAAACATCAAAAAGAGCGAGCAGCGTTTATACATTATTGCAGAAGAATAATATTTTAAATCAAAGAACTCGGAATATCCTTGAAAGCTGTGAAAAGTCAGTTAGGTAAATATTGTAACAAGTGTTTTCTTCTATAGATTGTAAATCGTGAGAAGTCAGTGTATTTATTAAGATTAAAGAGCCGATTAAAATATTATGTTAAAAGAAAGCTTCATAATTTATAAATTATCTTAAATAAGAGCGTCACAGTATATGTAGGTGTATTTTATTAACTTTTTTATTGACACGGGTAGCACAATCTTACAGTTTTTACAATGGCTATTCTTCTTTTGGGATATAATTATCATGATGATATATAGAAGTAATACTTTTTAAATTTGTATTGAGAGCTTCCAATTTACTTTACAAATATGAAAAGTTTGAAGATTCAATGCCTTGAAAGTCAAAGATCTACAAAAGCCGTTTGGCTTTCCGAAGGGAACATGTAAATTTAGGTATCTTTTTTAAAATATTTATTGTAGGATATAGCTTGTGTATCAATATTCTGTCAAATTCATTAAAGGTTCCGTAAAAATAAAATATCTTGCTGGAAATATGGTGAATAAAAGCAAACATTTCTTTGCTAACTCTACTTTTTTTTAAAAATAACTCGGTTAAAACTGCAGGTTTTAGAGTTCGTCGATTTTTTCATTCTTGATAGGCTGTAATCATGAAGGAACCTGAATTTCACCTATGATTAATTGTAATTGTATTAATTGTAATTAATTGTATTATAATATGATTGATCATTATGTTTAACTTTTCTCATATCTTGTCTTATCCTATCTTATTATTATATTTCTTTGTTTTTGTTGTTGGTTTTGTGTGTTTGTCTTAGTTGCTTTGAATTTTTTAAACTGTGGTAATATAGGGGGACTCTTGTGGTCTATATTTCATTTAATTTTAATTGTTGTAATACTTGTTGTGTTGACTGTTTGTTCCTTTCGAGAAAATAAATAAAATAAAAATTAAATTACATATTCAGCGCTATATAATGTACATGTGTAAATAAATTCCACGTGTTTCTTTGATATAAGTTATTAAATTTTCTTATAGTTTCTGAACTCGCATTTATGTTTTTTTGATGTCTAGAGAAGTTGTATAAAAGTATAAAAAAAATGTATTTATTTTTTAAATTATAAGAAAAACGTATCTTAAAACATTTGCATAAAATAATGAGCAAGTTATATATGTATTTATATTCTTGTATTTTATGTCAATATTTTGTGATAAACAAATTGTTATTTTTATTTTGATATATTATATGAAGTTTGCAAAAATTTATCTGGATAAAATATTTGTTACCTTTGAAAAATATTTTTCGTATTTATGCATCATTATAAGTCCCTAGAATATATTTTATATTTCCTTCTTAAAAAAAATGAAAACTTATGTGTATCGTGGGTGAATTATTTATTTTATCGGGTAACTTGTATGAGTTCTTTGACTTCCTAATCAAATCATGAAGTTTACAACATGAAAGGAAACACGAGTATTGGAAATCCTATTCGGAATTAGATTTATCGAGTAA
The DNA here is from genome assembly GCA_947579605.1 of Athripsodes cinereus. Lineage (NCBI taxonomy): Eukaryota > Metazoa > Arthropoda > Insecta > Trichoptera > Leptoceridae > Athripsodes > Athripsodes cinereus. The sequence continues at coordinate 21,063,387 of OX388313.1, read as the reverse complement.
ATTATATTTACAAAACAACATAGGCGCAGTAATATTTCAAATATTTTATTTTCATACAATGTAATTCATTATTACATCGTCAACATCAACACAAACTCAATTTTATTATTGTTATTTATTATCTTGATCTTTGAACTTTAGAAATCTAAGATATTATGTTTATTAATCAGGCTGTGTAAATAAAATAGTACATTTAAACTTATTGCTTACTGTTTTGTTATTGAATATCTAAATTGCGAAATAAATCATCGAGATTAAAAATACTTATTAGATGAATAAAATACTTATTACGTATTAGAAATAAATATATATTGAAATTCACCGCCTATAAGATAATTTTGCAATCGAAGACACTACTAATATTGTATGATTTATTTTTAGCAAAATTCGTATAAATCCAAAAAATGTTAAAATTACACCGATAATCCAACATTTAGAATTAATACAAGAAATATTTTTATTCTACTGACAATTCTAGAAAAAGTATTTTCGACATAAATGTCTAATAGTATCCATGTACTTTCGAGGGAGTATTAGGGGACCTAAAAATAAATAAAAGGTTTTAATATGAACGGCTTGTCACAGTTCTAAGTGTCAGATGTTTTCGTATAAAAAAAATGTTCAAGTGGGGTGAGAGTGGGATATATTAAGCTGTATTAAAGCCATCCTTGGAAGGGTCGTTCAAGGATAAATATTACCATTAATAAAATTTACCGCTCTTGTCGTTCTTCACCGTGATCTTGTAAAAGTGAGTACTTTAAAAAAAAACAAACAATGACCGAATGTTCGGTTTGAATTCTGGATTGGAAAATCAATATTTCAGGAAGGAAAAGAAAGACCATCCGTTAAGTTGTAGGTAATATAAACATGAATTATTTTGATATTAAATGTTGCATAATTTATTATTATTATTTTGGTAATTATCAATATGCAATAAAAATCAGTTTCCTTTATTTCAAATTATAAAGTATACAATATAAATGAATGAATTAAATTCGCTGCAACCTCATCTATTGACTTATAAAATTATTTGTCTTAATAAATAAAGCTGACAATAATATGTATTATAAATTATTTTATCACTTCGAGGGTGTTTTACAAATAATTGTCACTAAAGATGCAACTTGTACGTACTTTATTGAATATTATAGAAGAAATTGATTTATATTGTTATTCAAACATGTTAAGTTTTATTTTGAAAATTCATTTCACAGATTCGGAAATTTGACAATTTGAAAGTTTTTTGGAGTAACATTGTAACATTATAATTTTAAATGCGTACAGCAAAATACTAGTATAATATTATCTGTTATTAAGTTTAACCTTATAAAAATGATACTCAAAGCTTTTGGTTACAATGTTGTTTCGAAAAGATTATGAAAAAGTGATAAATGGTTCTATAAAGCTTGATCTAATGAGATCAAAAGGCAATATAAGGGGCGTGCGGACAAAACAACGAGGGAAAAGGCTAAAATGTAGTAGAATAAATTGCATTCGTTGAGACAAATTGAATAAAAGAAAGGAGGGAAAGAAATGGAAATCTTTTTAAACTATAGGGAAAACTCTTTTGGCCAATGTTTTGTTCCATCATAAAATATCACACCATGTGTAAAGAATTGCGTCAGTTTTTTAAAGAAAAAAAAATGAAATAAAAATCATAATAGAAATAATGTGACTATATTGAAACGATATATGAAGAAAGCAGGGAAAATTCCAACAATGAACTGGTCTTTCATTCTTTTCCGCAAGTTTCGATTGTCCTGAAAGCAGCTGTTAGCAAAAGAAATATATTTTACATCTTAAATTCAGCGATGAGGTTTCCCACCCATCCTGAATATCTTAATTTTTTGTCGACACGAAGAGGACCACTTACATGTTCATTGAATGCTGCCTCACTTGTAGGATATGTCATAATGGAAGAAGTAGTGATAGTAGATGAAGATAAGATAGGTATACCTACTTTTGACAATCATACAACTTTTTTTTCATAGAGATACTTTTTTGTTTAGATAAAGAGGCAAGATATTCATAACTACATAACTAGAGACGCTGAGTTTCTCGTTATGTAACATTTGTAGAATTTACACCAATAACTAACTACGAAATATACAAAAATATTTTTTTCAAAATGTGACCCTTGTCGTTTAAAACGTGTTCAAGAGGACTATTGAATATTGGATATTTTATGTTATGAATTTTTTGACACAATTGGATGTCGGGGACTGGATTTTTTATTTACTAGAAGTGTAGATGTCAAACATATTTTGAACTACTACAGATTAATCATTCCAACTGATCACACTCATACATAGTCAACCTATTTGAATAGGTATTACCTAACTAGGTATATATGTTACAACTCAATGGAAAAATATTGAGTTGTAACATATATACAACTATCAAAAAATTTCACGTCATGTGATAAGCATGACACAGAGGAATTGGGAATGTTACCTAGGTTTAAAGAGTACTCTTAACCAAGCCTAAAGTCGATTCATAAGCGTCGAAACTCTGTGTTGTGCACTCCTTAAGGAAGTTCACATATGTATGTGTATCTTATACAACATACCTACCTAGTTAATACCTATTCAAATAGGTTAACTATGGATGAGTGTGATCAGTTGGAATGATTAATCTGTAGTAGTTCAAAATATATTGGATATTTTATTATATAAACTAATAAAAACAGAAATACCAAGTAGTTTATTAATTTTCTAAATGAAAGCTCTGACATTAATTAATATCATTCCTATAAGCGTTTGTAAAATTTAGTTAAAACCAATATGAATTTTCTGTACATTATATTAAAAAAGTTATTGTCATTAAAAATAGTAATTACAACTTGTAATTATCAAATATAATTAAACTTTTAATACAAGGAAGTTAATAAAAAAGATATTTCTTTGATAAAAAAGTATCTACGAATAGAAAAAGACGTTAACAAAGTAATAAAAGAATTAGACTTTTCAATCTTGCGATTAATTGATTTTCTTTGTTCAAATCCCGAAGCGAAAAAAGAAATTTTCTTTTGTTGGAAACAATTATTGCAGATGTATTTAAAACGGAAAATTAGTGTATTAGATTTTCTCTGAAATATAATTTAAAGTCTAACATTTAATTGTTTTCTTCATTCAGCCAATTTTATGCTTTGTTTTGTGTGGGTACTTTCATGAAATTGTTTTGTAGATATAGTTAATTTTCCTTTTCTTTTATTTATGAATATCTTTGAAAATAAGTTTTCATTTGCAAATACTCTTGTTGTTTATTTCACCATTTCCTTGAATTCAAGATTTTGAATATTTTAGGATATGAAAGAAAAATACAATTCTAAAATTTTTACGCTGTACTTATACTAAATACTCACAGATTAATAGATATTTTTAGTACGAAACTGAACGATGGTTAGCTTAAACTTTAAATGGAATCTAAGTATCATTTTCATTTTATCACTTTAAGACAAACTTTTGTAGATTATAAACCCTTTGTACTATTTATTGATGCATTTAAACTCTGTTTATTCCTTGTGTTAATATTTCATGAAATATAAAAGTCATCGACCATTAAACAACAAAGCACAAAGTTTTAGTAGCAGTGTAAAATATTGACGGGCGTTCTTAAGGTGAGGTTATTATCTAATATATAAAAGGAAGTCGTGTGTGTTACAACACTTATAACTCAAGAATGGCTGTACCGATTTGAATGATCTCTGATTTGTTGGATTCTTCTCCGCCCGGAATAAACTATAGGCTATTAAAACATCTTACAAATTCACGGGAAGAAACAATATGAAGAAAATTATTTACGCCATACATTTTTAATTTCAAAAATAAAAACAATATGGAGAGTTATGGCGCTATTATAGCGCCCCCACGTCGCCTGTTGCATTGTGCTAAAATAATCCGTAGGTTCTGCTATATTAAGAACCAAATTACTATAACTAATATGAACGAAATGTGTACTAATATTTGTTTACTAAAATTCGGTAGTTACATGGCAATAGGTTGTATCTCACTAAAACATAATTTTACAGGAGAGCAAAAACAAAGTTTGAAAAAGAGATATTTCAGCCAAATTTCGAGCATTATATATCAAAATGAAGGTAATTATTATTTCTACAAGATAGATGTAACATTCTCTTAATAATTTCTTCTACAAGATGTATGTAACATTCACTAAATAATTTCTTGCAGTTTAAAAATATTTGAGTTTTTTTGCCATGTTGATGAAAACAATCTTTCTACATGTCAATAAGTTACGTCTTTTCTCTCTTTATTCTGACTATAAAGAGACATATCCTTTTGCCACATCAAATATTACACTATTTTGAGCATTTTATGGAACAAACTTGAAAACGCAAAAAATGCGAGATACAACCTATTGCCATGGTACTACCGAATTACTCGACTAATATTTATGTATCGATAGATCTTCTGTCACATAAATGTGGACGTGCACAGATTATATTTGAAATTGTATTTTATTTTTGCAGATGGAAAATTATTATTGAACCAAAAATTGTGCTATTAAAGATGAAAATAAGAATGTGTTCATGTAGGTAGTTCTGATGCAAGATTGTGTAGTGAAATTTGCAGACAGAGAAGAAAAATTACGATGAAAATTATTTACGCCATACATTTTTAATTTCAATAAAAAATGCAATATGGAGAATTATACAAAATCAACAATGAAGTTTTTTTTATAGATTGGCCTATTTATATGATAATTTTTCTATACATTCTCAAATTAGAATCGTTATCCATACAATTTAACATCTGTAGTTCAGATATTTCAATTTTTAAAAAATCATGGAAAGAATTTTTATACATTTTAAATGAATAGGTAAAATCTACCTGAATAAAAATTTAGTACCTACATAATTATATTACGTACAGCAGTTAATTTATAAACAAATCTGAGTTAAGTATAATTGTTCAACATAAATTGTTCCATGTCGGCTGGTGTGGCGCGGAGCTCTTTCCTTTGAGTCACGAGGTCCCGGGTTCGATTCCCGGACAGGGCAAAGTGAAGAATGACCTTTTTCAAATTGTCCTGGGTCTGGGTGTTACATATATCTAATATATAAAAGGAAGTCGTGTGTGTTACAACACTTATAACTTAAGAATGGCTGTACCGATTTGAATGATCTCTGATTTGTTGGATTCTTCTTCGCCCGGAATAAACTATAGGCTATTAAAACATCTTACAAATTCACGGGAAGAAACAATATGAAGAAAATTATTTACGCCATACATTTTTAATTTCAAAAATAAAAACAATATGGAGAGTTATGGCGCTATTATAGCGCCCCCACGTCGCCTGTTGCATTGTGCTAAAATAATCCGTAGGTTCTGCTATATTAAGAACCAAATTACTATAACTAATATGAACGAAATGTGTACTAATATTTGTTTACTAAAATTCGGTAGTTACATGGCAATAGGTTGTATCTCACTAAAACATAATTTTACAGGAGAGCAAAAACAAAGTTTGAAAAAGAGATATTTCAGCCAAATTTCGAGCATTATATATCAAAATGAAGGTAATTATTATTTCTACAAGATAGATGTAACATTCTCTTAATAATTTCTTCTACAAGATGTATGTAACATTCACTAAATAATTTCTTGCAGTTTAAAAATATTTGAGTTTTTTTGCCATGTTGATGAAAACAATCTTTCTACATGTCAATAAGTTACGTCTTTTCTCTCTTTATTCTGACTATAAAGAGACATATCCTTTTGCCACATCAAATATTACACTATTTTGAGCATTTTATGGAACAAACTTGAAAACGCAAAAAATGCGAGATACAACCTATTGCCATGGTACTACCGAATTACTCGACTAATATTTATGTATCGATAGATCTTCTGTCACATAAATGTGGACGTGCACAGATTATATTTGAAATTGTATTTTATTTTTGCAGATGGAAAATTATTATTGAACCAAAAATTGTGCTATTAAAGATGAAAATAAGAATGTGTTCATGTAGGTAGTTCTGATGCAAGATTGTGTAGTGAAATTTGCAGACAGAGAAGAAAAATTACGATGAAAATTATTTACGCCATACATTTTTAATTTCAATAAAAAATGCAATATGGAGAATTATACAAAATCAACAATGAAGTTTTTTTTATAGATTGGCCTATTTATATGATAATTTTTCTATACATTCTCAAATTAGAATCGTTATCCATACAATTTAACATCTGTAGTTCAGATATTTCAATTTTTAAAAAATCATGGAAAGAATTTTTATACATTTTAAATGAATAGGTAAAATCTACCTGAATAAAAATTTAGTACCTACATAATTATATTACGTACAGCAGTTAATTTATAAACAAATCTGAGTTAAGTATAATTGTTCAACATAAATTGTTCCATGTCGGCTGGTGTGGCGCGGAGCTCTTTCCTTTGAGTCACGAGGTCCCGGGTTCGATTCCCGGACAGGGCAAAGTGAAGAATGACCTTTTTCAAATTGTCCTGGGTCTGGGTGTTACATATATATATGTATATAGTGCATTGTATATGTGTGTATCGTCGCGTTAGTACCCATAATCAAGATTCATCGAAGTTTGGGACTAGCTCGATGTGTGTGAATTGTCTATGTAAAAAAAAATTAATGTAACTTTCGCAGTTTAGCGGCCCCACCCGTTGTCGAGTACTTTTTTTCATAGAAAAGGTAATATTTTTGAAACTTGAGGAAATTGTTGCCATATGTAGAATTATTTTAATTTGCCGGCAAAGAAAATCCACTTCGAAAATTATTTTCCTAAAATTCCGTACATATTACTCGACAACGGGTGGGGCCGCTCAAGTTTCATAGTTGCGAATTTTTTTTCCTATAAAAGAATTTTCCAAAAATTTGGTGACCAAAAAATAATTCACCATATGGCAACGATTTCCTCAAGTTTCGAAGATATTACTTTTTCTATGGAAAAAAGTACTCGACAACGGGTGGGGCCGCTAAACTGCGAAAGTTCCAAATGAATTATATTTTTTTACACTATACCTTCGATGACACACTTTGACAATTACGGGAGTTAGTAAAGAGATTAATAATATTAATCATTCATAAAGTCAGTGGGAGAGGGCAGAAGATAGGGCAGGTGTCGAACATGTGTTGAAAGGCTTGGTTTGGAGTGGCCAGAGGTCCTGGAAGCAGCGGTGGACAGTTATCTCTGGAGGAGATATTTAGGGGCAATGGGCCCCCGACCGAACTAGGACAAGGGGAAGAAGATGTATGTATGAAATCGTTCATTGATTCTTAGGCGGTACGAAGTTCGCCGGGCCAGCTAGTATAAAATAAACAAAGTGTTTTTAGTTAAATCAACAACATCAATACAGCAAGTTTGTCAAATACAAACAAAATTTCGTGACATATTTCATATTTTTAATATCCAAAGTTTCGCCAGTTTGTCGGTCGTAAGGTATTCAATAATAAAAGTGTTTATTTTGAAAGTAATAATTCCATCAGTTATACTGAAATATGTTGTATGTGTATATTGCGAAAGCTTTTAGAAAATCGTTAACACAGAATATTAATATGATGTGTCTTTACTTTCTTAAAGTTTAATTTATCGACTGATGGTTCATATAAAAAATTTATTAATAAAACAAGATGTAAAGTTATTCCACTGTTGACTTTATTAATTTTGCGAGCCGGCTTTCAAGAGCTTCCGCTCCCATCATCAGGCAAATGTAAAGCATTCTTTACTTTTGCCGGCTTGCAATATTAATAAAGTCAAAAATGGAATTACTATATATCTTATTTTATTAATAAATCATTACTGTCTTGTGTCTGTTAACTCGTCTCAATTGTATACTAGATTGCAATTTTATTATCTTTCTCATTACACACTTTTCCTGTTATTCTAATCTTCTTCAATAAATTCTTACCTATATTTTTACCTGAATAATTAAAAATTAACGACGCAAAATATACGGAAGTGGTTGAATTTACTATGTAAAAATAGCACTACTTACAAGTATTTTTAAATTAATATACATGTGTACCTTTTCCTGTAGAGCTCATTGACATATTTTTATATGTCACACAATATTGAATTATAATGAAGATGAATGATACATTTTTAATTTGAACGACGAAATTAAATTACATTTTACATTGTTGTTTGTTCCAGTTATTGAAAATAAAATAATTATATCCGGTTTCGTGTGTCAGAAAAGCACGTTCTAAAATGTTAATTGATCCTCAAACAAATGAAAACTGGGACATGATAATCAGTCGCAAAGGTAAGCCAGATACATACAGAAAGTATTTTTTGAATTCAAACATATTATAACGAATGTTTTGATTAATTCATGGTTTATTTATTTCATATAGTGCAAATTTCTGATTGATAAAACTTGGTGGAAAGTTTTATTAAAAACTCTATTGTTTTCTGTCACATCCTGGTCTCTAAGTACTGTCTATGAGCTTGTCACATCCTTATCCATATAAGAACTGAAATAATGGAGGAGTAGAGTTTGACAATAAATAAGTAAAACGTAGGAAAATCTCAAGACAAATGAGCTGATGGAAAGAAGTGCGTGCTTGGAGACAAATACTGAAAAATATGGAATAGATTGAAAGATGCGCTTACTTATCATCAATATAAATATGAAGGCTAGTAGAAAGCATAATCAAGTATCTGATATATTTTGAATCGATAAAGGAAAGGAATTTTGTGTGGATTTACCACCATTGTAATATTACTTATCTTACTTAATGTTTATCCGTTGAGAAGCACGAGTTGTAGATTTATGATGTTTATTTTTCAATTTCCTTTTTAAGCATATATATTTTATCGGGAAGTGCGTGACAATGGAAGAAAAAGTCCAAAACAAATACGCATTTATTTTATGGATTGATGTTTGTCATTTTCTCTTTCATACAATGTACAAATACCAAATAATAAAATATACATTTGTACATCTTCTCATAAGTCGATTTCTTTAAATAATATTTTATTCCTTATGTTGATGTTAAAAAATGTATAAATACATCGTTTCGTTAGATGTAACATTCATGGAATAATAAACAAGAGAATTCTTGTCTCCATAAAATATATTTTGTGTTGTTAAGAGAGTATATACCGTCACGTTTATTGTACGTAAATATGCGGATATTATTTTAGCTTGGTTGAATATTCCTTAAAGGAAATTTTTAAAGCTCATATTAGGTCTTCCATGAGATTTATTGTAAATAAGGGAATATAAAAGTATAATCCCTACGGTATTAAAACAAACAATATGTTTATAGTTCACTTTTTTCACATATTTATTCATTTGTCCTTCAACATTCATCTCCAAAACACAATGCATGGGGGTGATAAACTTCCTCCATTCCAAGTGATTTTGCGTCAATTAATTTCCATATTTTCAAAACATAATATAATATTCTAATACCATTTTCACAAGATGATAAATTTACAAAGGGGATCGATTTGATCATGCAAACCTTGTGGGCGACAATACAGCGGTCTCTGTGGCCTACTCATACTTAATGAAAATATAATTCTAATATACTAATTCAAACACGTTTGTTTCAATTTATTCCCTAAAGAATCCCGAAATAGAATATTATAACCCTTTTCTATTTCAGGTTTATAGATATCAACCAAACATTTATAAGATAAATTCATTAACAATGATTTTAAAGATATTCTTTACTGATCTACTACGAGTAACTCAAATCTAACAGCTATTTTGTGATGGGGTCATCTAGAATATAGATTATATTTTATAAATACTACCAATGATAATCAAATTTCAGAAAACATAATACATTGTTTAAGGAAGGTTTGATACAATGGGAGATTGCGGATTATTTTGCTTCAGTATATAATTTAGGTTGATTCTCAACATTTTACTGACAACTTTCCCGTGGAGCACCCGGTAAAGAATTGGTCTCCCACTCTTCTGCGTAAGTTTTCGAGTGTCCTGTAAAAGGCAGGTGTTCGAAAAAAATAAGACATTTTACATCTTGAATTCAGTGATGAGGCTTGCCACCCATCCTGAATGTCTTGATTTTATATTGGCACGAAGAGGACAGTTTGCATGTTTCTTACGTGCAGCTGATCTGCTGGCTACCCCACTTGTGGGATATGCCGTGATGGTATAGTATAGTATAGTATAGTTACTGACAACATGTTGAACCACTATTGTCCGGTTTCAAAAACCTATCTATCCGTGACTGTCGATTGAAATGTATGATTTAAAATATAGAACACAATAGATTTCAATCGACAGTAGCGGATAGATAGATAGATTATTGAAACCGGCCATATAACAATAACTGAGCACGTTCCAACCACAAAATGTTTGAAATTTGTATATCAATTGTCATTGATTTATAATTTATTCGATAGAAAATCAATTAGACACAATCAAACACTGTTTATGCAAACTGTTAAACTGTTATACTCGGAAATTAATGCAAACTGTTATACTCGGAGAATCTCAATCTCAAATACCATAAGCAAGTTGAACACTTAATAGAAATAGTAGATACTTGAAGATATTTTTTTAAAATTTCATTGGTCCTTTCACATTTCTTACAGGGATGTAGTGAAAAGAAGCCTTCACTACTCGAAGTGAATTTGTAACACCTAATCGATTGTTTGCACAAATTTGTAATAAATAAAACATTTTGGAAAATTTAACACGTTAAACAATTTTTATTTATTAATAGATAATGCCTTTTATACTGCGATCTATATTTTTTAAGAAACATGTTATTTCGTCTCTCTCAGAAGATTTTTAATTGACATATCATTTTCATCAGAGTTCGTCGGTAGCCTGGAGGTAGAGTCTCGGCTTCGTGAACAAGAGATTCGTGGTTCGATACCAGGTGCCGACAAATTCCCCTTTCACGACACAAGCTTTTAGTAGCTTACTGTGAAATGTGTGTAAGGTTGTATTTGGGTTTATAACAAACAAAAACCAGATATATCTTTTTTTTAAATGTCTTCAATGTGACTTTTGAGAATAGGTACTAAGTAGCAAAGTAGCAAAAAACGTCTGTGACACGTTCATATAACTTATTATTATTGGAAAAAATTATAGTTTCGTTACCGTGCCAAAGCACCTAAAGCACACTGTACAGTGTACAATTCATCAATTCTAGGACATTACAACTTAACATCCTACTATTGATGATTAAATCTATGACTCAAATATATCTAATGCACGTAATTACAGTTTTAGACTCCAAATTATCAATTACGACTTTTACTCGTCCCCGGTAAAGAAAAGATCTAACACTCCTTTCTGTTACATTCAAAATTCAGCGATGATGCATTACACCCATCCCGAATGTGCTATTTTAAAATTGTCACAGATAGGACAGTGCAAATTTTATCGTCATCTTTGAAATATTCGAAGCTGTTTATAAGTTTTGGTTGGTTTTAGACTGGCAGAGCTTTTGTACTTCATGTTTTTAATCACGATAATCAGAAAATGAATATTCTGAAATAAATTAATTTCGTGTCCTTTCGTTTATCGTAAATTAATAATAAATAGAAATTAGTAAGACAATATTTTAACGGGTGTCTTATTATTATTTGGTAAGATGACTCTTCAGGATACCTTTAGAAGGAGGAACTTAATTAGCTGAGACAATGGAAGTCTTCAACAAAATCATTTAATTATATTGTAAATAAACACCGCTTCTGCTTCCAAAAATATAACATCAAAACATGTCAATATAGGCTCCCTTCTAATTTAATTTAAAATTATTATTTCAATGGTATCCATTCTATGATATTTTTTATTTTGAAATAACCTCTTTTTCCGGATATTTCAGTAATCTAAGGACACCTATTTATTTGTTTCGGCTAATTAAAAGTGACATTTTTATTTGAACTCTCTCAAGTCCATCAGTACCACTAAGCCAGTATTGGCATCTCCGACCCTACTACGCCATTGGGCGATATAAATGTACTTTAAAGCACCTTAATGAATGAAACAATTTATCCCCATTCTCTCCTGTCCAAGGTAGCTGTTCTTCAATTCACACCCAGCGCCGCACAGTCTGCTGCAACACAGTCTATCCACCAAAGTTTTGGTCTTCCTACTCACTTTCTTCCGTTGGGGGCACCATAATGAATATCATTAAAATTATTTTCTTACTTATAAAATCAAGTCATAGAACATCCTTAATTCAGCAATAAAGGCTGTTATTTATCTTGAATTTATTTTAATAGCACGGAGAGGATGACCTTTATGTTGATAACGTGCAGTTAGTTTACTGGGACCGCATTTATAGGAGAAACCATGATGTCATTTAAAAATACCCAGACATATAAAAAAACCAAGAGAATATTTTTTTAATGGAAGTTTAAACAGCTGATAAAGAACATACAAAGTTGAGAGATTGACGTCAACTGCTAATTCAACGTCAACACTAATACTTACTTTACTTTTCGGGTCCGGACTTCAGACCTTGCCACTCCAGTATGCAGCGACGTACATCGCCTTGTCATTCGCCATCATCAGGTCACTCACATTACATGCATTCCGCATCAGCGGACATTGCAGAAGGTGAGAGTCACTCACACTAATTAAGATATTAAATATTCAGGTCCTTGAAAAGTGAGATAGCAATGATTTTTTCTGAGTTAGTCTAAATTTCGTCACAGAAAACAATCAGTACATATTATTATTATCATCATCTTATTCGTTCAACATTTTACGCTTTATTTTTTTCAGCGCATATGTGGCTTACTGGAATGGAAATTATTTCGTATATAACATTATATTAACGTACTGTATATAAATGATAAATTCATGGAATATGTTGACATTTTTGTGTCAATGTGTTACGTTATTCCGAGATTTTCATATCGTCGGTAGGTATTTCATATTTGATAATAAAAAAATATCTTCAACGTTTTCATTTCGAAATATTTCGAAAGATTGATTTTATTTTATTTGTAATTTTCAATATCGTTGCTGAATCAGTATTTGAAAATTGTACGGCAATTTAATGCTACGTTTTGCAGTCTATCAAAATTCAATATAAACTGAATTAAATTAAAAAAAAAAGAAGTTATTAAACGCCTTTTGTCGATATTTCATACTTATTCGTTTCATGAATAACATAAGATTTGAATTACTTGGTTTCTGAAAAGAGTGCAGACGTTCTTGAGCCACGTCCAACGTGGCTCAACTACGTCAGTTAAATTATCCATGATGAAAACCCAACGACCAAGTGAAATTGTGTAAAGATATCTAGTAATCTGTCCCGTTCCGAAAGAAATGAGACACATGATAGAATTTATGGATGTAATATTCGACACAGATAATATAAGAGAGTACGTCGCATGGTAATCGATGGATGAATAATTTTCTTAGAACGGATTACGCCAGACTTAGGTCTAAGTTAAGTGAAGCGGTTTAATATTTTGGAAGTATCCAAATGAACGCCTTTGTGATAGAAAGGAAACTCTGGCTTAATTTCAGTCATTTCAGTTTCTAACAAAATGCTTAGATATATTTTATTTTAAATAAATTAATGCTTCAGATGATTTCTTATTGTAATATTCTCAATCTCTGTTGCATTCGCGTATGTTGTGTTTTTATTTATATAGTACAAAAATGTTCTTCATACCATTTAAAAATAAAGGTAACGAACTCATTCCCTTCAGTCTATGGTAGTTTGAGGATTGTCAATACTGTTCCTAACTTATTCAATATAGTTCAACTATAATTGATTAAACATTGTCTTCTTATTTATAAAGTTTCGTATCGTAAACAGAAAAGACATCCTAAGTAACTTTTATCTTAAATAGTTTTTGAGTTTTGTTGAAATAGAAAGTAGTATTATTGTTTTATCAGCCATTGTGATTTGGGATATTAAACGAAGTATATTATTTATTGATTCAGTGTTAAAACAATGGAAGGCATTCTTGTGGAATTAAAGTTTTAGTGAAACTGAAAAAAACTATTCAAATCAAGTTACAACATTGCAAAGATAAATATATTGTTTTTCAAATCGGTATATTCAAAATTAAGTTCTTTTGTATGTAATGTGTATTTAACTTATGAATGATCATACTTGTTTGTTTGTTGTAGATGTATTAGAAAAAGTAATAGGATAATCTATTTCCTTTGTGCAAAATTGCATCCATTGAGCGTAATAATTGGGTAAGTAATTAAGAAATCGCGCCTCTGCGATAAACTCGCCCTCTGTATATTGGTTGTATGATTGTCTTTGTTTTAAATGTATTTTTGTGTGAATTTGCTTGTTATCAATGTACAGTAAAGAATAGATAAATAAATATAGTAAAATACACTTTGTTTTTTGATCAATTTTGAGAGTGATTAATAATAAATCGTTGTATAATGTTATGTTTGTATTAAACTAATGAATTTTCTTAATAAACAAATATTTAAATTGGTTTTTCATGGAACATTCAATTTACGATTGATAGCACTGCTTGACGAACTCTTAGAAAAAAACTCTTCTTTTCCAGGCTTTTTTAGTCACCTTACGTGTGCTGTGTTATGTATGCATCAATAAAAATGTGAAAAATTACAGCAACAAAAAAACAGAAAAGTACCTACTTGTGGTGTGAAATGTTATCTTGATTTCTCTTAAAATTTAGAAAAAAAATATATTTGTACATTCAAAGCATTATTAAACCTATATGAGAAAGTGTATTATATTATGAAATTTCCAGCTGTGCACGCTTTTTTATTAAATAAAAGAGAATTACAAAGTTTTCCTTTAAAGAGTAATACAGTAACACAGTTTGGTATACCAGTGAGTGAATATAATAATATTCTACGTGTATTTGGAAACTTTTTTCATTCAAAGTCAATTGGTGTACTTATTCTTTCTGTGAAGGTACTTCACTTTTGATGTTTATCCTTGCAAAACATCACGTGAGTTAATATAGAGTACTTACTTACTTACTTATGGAGCCCTTGCTGCATAAGGTCGTTCACGTGGACGGAGCCTATATGCGGCAGTGGGTGCCCCCCGTGGGTCTTGAACCAGTTCTGACCAGCTCTTCCGGTCAGCGGCAATGCTCTTTGCATCCTCGGGCTTCAGTCGTCTGTGGAAAAGGTTGGACTCGATGTGTTTCAGCCATGTTTTATAGAGTAACAACGTTTATTAGCACAACAAAAATCAGAGAGCATCGCGAATTCTGTTCTCAATGTTTTTTTTATGTAAACCTAAATTTGTTGGAATATATTTATTTTGTATGAATAAATATCTTATTTTCATATCAAATAATGAACATGTTTTTAAAAATCATCCGAGATGTGTAGGAGTTAAAAGCTTACCTTAAAAATACTCAAAATAGGCTAATGAATGAAACAGGATATCTTCTCCAAAAGAATGAAATCATTTTTAAAATTTTATTGTTTTTAAAGCGCAGTTTGAATAATAGAAGAATGCAAAATTATGTAAGTACATTAGTGAATTTATTTCATCATTTTATTACTGCATTTGTTCGACATCTTTGAATATATTACCAAGTTTTGTTCTGTATTTAATTCAGTTATTACTCTCAGAATAATCACGTAAGATTGAAGAATAATTTTTACAAAAGTTATAGACGCTCAAAATGTGAAACAAACCTAAATTACTGACTAAGTTATTACTAATAAATAATTACCTCTATCTATCTATCTATCTACACCCTCACGCCGTATCCCAGGTGACATAGGCAGAGAGAACAGAGCGCCATATAAGTATATCTATCCTTATACACATTTTTTGCTTCCTCCAAATTCATTCAGTTTCTCATACATGACGCCGATATCTCTTATTCAAAACGGTTATTGAAAAGAAGCTATAGGAAAAAAATTGACACAATGTGTTCAAGACAGCGATTCGAAAAGGAAAACCAGAAATACATTCAGACGGGCTTTGTGAAAAATATTAACGTTAAAATTTAGAAAAATAAACAAAGTAAAATACCTAATATAAAGAAACAGATATACATTTGGCGGATGCGCCTGAAGGAAATTGCTTTCATTCAATCAAATATTAGAAAATTCATAAATATTTAGAGTATGGGTAAACATATACAGTATTATAAAAGCTCGAGGGGAGATAATATAAAAAATCAAATATGTTATTATTATTATTTTCTTCTTTAGGTTTCCTAAATACTTTCACAAAAATAGGTAAAACACATGCTTATACAAAATGATCGAATAAGTATTCTTATTTTTTGTGTTTATACTTTTTTTTGAAGATCAGTTATATTTAGACTACCACTTCAGGAATTGAAGTATAATGAATATCTTCTATGATTTATTTTTGGGTATTTTTTATACTATAAAGAAACACATCTGTTCTATTAGGGTGAAACAACATCGTACACAATATTTTTGTATGTTATTCTATTTCTCTTGATGTGTGTACATACTACATTTTCAGCAAAATTATTCTTATTGATAACTTTTTTCGTTTCTCTGTCAGATACAGATGCCACTTATTTTTGAAATGTTAATCTTATTGTTGCTATTGTATCAACTTTGATAGCAATAATAGGTGGTTAGACGCGTGTAAGAAAGTTAACTTCCGGAGGTTATATCTCAACGAAAACCAAGTCGTTCAATAAGTATGCGTTGCATTATGTATAGGTGCATATCCTTGTTCTACTCTTATTTAATATATTCGATTGTAATGGTTTTCGACTGCTTTGCAATATTATGTATGTAATTATTAAGATATATTATAGGAATGTATACATGTGTTTTTAATATGCCGACCGACGGAATCGTCTCTCAAAGCACGAGCACTGCTAAATTATGAGGAAATAAATTGTATATTACGTTTTTGAAAACAAAAACTGTAAATTGTATATAAAAGTGTACATTCCTTAAAAGTAAATATATTAATTTAATTTGATTTTTGAAAACATGCTGACGGCCAGAATGGTACGATGGTAACGCTCTTGTCTCTAAGACACGAGGTACCGGGTTCGATTTTCAGCCAGGGGCAAAATTAAAAAGTGTGAAAACAAGTGTTCCGAATACGAATATTTTTTAAAAATATTTAAAGTAGGTTGAATACTTAAATACCTTGCTATCTGTAAATATACAGATGTATAGTCATTTTCATGCTAGATACTACAAATATATACCAAATACCTGCTTATGCTTCGGGGAATTACACGAATTTAAAACACGAATTCGTGTGAAATAAGAATGATTTATGATGATTCATTTCACGATAAAAAGAACAAGAGACAAAAAAAACCATTACCATTAGTATCTAGATCATATTGTGAATAAAAAAAATAACAAGACCTAATGAAAAATCACCCAGCTGATGGTTTCATGAGAATAATATGGAAAAAAAGAAAGAATGAGATACCTCGTAGCGAGTAATCCGATAAGCTTTCTCATAGCGGATATCAATCTTTTCAGATATAGTTGGAGAGATCAAGGGGTAATCCGAGGAATAAATCATAACATTCTCCATCTAGTACGGCACGCTAACCACTTCATTTCAGTACCCAACCTAGTACTATCACTTTGACTTATTATAATATTGTAATAGGAGTATGCATACGATACGGAACATCAGTTTGTTTTATGAGACAGACAGAATACAATTTACATAAGGATATTATTATATTGAAATACTTGAAACACATAATACGAGTGAAACGTTTAGGAAATGAGTAATGAAAATGTCTAAGTAAATGTTATGCTCTGAAATTTTGAAACTTTTTACTATAAAAAATATAATACACTAATAAATAGAATGAAACAAACCCCTGGACATGAAAGAGGTGAAGGAAATGCACGATGATTAAGAGGTTGAGCGAATGCACGAGGAAAAAGAGGATGACGAAGAGGTTGTATTTATTTGAAAGAGAGTGTGAGGAAGTTCGGACGTCCAAGAACCACGTGGCTTGATCACGTGGATCAAATCCTTAAGGACGGCCGGACGGACGGACGACGGCTGAGTAAGAGAAATCGGTATGCATGTATGAGAAACTGGATGAATGTAGGGGAAGTGAAAAAAATATGTAAGGATATATCTATATGGCGTACCGTTCTCTCTGCTTAGCCCGCCTTGGACACGGCGCCGGCGTGAGGGTATAGTATAGTAGTATAGTATAGAATGAAACACAAACGGGTGTAAATTCTCAGAGTAGGTATATAAATATTTATTGGAAAAAGTAATATTTGCGTTACCTTATTTTTAAATAAATAAATTGCTTAAGGAAAATAACTAGAGAAATGTGACGAGTTAAATAGAAAAAGAAGCCTGTCATACAATCAAAGATATGAATTAAAAAAAAAATGTCGATGCCAACAGACAAAAGCAATGAAAGGAAAGGATTAAAACTGAAATGTGTTCAATAGGACGACGAAAATCTCAAAGGTTCAATATGTATGTAATATTATTATTGTCAACCAATCTGGCTTGAGCGGTGAATCGAAGAAACAAGTCGAGTAGCTTTTACTTCAACTCAGAATTATTCTCTTACTTTTCCTATATACGAGCATGTATAAATTCTTATAATAGGAACATGATATCGGAAAAACATTCACGAACGAGTAGATCTTTTAAATTGGATATATACATTAATCCATCCTTAGTTGTTTCTCCGTATTTATACCGAGATGAAATTCCACTTCAGTGCATCGAGTAATTTAAAATCTGGAAGAGGATTTGCAGATAGAACTCACGTTTGTTTAAAAATAATAATTGGTTTTCATCCGTTCTTCCAGGAATGTTTTTAATTAGGAATATTATTCAAAGTTTCAGTAAATACATATATTGAAAGGATTTAAATTTATCTACCGATAATAAATTTTAAATGTTATTTGAAATGTGACATCTTCTTTGAATTATGCCAAATAAATATACGAGTGTAAAATATTGACCAGTTTTATGACAAAGGTAATAAGTCTCCTACTCCTACTCCTAAAATCGAAACGAATTTTTGAAATAAGTTGTAGGTATATGGGGAAGCGAAAGTAGTAGGTTTTTAAGGATGGATCAATATGGCATGTAATTCCATTCAGATTGCTCACCACATTTGGAATATGGCATAAGAGTATAGTATAGCCAATATTATTATCAGTAATCCCATAGTACCCAATTGAATACCTCTCGGCTGTACAATTCCAGACAGTGGTTAGGAAGACTTCTTCCTTCTGCGGTGCTAACCACATCGCTTCTCAGGACCGCAGTCAACAAGAAGAGAATAACCCTGACAATCGTTATTTAGAGGAGAAGGAACATTAAGAAGCAGAAGAATCGGAAATAAATATGAGTTGATCTCTTGGAAATTTAACCTTGAATCGAAGTTTTTATTATAAGATTTGTAGATGGTCTTTAAAAGATGAATAAAATTGAAAATTTTATAGAATTTATGAACTAAGATTTTTATTCACCGATTGTTTCTATATCTGTATATGCTGTAAACGTATATTAGTTTTAAAAACACAGAATTGAAGGGATTATGTAAATAGATATTAAGACTATGTAAATCAGTAAGTAGTGATTGCACTGTATTGAAGAATGCCTTCATCGATATACCACAACAGATTTGAAGTCCACATTATATTATAATAAAGTGATATAGGTACCGTGTACGTTTAAGTAATAATAGACTCCTATTCCATTCACAAGACTTCACAGTGATAAAAACCTATGAATAAGAGGGCATGTGTTTATGTGATATTAAGTGTGAATTGTATTTATTGTCTTTATTGATACTGCATTTACTTATTATAATTATTATGTCATGAAATAACAGAATTTAAACATTGTTTTTATCTAATGATTTCATTTATTGCCTAGTAATCAATAGAAATACTATAAATGTTTCTTTATGTAAATTTCTCAGAACATTCTTGCTTTTGATGGGTTAAAATTATCCATTACTTCATAATTATAACATTATTTTAAATTAAATTAAATGATAATGGCTAACAAAGTATTTGATAAAACCAACTGAAAAAATTTAAAATGCTCATAAAACAAGCTGAATGGAGATAAAAGTATTGGTTGGATTAAAACAAATAATAAAAAAGTGAAAAATAATAAATCGTTTGACTTTAAATAAAAACTTTTTATAGTAATTATAATGAGAACGCTTGTTAAACTTGTACAAACATATTTTACATTTTACTTTGAATCCATTGAACTTTTTTCCAAATATTATTATTTTCTCTATGTTAAAATAAAATAACAAAGGAATTTATTTTAGGAAATATTATGATAACAGTGCCTTAAAATATAATACATATTATATAAAATATTATACATAAGCAAATACAGAAAGAGGAAGTTTGAAGTGCGTACCTATATCGGTGAAGCATAATAAGCAATTCCATCAAATTTTGAAATAAAAGTTCGATGAATAATATTGAAAAGGACTTTTTGGAAGTTGTTCAAAAAGTGGTGAGTTATATTTTAACGCTTTAGAAAGTTACAGTACGTGCAAAGTGTTTATAATAATTGTTATATAAAGAGTAGAGGGATACCAACCTAATTTAATTCACATCAAAACCGAAAAAATAAAAATCAAAACCGAAAAAATGAATGCTAGTGCGTTGCATCAGAACTTACGTGGCTATAAAGCCAATACTTTTAATCTGGGAATCTTAATTATATACAGTATTTGTAAACATTTGTGCATTCTGTAATTGGGTTAATACTATACCTAATTGTTTTATACTATATTTATGTAAAAACCTGTAGAAATGCCAATAAAGGAAAACAAAATAAAAAAATTAAGCATTGCCATAAGATCATGATGTCGATGACGAGCAAAATAAGGGGTGAATGTTTTGCCGCTGTTTAATAAGGGCACATCCATCTCAAGGGCACGGAATGAAATAAAAATAAAATAAAATAAAAAAATTAAGCATTGCCATAAGATCATGATGTCGATGACGAGCAAAATAAGGGGTGAATGTTTTGCCGCTGTTTAATAAGGGCACATCCATCTCAAGGGCACGGAATGAAATAAAAATAAAATAAAATAAAAAAATTAAGCATTGCCATAAGATCATGATGTCGATGACGAGCAAAATAAGGGGTGAATGTTTTGCCGCTGTTTAATAAGGGCACATCCATCTCAAGGGCACGGAATGGTATATTGTAAATGAAAGAACCTCATTTATAATACTTTATTTAACTAGGGATATTTTAAAAGCAATTTTCAATAAAAATATTTTGTACATTTTTCTCAATTTAGGATTAAATTGAGATTCCTAGAGTTGAATATTATATGTTTTTATGGTTTGTCACCGTTCAATACTATGAAAATTTATCATGGTATAATAATGTATGTAGGTACTCGTACTGTGTTTGTGTTCTGTGTATTTCTCTAAATTGATTATATTGTTCATCCAACAACAAATAACTTTGCCCTTCATATCCCATGAGTACACCATCACCGTGATGGGAATACTAATATTGGGACATTTTTCATCATTTCCATCATAAATGAAAATTTATCGTTTAATTTTATTTTGTGGTTTAATATTTTTGGGAATACTTTTTATATCGATGTATTTTATGAAATATGGTATCATGATTTGAATATTTGAATAAAACTTTCCACTAAAAGGCATTTTAATAAAATAGGTCTCCCATTTGTCTGTATATTTTTGAGTGTACAATATTTGATAAATAAGAGAAGCTTTTATTTATTTATTTATTTTATTCTTTACTGTAGGTACATTGGTTACAATATTACAAAATAAAACAGTGTCATATAAATATCAGTTATACGATTCAATGTACAGAGGGCGAGTTTATCGCTAAGATGCGATGTCTTCCAACTAACCCGGCTTTATTGAAACGATCCGCTGGCTGTGCTGCTTGTAGGAAATTCAGTGATTGTATGTATGATATAATGAAACTTTGTATCCTTTGGATTGACACAAATATTTTTATGAGTTAATCTAAATTCATAATCTATGGATAAATTTAAAAAAAAAATTAAATAAAACAAAGTACTAAGAGATATTCATTAATAAATAAAAATGGTCTTATAGGTAAATGTAAATAAAAAAATATAAAAAAAAAAAAATCTTTGCGCATACAACATTAATATCCAGTTTCTTCTTCTTATATTTTATTGTTTGAGTTCAGCAACTAGTGATTTCGAAGAATAATTTTCTTTGACGTTTTATTAAATACATAATTAATATGGAAAATGTATGAGACGATTCTAATTTAAGGAAGACGATTATAATTAATAAAAAGTATGATTATAATGAAATTGTATTAAATACATAATTAATATGGAAAAAGTATGAGACGATTGTAATTAAAAGAAGACGATTATAATTAATAAAAAGTATGATTATAATTGAATTATTTAAAGACACGATAGATAAACAGAGTGACTGTTTAAATGAAGGTTCATCAGAAATTAAAGAATAATCTATTTTTAAATTAGTTTTTTCAGCCAATTAAATAAAATAGATTAACTTAAATTCGGAATGTTCATCTGGAGATACTTAATAAGAATAACAAATGTTACAAGAAAGAATAGGTACCTAAACTAATATCTCTAGATTTTCGAGATTCCTGTAAAAATCTAAATATTATACTTTCACACTTGTTATATACATTTGTGGGATATAAACTGTAGTGTTTGGACTTTGATACACAGTACAGGTTAAGTGAACCTTGAACCTTGTTTTCAAGTAAACAGTAGTTATGATGAGTGAGTAGCAATACTATGTAGTCTATATAGGTTGGCCGCCTGTGGAGAGCGGCGCTCATTAATTGATAGAACCTTGACTTGCACTGTTAGGCTGCGTGTTTTGACAAATTGTGTTCGACAAATTATAATAGGAATTATTCATTGAATATATTGTGTAAATATAAATTCCGTGTCGTTATTCAAAAAGAACCTAATATTGTTATACTTGACCCAGTATACAATACGTGGCGCAGTTCGGTAGTTCGTGAATAATATTGTCAACACGCAACAATAGTTTTTTTTCCGCGCCGAAAGTTATTGTCGGCAGTACGCGGAAATAAAGAGTGAAAGGCAGTCTACAGGAGTAGAAAGGAGGCAGGAGTCTCCAAAGCCAGATAAGCCAGCAGTTGCAGGTAGCAGCAGAGAGACAGGAGTCTCAGAAGCCAGTTGGGCAAAGTTGCAGGTAGCAGCAGGGAGACAGGAAGTCTCAGGAGCCAGTTTGAGGCAAGGTGCAGGCAACATAGGGAGACAGGAGTCACCCAGTATCCAGGCGGAGCCAGTTGGTGGATCCAGGAAGCCAGGAGAGAGGAGAGGTCTTGCAAGTCAGCCAGGCGGAGTCCATTGCGGTTGCAAGGAAATCCAGAAGACCGGGGCGATTGGAGGAGACTCTCATCAGCTAAGTCTATTTTTTATTCTTGGTTGTTGTTGCTTGTGGTATTTTCCGAAATGACTTCGAGAAGTTTAGAGCCGTTTTGTCACAAGACAATGAGTTGGCCTTCTTACAGGACAAGGTGGGAGAACGCCTTATTATTGAATGATGAAAGTTGGACTGATGTGAAGAAACGTGCTTTCTTCATAACATCGTTGTCCCAAGGCAGTTTCAAGCTACTGTCTGATCTGTGTTTTCCAGCTTCTGTGGAAAAACAGTCTTATAAAGAGTTGATTCAGATATTGAATGGTTATTTTAAAGAGGAAAAAAATGTATTTGAATCGCGTGAAAATTTTTTCAAGGCTACTCAAGGTCATTCGGAAAATGTTAAAGATTTTGCCTTAAGATTAAGAGAATTAAGTATAAATTGTGAATTTGGTTCTAGATTAGAAAGTAATATAAAAGATTTGTTTATAATCGGAATTAGAAATAAAGAGATTAAACAACAGTTATTTTTAAAATGTGATAAAGATAAAGTATCTTTGAACGAAGCAGTTGCTTTGGCTTCTAGTTATGAGCACATACTAGAGAGAAAAATAGAAAAAGAGGTAGAAAATTTTGAAGAAATTAGCCAGATTTCCAGGCGAAACAATAATAGTTTCAGTAGTACAGATACAGATTATAAGAAAAATAATCGACCGTCAAAATTTTCAAGGTTAAATTCAAATGTAAATACGAGTAGGTATAAGCATAATAAAAATGTTTCATGTTTTATTTGTAAGGGAAATCACTATAAAAGTGAATGTAAATTAAATAGAGAAATTTTTTGTAGAAAATGTAGTTCTAAAGGGCATTTGAGTGAAAATTGTTATAAGATACAAGGTATTTATAATTCGCAAGACACCGAAAACGATTTTATAAAATTAAATGTAAGAATTGAGAATAAAAATGTTGAATGTATTTTAGATTCGGGAGCGAATATTAGCTGTATATCTATTCAAAAATTGCAAGAAATATTCAACGAAAATAATATAATAGAGAAGTGTGATGAAATTAATTTATCTACGTATAGCGGGCACAGTTTGAATGTGTTAGGTATTAAACATTGTAAAATAAATCATAATGGAATGGAAAAAAATATTAAATTTGTTGTAACAGAGAGCGGGAATAAAATAATATTGGGTACAGATTTTATGCGTAGGTATAATATAGGTTACAAAGTACATAGCACGGAAGGCAGTGAATTAAACAAAATTGTTGCATGTAAGCCCATTGAAAATATTCCGAATTTCAGTGCGAACGCATCGCTTGCGTGTAATGTGAAACAACAAAAATTAGATTTTGTAAATAAAAATAATAGTTTTAATTCGAAATTAATTTTAGAGAGAAGTAAAAGTGATTATACATTGGAAAAAGTTGTTAAATATGTGGAAAAAAATAATTGGCCGTGCAAAAGACAGTTAAATGAATCTATTGCGAAGTTGTTTAATGTGAAGGAACATTTGACTGTGTACAAGGATTATTTATTCTACAGAGATAGAATTGTTATTCCGGAATCAGTTAAAGGTATTGTGATAAATTATTTGTGTAAAAATTATTCAGTTATTGGGAAAATGAAATCATTTGTTAGAAGTTATTTTTATTGGGTTAATTTTAATATAGACATTGAGTATATAGTTAAGAATTTAGTGAAAAAGCGGAATAACAATAGATGTAAATGTTTGCATAGGTGTAGATATGAGGAAAGGTATGTAAATAAGGAAACTTGTAAAGATAGTTCCAGGGGTTCGAGATTTGTCTCGGGGAGGAAAAAGGAATTTAATTTGGGTACATCAGTACATGTCAAAGATCTCAAGAGTGAAAAGATGGTTTTAGGTAAAATTGAAAAGGTATTAGGCAATACAACTTTTCTTATTAGAATCAAAGGTACTGGTCAGCTCTGGAAGAGACATATGGATCGGATAGTTGTGGGATCTGTGCATTGGGATGACAGTCCCTCTGATTAATAGTAGGAGTTTAGGTCCCCTCCCCCTGTTTGAAGGCAAAGCTCTCACCGGTTCTGAATTTTTCAGGTCAGATTGGAAGCCATTGGCGGGGACAGCTGAGACCCAGGACTTAGGCTGGTGGAAGACTTCATCTGGTGGCCCTGGACGGAAGGAAGAACATGTCTGCGTGTATTTGTAATGTTTTGTTTTATATGTATAGAGTCTTGAAATAAGTAGAGAACACTGTCAATCACATAGAATTGTATAAATATTTAAATATGTAGTATAGAAAGATTTTCAAGGTTGTGAGGGGAGAGTGTAGTGTTTGGACTTTGATACACAGTACAGGTTAAGTGAACCTTGAACCTTGTTTTCAAGTAAACAGTAGTTATGATGAGTGAGTAGCAATACTATGTAGTCTATATAGGTTGGCCGCCTGTGGAGAGCGGCGCTCATTAATTGATAGAACCTTGACTTGCACTGTTAGGCTGCGTGTTTTGACAAATTGTGTTCGACAAATTATAATAGGAATTATTCATTGAATATATTGTGTAAATATAAATTCCGTGTCGTTATTCAAAAAGAACCTAATATTGTTATACTTGACCCAGTATACAATATAAACGAATATAATAAGGTTGACACGTCTAAAATATGGTGATTGTGTATAGCATTTTTCAGCTTTATTTTGAAAAGGTTTAGAAGAAAGTTTAGAACAGAAGGCTTCAAACTATAACCAACTTCTGATGAAACGGGCATAATAATATATAAATATAGGTATATCTTCAACCCACACCCACAAAATATATACATACGTGCCCCTTTTAATAGCCCTAGGCCTCTTTAATATTAGAACCACATCTGGGTCAACGAGTAAGTATGCACCAATAATTTATATTATGTGTATGGATGTGTGTAGAAGTTATTTCATTAACGAAAACAGTAATAATAATCGTTCTTCGGAAAAACAGTCATCCATGTTATTTTCTGGAATCGAAACGATGTAATGGAGTTCTATATGTAAGGATAAAGAATAATAATATTGATCAAAAGGTTCGTATCTACGATTTTTTTATTTTTTTTTTATTTTGGTTTTCCACCCGTTATCGAGTGACTTGAGTATCTACGATTACATGTAATTTATATTCATCCATTGAAACTGAAATTTAAAAATAACATTACATATTCCAAGAATGGTATTACATCCAAAAAAATACCTGACTTTTCAAGAACATTCTTTACCGGCAACTTTCTATCTATCTATTCCGTCATGCCGCAACCCAAGTGGGGTAGGCAGAGAAAACGGAAAGCCATATAGATCTGTCTTTAAAAACTTCTCTTGCTTCTTCTGCATTCATGCAATTTCTCATGCACGCACGTCAATTTCTCTTACACGACTTAACAATATCCAAGCCACGTAAACTTGGATGCCCGTGCTTCCTCACACCCCTCCTTTCAGGCAAGTATATCCTCTTTGTCTTCCTTTCCCTTTCCATTGATATCTAAGATATTTCCATTGATTGATAGAAAGAGTAATATGTAGTATAAAACAGCCAGGAGTATTCATGTCCGAATCAGTTTAAAATAAGGAATAACAATACGAAATTAAGTGTGTGCCTACATATAGTACATTTTACAATTACAAGTGTCCGTGCGGTATCACAATACGGTACTGTATAAAGTATTGTCATATTAATATGACATCAATCAATTATGTAGGTAGGTACATACTTATAACACGTATACGTAGTGATTTGTGACTTAAAATTTGTAATATGTACGTACTCAATCTAGTCACATCTCAAATTACTTTACATTTACATTTTCACTTGACTGTCAACAGTTTTCCAAGGTAAATTAATATGATCACGTAATATATTTATGTGTGTATACACATATAGGTATATGTGTTTTTAGAAGGAAAATTCTGTATGTTTGAATATTCAAATATTTAGAATAGGTAAGTAATGTAAAATCTTCTCCTTATGTTATAACTTTACACACATTTAAGAAAATGTATTATTGTTATATAAACTTTGATATTCCACTAAGGAAACAATGGCGAAACATCAATATTTATCTTTGTTTTGTGAATCCATTATTTAACAGGTGTCTAATAATATGTAACATGTAGAATCGTCTACGTATAGATGCAATGTCTGTCATACAAAAATACCTAATACCTCTAACAAATGGAGTAATATAATAATATAAGTCTGCGTATAAAAAATGTGAAAGATGCCACCTTCGTGCCAAAAATAAAACATGTAAGATGGGTGGCGTACTGATTTGAAAATATCTCATATTTGAATATTTTTCTATTACAGATGCTCATAATAGAAAAAAAAAGTTTTCCGGAAACTGCAATATCGAGCATCATGTTATATATTATAGGTACAAGATATGAAATTCTCGTAGAATTCTAGAATAAATATTGTTTGAGAGATAGACTCACCAAGATATCACAATTCTACATCATGAATAGCCAAATAAAATCCTCAATAATACTTTCATGTCAGATGTAACTTTCCTTCTTTGAAGAAAAAAGAACAATATCTTAGTAATTAAATGTTATTTTACTAATCATTTTCATTTCAAAAAGATTGTATATCTCTGCAAGCTACGCCTCTGCAATCAGCCAATATTTGACTCGTATTCCTCTCTTGCCACCTAAAAGTAATAGTGATTTCATAATATGACATAGGGTATCTACGTAGAAATTTCATTTCATTATTGGTATTCACAAAGTTCTCAAGGCTTTGTCCTAATTACTTTTGGTAATTAGTAAGCACGATAATTATTTAAGGCTATTTTGAATTGTGTTTAATCTGTTTGAGACCGTTTTAATATCTAAGATCTTATAAAACCGCATTGCAGAAGGTACGAAGTTACCTACATACTTAGTTTTTTCATTTTCCAACGGACCCTTTCGACAGTATAAGGCAAAAACGAGCCCAATTCATTAATAGACCACCTTTTTCTACAACACTCTTACGCCAGGATGTCATTGTCATAGGAACGTAATATATTATTTGTAATGGTTTGATCACGATATGATAGGTATGAATTTGCCCACGCATTAAATTCATACGTAAAAACAAAATTAAACGTGAATTATTTTCTATAAAAAAACTTGAGATATAATATCAAACAACCTTCAAGATTAAACGAACATGCGTAAAAACATTTTAAATTTTGTAAAAAAAAAACACAAAATACAAGTTTTTTTACAGTAGGTACGAGAGAGAAACAGCCCACATAGACTTCAGGGGACTGTCTGGATTTTTGAAATGAGAAAATTAATTCTCCGAATAATGATGGTCTTGTACATGGAGAGTATTATTGAATTAAATATAAAAAAAATATATATAATTTATTATTGAAAAATATATCTCGCCCACATTACCTTAATGAAATAAATTATTGAAATTATCCATCATTAACGAGCGTTTATCTAAAACTAAATCGTATCAATAGATTTATGTTTTTTAAATGAATTTACCACAGATGTATCATTCAGCAGTCGGATGAGACATTCTCCTATAGAAAAATAAAATAAATCATGACACATTTTTTGTTTCTTAATGTATAGTCTACGAGTACACTTTAAGGAGATCATACACAAACATCATTGTAACAAGTTCTAATGAATCAAAATCAGATATGTAATGCTTAAAACCATCTTGCTGGGATTTGGGAAAACACATTTTTAATTTAATTTTAGCTTAGGAAAGTCTTTTGAATCAATTTATCATGATTGACGTAAATTGTTACGTTAATGCATGGGCACTATTTCATTTATTTAAGGTTTCCACCCAAAATGAGTGCTTTTGAGCGTGGGTACTCACTAAAAAATTTATTCTCTGTTTTTTTATTAATTCACTTAGCCATTTACTTGAGGTTTTTTAGTAATAATCTTTATGTTTTGAAATTCAAACAATGCGCCCATTTCGCAAGTGGAATTTAAATATTCCGTTTCCACTCAGTCACGTGCGTAATAGATGTAAAGACAATTATTATTATTTTTAATTTTACTCAGTTTTAAGGGCATAAAAAGTATCCGTATTGGTTTTATTGGCATATCGTTTCTCCCGTTTTACAGTGACTATAGATATTTGATTACAATTCAATATAATATATGAAACAGACATTTTATTCGTGGAGTGAAATTAATTGATCACAAGGGATTGACTTAATTCAGAGCACGTTGGTACTCATAAATCGATAAAGAAGTTAGGTATGCTGGGCGCCAGCGCTCTCAGCAAAGATCTGTAGACTCTACGGTACAGGAGAGACGATGGTCTTGGTTAGGCCATGTTTTGAAAATGTCCAGAGATAGTCAGCCAAAAAGGGTGTGATACTTTCATCCATAAGTATTCACAATACATCGTTCATATGACAACGACATGAGAGCGCTAGGAGTATCGTGGGAAGATGTGACTCAATTGCCGCAGAAGCGCTCTGAATAGAGGAGACTGAGTTTAAATAGAGTAGCGTTGACGGACGATATGATAGTGATGATGTTTCATAAATTTAAGTTAATTATTTTTCATACAATTTATTTACATCATACCGTCGCGTGTTACAAATTTATTCCTTAAATACGCCTACATCTGAAAATCGATGCTATATGCTATTTATTGGATTTCCATTATAATGAAATTATATAACGAACGAGAGAACTTTAGGATCCCTTCCTTCCAATCTCTGATAATACAAATGAATGATTATACAAATCATTTGTACTTCATAATTAACATTACATTGGACACGCTTGCACGGAATATTATCAACATTTCTTTTATATAAGAATAGTGGATGTTTCCTTTTTTCATCCCTAATATTGTCGTAGTTAAAAATAACAATAGATAATTATTAGAGTATTCCATATTAAAATTTACTTAGTTACCATTTGACTTTTTTTTGAAGGAAAGAATCCCGCAAATATTAAATAAAACTCTATTTTGACTTCCGTTAAATTTCTCTATGTTGAACATCCTGTAACTAACTTCACTTGTCCCCTGCTCCTGGCCTCGGTAGCACCGGCCGACGCTTTTGCGTTGGGCGGTGGCTGGACCGAAAAGTAATAACTTGTGTTAAAAGTGCTAAACAATAATTGAAACCTGTATCAAAATAAACTGTACATAGTGATAAGTGACTTGATTAATTTTAACTTAGAATTTGTTGTATAATATTAAGTGCTTGTGTAAAATGTAACTGTGTGTCTGATTGTGTTGAACCGGACAGTAATAATTTGAACCATGAATAAATATTTTGTTATTTAACTTAACTTCTGTTTTCTTTTGATCTATGAAACCAAACTAAGAACTCTACAATTATCCCTGAACTGAGACTCAAGTTCTTCGACTGAATTAGCTGGACAATGTATAAAAGGGTGGACTGGAGTCAGAGAAAGTTTTGGAGGGAAGTGTAATGGAAAGTAGTTGTGAATAATTTGAGAACTAGTAAATAAAAGTGGAATAATGCGTCTACATAAATGACGCCTGCAACGTGTGGCCAGATTTGGTTTCATAGTGATAAATTCAGTGTAAAAATAGATACAATTAGTTTTGTTATGTGATAACCTAATTAAAATTTCGACGCATTAGAACATTCAAGATGGCCAACGCAATTGCGTTTTGCAACGTATCTTCTCGAGCCACGCCCGAAGACACGGCTCAATTCTAAAACGACTCAACTCACACGGTCAACACAGAACACGCAACGTCATGTTTCGTCTCTCCAACAAAAGTTTAAAAATAACAACGGTTACGAAGAATAAGTGAAAGATAAATATCAATTCTAGTTTTAAACGTTTTATAATAATAATAAAATAATTAAATACAGTTTTTTGCAAATAAATAAGTACAATTGTACGTTTGGTACTCAAGTAAAACAATATTAAACAGTGCTAGATGATTTCAAGTTCCTTCGAACAATGACTTCAATGTCTGAATGAAACATAATTCAGACCAAATGTCCAAGAAGCGTTTCTCCAGTTGTTCTGCCTGTGAGGATACCCTGATACAGAGCCAAGCGGTGGATATTTTCAAGAGATGAATGAATGATGAGGCCATGTTCCAGCGTTTTTGATGACCGTAGAGCAGTTCCACTACAGATGTGAATACAACAAATTAATATTCCGATAATTGTTCAACGTTCTTTTTGGTTACGTCATTGAAGGCTAGGTACCAAGGAAGGAAACATCTATTGCGCCTGGAGAATCGTAATGTATTGTTATAGTTCTTTTTCTTTTCTCATCAAGATCCAGTGTGCAATTTGCAGTCTTGCAAAGCAGTAATTGATTGTTGAAATGTCTCAAAATTGTACCAATGTTGTTGTGCCTACCTAGCTATACATAATAATAAGTTTGTATGTGTGGTAGCTTCTGATGGGGAATTTCATTTTGATGATAAATTTTTGTTTTGATTTTATCTTAAAGGTAGATTTGTGTCCTTGGTTGTGAATATTAAATTCGTTAAAGGAATTTTGAAACAATTAGAGTTGTAATGTTGATTCTATAGAGAACTTTTGAATGCAATATCATCTATGGTTTAATGCATAGTGAACTAGTGCTGGGATAAAATTATTAATACTTATAGTGCTGGGACAAAGAGTTAAATTAATAATTAATTTTTTTTGTGGAAATAATTTTTTGAACTAAGTTGAAATAAAATAATGTTAACCTTTCACAACCTTTTACGAATTTGAAAATGTAAGTACACTTAACCCTTTGTGGACGTTAAGTAACAATTGAAAATAAATGTAAATTTTTGTTTTGTAGCAATTGAATTTTGAACTTGTTGGTTTAACTCTTAGTGAACACGATTGAAATTGTTAACCCTCTGCGAACCGCAGTTGAATTTTTCTTGAAGTCAAGTAATTGAAATACAACTGATTTTTTTTTAATTTCAAAATGTCTGAATACTTAATTACGCCTATCCCTCGGGTGGAAAAATCAAACACAAAAACATTGAAGCATGCTTTATCCCAAAGAGGTGTAGAACCTGCGCAGTCACTTAATGATCTACGTGAACAATGTAAGGTATTTAATAACAAAATTTCAAATGTTCCTCAACTTTCAGAAAATACTACTTTGCTGCATGTTACCAATTCTAGTTGTGCTATCGCTGCTGAGGAAAGTGTCCCCAGTTGCGACCGTTCCGTTACTCATCCTCATGTAACACCTCGAGCTAGATCTACCTATGCTCCAATAAATGTAAACTTTTCGTCATGGCCTATCCCTGTATTTAACGGCAAGGGTGACTTAATCGAATTCTTTACTCGCCTTGAGGAGATTTGTCTTTCTCGTCGTTTTGATATAACTCTTTTACCTACTGTTTTGCCTGAATTTTTAAGTGAGAAGGCACTCACATTTTTCCGAGCTGCTCGTCTCAGTGCTTTGCAATGGGATGAAGTAAAAGCCACTTTCATTGATCGTTTTGATAGCGAGTCCATTACCTCTGAACGTCGTATGAGTATTTGGTGTTCAAAACAGTCTTCTTCTGAAACTGCCTCAGATTATATATCCCGTGTCACGATGATGAATCGCGGTCTTAAATCTCCCATTCGGGAATCAGAACTTCTAAAAATAATTAAGAAAGGTCTTTGTACACATTTTGCTGCTCCTATAATTGGTGCTAACCCCATTACTTTAATTGATCTGGAACGAGTTTGTACGAGTTTTGAACGTTTGTCACTTGCTACTCCATCTACTGCCACTCCATGTGCTGGTTATGTACCCGTACGTCGCCCAAAGGTTGCTTTTACCCATAATCAATTTAGAAATAACAATAATTGTTATTCTTGCGGCAGACCTGGTCATTTGGCCAGAGATTGTAAGTCGAAAGTATCAACATCCCGTACATTTCAAGGATCTCGCCATATTGTTAGAAGACCTACTGGTAATCATTCGTCGGCTTCTCAATTTTCTATGCCCAATCTTAGTTTGCCTCCGCCAAATGTTCCGCGTCATTCAAAAAACTTGTAAACTACCGATCCTTTGCTCCCCCTTCTCTTCAAAGGAGAGAAACTGAGTGGTCGGATTGGTTAGCTTCGGTACAATTATTTCATCTTGCCTGTCATTTGAATGAAGTAAAAATCACTAGTGGTTTGGACAATCGTCCACACATCAACTTTAAAATCCGTCATATTCCTTTTAGAGCTCTTTTGGATACTGGTGCTGCTGTGAACATTTTAGGAAAAGATATTTATAAAACTTTTACAAGCCTGGGTTATCCTCTAAGACCCCATGTTCAAACTCTTTTTGGTGTTAATAATTCATCCTTCCAGTCTACCGGAAAGATTGTTCTTCCTCTTTGCTTCGATAATAAGACTATTCATGTAACTTTTATTGTGGCTCCTTCTGTTTCTCATGGTATAATTCTGGGTGTACCATTTCTGGAAAATTCTGGATTAGCTCCTCGACTTTTCCCTAACAATGCTAACTCCTTGACGAATCCTATCTCTAGTAATCTTGTATTTGCTACGTCTTCGTCTCCTTCTTGTTTAGTTTCTGTCAACGATCTTACCCCTCAACAATGTTCTGAGTTGGATAAGGTAAAAAATCTGTTTACTGGTATCTCGTATGAAGCCAAAGGTTTAGGACGTACTCATCTAATAAGTCATGTCATTGATACGTCTGACAATCCTCCTGTTAAGCAAAAGACTTACCCCCAATCTCATGTAAGAAGAGAACAACTATGTAAAGAAGTTGATGCTATGTTAAAAATGGATGTAATTGAACCTGCTCGTGGTGCCTGGTTAAATAATGTTTTTATTGTACCCAAAAAAGACGGCTCTGGTCGTTTCGTTTTAGACCCTCGCAGATTAAATGACGTTACAAAAACCGACTCATATAGGTTACCCAATATTAATCGTATTCTAGACAATCTTCGAGATACAAAATTTCTAACTGCTCTTGATTTAAGTCATGGTTTTTGGCAAATGCCTCTAAGTCCTGAAAGCCGTTCAAAGACTGCCTTTTTTGTGGAAGGTAGAGGACAATATCACTTTAAAGTCACTCCTTTTGGTTTGAAAAATATTCCTGCAGAAATGCAGAGACTTATGGACAAGCTTTTCTCAGATCTTGGAGATCATGTTTTCTGTTACTTGGATGATATATTGATTTGTAGTCCATCATTCGAATCCCATATTGACACATTGAAAATTGTGTACCATCGTTTGAAAGAAGCGAACCTCACCATCAAATTCAAAAAGTCTGTTTTTTGTAAGGAATCCTTGAAATATCTAGGTCACGTGATCAATCAAGACGGTATTGCGACCGATCCTGATAAAATAAAAGTTATGTTAGATTATCCTCGTCCCACTTGTACCAAAGAATTAAGAGGTTTTCTTGGAATGTGTTCTTATTATAGACGTTTTATTAAATCATTTTCAGCTATTGCCTCACCCCTTTGTAAATTAACGAGTAAGAAATTTAATAAACAATTTTCCTGGAATGATGAAGCAGAACAATCATTCCTTGCTTTAAAGTCTGCCATGATAACTGCCCCTGTATTAAAGCCTCCTGACTATTCCTTACCTTATGTTCTCACTTGTGATGCTAGCGCAGTCAGCATAGGAAGCTTTCTTTCACAAAAATTCCCTGATGGAACTGAGTATGCTATAGCTTATTTCTCTCGTAAACTTTCTTCTACTGAACAACATTATTCCACAACCGACCGTGAATTGCTTGCAATTGTAGAATCCGTACAACATTTTCGTAGCTACTTAGAAGGTACTCATTTTACTCTGATGAGTGATCATGGATGCTTAAAATATCTTAAAACCATTTCTTCTCCCAGTGGTCGTTTAGCTAGATGGGCTATGCGTCTTTCTCAATACAGTTTTGATTTTGTCTATAAGAAAGGATGTGAAAATAAACTTGCTGACGGACTCAGTCGAATTCCTGTATCTGCTTTCACTTTTCCCTCTGTGTACACCAACGTCACCGATACATGGTATCGCAAAGTTTATAAATCTTGTCAAGAGAAACCACAGGATTGTCATAATTTCCTGATAGAAGATGGTCATCTCTATAGGTACTGTAAGACTAAGAAACCTAATAATTCTCTTCCACTTTCTTCATGTTGGAAACTTGTTGTGCCCTCTGATCACCTTGTATCTTTGATTTCCGAATATCATGATAATAACTGTCACCCCGGCGTGTTAAAAACACACGCTCATCTTTCTCAAACTTTTTATTCCCGTGGTTTATTACCAGCCGTCAAAGCTTACATAAGCCAATGTCAAGTTTGTAAGGCCTATAAACATAATAATCAAGCGCCTCACGGATTAATGAAATATCCTAAACCCGTCACTAGACCCATGGAATCTTTAAGTATTGACTTAGTAGGACCTTTACCCATGTCTTATAAGCGTAACATGCATATTCTGACTGTTGTGGATACTTTTACCAAATATTTTTGGGCTTTTCCACTGAAACATCCCACGGCAACGGAAATTATCAAACTGTTAGAAGAACGAATTTTCTTACCTTATAATATACCCAGATGTGTAATTCTGGACAATGGCAGACAGTTTATCGCAAAAGAATTTAAGGCATTTTTACATTCATACGGTATCGAAGACTTATTTTACAATGCATATTATCATCCACAAAATAATCCCGTTGAAAGGTACAATTCTACTCTGCTTACCGCTCTGTCCATATTGGTAGAACACGACCAACGGACATGGTGTTCAAAGCTTCCAAAAATTTGTTCTTGCATAAATAACACTATCAATGTAACCACCGGTTACACTCCCTATTTTCTTGTTCATGGTACAGAATATGTTCCCCATGGTTCCTTTCATAGAACTATCACTGCCACCGATGAAGGAAGTTTCGATGCTTTTGCTGATCAACGACAGCAACGTTTATCTGAAATGAATACCCTTTACGACGAAATTTCCACTTCATTAACAAAAGCTTTTCACCGTAATGCCAAAAGATATAATTTGCGCCGCACAACACTTCGTCTGGACATAGGTCAAATTGTCTGGAGAAGATCTTTTGTACAAAGTAATGCTGGAAAGTATTTTTCAAAGAAATTAGCCCCTCGTTTTATAAAATCTCAGGTTACCCGAATCATATCCCCTTCCGTTTACGAGCTTCAAGATATAAATGATAAAGGTATAGGAAATTACCATGTTAAAGACATTATTAAAGTATAGCTTCAAATTTTTCTCTACATTGCACTTGACTATGCAACAAGTTCGAAGGAGTTGTTTTTTTTTTAATTTACAATTGATGTATTAGGTTAAGAAGTTTTAAATCACACTGACCCTGCTTGAGCTGTATGTACTGTAATGACGTCACTGTCAAATGACGTATTGAAATTTCATTGTTTGTGTTGATTAAAAACTTAGAAAATTTGAAAACTTGTAATAATATATAACTTGTCTTGTCGCCATGCCATGAAAATGTATGTACTGTAATGACGTCACTGTCAAAGGACGTATTGAAATTCCATTGTTTTGATAAATAGAAAAAGTAAAATAACTTAGAAATTGGAAAACCTGTAATAGTATATAATGAATCTTGTTACCATATCAGAATAATGTATGTAATCACTACAGCTCAGGTACGTGTAAACTTGTTAATTTTAAGTATGCCTCAGAGGATCTTCGCAATTCAGACTCTGAAGGAATTTTGTAAAAAAAAATTTAAAATATGAATTTCGTGGCGCTCAACCTTTTGTATTGTGAATTTCTCTCTTGTTTGTGCCTTTGGGTGAATGAGGTTGCCTTTCCATCTCTTAAGCTAGCCATTTCAACATGCAACTTATTCATTAAGATCTGAACTCCCCCACTGGCTCAGGCTAGGGACAATACTTGTTTAATTTTAAGTTAGGATGTTAAGAAAAACCGGATGCAATTTCGACCCTTCCTTATACGAAAGTATAATATTTAGTCGTTTTCTTTTGTAATTGGTTTCTTACCAATCTCCTACTTATGTGGTAACTGTTGTACGTCTTATGATGGATGAAGGATGGAAGGTATAAAAGTATGAAGTATGTCAGATTGAGCCATAAATGTTGAAGTATAAAAGTGTGTGAAAGGTTGTCACTAATTGGGATAGTAGATAATAATTGTAACAATTGTATTAAAGGGTCAAGGTTGCATCGGTAAAAGGAAAATTTTGTAATGTTTAGATTGTTTCAAATTGTCTGGTTCACCAAAATTTTAATGACAAGGTTCTCACTTGGTATGTGAACCTGTTGGTCATTTCGACATTATTACTGTATAGGCATGCGTACCCTATCAGTAATGTTCAAGTGTCAAGAATGAATGTTACGGAGTCAGTTGGATGATTCGCACTCTTCCCTGTTCATCTCCGGAGTTATGCTGATTTAGAGGTGTGACTAATCGTCTCACCCTATAGAAAGTCAAGCATAACTCGAATTTAGTTAAGTTTTTTTTTTTAAAAATTGTATTTGCTCGTCTGGAACCTCTTGTGGTCGCCAGTCGGAGCTAGCCCGACAAGCCATTGTCATTGTAAGAGATTGAGGACGCTCAAATGTTACGTACAGGTTCGCTTGGAAAAGCTCCGCGCGAAAGGTTGGACACCTGATATATGTCGTCAAGCCTGTGCAAGATGGGTCGAACACCCCATGGAAATAACATGTTTAATTCAATAGGGTATAGATTGCCGCCCTTAGAATAGAGGTAGATCAGGTATAATGGTAATGAGATTGGTAATTCAGGTATAATTGTTGCAAGATTGAAGGTCGGATTGACTACCCCCCTTTATTTTATTGTCAAACTATGTATTCTGAAATTACTTGGGTGTTGGGTTGTTGTTTGAGGGTTATATTGTTGAAATTGTGAAAATAATGTGTAATATTGTAATTGTTGTCTTGAGTTCGTAATGGTGTGCTTGGAGGAATGTCGAGGGTATTGTCTACGATTTCCGTATCTGCGACCTGCCCTGTCGGTACATCTTCTTGGTCCCATTATTGGCTCATGACGTGTACATTCCTGATGAGGATTGTAATAGAAGGTGAAATTAAGTACAAAAACTTTGTAAAAAAAAAAGTATTGATATATGTAACTCATGATTGATCATCATTAATTCCTGTAATGTCACTGTGCAACTGTAATTTTCCATTGATGTGTTGATAGTCTCTGTAACTGTAATTTCCACTTTGTAACGTAACAATGAGACTTTTCTTTTTTTTTAATTTTTTTTCTTTGTGAAATGACTTGAGATGGAATGTCGTAGTTAAAAATAACAATAGATAATTATTAGAGTATTCCATATTAAAATTTACTTAGTTACCATTTGACTTTTTTTTGAAGGAAAGAATCCCGCAAATATTAAATAAAACTCTATTTTGACTTCCGTTAAATTTCTCTATGTTGAACATCCTGTAACTAACTTCACTTGTCCCCTGCTCCTGGCCTCGGTAGCACCGGCCGACGCTTTTGCGTTGGGCGGTGGCTGGACCGAAAAGTAATAACTTGTGTTAAAAGTGCTAAACAATAATTGAAACCTGTATCAAAATAAACTGTACATAGTGATAAGTGACTTGATTAATTTTAACTTAGAATTTGTTGTATAATATTAAGTGCTTGTGTAAAATGTAACTGTGTGTCTGATTGTGTTGAACCGGACAGTAATAATTTGAACCATGAATAAATATTTTGTTATTTAACTTAACTTCTGTTTTCTTTTGATCTATGAAACCAAACTAAGAACTCTACAATTATCCCTGAACTGAGACTCAAGTTCTTCGACTGAATTAGCTGGACAATGTATAAAAGGGTGGACTGGAGTCAGAGAAAGTTTTGGAGGGAAGTGTAATGGAAAGTAGTTGTGAATAATTTGAGAACTAGTAAATAAAAGTGGAATAATGCGTCTACAATATTCCTGATGATATTTTCTTTAACAATGAAATCAGAAGATCGATAACGTTAATCATGATTTTCTAACGACAGGTGTTGAAATTCCAGATTGTGTATTTTATCCAAAAACCTACGACATAATCTGCGATAACTACATGCATATATCAAATTGACCGGAATGTTACCTATATTTTTTATTTATTTATTTATTCATTCTTTACTGTACATTGATAAAAAACAATTACATAAAAGGTATACATTCAAATCAAATAAATCAATATACAGAGGGCGAGTTAATCGCAAAGGCGCGATCGATTAAAATTAATCGTGGCGTTCATTGTTGGATGTTAGCTGACGTTTGTTCGATTAATATTTTTATCGTGAACTCGGTTTTTGTCTGTTTTGTGCTTTTACTATCAAATAAAATAAATATCTATTGCTATCCTTTAATAGGTTGCCGATCTGCGACGCCAGAGGAACATCACCGATTTTAGATGTTAAATGAAATCTTTTCTTTACACCAGCACTTAATGGTTGACGGTTGAAGAATCGTAAAATGTTGCCAAAGAAACAAACCATCCAACATCATCATAATCTTTTAGTAAAAATATAAATTAATGACCTAAAAGCTGGTTATCAGAAAAAAATGTCAAATGACTAAAGTATGTTAATGTTTAATATACCTATACATGTAAATACATTTTTGTATGTAGGTAATAATGTTTAAATATGCATGTGCTTGTAATTATAACCTTATAACTGAGGATCTTTTCAATAAGCGCGCATCATAATGTGTTACGTACATATATCTGGGCGACTTCTGATAATTATATAACTTCAGACTTGTTAACATCATCCCCAAATAGCAAAACGCTGACTATTCTACATAATAGTAGATTAATCAAAATATCTAAATGGGTAGGAAATATTATTAATATAACTCGTTGTTATAACACAGTGTATATTATTATAATGATGATAATTATTTATCTTAGAGAAATAAATGTTACATGATGATTCATATTATCAATGTTCGTGTATCAAAGAGAGTAACAGGAAAGGGATGATAGGCTGTATCTAACAAATTATTAACGTTGTTACACTTTAGCAGTGTCCAAATCAGGGTTGTGAACTAATGACAATTTTTCCTCATTTTTTTATAATTATAGATAGAAAGGCATGTTTATAGCACGTTTGCAGTTCATCTGTTGGTTACACAGAGAAATGCCGGTATGAACGAAATGAACGAACGTACAAAATAAATAGATTGAATCAATTATTGTTCTTGCCTTTTCTTTTGTACGTTAACAGAGAGAAGAAAAGAGACAAAAACATTAGTTTGGTCTTTCGTTGTCCTAGTCTTGACTTTAAAAGGACTTCTATATGCATTGAAATGACTTCCGTGTATTTGACTTATTTAGAAACTTCTATGAAATATAACTATTATTGTCCCAACTTTCATCTTGTGCCCAGTATTGAATAAAGCATTACTTCGTATCTGACGACAATCTTCTGTTGGATTCAACTCTCAGCCCACACTCTAAATTCTAACATAAATTATTATATCATTATACACTGAGTGATTTGCGTGATATATTATGTTTCACATGAAATAATTTGTAATTACTCAAGGTGTCAAGGAGATTGATAAGACAAGGGTGCATAAGGTGAAGTGTGAAACTAATTATATCTCGTTATTACGATTCTGTCCAAAGTGCCTATCTTACAAGAAACATTAATTTGTATTATAAGGAAATATGACTGCTGTACTATATTAAGCATGAATCGGACATGGATAGAACGGACAGCTTGCATGTTTATTACATACGGCTGCTCTGCTGGCGACCCCACATAATGAGGTATGTCGTAATAGGATAGTATAAGTAGTATAATAAGTAGTAAAATTTATTAAATATATATATAATGAGGATTGGTCTGCAACGAGTTTAGACTTTCTTCTCCATTCCTCCCTATTCTCAGCCAGTCTCTTCAACTCCATGTATGAGCCACAGCTCATGTCCCTCTTCAGTTGGTCCATATAGGCGTCTCTCGGTCGGCCTCTGCCATTTGTGCCTTCGTTCCTGCCCTCTGCGATTGCGATGAGCAGTCCTGGGTGCCTTATGTTGTGGCCAATCCAGTTAGCTCGTTGTTGGCAGATTCTTTTGAGGAGTTGCCTTTTTTCGCCAACCCTGGTTAACACTTCTTCGTTTTCGACATGTTCCGACCAATGAATTTTCAGCATGCGTCTATAGCACCACATTTCAAATGCCGCTAACCGTCCGCTTTCATTCTTACTGATGGTCCACGTCTCGCACCCATATAGCAAAATGCTCCACACAAAGGCTTTAGTGAGATTCTCCCTCACGCTTAGATCAATATTAAATAAACCAACAATTATCTTACCCCGTGGAGCACCCGGTAAAGAATTGGTCTCCCACTCTTCTCCTTAAGTTTTCGAGTGTCCTGTAAAAGGCAGGTGTTCGAAAAAATTAAGACATTGTACATCTCAAATTCAGCGATGAAGTTTGCCACTCATCCTGAATGTCTTGATTTTATATCGGCACGAAGAGGACAGCTTGCATGTTTCTTACATGCAGCTGGTCTGCTGGCTACCCCACTTGTGGGATATGCCGTGATGGTATAGTAGTAGTAGTAGTAACAATTATCTATGTTGGTACTTCAAATAATGGCATAAGCGTCCCTCTCATATTAATTTGAATCAAATGCCGCTAACCGTTCGCTTTCATTCTTGCTGATGGTCCACGTCTCGCACCCATATAGCAAAATGCTCCACACAAAGGCTTTAGTGAGATTCTTCCTCACGCTTAGATCATTATTAAATAAACCAACAATTATCTATGTTGGTACTTCATATAATGGCATAAGCGTCCCTCTCATATTAATTTGAATATTTATCAACCAAACTACAGATACACGAAAGCTTGTATACAAAAACATACGGATCTATTGAACTGGAATTGTACTAATACACGTAATAATGTTTGCGTAATTATAGTTACCATCATTAAATATCGAATGATGCCCATTCCACTGCTACAAATTGGTATAATGCTATTGGCAGTTTAATCACAAAACTCATTAATAAATTTGTAATTATACAATATTAATTAAATTCACAAATGCAGTTTCGGCATTGACATTTAGAGATTAATTACATTAACATGAGATTAAAATTATTATTATGTGTTTTCAATATTTTTGATTACCTTATCTACAGGCTATTGAATCCATTGAAAAACGGCATTCATTTAGCCAATTATTATATATAGGAAGATATTATTATATTTTAATATGCCCCAGTTGAGACAACTTTTTTAACGGAGTATTTAAGGCCTAAAAATATAATAATTTTATATAAATATATTAGGTCAATGTTTATACTAAATTTCATAGAGGAGGTCAGGAACTTGAGAATTAGATTTTCGAGCAGAAGGTTTGTGGTTTTTATTTTTCAAATTTATCGTACAAGTTTGGTATGGGGGTGTGTGGGGTATATTATGAATCATGAATCGAAATCCAACTTCAAAAAAAAAACAATGAGTAATAAGGGTTAGTTGGAAGATATCGCGCTTCTGCGATAAACTCGCCCATTGCACAAATTTATTTGTCTGGTTCTGCAATGTTTGTGTTTTAATAATGTTTGTTTTTTTGTGCAATAAAGATTTTTATTATTATTATTATTAATAATAAGACAATTTCTGTAATATTATATAATTAAATAGGTATTTATTTATTTTGCCTGTAAATTGATAACAAGTAATTTTAGACATAAATACATTAAGATTAAATACAATCATACATTCAATATTTAGAAGGCGAGTTGATCGCGGAGGCGATATTTCTTCAAACTAACCACAAAATTTATTACATATAATGTAAAGTATGAATAAGTATAAAGTCATCGTATGAATTTATATTTTTATTCCGTGCCTACGTTTGTATTGTGATTTGTCTTCATTTGCC
The DNA here is from genome assembly GCA_947579605.1 of Athripsodes cinereus. Lineage (NCBI taxonomy): Eukaryota > Metazoa > Arthropoda > Insecta > Trichoptera > Leptoceridae > Athripsodes > Athripsodes cinereus. The sequence goes on along the minus strand of OX388313.1, from coordinate 21,020,257 downwards.
ACGTCTTTACGTCTTTGGGTATACCAGAGCTGGCCGCTTTTGTTTGTAATGTACTTGAATATCTCTTGAGACTTTGCTTTGTTTCCCTTTATAAACGTGATAAGAAAATTAATAATGAATAGCGGTGAAGTGAATTGGGTTGCGGAAAACTTAGAATTCTGTTGTGCATTGGAATGTAAAAAAACAATCATATAAACGAAATTTTTGTGCGATTCACTATAATATACATAATTAAAGTCTATTTAATATTTTATTATACTATATACCATGGTATTTCTCATTTGTGGTGTGCTCATTGGACTAACAATATCTAACGAATTGTACTCAAAGTGACAACGTAAAAAAATACGAAAGGTAGGATTTTCTCAATGACAATTTCTTTCGATGTACTTATAATCCATGGACCTACCAATTTAAAATGCAATTTATGTAATCTTACATATCTAAGTATGTAGTAAGGAAAAGACTTTTTATTTAGGGTTTTCCCACCACTTTCCCCTGGATGTTTTAAGAGCTGAGCTCCTATATCATCCAGACTCAACGAAACAAAAGAAAAATTCAAAGGGAGGGCTCAGGATTTGCCTTATGGGCTCCCCCCGACAAAATCCTCCCCTAAACTACAACCCTTAATGTCCCTTGGAGGAGATACTCACTACAAGGCACTACTCACTACTACAATTAAGGAAAAGACTGTATGTTTTTGTATTACGTTTCCTGAATTCATATAGATATGTTACATTCGCTTTGGCTCTACTTCGGTTAAGTTCATACTTCTAGCCATAAAGTTCATACGAAATGGGATAATTTAGAAGACGCCATCGCCGAGGAAACATTTTCCAATTACGAAGCGGTGCGAGGTCACTATTATCTCATTTCAAGGTATGGAGTTTCTCACTGTATCTACGAACTGTGGAAGGATTTTCATCTATCGTATGGGAAGAGCACTAATATTATGTTTTATTAATACAGAAAAATATCGTTATTACAGTGCGACTTAATTAAAATGTATGTTTACGGTATCATGTTTTATTGATTCATGGTATGCGAGTCTGGATAATTACGATATTGACAATACATACTGTATCCTCAAACATTGTCATTGTGAAATTTTATACTCCTGTGCCGTGTGTACTAAAACTGAAGAAGTTAAGATGATTAATTAATTAAATAGATCTTGTCCCTTGAATATTTTTTTACAGTACGGAAAAATGACTTGAGTGTTCATTGTATCCAGTGAGTTGGCTTCCCCATTTGTGTAAAATTTTGCGATGCCATAGATGCATGAACGTCCGAACAAGGATGTTTTTTTTATGGATGGGAGGGGCAGCATCATTTGCCAAATATCATACTGTTTTCGAATATAGATGAAGTGATTATTTTGCTCTCAGAGATTCTACACTTTGTTCATCAACATGATAAAATATAATCAGCACTAATAATGGTCTGAACGGAACTGAACCTTATTTAATAATACTTTTTTTATTATCAATGAAGGAAAATAGAAAACACAAAGAGCTCAAATAAGAGTTATAGAAAAATAACATTTCATAAATGTGTTTACTTTTCTAAATGTAAGAGGAATTTAGAATTTTTAGACTTTGTAGTATGATAGGTTTAATTTCAGTTGTATGAGCAATTAAAATACAAATTGAATCAAAACACTATCTTGCACTTGCTGTTGAAACTAAAATATGATAATAATTACATGAAACACTCAGTCGTGAGTACGTTACATGATAAATGTAGGTACATTTATAAAATACAAAATGACTACTCTTGGTTCTTACTACAAATATAATGATTGAAATATGAATTTGACTGAGTAGGTATATGTAGTATGTAGAGGAACAGTATAATCATATTAATTTAATGTTTTATTGTTTTTCGTAATGTAGGTAACTATCCGACTATATTATTAAAAAGATATATATTAACTACAATACTCGTGTCCAATACAAAGGGTATTCAGGCGAGTTTACTACATAGAAAAGAGTAATGTGAATATGTGTGTGTGTGTGTGTGTGTGTACTTACGGTGGGTAAGGTTATTTTTAAAAACGAAATAATTCAGATCAATCCTTGCGAGGCCTTGGCCTCCAAAGCAATAGATCTGCAAAGCTTTTTATCTTTAGTAGTCGACTGCCATTCGTTTATTCCATTATCACTGAAAATTATATATATGTATATACATATATTATAATCGTCTCGAATATATATTAAATTTGTACTTAAACACTATGCTGAAGTTCTCGTAATCGTGGCAGAGAATTCAAAATGTTTATAACATAATATAAAAATTATTTTAGGGCATGCGTTGCATATTTGCATGTATGGAAGGCACGCCGTTTCTACATAGATATATTTTTTTTTATTTAACTTTATACTACTTGGTACATAGGTACTGCCACTTAATTTATGTCTTCTTTTCATTTGTATGAAATGAGAAAGGTTATAGAAATGTGGTTAATCCTTATCTTCTAGACGTTAAGGATATATTGAAAAAAATAAAAATATTTTATAAATATTTTAAAAGAAACAAAATCACACTTTTACCATAACCAAATACTGAAAAAATAATAGTTTAAATATGACTAAAAGATAAATAGCTCATACCTACTTCTATTATATTACATGCATTAATTTAAAACAATAACAATAAGATAAAACTACTATATCATGGTGTGGTAGATTTTATGATAAAAGTTTATCACAATAGTGACAAGTAAAATGAAAATCCATTTTGTTATTCTAATAATACACATAGTAAAAGAGTTAGAAACTTCTCTATTCAACTTAAATTTCATATCCACAATAGAGCGCAATTAACTCAGTATAATCCCGAAACATTTATAAAAGTCAACGACTTGGTTAACTACGTTGTACAATTCATTTTGTGAAATCGTAAGTACTGACAAATATACTAAACGTATTCATTTTGATGTCTGAAAAGCCCAATGCAAGAACGTCAAACCGCGAAATTACATCAAAAATATAATATTATAGGGAGTAAAATACTTTGGAAGTTTTGCAGTACGTGAATACGACATGATTGAAGGTAAACCATACCAAAAGCTCCTTTGTATGTTATTCGACATATTCAAAGTTCTAGTCAGGTTACTTGTTCTACTAATAGCGGTAGAATTAACTTAATTTTAAACCACGTATGAATTTTGTACGCAAATAACAGGTTAAAGTTTTCAACTTATGTAACTGAAATGTTACAACTTAGTACTAACTGTTACAGATTTGTTAATGAATACTATTTGAAAAATATCCACTGGGATACTTTGTCACGTATAAGAGAGATTTCTGAAGAGTATTTAAAGTTTTTCTTAATGTGTTCAAGTTTAAAAATAATAATTATAGAAAGTGTCTTTGTTCTCCTACGAGAGGTGTAAATTCTAAAATACATAATTTTATACAAAATGTACTGAAGAATAAAGAGTTCTATGAAAAACTAATTTGCATATTTTTTTGTAGTGTTGAATACTTTCGTTTACAATCTATTCGAAGTAGTTGTTTGGCATTTATTACACGGCCTTTAGTCATTCTAATGACATCATTAATGGTTTAGTTGGAAGATATCGCGCCTTTACGAAAAATTCGCCCTCTTATAAATTGATTGTATTTAAATGCATTTCTTTGTCAAATTGTGTGTATTGTGATTAATGTATAGTAAATAATGAATAAATAAAAAAAAATACGCTTTACTTATCTTGGGAAGATAGAGTATTAGAGCAACGTTTTGCCAATTGAAAATTATCTTTACAAGACAATCAACACTCTATTAATTCAACAAGCAATGACATAATTAAAATATGGTCCATTTAGGGCCAACATTATAAAAGTCCGTTAGCTCAAGTTATTTTAATATGGTCCAAAATTTGATATAACTACACGTTTTTCATCATTATAAACATCCGTTGATATTATTTCAGTAAAATGCTACCATCGGCTTTAACTGGCCGACCGACCAGGGATTAGTTTTGACGACTAGCATTGCTGTCTCACTATTTGCCTGAAGAGAGAAAGAAATAACAATAGATGAATCTACGCACGTGTTTTGTTAGGATATATTCTCATAGCACCGCTGTCATTTACTCATTTGTTTTGTGTAAATTATGAGATTGTTGGGTGAAGTTTTTATGAATGGGGAGCAGGTAGATAAAAGGGACAGGCAAGATCTTATGTGACCACCGGTTGAAAACAATGGGTACAGTAGGCAAAAATATTTCTTTTTAACGAATTGTCAAAATAGTTTTATAATGAAGTATCTAGGAGAATGTACGAACAGATCGCCATCCGTTCGTAAAGTGTCGACATACTTACGAATATTGGGTTCCTCGTTTATAATTTCGGCCCTTAAGATAGATTTCAATCGACAGTAGGTAGCGGATAGATAGATTATTGAAACCGACCATTATTCAATTTCGTACGCTTACTGAACAATATGTAAAAAGTGAAAATTGGTTTAAAAAGGTCAGTTTATTTAGTTAATTTATTATTATTATTTTATATTTCTCAAGATATTTTTTCAATTGATATTATTTTATTTTAAAAATGGACTTGGATGTTGATCCTAAATGTTGCAAAGCGCCCTTTAAATGATATTATCACAATAAGGCGCTATATAAATTGTCATATTGTTTTTATTTATTTATACATATTATGTGATTGTCGAAGCAGTTCTTACTTTTATGATTTACATCTTCTTTATGGCTTTGAGAAAGATACCGATTTGAGTAGAGGAATTCTAAAGCTGAAATTAATGTAGAAAGATGGATAATGTGATAAAGAAATTCGTTCTTATGCCGCCAGTTTTCAAAGCCCGTAAAAAAACTTTACTGATAAATACAAAAAAATATTTGAAAAGGCTTGGTATTATTCAACCTACGTAGGTATATTAAACTTACTCATTAATCTAACATTAACCTTTCCTTTTCACACGAACTATTTTTTATAAGAAAAGTTAGGTACGTACATACTCATGCTTTTGCAGAAAGGTTAATGCTTAAATCTTTATTAAGTACAGACTTATAAAACTACATCAAAATTAGAAGAAAAAATAAGATAAGTTTTTCATAACATTAATATAACTGAAATACTGAAATGAACTGGCAAGACTAATGTAAGGTAGGTACTAGCAAATATCGCTGACATTTTCGATCTAAACATTAGGTATAACTGCATTAAATTCATGTAGAGTTATATTTTAATGACTAGGTTCATAAACGATGACAGTGCTAAAGCACTATCATCAATATTAATTATAGTATCTGTTATATCAGATGTATCCACGTTTAATAATAATGGGACATCAATTCATAATCTAACGCCGCTGCATCTGTAAATTTTGTTCTGTACATAATAATACAAACATACCTAATTATGAAAATATTATGAATGCAATATACGCTTACCTTAATTGGTCTGGATGCGATGGTGGTACCTACTCTATGATGTTTTCGAAGAACTGGTCGCAAAACGCAACTCTGATTTGTAGAATATCTGTAAAATAAAAAAAAAACATGTTCAAATTAAATATGTTTATTACATTGTTTCCATATTTTTCTTTTTTTTATGTAGTAATCTTAGATTATCAATATTTTTTTTTATACATTATCAACCGTGACAAACTTTTAATTATTATAATATAAGCTTCTCCATGAAACAAGTCGGAAATATAGGAATAAATGTTAGGATTTTCGGGTCAACAAATCCATATTTGAAAGACTTGTGCAAAGTGTTCGTCGGTAGCCTGGAGGTAGAGTCTCGGTCTCGTGAACATGAGATCCGTGGTTCGATCCCAGGTATCGGCAAACTCCCCTTTCACGACACAAGCTTTTAGCTTACTGTGCAAGGTTTATTTGGGTTTATAACAAAAACCCAGATCCATCTTTTTTAAAAAAAAAAAAAAGTTTGATTTATGAAATATTTAAGCTTTCTGAATATAAGAGACGCGCACTAATTTTCTTTTACGTTTTTACGTGCTATTCGTATACTTACTGTCAGAAGAAATATTCTTTTGATTTTTAGTGCAAATTTACTAGCGATAGTAAATAAGGTGTAAGTCTCAGAGTTACAAAAGATTTTACGATACAATAAATAATATTATTATCTTGATTCTGATACAACCGATTTTAAGAATATCAGACCTGATAATAAAATATTTACAGTCTTGGATTATTTATGATTCGTAAAAGATATTCGGTATATACAGGTATATATTTTTTTATAATCCATTTTTAAGATTAATGAAAATTTGATTAAGATACCGAAATCGTATAAGAATATTACATTTGTTTGAAATTAGCTTCAGGGCATTGTGGATATTTTTTATTGAATTTTGTTTTATCTCTCTCTTAATGCGATTGTGAAAATTAGATTACAGAAAAATTGAAATACAATTATCTATTTTACGCAATACAGTAATACTGATTTTATTAATCTTTTTTTTATACAACAACTTTGGTTATATTTTCCAAAAATTTACAAAATGTCAAAGTGCATATAAATTATATTTACGGATTACAAAATGTTAAAGTGCATATGAATTATATTTACGGATTACAAAATGTTAAAGTGCAAATGAATTATATTTACGGATTACAAAATGTTAAAGTGCGTATGAATTATATTTTGTTTTGTGCACATAATTTTGATGTCAAAATCAGAATAAATTAATAAATAATTAGCAATAATAAGTTATTTCAATGAGCAATTGGTTTCTGAAAGTTATTTTGATGATGATATAAATGGATAATTTTTTTTTTTTAAATTTAATAGCCCATTTACTTCATTTTGACATCCATACTGACAGCATAGAAATTCCTCTTTCACAATACACGTCACCTATGACATCGACATTATATTATTATATTTCTAGTGACGTCTCTTTTGTGTTGATTTCTCTGTCTTAATGGTTTTGTGTTTTTTTTATTTTGCTTTTTTTCGGTCTGTTATGGTCTCAGTGCACGGTGACATTTTAAGTATAATAATAATAATTAAAGTGCTAGGAATATCGAGGGAGAAGGTGACTTCAAAGATTGTTACATAAAATTGTTTAATAATTTGAATGTTCATGTCGATATTTTCAACATAACATACAATGACTTTATCGCCAGGATAGAGATTCTCCTTTGATTGTCTCTTTTTGAGGAAATCTTTTTTTTTATTGACTTGGCATTTCTTTGTTTTTTGTTTTTTCCTGCTGAGACCGCCTTGGCCAAAAGCTGTTATGGTCTCAGTGCAGGGTGATGTTTTATAATAATAATAATTATCGAGCCAATCCCGTGGATTCCAATCCAGGTTGATGAACATCTGGGCCAGCACACTCTTTCGCCGACCACAAAAACTGTTATGGTCTCAGTGCAGGGTGACATTTTAAGGATAATAATAATTTAAGTGCTAGGAATATCGAGGGAGAAGGTGACTTAATAGACTCTCTGAATGGAATAGGCTTATTTCTGTCTCGTGCTCCCGGGAGTAGCTTTTACGCAATTGAGTTGAGCTGAACTTTGTTCGAAATAAACGACACAAGATAATTATGAAACTTTATTTACGAAGTGATATTATTATCAAACAAATTTAATCATTTTACAAAGTTGTCGACTTTTGAGCAATTCCCTGCCGTCCAAACAAACATCGCCGGACGTTTGTCATAATATTATCTCGTCGCGTAATCCCGTTCGTTTATTATAATGCGACATAAATAAATTATTACCAACTCGGTTTAACTATGTACAATTGGGTTAGAACATTAACACGACCACGAGAGAGAGAGAGAGAAAGATTATACGAACATTCATCTAAAAATTACCACAAAAATATTTTAGTCCGTTCGTAAAAACACATTTACCTATCCTTACTGTACATTTATTACAAACAATTTCACACAAAAATACATTAACTTATTTTAAACACGATTAGCACATGAAGGGGTAAGTTTTTTTTACAAGATAGATGTAAAAATAATATACTAAAGTAATACACATGTTCTCATTCTATAGGCATATTTTGGCTAAAAATATTATTTGTGCACACATTATTTTGCTTTATGCATTGGTAGAGATATTGCAGTTAATATTATGACACCATGCCATCAAATTTGTGCGGTAATTGAATTATTTGTTCAACCAAATTGCAAAATAATTCATATCACCAATATTAAGATCAGATTATGATCCTATTCATACTTTGCGATAATATAATAGAATTATTGTAAAAATATTTGTGCCATGGTTTGCCAGTTTTTAAATAATAATTTTATCCATATTACTGCCAAGTGCCATTATCTAAGTAAATTAGTTATTTTATCTGACGGAGTTTATTTGTCAAGTGATTTTGTTTTCCGACCAAAGCAGGGTAAAATTAAACTAGTAATATAACGCTTTTTTTGATACATGATACTGTAGGTTTTGAGATTAATAAACCGGGAATATATTTGTCAATTTCTGTACGGTGCTTGTTAATATAAATTACTATGTACATCAAAAGCGAAAGACATTTCAATTTTTATTCCATTTTTATAATCCATATGTTTGTCATAATGTTGACGGAGTTATTTTTTTTTAACAAAAAGTGTTTTCACCAAAACCGATATTGCTTTATTTAAAACTCTAATACAAGTTTAATGATATATAAAAGTTTATTTATTTATTTACAAATCCACGGCGTGAGCCTTTTACATGTTTAAAAATATACAAAAAAAAAACATACATATCAAATTTCTCATCAACAAACACTGCTGGAGCAAGATAAGAACAAAAAAACTGTCGAAAAACAAAAACATAGATGGGAATCAATACAAAATATCAATAATTTTAGTCAAATCATAAAATAGTATAGAATGTTAATGAAATGTTTAGCAATATGTAAATGAAACGATGTCATTTATGTTTAAATACTATGTCGAGTACACGTATTTGACGAAAATATCGTTATTATTGGTTACTATAATATAGTAATTTTAAATAACTTTGTTTTGAAATTGATTGTGATTGAATGTGATTGTGAAATGTGACACATGAAAATGAATGTGATTGAAGTAACTTTGGAAGGTTGAACGAATTTTGAATAAAAACCCTTAAAAATATATGTGTGTATTTAAACTAATAATATTGTCAATTTTTACATGATTATCCAAAAACAGTGATGATGTGATGAGTGATTTAAAATGGATGAATAATGAAAAAAAATCCAAAATGTTTTTTCTTGTTTTGATCCAAAGATGTTCTTGTTTTGAAATTTTGAAATAAATTTAATGTTAGTGGGTAGGTGGTGTAACTTCAGTAACATTATCCGTTCTACAGAAAAGAAGTTTTAAATATTACACCATCATCATCATCATCGCCCTCAACGCTCCTCTCGGGAGCACAGGGCAGAAACCAGCCTCCTCCATTCAGAGCGTCTCTGTGCCAATTGCGTCACCTCTTCCCACGACATTCCTTGCGCTCTGATATCGTTGTCATAGGAATGGTGTATTGTGAAAGAGGGACGCCCGGGCCTACGGAACCCCTGCGGACGGAAGAACAGTGCTCTTTTTGGCCAACTATCATTGGATTAAATATTAGACACATAGGTACATACATACATACATACCATCACGCCACTTCCCTCGCAGGGTAGGCAGAAAGCATCGAGCGCCACTTCCTTCAATCCTTGCATACAACTTTCGCTTCCGTCACTGTCATACAATTCCTCATGCACGCTCTTCTGTTTAATGTGCTCAACACGTGACCGTCCTGTAGGATTTGATTACAATGCTCTTGCCATTTAATCTTTAGACGTCCACGTCTCCGAGCACCATTCCTCTCAGCCAAATATATCTTCTTAGTCATTCTGTTCTCATTCATTCTTTCCCAAACCATCTTAACTTATTTACATTCATCCTTGTTATTTCACCAACTTTCATTCCACAATTTAAGATCTTAAATATAATTCCGATTTCTCTCATATGAGATCGCATAACGTGATTATATTTTGAGCGAGATAAGCTAATATTATATTAGAAATTTAGAATATAAAAAAAAAAAATTTTTTGAGCAAGATAAGCTTACAGAAACTTAGAAAACTAAAAAAAAATTAATTAAAGAGCATTTGTCGCTCATGCGGATGAAATATTGCAAAAAGATTCAACATGGGTGGGTTAAGTTGAGTGATATTAAAATCCACAAATTATTACTATGTTAGAGCAGTGATACTTTAGATCAGAGGTTCCCAAACTTTTTTTCTCATGGACCACTTTCCAAAATTTGCTAGTTCCGGTGGACCCCCTGTATTTCCCCCCCCCCCCGCATTTAAATTTCTACCCCCCGTTACCGAATTTTCAAAATGGTATAGGAATGTGAAACATTTCAAAAACTTCAGTTTTCTTAAAGAATATTTTCTCACAGTACCTTTTTCTACAATGTACCGGGTGTTTGTACCGACTATTGTTTATGGAAATATCTAGTGCTTTAACCGAATATCCGATACTTTAACTATGGATTTATGGACCCCCACTTACAACTCGTGCACCCCCATTTTTTAGTCAAGCCATTGTGGACCCCCGTCGAGTCTCCCGTGGACCCCTGGGGGTCCATATGGACCACTTTGGGAATCACTGCTTTAGATATATGATAGAAACTCTTCACTGATATGGAAGAGCTGTTGACGAGAGATATATTGTGATATGATGTGATGTTTCAATATATAACAGGGTGTTTGGGAAGCAGTTATCAATCATAAAAGAATTTTACAAAGACATATAAATCATGGCACTCGAGACACTCCTAATAAATATTTGGTTAATGTTTAAAACGGTGTATTGTTCATATAAAGTATAGTTTCTTAGATAATTAACCCTAAATGAGTTTTTTAAGCGATAATTAATCCTGAAATGTTGTAAAAGAGGTAATTTCAAGTCACTTTGAATCAACTTTCCTAAGACCAAATCTCACCGTTTTGTAGATTTTTGGACTATCTATCTTTACCACCGCTGTGTCTATCACAATTAAAGAATGTTATGAAATATCTGAATGCAATGAATACATGGATGATCTTCTTCAAATATTGTATAAACCTACATATAATATGAGTGCTACACCTTATCATTACTGCATATTAACTTTTGCGCCTGTTCGAAGGATTGTTGCATCTGCTCCATTCAAAGTACATAATCTGATCTGTCACTTCTTTCAGGATTATTTATCCTGCTTATCAAACACTCTGTATAATGTAAAACTATTTCAGATGAAGTCATGCAGAATGATTTGTTCAGGAATATGAAGCAATGACGCGCTGAAAAATCCATATTAAAAAGTATCACAGATTTTTTTCAATATCATGGTTTTATTCAATATATTTTTTTAAGAATGTGCATTTCATACTCGTATTTTTTTGAAAAAAATTGGAACGCAAAATTTGCAATGAAATGAACTTCTAAAATTAGTTTTTAGCGATATGTAAAATATAATGTATTTTGCATTTTGCAAAATTGATGAACTTGAGAGTTAGATGAAATGAGTGCTGTTTTCCACCCACAATGTTTCTGACAACCCAAATGTTTACATAATTCAGTAAGTAAGTCTACTAGTTCTTTATTTATGAGAAATGTTGTAATGAATATTTTATCAAATTATAAATTGCCTGTTTTGCGCCTTTTGTTACGAAATGAAATAAAAACAAATATATAAGCATGAATATCGTGTTCATTATCATTTTAATTTATTATGAATATCTACGTCAAACTTTATCATGCACAAGACATTAATCATTGACAATTCGGTGATGAGGTATGCCCCGAATCCTGGATTTTTTAATGGTACGAAGATGATGATTCGTATGTGATTAGCTCGCTGGCCTCTTTACCATGATGACACTTATTGTATGCCACGGTGATATGAATATACTCACTCACTAGATCTTCAACGCTATTCCCGGGAGTACAGGACAGAAACCAGTCTCCTCCTTCAGAGCGTCTATGCGCCAAATGATTCACCTCTTCCTACGACATTCCTAGTGCTTTTGTGTTGTTGTCATAGAAACGATTTACTTGTATTGTGAAAGAGGAACGTCTGTGAACGATAGAACAGTGCCGTTTTTGTCCAACTTGGACTAATTGAACATTCTCAAAACTTAAATAATCTGGAGACACTAGAGATAGATACATTAAAATTATAATTAAAGCAAACATGTATTCCGAGTGTTTAAACATTTTTATTAATATACATAAAGAAAACATTTTCATTTAAAGTTTTTTCATTGACATGTAAATATATATAAAATTATTCAACATAATAATATGTGGAAGTATTTTAATAAATATTAATGCGGGTAGGTTTGAAATTAATTAGTGAGGGAAATGGATTTTTGTGAAACATGGTGGTGTTATGAATATTTTAATTAAAACATGTTCATGTTGTGTAAAAAAATCAATAACAAAAGTGACAACAAACGCAAAGCTAGGGTCACATTAACCATTTTTGACGCTATGTAGAAAACGGTGCGGTTTTTTACCAAACAGATTGCGTCAAGTATTTGCAGGTTTCGCTCGGTTGCATTTGAGTTGTGAACAGTTCCCATGCTTTGTTATGAAGACGATCAGATTAGCCGTACAAGACCCTGTCTGTCGGACTTACGAAGGCTTACGAAACGCAGGCCAACCACACTCTTTTCTAGCGTATTTTATATATCAATGTAAATCTTAAAAGAAACAATATCGTGTACCAAACCAGCAAAATTTCAATATTTCTTTCAGATTACAATATAGAGTATTATAACTCATTAGAAATTAATATAAAATCTGCCAATATGTGATTTTAATGTGTAGGTTATTTATGTGTTTTTGATTTCACTTTAATATCTTTCTTATGTGATTTAAAAGGGTTTAATGCAATTTTTAGGGGAATTAAATTCTTTAAAAATATGTTCAACGATGCACTGAAAGCTTTCAAAAGCTGTCTCGTAGATTATAAATTCAAGATCTACACATCCATCCAGAAATAACTTTATAGTGTAGATATTATCTATACATATACAGGAAGATAGATATAATAAAATGTACTTATAGTATAGCCTTTTCTTTCAATTGATATATTGTTATTCTATCCAAGTTTCATTCAAATATACTGGGGCTGAGTAGGTTCCTATCAGATAACGGAAAGGAGAAAGATATTTAATTTTTGTAGGTAAAAATTTACTTCTAGATTACTTTGAAAAATATAAGAAAAAAGGGCTTACCCTAGAGATGTAGGGGAAAAGCAGCAAACTCTCTATTAGGAGTTAGCAAAAAAAAAAAACAAAATGTGCAAAAATGTGTAAGGCACGGATGCCTGGACAACCCTCTTTTACAATAGAAACAATGACGACAATATCTGGCCCCCTAGTCAAAACACATTTTAGCGTTATGAAGTCGTTCGACTACAAACGAAATTACGACAATCTACCTACATGTACCATATAATTATGCGTTATTGTTGCAATTATAGTCGTAATTTCGTTTGTAGTCGAACGACAAGTGACGCTAAAATGTGTTTTGACTAGGGCTGCTGGGTTCAAGGAAAGTCACGGAAAAAAGATGATTCATTTAGTGTTAAGACTTTCTGAGTGAAGAAAGTTGGTTTCGGTCCTGTGCTCCCAAGATTAGTGTTGAAAGAATATGGAGTTGAGTTAATGCGAAAATAGCATCGCAACAGGCAGCTGCTTAATACTAATAAAGAAGGGACTGCACCTTTCTTATTAAAAATCCTGGGTTCATCCTTGTCTAGATAAGTACGTGTATGTATAAAAACACTATCGTTGTCGAAATAAAATTCACATCAATAAATATTAATCTAAACGTTGTTTGTTTGTAGTTTTATAAAAAAAATTACAAAAAAAGATTGATTAGGGATGGATCCCCAGTGGTCAAAAGGATGAGGGTAGAAATTTTCATGGAAATGGTTTTGTATTGAAAATATGAACGATAAAGTGCAAATATAATGAAGTTTAATTGATCAAAGCATTTTGGTCTCATAAAGTTCAAGTAATTAATATAATGTTAGATAAGCCCCAGTCATTAAGCTGTGTGATATATCTAAGTTAATTTCAGTTTTGTTCAATAATAGCGAAGCCTATCTACCTGAATTCAGTTTGCGTAATGTGGCTTGAAGATACCTGATTATTTATTAACGAAGCGTTTAATTTCTTGTTATTATTATCAGCTTAACTTTGTTTCAATAAGGATGACAGATATTGTAACTTAGAGATAAATTGGATATCCGTTACTTAAGTTATGATCGGATATTTCTGATCCAATAAAAAAAATTGCGAAGAGATGTACCACCCATTCTGAATCTTTGTACTATTTATTGGTAGGTACGTAGAGGATGATCCACCAGTTCAATACATGTAGCTTATCCGGTTGCTACCTCATTCCTAGGAAACGTTAGATAGATAGTAGAACTTAGTCAGTGATAAAAACAGCTCAATATTGTGAAATAAAATAAATAAAGCTTTATTGGCATTAAAATATGTAGTATTCAATCATATATATAGAGTACCAATAGTCGGGTTTTTCGCATGTGAGATTTTATCCATACAACCCGGAAAAAAGAAAATAAAATACCATCATCGTGGCCAAACAATATGTGAATATTTTGTTTAGAATCTTGGTGAATTTTCTTTAACCAATATCCGGTCAAATCACTATCCGTTTCATCGCTTATATTGTTAATAGTAAGTACTTATTATTTCTGTTATTAATTACTGCACAAGTAAAATAAAATGACTACTTGAAGATAAAATGTATGAATGATAACTTAAAGTTATAATAATATTATCATGAAAATTAATGACTAAAGACTCGTTAATATGAAAGCTTACCAAATGGATTATGTGTAATAAAAATAAATAATAAAGTATTTACCATCTTATAACCTCATTCCTTATTTGATTAGAAATAACGATATAATAATTCGTATTTCTTTATATGTTTCTAAAGCATGTAACACTTTATCCCATATTTATATTTATTTAACACTTTTATCCCTCGATATTTCCCTCCAATTCTTTCTTCGACTCAAGTCCCCTTTTCCATACATTGTCCAGCTAAATCAGTCTGCAGAGCTTGAGTCTCAAGTCAGGGATGATTGTAGAGTTGCATAGATTGGTTTCACAAATTAAAAGAAAAGGTTAAGTTAAACGAGGAACATTTATTGATAGTTTAGTTTTACAATGTCTGGCTCAGACACACACACAATAGTTATTTACACCTTCACAATTAACTTATTAACTACACAACAGGATCTACTTAAATTAATCAATTTACAAGTTTATTTAGTCACTGCTTATTATTTAGATTGCAACGAGTTTCAATTATCTTTTGAACACTTTATTAACACAAAGTTTTATTATTTTTTTGGGGCTCGCTGACGTGAAACACGTCAGCGAGCCCGCGAGGCCGGAGAAAGAGAGTGAAGTTGGTTGCAGATGGTGAACCAAGAGAATTTTTAACAGAAGTCAAAACAAAGTTTAAATTAATTTTAGCGGGATTCTTTCCTTCAAAAAGTCAAATTGTAACTATGTAAATTTAATACGGAAATACCCTAATATTTATGTACTGTTATTTTTAACTACGACAAGTATTTATTTATCAGTTGTTCGTAAACATTAAAAATACACGAATTCGTCATAGTGACTTATCGCATATTCTAATAAGATCATGTATAGCCTATTTTGTATACGTTTCAATATAGAGGACTCATCACTTGTGGAAATTGGCGATATCAGAACATCAATCAATATTTTTTAATGTCTCGCTATTTGTGTCTATGATTCAGTTGGTATCAATTATTTATTTAAAGTCATGGAAAAGGCAGGTATTCGTATAACATCAAAGATAAGACTTTTATATAATAAAACCAGAGACGAGGTATGTCACCCATTCTAAATGTCTTAATTTTAAGTGGCACAGATAGGATGGCAAGCGTTTTTATCATAAACTATATCTTGATTTGAAATAATTTTTTTATAATGATGTACTTAGAGATGCTGTCATTGTGTTGAATGTTTATATGTGCAGTACCAATGAAAACCAAAGAAGGGTTTTATTAATAGCGTTTACTGTGCCTGAAGTCTATAGGCATGATGAAGTAGTCTTATGTAAAATAGTTTGTATATAAGTCAAGTAAGCGAAGCACCATCCAGAGCACAAACAACGATCATGATATAAGAATATAGTACAGACCTTTCAGTTAGTTTGAAGTAAGTTTCTTGCCTATTGTTTTGTTTAGTTGATGTAAACACAAAGCTAAGGTTTATATTATCAACTTAGTATTGGAACCTTATGGTGAAACTATATGTTTACGTTAGCATAATATTATAAACCAAGTAACTAGCCTATGAACTCGGTTTCGATTATAAAACTCACAAAAAGCATTTTATTGTTTATTGTTTATTGTTGTTTATCGTCCTTAGACCAAAATTTTTGGTACTTGGACTCGTCAATTTACAGAAGACAGGATCATACAATAAATTATATATATATACAAAAAAAAAAATACAGAATCATAGATCAAAAACATAATATCATTGCTAAGCAGAGTGTAAAGGGCTCTGTTAGCATTTCGTCAAACAGTATTCAATACAGATTCCATCATCAATCATCATTGATCAAATAAAAACAAAAAACATCGGGAAATTATTTCCATGCTGAAATGAATGTATATGGTTCAATTCAGCATTTCGTCGACACAGTAAAAAGCTTTTTCAACGAGGTACAACTTCACTACTCCTTGAAATTTTTTTTCATCCTTCACGGACTTTATTTCTTGTGGCAGCTTGTTGAACAGGCGCACACTGAGACAGACAAAGCTTTTGGACAATTTTGCCAACCTGTGCTCTATAGGTCGGATACTTCTTTTTGAGCGAGTGTCATAACCATGGTACTCCAAGTTGAGAGGGGTGTTGGGCATATTTTTACGTGCGTATAGCAAGCATTCGTAGATGTAAATGCCAGGGAGCGTGAGTATGCCAAGTTCCTTAAAGTGTTCCTTGCACGACTCTCTTGGCCCCAACCCTTTTAATAGTTAGTTTACTTATGGTAACATCAGCGTTGGTATTTTATTTACCTAAAATATGACGATTTATTTTACGAAGATTAAGCATCGAAATACAAACAAAATTGATATTAATATGCAAATATACCTCAGATGAAAGTATAAGGGTTTTAAAAGAGATTGTTTCGTGTGTGTGTGATATTGGCAGTTCGAATGATTTTAATGTTAATATAACGAAGACGAAAGTGTTAATGTTTGAAGGAGAGAACGAATTCGAACGATTTGCGAAATAAAGGTAACCGATGAATGTTTGGAGTAGGTAAGCGAATGTATAGATATATTTGGCCAGTATGTTTGCCAGAGATGAAAGATACGACAGACATGTAGAATAAGCAATGAAAGGATGACAAGGATGATATGCTTATCAAAAGAGGGAGAGTGAGAAAAACGGGCGTCTGAGAATCACGCCGTTTGACCTTGAGGATCAAATTCTCAAAGACGGGCGTGTATTGAGAAAATTAAATCGACGTACGTGTATTAAGACATTGCAAGAGAAACATGTTTGTCAAAGAAATGAAACAATTAATATATATATCTGTATGACGCTCTGTCCTCACTTCTTATACCACTATAAAATACAATGCAATATTTGATACATTTTTATTTGCCCAGAACATTATATTCTATCTCATAAATATTCTCCTCTAATATTATAATAAGCATTTACACACAAACAATATCAAATACATATTTATATAAAAGTATTCAGCATTAATTGCCTCTGTAATTAAACTTATTCGCATAATGGCACTCTCCCAAAAGAAACAGAATATCACCACATATCTCTTTATAATAAATTTTGTTATAAAAATAAAATCAAAAACACTGTTTACTTTCACTTGTTATTTATTTTAAATATTTTAGCAAAGATCTTTCGTTATATTAACATCATCAGTGCTAAAATTTATTAAAAATGAACTTTCACCAAGTGACTACCGAAAAAATTAATAGTTTTTCTTTATAATAACTAACATGTTGAATTTATCACTCAAAGTTTTAAATAAATAAATGACAATAATTACTTTTATTATTGTCTGAAACACGAAACATAATTAGAATTATATACGTAATAATGAATTACTTTATATACTTGAAATGATTGTACTTATCGCAAACTAATCTTATTATGTAATTACATAAAATACATATGTACATATAAAATTACTATTAAAATCGATTTTTCAAACGAATTTTCAATATAATATTGATTCAAATAAGTTGCAGAATGTTAAAAATAATATGAGAAACCAAACAAAACAAAAACAGGCAACAAGATATTTATTTTTGTGTATTTTAAATTTACTTCGTGAGCCTTTTACATGTTTCTCTCAGCAATATTTTTCTGAGAAGGTGATTATAATCATGAGGGTGATTTGTAACCCAACGTTCTTCAACCCTTATTATCTTATACATATCTATATAAGAAACACGTTTTTTCAAGTTTTGTTGCTTTTTGATAATTGAAATATCTGGTATCGACTAAGAAAGTCGTTGTCAAACCAAGAAACCATGTCAATGAATTATTAAAGAGAAAATAATTCGTTTTTGAAAAGGAGAAAAAAAAAAACAACTAATTAGAACACTCAATTGTAGTGTTAATAATTAATATTATAAATAATGTAGGTGTTACATGTAATCTCACTGGCCTGAAATTTCGCCAACACCATTGCACAACTAAAGTTCTATAACAAAGTTAATACGAATACAATTAGATTCGATATTCAGATTTCCATTAGCTGTTCTAAATGATTCTCCATTGTTTGTTGGAGAATTCGTAATGTTATAGAAACTTATGGACGTATTGTGTTCTTTCTGGATAGGGTTTCGTCCAACATTTTGAAAATTATACCTTATGAATCAGAAAGTATTAACACCTGTTAGATATTAATAAAACATGTTTACAATTATATAAACTGATTAAGAACATTTTACACTCTGACGGTTAGGTAAAAAATAACTGTTTTCTTCTTTCAAATTTTTGAACATTCTTTTTTGAAAACATTGCTTAAAAGGTAATTTTTAATCAATAAACCTAATTAGTAATTCACCGATAAGGTAACTTTAAAATAAAGTTTTCTGTATTTAATTCACTCAGCGAGTTTATTGACAACCTCATTTGTGTAACATGATAGTTAATATAGACAAATAAATTTTGCACAATTGAGCGTGAGGAGCTAAAACTAATTATTTATCAACTTTTCAGGTATTTTAGGACAAGAAATCCTCCTCTTTTTACAACCATTTGAGTTCCTTTTGATAACATAATCTGGTTTCGAATTGCTTTTGTCGTTGCGAATAAGCGACTAAATTTCACTTTGACGAAATGTAATATAATTGAAATAATTTGAGCTAAGTATTTCCTTCAATTTGAAACACTCGGCTTAGGTGAAGTGACTATTTGCTGTATTTTGAGTGGGAATGATGAATAAATTTCAAAATGAAATAATGATAATATTGACAGCATTTCTTTTTATTTCATACACTATTCATTGCTTTTATTATCGTGCTTTACACTTACTAAATACTCGAAGTTACACAAGTAAATACGGAAGTACCTACGTGTATTTCACGGAAATATTTTAATCATTATTTTATTATCATGTATTATCACCTTTTACCACTCATTGGAAATTTCAATTGTTTTACAAAACTATGGTAGGATTTATATATTTTGCAAGCAGAGATGATTATGAAAAATAAACATATATATACCTTATTCCTTTGTTTATCATTTTGTTTTGTTTTTCAAAGATGACTCTGCTCCTTGTTCTCTGTACTTTTTGAGAGGATAATTTCATAGGCATATCTATCTGGCTGTGAAATGATTTGTGTGATAACTTTCTCACACAAATAATTTCACAGCCAGAGGGCTTTTGGCATAGAAGGCATACTATAAATAATAATATGTTATGTTAGGTCCTTACACTTCCATCAAACATAGAAACGTATGTTCTATACGTATGATTATTAAAATTATATCCTTGTGTTTTGAGAATTTACATACCATGTTAAGTTCCATTATTACAGTAAAACGTTTTGTTCTATCTGATATCAAGTATTAAAATACTCTATACAAAAACTTTAAGAAAATTTAAGGGTACATAATCTGTACGTGGGAGCGAAACTACACCATGTCAAATTTCGGCCAAAGTGACTTATAAACATAGTATTGTAGTCCTTGTTATGCTCTTTTAAATGACGTATTCATCTGTCTTGAAAACAAGTTATATCTTGAAATATTCATAAATAATAAAAATATGTAAAATATTTGTCAAAGCAAAACAATGCGAATTTAATGCAGTATTGTGTAATTTTACAGTGGCAGAAGAAGCGTCGGGAGGCCAAAGTTGAGATGGATGGATGGGGTGGAAAAGGACCTGCGAGCTCTGGGCGTGACCAATTGGCGACGAGAGGTGATGGATAGGAGGGAGTGGAGGCGACTTCTTGAGGAGGCCAAGACCCACACAGGGTTGTAGCGCCATTGATGATGATGATGAAAGGCTTGATGGTTGAAGTCGAATGGTTGTATGTGAAATAGCATTGCATTTGAAGAAGCAGACTCAGCAGAGCCGACTCATCTTAAACGGGATAACGTCAAAAGAAGAATATTTTCGTAAAGTCAAAATTGAAATAAGTATTGAAACTGAACTATTATAATATGATGTAATTTTAGCTGATAGTAACAATTTAATGACAACTTTTTTTCTCATCGAATATTCTGAGAATTTCAGCAAAATATTAATATTTACCAATATTTTTTTTAACGCACATAGCATATTCCACAAGTGGAGCAGTCAACAGACCAGCCGCATATAATAAACATACGAGCAGTCCACTCTGCTCCAACAAAAAATAAGACATTCAGGACGGGTGGCAAATCTCATCGCTGAATTTAAGACGTAAAATCTTTACTCAAACAATATTTTGAGTCCATAAAGAGAGCAAGCATGTATAATATAATAATATTTTTGTGTTGTCATCAAATATTATATCATCTGCTTACGACAAACTCCTCAGAGAGGGTGTTATACAATATACGTGCTTACCAAATAATATTTTGGACATCGACATAACTTTACACCCCTTGTAATGTAACGACTTGTGTGTATTGTACATTATTATACCCTTGAGAAATTGTGACCCTTAGATAGGACAAGCTTAACTTTACCACGAAAATTATTACAATAACAGACTATTCTGGTTATAAAACACGTAGATATTATGAAATTTACATTATAACGAAATTATTCGACAAACTAAATTTTATTTAACAATATAATCACTAGTTTTTGTGTAGATTGCGCTCTTGTAACTACCTGACCCCCTAGACAAACATGCACTTTGCGATCGACTACAACAATAACGCATAATTATATGGTACATGTAGGTAGATTGTCTAAAAGTTCGCCAGTAGTCGATCGCTAAGTACGGTTTGTCTACGGCCTGAATCCTTAACTTCACATCTTTTTTTTAGTAAAAATAATTATTGTATAATATTAATAATTGAAGTTTTATTTATTTTTTTATTTTTCAACTAATTCAAAGTAAATTTTATTTTAAAGCATTGTTTTTATTGTTTATTGTTTTTAAATTAAGTGATAAATATCAAAAAATAGAAAAATAAAATAAATTTACTAAAAGTATTTGACCAAAATGATTTACCTAATTTGTTTTTGAAGAGTGATGAAAATTAACTATAGTCTGAAATATTCATGAACTTGACATGATATGATTACAAAAAATAACAAGTAATATAAACGATCTAATAACAATAAACAAAAAAACGTACAACAAATGGTCGTTGTCCTAAATATTTACATACATATTGAAATTGTAAGTATTTTATTTGCCATCTAAATATTTTTCATAATGCCCTTCATGAATTTGTCGACAATTTTTTTTCCTTCATCTTATAGAGAAAACGTTCTTTCTCCAATATTTTTTTAAACTTTCCATTATATTATATTTTCAGCGAGTAACGAAATTTTTCCATGGTCTTATAATATGATTCGTTTTAAAGAGAATCGACTGTATACAGAAACAAAATCCAACAAATGACATCCAAGGCTTTATTATTGTTGTAATTATAATAATAATTAAAACGAATTGGTACTATTGTAATTTATTGTCTTTATATGTGGAATGTTTTGTCATTTTATTGTCAGTTAAGAAAGATTTTATTACACTCTTTCAGTTTGACGTTGTATCCGTACAAACACTAAGAAAAACAAGAATCTATTCAGACGGTTGAAAAACTTACCCCCTAGACAAACCGCACTTGACGATCGACTACAAACGAATTTTCGACAATAACCGCAACAATAATGCATAATTATATGGTACATTGTAGGTAGATTGTCGAAAATTCGTTTGCAGTCGATCACCAAGTGCGGTTTGTCTAGGGGGTCTGATTAAATAGCTTTTGACTAACAATTCGTTAGGCCTGTGTTCAAATATTTTGCATCTAATGCGATGTTATCTTTCTACTGAAATTTATTTATTACAAAATTATGCCATATCCACAGTGAGGTTGCAAAAAGACGGTACTTACTTCATAAAAACATATCTTTCAGTAGGTGTTACATAAATAATAAATATTTAATTAAAATATTCTTTGAAAATAAATTTAAATAGGTTTTTAAAGGTTCAATTTTAATAGCTTTTTACAAAAATCTTTTTCAATGACTGATACGTTACTTTGTAAAGAAGGTATTATTTCTTTCTTTTCTGAAAAAGTTGAATAGATATACAAATACGTATATGTAAAAAGAACTCAAATATTTATAAAGGTATTTATTTCCAATAACATTTGAGACACCAGTATTGAAATCAAAATGTTACGCCAAAATAAGCACAATATAACTCCAGTATAATATACAACCAATAAAATGTTCTTATTCTAACATTCATAAGCTTTCAGTATTACGAGCTTTTTATTACAAACTGTATAATTTTATAATAATTTATAATCCAAACTTATTGCACATACATACATTACATTCAGATGTTGAAGTATTCAAATTTACCCTATGAACTGTAAGCGTTATCATATTATGTACCATACACAGAGTTCAGAGAAAATTTAATCAGGTGGAATTATATGACTAATGTATGAAACTTAAATATTTAACGCACTGCGTCACCTGTTTTTGAGGTAATCAGACTTTTTGCATAGATACTATACTACGGGATCATCATCCAACTATATGTAGCTTTTATTCATCAATGAATCGACTCTAACAACAACTAACGACAAGGAATAGTTACTGTGTTGAAGTTGATATTTTCAACGATTCAGAGTAGGTACACCGTGTGGAGATGTGCTGTGAGCGGGTTTCTTCGAATTTAAATGCTTTCAATTGAGATTCCCTGTAGCTTTTTACATGCTTTTGTTTTCATTCTCTCTTAATGTTGATTATGTTTGTTTCAAGTATGTTTTTTTAACACTAAACCTACCGAGCGCGGTCAAATGACCGTTTTTGAAATTTCGTTTAGAATTTCTTGTACATAACGTTGCTGTATCGACATGTAACTTTCTGACTTTTCCTATAATATGGATATATTCCATTTTTGAATATTCACAACTTTTTTTATTTTTTAGTTTCTGATTTTTTTTTATTGCATGTCTAGTCTACCACGAGCGGTCATTTGACCTTTTGAACAATTCCTGTTATTAACTACTTTATTTTTCGGAAAGTGTACAAATGAAAAAAGTTTTATAAGTCCGTGGTGTAGTTGTGGATCTACAGCGTTAACCAATGATTCCCAAAGTGATCAATATCGGCTTCAAGAGGTCTAAGAATACCTACAAAGAGTCCATGTCGGCGGAAAAAAGTGGGGGTTTATGAAAAGAAAATGGGGGTCAACGATAATGGATATCATACAAACAGGACTTGATTTTACTTTTGGCACTCCATGGAATCATCCACATATACAAATAATACCTATTTTTTTTACATAATCGCAGAAATGAGTGTTGTCAATACGAAGAGAAATTGTCATTAGAAAAAGGAACTGATCGGAATAAGCACTATTGAAGAACAATCTTTCAATGTGAGTTACATTATACCAGATGTCAGAAATGCATTTGAAGTTGATAAATGTATAAATTATTAATATCAAGTATGGTTAGGTCTAGCCAAAACCGAAAAATATGGCGAGTGGTCTGTGAAACAAAAAAGTTTGAAGACCTCTAGTATGAACAAACAAGCAATTGAAACAAATGTCTAGCTTGTGCCTAAAATATGTATCTAAGTATCATATTTATGGAATAAGAAATGGGGTTCGTTATTTTCCTCGACAACTATAAACCGAACTGAATTTATAGAAATCATTTTAGAGATTTGTTTGGTTTTACAATAGAAGTCAAAGTAGCTAATGCCTACAAAACGATGAGTTTGCTTTCATCTCTCAAGTTTGGTTCAATTTCATCGAAAACAGTCAAAACTGTTATAACCCAGGAGCATTTGTCTCTCCATAGATGAACAATTATTTCCTAATAAAAGCACGTCGTAGATTAACTCTATACTTGCCCAATAAATCGGACAAATTTGGTATAAAATTTTGGTTCTCTTTGGATATAAGTTGTGAGTAAGTACATAGTAAACGGTTCTCCATACTTGGGAAGAGACAAAGAAAGAGAACCATCAGCCTCACTTGGGGAACTTAAATGGCCAGAAAGTATGGTGTAAAATCTAAATGTTAAAAATACCTTTATAGGTACTTTTCAATATCTTAGATTTAGCCGGGATAAATGCTTGGATGTAATATAAGGAAATTACGGGTGAAGAAATTTCGAAGGAATAATTTTTATTTCAGTTGGCACAAGAAGACCAAATGTCAGAAAGAGACACAGCTACGCCAAGAATGTTCATCAGAAACAAGAACAAATACATTTATAGATTCATCTGGATGGAAATCTTATCAAATAAGATATTATTAGGTCAATTTGTGAAAAAGTTAAAATTACTTACGTATGTGGAAAATATGCGACGCAAAATAGTAAATTCTATAGTATGTAAAAAATATGCTAAAAATGCATAAATGTGCATAAAACTTTTCTAAATAGAACAAAAATATGTTTTTACTATCCAATTAGCAAAAAAAAAAGTTCTATACTAATGATATATATTTATTTTTTTGAAGCGGTCATTTGACCGCTCGTGGTAGGAATAGGTATACATAAAATGTCGGTAGGTTTAGTGTTAATGTTATACTACTGAAAAGGTTATTTAGCCGTATATTGTGTCGATGCCATAAATTGGCAAAAACATTATTATTATTCGTTTATACATATAGAGTTTCAAGAGAAGTAGTGGCTTTCTGGGAAGGAATGGGAATATAGATTTTAATGTTTTGTTATTTTTATCGTTTGCTGACCGACACGAAAAGAAGAAGACATATTATATTCTAATATAACATTTGTGTTTCGATGTGCAGTATTCAAAGGACTTTCTATTTAAAAAAAAAATAGATATTTAAGATGAATGAAATGTTCTTCTTTGCTATTAGATAAATATCAGACAAGTTCGGTTGCTGCTTCACGACTTATGTTAAATGTTCAATAAATATTGTATTAATTTATTGTTTGATGTTTATTTATAAATAAAAATTTGAAAAATGCATACAGTTTAGTATTAAATTTTCATAATTTTCAAAAAATTATATTCAAAAATCGCAACTGTTTCAAAATGAAACGTCTCCCAATTTCCCAGCTAGGCTTCACGAAAAATTTCACGAAAAAAATATTCTGGGACCATCAGGAAAAAGACTGATTATTTCAATGAGCCAATAGCCCAAATACAGCGTCTCTATTATCCCGGTATTAATTTTGGAATGAATGTGCTTGCTAAAGGTTGATTATTAATGCACGAATAAATTATCATTTTATTGCTATAGTTGGAATTTTGTGGTTATCATTATTTCTGGGGTCAAATATTATTACTCCTATAATCTCTTCACCGAATAATTATATAGAGCAAACATAAAATCTCCAACGGTATTTTTAATTTTCCGAGTTGTGTACTTAACGCGGAAATAAAAGTAAATAAAACACGAAGAATTTTTAATAACTTTGCCGCACAATGATAAGAATTATTATTGTTAGTTGTAAATATAATTCTTCATAGTAAATTTAAATAGCCTTAACAGATCTGTTTCTAAAGATATAAATACTTTTATATCTTTAGAAACAGATCTGTTTACATTTCATCCCATAAGAGTTTTAAAGAGTAATGCACCGATACATCGAATATCACAAAAACTGTTCGTGACATAGAGAGGATATTTCTGAAAGTATTAATGAAAAAAAAAGTTAAAGAAGAAAACGAAGGTCATTTAGAAAAAGCTTCCAAGAGAATCCAAGTAATAAACAATAAATTCCCGAGAACTTTTAAACCAAACGTTTTTTAATAACATAAAATTCTTATATCATAGTAAAAAATTATAAGATCAGTGGTTTGACTAAAAACTAACATAGAAGAAATCTAGATTTATATTTTGATATTTTTTTTGTTTATTGACAGAGTAAACGATCATAACACCTTAATAGTACAATCACAATGCATAAAACAAAAAAATCAACACATAAAAAGAAACAATGAAAAACAAAAGCCCTGAAAAAAGTCATTGACAATATCGACTTGAACACACTAAATTTTCCGTATTTTACGGAGTTGATTCATAGATGTGTAGTTATTATAGTTTTTCCATGACTTTCTAAAACAAAACAGTGACTGACTTCAGGTGCATCGATAGAAAAAATGTTGCCCGCTATTGATAAAATAATCAAAACATTTTTGATTATATTCATAACTATTATAACATGGTCTTAGCCCAACTTGGACAAGGTGAAAAAGATGTATATGTGTACCTATTTCGTCTTGAATTTCAGCAAATTAAAATGGAAATTAGTTACAAACAATCCTTTCTTTCCCAGGATTAGTACTATAAGTGAAAGTACCATCGCAGGTACCTACCTACATACTCTAACGAATTGGTTATTTATATTAGTATACACTCCGATTCATCCCGATCCATTTTCGCAGTCACGTCTGAATACTGAATGTTTCGTGTGTGTATATATACGAGTATATTGTGTACGATGTAGTAAGTATTAATGTATGTTTATATTTTAATGGTTTACAATTTCATGTTCCACAGAACAGAGGACAATTAAGTGAAAATTGTTTACCATTATGCAACGGGAGTTTAGCAATAATGACAGAGTAACGAGACCAAACCTGTCGTACATATTATTATAACATAAATTCACTATTGATTTTGCGAAAGGTTTATTGTATTCATGAGATGAATTTCAGTTTAATTAATGTTTAGTGATTAAATATTCTATTTGAAATACTCACAGTGTTATAATAATACACATTCTTATAATTGTAATACAAGAACGCGAATTAATGTATCTTTTTATTGCTAAATATAAGATATTAAGCAATCAAATTAGATATGTTCGAAGAATCTAATACATATTCTCACTTGATTAAGTAAATCTTTTTACTCGATTCTTGGCACGTCAAGCAAATTGAATAATATGTTCCGTTTTTATATCGAATGTGTGCGTCGTATTTAGTTTATATGAAGTTTTTACTTTTTTAAAATATGAATCTGGATTTAGATTAAACCTAAATACCCCTAACCCTCTCATAGTAGGTAATATGGTTGTGTTGTTAAGGTGGAGTAAATCGGCAACGGGGGGAGTTGAACATGGATCTCGAGACACCTCAATTAACACAGCTATTCCTGTCCACTGCTGAACAAAAACTTCCCCTACATTTTTCTAGACATCTATCTGTCTTGGGGTTTCTACAACTAGAGACCGGCGATTCTTCTAACATTTTCAGACGATCTACTTTTATTTATTTATTTATTTATATAAATATATACGGCAAGAGCCTTTTACACGTTAACATAAATTTAAAAAAATACAAAGACAACAATGACATAACAATGGATATAAAAATACTTAGTGTCGAAAAATCAAACAGTAACCAGAGAAATGTATTAAGAATAAATAACTAGTACAATACACACATAAATCGATAACATCTACACGATCACACTAACAATATCAAATAATAAGTAATACAATAAATATAATTTATTTACTTCTTCTTTCTTCACTTTTAGTTTTATTTCACTCCAGCTTTCATTATTCCTTTAGGTTTTTCCTCCACTAATGTTTTTGCCCATCTCTGAGTATATTGCATGAATGAAAATTGCTACTTCCTAAATCTTAGTGCAAAACGAATTAATGCACTAGACAGACCATCGATTGCTAGACACTTAGAATCCCAAAATGTAATAAAGAGATGAAAAAAAAAGATAAATTTGAATTGAAATAGGTGTGGCTGAAAATAACATTCCTTTTTCAAGCGGCAATTTATCATCGAGAAGTAGTATCCGTTGATAAAATCAATGTTTTCATTGATGGCACCTGGTGGGAAATCAAGTTGATTTATTTTATAAAAAAAATCCGACTGGCCATTCATGGCACCTCCCATGGGACAAAATTAGTAGTGAAGAAATTAGAATCGATTAAACGGTCTCCAGACTTGTGCACTATTCGGACTGTTGATGGTTCATTCAATGTTAAACAAATCAAATACTGAACGCTTCTGTAAGAGAAAAACTCTTATCTTATCTTCAAGTTTGTGACTAAGTATTAAAAAAGTGTCTCATTTATGGAACATTGTGTGGAATGACATTGTATGGAATTTGGCGATCCATAAAAAGCTTTTATAAAAGAAAATGATCAAATCAATATAAGGATCAATATTCGAGTTCCCAAGTATTTTGAAACGAATCTTATTCACAATGAGATTTTATAAAAGATTACTGAAAATAGCACTTTCACATATTATATGATGATCACATATATTGAAATATACAGTGTATAGTTTATGTATGAACGATATTTGTGATTTTTTTTCAAGTTATTTTAGAGATTATTGTCAATCAATGCCTATCAAATACCAAACGTGAAAGAATATATCTGCGTGACAGAAATGTCAAACTTTAAATCACAACATAATATACGAGAATATTATTATTTCTTCCAAATTTTGAGAGTTCATGCTTTCCAAATGTTTTTTTTTTCATGAATATTTCATTTTTTGCATTTGGAATATCATGAATTATTTTTTCTAAGAAAATAGCTATATTTTAGCCTTGTTATCTATTGCCATTTATAAATAAAAGACTCGTTAATAAATGAAATTGCGTTTCAAAGGCATTTTATAGGCAAAATGTCAATGTTTTCAGAAAATGCCTATAAGTCATCAGTATGAATGATTTTTTTAATTAATTATTCTAATGTTAAAAAAGAGCTAGAATGAACAGAGAACTCCTGTTGGATGTCAAAGTGCGTAAGATCTCGTATCTAAGTAATATAATTTGCGGAGAAAAGTACCACTTTTTGTGGCAAAATAGAGGGATGTCGGGGGGGGGGGGGGACTGGCAGAAGGCAGACATCGTGGCTGCGCAATATACAAGATTGGACTGGAATGAGAAGTGCGGAAGAGTTGTTCCAGCGCAGGACCGAGAAGCCTATCCAGAGTGATTATTACTTATATTTAAAATAAATTTGGTATGAAGTAAAAACTTAACTTTTTTATAAATACACACTATATTTTATAAATGAGTAGACAATTGTTTGTCTTTTACCAAGACATTATCAATACTAATTTTGGAAAGAATACAAAGTGTTTACTTCATACCATAATGGAAAATACGCAAAAAGTTAAGGATTATATTAAAAATAAAAAAAAATAAAAAAAATTTAATGAATTGAAAATAAAACTTATTTTCACAAAAAAATGGTTTATAATAATGTTATCAAAAATGCGGAACAATTACGATTACTTTTTATTAGTTCATTCAGGCACAGATCCATTAAAACGCGATAGAGATATCTAACATAATATTGTTATTTTTTTTTGAAATCAGACAATGAAAATTATGAATTCATTAAAATCACAAATTCAATTCAAGCGTAACACGATTCTATTATGTAAATATATATAAAGCAATTGTGTTACAAAAGAATAATTTCATTATTTTTTATATTCAGAATTAAATTTTACGCCGGTTTTGGAAATTTTATTTAGATTTTCCGTATGTTTTCATATGTAGGTACAAGATGTACATTATACATACATCCATCATATAAGATTTACTTAACAAAAACGTTTCTTAATTTTATTATACTCGTATATACAAAACGATTATGTTTTAAAGATATTTTTCTCCAAAATAGTTATATTTTTTTGGTATGGTATATTTATTTTTATAAATTATGAATAATAAAGTTACTTAAATTTAATGCTTCAATTTCTGGTTAACTTATTGTTAACAGTAGAGGTAAAAAGCCCCCGATACGAGTAGTATGATGGTGGCAGCTAGATTGATAAAAACGATAAAGGAGGCGTCGTTAAAAATGATTAGATGGATTTAATATTGATCATTTCCTAGTTTTGAAATCAAAACTAAAGGGGCGTTCACATTTGTTCACTTTCAGTGATCACTCCGGATGATCCTCCAAGATGAACAGGTGTGAACAGGCGTTTCATCAATAGTGATCACTAGCGATGACGGAGGAAAGAGATTACCACTCGACATAATTTTGATGAAAGGTCCTTTCACTGAAACGACCATAAACAAGTTTTATCCTATTATTTGTTTAATTCTCTATGAATTTGTATTGAATGTCAGAATCATGTATTTTGTACATGATTGTGACATTCAATACAAATTCATTATGCAGTCGAGAGCTATATTAATTTATTTAAGGTGTTATTTTCATTTTTGAATTTGTTTAATTATTTTTATACGAAAATACGTCAAACTACATACAACATGAGTGAGAGTGTTGACATGGCAGTGAAAGCATAGGATGAACAAATGTGAACAGACGTGTTCACTTTCGATGACCAGGTTTGACCCTGACACTCTGGATGATCATCCAAAGTGAAGCAATGTGAATGTTACTTAACAGAACAGATACATTTAAAATTATAAAGATATTTATGAAACATCAGAGTGAATATTTTAATATCCGTTATGTTTGTAATAACGTTAATGAAATTTACCAGTATTAACATAATGCACCAATAACTCATATTCAAACTTCAAATGAATTATTCTCTGCCATCATTCGAATTTTGAAAAATAGATAAAAGAACAAATTGTAATAAAAATATGAAGCCGCCTATGAAAAAAGATGATGGAACGTGCGTTAAGTTACGAACATTCACTTTGTATTCATAGTACAAAGTATAACTATCTCATACAGTGTAATCAAAAGGAACAAAGAGTGTTTGACAATTTTTACCTTCTTTGATCTATTTGTATGTAATCCTTTGTGTAAAACACTTAGCCTCGAGAGTAAAAACGAGTTGATTGTATACACAATGTACATATATGTATGTATTTCTGTAACCTACAACAGTCGTATGCAAATTTGTATTGTGGTGCACTCTGGGAAGACAATATTTCATATTGTGTACGAAATGCAATTAAACAACGGTCTAGCATCCATTAATTTATTTTTTAATGCATGTAGATATTTTTTATATGACTCGCTTGGAAAACAAATGAATGAATTTTAAACGATAGTTTCTACCTCATTAGATACTTATTTATCCATATTTAGATCTAATAATTTTTTTTGTAAAAGATAATTATTGATAAGTACATTTTTTTTGGTGTAATTATTAATAAGAACGATATTTGATTACCTGCGTGTTTATTACATGCGGTGGTTTACTGGCTACCTGCCTTTACTGATGCCCCGCGTACTTATTACATTTAGTAGTCTACTGGCTACGTCCCTTTACTGATAACCTGCATGTTTGTTACATTGGTGGTCTACTGGGTACCTCCCTTTACTGATGACCTACGTGTTCATTACATGTGGTAGTCCACTGGCTACCTCCCTTTACTGGTGATTTGCATGTTTGAGACATGCGACGGGCTACTAGCTACCTTCCTTCATTGATGACTGTTGTATTTGATATTACTAAATGTCATCCATCTAGTTTTAATGAAATTATCGTTATTTTATATTCTTTTCTCGTTTTAAAAAATAACATATTTGAATTTAATTATATTTTCAGATTGACTAATTTCTAAAAAGCTAAAATTCACTTTTTAAATATATAGTTATACAAACTGAAAAAAACTTATGCTTTTGTTAAAATTTACTTAAATGAAAATACTTATTTATTCCTCCTTCTAATTTTACAGGAAGATTATAGAAGTACCTTTCCCTTAATGTATTAGGGTTAAAGGTAATAATGAATGGTTAAGGCCTTACCTCTTAGATGACATTTTGATACAAAATTATGTATTACAAAATAGAAATCATAATGCTTAAGGAAGCTTCGCATTTGGTAGTTAATATGAGGGAGAAGAGAACAGGTATACTGTATACATAAGGACCGCTCGACAAATTAGGTATTATTCTATCGGGAATAGATTTAGACCAGGATTTCACCTTCCTAATTCCCTAGCATGGTACTAGAAGACTAGACTTTATTTCGGTCATGCCTTCAGAGATTACTTAATCATTTCACAGTTTGGATGTATGCGTATGTATGCGTGAGGGTGTATATGTGTGTGTGAATGCAATGGTGTGTATGGAGAGTAGTATGCTTGCATTGTGTGTGTGAGCGCCTTATCTTGATTGCCTGATACCTCTTAGGGCCATCATTGGGCTGGTTCGGGTTAAATATTGATCATATTATTATTTTATTTTTATTTTTTGTGTGTATTTATGTGTTTTTTTATTTATTTATCTTGTCGCATATCTTATAGGTGTGACTGATTGGGTATATATGAATTGTTTCTACCCTGAGATATAGGGTTGAGATAAAACAGAATATGTTTATATGTATGTAGTTTACTCCTCCCCAAAACACGAGCTATGCTCAAATTGGGGAGTACTTGAATTTATTACTTTGTCATATGTTATTGTTTTGTTTTATTGCATGTATTTTTTTTTATTAATAAAAATATTTGAATTTGAATTTGAATTTGGATTGAATTTAAGAAAATCATAACATTCCTTTAGTTAACAAAGTTGGAATTTGATACCTACAGATATTTCAAAATTATTCCTGATCTATTCGTTTTCGTAATACACCGTTCCTACAATTTCACAATACACCGTTCCTATGATAACGACATCAGAGCGCAGGGAATGTCGTGGAAAGACATAACATAACATAACATACATAGACAATTCACACAGATCGAGCTAGTCCCAAACTAAGATGAATCTTGTATTATGGGTACTAACACGACGATACATACATATACAATGCACTACACACATATACATATAACACCCAGACCCAGGACAATTTGAAAAAGGTCATACTTCACTTTGCCCTGGCCGGGAATCGAACCCGGGACCTCGTGACTCAAAGGCAAGAGCGTTACCTCCACGCCACACCGGCCGACTTTTGAGAAAGAGACGAAAGAGGTGACGCAATTGGCGCAGAGACGTTCTGAATGGAGGAGGCTGATTTCTGCTCTCTGCTCCCGAGAGGAGCGTTGAGGTCGATGAATGAATGAAATTCGTGTTCGTAATAAAATTTTAAAACCAGATTAACAATAAAAAAAACATATTTTGCACGTGAAATGGTAAACATGCGGTAATTTTTACACACATTCCGCTAGATACTGGAAGGTAATCTTGCCAAATCGTGGAGAACATCATTTGAGTGCACTCTGAGGATCATTGATTTTATCTTTATTTCTTTATTTATTCCGCCAAAAATTTATTATTCATGAAAATAACAAAATATAAAGTTCTATAGATAAAAAGCTCAGCATATCCCGCTTACAAAAAAAAAAACTGAAAACACTGTACCATCACGGCATATCCCACAAGTGGAGTAGCCAGCAGACTAGTTGCATATAATAAACATACAAGCTGTACTCTTCGTGCCTATATACAATCAATACATTCAGGATGGGTGGCAAACCTCATCGCTGAATTTAAGATGTTAAATTTCTTAATTTTTTCAAATACCTGCCTTTTATAGGACACTCAAAAACTTACGGAAAAGAGTGGTAGAACAATTCTTTACCGGGTGCTCCACGGGAAACTATGATCAAATTCATAGAAGTGGAAAAACAAAAGTCGCAGTCGTGTAAACTCAAAAGATGCAATTAAGGAAATTGGGTACCCTAAAAAATCTGTACATAATAATTATGTTGGTCTTACATCCAGTAGGTAAATACTTAGTTTACTAACAATTGAACAAATTATGACACCAGTTTCAACTTTTCAAGAAGATAAATGCAAAGAATACCTGTACCACTCGATTATTTGTGTTAATATTGTGTAAAGATATACTGAAAATATGCACTTCTTTACAATTT
Organism: Athripsodes cinereus; assembly: GCA_947579605.1. Lineage (NCBI taxonomy): Eukaryota > Metazoa > Arthropoda > Insecta > Trichoptera > Leptoceridae > Athripsodes > Athripsodes cinereus. The sequence goes on along the minus strand of OX388313.1, from coordinate 20,985,774 downwards.
GTAAAAATTTGGTTAACACATGAAAATGCACTCGAGTTGTCGAATCCACTATCTGAGTGAGTGCACTTTGATAGGATAACGGCCAAACGTACCCGAATGCTTTTAGATAGTGAAAATTTGCCTTTATTGGCTACCTAAATCGTTCCATCCCACCACGTGATAATATTATTAATGTGTGTTAATAACACTCCCTCGGGATATCTTTTGAAGATTCAGTTTTGTTGAGCTTGTCACTATACTAAATCATAAACATGGAATTATTATTATAGTCCTAACCTCGCAAATATATAAACATATATATCTGACCATGTATCTCATAAATTAAGTAAAATCTTAATTAATTATATTTTCAGTATTTTCATATACCTACAAGAGATTTTATTAATTCAAACATCCATAAATCGTAATATTTACGTCAAAAAAAAATACTAAAAAGGTTTTACTTTTTATATTTGTTTACTACGGCAAAAGCTTAATGAAAATGTTTGGAGTGTTTTCGTGTGCGAGTTTAATGGATATTTTTAATGTCGTAAACATACTTTCTTTGTGTTAACATATTACGTAATAAATTGGTCTATCTCCAATTTCATATTTATCTTCATACGTGGGAGGTGTAAAAATGGTATGTAGGAGTTTTCTGGTATTCCAAGATATTCCGGATTTTCTGATATTCCGGAAACTAATAAGAAAGACTTTATCCTATTATTTCTGAGTAGGATTTCAAAAAGTTACGCAAATTAAAAGCCAAATTGGAAAGGCAAGGTTTTTTCAAATGTTTGCAAAGGAAAAATAGCGACAAGCATATTCTATTACTCTTTGTAATAGTCAGCGGTAACGAGGAAATACTTTACTTTTACATGTTATTACGAGAATAATAATATATACATCAGGAAGGATGGCTGTGTACTAATTACGGTTTTTGTTTTGTATAGTATTATGTTACTGTAATACAGACTTGGTACGCATCACAGTTAAAATATAATTAAAATGAATTTGTGTTTGCTCATTCTGTTGCTGGTAAACTTCTGCGCAGAAAGGAAACATAAATGTTTTAAACATTATGAGATATTTAAAAGCAACAACAATGAAATGAGAAGTTTAACACTATTCATACTATTTTTTTTCGTAAAACTTACCTTATACTTAGTCTAAAAAATGGGTCCTAGAACTTTTTAAAGCTTCTAGATATAATGTTAAAGTATTGTTGACGCTGATAATTGTTTAACTAGTCAATGCTTTTGTTTTTATGGCACTTAAATAGAAAGGTAATCTGTATATTCAACAATATTTCACTTACTATTCCATCCATGCAAGAATAATGTTTTTTTCTATTATTTTCTGGTCTTCGGTAACTACTTCATGTGCGTTGTTCTATTCATCAAACAAAATTTTTAATCAATTTCCATAACCCATCTTAATACCATTCAATTTTATTTTAACTTTCTGCATTGTAAAAAAAATATCTCGATGATTTCAAACAAAAGTACGATTAAACTGGGGGGCTAAAAAGGCCACTTTATATGAATCATAATAGAATCATATTAGAAATTGTAAAACGATTTAACGGCAACATTTCACCAAATATAAATCATTTGATGAAATGAATTGCGGATGAATCGGGTACAATCGAGATCATTTTACAAAAATTAGAGGAATTGCTACGGATCTTATGGCAATTCGGGAAATGAATCATCTGTAGATGAATTGCTCAATGTGGCCATTTTAGGCCCCCGGACTCAAATAATACCTTCTTCATTTTCAAAAGGAAGTGAATATTCGTCTGCGAAGCAAAATGTACTGTGGCATAATTAAATCATTTTAATTTAGTGTCGGTCACTGTGTTTTTCCAACAAATAAATAATAAGTTAGTTGATATTATTAATATAATCTAATGATGAGAAAGATATGTGTGCATATTGCTTAGGTATACGTACGCATCTTTAGACCGTTTCCTAAAATTTAATTAAATTTGCGCTAAATTAACTCATTAAAATTAAGAGATCTGATTTAGCTAAGGGCTCATTACTACTGCTGTATTAGATAAGTGAGACATTTGAGATACTTCTGTAATATAAACACGTTGTGTAACTTAATATTATTATCTACAATGTAGGTACAAATTATAAACATTCGTTTATTTATTTAGTTTAGTTTTGCAGGTATAGAACGACAGAATGTTGTGAACACTTTATTTCCGCGCAACGTAGGAATCATTTATGGAATTTCAAAGATTAAAATGATTACATTACACTACACACTATTGAACTGATAATTTTCTTGATAAAACTGTAAATTGCCTTGACAAAATACAATACAAAATATTTATTTTATGATCAAATCACTACTCTGTTGATTGTGTATTTCGAACATTTCAAAATATTTATTTATTTACAAAGAAAGCTAAAGAATTTTAACATTTATCTGTAATTTCTTACTTACATAAGAACTGCTTTTTTTTAAATTTACTTTTTAATACTGAACATTTAAAACTAGTAATTTATTTGAAGAATTTATCACAGAGGACAACGCAAACTTTCCCTTAGTAGAAATCGAGTCATATTAGGATGGTTCATGTAGGAAAACTCAAATTATTAGTATTCTCATTGTACACGCTATCTATTCAATTACAAATTAAATTTCCATTAGAATTATTATCCTTTAGTACTATATTATGTGTGAAATGTGGCGTGCCTTTCTTATTAAAACAGTAAGCCCAACTGCATGTGCTTGTATGTATGTACAAGAATTTCAAAGAACCGACCACGCGAGAATACAATATTACAGCATTTGGTCGTTTGGGTAGAGAAGTCGATTATTTTTCATATTTCATTATCGATATTGAGATATAAAAAGATTTGAACGGTAGATATTAGGATAAAAAAAACTTATAGCAAGAACGTCGAAAAAATCCGTTTATTTTGAGTAGATAAAGGGGTCTAATACAAATAAATATTTGAGCCGAAATAAAGAATTTTTCATTTCAAACGTTATTCACAGAACAATAATTTTTTTTATTGTTTTGTGAAAAATGTTTCATTTCGATGTTTGTTTATACATATGTGCAACGTGCATCTCTATTATCTTAATCTACCGCGTCGTTACTGAGGCTTAATATGAGTCTAGCGAAATATAATAATAACAGTGTAAACGTGAAGAAAACATAAGGAAATAAGTATTCTCTACTTTAATAACAATATGTATATACATAGTATCTTTGGTAAATAAAGCGACGGGACAAAGCTGTTTTTACGGAAGGAAATAAGCAGAGAGATTCAATGTTTTTAGGTTGCATTATACCGCTGAGAATAATATTAAAAGAATAAGATATAGGATATATGAAAATATGTTTGGGGTATAAAACTTGTGTTGAACACTTTGATGTAAATAATAATAAAACATTTTTTATATTTCCTTTTTTGTTTAGAAGTTACTTCTATGTTGAGAGAAATTGTAAACGTGTTTAGAATTTGTTTACGTTAAGCTCTAGTTGTCGTGTGCGTGTATTTCAAAACAAAGTAGGTAAGTTAGTAAATATCGAATTATAACGCTATAAATAATAATAATCGTATTTTCTCAAACACTCATTTAATTCAACAATATTGACCTTTGACATTAAGTGCTGTTTTCCCCTGTCAATTACACAACACCCTAAGTAATGAATAAATTAAAATAATGAAAATTTTAGCCCTGGTACTTCTACGATATTTCAGTAAACCCTTCTATAATTCCTCTTAAGTGCAACTTCTAATTTAAGCACTAGAATATTATTTTCAAAAATATGATAATTCATTCGAGTTGCTTAAAATGGATGATGCTATATTCTCCTTAGACTTCTCAATTTCATTAACGAATGAATTCATATTATACTATTAAAATCTAAATTGGAAATTAATTTCACAGGCTCGATTAATAATAGGTGCAAATAAGATTGAAGGTACTTGACAATCTTAATGAAATTAATTAGATATTATTATGATTTGAGTGTCAAATTTCTCAGAGAATTAATATTAATTTCAACAAGTTATTCAAACAATTATATATATGTACCTAATTGATAAGGTGTTAGTATCTACGTGAAGATGAATGAATATCATTAACATGAAATTTATTAAACGTTTTGTAGGTGCTAACTCAATTTTTTTCCTTATTCATTCACAAATTACGTTATAAAACATCTTCATACATTTTGAATTTTTCCCTTTTTTATTGGATCATTACGTAATATTGTCAGAAATTATTGTCAGATTTGTATTTAGGACAGCATTCATCGAATAAATATTATATATGCTTTTTAAATTTTAAAAATTTACTGAAAAAAATTTAATATAACGTCGCCGCACGCATAATTTGACTTATGTGAGCGCGCGATGCAAAACTACAACGCTACAAGTGCCGCACGAGTAAGAACGCATTTTACTACTTAATTATAATATCCACAAGTGATAAAATGCCTTTGTACTCGTGCGGCATTTGCAGAGTTGTAGTTTTGCATCGCGCGCTCACATAAGTCAAATTATGCGTGCGGCGACGATAAGCAAATATTATATTATATATACCTACACGTTCCATAGTTTACTACCTATTTTCTATCATTATTAAAAGAGTCGAACTTTGGAGTACCTTCACTAACGCGGAGTCAACGATTGTTGTATTTGAGAGCTTTCTAATAATGCAGATATTATAAGCCCTCTGTACAGAATTATTAGCAGTTAATATTTTGATTAATTTAACACCTATTTTTACCTAAAAAAAATCTGTTCGAAAGATTCTCTTTGCAACCTTTTTCCCAAAGAGCTGTCTTTATCCTTTTTACATATTTAATAAGTGGATGTCCACTAACGATTTTAGTTTTTGTTGTGTTACCATTGTGTTGTAAAAAAAAATTTGTTATTATAGATAAAGAGTTTGTCCAAATTAAGATATGAATCTTGTATAATGGGTACTGCACTAAACCATATATGTACCTACATATAACACTGAGACCCGGAAACAATTTAAAAAGATCATTCTTCATTTTGCGCTAGCCGGGAATTAAATCAGGGACCTCGTAACTTAGAGGCAAGAGCGTAATCTCGGCCATCTTGACGCGTATGAAAATCTACTTCCTTTAAAGTAGTATAATGTAAAGCGCAGTATATAAGTTTTTATCCTACTATATATCTTCTATAATCCTTATATAAATGAAGAGAAGTCATTGCATCAATACCAACTAAGCTCTGAAGGCTTTCTACAAACAGCATAGGACTCTCCCCCATTACATAGAGTATGTAGGTATTTACCGAAGAATAACCAAGCTGGTATATTACAGGGACGCTATTCTATGTACATATTTCGACATTTAGGAACACTTTCCCATAGGTGGCGCGATGTGCTTTCACGCAAACCGCCACCATCCGGTTGGATTATATAGGTAATACATTAATCGATGCAAAATTTTCAAATATACCTACATCCTATTTTTACATTTGTAATTGTATCGTAAAATATCCTTTTTTTTATTTATTTCAATTTGCTTGACTTCTGTGACAGAAAATTGCTTCATGAAGCAAGATTTTCGTTCATAGTTTTTGAAAAATCTGTAAAATAATAATAAGCACTTAGTTATAAATTAAAATATTTTAATTATTGAGGAGGAGAGGAAGGGGCAGAGTGCCAATAAGATGGAGCGACCAAATTAAGGAGGCCACACAGAGCTCACTTCATGGGGCCTTACACATGGCAGAGGATCGCTCAACATGGAGACAGATGGTCTACAGAACGAGGCATGATGGTCACGATCCTCAGGATTGAGGGACCGACAGAAATGATGATGATGATGAATTATTGAAAATAAAATATAAACATTAAGGATAGAATAAGAAAAAGTAATTTTTCAATGAGTATACAACAACATTAGAAGACTATTTTAAGGTATTAAGAATGTAATGAATTCCCACCAATATTTATCTTATATACCAAGTCTTGAGATAGCTACCAATGGTGCTATGTCAGTATAACATTGTACATTTATATAGTGCTTGTTTGTCTTATTTGAAACTGTACATAAAATTCCATAGACAATTTATTCTGAAACTCCTTTTCCATTTTAAATATTTGATATTTTCAGAGCTTTTATTGCGCCTACTTAATACCAAGCTCAAGTAGCGAAGCTCGTTTATGTAAAGTACACAAATATCTTAATTTCCTGAAAACTAACATATATAATAAATTCTCCTCAGAATTTTAGTAAAATGCAGAAAATAGAAAAATAATGGACTAATTGGGTCTCTTGCTACGTTTATTCAGTTAAAAAAATGACAAATTAACGAATTTTTAACACTTCGGGATGAAAACTATACTTATCAACAATGTAAATAATATATATTATTCATTTATTATTTTTTTTATTTTTTTTAGAAATGGGTCATTATGTAGCAATATAACAAGTTATCACAGATTTTAATTTCTTATTTAAAAAAAATATAGTATAGGATTCCAATACGTTACAAAAATCCTTACAAAAAGTAATGTAGGTACTTATATACCTACCATTATCTACCATTACCCCTCCCACTACCCCTCCCACTACCTGTACCCTTCTCACCACATGAACAATATATCTCACAGTGTTTTAGATTTCAGTTTCCCTGAAGATGCCTACAAGTATAGGCGAAAACGTTCGGTATCTAACCTAACAAAGTGGAGATTAAACAGTGCTCAATAATATATATATATTTTTTTTTAATAAATTTAAAAACGGATTTCCACAGTGTAAACTTAAAAAAACCCTTGAATTATTAATGTACTTATGTTGAAGGCGAGGTAAGTCAAGTCGGCAGCAGATAAAATCGATCTCGGGTCTACCAATTGAAAGCTTGAGAACCTACGTCTAAGTTATCGACCACTTCTAACAAGATTACAAACTATTATATGACACTATCCGTAGTATACCTATTTAAGTGTCAACCTATTGCTTTTTTAAATTGCAGGGATAAAACATCGTATTATACATAATCAACTATATAAGTTTTAAATACCTCATTGCATTGTTCACCTAATAATAGAATGCTGCTCATGACAGGAGGAGTTAAATTTTTCACGTTCACACGAAACATTAAAAAAATACCTACTTACTTTTTCTGGGATTCATTGTGCGCATATATCATTCCGTTCCAGGCTCCATGTATCTTCCCCTTTTTTGCCTCTAGAGTGATTATTCATTATAACTTCTCATACCTACCTAACAAATATATTATACCATTAAACAAAGCTATGTTGCTATCCTAAAATCGTTTTTAAATAATTACAATTTATTACGAGATGATGTCCATTTGCTTCGGGAATATCAGCAAATGGCCAATTATTCAAAACAGTATAACAAAAACAAAAGAATTTTCATAGTATTTGCAACCGTGAATTCCAGGCAAATAAAAAAAGCAGAAGTGACGTCTTAAGAAATTTGAGACTTTAAACATTAGCTGTTGAAAATACTACAAAATAGCAGTCAATGCTGAAATTGGGATGATGAAAAAACTTTAATATTTCGATTGATTTTTCATTATTATCAAAAATCATAAAATAAAGCTGTTATCAAAGCATGATTTATATATTCTCTTACAAAAATAATTTCCAAACATTATTATAGTCACTTCTATCATATAATAAAACAATGATGTGTTTTGTTCCACTATGAACTATTAATAGTTTTAGTTTAAATTTTGTTAAGTCCCTATGGAACGATTATGGTGGTATAAGTTTAGAGAAGGCTTTAAAAAGAGTTCAGAATTTTGGGAAAACACTTACTTCTAATTCGACAAACTGTCGCATGCTTTTGCAATACATTTATGTTTAAATTGTATATTTTTTCTTCAGTTTTGATATACCTACTTAGGTTATTATACAAATTGAAGAGTGATCAATTTTTAAGCTGTTTTTGAAGATTGATAAAAAAATCGAGTATTCATTAAAAGATAATAATTAGTAGTTAAGTAACATATAATAGTTGCAATTTTAAATCATTTTCAAAAGCGTTGAAAATAATTGGACAATGTAGTTAGAGATCTGCAATTTTGTAGAAAATTCTGAATTATAACTAGGTACATCTGTTTAAAATCCACGTGGGTAATAGAAAATAAAATTCTACATCATTAAAAGGGGCTTTGCTGGTAGCTGAGAAAAGTCGTTTTCAACATTTTCTGCAATACGAGTAATACGGTTGTGCTATGTGTACCCAAAGAACGTACCAGACACTGATGTACACATTAATATTGTTGTGATTTTATTAACTTTTATGAAACATATTTTCGATATTACAATTGATATTACCTTCAGTATTACTTGAAAATATTCACAATAAATTTATTATTTAGTTCAAATTCTTGCAGATTATAAATTTATTAATCTAATATATAAAAGGAAGTCGTGTGTGTTACAACACTTATAACTCAAGAATGGCTGTACCGATTTGAATGATCTCTGATTTGTTGGATTCTTCTCCGCCCGGAATAAACTATAGGCTATTAAATATATATTTAGTTACAATCCATTGGATTGGTCTGCAACGAGTTTGGTTTTTCTTCTCCATTCCTCCCTATTCTCAGCCAGTCTTTTCAGCTCTACGTATGAGCCACAGTTCATGTCCCTCTTCAGTTGGTCCATATATGCGTCTCTTGGTCGGCCTCTGCCATTTGTTCCCTCGGTCTTACCCTCCGCGATGGCGATGAGTAGTCCTGGGTGCCTGATGTTGTGGCCAATCCAGTTAGCTCGTTGTTGGCTGATTCTCTTAAGGAGTTGCCTTTTTTCGCCTACCCTGGTTAAGACTTCTTCGTTTTCGACGTGCTCCGACCAATGGATCTTAAGCATGCGTCTGTAGCACCACATCTCAAAGGCCGCCAACCGTCCGCTTTCACTCTTGCTGATGGTCCATGTCTCACAACCATAAAGCAGAATGCTCCATACAAAGGCTTTAGTAAGGTTCTTCCTTACGCTTAAGTCGATATTTGGGGATTCCAATATCTTCGATTTTTTGTTGAAGGCAATCCTTGCCTGGTTTATTCTGCTTACAATTTCTGCTTTGGAGCGTCCATCCTGGTTTATTCTGCTGCCCAGGTACACGAATTCACTTACTTGTTTGATGCTCACTCCATTTAATGCAATGTTCGCAGTCGCTTCCTCTCTTCCAACGACCATACATTTTGTTTTTTCTTTATTTATTTTCATGTTGTACTTTGACAACAGTATACTTTCCAATTTTCCTAAAGCTTCGTTCAGCTCCATCTCGGAGTCTGCGAGCAGTGCTATGTCGTCAGCATATCTTATCATGTCGACCTTTTTCCCATTTATTTTTACTCCTGTCCAGTTCTTCATTTCTTCTCTCAGTTCTATTAAAACATTAAAACATCTTACAAATTCATGGGAAGAAACAATATGAAGAAAATTATTTACGCCATACATTTTTAATTTCAAAAGTAAAAACAATATGGAGAGTTATGGCGCTATTAGCGCCCCCACGACGCCTGTTGCATTGTGCTAAAATCATCCGTAGGTTCTGCTATATTAAGAACCAAATTACTATAACTAATATGAACGAAATGTGTACTAATATTTGTTTACTATAATTCGGTAGTTACATGGCAATAGGTTAAATAAATAAATAAATAAAACTTTATTGACCATAATTTTACACAAATACATAAACAATAAAATACAACATTACAAAACGTGACAATTAACAAAAATTTGGCCAAAAGGCGGACTTGTTGCTAGGCAACGTCTTCCAGTCAACCTTAAAAATAAAAATAAAAAAAGTAGGTCTATGCCTACCCAAAATGGGTTGTATCTCACTAAAACATAATTTTACAGGAGAGCAAAAACAAAGTTTGCAAAAGAGATATTTCAGCCAAATTTCGAGCATTATATATCAAAATGAAGGTAATTATTATTTCTACAAGATAGATGTAACATTCTCTTAATAATTTCTTCTACAAGATGTATGTAACATTCACTAAATAATTTCTTGCAGTTTAAAAATATTTGAGTTTTTTTGCCATGTTGATGAAAACAATCTTTCTACATGTCAATAAGTTACGTCTTTTCTCTCTTTATTCTGACTATAAAGAGACATATCCTTTTGCCACATCAAATATTACACTATTTTGAGCATTTTATGGAACAAACGTGAAAACGCAAAAAATGCGAGATACAACCTATTGCCATGTAACTACCGAATTATTCGACTAATATTTATGTATCGATAGATCTTCTGTCACATAAATGTGGACGTGCACAGATTATATTTGAAATTGTATTTTATTTTTGCAGATGGAAAATTATTATTGAACCAAAAATTGTGCTATTAAAGATGAAAATAAGAATGTGTTCATGTAGGTAGTTCTGATGCAAGATTGTGTAGTGAAATTTGCAGACAGAGAATAAAAATTACGAAGAAATCCATACATTTTTAATTTCAATAAAAAATGCAATATGGAGAATTACACAAAATCAACAATGAAGTTTTTTTTATAGATTGGCCTATTTATATAACATAACATAACATAACATAACATGTATAGACAATTCACACAGACCGAGCTAGTCCCACACTAAGATATGAATCTTGTATTATGGGCACTAACACGACGATACACACATATACAATGCACTAAACACATATACATGTAACACCCAGACCCAGGGCAGTCTGAAAAAGGTCATTCTTCATTTTGCCCTGGCCGGGAATCGAACCCGGGACCTCGTGACTCAAAGGCAAGTGCGTTAGCCTCCGCGCCACACCGGTCGTCGTATATGATAATTTTTCTATACATTCTCAAGTTCATTCTCATTTCGCTCTGCGCTGTCATGCGATGCGCATGTGACATGCAGTGCTTGAGATCAGTTTAGTTACAAGCTTCTGATTTTATTTTTTTTTTGTTTCTGTATATTCTCTTTTCGTTCTATTTTTCTTTGTCTTCTTAAAATAAGTATATTTTACAAATAGTATTAGTAATAGTGGATAAAACTCTACCTACATTATATAGTGAATTAGTGGGATATTATTTTTGTGTTTGTTGTTCGCTGGGGTGCCCCGCTGGGTACCCCCGTATTATTGCAAAGGTGCCTTTGAGGCTACCTTAGAGGCGTGTTGTAATATTCAATATCTATATATTGATGGGAAGGAGAGAGGAAGATACTTATAATCTGACAAGACCTTATGAGTGTTATATTTGTATGAAAAAAAAAAACTGCTTAATACTGTAATAGTCGGACATATGACAAAACCTTGTGAGTGTTGTGTTTGTATGAAAAAATCTCAATCCATATTAAAATAATCTGGCAAAACCTTATGAGTGTCATATTTGTATGAATAATATAGTGAAAAAGATACTATTTTTATTTTATTTTATTGTGTGTTTGTTGTTCGCTGGGGTGCCCCGCTGGGTACCCCCATGTTATTACAAGGGTGCCTTTGAGGCTACCTTAGAGGTGTGTTGTAATCTTTAATATCTACATATTGATGGGAAGGAGAGGGGAAGATACTTATAATCTGACAAAACCTTATGAGTGTTATATTTGTATGAAAAAAAAAAGAAAAACTGTTTACTACTGTAATAGTCGGACATATGACAAAACCTTGTGAATGTTGTTTTTGTATGAAAAATCACTATCCATATTGTAATAATCTGGCAAAACCTTATGAGTGTCATATTTGTATGAAAAAAATTCCATAATAATAAAGAAAGAAGTTTAACCGATTGAAGCATCTGGAGTGTAACAAACTAAATATTTTGGTGGTAATAACTACGAGTGCAATACAAGTGGCCTATATTTCATTGAAATATACATAAAACCAATTAATTATAAGAAAAACCTTTTAAGTGTCATATTTGAAATAAAAAAATCAGCGGACAATAGCTTTCGTGGGTGATTTTCCGGTGACAGTTGTGGTGTGAAAGGCTGCAGAATGTCTTCGGACGATGATGCAGAAAGGGTGTTTACACCCAGAATGTCTTTAAGTCGGACGCCACCTAGGGGAGGTGATGAAGAGGCTTCAGCCGGGGTATCTGCTGTTTTGGGGGGAAATAGAGGTGGATTACACCCACAACACTCGGGAGCGTATCTGGCAAGGAGAGCAGTTCGGGGAGAAGCTACGAGACATGAAGACTCGGATGATTCGGTTGCGGCTGCATCGGGGGAGCCGACTTCGGGGGATCCGCCGATGGGGGTGCTCACGGTCGAAAGATCAAAAAAGAGACGAAGAGCGGCGAACAGCCCCACTACATCTGCTGCGGTTGAAGTGGTGAATTCCACCAATGTTTTTGGTGGAATCGTGGAAGATAAGGAGGCGTTCAAGAAAATTGTGACCCAGTTGGAGACAATGGTGTCTCAAGAAAAAGGCCGGCTGAAGTTAGAGCAGAGAGCTGAGTTGAGGGGCCTGGTTGCCGATGTGGGTGAACTACTCGCGAAGAGTCATCTTCGTGAAGTGGCCGCTGCTTCGAGGGCCAGCGCGGCGGAGGCAATGGTGTCGGCACTCCGAGAGGACCTTAGATCCCTCAAAGGGGACGTTCGTGCTGTATCCTCCGCTGTGTCGCAGGCGTCACTGGCTCCTGCTAGTGCGCCCAAGGAGACGTATGCAGAGAGGGCAGCTCGGGTGGTATCCCGAGCTACACAGGGGAAGAATGCTGCGGTTGTGATCAGGCCTGATCACCAAGAGGGTGCATCGTCCAAAAAGACGGAGCAAGTCCTAAAGGAAGTTCTGGACCCTGTCCAGGACGGATTCATTCCGGTGAGGATTCGTAGGGCGTATGGTGCTGGAGTCGTTGTAGAGACGGCCACCAAGGAGGGTGCGCAAAAACTCTTGGCTTCTGAGAAGCTTAAGAGCAAAGGGCTCATTGCTGCCGAGCCAAAGGGAAGATCTCCGCGCATTGTGGTGTATGACACCCCACGAGATCTTTCAGATGAGGATCTCCTGAAAGAGATCTACAGGGCCAATATTGAAGGGAAAACTGACATCAGTAGGGAAGCCTTTTTGTCCACGACAAGAAGAGTGGCTAAGTTTGGCCCCAAGACTGCGTCACGAATAGGCAGCATACTGATCTGCAGCGGGCAGGTCAGGTCCGCGCTTCTGGCCAACGGAGCAATATTGTTGGGCTGGAGTTGCTGTAAAACCAGAGACTACATAGGCGCCACAAGGTGCTTCAAATGTCATATGTATGGGCACACCCAGAGGGAGTGCAAACACGCTGCTCCAGTGTGCGCACGTTGTGCTAAAGAGGGGCACGAAGAGACGGACTGCAATGTCCCTATTGCAAGAAGGGTGTGTGCCACGTGCACAGCCTTCAGGAAGAATGCTGCCCACCCCACGGGTGATCGGGATTGTCCCGCTCTACGGGACGCAATTGACAGGATGGTGCAGTCAACGAATTACAATGGCTAGTGAGGCTGCCGTCGTGCTGGGCCAGATCAATCTAGGGCGATGCCGCGCGTCTGCTATTGATTTGGTAAGGTCCGTGCAGCGCAGGGGCGTTCCATTGGTTTTTGTTCAGGAGCAGTTGTTTTCACGAGTGATCCTCGATGGTGCCGACGTACCGCTTGCCGTGATCGACAAGGGGTCTCGTCCCATGGCGGGTTTCTTGGTGGACACCAGTAAGGTGCAGCCGTTGTTCTTGGATGGACTTTCGGATGAGTTCCGGTGTTGTATATGCCTCCGAATCGATGGCCGCGAGATCTTCTTGATATCTGTATATTTTAAGTTCTCTGATAATGTAGGAATACACCTCCGGGGCTTGAGATGGACTCTTGACGCTTTGCAGGGCAGACCGGTCTTGGTAGCTGGTGATTTTAATGCACGCTCGCCTCTCTGGCACGACAGACCTGGCACGGACCGCACTGGGAGTGGTGGACCAGTGGAGGATTTTATATCTTCCGCTGGCCTCAACATTCTCAATGTTGCCGGTCAACCGGCCACGTTTGCTGGGCCAATGGGGGAGAGTTGGATTGATTTAACTCTATGCACCGATGATCTGCTTGCGGATCTCTCCAATTGGAGGGTCCACGTTGGGGAGGTTGTCAGCGACCATCGGCTGATCACTTGGTCTGTCGGGGGTTCGTTGGAAATTGAACCATACGGTCTGTGGAGTTTCAAGCGTTCGAAGGCGAACTGGAATTCTTTTGGAATTTGTTTGAAAGAAGAATTGAGAGATTTTGATGTATATTTGGCTGATGGAGCTGAAGTAGCTGGGGAAAAATTTAACTCAGCGGTCGTCTCAGCGGCGACAGTGGCGCTGGGAAGGTGCAGGCCTGGGGGACGTCGTTCCACCAATTGGTGGACCCCGGAACTCACGGTTTTAAGACGCCAATTTAAATCCGCCGAACGGGCCTTCTGCCCGGTGAGAAAAGGCAGCGTGTTGCGGGACTCTCCAGCTGGGAGGCAACTCTTTGAGCGGCTCCAGCGAGCGAGGGGCTCTTTCAAATCAGCCATAAGGCATGCTAAGACCTCGGCTTGGAAGGAGTGGATAACAGAAACGGGAAACGCCGACCCTTGGTCCGTGACTCGAACTGTGGTTAAGTCTAAGAGGTCTGCTGATCACTATCTTACCAGTATTGTTTCTGGCGATAATGAAACAGTGTGTATTGACGGCACACTCAGGGCGCTATTAGATGGTCTGGTGCCCCTTGACTCAATGTCGGGGGACACACCATTTCATGCAGCGCTGCGTTTCCAATCACGCTGCCCCCCCGATGAGTCAGTAATCGAAATTGACGATGTGACACATCAAGAATTGGGTGAAATCGTCAAAAGATTAGGACCAAAGAAGGCACCTGGAATTGACAGAGTGAATGGTGTGATTGTGAAGCAGGTCTGGAGATTCTGTCCGGCTGAAATGTTGGGACTTTTCCGGGCCTGTCTGCGACAGGGAGTGTTTCCAAAAGTATGGAAGAGAGGTTTGCTTAGGGTAATCCCGAAAGGCAACGATAAGCCTCTGTCGGATCTCAAGGCGTATAGGCCTATCACTCTGCTGCCTTCCTTTGGCAAGATACTTGAGATCTTGGTGAGGAACCGGCTAGATGGGGCCCTTGTGCCGGGAGATCCTAAGCAGTTTGGTTTTAGCCGGGGCTTATCCACAGAGCACGCCATTGATGCCTGCATGAAGTGGAGGGATGACAGTAAGGAGAAAAATGTGCTGGGTATCTTCCTTGACATAGCTGGGGCTTTCGACAATGCGTGGTGGCCACTCATACTGGCCAAACTGAAGATACGGGGATGTCCTCGCTGGCTGTTTAATGTGATCAGCAGCTACTTCAGCGACAGGTCAGTGGTGATCACCCACGCGGGACACTTGGTTGAACGGGTTGTAGATATGGGCTGTCCGCAGGGCTCGGTCCTCGGACCATTCTTGTGGAACGTCCTCTTCGATGACCTTTTGAAAATAGATCTTCCTCCTGGCTGTACGATTTTCGCTTATGCTGACGATGCTCTTCTCTTGCTGTCTGGCAGCACGAGGAGAGCG
The DNA here is from genome assembly GCA_947579605.1 of Athripsodes cinereus. NCBI lineage: Eukaryota > Metazoa > Arthropoda > Insecta > Trichoptera > Leptoceridae > Athripsodes > Athripsodes cinereus. The sequence continues at coordinate 20,970,289 of OX388313.1, read as the reverse complement.
ATTGAGGACAATTTTAAAACCGCGATCGAGCGCATCCTGACGTGGGGCAGTGTGAATAGGCTTGTCTTCTCGCCGAGCAAGACCTCCGCGATGTGGTTGAAGGGAGCGCTTGGAAGGGGCAGAAATCCGGTTCTCCGGATGAGTGGAACACCCGTAAGGGTGGTCGATGAAGTCCGGTACTTGGGAGTTGTTCTGGACAGGGATTCTTCCTTTCTTCCTCACGTGAGAGCGACTGCCGAGAGGGCGAAGGTACTTTTCTTCACCCTTCGCCGACTTAGTCGTGGTACATGGGGCCTGCGTTCGGGGACTGTAAGGGCCATATATCGGGCGACGTACGTGGCGCAAGTTACGTATGCTGCTCGGGTTTGGTCTCATAGACTTTCGGTAGGCTCCGTATCTACGGCAGTCTTGAGGGGACAGAGACTCCCGCTGCTCGCCGTCACAGGTGCGTATCGTACTGCCGCTAGCGATGGCCTTCCTGTTATCGCTGGCGTGCTACCCGCTGATTTGGAAGTCCTAGACAGTGTGGCCAGGCGTAAGATCATGGCGGATGGTGGGACTGAACATCTTGGTATTTCCGTTCAGACGGAACCCGGGAACAGGGGAATTAGTAGGGCCTTCAGCCAAATCAGAGAAAGAACCTTGGATGTGTGGCAGGAAAGATGGGACCGGGGGAGAACCGCTAGACTTGTCTACGATTTTCTTCCGGATGTAAGAGAGAGGATTAAAAGGCGCTTCCTGTCCTTCAATCACTTTGCCGTGCAGTTGGTGACGGGACACGGGGAGTTTAAAGCCAAGCTCTTTGAGTTAGGGCTGACGGACGACCCGTGGTGTGTTTGTGGGACGGGAGCTCAGTTTGCGGGGCATATCCTGTGGGAGTGCCCAATGATGACGGATGCGAGGGATGTAATGATTGATAGTTTGAGTGATGATACTCCGAGACCCGTTTGGTCTGGGGAATTAATGATTAGTCCGAGAAATTTCAGGGCCTTCTTGGAATTTACGGATGTCTGGGTGTCTCGGTGGGACCTTCTGCGTGAGCCGGGCTTACCCCCGGCTTACCTAGATGAGCTTGATGGTTGATTTTGCCTTGTGTGATCGTGGCTGTCGCGAGCGAACTCGTTTCTTCGTCTTTTGTGCTGTCCTGTCTCCCTTGGTGGAGAGTCTTAGGTCTGGGAGGGATGTCCCTTGGGGAGGGAAGCGTGTCTGTGAAGACTCCAGTATCAGCGACCCTCGGGTTCACCGGCATGAATACCTAAAGAAGTTTCCGGACACCTCAACTCGGCTCTCTGCTCATTTTTTTTATTTCTTTTAATTTTTATTTCTATTTTTTTGTTTTAAGTGTTGAATTGTTATCTAGGTTAAGGAAATACCTTTATAAATATATTGTTAGTTTTAAATAAATTATGAATGTATTTGCTTCTCTCGGCTAGAGGGACATCGAAGGAGTGTAGTCAAAAGATTCCACACACGGGGTTGTTTTTGGCCGGCCAGCCCCTCAGGCTGCCCACTAGGGCGCCCCCGGTGTGGACAAACTTTGTGCAGTGTAGAATTCGGATAAATGGAAGTCCCCAGACTTCTGCGCTATCCGGGTGGTCGGTGGGTCTCCTTCAATGTATATACATTCTCAAATTAGAATCGTTATCCATACAATTTAACATCTGTAGTTCTGATATTTCAATTTTTAAAAAATCATGGAAAGAATTTTTATAAATTTTAAATGAATAGGTAAAATCTACCTGAAAAAAAAAATTAGTACCTACATAATTATATTACGTACTGCAGATAATTTATAAACAAATCTGAGTTAAGTATAAATTGTTCAACATAAATTGTTCATGTCGGCCGGTGTGGCGCGGAGCTCTTTCCTTTGAGTCACGAGGTCCCGGGTTCGATTCCCGGACAGGGCAAAGTGAAGAATGACCTTTTTCAAATTGTCCTGGGTCTGGGTGTAACATGTATATGTATATAGTGCATTGTATATGTGTGTATCGTCGCGTTAGTACCCATAATCAAGATTCATCTAAGTTTGGGACTAGCTCGATGTGTATGAATTGTCTATGTAAAAAAAAATGAATGTAACTTTCGCAGTTTAGCGGCCCCACCCGTTGTCGAGTACTTTTTTTCCATAGAAAAGGTAATATTTTTGAAACTTGAGGAAATTGTTGCCATACGTAGAATTATTTTAATTTGCCGGCAAAATAAAAATCCACTTCGAAAATTAATTTCCTAAAATTCCGTACATATTACTCGACAACGGGTGGGGCCGCTCAAGTTTCATAGTTGCGAATTTTTTTTCCTATAAAAGAATTTTCCAAAAATTTGGTGACCAAAAAATAATTCACCACATGGCAACAATTTTCTCAAGTTTCGAAAATATTACTTTTACATGGAAAAAAGTACTCGACAACGGGTGGGGCCGCTAAACTGCGAAAGATCCAAATGAATTATAATTTTTTACACTATACCTTCGATGACACACTTTGACAATTACGGGAGTTTGTAAAGAGATTAATAATATTAATCATTCATAAAGTCAGTGGGAGAGGGCAGAAGATAGGGCAGGTGTCGTACATGTGTTGAAAGGTTTGGTTTGGAGTGGCCAGAGGTCCTGGAAGCAGCGGTGGACAGTTATCTCTGGAGGAGATACTTAGGGGCAATGGGCCCCCGACCGAACTAGGACAAGGGGAAGAAGATGTATGTATGAAATCGTTCATTGATTCTTAGGCGGTACGAAGTTCGCCGGGCCAGCTAGTAAATAATATATCTGACCTCAATATATTATTAGTACCTATCTATAATTAAAATTTGAAAATCTAATACAAACATTTTTTGAGATAAGTTAATATTTACATTAAATTATATAATTTAGTAATTTGGAAGAATAAAGAATTCACGTTGAGGTAAAATGATGAAAACGCAATACGACCTATACAATAAATTGGTTATAAATATCCCTCAAGACCACGGCCACTCAGCCCAAAAGAAAACTTTTCTACATACTAAAAATACTATTTTTTTCACTTTTCAAACGTTTTGCAAACATTGCGGAGTTCCATATTTATTATTACTTTATGGAAAATAAAATAAACATTATATTTTCTATTCGAATAACTGTATTTACCAATGATTTATTTATTTATTTATTTATTCTACAGAGACACACACAGAGAGTTGACAAAACATTAATAAAATAAGAAAAAAAGACACATTGATCCGGCCAGGCCAACCCCCCAATTAAGCGTGTCTACATCATGCACGTTCAAACAAAATTATACAAAAAAAAAGAAACATAAGGGTTCAAACTAACCAATGCAAGTCCAGTAATATAGACTCACATTACCGCAAACAACACATTGTAAAAAGGATAGATGAAAAAATACAATTATACAATTAATATAAACCCAGAAACTTAGAAACTTATGATGGTAACAAAACTGTTACTGATGATGGAACAATTAGTTCTAAAAACGTTATAACTAAATACAGTTATTTGAGTGGAAAATACAGTGTTTCTTTTATTTTGCATAAAGTAATAATACTATTATTTAGATTTAAAAATTAGCTGAAGGCTAGAATTTTCGTCTTAAAAGAATAAAATACGAACACATTTTTTTAAACATTTAATTTATTTTAGTTTTGATTGGTTCAAAATTATACAAACTTTTAAAGTCTCCCTCGTGCGTAAATTTTGAAATTATTATCCTTGCTTTGTAAAAATCTGGTCCAATGAAAACGAATTGATTGAAACTTATAAAATTTTCTGTGAAATATTCAACGTTCAGTTATTTGACTGGTGATGGAAGATATTGAGAAAGTTACCAAAGTTATAAAATATACGTAACGCTACGTGGATTCAAGTTTTTCAGTTATGAAATACTTAGGCATCATATTAAAGAAATGCTGTGTTAAAATTACTCGTAAATTCCACCTGGCGATACGTAGATTTATCGCATTTATATATAAATAATTTATGTCTGTATTTATACTGAAGTTTTTTTTCGATATCACGGCAGTTATGGTTCAATCTAAAGATATGTATCACTCGCAGGGTAGAGAAGAGAGTATTAGATGTTCCGGCGCTTACGAAACGACTAAGGCTGACTTTATGGCAACGTTCACCAATTCCACCTAGCTCTCTTATGTTTCTCTCATATCAGTCCCACCCGCTCTGAAAAGGATACTATACCTATCATAATATACCTATGAATAAATTTAGTGTTTATCTGCCACTTTGTCTTCCATGTGGAACATCATTTAGTTACGGTTATTGCATGGAAAAACTTTGAAGGTGTTATAATACTACGTACCTATAAATTATACTATGTGAAGATATAACTTAACAAGCTGCCTAGTTGTGATAAGTATACATATCTGTGGCTCTTTTATACCCAATACTAAACTTATATTATGATAACGCATATCAAGATATAAATTATTCTGTGTGAAGGTATAACTTAACTAGCTGCCTAGTTGTGATAAGTATACATATCTGTGGCTCTTTTATACCCAATACTAAACTTATATTATGATAACGCATATCAAGATATAAATTATTCTGTGTGAAGGTATAACTTAACTAGCTGCCTAGTTGTGATAAGTATACATATCTGTGGCTCTTCTATACCCAATACTAAACTTATATTATGATAACGCATATCAAGATATAAATTATACTGTGTGAAGGTATAACTTAACTAGCTGCCTAGTTGTGATAAGTATACATATCTGTGGCTCTTTTATACCCAATACTAAACTTATATTATGATAACGCATATCAAGATATAAATTATACTGTGTGAAGGTATAACTTAACTAGCTGCCTAGTTGTGATAAGTATACATATCTGTGGCTCTTTTATACCCAATACTAAACTTATATTTTGATAACGCATATCAAGATATAAATTATACTGTGTGAAGGTATAACTTAACAAGCTGCCTAGTTGTGATAAGTATAGGTACATATCTGTGGCTCTTTTATACCCAATACTAAACTTATATTATGATAACGCATATCAAGATATAAATTACGAACATAAAGCGAATGATGACAAAGTATGTAGAAGATTATGTATTATCTGCTCATTGTCCACATTTCTTTATTTTTAACATAACCTTTTAAAGTGACATTTTAGGTTTATATGTTAGTACAATAGCTCACTACCACATTTATTTGGATGTGATACTTCATATTATTAACCAAAATAGCGACATGCTGGTACTGCAAATGTTTCCATATTCTATTTTGATAAATGGAAAAGAATAGGTTATTATAAGCAGTCACGTTTTTTGCGCCACTTCTTTAAAAACGTGACGTAGAGATTAGGTAATATAAGAGGGTACTTTACATGTTTATTTGTAGGCGGTATTCTTGTACATTTTATTATACAAAAGTATTCTTAAAAACTTTCAAGGTAGGCTGTATTCATGGGACAAATCTTTTCAGTGAGATAAGGGTTAGGATAAATTTTTGCAAGAAAGGTAGGTGGTAGGTAGGTGATAACAACATCAGGAAAATGCGAAGTGCGAAAAACAGCTTAAATAGTACAAAAATTCAAATTGTGAACTTTATGGCTCACATAAATCTGAGTTATCTTTAGGAAAAGATAAAGTAGAATCGTTAATAATCGCAGCCTTATTGTATACCGTCTAACACCACCCTAGTGAATTAATATCCACACTGAACAGTCTTCTTGTTCTGGCACAGAGCCAACGTGAAGTGCCTAACCCGTGGTTAATTTGCTGAAAATGAATCGTGAAAAATATGATATATTATGTTGTCTCATATCTACTACTGTTACATAATATTAATAACTGAAATTACACACATATACGGCATGGAAGAATCAAAAGGAAATAATGTAATGGAAGGTTTGTAATATACCACTAACTATAGATATAATGATAAATCATCCTTTACAAGTTCATTCGTATTGAAGTGTAGTGTGAGTTGAAGATTGAAGTAATAATGTAAATCTTCACAAGTTTAACTTTACCACGATTCATTGTTTTGAGTTGGTCTAGACAAGACCATACACTACAAATGAAATTGTGTGAGCAAGAATACAGTTACATTATTATTATTCGGCAGACTCTCGTCAGATGATGTTTAACACAATATAACTAAATTATTTTGAGAATATTACAAATACAAACAGTTTTGCAAAATATAAAAAGTTTTGTAGGTTATTTTGAAAATGCTTGATAAATATTATATCCTTTAAAGTTTAAAGCTACTCGTATGCCACCTAAAACTTTATTCTCGATAATGGAGTGTGTTTTTATACCAAAAAGTAACGAAATGCTTGTCCAATCTAAGATTATATATCACACAAACTTGAATCATTCTTATTTTTGACATTATTTATAAAATGTTAAGAGATTTGAAATAAGACCTTCTAACGTGCTATAAATTTTACCCTGAAACATACAAATTGAGATTAAAAATGTGCCTACTGAATTAAAAGAGTAAAAATAAATTAATCAATATAGACATTAAAGTTGAATTTTTCTTGCAATATTTCATAAAAACAAAAAATACTGAGGATTTTACAGAAAAGTCTACATAATTAACTCCATAACTATGTAGTTTTAATTTATTCAAATTAGACTATTCATATTAACTAATTTACATTTTCCCTTTCTGAATTTTGTAATTAAGTCAATAATTCAAATATTAAACGAAAGCTTCGAAACATTTGCCAACTTTTCTTCAGCTCATATTCCAATACAACCATACCTCTAGTTATACAATTATTTTACAGATACAATAAGGCTAATGAGAATTATACAGCGTGTCCATTAACGAACTTTTCCACTTTTAAATGTAGAATAAGGAAAAAAAGTAGGAATATTTTTTATTAAATTTAGGAAACTGCGGTTTTTAGTCACGAAGATGTTGTTCACTGCAACACTTTGCTATTACATACATTAACATTAATTTAAGTTTATTAGGAACCTAAATAGAACCATAACGTCTTCACACAAGGATATATTTGTTACGTATAAGTTGTTTTGAAATGTTATTACATGTTGATCTGTTTGTATAAGAAAATATTTGTTGTTTACCTATTTGAATATGTGCAACACTTTTGAAATAAAGACAGAAAAATGTCCTGATTTTTGTTTTTCTGATATAAATTTTGTATATTTAAACATTGATGAGCTCTTCTACATTTAATGACCTTGTCTTCTAACAACACTAAAAAAGAGGGTATAAATATAGAAAAAATATGAACAATTCTTAAGTGGCTATCCTGTTTACTTGAGTACACCCAAATGTAATTATTATTATCCTTTGAAGAAATTCACACTTCATTATCCCTGAGAGTTACATAAAATTAATATTTCAGATTTGCGTCAGGACATTTTCTAAGAATAGGTACTATTTTTAACATTAATGTTTTATGTAAGAGATTTGAACTTAAATAGAATATCCTTGAAGATAAGATTATACGAAATATGACATTATTACCGTAATGTTCTCAAATGACACAGATATTTTATGTATTTATGTAAAGAATTTAATATCCCATTGAATATCTAACGTCTCAAGAAACAACAAAATGGCTATCGTTTAAAAAAGAAACGCGTTAAATTTTACAAACTGGAATAATATTCCATTTTTTTTTATCAAATTGTATGTAAGGCAATCTACAATATTAGCTACTACAGATAATATTGTATTTAAAACTGTTTATTATTGTATGGTGCTACGCATTAAATAATCGCTGCGGAGTAACATTTGGGGGCTTTGTCCGAGATAATTACAGTTCGTATAACTGTTGGCCCGAAAATTTTAAATGTATTGTGTGGTGAATATACCTAATCGTGAAGTTCAGAATTCTTATCTTTGTTGTGTAATTATGTGTATTGATATTAATTGAAAATGTAATAATTTAATGTGTGTATGTATATGAAAACAATTTAAAAAAAAATGAAACGGGAATCGTAAGATAAATAATTTAAATGTCCGTATTTAAAAAATAAATGTATTGGTGTATAGCGCAAACGTTTGTCGCGAGTATTGTTATAATGTGGAGTAAAAAACCGATGCCGTATAGAAAGAATTGTATGGTGAAAATATTCTGTTGTAAATGTTTCGTATTAAGCGGTGAACAGAACATCGTGATTCGACCTACATAATATAATGAAGATGTAGTGTGTATCTATAATACGTCGCGCGCTAAGAAAAGATCGTATCAGTAGAGAACGATAATATTATTATACCGCAGTATACATACCTACCTATACAACGTGTAGTATGTACCTATACGTCGCAAGCGAAAGAAAGAGACATCATACAACCTACCTCGACATTGTAATATTAAATGAACACACAAATCGGGAAGTCCAAAATACTAGTAAAATGTATAGTTGAAAATAATATTATTTGAATGAAACGAAATAATATGTACCCATGCTGTTTGTGTATAGTAAACCATTTTGTACAAGTAAATTTGTTTTGCCGGTAAACAGAATTTTGTTGTAATGTTATTTTAATAGTAAATTCATTTTCAAACGATGAGAGTAAAAATCGATGTTAAATATTAAATTGAATTAAATTTTTTGAAACAGTAAAACGTTGTATTTGGAATAAATATCTTTATTGAACTCTTGGAGAAATAATAGTAAATGAGCGTTGTTGTGTAAAGTTATGCGTAGTAGAATTTTGATAAGAATATATGTGCGTACGTAGTGATGTGACGAAATAATAATGATGAATAATATTAAACAAATATTTTTGTTTTGAGAAAATTAAAGTTAAAAAAATAAATCGAAATGAATAATGTTAAACCTTCACGACCGTTCACGGAATTTGAAAAATAAATACACTTAACCCTTTGTGAAGCATGACCGAATTTGTTAACCCTTTGTAAATAGTAATTGAATTTTTTTTAATGTCAAGTTGTGAACTATAACTGAATTTTGAATTTAGTTAAGAAACGGTTAACCCTTTGATGACCATCGTTGAAAATTTTGACATTAACGTAATTAGTAGAATGATGTTTTGTAAATTTTTTTTTGAAATTAAAGAAGTAACCATGTAACGATGTAGAATTTTTGCTGTTGAATATTAACCCTTCGTGTTCGGAATTTGTTATCTTTTGTGAAGTAATTAATTTTCTTGAAATGTTATAATGTGACTTTTGCGGCTTATTATCAGCGTGACATATTGAAGTAACCTATGCCTTGTTTATTTGAGAACTGAGTCCGTTTAGTGAATTGTTCCGTTAAGGTAAACTAACGAACGCTCTTTGATAAAAAATGAGTTATGTTTATGTAATATGTAAAGCCGTGATAGGAGAGATGTGTTTAAATACTTTTTTGTGACCTTTTTGTGTAATCAATATAGAGACGATGTTATCTGGATGTGTGAAAGATAAATCGTAATGCTCTTTTTGATGAATGTAGACAATGTGATTGCTAATCGTTCATGCCTATTATTTTGAAGTTTGAGTTTATATGACGTTTAATTCCGCGTAGGACACGTAGTAATCTCTTATGAATTGTAATTGGAAATGTTTGGATGTAGTATATCCTTGTTGAATTAAATAATTTTGTGACTTTGTGTAAAATTGTTATGTTGCTTGAATACATTGGAAAATGTGATAGAACATTTTGACATTGAACGGGAATGGCTTATGAAGGACACAGAATAAAACCTGTAGTGGAATGTTGGCTGCAGATATTCAATGGGATAATTTTGATTAATTGTATGTTAGTGAATAAAGATGATGTATGAATCTGTTTATGAAAGGTGAGCCCTGAATGAAGAAGTAAATGTTGAATTTGAATAATGATGTATGTAAAGAATTTATTGAACTTGTAACTTGTATATTGTGTAGCAAAGATCGAAAGTTGTTCAATGTATTTGTCATGTATTAAGCCTGTGTGAGGGTAGCTCCCTCTGAGATTATCTCTATGTGAGAAATCTGTCTCTGTGTGAGAATTGTGACTATGTGATATGCGTAGAAGGATTTGACGCCAATAATGAATATCGGTTACTGTAAATGTGATTGCAGTTTTCGTGATTGACCATTATGTCATGTCTGCGTGTAAATTGTTTTTTTATATGTATATGTCCCTATTATGTATGATTTCTTTCTGTGCTTTGCCAATATCTTTGTATGGTACATGGTACATGAAATCGCTTGTATATGAGTGCTATTAAGCTTAATGGGTAAAATGAAGCGTAAATGTGGTATCTCTAATTCCATCTATACAAAATTGTTTATAATTATTTAGATCCCTTTATGTTACTTTTCCCTTGCCGGATACATGTAACTGGAATCGAAAATGATGTAAACCAACTTCTTAAGTATGTAACTTTTGTTTTATATGTTTGTCATGTTTAAAATATTAACTTGTCGTCGATCGTAGTAAATGAATCCATCAATGAAACGTACGTATATTGATAAATTGAAGAGAATAATTTTATCACCAGTGTAGAACGAACCGTATATTGAAACGTAATACAGATCCTGAGTTTCTTATAAAATTGTATTGTAAAATGTTTAAAGTTGTTGATTTCATGACCTGTGTTTTTCATATACATGCACATATGCACCTGTCTATATATATACACACCTCTATGTACTATTATATTGTTATGATTGTAGCTCTCAAACTTTTGTTAGGAGCCCCGTACTAAAACAACCAATGTGAATTTTGTGTTATTATTAAGAAGTGTAAGTCAAAATATGAAAACAGTTCGCATCAATTTTGACTATGGGCAATTTACCGCGAGTGCTTAATAATAATAATTGAACGGGCTATAGGATGTAAGAAACATTGTAATAGTATATAAGCTACCATTTTTTGAATTGTTTGTCTGTAATTGGGTACCTATGTAGTTGCTTATGTATCCAATGGTTCTCAACTTTTATGTAACCAGTGGTACTCAACTTTTCATGTAACCAGTGGTTCTCAACTTTTTTTTTTGTAGTAGTTCTCAACTTTTTTTTGTATAATTGAGGAACTTGAAAATTTGTCGCTTCTCTTCAAATTTTCAAGAGGGGCCGAAAGGGAGAATGCTACGCATTAAATAATCGCTGCGGAGAAGTTCATACTGGCTAATGTTCCTCCAGTCATTTGTTGTCTGTGAGTCTTCCGTAATAATAATAATAATTGTACGTTACAAAGAACACGTGACTGGCTGATGCTTCGATCTGCACACGGCACCACATCGTATGATTCTCATTCCCTTGAAGAATAACCGTTAAACGTGCCTGTTCCTCCTCGCGTCGCTTGCAAGTAAATTCAGTTACCCGCAAACCATGGCATAGGTTGGACGAAAGAAGGGTTTGTCCCTTCCCGCCTTAGTCGCGAACAGCGATGTGCGTAACTCCGACACAATAATAATACTAACGATAATTATTCAATAGTACTTAACTTCATAATGTGATAAACAAGTGTGTTGCCCTCTGTTGTACGTAAAACAATTCTTATTGTGTGTCGTTAATAATGTACTTTAAATATCTGTGTTAGTTTTACGTGCGCGACCAATCATACCGCCAATATCAAGGAACAATAATAACGATTAATAATTAATAGTAATTAATAAACAGAATAATGTTATAGACAAGCTTATATTATATTTGAGATATATATAGACTACGATTCTAATGGTGATAATGATAATATTTGGAAGTTTTGAGTATAATAATATATGTTGGTTTTGGGCGTGGTTTTTGCTGTTCCCGCCAATATTCATAACCGTGTGAAATAAGATAATCCATTGTTTCTGAACAACTATTCCATGTTAGGAATCATACAAACCACTTAAACAATTCTTTATACTTGCTCAGTGATGTAAATTTAACATTATGAATGTGTTCATAAGTCTGCAACGTGTACCGCTTCATCTCGGGTAGCCTGCGCATTGCTTATCGGTGATTTACCGATGTAACTCTCATTCCAATGTGAATTTGAAAGGACTATTGAAATAGTGACGCCTTCTACCTTTTACACAGAGGATGGAGTGGAAACATATAAGGTTTCTCAAGCCTCTCGAGAAGTAGTGACCTCTTCCGTCCTGAGAACAGAATCTATCAGATTCTGACACCACCTACGCACCCCTGTACGTCTTTGGAATGGCCAGCGACCGCCATAGATACCTCAGAGTATGTTTCTTTCACGAACCTGCCTTCTACCGTCAATGTGTACAAAATACGTCATCAGTAACATGCACGTCTTTGTGTTATTCAACGACTGTTCGCTTGTCCACCTGTAAGTGACTATATTACTATTGAATATTGTTGGTGATGATAATTTTTCCATAACTTAGTTCCTATTATCATTGAACTGACCTATGTATTAATTTTCCGTTGTGTAATAATTTAAGATTTTGAGTTTGAATGAAGAATGAATGATTCCAATTAAATATTTATAAATCACTTGATAAACCAGGTATTGATTTATATTGTAATACCAAGGATGGTGTATTTGATAATTGCCCTTGTTTGTTTTATTGTCTCAGTCCGAATATGGTATAACTTTCATAACTTTGTATATTGAACGGAATGTTATTCCCTACAAATTTACTTTGAAAATAGCTGTCTTGTTATGTAATGTATATGTTTACACAATAAATGTAAATCACTTACCATCCGATATCTTTCTGTTGAGATCCATTTTATATATACCCGCCAGTAGATTCAATACTCTTAATAATACTAAAGTACATCTCTCCGCCTCCTTGTATATAGTCTTCCAATAACCTAGTTATACTTGGAGTAGTTATGTCACAAAGGTTCAATTCCTTGATCAACCAATGGATGAAAGACCCTATTATTTTACTATGAAAGCAACAAAGAGTTAAAGGAATGGCTCCACTGATGGAAATAATATATCCACTTTCTTGGAAAGGTCTGATGTACTTATGATAATCTTTGTTCCACTTGATATAATTTTTTATTGTTTACTTGGAGATATATATCTATAATTCTACTCAAGGAAAGATATAAGTAGAATCTTTGCAATATAAATTATGCAAACTGAAGAAACATTATTGCTTAATTTACCTATAAGTATTCTATAATGATATGATGACCATAAGAAAATGATGAAACCAAAGGATAAAGAATTCTCTGAACTTTACGTAAGTATAATATGTATAATTGAAGTATGTAACCGACACCCACACACAATGCATTCCTCTTGTATAGACCAAGTAGAATCATCCCTAGACATGAACTTGAGCCAATATATTAATCTGTTTTACTTGCAAATATAACTGTAACTTTCTCTATATAATATAATTAATTTTCTATGTGTTTCGCTTACGTACATTGCAAAATGTATGTAGCGAAGCTGGGGGTTACGAGCCAATTTATATACTTTCCTTATGTACAATTCATGTAAATTCATTTCTTATATAACATTTGAAAATTTCTCTTTCGATAATATAGATAATAAGTATGTAATGAAGAGATGCGATCGTCCTAGTGGACGAAATCGTATCAATTTGTGTGCTCGTCCGTGGATGTAGCAAGGTGGGCGGACGTGTACGTAACAATGGAAAGGAAACGATATTTATTTATTTATTTATACAATGAACGGCCAAAAACGCCTTTGATAATTATTAATAAATTTATAAGAAAAAAAAATATTATCTTGAAAAATAATGGTATGCCTAATACTTTGATAATTTGAAATGGGTTTAGGAAGAAAGCGATTGATATGGAATCCTGATTCTTAATTTCACTGGCAAATTTCAGTTTTGATAGATTATTGCATAGAACCTTATTATGAACTCCACGACCTTGAGTTACAATATGTGTAGTTCATTTGAAATTGTGAAATCAAATCGATTAAACTGTACATTAAATATTAAAGTTTGTTTAGTATATTTGAGTTGAATAAAACATGCAACTTTAATTGATACTAATCGCTTTACATATTGTACATAATTATTGTAGAAAATGCCGTGACGCTAAATAAGTATATATATATATATAGAAAGTATAAAAATGTATATATTATATAAAATAATATTTTTTGCTTTGGCTAGATTTTTATTTATTTATTTATTTATTTTATTCTTCTTGCACATCATCATTCATATAACAAATAAAATAAAGCAATATACACAGGAAAAAATGTGATGATGTGCAGTGGCGAGATTATCACTATATAGTGATTTCTTCCATCTAACCAAATTTTTCACTGATGGTTAAAGTTTAAACGGGTTTTTCTCGATCCCAAGTCGATTATCTTTTCTTGTTTTCCCCTCTTACCCACTCTGCTACACTTTTCAAATAAAATTCTAGTACTAAGATGATTTTCAAATGAAAATAAATATATTTTTTGAATTGTACATCACACAAGTTAAAAGTGTGTAATGGATATAAAATGGTTAAAATGATTTATGTGAATTTATAGTGATATCTATTAATGGCGTATATAATAAAAATTAACTTGTTCTATGGTGAGTATAGAGTGATTTCCACCGCCATTTACCAATCCAGGTTAATTGCAGTAATAACCTCAAAATCGATACCAATAATACCGATTGACTCGATTCACACGTACACATGTGGCTACTAACGGTGCTGTATGGTGTCGGAGAATTTGTTGTGAAGTTTTGTGTATGAGCTAAAAGTCTTCTGAAATTCTCATGGCTACATAAAGTTTATTATTTTTTTAATCCAAATACACCTTTATGTCCTCACAACAATTTTCTCACAGGTACACTTGGAGCAAAAAATTAGTAACGTGAGATACAAGCGAAGTGTTGAATAAGTTGCGATGGTTGGACATTATACGAAACGGATGTATGATAAATATATGATGAAGAAGTGTATTAATTTGAAAGAACGTATAATCAAGAAGCGAGGTCGACGCGTATGTCAAAAAGCTAGGATTATATGGCTTGACCACATGGATCAATGTCTCAAGGAAATCGGAGAACAAATATGAAAACTTGCATGAATGTAGTGGAAGCGAAATAAATATGTAAGGATACAAGTTTATTCAAATGCTTTCTCACTGTTCTGGAAAAAACTTCATTCAATTTACACATATTATGTAACTTGTGTTGCGTCGCTGAGTTGGTGTAAACAAATTTACATTTTCAAAATTTTATTGCAGTTCAACTGATTTGTGACTACGAACTTTACTGGTTCAGACAGTAAAACTTTAACAAAAATCAATGCAAATGCATGTGCATAATAGATTAAAAATGGCTAACTCCATGACACCGTATACATTAATGTTAGATATTGCGTGATTGCTTTGATTTTAAATCCGTTCGATATTATGTAACGCTATAAAATTATGATTTTATCTTTATTTATTTTGTAAAACTCCATATCAGATTCTATTAATAACAATTGATAATATGATTAATAGTTTTACTAGCACTTTATGAAAACTTAAATATTTTTTTTGTAACTTCACTTAAATCGTGTATATTTTTTTTTATTCTTTGAGGGAAGCCATGCATAAATTATTTACAAGCTTTTTCTATAGGTGGCTACCTCAGCGAGTGGAAAATAAAACTGAACCCTTTACATCTCACACCCTGTATTAAGAATCAATATTATTGAATAAAAATAAGTCGTTTCAGTATTACCTCTATCAATATCAATTTACGTTTGTGAGTAACATTTATCGATTTTATAGTTAGATACCTATATTAAATTTAACTTAATGCTAGTGACATTATACATGATATAGACATAACGAGAACGGAAAAAAATCACCTATCTTCAGTACCTACATAGGTAGCCTACTATATTGTAGATAGAATAAAAATATATAACATAAAGATAGGACCTTATTTTGTTACTAAAATTTCTTGATATAATAAATGAAAACCTATTTGACCACTAACATTTATCTTAGTAAAAATAAGCCAGAACATGAATTTATAATAAGACAAATACTACTACCACTTATAATAATAATGCTCCTAATAATAATGTCGACAAGCAGGATAGGTAGCAAATCTCATCGCTGTATTTAAGATGCAATTATTTTTCGAACACTTGCCTTTTACATGACACTCGAAGACTAACGGAGAGGAATGGTAGACTAATTATTTTCCGGGTGCTCTAAGGAACGAATGGAAGGAATATCAGATAACTGTTGTTGATTTAAAGGGGATAAATGATGCCCCTCTTAATTGCAAATGGAACGTCCAGGGTTTGAATTCTGTTGCATAATATTGTATTATAATACAGGCTACTCCATATAAGGGTGTGAATCAGTTGATTGCAAACTTATAGTTCGAAAAACAAACCGTAAAGGTAGTTCACTAAGCCGTATGTGCATTTTCAAAAACATGTTTGAAGCTCAAACTTGCTGTGTGCTGCTTTTGGTTAGGTTTAAATTGTTTATGTATATATTGTTATTATGTAAAGGAATGCGCCAACAAATCTGTTTAAATGGATTTGTCGCGACTGTATCTTTGTATTTAATGTTGTTTTATATGAAATAAATGAATAAATAAAAAAAGAAAATAAAAAAAATGATTTTTTCTTATATGACAGGTAGATATTGAGGTTGATAAATGTATAATTTATATATAATATTACCTCAATGCAGCCAATCACTGGTTTCCAAAAATAATATTATTTCATACACACACATAGTTTATTCATCGAATTATTTATTGGAATTTTTGGTAACAAAAAGAATTCTATTCGAGCAGTATCCATTGTTGTATGTTATACACACAATACATTTATTATTTTCAATACAACATACGTCTGATGAAAGTAATTTTGTACGTGTATCATAAATATTGTGCGATTCGATTTGGATGACCAATTTTATACTGTTTTCCATGTAAAAGTTTGGCGATTCAAATGAAAGCCTTTGAATAAAATATGCCAATGGGATCGATAAACTGAGCATTGCTAGAAGATATTCTGAATATAAGCCAATCATTCTTTTCTGAAGTATTTGAGTGTCTGGTAAAAGATATTTTTATTGGAATATGCGTATATTTGTATTAAATTTATGCTTTAAGACTGATGGCCCAATATCTTTTATGAGATACTATAAATAGATAAAAAAAATGCTACCCAATTTGTTTTGAGAATCAAGCAATTTTCTCGTACTACTTAACAAATATCTCGGCAAACAGCAAGTTCAAACATCGGTAAACACTATTACTTAAATATATACACTTCTTGAAACAAATTGCTTTTAATTCGAGTCGATAGTTTCACAAACAAATTGATTGATGACTTTTGAAGTAATAGAATAAGTTATTGAGTGAGTATGTGCTCGTGGGTACTTGTTATTTCAGTAGCTTATTAAGCCACTTAGTAAAAACATGCAGCAAACTCAAACAAAGGGTAAAATTACATATTACTATGTATAGTAGAGTTAATAAGTAATTAAGAAAATGTATTCTGCCTGCTTTAATATTCTCTCTGTATATGATCACAGTTCTAGTAAATACATCAGTAAATACAGACATCACAGCAAGAGTTCTGATTATTATTAGTACATATGTCCTCTTTGTGTATAATGTTAGACACAGATGTTAAACTCTTTGATGAATTAGAGATTTTGATTAATTATTATTTAATATCACACAAAAATCATTCGAATTGATTTCTTAGTGTCAAAATGATCAAGACTAGATTTGACAATATTTAAAATGACAAAGCAATTGTATGTTGTAGTTGTGATTTGTGATAAGCGGGTTTATAGATACATACACATATATCAAATATTCGTCTCACAGTACAAAATCAGAAACTTTACAGTTCCGTGGAATACCCGACGAAGAATCGGTGTCTCACTCTTTTTTGTAAGTTGTCGAGTGCCCTCTATAAGGCAAGGCAATTAGAAGAAATAAAGAGATTTTACATCTTAAATTCAGCAATGAGGTTTGCCACCCATCCTGAATGTAATAACTTTTTGTCGGCATGGAAGGACAACTGGTCTGTATGGTAATGATAAGTCGGTTTGTTTGAAAAAAATTTTTTTACTTATTACATTACGACATATCCCACATGTGGAGTATCAATAGACTAACTGCAGTTTGTAATAAACATGCAAATTATCCTCTTTCTGCAAATAAAAATCAAGGGATATAGAATGGACAGCATACCTAATCGCTGAATTGCAGATGTTAAATGTCTTATTGGTGATGTTTAACGAATACCTGCTTTTTACATGACACACGAAAATTATTAATATTAATAAATAAATATTATCCAGATAAACCTACTTATTGTACAATATATTCGATAACTTTAGGCCCTAAGATATTCAAATATAATGGTTTATTCCCCATCTAGCTAAAATATCTCAAAAAGCTATTAAACTTGCAGTGAAATTTTGAATTATTATATTTCAATAAAAAAGAAACATAACACATTTCGATTCATACCTACAAAATAATCGTGCTAAAAGGGATTTTCGAATTGTGTTTTGCAATTTTTCCAACTCAATCGTTCCGTACCAATTTCCCTTGTGAATCACTTCCATCTAATTTAGCAGTCTCGTATAATATATTCCGATCCTCTCCTGAAAGTAAATTTGAACTACAATAAATACTTGCCTGGACTTATACGAAACCAACGTCTTTTTAGCCTCAGGGCCAAGCGTCCACATCACTTCTACATTATATAGATGAATGAAATAACGCTTCCAGTTTATATACAAATAAACAAAAATAAAATTTTATTGGTTTTGTTGAATTTAAAAAGGAAAACTATTTGATCTTTTGTCGTGGAGAATAAAAAAGAAACTGAAAAAAATAAAAGTGTATAGAATGCTTTCATTTACTTCCGAATACTTTTCATCCACTTCCACATTGAAAAAATGAAGTACGGTATATGCATAATGATATTGTTGCCTATTGAATCTAACTCATTAATATTCTCAACATTCCGATAGGTTCAATATACTCAGTATAAGAATGCACAGCTTAAGTATGACTATGAATGGCATTTTCTTTTCATTTTCGTCGTTCTGAAAGGTGTGGATGGTTCCACAAGTGTGTGTAAAAGTGAACAGTGTATTTAGCCTAAACAAAAAAAAACACGATATTAGAAATAATAATATGCATCATGCGTTTTTTATTAAATTCATGGTGATATTGGCACGAGTTGGAGGAATGTTTTCAAAACTATAATAGCTCATCACATAACGTCAGCTGTCACAGGCCCATTGTTTATGTGGAACAACCTTGCCCCGAATGTGTCAAAGTATGCTTGACGAGAACTAGACTATACAGCCACCTTAAATGGCATTGACGATAGGATCAACACAACACATCTTAATACAATACTCGCCAACGAGTTAATAATGCATAATAATAATTATTTAAATAATACTATGATCTTTGGGTCAGTTGGAAGATATCGCGTCTCTGCGATAAACCCGCACATTGTGCAAAATCATTTGTAATCTTATCCTTTTTGTCTAATTATTTTGTACAATGAAGTTTATTATTATTATCATTAACAAAATAGTAGCACTCGATTTTTTACTGCAGATGGGGAGTGGCGAAAAATAAAAAAAAGTGAATTGATAACCAATCTTTGAAATACACAAAATGGTGTACAATGAATACTAAGTATTATTCTCTATGGATTGTTGAATATTCGTAAATGGAATGTTACGGCTTTAAAGCATAATGCCAATAGGTACCTATAATCACTACAAATTTGAATTGCAAACTGTTTCATAATATTATTATTATTCATGCAAGTATACAATCATTTATGTCTACAAAATCTTCTACTTTACGCGCATCGATTGCATCATAATATACTATCCAACTCTATGTATAATATGGCTACTTTATCCTTATTAATCCGTTAACCATAAAATAGCTCCGTCACTTATTAATCTGCAAGGCAAAAAAATCAAAGAAAGCTGGGACAAAAAAGTCGACCAGCGATCACTAGTTTGTAAGGGAAAGGCCCTAAGCGCTCTTAAAAACATCAAAACGTACTGCTACTGGGGAACTCACTAAGAAAATAACACATTTAATTTAAGAGAAGCTTTTGTTGTGAAGTAAATAAGTCAGTTAATTATAACGATACGAGGTTGAATATACACAACTTACTTCATACAATAGTTAAGTATAAAAAAAATAACACTTTTTGGACGTAATATTAGACGTTAACTTAAAATGAGAAGCAAGCCTTAACTTGAACTTCTTACATTAATGAATAAATGTACACCTTTAAACCCTATAGACGATAATGTAGATTGGTAGACACGAACGTGTTTCAATAATAAGTCGCCTCATATTGGCACGACTGACGCGAACTAACAGCACGGATATTACAATAAACTGTAGTATGATAATATTACCTATGTGCTCACTTGTAGTAAAGCATCGCTGTCCAAACATTTAGCTTACTTGCACTGTGTACAAACTGAATGATAAATTACTCGTGTACACTCAATCATGTATTATTAATAATACAAATACACTGTACCTATGTAGATAATGTTACAGATTAGTGGTAAATATTTTCCTGGGAAATATGTCATTGAGAGTTTGCTTAGACTAATATTAATATCATATGAAAATAATTCAGGTAAATAGACTCAATGACTGATATTAATTTTCACGTTTGCTACTCTTTTATTTGTGTAAATGAATTGTTTATTAATTTCTCCTGTACCTTACTACTAGAGGATTAAGAATATCCACATTTAACATAGGTAGGTACTTAATTCAGCGATGAGAAATGTCATCCAACAAAACTGACTCTTTTTTATAGCACGGAAAAAATATTATGTATGTTCATTAAAGACAGTGACTCCAGTGCCTACCCCAGTTGTTGAAAAAGCCGTGATGATACAGAAAGATAGTTCCTTAAATATTAACAACAACTAGAAATACTTTCATAGTACTATATTAAAGTGACCCGGATTTCGTCATTTGTTGGATTTGTTAAACATTTGAGTTAGAAAAACTGTAAATTGAATTGGTATTCATCGATGGAGTTTCACAAAATGAATACCGACAAATTAATGTAAGTCACATAAACCGAAAGAATTTTCTGCACTGAATTTAATCACATCCAGAATAAATAATGTCATTCATCTTTCAATTAAGATTGTTTTGTAATGGTATACAAACTACATGTGCACGTTAAAATATAGGACGTTACGTTATATTTATATTATACAATATTTTTATATAAGAACAAACACATTCCCTTCTATCAATTTTGTTTCATGATAAATTTCAAAACTTTCAGTATTTACGCATAAACTTTCTGATTCACCAAACCTTATATACGAGTATATACCAATGTTAGATGTTGAAAAACCTTAATCAAAATAATTATGTTACAGAATACGAACAATTATGAAACATTTGTTGAAGTAAATTGTAGAGCGTGAGATTAATTATTCGCCTTAAAGAGCAACACAATTTCTTGAATAATATCGTTTCCTTACATTGAGATTTTCTGTAGATACAATTAACATTTGGCACGATGGTTTTGAATTAAAATAATTTCATATTAATTATTACAGTAAAATAATATATTAAACACGTGTTTAAATAGAGTTAATCAAATTATATTTGATTCGTTTGTTTTAAATAAACCTTAAATCCTGCTTTACCAAATGGTCATAAACGTGGGTCTAATTGCTGATATTAATTATTATATTCGTATCGTATTTAATATAAAACGTTTAAGTTTAATTGTGATTACGAAAGATAATTGGATTGATAAAAACTTTATTTTCATTTTGTTAAGTAAATAGTCGTAAAATTAAATTTAAAGCAATAATGCCTTAATTCTATTTTAAATTTAATTTTTAAGAAAACAAAGTTGATCGTAGTATCAAAAATATTATTAAGGACTAAATTGTCACTAGTGTATGAAAAACTTAATACTTTTAATCCACGTTTTTTGCGGAATCTAGTATCATTACAAATATTAAGCTAGTAAAGTTTCGAACTTTTCTATTGCTGATTACATAAGCAAATTTTTAAATTAAAAGTTTGCAATACAAAGATCAGAGAAATGAAATTTATGAAGTGGACAACATTGTGAGATGGAGAAGACAAAGAAGAATATACTGGTGTGAATATGACGAAAAAATAGGACCGAACCAACTTCCTCACATTGCTCTACACAACAAATCAATGGGAAATCGATCACTCGATAAATCACCTAAAAATAGAGCTGAAAATCCACGTCGGCAAATACAGATCCTAGATTCTTAAATAAATACAAAATGAAGAAAGGTATTATTTATATGTTCTAAATAATGAACGAAACAGCAAATTGCGTAGCAAATATTGTAATAAGAACATATATTATTACGAGTGTAATATCCTTCTATCTTGATGTCACTTTGTATGTAATAAAACAGTAACAGATAGGTACTAATGATAAGCTTTAAAGGTTGTAAAAAGAAAGTCGAAAAGCTATTCGGATGTACCAACCTGAAAAAAGAAACAAACAGAATAAAGAAAACACACTATTGTACTCTATTACGAAATAATGAGCACTGTTATTTCTTGCGTAAAATATTTTCTGATATAAAAAATGTACCTGTTACATTTTGATTTATGAATTATAAACGAGCATGCAAGCTCAGTTCTCACAAATCACTCAGCTGTTTAGGCAGATCTAAGTAATAAAAAATAACGAAATAAACGGCTGTCAACCATTGTAAAAATAAATTAATGTTTCATGAGGTAATTTGATTTAATTAAATAAAGATATTTTTATATTAAAAACCCAATCATCATGCATTACAATTTTCGTAAGAAGATATAATCGTCTTAATTCGTGCAGAATCACTCTGAATGGTGGAAACTCATTTGAATTTAGCGCTTCCGATAAAGGTATTAAATGCTAAAGGAAAATTAATAAATGCATAGAAATAATACTTAACAGTTAAAGACGACTGATTTTTAGCAAAAGAAATATACATTTAGATACAAATATACTAAAAAAAGGCACAAAATGTACTGTTTTTTTTTTTAAATCTGCAAATTCATATCATAATGAAAGAAAATTAAAGATCACTGAATATATGTAATTGTTTATTACTGACCCCAATCGCTAATACTGTTGTTATTTTTATGTGCAGCTACTACAATAGTATTACATATAACACAATATCTACTAGATATCAGCTTAACGGAATCAGCCAGAGAGAAAACGGGAATGTGAAAGAAAATTATGGCGTGATAGAAATTTATGGCTATTATTAGATGAATTCCGAAGGCGTCCAAAGTGGTGAATATGGACTATAATATCCTCTATTCTAGATATGCTTTATGTTATAAGGATATCTAGGAATGTAGGTAAGTTAAACTAGTTATCTTCAACTGCAGATTGCTAAGATAATAATAGGAAACATCCTGCGGTAAAGTGCTGCCAGAACCAATATTGTACTTAGTTACCTTCTGTGTATCTGGAAACCATTATGTTATTATAGGAGATTCTGTATTATATTACCAGTATATCTCTGTACCTGAACAATGAAGTTATGGATTATTTATTAAGTCTGCATCCATTATTAAGAAGGAGATACGATATAATTCAGAAACAAAGATCACATCTTCAGATCTTAGTGTTGTAAGTAATTGGCTTGGTTTTCTTAATAACGTAATCTTAGCTAATGAATAAAGTTGAAGATAGTAGATAAAAAGAGTGAATTATCTTTATTTAGGTAGCCAAATTTGTGACAATCTTATGATAACAATAAGAGATAATTATAAACGTGTTTATTAAATTTTAAAAAATTAAAAAAATAATCTTTATGAATAGAGAATTTTGAACAGGTCTGCTATTTGAACAAAACTATTTTTAAATATGAATCTAAGTTTGGAATAAACACAAATATACCGCACATATGTTGAAAGTAAGCAGTGTGTTTGAAACTTGAAGCTGCACTAAGTCGACAGCGGATGAAATCGAGCTCGCGACTTCTCGGTTGAACGTTGGAAATCTTCTGGCTACCGGCCACTTCATTGGAACTTCTTTCCATCCTTGACTCCCGAGAAGAATGTTAAAGGAAGACAGAAGCGTAAGCTTGTTTGTAAATTTAAACAACCAACCATCTGGATAAACGCAACTTGCCTTTTGTGGGCCTTTTCTACAATTTTACGAAACAAATGTTATTTTGTACGCGTTACATGAAAGAAGTATCTTATTAAAAAAAAAGCATATCCAAGAATACGTGCGTATTTTTTTCTGAATAATATCGTCTTTTATTATTTAATAAACGTAGGTATATTGACGTGACGAGTATTTTGCTATGGCGATCCAGAAAATGTTTAACCTAATTTGCAACCTATATATATGATGAAAAAATTCTTTATATTTTACATATATTCTAAGAATTTTTCTCTTGCGCTTATTATTATCTGTACGAGAAACAAATTGACAGTCATTCCGCGTGTAAATAAAAACAATTTAGAAAAAGGTAAATAAATTTCAATCATATAACAGAATCCGAATAAATATCATGTTTTTACTTCACAATACAGAAAAGTTTTTCTCACGTAATATGTATGTAGATAAAGGAAAGCTTTGGGAAAGGGAAAGCTTGGCGGGTGATCGGAAAAATTGGCGGAAGACCATAAATAACTACAGCGGCCCGCAGAATAGAACCACCCGCAGACCCATCACAAATGAAGAGCAGCCCTGTCCAAAGTGCGACAAAGTGTGCTTATCCAGAATCGGCCTCCACAGTCACCTTCGATGGCATCACCGGCAGGAACAACTACGTAGCAACGATTCTTCGGATGCTTCATAAATATGCTCGGCAACGGGCTCTAGGCATTATTATTATTATTATGTAGATAAATGAGTGATTGAATGCAGTTAAGTATACCCACATAATTATATATTATCAACTTTTTACTGTCTTTCACCGTGTTGAATTTTCAAGTTGGTACATCAACTTTATTCTATGCATTTAATGTTTTGTTGCTTAGTTAATTGGATTCGGTAATAAAATAAAAACATGTATAGTAAATGTTATGGTCCAACGGCAGATCCTTGGTGGAAATTTGTGTTAAACTTTACTCTTAACACTTAACGTAAGCCTGGCGATGAGAGATAACCTGAAGATTGGAACTATACTAATTTAAATGATACTTATAATTCTAAGTTTGGGGACATTGACATGTTCGCCGGTAGCTCGCGCAGTTTTAAGAGATCAATAATAGATCAATTATTTTACAGATGCTGTGCAGCGATTTGTTATTATTATAGTAATTATAATAGTTGACTTTTGGGTCTCTCTACATCTCAATATTTTTTTCCCTTTACTCCCTTTTGTTTTTGACACTAATGCATATTTTTTTCTGTGTGTTGGACAGGTAGGTAGGTTAGGTTAGTGTAGTTAATGACAGTTAATCTGGATTGTTTATAAAAATATACTGACTAATTATTCCTATTGTAAGAACAGATAACTGTTATTCTTCTTCATATTGTTTTTTTTTATTGTCTAATGTGGTAGCTTTTTTATCATTTTACTATTCTTTTATTTTCTTTTATTTAAATCTGACAACCTTATGGACTTCAAACTTAATATGAATTTTTAATTTGTGTACACTTATAAATAGGGCGATATATTGATGCCATTTTTTGTTTGCATTGTTTGTTTTTATGCATATATTTTGTCTGTAGTGTGCTGTCGATATGAAATAAATAAATATAATACGATTTACGCTAACTTGGTGAGACCGGAAATTCATGAAAACCCTATAGTTGTAAATGTTTAAATCAGATTGAAAATGTTCTTTTAAGACAAAAGACTTCTCATTAAAATAAAATCACATTGTAGAAAATCAATTCTTTTTTTTCTTATTTGTTCTATTTGATAACCTATATATTACAGAAATAATGAGCTTAATAATTTTTAGAACTTAATAATTTACGTGGCAGACGCTGGCTGTTAAATTGCCAAACATAGTACCTACATCTCAGCATAAAAGCATTTCTATATATGTATGTCACTAGAAAATAATAGCTGACTTTTCTTGAAATTTCATATTTTCTACTTAGAAATAGGGTTGAAGTAAAACGATAATAAAATGTTAGTGTAATAATCATTTTATTTGTATGAGAAAAAAAACTTATTCTAACGTGCTTCTTGATTATGCAGATAATATTCCCAATGGTTTTAATTGTAAGTCTCAAAGTTCAAATACCATTATTATTATTTTTTTATTATTTATTAAAACGTTTCATAATACAAGTACATTTTTCATTTTAACAAGTATGTATGTACAGTTGTATTATTCACAGATCACCTAATATAACAAAACTCCAAAAAAAAAGTACTATAATTTTGTAAATATGAATATGCCTTATACCATAATAATACCTATATTTATCTTCCTAAAAAGATTAAACAAATGTTTTTATTCACAGATTGCAATAAAAAAATGTATCACTCTATTCAAGCACCTTTAAATTTGGTCGTGGTTTTATCGAGCAAAGTCTAAATTAACTCCAAACCTGAACAGTAAAAATTACCTTACACAGTTTGGGTTAACGGGAGATCTTCGACTTTTGAAATTCCGGGAAAATGGTAATTTCAACATTATTTATATATTTTCATCACGGGATTCCTTACAAATGGTGTAGTCAGAAGATTTCTTTCATCTTAGTGGCATATCTCATCGCAAACCTGCTAGAAATTTATTGAACCATTGGAATACTGACATATAAAATGTACGGTTTAAGGTATTTGAATTATATATTGTATTTTAAATTCTTTGACCTTACGACTTTGAAGAGGGTTGGTAGAGACACATTCTGTTTTCAAGGGTCAGAGAGGACAGTATCTATATTGAGATAGGCGAAGGCAAATAATACTTGGATATCGGGAAGTAATTGAATCTAATCATGCGAAAAGGAACTTTGACACTATTTTAGATGGAGGTTTGCATAGGACCTCATTGATTCTCACCAAAGGAGCTCATTTTTTCGATATCCCAAAAATATTTTGACGAAAAAGTGATTCTGATGGTTTTTTTTAAATATATTTTTATAGTTTTTTTTATATTTGTTACAAAAATGGTAAAAAATATAAAATTCTCCAAGAAAGTATAGGTTTTTTTTAAATTTTGTTATAATGTGAGGTGAATGAGATAGACGAGATTCGAAATCTTATACCTATACTTATAGGTACAATCACATCATATTCCACAAGTGGGGTAGCCAATAGGAGTAGACTAACTTATTGCATGAAAAGAATCCTTTAGCTAATAAATCTTCATAATAAAGTTCACGATATACTTTAAATCATTGAAAATGAAACAAATAAGACCCACGTAAATTTTTGCGGTTGTGTACAAAAGTTAACTTACCTAAATTCATCACTAAATCTTTATCTCAATGTAGTAAACCATCACAATTCAAGCATAAGTTAGATTCTTCTACTACTATTAGATAATATATTATACCATCACGTCATACCCCACAAGAGGGGTAGTCAGCAGGTTAACCGGATATAATAACATTCAGATGGTCCTCCTCGGGAACTCATTGAGATGGTAGGTCCCAATGTCAGATATCTGTCAAATATAGTTTTCTATGGAGGAAAATTGTTTCTACAATAATATTATTTGGATTTTTTGGCGAAATATTTTCTTTACTTATTCTTTTTTTATTTGCAAAAATAAAATAAAACTGGCAAAAATAAAATCTAACTCGAATATAAACTTAAGGAAATTTGTATAGGTACGAATTAGATTTTTTTTGCCGATTTTATTTTATTTTAGTGCTTGCTAAACCGCAAAAAACAACAACAACAAAAAAATAACGGGAAAAAGTGTTGCCGGTGTCGAAAAACTTGGTGCCCAAAAATAATGAAACGTGGTGACCAAAAAATAATTCTACATAGTATGGCAACAATTTTGTGAATATTACTTTTTGACAACAGTGGGGCCTACCATGTCATATAGTTCCCCTCCTCGTGCCTACAAAAAAATAGACATCCAGGGTGGATGAAATGCCTCATTGCTGAATTGTAGATATTGATTATCTAATACGCAAGGTTTTGTGAACATATGCCTTTTACACGGCACACGGAACAGAAAACAGTGGAAAGTTAATTCTCTACTAGGAAAATTATAATAGATAAGATTAATGTTTTTTGCCTCTGTAACAACTTACTAGCTTGTAATGCACGGAGCTAGTAAGTGTGAATAAGGGACGAATGGAATACTTTATACATGTTCCTCACTTAACTATACAATTTTATAGCTTAGCTTGTCCATGTAAAACATACCTTACTATGTATCAAATTGGTGGACCATCCTTATGCCGAATGTCAATAAAATATACCTATACAGTATACAACATTGCCATATAACATGTATTATATGTCTGTGAAAAAGGATCAGCGTTTTCAGACAAATAAAATAAATACATTGAACCTTACTTTTTGGAAAATTTGCGAGGATAAAATTCTCATACATCATAATATGATAAACAATAAAACAAATTTTATTGTATTTTCTCCTATTTTGTAACATATGTAGGATAAATAAAATAACACAGCTACGTTTTTTATAACCATCCGTTTGGATCATAATATTTCTATTTTATTTAAGATAAAATGCGAAAAATGCATTCTGGTAAGAAATCGTAAACCATACCTACACGTATTTGGTATTTTGATAAATTAAGATAAGTATGATTGTATGGCTATAAATGTAACCGAATACGCCATAAAAATTGCAATCAATGATGGAGAATTATGTGAATTGTAAAAGAAAATATGAACACAAGACATTTGTATGAGTTTGCGTACTTAATAGGCATTGGGAATTACAATCAAAAGCTTAAATATTTTAGAATCACTCATTACGGTGGAATGCCAAAAAAAAATTAACTTGAAGTTCTTTCAAGGCAAATTAATGTACAAGGACTCATATGAATATTTTGTAAGCTATCATCTCCATATATTTCTTACATAAAAAAATATGTTTGATTTGTTATGTATTTTTTGTATACTTTTATATTCTGTGTATAAAAGAATGTATTAAAATATAAAATTTTATATTCCAAAAATTGTCTAAATACTCGTACAATATTTATAGCTTTGGTGTTTTAAATCTATGGTATTCTTTATTAATAAATTTTACGAAATGACTTTTTTTTTAAAATATGCAAGTTTCAGACTGTAAAATTAATTCTGTTTTTGTTATAATGCTGTAATTAATCATCTTTATGGCACAATTTGAAATATTTTTCCTTAATATTGAATTATTAAGTTCAATAAACAAATTAAACAGTAAACAGAAACACTAAAAAACAATTTTATATAATAAAAGATAAACTTTATACTCACTTCACAGTTTGTTTCTACGAAACATAAAGTTTTATACTATTACAAAAAGATCTCCCTTGGATGGAGAACTGTATAATCAATCATTTTTGATATAATAAATAATATTTTGTGTTCAGTTTCTGACTAAGAATAAATTATTCGTGTAACATTTAAATTGGATTATGAAAACCATGTAGGGAAATATTAAACACTAAGGATCTATGACAGTTAAATATGGTATGAAATTCAAAAAAATATATTCAATAAAACCCTTCTAACAAAATCGTATTTTGTAGTCAACAAGCAATTATTAAGAAACGTATGACGATGTTGGCGTTTTATTAGACTTCTAGAGACAAAATTTTCTTTGTGGCAAAGGTTCATTCCTTGAAATACAATAATAAAAACGAAATTAGTTCCTCTTTTCAAGCCTTTTGTCATTCATTTTGTGAAAACCAGAATAAATAATGATTTGAATGAAATGAATGATTAATTTTTTTTAGCTCGAATTGATTTTTTTTTTCACAGCACTCCTATTTTTTTTTCATCGTTGTCACAAGAACGATGCAATGTGAAAAATTTAATATTAATGTATTGAATGAGCATGTTATAAGTTTACTCAAATACATAAAATATAGCTTTTAATGAAATGTGTATAATTATATCAGACATACTATTCAAAGCACATTTTAGATTATTTCTACATTATATTATGTACATATTAATGAACGAGCAGTGAATAATAATTTATAAAATTCATATTAGATGCCGTATTTAATGGAAAAACGAAGTGCTTTCAAAATATGTATGTGACAAAGTTATTCATATACATAATACCAATAGGCATATAAATAGTATCTGGGTACATACATATATTATTATAATGGAATGAATAAAATTCACAATACGAGTATCTGCCCTCTTTACTTCAGATGTTTTAATTTACGGAGCACTTTGTGGTTTACTGTCTCGTGTGCACAGGTTTAATTAATTGTATAATAATAAAAACGTTATTATTTATTGATCATATTATATGTTGATAATTATTTATTGTCTTTATTGATTTATACCGCAGTTTTACTTTAGTAAGTATGTAGATACTCACCAACCACACAGTTATAATGCACTTATGGTTTCTCTATAAATATACGAACAATAAATTTAAAGAACGTATTGAAGAAATTGTAATATAGTCCCAGTTATGATTACTGGAAAGAGAAATTATAATATTTTTTATTAATGCCGATGTTTTTACCTATGTGATTGAATTTACATATAAATATACACCCAATTTTCAATTATTCTTCTTGAACCTAATTTATGGATTTGCCATTTATGTATCTACATGTTTTTGTTGGCGTAATTTTATTTGATGTTTGTACTTACCCTGTAATTTTGTTTTATGTTTTGTACTTACTGTATAGGTAACGTGTAGAGTCTTGATTGGTTTACATATTATAAATATTATATTGTTATTGTATTTTATTGTGAGATAAACTGTATGACTCTGTTACAATAAAATAAAAATAAAATAACTGAAGCTCTACAAGGGGGGCGTGGAAGGGGCCGAGGAGCAGTAAGATGGAGCGATCAAATTAAGGAGGCGACACAGAGTTCACTACACGGAGCCTTGCACATGGCGGAGGATCGCTCAAGGTGGAGACAGATAGTCTACAGCACGAGACATGATGGTCGCGATTCTCAGGATTGAGGGACAGACGGAGATAATGATGATGATTGTAGAAATAGCTGGAAACACCCTATGTTGAACAATTAAAAGCAAAAATAATGTTTGATATGAATGTATTGTTTTAAAAATTATATCGTTTATAAGTTTTATGTCAATAAGATTTTTTATTGAAGGGACTTATTTTCATTTGACTAATTTAACTTGAATTGCATTTTTTCTATTTAAGTTCCTTGTATGATGTAGGCAAGGATACTCTATAAATGTTAATTATTGAAAATAATATTTAATCAAAAACTCGAATCAAGCAAAGATCGATCCTGAATCTAAGATTTGATGTAAATTTAATTAATCTTTTAGATGGAAAATTATATTTTTATGCACCAAATACATATATAAATTTATGTAAAGATATCTATCCTTTGTCTTGTTAAAATATATATATTTCTCTTCTTTTCATATTTTTATGTAAAGTAAAATTCATTGAATAATAATGAAATACGTCATTTTCTTGAAAAACAGTGTAATACTCTTTATTCCATAAGCACATTTGCATGAATATGTTACACGTGATTTTTCTATGAATAATAACATTATTACAAACTAGTTTTATGCTCTATTTTTTACTGCTTATATCTACAGTACCTATTTCACTAAATAATACAAAAAGAGAAAAGTTTGAACAAATATCTCAAAAGATGAATCGCAAGATTCAAGCTTAGAATGCAACTACTGAGTAAGCTCATAGTGTAAAAATACCAGTATTTCACAATATTATTCTTTCATATTAAATTTTCTTGATAAAATTAAAAAAAAATTATGGATTCATAAGTCAGAATTTTTCAAAACAAGCCTTTAGACTACTTTGTAAGAAATAAGTCTGAATCTTTTATAATTTATAAAAACATTTGGATTTTCTTATTTCAAACAATGTTCTTTATTTTCCAGTAGATCAGACTGACAACCTGGATATCCACAATGGCCAGGGACCTGAAGGAGGCAGAGTTGCTTTTGGATGATGCAGGGGATCGGAGGACTTGGAGAATGAAAACTAGAACTAGGAGCGCCGACCCCAAATAAGTGGAATAAAAGCGAGGGCGAAGAAGAAGAAAAAGAAACAGTGTACTTTGTTGAGTCGTGAAGCTGGAATAAACACCAATAGAATGAATATACTATGTACTGCAAATTTGACAAATAGAAAGAAGAACGTGTCAATTTTCTTCTTGTTAGATTGGATATAATAGACAGATATGATTTAAAATAATATTAGGTAATACGAACAAGCATGAATATGAAATACGTTACATTCTGTTTAACACGTACATAGTTTATAACATTATTATTTTTCAAGAAGAATGACGCTGCCCTATTTTACGTTCCGAGTAAATTCGGATAGAAATACAATTCGTCATGTTTGAACATCAAAATAAATAAGCAGGAGTGTTGAAGAAAAAGAAAATCATTTCTATACATAAACAGTAGAACCAAAGTAACTATATCTATATAACAGACAACTAGAAAAATTTGAAAAGTCGAAGAGGTGCGTAGGTACACTGAGAAAAATACTAACGAAATTTCACAACGAATCATTGGTACGTACTATCAGATTAGGACCAGAGATAGTACAAACGATTCATTAGTACGAATCTATAATATAAACCTTTCGCAAACAAATTGTTGGTAAATTTACCAACGACTTGTTTGCGATAGGTTAATATTATAGATTCGTACTAATGAATCGTTTGTACCATCTCTGGTCTTAATCTGATAGTACGTACCAATGATTCGTTGTGAGTATTTTTCTCAGTGTAGTACGTGGATTACTTAGTGGATAGTAACTTTTGGCATACATTTTCAATCATTATTAATGAGTAAGTGGTGCTTTTATTTTTACTTACCTTAAAAAATAACGGCTTGATTATCTGTATGTACCTACTATATGTATTTTTTTTATATAGATTTTAAACAAAATATTCACTTTTACTCTGTAATAAATTGAGAAAAAAAAGAAAGTTGATAAAAATGAACAACAAATAAAAATATATATATAATTCAGAGTTAAAGCTATCCTATAAATTTACCATAATCGAAATTCAAAAGACATGAACCTATGGGTGGTATGTTTTTTTTTTGTTTGTTAATAATTTATCGAAAATTCATTTTCCTTTTTTTATCGATTTATTGAAATTTGAGTTATTAAGGTTCAACTGTACAAGGAAAAGCTTTATCGAAAATATTCATATCATAATGAAAATATATGAAATACTAAAAGTTGGGATAAACTGATGGCGTATCTCTAAGGAATTGGAATTGGAAGCTTATTTTGATCCTCGTAGTTTCCGACCACGGTAGCAAGTTTTTTTCATTTTTCATGCGTTTCGTCTAGAGACGTTTATTTAATTTTCAACTTCCGAAGCATAAAACCTCTTCTATGAAAAGAAAAAATAAACAAATTTATATTTGTGATGTGATGGTAAACCAAATCAACATCATCTTGTTGAGAGTTTTGAACGATAATAAATTTACTATTTAGTTTTTGTTCCGAAAATACTAAACTGAATAAAAAAATCTATTTACAGAAAAGTGATTCTTGCATGAATTATCTAAAAAGTCATGGAGGTAACTTTGTATTTACTGCTTTATATGATATATTTTTAAAAAGCACGAAATAAATTTTATTTAATTAAACAGGTTTTTAATTTAAATAGTAGAGGTAAAGAATTGTAGTAATTCAAAGATCAGAGATTCTATGTAACCAGAATAAAAACATATGAACATCAAATAAATTTCAGAGAGACATTATAAATCCTCTAAAGCCTTCTATTCCTAGATCTTTAGATCTTTCAAACTCAGAATCTAATTGAGCGCAGCTGATCTGCTGGCTAACCCACTTGTGGGATATTTCGTAATGGTATAGTATGTAGTAGCAGTGGAATCTAATACGAGTATATGCGTCTATATAAAGTTTGTCAAACAATAATATACTGATTTTTACAATTTTTATGTTTTTTACAATAAACAGTATGTCGTAAAAATTCAGTAGATCATCATCTCTGTACTACATCTAGAATAACTCGGATGAAAGTCTTTACCATCAGGCTACCAATTTCATCATTGTTATAATGCTTTTCTTGAAGCAAGCTTAATTATTTTTCTATTGATATATTACAGAAAATAAAATAGGTATCTATCACTGTAACATAAAATCACGAATTGATACAATGTCGTTATATAAACGAATTCTTGTAAGTGATAATTTATTGATCAATAAATTGGCAATCTGATATAAAGTGGTGATTTATATTTGTCACGAAAGAAATTTTAGTAATAATAATAATAATATATTGAAGATAGATAATGTGAAATCAACCCATAAAATACAAATAGGAGCGTAAACCATAATAAAAGATCTTGGGTTGAAATTTAAACGGGAGAAAGCCTTTAAATACCTTCTAATAAATCTATTGATCCCTTTCTCGGCACACTAACTTCATTGCTTGATAGATGGCCAATGAATAATTTAATAAGTAATGATGAATCAGTATACGACATAAGAAACTTTACCCATACAAGGTTTATCGAGAACATGTACAAGCTATAGTAGCAAGAATTCTCGAGAAAATATTATTGGAAAAGATTAAACACAATCTTAGTACAGAGGAAAATCAAATGGGATTCAAACCTGAAGTGTCAACGGAGACAGCGATATATACCGTGAAGCAGATTGTAGAAAGATATCGAAAGCGAAGAACAACCGTGTACGCATGCTTTTTAGATCTCAGCAAAGCTTTTGATAAGGTGTCTCATGAAATCCTCTGGGAGAAATTGCAGAAAAGAGGAGTGCCAGCTAAAGTTGTAAATCTACTCAATCGCTGGCACACGTATCAAGAGAACGTGGTTAAATGGAATAACCAAGTGTCCAATCCTATGTATTTAAGAACTGGAGTGAGACAGGGAGGATGCTTATCTCCAGTTCTATTCAACGTATATATGGATGGACTGAGTCAGCAGCTAAATACTTCTAAAACCGGATGTCACCTCGGAAGTCTACCATCGAACCACGTAAGCTACGCTGATGACATGGTTCTTTTAGCCCCATCAATCAAAGGATTGAGAAAACTGCTGAAAATCTGCGAAAAATATGCAATCCATCACAACATGAAATATAATGCAAAAAAGACAGAATTAATGATTTTCAAATGGGGTAAAGAAGAAGAAAAAGTACTGCCAGTAGACATCGACAATACAAATCTCACGCAAACAAATAGAGTCAAATACTTAGGACATATTATTAATAGTGACCTTACTGACGATGACGATATCGAAAGACAAAGACAAAACATTAGTATTATCTCAAACATGCTCGCCAGGACTTTTTTCAAGTGTAGTGACAGTGTTAAGAGAATGCTATTTAATGCCTACTGTACAAACCTTTACACATGCCAACTATGGACGAATTACAGACTGACTACGATAAACAAATTAAGGGTACAATACAATGACGCATACCGTATACTATTTGGACATCGTAGATACACTAGTGCATCACAAATGTTTACAGAAGGTAGGACAAATGACTTTAGGGCGACAATGAGACTGAAAATTCACGGTTTTAGGACACGACTAACATTAATAAATAACGAACTTTTACGAGCTGCTTCCGAAAGACAAGAACAACAACTGACACAAAGGTGGATTGCATATTTAATTAATTAAGAAAGTCTGTAGGTATATTGAACCGATACCAGTTTAGTATGATCTTCTTTCTACTTATTTCTACTCTAATATGTATTATTTTTTTATCATTTGTATTATATTGTATGTATTTTAATATGGACTTGAGAGGTTTGCACACTCCACCTTCAAGTCTGGAGTAAATAATAAATAATAATAATAATAATTAATGTAATGTAATGTAAATAAACGTAACTATTTGGGTAAAAACAGTAAATAATAGTAAACGAGTTGTCATCAATACAATTCAACGAGACTATTATTACTTTGCGAGAAGTACCCTAAAGCTATTTTATTTTGTAAAGTGTTGAATAGAATATTTGTGATTCACTACAGATACATATTAAGTATAACAATCATGTTAAAAAAAAACTTGTATTACGCTGAATATCTTCGGAATACATCGATCGGAAAAAAATAGGTTTATGTAAAGAACAGGTAATTGACACAAGTGTCCTTCAGTTGAATCTTTATTCTCCGTTTGAAAATAAATGTTACTTACTAATTCAAAAAAGTATATACTAACCTACAATAAAAATTCCAAAACAATATCTACTTATTTTAATTTTATTATCATTCATATCTTCAAAATTAAATGATGTACCTAATTCATTCACGTATTTACATTTTTAGCATAATTATCTGCAAAATAAGATGTTTGCATGCGTATGTAAAGTAATCGTTGATATTTCAAGAAAAAAAACTATTAACCAAAAATATTTTTTTAACGAAGCTTAAACTTTAAATTGACTTTAATAATCAGTTTGAGCGGAAATTCTGAGAAAATTTAATATGACCGGTAAATTTTGTCCGTCACGACGTAAATTTCAAAACTTGACAAGTTGTTTGCTGTTAAAATATGAAATTTTAAGTTGTTTGAAAGTTCATGTCGCTGATCGTTACCGTAAGTTGTTCAAACAGTTTCTAAAAGCCATCACAACCTTGCAAACGGTTAATAGAGATTAATGATAACCGTTTCAGCTTTCGTATATATTAATCAAACTTAGTAAGTATCACAGAACCAGTTGTGAGTAATAGGTACATATACCTAGACTGCTTTAAAATCACAGATAGGAATTAGTTATAAACAGAATAGGAAATGATACTATCTTCTTTTATAAGCTATCAAATACGACAAATTTTGATATGAATTTTATGTAGTTTACGTTTCATGTAAAATGAGAATCTAGCAAAATTCGAAGTTATTTCGTTCAAATCTGATTCTTAGTTCTTTTTACAAAACACATTCAATTTGGATTCATGATTTTGTTTACAAAAGATTTTTGGCAGCTCAAAAAAGCAGAATACTTAAATATATATATATATATATATATGGACAATTTGTAAAGCGTCGTTTACTCATAACATGACCTCAAGGGCGCTGTATAACGTATCCATCACCCGAAACTTAAAATTAGGAACATGTATGCATCATGGCTTAAAATAAAAAAAAATATATATTTAGAAATTGTATCGGCATTAACTTTGTAACACTTCATTTTAAAGAAACCACTTCACTTTCACAGAAACCTGAAATCAACGCGACCCCGCCTACCCCTACACCTCCACTGTAAATCCTAACGAACTTTTGTATTAATTTGTTTTTGTTTAATTCAGCATAGATCAGCACCTGATGATGCGAACTCGGAGTCCGGGAATCCGGTCGTGCGTTAGTCTTACTCAAAAGTAACACAAAACAAAATAGTAAATATTTATTATATTTTATTTGATAAAAAAAATATTTAGTTTAATCATCAACTCTTTAATACTCTTAGAATACGAGGAGATTATGTTTCCTGTAATTTTTCGAGGACATACTCAGCTCATCATCGTCATCTGTGATTCGAAAGAGTTGATAATTTTGACTGTGTCGAATATTAATAATTTGTTATATAATACTTGTTGATCCAAAAGAGCATTTCCTGATAGTTCAGACAACTTTTTTTTACTCCTAAAAACGTCTTTCATACAAAACCCTGTTTCTCATAAAATATTATTAAAATACTGAGACTGACTATTCAGGGCTCCAAAAATTTTTTTTTTTGTTTTTAAATGTGATGGATGCAATATGTATCTTCATATTTAGATATATAAATGATTGATTTTTATTTTACTTTAAATAAAATCAACATCAGCATAAAAAAATATATTATCCACTTAGATAGCTAGTGGATAATATATATGCGGAGTGGACCGGCATCCGAAGTGTGGAAGAGCTGTTCCGAGCAGCGCAGGACAGGGACAAGTTCGCCGAGGTGATCGCCAACGTTGAGGGGACCCGACAAGGCACTTGAAGAAGAAGAAGAAGATAGCTAGTGTAATCCATTTATGAAAACAAAATATCTCACACAAATTGTCTACACAATGGTTTGTTATATTTTATACTCCTTTTGTTCTACATGGAAAATTTGACGAAGGTTAAAATAAATATTTCTAAGAAGGACAAAAGTATAAGAACAATTTACTTAGAGACAATACTGAAATTTATGAAAATTCCGTTCTCAAAACCTTATTACTTTCAAAATATTATGTTTAAATTTTAGATTAAGTAAGTACCTACTTGGTAAAGAAGTAAAAGTATTTACATGTTTATTATTTAGTTACTTTATTTTTTCAAAGAATGTTGTTGACCCCGGGGATATATTAAAGATGAAAAATGTAAAAGAGAACAAGACATTATTAGATTATAAAGTTGTATTTTGTTTTACAAATTCGTTCAATCCCTAATCAGCATGTAATAATAATCTACTAAAATCGTATTGACATAAAACGTATGTAGGTACCTTTTATTGTATAATATAGTATTATATACATACATATACATATACATACATATACACATACATACATATACATACATATATACAAATCATTTTTGATTTGGCGTGACTCGTAAATTGTATTTGTTTTCTTTTCTATTGTATATTATATTTGTTACCAATTAAATAAAAAAAAAAAAAAAAAAAAATATCTCTATCTATTTTGTAAAATTTGTTTTTCATTATTTATTCCCATCCTTCCTATAGTTCCCTGACCCCTTCCTATAGCTACTATATTTAGTGTTGGGTGTGTGGATTGTGTTTTTTTTTCTTTCTCTTTTTGGTTTGTATAGCTATTTTTTTTTGTTATATGTGTTTTGTTTTGATTCGATGTAGTTAGATCAGTGATATGTTATAACTAGATTTGCAATATGAATCTCAAACATGTACCATCAATGAAATCTCTTTGCGGTCCTTGGTGCCGCAATTTTTATTTTGAAAAAAGCGACACACATATAAATTTGTTTGTAGATAACAAGAGATAGACAATATGAGAATGGGGATTATTACAGACGACTGAGACGACAAAGGCCGGTAGATAGAGATGAATATATACATAAGAAAAGAGATGAATATATATTACTCAGGTATCGTACCTCGACGGGTGGGTACACATTTTATTTTTTTTTTTTTTTTTTAAAAGAAAAAGATATATCTGGGTTTTTGTTATAAACCCAAATACAACCTCATACACCTTTCACAGTAAGCTACTAAAAGCTTGTGTCGTGAAAGGGGAGTTTGCCGGCACCTGGTATCGAACCACGGACCCCTTGTTCACGAGGCCGAGACTCTACCTCCAGGCTACCGACGAACTAAGAGAATATTTGTATGACATTGCGAATCTAGTTGTAACATATCACTGAGTTAGGTGGAAGAAATTACTTATATAGTGATAATTTCGCCACTGCATGTCAACACATTTTTTATGAAAATTGTTTTTTTTTTAAGTTTTGTTATGTAACCGAGAATATGCGAAAAGAATGTATAAAAATAAAATGTAAAAAGAATATATTTGTCATTAATCGTCAAATAAGTTTTTATGATATTCTACTTTTTTATGATGTTTTGTGAATTAGAGGATGAAGAAAAGAACAAGAAATTTTTAAACTTTTTAAAAAATAATAATTTTGAAAATAAGGTTTAATTGTTGCAGTACACGATATTTTGAAGAAGATAGCACTCCTAGACAATTAAATGTTACGTAAAGATACTCAAATATAGAATCTTTTTTTCTGATGCTGAGAAACTAAGCGAGATCGATAAAACGGTGAATTTTCTAGAATTTCAAGCGACAACATGGTAGAGAATCTTTGAATTGAATCTTAATTAATATTCATTTGGAGCGTTTGTAAAGTTAAGTGTAGAAACGTGCTTCAACATTTTCTAGTTAAATTAATGTTAGCGTTGATATTAACATAAAAGAATCACAAATAGGTCATTTTTTTATTATATAACTACTTGCTATACGTATCTATAGTATGTAAAAGAATCCTGAGAATATATGTACTTGAGAAATTGTATAACTACTTGCTATACGTATAATATATGTAATATACGTAAAAGAATCCTGAGAATATTATGTACTTGAGAAATTGTATAACTACTTGCTATACGTATAAT
The DNA here is from genome assembly GCA_947579605.1 of Athripsodes cinereus. Lineage (NCBI taxonomy): Eukaryota > Metazoa > Arthropoda > Insecta > Trichoptera > Leptoceridae > Athripsodes > Athripsodes cinereus. The sequence continues at coordinate 20,930,174 of OX388313.1, read as the reverse complement.
ATATGTAATATATGTAAAAGAATCCTGAGAATATATGTACTTGAGAAATTGTATAACTACTTGCTATACTTATAATATATGTAATATATGTAAAAGAATCCTGAGAATATAATATGTACTTGAGAAATTGTTGCTTTAATAAATCTTATAACATTTTATATAACAACAAGTTCTCATAACTTGTTTTACATATAATATGAACGTAGTGGAATTCTGACAATATTTATAACTTGTCATATTGTCAAACCGTATTTTCCGTGTCAATTAAAAATTTTGACCTTCAAGATGAGTGTCAAACCTAATTGTTGAATTTAAAATAAAAAATATCTTTATTTTTCGAGTACCTGCCTTTTACAAGACTTTTCGAAAACTTGGAGAAAAGGGTGACAGACCAATTTATTCTTTTCTAGATGCTTCCCAGAACAGTGAACAGAACAGAGGCCTGAGTCAACAACACACTATCGCGTCACGTTCCCGCTCCGCTAGCGTTCGGGTGCAGACGATGGTGCACCAAAGTGTTAATTTTCGTAACTATTGTGTATCTTAGCGACGAAATTGACACTTGCTTGCAACATCGTCTGCACCCGAACGCTAACGGAGCGGGAACGTGAGACGAAAGTGTGTTGTTGACTCAGGCCTCAGAAGCCTAAGTCTGATTGCTCGTACCGTCAGTAACGCTACATTATCTCCATGGTAACAACGGAAGTTGCTAATGTTGCACCGTTGTTACCATGGAGATAATGTTGCAACATTAGCAATTTCCGTTGTTACCATAGAGATAATGTTGTTACCATGGAGATAATGTAGCGTTACTGACGGTACGAGCAATCCTACTTAAGCTCCAGAAATGAGAATATGTTACTTGTTGTTATATAATATTATGTTATGGAATTTTGAGAATACATTATATTATTACTTGTTTTACAAATACTTTTACATGTCTCTAGTGGAATCCTGAGAAAATAATAGATCTTCTCACACTACCTGTTATAAGTTTTGAAGGGTTCTGATAAAGTGAGTTACCCTAAATCAACACGCATTAACGTAAAATATTAATGTAATTAAATTTATAAAACACAACACCATTCTTGTACCGACACTTATGTATGCAAGCGAAACTTTAATGTGGTAGAAGAAAGATGAGAGTGGAATAAATGTTGTGAAAACATTGCGTGATAGAGTGAAGAATGAGGATATCAGGAGAATGACTATATGTGAGAAGAGTGTTGTTGATAGAATGCGTGTAAATAAATTGAGATGGTTTGCTCATGTGGAACGAATGGAAAGGGAAAGAGGATTTACTTGTCTGAAAGAAAGGATATGAGAAGGCGCGGACGTCCAAGAACTACGACAGTCTCGTGTTGAGTAAGAGGAATCGGCGTGCATGTATGAGAAACTGGATGAATGTATAGGAAGCGAAATGTATATGTAAGGATATATCAACATGGCGTTCCGTTCCCTCTGCCTACCCCACATGTGACACGGCGTGAGGGTATAGTATAGTATAGTAGTAAATTTATAAAATCATTCATAACAAATATACCTATACCTACTCTTACATTAAATTATACATATACGTAAGGAGCAAATAAAGGACGCCACCACACTAAATGGGGTTTTGCATATGGCAGAAAATTACACTTAACTGGGACGAATGGCAGATAGAATGCCACTTCACGGTCACGATCTTCAGAACTGAGGGACCGACGCGACGGTGAAAAAATACATAAACATGTTTATTTTAAATATACTTATTTCTATTCGTTGGAGTTATTTTGACGATTTATTTATTGTAAATATGAGAAAATGATAAACTTTTAAGAATTTGTCGTAAGTTTGAAAACAAAATTACACACATATGATAAAGAAGTTTGTAGAAAGGAATTCCTATAAAATCCTGAATATATTCTTAGAAGAAATTTCATCGTATTGATTCTCAGAAATTTTACCGTCTCCAAAGTTTTTGTCCCAATGTAACTATCGAGCACTTATCAAACAACTAATGATAGTTAGAAGTTAGAACTTCAGTATGTAAAAAAAAAACTTGATATTCCATCTCAAAGTATGTGTAGTATACAATACGTTAAATAATAAGTACCTACGTATCTTAAATCAAGAAACTTTGTGAACTTCCATAGCAACAAGACACCTATCCTGTCTTCTGTCCTCTCTCACATCCTCCAAAGATCTAAGTGGTAGTCTGTCTTTTGGCATGCGGAGCACGTGACCCAGCCATCACAACTGTGACCTTTCTATATGCAACCTCTTTATATGCGACCTCGCTAAAGATGACCTATGTATATGATAATGAAATTACGGCTATGGTAGGCATCTTCAAGGGGGTAGGGGGTTTTGTTTGAATATCGAGTTAACCGGAGATGAGACGATGAGGCAAAAGGCGGAGTCCTATTCTCAGTTGTTGTCTTACGGGAGGATCAACTGACACTGCCCATCAGACCACGGCCTCGTAGCCCGGAACAAGTCAACACTTATAACGGCGGCCCTGAAAACTTAAGATCTTACATAGCAAAGAATGTTTATAATTTCATGGTACGTATTAGGAGCGCGTATAAGGTCATATATTACCATCTGACTATGTATGAAAGATAATGACAGTATTTGACTGCATACTGCACTAGTATTCACCAGAGTAAGTTTATAATTAAACGCAAAAAGCGGTGTTTAGACATTTGCGTGCTTTGCTTTCAACTGATGTGTATTGAACATATTATTATAATGTACTGTTATTAGTAGTAGTGCTACAAACCTTCAACCTATAATACATTATCACAAATACTCTACTTTCACAAAGAACACAAAAGTGACGATGTGTTCTAATACGTAATATAGGCTTTTTGTTACTGCGATGTGACCACTATAATAAACTAAGGTATAATCAAGATATTCGTAAGAATGACTAAGTACCTATATGTTGTAGTGATAACATGTTGTTAATGCTGTGGAAATGTATTTTGATATTCAAGTAATGTCACGAATGGCTTGCATCCGCCCTGTGTTCCCATTACGCTTAAAGTATTTATATGTAATAAAAAAAAATCAAATAGGTACCTGGGAATAGGTAGAGTTTTCAACAGAGCATACAAATACAAGAGAATTGCCTCGGTGGGTAATGAGGTTTGAAACCCGATAATAATGAAAGCCGAACGAACAACCCAGGAGACAAAAATTGCCATATTTAAGACAATCATCGTTCATAAATTAACGTATACATCTATACATACCTACATAATCCGATTATTATTAATTATTTTATACTTCATAAAATAAAAGGATAAGGTTAAATAAAAACGTTCGTCCATAATAATGGACTTATGAATTACTGGAAAGATTATCGCGCAGCCTTTTTTTTAGGGCATTGTGCAAGCTCAGAGTATTGTATAATCTACTACCGACCGTTTCATAATAATAATGAACCGTTCAACTGTACTAAGGCAACGGTGCATGAAAACAAATAACGATAAAGTTTTTCACCTCAGTACTATGTACTTCGTCAATATACATACACATAATGGTAGTTATACTTTCTTCTTCTTTATGGGTGGATAATATAATTTGTTAATATTATTATACTTTCATTAGTTTGCTAACTTAATATTCTTGGAATCACCCAATGGAATAAATTCCTACAAAGATATTGAACATTAAAAATACTTCTCTACTCAATTTGAATAACAAAATAAACTTACCTCCAGTTTCTTATAAAATTTATTGCAAGTATGTTATAGGTATTCATCTGTCATCCAATAAGAAATTGGATTAACTTTGAATAATAATAATAATAATAATTTATTCAAATAATAATATCGTCTTTACATTTTCATTATAACACAGTTGAACATACTCAATACAATCACAAAAAATGTCTTCCACACTAGCCATAGGGCTGTGTTGTGGCAGAAATACAAATGAGATACAAAACAATAGAGCTTTTGAAGTTAGCAAAAATAAAAAAAGAAAGCTAAAACCTTACAATTAATTAATAAACAACATCTAGTCAAACAAAATCAATTATTTACAAACATGTCTCCACAATACGGTCAATTACAAAAATAAACACACACTACAATACAAAAATGGGTCAGAGAATAATCTAGCAATGTCAATGAGTGAAATCTGTCTGCGAATGAGTCATTATTGGCTGTGTTAGTTGGGTTAGTAATAATTGTCATGAACGTCAGTATATAAGTCTTCAATAATGAGATGGTGAGTTTTCCAATGTTCACGCCAGTGCACTGGGCTTCGCAATGAGCCCTGAATGCCAGCAAAAGCCAGTGAATGAGCGAGTCAATAGGTTAGCGGCTGATTCAACAGTGTGTTAGTTTATTAGTTCAGGTAAAAAGCTATGTATGACAATGAGTGAGTTCGCGGGCAAATACGCGAGTGAGCGAATGTGTAATTGAACAAGTTCTCAATCCAAGAAATCTAAGAACATCAATAAAAAAGCAACAACAACAACACTCACCCCATCACACCAAAAACCTCAGTAAGGCCTCCGACTCATCCACCCCAATATCAACAAGATGCCTCTTAATCACACCCCTAAATGCATTAAATATTAACATAATTCATTTCACAATAAACCATTCGTTTCATCGTTTGCAAGTATTCTATGGAACCATTATTTGTTCACTTTCTGACAATGTATTGTTTGTGTAATATAAATTGCATTTTATTCTTTGCATTCTCAAGATGTATAAAATAGAATAAAAATAGTTTTTCAGTAGTGCAATATAATGTAGGTAATATTTCTGAATAAACATAAATAATTTGACAATTCACATAGTGCCTTATTTTGATTAAATTACTTCAACGGTATTTTACAGCATTAAGGATCAATATCCATGTTCAATTCATGAGTAGGTACTCAGCTAAATATTACAAACTTAATTTCAAAGCTTAGTATAAATAACTAACTGCATGAACTACATCTAAAAGAAACGGTGTAAAGAGACGCGAAATTTTCATTACCTGGCAGTTTAATCATGCTTTTTTATAATTATATAAGAGAAAAACTCTGTAACGTGCGTGTTGAACTGGAATATAGTAGGAATTAAAACGACGCATTTGCTAAAATATTATTACCTAAAATTGCAAACTCTTTACGTACCCCTTAGGCAGCGATATGATAGGGAAAAAATATTATTAATATTTCTTCTTGTGTATGTATTGTATGTATGCCTAAGGGAAAATCCACCAACGTATATACCTATGGTTACAAAATGTATTACGGTCTATGTAGTTTGTTTGCTGTTGGTTTATTTATACTTGTTTTCAGAAAATGTCACTTCCCCCAGGGATTTGATAATAATTTATAACGTTTCGCTTGCCAGTGATAAGTGCACTTGCAACTTTGAAACAATTATTGTTGTTGATGTACGATAAAACGCTACAGTGCTTTACCATAATATAATATGCTATCATAAAATTATAATTCACCAAATTAGATTATGTGATTTGATATCGAAATTTTGCGGCTAATTTGATACTGTGATTGGCAGAATTGACCCATATTTTAAAACAATGAGGGATGTACCAACCTACTTTAAAAAATCAATTGCAAATTTATTTGGATTTGCAAAAACTGTTATATCTTTTTCCTATTGTGAGATATATTGTGATGGGATGAATAATTTCAATTATTCTAAATTTATTGATATACTTAAACTATTTTTGCTTTGTAAAGGAATATACATGAAAACAAAATGTATGTAAATTATTTCACGTGGTGGACCAACAACCATTTAAAAAGTGTTTATATTTACTTTGCATAAGAATATATGATTTTTTATCTCCTTGATCGATAGACTAGTACTAGCCCAGTACGTGCCTATTATAATGTATTAAATTCAAATATTTTTATATCCTTGATCGATAGACTAGTACTAGCCCAGTAGGTACGTGCCTATTATAATGTATTAAATTCAAATATTTTTATCTCCTTGATCGATAGACTACTACTAGCCCAGTACGTGCCTATTATAATGCATTAAATTCAAATATTTTTATCTCCTTGATCGATAGACTCGTACTAGCCCAGTACGTGCCTATTATAATATATTAAATTCAAATTCAAATACTTTTATCTCCTTGATCGATAGACTCGTACTAGCCCAGTACGTGCCTATTATAATATATTAAATTCAAATATTTTTATTTAAATAAAATTTACAACATAATAATATTATATACACACCTTATTACTAAAAAACACATTTAATACATATTTTACCCTCAAAATTGAGCAGTGCTCGTGCTTTGATAACTAAATGTACGTAGAAGTCATATTATAGATAATCAAATATTGTGACATTGTGTCCCACTTTCTAAAATAAAAGAGGAAAATAGTAAATAAACATTAATATTTTATTTGATTGTTTAGTAGAATTGGTAACAAAATCGTAAATAATACGAAATTATCGCAATATCGATCGAGATAGTAGCGCTATACAAATTTGGAATTTTGTTTGCAAGGGATGGAATATTGAAAGAAGAAAATAGGCTGGTGCTAGGATGAACGTTACACTTCAAACCATTTTTAGCAGTGGTTATGTGTCTAACATGGCAAAAAATGTTGGTACACAATACCATTCTCGTACTGACACTTTCAATTCTATGCAAACAAACTTTGGAAATGGTTGAAGAGGGACAAAAGTGTAACAAATGCTGTGGAGATGCGATTTCTAAGGAGAATAATTTATTTATTTATTCCTTGAAAACACACAACAGACAACAACTTTATATATAATGTACAAGGTAGAAAAAAAATAAATAAAACATATTACTCAGCCGTCATCCAAAAACCGTGCGTCACAATTAATTTACATTATCTCAATATTTATTCATTAATATGAACACCACAAACACACACGCACACATCAATCACTCGTCTTGCTAGCACACACATATAGTCAATTCTACATTCACATAAAAACACAGATACTTAAAATTATACAGATACATAATATATATAACTTTAATAATAATACAAAATTATGGGGGGGGGGGCTGTCCCATCACACGGCTCACTAGTGCACCACAGACGATGAAAATAATTTCATCTGTACCTGCCTCCTGAACGCAAGCTGAGTTAATCCAAAGATATCGGTATCCGATAGTGCATTATCGTAAAAGCTTGTAAGTCTACCCAAAGGTCCCTTGACATCCTCATTTGTGGTTGCAGCTGACATATAATTGGTAATATTTGGTAAAATGCTAATAATGCTAATAATAATTGGTAAAATGCCGTGTGATAGAGTGGGTAATGAGGATATTATGCGAGATGAGTTTTGTGGATAGAATGCGTGTAAATAAGTTGCGATGGTTTGGACATGTGGAGTGTATGGATGAAGAAAGGATGACGAAGAGTATATATATCTGAAAGACAGGATGTGACAAAACGCAGACGTCCGAGAACTACGTGACTGGAGGACGGAATCGGATGGCTGCGTATTGAGTAAGATAAATCAAGTTGCATGTATGAAAAATTACATGAATGTGGAAGAAGGGAAAGAAGTATGTAAAGATAGACTAATATAGCTTTACGTTCTCTCTACCTACCCCACTTGGGATGCGGTTTGAGGGTATAGCTAGATTAATAGACACTTTACAAATTAATCGATATAACCATATCAGCCATTTCTTCACTGATGCAAATCTATTCCTATTCCTATTTATATTTTCACTTATTAGTAGCTACTCGTATAATTACTTCAAAAGGATGTGTGAGTGATTCTGAAGGGTTGCGATTTACATAAATATACCCAGACCCAATATTAGTTCTATTTTACGCTAAGTTCAAGGTGTTAATTAATTAATTTAAGGTAACTCAATACCGATTTAGAAATTCAGTCTCATCTTTAAAGTTAAAGAGTAAAAACGTTGTTTTTATTTGAAGTTTTTGATGAAATATAGTTTGGTTAGTAGGTATAACTGTATAATAAAATGTGTATTTTATTGTCAGATATTATCACAAAATAAAAGCATAAAAAATCACCATGATAACAAAATTAGGGGTTAAGTACATAAGTTTTATTTCATATCGACCTTTAAGTTCAATGTTTGGTTTTCATCATTAGAGTGATATGGATCCTAAATAGCCGGATCTTATCTCTTAGAATATCTACAAATTGATTACTACTACATCAAGGCCGAGAACTGTAAAGTGCTTTTATAATAATTATGTAATATTTATTCATTTCTCTATTATATTATAAATCGTCTATTATATTATTATAGTCAGTATTTATATTATCATAATTTAGATTATATAAATTGATAAACTATTCAAATAAATTTTCTTTAGCCCTTCATTACTATTGTTATCGTGTGACTAGTGTTATTTGTCTACCCTTTTATAATAAATTCCATTCTTTTCGATTTCAGTTTTATAATTTTATAATCTTCTTCATTCCATGTAACACAAACTACACTCATTCGTTGAGATCAATTTTATACAAAAAAAAAGTTTATCCATACCATCACAACATATCCCTCAAATGTGGTAGCCAACAGACTGACTGCATGTTTTGAACAAGCAAAATGTCTTTTCTCAGGCTATAGAAGATTAAAACCTTAAGGATGGGTAGCATACCTCATTATATGTGAAATTAAATTACTTGTTTGTATTTCTTTAATATTTTTAGTGTACCTTTAGGTGTCCTTTATGACAACAATCTTTCCAATGTCTCTTTCAATTTTTTTTAACACTGACACATAAAGCTTTTTTTGAATGAAAATTTCTTCGTTTGTGCAACATAACAAATTGTTACAGAATTTTATAATTATTTAATAACATTCAACGGGCTTATTCCTATTTCTAAATTGCATACTTGGTATTTATATTATCGCAAAGATAAAAATATATTAACAAAAATACGTAATTGAAATGAAAATGTCTTGATATTTTTATATCATTAATGTTAAGAATTAAGTGCTTATTCAATATTTATTATTAACAGTCATGAAAATCACAAAGTTTTGAAAGATTATTTCAAAAACTTTTATAACTTATTCTTTGTGGAGTCAAAGCAAAAACACATTTTTTTCTGTTAGTTCTCGAATATCCTGTGAAAGGGGGGCATCGGGAATAAGTTAATAAATATCTTCAATTAAGCGATGAGATACGCTACCCATTCTAAAAGCTTAAATTTTATTGGCACGGAGAGGGCAGTTTGAATGTTATTACATGCACTAAGTCCGCTGGCTACCCCACTTGTGGGAGATGCCGTAGTGATATGAATAAATAAATGTAGAGAATTGTTGAAAATTAATACAACCTGACACACTAAGGCGTCTTATTCGTTCCCAAAACACTCGTGCACTTTTCCAACACTACATTATTTTTGGAAAAAATCTCATCAATAAAAAGATGTCAGAAATGGAATCGTGTGTTTTTGCTGAAACGTGATGTTAATTTAATTTCATAATGTACAATTAATTTTTTTAGTTATTACTGAAATAAAGTAAGTTTACACTATTTGTCAAGTACGAAAAACTATTTATCATATTTGCGTGTGCTTTTCCATTTAGGTTGGCTTAAAAGAATTATTGATGAACGAAAGGAAAATAAATTTAAAATGTCAACAATGTTCTCAACCAAAAGTAATAAAAAAGTGTTTTTTAAGTGTTTTCCGTAACTCAGGCAACTTGAAATATTAATGCGATTGTAAGTGAAAAAGAATTTCAGAATATTGAGAGTGAAAAAGGTTGTGTAGATACATGAATATTTTATCATCCCAGACAGAATGAAAATTTCAGGTGAGAATGGTGAATATGGAAATATCTTGTATGTGGAAATATATTTTGAGTCAATTCCTGAGATATTGCACTCTTATTAACAGGTGCAGTATCCTGAAGATTTTACATTTCCTTTTGAGAAATTCTTTTTATTTATCTTCGCACATATAACAGTAAACGTGTTTGAAATGCATGAAATATATTTTCACTTAAAAAAATTAAATAATACAAAAGATGCTGAGATTCTTTTGTCAAAAATCAGTTTGACTCTTAACTGAATTTTGCGATTATATATGTAGAGTACCTTCATTTAATTTTTTTTTTCTTTCCGTTTCAAAAAACATAGCGCAAAAGTGAACAGTTTTTACTTTACACAAAAAAGTAATAAAACATTCTTCGTAAATAAAAATAAACAATATTATGAAAGATCTATACATCGACTATCCAATTCCATAACTCAACAAGTCGAAATGTCTTTTATTCAAGAAATAACCATTTTTGTAATTTTGGTATACTTATATTATGCTTTGAAAACACAGCAGAACGTAATATGTATTGTATAGAAATTGGACTGAACATACGTTGTCTTTGTTTCGTTCAGTAGTTAAACAATTCGTAACATTTAATTGTGGAATTGAAAAATGATACATTTTCTTTTCATTAACTTAATATTTAATATGCAAAGGGGACCATGTATTTTTTTCAAAGTTAGATATAACTATCTGGGTTTTGTTATAAACCCAAATACAACCTCATACACAGTAAGCTACTAAAAGCTTGTGTCGTATTATTATACTTATCTGTTTTTGAAATTGATAGAGTGAAGTTAATTATATGTAGGTATTACCATTAAATCAAAATTTTCGAAAATGTCGACTTGTTGAGGTGTAGAACTTTAATCGATGTGTTTCTATGAAAATTGAAAAAAGTATCTAGGGATAGATCAATATGATGTTCTATTCTCTCTTTCTACCCCATTTGGGATACGGAATATGGTAAAGTATTGTCAATTCACATCTAGGAAGTCACAATGACGTGAATAGTATGGTACAGTTGGATTAATCTAGTTGTAATATTTGCAAGATGTTTGTTTGTGATAGAGGTGTTATAATACAAATAACATTAAAAAAACACTTAAGTACAAAATAATACAATATAATGCAATAATAGTTTGAAACGGCCTTTGAGTTTTACGAGTTCTTATACATAGGCGTATTTACAGAGGAAGGGGGCAATCTGAGACAGATCCCCCTTGAAATCTCGAAAGAGGTAAGAAAGTAGACATCATTAGTAATAAAGTATGGAAAATTGGTATCGAGGTGGGAAGCAGGCTCTTTCTAAGGAGTTAAAAATAAAAATTTCGGAAATTTTGTCAAATACCTATACCTATCACTATATTTAAATACCAATAGTATGGACGACGGAGGAGTAGATTTTTGAAATATTTTTTTTTCAGACTGTTGTTCTCCCTCTTCAATAGACAAAATCCATTTACCTACGCCCTTGTGTTGCATATTATTTTATGTATGAAACATCGTTGATTCGTTACCTACAATATTACTAACATTATACGGACATGCATTAAAAAGAAAAATGACTACGGGGTCAATTAAACATGCAGTATTATTATTTTTGCAAAAGAGAAAAGAAAAATGGTAATAATATCGCTATACTAACGGCTCTATAGCACGTCAGGAGGAAATCTTTTAATGCCGATAAGGGAAACATTCTCGACTGAAAAAGCAAAGCGGAACACTTTTTCCTGTTTTCTTTTCATTCATGACGTTGATTTAAATATCGAGAAAGCTTCATACTCGTAATTCTTATATTTCATACCTACAATGAATATTACCGTTACACTATTATTTGCTCTACTTCTCAGTTCTTAAGAAAGTACGAGTGCATTTGAATGTAATTATGTATATTTGCATATTAAATAATATGATGAAGTTCTATATCAATATTCACAAATATTTTATAACTATATTAATGACATTTTGATGGGAAATGAAAAAAAATAGATTTATAAGCCAATTGAACTTGCTGTAAATTTTTAAAAATATTGTAAATCATAGATACATGCACGAAACTTTACCAACCACGAACACAAGTTTTGAGTAATTTTCACTCTCATCTTCAGGCTTCTACCAGAAATGTGATCTTTTCTGTAGATTTCAGATTTTGTTGTGCAATTTGATAGAGTAAAATAATCATAATTTATTATTGTGAAATTTCATGATTGTTTAAAAAAATACGGATTTACGTTTTGCCGATGCTTTTTAAGACTGATCTAGGTTTCGTATTTGTCAAAAATATTTTTTATGCATTATTCTTTTCAATTATTGTTAAATACGTCACTTACATTATAAAAAATAAAATATTCATTATGTACAAAATTTGGATTATTTGCTTTTCGTATCAATGTAAAATTGTTTTGTACCTATCTAATTCATTAGTCAAACTCGCAGTGGGCGAGTTCATCAAGATAATGTTTCGACTAATCTTTATTTATTATTCAGTGTTGGATTTTATTTTGAATGTCTGTGTACTTCTTTAAATTATGAAATAAGTGGGATGGAAATAAATTAAATTCGAAAAATATCGAAAATATTTAAATTCGTCATCTGAAATGAAATAATATGTATATGAAATTAGAGTAAGAGAAAATAACTATATGTATACTTACTCTCTAATCTAATCTCTCTGTACACAAACTATGGCAAGAAATATGGGATAAGAGAGAACCAATAGACTTGACTATGGTCTTCTCCTAGAGATAAGAGGTTAAGGTCTTCGAACTTGAGCTTGCGGTTTCCCGTGGTGTGCTTGTGGATTAGGTCTACAGTTTGTGAAACACATCCGATGGGAGTGTCCAATACTGACGGATGCGAGAGATCTGAATTTCAGGTCCTTCTTGTGATTTGTGAATGTTTAGCTCGATGATATGTTAGCGTGAGAAGCCAGGCTCACCCCTGGTTTACCTGAGAATGGAGTTTATCTTTCGTGTGGACTATTTTTTAATTTAGAAATTTAATTGGATAAATAGAAATTCCCAGACTTCTGAGCTCTCCTATTGGTCGGTGAATCTCCTTCAATGTGCACTGCTATTTGAACACTTAATGGTGCATGTTTTTTGTTTTCATTATATCAATATTCAATATTCAGTCTGTTTTTCATTTGTATTATATAATTTAATTTAGTTCTATACATATATGTGTATCAACAGTTTTTCATTTGTTAAGTAAATGTCACAAAGTTTCTCTATGTACTACAAAAGGCAAATGTCGTTTATTATTCAGAAATAAACAAATATAATTAAGACACTTACTATTTGGGTTAGTTGGAAGATATCGCGTCCCTGCGATAAACTCGCCCATTGTGCAAAATTATTTGTTTATACCATGTGCTACGCATTAAATAATCGCTGCGGAAAAGTTCATACTGGCTAATGTTCCTACAGTCATTTGTTGTCTGTGAGTCTTCCGTAATAATAATAATAATTGTACGTTACAAGGAACACGTGACTGGCTGATGCTTCGATCTGCACACGGCACCACATCGTATGATTCTCATTCCCTTGAAGAATAACCGTTAAACGTGCCTGTTCCTCCTCGCGTCGCTTGCAAGCAAATTCAGTTACCCGCAAACCATGGCATAGGTTGGACGAAAGAAGGGTTTGTCCCTTCCCGCCTTAGTCGCGAACAGCGATGTGCGTAACTCCGACACAATAATAATAATAACAATAATTATGTAATAGTACTTAACTTCGTAATGTGATAAACAAGTGTGTTGCCCTCTATTGTATGTAAAACTATCCTTATTGTGTGTCGTTAATAATGTACTTTACAAGTCTGTGTTAGTTTTACGTGCGCGACCAATCTTACCGCCAATATCAAGGAACAATAGTAACGATTAATAATTAATAGTAATTAATAAATTGAATAATGTTATGGACCAGCTTATATTCTCTTTGAGTTATATATACATGGCGATTCATGTGGTGATAATGATACTAATTGGAAGTTTTGAGTATAATAACAATATATGTTGGTTTTGGGCGTGGTTTTTGCTGTTGCCGCCATTTTTCATATCCGTGTGAAATAAGATAATCCCTTGTTTCTGAACAACTTTTCATTGTTAGGATTCATAAAAGAATCACTTAAACAATTCTTTATACTTGCTCAGTGATATAAATTTAACTAAAACAAGAATGGGTTCCGAAGGAACGAATACATCTTCAACGCGAGAGTCTGTATATTGCGCATCAGTAGTTTATCAATGAACACTCATTCTTATGAGAACGAGATGATCCTCTCTTAACTTTTCTGGTTACGACCCTTGTTATGAGAGTGATTAAATGACCACCCGTATATGCTTGGACAGACTATGGAAATAGTGACGCCTTATTCCTTTGGCACTGAGAATAGTGTTGAAACGTAAATTATTTCTCTTATCACTTGTGAAGTGGCGATCTCTTCGTCCTGAGGACAGGATCTATCTGATTCTGACATCACCACATTCCTGTACGTCTTTGAGTATAACCAGCGACCGCCATGGAAGCATCAGAGTATGTCTCTTCCACGATCCTGCCTTCTGCCGTCTATGAGTGCAAAATACGTTAACAATAACATACTTGTCTTTGTGTTATTCTTATCCTGCTCGCCAGTCTAACTGTAAGTGACTATATTACTACTGTATATGATGTATATATATTGATAATTTTTTCATAACTGAGTTCATATTATCATTGAACTATCTATATATTAATTTTCCGTTGTGTATATTAATTTTCCGTTGTGTAATAATTTAAGATTTTGAGTTTGAATGAAGAATGAATGATTCCAATTAAATATTTATAAATCACTTGATAAACCAGGTATTGATTTATATTGATAATACCAGGGTTGGTTTATTTGATAATTACCATTGTTTGTTTTATTGTCTCTGTCCGAATATGGTATAACTTTCATAACTTTGCATATTGTATGTTATTATGTCTCCCTACAAATTTACTTTGAAAATAACTGTCTTGTTATGTAATATATGTTTACACAATAAATGTAAATCACTTCCATCCGATATCTTTCTGTTGAAATTCATTTTGTATACCCACCAGTAGATTCAATACTCTTAATAATACTAAAGTACATCTCTCCGCCTCCTTGTATATAATCTTCCAATAACCTAGTTATACTTGGAGAAGTTATGTCACAAAGGTTCAATTCCTTGATCAACCAATGGATGAAAGACCCTATTATTTTACTATGAAAGCAACAAAGAGTTAAAGGGATGGCTCCACTGATGGAAATAATATATCCACTTTCTTGGAAAGGTCTGATGTACTTATGATAATCTTTGTTCCACTTGATATAATTTTTTATTGTTTACTTGGAGATATATATCTATAATTCTACTCAAGACAGGATATAAGTAGAATCTTTGCAATATAGAGTATGCAAACAGAAGAAACATTGCTTAAATTACCTATGTATTCTATAATGATATGATGACCATAAGAAAATGATGAAACCGAAGGATAAAGAATTCTCTGAACTTTACGTAAGTATAATATGTATAATTGAAGTATGTACCTGTCACCCACACACAATGCATTCCTCTTGTACAGACCAAGTAGAATCATCCCTAGACATGAACTTGAGCCAAAATATTAATCTGTTTTACTTGCAAATATAATTGTAACTTTCTCTATAGAATATAATTAATTTTCTATGTGTTTCGCTTACGTACATTGCAAAATGTATGTAGCGAAGCTGGGGGTTACGAGCCAATTTATATACTTTTCTTATGTACAATTCATGTAAATGTATTTCTTATATAATATTTGATAATTTCTCTTGTGATAATTCTGTAAAATGATGTGATGCGATCGTCCCAGTGGGACGATATCGTATCAATTTTGGGGGCTCGTCCGGGATGTAGCAAGGTGGGCGGACGTGTACGTAGCATTTTGTGGGCTTTGTCCGAGATAATTACAGTTCGTATAACTGTAGACCCTAAAATTTTAAATGTATTGTGTGATGAATATACCTAATCGTGAAGTTCAGAATTCTTATCTTTATTGTGTAATTATGTGTATTGATATTAATTGAAAATGTAATAATTTAATGTGTGTATGTATATGAAAACAATTTAAAAAAAAAAATGAATGAAACAGGAATCGTAAGATAAATAATTTAAATGTCCGTATTTAAAAAATAAATGTATTGGTGTATAGCGCAAACGTTTGTCGCGAGTATTGTTATAATGTGGAGTAAAAAACCGATGCCGTATAGAAAGAATTGTATGGTGAAAATATTCTGTTGTAAATGTTTCGTATTAAGCGGTAAACAAGACATCGAAAACCGACCAACATAATATAATGAAGATATAGTGTGTATTTATAATACATCGCGTGTGCGAACGCCGTACGAATAGATATACTGTAATATTAGACCGATAATATTATTATACCGCAGTATACATATCTATGCAGCGTATAGTAGGTATGTACCTATACGTCGCAAGCGAAAGAGAGACAGCGTACAGACCTACCGCAACAATGTAATAGAAATATTCACGCGTGAAACGGGAACTCCAGATTACTAGTAAAATGTATAGTTGAAAATAATAATATTGGAATGAAACGAAATATGTACCTACCTATACTGTAGTATGTATAGTGAACCATTTCGTACAAGGAACTTTGTTTTGCCGGTAAACAGAATTTTTGTTGTAATGTTATTTTAATAGTAAATTCATTTTCGAACTAAGAGTAAAAATCGATGTTAAATATTAAATTGAATTAAAATTTTTTGAAACAGTAAAATGTTGTATTTGGAATAAATATCTTTATTGAACTCTTGGAGAAATAATATTAAATAAACATTGTTGTGTAAAATATATGCGTAGTAGAGTTTTGATAAGAATATAAATGTGCGTACGTAGTGATGTGACGAAATAATAATGATGAATAATATTAAATAAATATTTTTGTTTTAAGAAAATTAAAGTTAAAAATAAATCGAAATGAATAATGTTAAACCTTCACGACCGTTCACGGAATTTGAAAAATAAATACACTTAACCCTTAGTGAAACATGACCGAATTTGTTAACCCTTTGTGAATAATAATTGAATTTTTTTTAATGTCAAGTATTAGTGAACTGTAACTGAATTTTTGAATTTAGTTAAGAAACAGTTAACCCTTTGATGACCATCGTTGAAAATTTTGACATTAACGTAAATAGTAGAATGATGTTTTGTAAATTTTTTTTTGAAATAAAGAAGTAACCATGTAACGATCTAGATTTTTTTTGTTGAATATTAACCCTTTGTGTTCGGAATGTGTTATCTTTGTGAAGTAATTAATTTTCTTGAAATGTAATAATGTGACTTTTGCGGCTTATTACCATCGTGAAATATTGAAGTAACCTATGCCTTGTTTATTTGAGAACTGAGTCCGATTAGTGAATTATTCCGTTAAGGTAAACTAACGAACGCTCTTTGATAAAAAAATGAGTTATGTTTATGTAATATGTAAAGCCGTGATAGGAGAGATGTGTTTAAATACTTTTTTGTGACCTTTTTGTGTAATCAATATAGAGACGATGTTATCTGGATGTGTGAAAGATAAATCGTAATGCTCTTTTTGATGAATGTAGACAATGTGATTGCTAATCGTTCATGCCTATTATTTTGAAGTTTGAGTTTATATGACGTTTAATTCCGCGTAGGACACGTAGTAATCTCTTATGAATTGTAATTGGAAATGTTTGGATGTAGTATATCCTTGTTGAATTAAATAATCTTGTGACTTTGTGGAAAATTTGTTTATGTTGCTTGAATACATTGGAAAATGTGATAGAACATTTTGACATTGAACGGGAATGGCTTATGAAGGACACAGAATAAACCCTGTAGTGGATTGTTGGCTGCAGATATTCAATGGGATAATTTTGATTAATTGTATGTTAGTGAATAAAGATGATGTATGAATCTGTTTATGAAAGGTGAGCCCTGTATGAAGAAGTAAATGTTGAATTTGAATAATGATGTATGTAAAGAATTTATTGAACTTGTAACTTGTATATTGTGTAGCAAAGATCGAAAGTTGTTCAATGTATTTGTCATGTATTAAGCCTGTGTGAGGGTAGCTCCCTCTGAGATTATCTCTATGTGAGAAATCTGTCTCTGTGTGAGAATTGTGACTATGTAATATGCGTAGAAGGATTTGACGCCAATAATGAATATCGGTTACTGTAAATGTGATTGCAGTTTTCGTGATTGACCATTATGTCATGTCTGCGTGTAAATTGTTTTTTTATATGTATATGTCCCTATTATGTATGATTTCTTTCTGTGCTTTGCCAATATCTTTGTATGGTACATGGTACATGAAATCACTTGTATATGAGTGCTATTAAGCTTAATGGGTAAAATGAAGCGTAAATGTGGTATCTCTAATTCCATCTATACAAAATTGTTTATATCTATTTAGATCCCTTTATGTTGCTTTTCCCTTGTTGGATACAGGTAACCGGAATCGAAAATGATGTAAACCAACTTCTTAAGTATGTAACTTTTGTTTTATATGTTTGTCATGTTTAAAATGTTAACTTGTCGTCGATCGTAGTAAATGAATCCATCAATGAAACGTACGTATGTTGATAAATTATTGAAGAGAATAATGTTATCGCCAATGTAGAACGAACCGTATATTGAAACGTATTACAGATCCTGAGTTTCTTATAAAATTGTATTGTAAAATGTTTAAAGTTGTTGTTTTCATAACCTGTGTTTTTCGTATACATGCACATATGCACCTGTCTATATATATATACACCTCTATGTACTATTATATTGTTATGATTGTAGCTCTCAAACTTTTGATAGGAGCCCCTTACTAAAACAACCAATGTGAATTTTGTGTTATTATTAAGAAGTGTAAGTCAAAATATGAAAACAGTTCGCATCAATTTTGACTATGGGCAATTTACCGCGAGTGCTTAATAATAATAATTGAACGGGCTATAGTATGTAAGAAACAGTTGTAATAGTATATAAGCTACCATTTTTTTGAATTGTTTGTCTGTAATTGGGTACCTATGTAGTTGCTTATGTATCCAATGGTTCTCAACTTTTATGTAACCAGTGGTTCTCAACAATTTTTTGTAGTGGTTCTCAACTTTTTTTGTATAATTGGGGAACTTGAAAATTTGTCGCTTCTCTTCAAATTTTCAAGAGGGGCCGAAAGGGAGAATGCTACGCATTAAATAATCGCTGCGGAAAAGTTCATACTGGCTAATGTTCCTACAGTCATTTGTTGTCTGTGAGTCTTCCGTAATAATAATAATAATTGTACGTTACAAGGAACACGTGACTGGCTGATGCTTCGATCTGCACACGGCACCACATCGTATGATTCTCATTCCCTTGAAGAATAACCGTTAAACGTGCCTGTTCCTCCTCGCGTCGCTTGCAAGCAAATTCAGTTACCCGCAAACCATGGCATAGGTTGGACGAAAGAAGGGTTTGTCCCTTCCCGCCTTAGTCGCGAACAGCGATGTGCGTAACTCCGACACAATAATAATAATAACAATAATTATGTAATAGTACTTAACTTCGTAATGTGATAAACAAGTGTGTTGCCCTCTATTGTATGTAAAACTATCCTTATTGTGTGTCGTTAATAATGTACTTTACAAGTCTGTGTTAGTTTTACGTGCGCGACCAATCTTACCGCCAATATCAAGGAACAATAGTAACGATTAATAATTAATAGTAATTAATAAATTGAATAATGTTATGGACCAGCTTATATTCTCTTTGAGTTATATATACATGGCGATTCATGTGGTGATAATGATAATAATTGGAAGTTTTGAGTATAATAACAATATATGTTGGTTTTGGGCGTGGTTTTTGCTGTTGCCGCCATTTTTCATATCCGTGTGAAATAAGATAATCCCTTGTTTCTGAACAACTTTTCATTGTTAGGATTCATAAAAGAATCACTTAAACAATTCTTTATACTTGCTCAGTGATATAAATTTAACTAAAACAAGAATGGGTTCCGAAGGAACGAATACATCTTCAACGCGAGAGTCTGTATATTGCGCATCAGTAGTTTATCAATGAACACTCATTCTTATGAGAACGAGATGATCCTCTCTTAACTTTTCTGGTTACGACCCTTGTTATGAGAGTGATTAAATGACCACCCGTATATGCTTGGACAGACTATGGAAATAGTGACGCCTTATTCCTTTGGCACTGAGAATAGTGTTGAAACGTAAATTATTTCTCTTATCACTTGTGAAGTGGCGATCTCTTCGTCCTGAGGACAGGATCTATCTGATTCTGACATCACCACATTCCTGTACGTCTTTGAGTATAACCAGCGACCGCCATGGAAGCATCAGAGTATGTCTCTTCCACGATCCTGCCTTCTGCCGTCTATGAGTGCAAAATACGTTAACAATAACATACTTGTCTTTGTGTTATTCTTATCCTGCTCGCCAGTCTAACTGTAAGTGACTATATTACTACTGTATATGATGTATATATATTGATAATTTTTTCATAACTGAGTTCATATTATCATTGAACTATCTATATATTAATTTTCCGTTGTGTATATTAATTTTCCGTTGTGTAATAATTTAAGATTTTGAGTTTGAATGAAGAATGAATGATTCCAATTAAATATTTATAAATCACTTGATAAACCAGGTATTGATTTATATTGATAATACCAGGGTTGGTTTATTTGATAATTACCATTGTTTGTTTTATTGTCTCTGTCCGAATATGGTATAACTTTCATAACTTTGCATATTGTATGTTATTATGTCTCCCTACAAATTTACTTTGAAAATAACTGTCTTGTTATGTAATATATGTTTACACAATAAATGTAAATCACTTCCATCCGATATCTTTCTGTTGAAATTCATTTTGTATACCCACCAGTAGATTCAATACTCTTAATAATACTAAAGTACATCTCTCCGCCTCCTTGTATATAATCTTCCAATAACCTAGTTATACTTGGAGAAGTTATGTCACAAAGGTTCAATTCCTTGATCAACCAATGGATGAAAGACCCTATTATTTTACTATGAAAGCAACAAAGAGTTAAAGGGATGGCTCCACTGATGGAAATAATATATCCACTTTCTTGGAAAGGTCTGATGTACTTATGATAATCTTTGTTCCACTTGATATAATTTTTTATTGTTTACTTGGAGATATATATCTATAATTCTACTCAAGACAGGATATAAGTAGAATCTTTGCAATATAGAGTATGCAAACAGAAGAAACATTGCTTAAATTACCTATGTATTCTATAATGATATGATGACCATAAGAAAATGATGAAACCGAAGGATAAAGAATTCTCTGAACTTTACGTAAGTATAATATGTATAATTGAAGTATGTACCTGTCACCCACACACAATGCATTCCTCTTGTACAGACCAAGTAGAATCATCCCTAGACATGAACTTGAGCCAAAATATTAATCTGTTTTACTTGCAAATATAATTGTAACTTTCTCTATAGAATATAATTAATTTTCTATGTGTTTCGCTTACGTACATTGCAAAATGTATGTAGCGAAGCTGGGGGTTACGAGCCAATTTATATACTTTTCTTATGTACAATTCATGTAAATGTATTTCTTATATAATATTTGATAATTTCTCTTGTGATAATTCTGTAAAATGATGTGATGCGATCGTCCCAGTGGGACGATATCGTATCACATGTTACCTTATTATTTGTATCCTTATATTTTGTACAATAAAGTTTATTATTATTAACTCATATCTCATTTATTAAACAAAACAATATTTGATTCTACATTTTGAACACAATACTCGTATAAGATTAACAATAAAATTTAAAAATAACATTAAATAACAAAAACCATATAATATTAAAATAAATTTATGTATATTCAAAATGTAGAACCCCAACATTATTCGAGTTGATTCTTCCATGATGTTCTATGAAATAGTACAATCATGGGAGATCACTTACAGAGCTACAGGGACAAAAACCTTCTTACTATCCTGGTGGACGATAGAAGTACGGCCTTCTGCATGCTGTATTTGAGCCTGTCATCTACTCCCAGTTTTCTGAGATTGTTTGACAGACTCTTAGGTATTAAACCATTCACAGACAACACTATAGGCACGATGATTGTGGTAGGTGTTCTCCACATATCTTTGATTTCGTGAGCAAGATCAAGATATTTTATTATCTTATCTTGCTCAGCTTTATTTAAATTTTCATCGTGCGGTATAGTGATGTCTACGATGTATGTTTTACGGCATCTGCGATCAACCAACACAATATCTGGTCGATTAGCTAGAATAGTTCGATCAGTTTGTATTGGTCGATCCCAGTAGAGTTTAGTGTCATTTTTTTCAAGTACCGATACTGGATATTAATAATAATTCTATTATTATTAATATTATTATCCAGTCCTCAAGAAAAAATATAAGAATGTTTGCTGATCTATCCTCACCGTATTGAATGCGTTGCAAAAATATTCTGATTTATTTCAATTTTTATTGATTGTTTCTATGAGTAATAAAAGAAATGGATCTACTTATTATACTTACTTCTGAAGATAGTTTGCCAAACAGTCGCGCTGCACAGAATGCAAATGACTTGAAGGTAATATTAATAATGAGAACAATAGTATATTACGATAACTATACTATCAGCCAGTCCCCCTTGCGAACATTCATACATTAAATATGTATAACATTATTATTGTACGTGCATATACTTAGAAGTAATTGAAAAAATAATGACCGGCTCTTGTCTTGTATAGTATACCTACTCGTAGAATGACGTATTAATATCTACTGGTAGTTAGGAACATTATAGAGGTATATCGGACTACCTATAGTATTAAGTACTAACTTTACAGCAAAAAGTACGTATGTAGGTATATGCTTCAATATTACTGAAGCGCTGGCTGCCGTAATAAGTGAATTTACATAATATTATTTCATCGTATACATTATACTCGGAAGTACAGAGAATATAGATTTGTTCAAATAATATTTTCTAATCGTTAATGATGTGATCATTGAAAAGTGACCCATCTCACACACTTAATAATGTGATCAATGTTGTTTAATTAATAAATGAAAATACGTAGGTATAAATATTTTTTTACCGGGTATTGTAGAAATCTCATTGTAGATCAACTTTTTTACACAAATTTAATAGGAGTATATTGCAGATTTTTTTTCTTCATGTTGACTAAACAAAAGCCTCGCATAAGAACCAATGAAAAAAAAACAAAAGGAAATCGATATAAATACCACGAGAGAGTACTCGAAGCAAAAATGATCGTATGAATTGATAAAATAAAACTAATATGATATAACCTGAGTTTATAGTGATTTTATTTTGACTTGCACAAATATTAAAAAGATATAAACAAAGAGTTTGAACATTCAGATTAGGTAACTAAAATACATTTCAGGTATATTTTAAATTCACATTCATCTAAATGAAATATATTTTCGAAATTTATCCACACAAAATTTTACAACTTTTCTTACGAGAAAATTTACCATTTTCACCATCAAGTAGCTTCAACCATAAAATATTTTAAGATTAATTATTTCAAAAGCTGCGTTCTATTTCTTTGTACAACTTTTCCCAGACAGATTTTCATTGTTCTAAGCACCCTCTATTTTACTGAAATCTCGTCCCACTTCTTTTAGCATGTACCCATTCACCATCTGCTTACAACTAACTACCATTTTAATAATTATTAAGTGAATAAGTGTTTCAATAAAGAAAATTTGAAATTCGGTTCAACTGAGCCTACAGGAAGTCAATGTTTTAATAAAAGAAAGTTATCATGCGGTTTTAAAAGAAAATATTTAGCGAAAGATAATTGAAAACATTGAGGTGGTTCAAATTAATTTGATTTGCGTTACGTATATCTTTTACAAATAATGAACCAAATTATAAAAACATACATTAAAAAACATATTTGAAGAAATATTTTACGTTAGGTATACGTTAAAATATGGGGATAAACGTATAATCAACAATATTTTACAGAGACGATCACAAAAAGTTTGAAAAAGAATATTTACACCTTTATAAATGTTTGCGAAAGCACGAGTGGTTATAACAAAAATAAATACTTAAGCGAGTTTTAGCTTTGAGTATATATGAAAACGGCATGAAATGAAGCCGACGGATTTGAAAATGTTCAGTAAAAGAAATCAGGTGATTCATTTTTGCAAAAATAAATGGTCTGAGAGGTAAATTACATCAAATATAATGTAGAAATACTTCTAAGAAATCACGCCTCTTCGATAAACTCGCCCTGTGTACATATGTATATACGGCGAGTTTTTTTGGAATATGTTATAATGATTGTATCTCATATAAATATATTTTGCGTGAAAGTGTTGTAGTCAATGTACAGTAAAGAGTTAATAAATAAATTAAGTTCACTTTTTGATCCCTTAATACGTTCTCAAACACTGACATATTCATAGAAACGTTATGGTAAAGGTGGGGTAGATTAGTTGCTAGATTTGAATAATATATACGGTGTCTCAAAATTAACGCAAGATTTGAATTTGCCGCCATTTTCGCAGTAAATGGTTGGCAACCCTGAAAAAAAAAACAGTTTGATAGCTGAGAGTTTAGGGTTAATGAATATGGAAGCCTAATGACCATGAACAGTGCAGAGAGTTCGTGAAATGGATTATTAATCATCAACAAGTAGATGCTGATTTTTCGATCAAAACAATCCTAAACGATGAAACACATTTTGACCTCGATGGCTTTGTTAATCGCCAAAACTGCCATGTTTGGGGTTCGAAGAACCCAGGTGTGATTGGTGAACAACAAATTCACCCAATGTGTCGCTTTTTGGTGCGGATTTTGGGCAGGAGACATCATTGCACCATATTTTTTTGAAAATGAAGCTGGTAAAGCAGCAAATGTTACTGGTTCTCGATATCGCGACATGATAACACTGGTCTTTCTACCGAAGTTGGATGCCATTGATGTGGTCAATATGTGGTTTCAACAAGACGGTGCCACATGCCATACAGCCAATGAAACAATTCAATTACTGCATGAAACGTTTCGTGATCGTGTACTCTCTCGTTTCAGTGATCAGAATTGGCCCCATAGATCATGTGATTTAACACCATTAGATTTCTTCTTAAGGGGTTATTTGAAGTCAAAGGTCTATGTCAACAAGCCCACAACCACACGTGCATTACAAGAGGAAATCAAACGCTGCATCAACGAAATTCAGCCACAATTATGCAAAAAGGTCATGAAAAATTTCGACGAAAGGGTGCGTATGTGCCAGCAAAGCCTTGCAGGCTATTTGCCCGATGTGTTATTCCATAAGTAACCCTAGCCTGTGTACTTCATGATTTAATTAAAAGATAAAAATTTAAAGACTAAAAACTATCTTTTATATTTAATTCAAATCTTGCGTTAATTTTGAGACACCCTATATTTGAACGTTTAGTCGGCGGGCGGTATAAGTTCCATAATAATTCTAATTCTGATATTTTTGCTCACGATTAAAGGAAATTGAGGATAAAGGAACATAAAATGTTTAATATAATGACTAAATAATGAAAATCACTCACCGCAAAGGTGAAGACTTTTGGGTTAGTTGGAAAAAATCGCGCCTTTGCGATAAACTCGCCCTCTGTATATTGATTGTATTTAATTTGAATGTTTCCCTTTTATGTAATTATTTGTACAGTAAGGAATGAATAATAAAAAAAAGAATGTTAAGGTGAGTGATGTAATTTTTTTTCAAACAATAAATTATAATATGAATCAAGAATTGTCTTTTACATACTTAAATTAAATAAACATATTCAGTATAATTTTTTTTGGAAACTGTATTAGTTTAAGAAGTAGGTAGTATTTGTAGCGTTGAAGCGAGTGCATAGTTTAAAATCACAAAGCTTTTAAAAATCATTGTAAAATTACTTTTTAGCACCGATAATTCTTACATCTCAATAAAAGTAACAATAATAATAATAATCTTCTTGATAAATCTTTCAGCTATTAACATTTCAATTTCAATGATATTGCCATACACATAAATACACATTTACAACATAACTCGTATAATATTAAATCTTCAAACTTCATTGAGTTTTATCTGCGAATTTTTTTTTTGAAATTTAATATATTTTCGTTTTTATATTGGGTAGAAAAAAATATACACTTTATGGTGGAAATTTATGACTAACAAAAAATCGATATAATGCCGATAATAACTTTTCGTTCAGTCTTGGAATCTGAATATTTTATATAAATTACTTTTTTTATACCTACTAATATTGGAACTTATATGAATACGAATTTTAGCAACATTTCTGTTTTGATGTACTTACTAATACAATTGCTTTCTGAATATTGTACAACTTGTATGACAATAGATTTTCATCACAAAATTAACAATCAAAACTCATCACAAGTCAAAGACATTTGTTACAATGTATTTTGTGGGTAGGTATATATAAAAATAATAATGATCAAAGAAAAAGGAAGGTTTATTTACGTTTTGTTCAATCTCTATTCAAAGGAAAACATAAGGAATATACATTTATATTTAGAAAAAGAAGCTCCTCTCAGATCATAGGGGGAGGTAAGGTATGTGATACAATATTTACAAGATAGAAATATTGTACCTAATAAAAATAGGTGATCACATTATAAAAAATATTACCAAAATAAAAAATTCCTTATAACCCCCTGAATAGAATAAATATCCTACTCTTTCCTATAAATGTTTGAGAATCAGATTATAGGCGAATGTTAACATAATATACTCGTATAATATCTTTCAAACACCAACGGCTTGTCTTCTATACAAGCCGAAAAGGCGGGTTTTACATGACGTCTCCAAGTTTAAAAATAATTTTAAAAAATGATGCGATGTCGTCAAAAACAACAAATAAACCTCGTTTCACCTAGTAGAGCTACATATGTATTTTTCATGGTGTAAGGAAACCATTATTTCCACTTATGCAATAACTTTATAATGAGAGTGGGCTGGCCCAATACGAAAACCTTGGACACGCCACTGTCAATACTGTATTTCGATTTTTATTAAATTTAGATTCATCTCCGTAAAATATTTTTATCAGTATTTTGGCTTACCCTCACTATCCAATAGCGAGCGTCTTCTGGCAATACCACTCATAGCTCAAACATTTTTGTGAACTCATTTTTGTTCATGGCGCTCGCTGTTGAAATAGCCTGCCTTTCATAATGAGGTTGCTCCCCAATCTCAACGCTTCCAAAGACTTCTTTGTTCTCCTATCTATTTTCTAAGTTCGTTTGCCTACCTAATTTTTTCTTTACACCTCCTCTCTTACTTCCTTAAAGGTTTATTGTGAACGTTTTATGAAATTGGGTTAGTTAGAAGAAATCGCGCCTTTATACCTATGTACCTTCGTACTTATACCTACGTTCTATGTATACTAATTGTACGATTGTATTTAATTTAGTTGTATTTTCATGTAAATTTGCTTGCAATCTATGTTTAAAGATCACTATTAAAGTGCATTATTTTCTATTATGTTTTTTTTAAACTTTTTGGTGATTGCAGAAAGCACTAGTAGACGGATCACTCAAAAGATTCTCATGGCAGATTAATAATAACCAGATTTTGTTTGTTGTTTTGTTTTCTGAATTATTCTTAGTAGCTCTTGTCTGTATGTAGTCATTCGTTGTAAAATGTATAAAGAAAATGAATAAATATATATTAAATTTGAAGACGTATTTAATGTTGTGTCTAAAGTATGTAATAATATACGATAAATATCTTTATGAAAATAATGTATTGAACATTTACATACCTTAAGATGTACATAACATTTCCTTTGAAGATATTATAAGCAGATTGCAATCATGTATGTTTCAATATTATTTACATTTAATAGATTGATATAATTTTATTTTTTTTCGTTATGTAGTTATATTTTGAACCTGTAAGAGAACACGCCGACAAATCATTTTTGATTTGGCGTGACTCGTAAATTGTATTTTTTTTTCTTTTCTATTGTATATTATATTTGTTACCAATAAAAAAAAAAAATTATAATATCAAAGGTTTTTCTATATTTTAAATTATATTTTCGATTTTGAGTTATTCTTCTAAAAAGAAACGAACAGAAAATGATAATAATTTAATATATTTAGATTCAAATGATTATTTTGAGTAATAACAAGGTTTCTTTAATTCAATTTAGCATTTTAAAAAAATAACAAAATTTCAATTTTTATCCTTTCTTCTTCTTAAACGCCGTGTCAGGTCTCCCCGACGTCGAATATCACCCTGGCGTTTTATCCTTTATGTATTGTAATATGTCCATACTGTACACATATATATTTATACCTTTACCCTATCACGGCATATCCCACAACTAGGATAGCCAGACGATCAGCCGCATGTAACAAACTTGGAACCTATCTTCTCCGTGGCAACAAAAAATTAAGACATTCAGAATGGGTGACAAATCTCATTGTAAAATTTAAGATGTAACATGTCATCATTTTTTCTAACACCTGCCTTTTACAGGACATTCGAAAGCTTACGGAACAGAGTGCAAAACCAATTCTTTGTCGGGTTCTCTACGGAACTACATTAAATAAATAATAAAAAAAAACAATAATGTGATTTCTAACCGAATCTGAGATACCTATTAAATTTAAATATAATTTAATATTTATTATCATGGGATCGGAAATAAATTAAATTACGGTCGATTTGTCATATTATCATTATATTCTCAATAAAATCTTGAGTGTAGATCGAATAATATCAACGAGTATTTTACTTCCCTTTCCCATTTCAAATAAATTTGTTTCCAAAGTTACTATACACCTTTATTAAAGTGAGATTTACAAATTTGTAGTGAAAGATTTGTATCGAAAAAAAAATCTTAAATTATCTAGGTATGTTTATTCTTTTTGTTAATTGTTCTTTTGGTGACCAAATATATATTTTTTTATTCTTTTTGCACATTGTCATTTACATAACAATATCAACAAAACAATTTACATTAAAAATATCATGATATGCAGTGGCAAGATTATCACTACATTAGTGATTTCTTCCATCTAATAATACAGTAATATTATAAATTATGTTGAAAGTTTATTGACAACATACTGAAAAGATTTCAAACATAGTGGTTCAAAACAAGAATTTGCAAATTGCACTTAAACCAGCCTGAGACGATTCGTACGCATTAGCATACATTTTCTGTTTCCTCATAAAGGAAGTTTACATACTATGCTGCTTGTGCAAATGGGGTTACTGTTGATTCATTTTCTTAAAGTTTTATCTACGTTGGCGTTGTTACGTTTACAAATGAATGTAGATATGTAGATATTTATAAAGTACATTTCGTTTTCTTTCATAAACTGTTTACGTCATGGCAAAATAAAATACAATCTACAACCGTTTGCTTATCTTGACAAATCTTTTATTTTCTTATCTATTTTTAATGTGAAAGTAAAGGAATAAATTTATTTTGCAAGAAGCAAGTAATGGGTCGAGTTGAGACATAAATTAAACGTACATTGTAACTGTATCAACTGCACAGTTACTTTAGAGGCAATATGTCTCTGCATACATTTCCTATGAAGATACTAGAACATGTACAATAATGTTCGTACATTCAACATCAACATTGTGAAATATTATGTAAGCCAACAAATTTGCGTGGACAGGCGAAATTTATTTGTACGTAGGTACTATATCAGAACCAACAATATGTTAATGCTGCAAATATGCAAGAGACATCGAGCACCACTAATGGTTATACGTTGAATATATACATACATTGTACATACACTGCACGTGAATAATCATAGTATGGAGCAGAGTGTCTACATTACTATTAGTAATAGATCAGACCCCTTAAATGTGTTTATGGTCCGTGACAAAGATGTGCCATTGTTGTGAAATTTTAATGTTGAAAAGTGTTTATAGTACGATACTGATGATGATAATGTGTTCTACAATGAATCTAATATTAACGGTAAACCCATCTGACCGAGGGGCAACGTACAGGGTAGATATTCAGGTTACGCAGTAGCTTGTTATTTTCATCTTGGCCCACGGGAATTACTATGTAAAATTTAATCATAATCGGTCAGAGTTTATAGGCCGAGCGGGATATGGGTGGGTGAATGAATTTTATATTGTTTCGTGTTTAGAAAAATATTTTTTCTGACAATCTTATTTTCCTCCAGGGCATTCATCTACAAAATCCTAGATAAGCCTTTTTATACAATAACAAACAAAATTTAATTATACGGATCCATGTAACATGTAAAAAAAGTTTTCAAGCACTACAAAAATAATAGGGAGAGAGAAAAATACTCGTTTCGTTTATCTTATATTTATTTTCATTCATTGATCATTTTCAAGTAATATGCTGTATTTTTTATAATATTTCAAATCGTCTTTCAGAACGTACAGCTGAAAACAATAAATACTGACTTTATGATTGGATAAAATACGAAATTATTATTTGCATATAAATTCATATTTAATGATAATTTCTTATAATCACAAATATCGCAAAATAAATATCCGCATGTTAATATGATTAAATTCGTGTTTTTCTTTATAGACATTATAAAAGTTATCTGCTAGTGCACTGACATAGTGAACTAATTCTCTTAAAATGTTCCATGAATTTATATTTCACGTCATTATATTGTGCAGCTCTCATATTCTTGGAACAACCACCAGACGGAATATTGTTATGAGGCTTTACGAAAATACTCGACTGACATATGACGGAGGATGGTTGTTGCAACGGAAAGTACAGAGAATCTGTCTGTGAATAAATAATAAAGAACATATGTATGAAGATAGACTCAACTATATGCTACTGGGAACATCAAGTTATTATTTTACTGAACAGCAGAGGTATGTGCAATGTTCTAGTAGATAGCATAGTATGCATGTTGACCTACTCGTATGTACATAATATGTAGGTTTGCGAGTAATATATAGGTATTACATACACCAGTATTCACAATAATCCTTGTTTATACCTGGCTATATGAGTATAGAGTTAATCCTGATCAAACCAAAACCTTAATCATAAAAGAATTTGTTCAATGATATAATTATCAATATTATTTGTTTAATTCAAAAATAAAAATTCCATTAAACATCAGTTTTTCCTACGTGGTCAGAATTTGATGAAAATACATGACAGCTGGGAGAGATAATTTAAGCCAGAAATAAATTCAAGAAAAAAAAATGATGGACCAGATGGAAGACGTTGGCAGAGGATAATGACACGCTTACGAAGAGAATTATACTCAGCAATGAATGAACACAGATTGAATAAGAAAAAAAGTGAAATTTGGAACAACCCTAATCTATGTTGGTGTTACTTAACCAGAGATAATAGTTGGAATAGCAATTTTTCGTTTTTTTTGTGAATACGGGTGCTAGAATTTAGTGTGTTAATTTTACGTTGTAGACATTTCAAGATTTTGTGCACATCTGGTTCATGCATCCCTTACGGTATTAACGTTCACTCGAGCGCTAAACAAAGATAAATTGTTTACGTAGCAGTGTAATTAATGTGCGATTTTAATTTTGCATAATAAATTCCACAAACTATTTATTTACAAAGATGAAGCAGCGCATCGATATTCTTCAAAAAAGTTAATTTTTAAAAAATTAATAATGAACAAGAAAATGAAATGTAATTTCAAACAATGGACGAGCTTATTGCAGCAGCACGATATCTTTTAACTAGCTAATGAAGCCTAATTCATTAGTCATGTTTTAAAAAAGTTCAATGATAAATATCTATTCAAAAACCAATTCTATTTTTCGTCCACAAGATATTAGACAGTCTGGCAGAACCTTTTTACATTTTTCCAATATTATATTTGAATTTATGGTTAAATCAATCACCACATAAAAACATACTACTGAATATGTTGTAAGCACTAAATGTAGATAACAGAAGGTTTTATTATCAGAATATTTTACTCTTTCCTAACGTTTCAGTGGACTTTGCGACACGCGCCTTACTCACGCAAAAAGATAATATTCATAGTTTTGTATTGTGTTCATATATATAATATAATAGTTCTGTGGCTTACATACATCTGATATATGTACATCATCCACATAAGGCTTATAGTATGACCCCACGCTATTCTATTGTACCATATACTTAATTTACTATTACTTAAAAATACTCGGAAAAATTTAGTAAAATATATACATCTTTTTTGATGAATATGACTTTGGATTTGATACAAATCCAGATACATCCCAGACACTTTCACAGTAAGCAGAATGGTTGTGTCATTTATGTGGAGTAGGTCTGCAGTGGGTGGAATCGAACCTGAGACCTCTCGAGGGTGCGAGACTCTACCATCGGGCTACTACCCACCTCAATAGATTGATTGATAGATTTATTGCAGAAAGGTGTATCTGTTTTTTAATTTAATTTTATCTATTTTCCTGATTACTTTTTAACAAGTGGACAGTGGACGGCCTTTGGACGTAGAATGGAACTTGAAAAGGCTTCATAGCTACCACAAAGGTTGCATGGTTTTAGGAGAAATCTAATATACGGGATTTATGTTGGAGGAAAATTATTGTTGATTTTAAGTTGGTATCGAAGTAAAAATTTGACTCCTCCTGACAATTATGACGTATACCTAAATACCTACATATTGAAATATAATGTTAGTATCTTTGTATTAAGAACAAGGACAATGGGGGTTATAAGTTTTTTTATTTATTTATTTATTAAGCATAAAAATATAATAATAACCTAAAGCCTAACCTTATTACAATATTAAATAATAGTTCATGTATTTTACTGTTTTACCCTCCTTAAAAAGTAAACTTGTGTAAAGGAGGGGAGCAGATTACATTGTATAAACCATTACATAAATAGGTAGTACATTATTATACATAGGTAGACATAACAACAACAAAAATTCCACAATATTCAATACATAGAAATACACGAGACAAAATTTAAATGAATACTATTTTGTGAAAAATAGTGTGTAAAATAAACTTTTAACGTTAATTTTTTTTAAATAATAAAATAACAAAAAAGAAAAATATAGACATCATTAAGAAAGTTTTGATTCAATTGAGAAAGTTCTTTTCTACACAACTCTTGCATTCTGAAAGCAATCAGTAACTACACTGAGAAAAATACTCACAACGAACGGTACTTACTATCAGATCAGGACCAGAGATAGTACAAACGATTCATTAGTACGAATCTATAGTATTAATCTATCGCAAACAAGTCGTTGGTAAATTTACCAACAATTTGTTTGCGAAAAGTTAATATTATAGATTCGTACTAATGAATCATATGTACTATCTCTGATCCTAATCTGATAGTACGTACCAATGATTCGTTGTGAAATTTCGTTAGTATTTTTCTCAGTGTACACGATCAAGTATAAGTATACTTTAATGATTTATTTTCACATTTTTATTACATACTCAATAAAAAATAATAATTGAACATCTTCGATTTCATATCTAGAGCTAAATATATGTCTACATAATGTTGAATAATGACAATAAATCATCACTCAATCCTTTATTGAGATATTCATCTGTCAACTTTTATTCAAGATATTATTGAGATTGACATTCTAGTACTTGTAATAATACTCGTACTCGACATGAATATTATGCATGTCTATAGCATTATCCTCGTAAATGGATTAGTGATGTAAAGAATGTTTGTGTGTTCGCGTTGTAAAATACCCACATTATAAACATTCACATCCACTTTAATTCTCTGTCAGTGTTTAGATAGCAGAATAATTTCATGATGAAACTAAAAACACATGTTTTCTTCTGACATATGTTCTTTATTGAGAGAGACGTCTTTCATCTTATAAGATTGACAAATATTAAGAAGGATTTGAAGGAAGGAAGGTCAATGGCGAATGTATCAATAATATAAGATATGCCGATGACACTGTCATCCTGGCCGATAGCATCGCAGATCTCCCGAAGCTCCTTATAAACATTAATAACGCAGGAGAAGAATTAAACCTTAATACCACTATAAAAAGACGAAGTGGATGGCATTTGGCAGAGCAGATTACTCCGCTATTGTCAAGCCGGGTCGCTGCTCGGTTGGGTGTTGGTGGGGCTGGGGCCGGTTGTGTTTTGTTCCATATATTATTATTTAATTACTCCCTCGATCTATTTAATTTGCATGCTTCTTAAGTCTTGTTTGTTGGTTGATTGAGTTTTATGGTTTTTAGTTTCCCACAGTATAATTTAATCAAATATTGTGATTCTTAAGTATTTTGTTATGCATCATTTTATGTACCTATCCTGTACGTTTTGTATGAGAATTGTACTTTTATTGTGTTTTCTTTTGTTTTGCATGATCGTGAAGGCGAAAGCCGTTTATATTATGATAAGTGAATGAATAACATTGCAACTCAGTGGTGAACCGCTGGAGACGGTGGATCGATTTAATTAGGTAACTGGGTAGTATGATTACGTCGTCTGTGGACCAAGATGTGGAAGTGAAGTGCAGAATTGAAGCAGACCGTAGTTCATTCATTAAAGTGCTATGTGTGGTCTGTACTACTGTATGGCTCGGAAACTTGGACCCTGAAAGTGCACACTATGAACCGGTTGGAAGCATTCGAGACATGGTTGCACAGGAGAATGCTTCGCATACCATGGACAGATTTGGTAGCCGGTCCGGGTCGCGCAGAGTAGAGAAACCTTTGCCAGAGTGATTGCCAACGTCAGGGGGACCTGATACGATACGAGAAGAATAAGAATTGACAATGTCTCTTTCAATTTTTTTTTTTTTAATATAATATAGGTACTAAAAATTTAAAAAAGTTAAAAAAGACATTTGTTTTCGTTCACATTCACATTCGTAAAAATCAATGCGGTCATTGCATGCGAATTTCCAGATTGCATTATTTCACTCAGTTTTTGCCGTGTTTTGAGTTAGAGAAATCGACGTGCGTGTATGATAAATTGTATGAATGTAAAATTAGCATGTAGGGATAGATCTAAATGGCTTTCCGTTCTCTTTGCCTACCGCACATGGGCAAAGGATAAGGGTAAAGTATAGTATAGCCTACCACTAGTAGATAATATTGATGTGTATTTGCCCACATTAAGGCCGTAACAATGGATTTCAACTTACTTAGTAGTGAGACGCCAGATGTTCCATTCACTCAACGATAATCACTAAAACGTACCTACTACACGAACATGGTTCACATACACAATTTCACCTACCATTGTCGGCTGAAAAATAATTCTTATTCAAGTATTTATGAGTGATTGCTAAAATGTTCTTCGTGTTTTATAATTTATTAAATTTTTTGAAAACTCACGCAAAAATATTTTGTTAAAATTAATTGAAATCTATTCAATTGGAATATTTTCATTTGCTTTATTTTTCTCATTATGATGGTAGATATTTAGATTTGTAACAAAGTTTTTTCATTTAAACGGATAAAATAACTTTGCAATTAGTAAAATAACTTTCGTTTTCTAAATGATATGCTCAGATAGAGATATTTTCATTGTACACCGTTCATATAACAACTTAATTTCAAACATTAAAAAAAAAAACAAAAATACAGCGGTGACCGTAGGTTACCTTTGTTGAAACGATTTTTTTTATATAATATAAGTACTTACCTACCGAGTGGAGAAAGTTGGCAGCGGAAGAATTCTAACCCAGAATCTCTCGTCTAAATGCCTGATACTATGTCATAAGGCTATCAACTAAGTATATTAAACTTATTTGTTACATATTGTGTAATTCTTCATTTTGAATTGATATATAGGCGTGTATTAAAAAATACTGGTTTTATGTTTAATTTTACTGAATAAACAATAGCTGACTATGCAGTGTATATTTTGAAACAGGAATTATTTACAAATATTTCAATATTTCAGCTAAAGTATAAGTAACGAATTCTTCATATTCAGGAATATCGAGAATGCGATCGAAACAATATGATATACATTGTATGCATTGCAGTTTCTTTGACATGGGTAAACAATCTTTATTTTAGCCAATATTAACATTGCAGTATATCATGATACTCCATATACGAAAATATACAAGTGTATTTGAGAAAACATGCAGAAGACTAGGAAAATATCTCTCTACCTATTGTATAAGAATATTTTTACGATAGCAACTAATTATTATACCGATTGTAATTATTATACCAATATGATAGAACAACAAATTTCTTTATTTAGATAAATTTGGGGAGGTATTTAGATTAATAAGCACGTAAAAATAATACATTTAATATTTATGTGTATGGATTGTACATTAAGTGCATTGATCATTATTGGAGATATATTTATATCTTCATTACGAATTTGGATAATGAATGTTGATAACATATAGGAACGATGATTCCCATAACATCCACGGTTAAGGGAGGGTATAATCCTTAATATTTTTTTTCTTACTAATTGTTTGTTTAAATAACTAGACATACTATTAAGAAATTCTCAAATACAAGCATGCGATTCTCAAATAGTTTTCAATTTGATCAAGGGAACTTAGGAACTTAGACTTATAACATGTTTTCAATTGAAATCTAGTCAAATCAGAGTGTCTAATGAATTTTACTATGTAAAAGCTTCTGATAATCGGAAACATTTGCGGACCGCTTTAACCTCAAGTACCATAGATCTTAGACTCGAATCATATATCTTCTGCTGTTTCATGCTGCACTATCTACGAGCTTAATTTATGGTTATGGTTTTTCTCTGAGATACGGAAGAATTCTATTAAGATGTGTGCCCATAATGTGTTTTCTACTTTACTCGATTTCTATGGATTGCATTGTTTCGTAAGTTTGAAACGTCTAACCAATAATTTCTAAAACTTAAGTAATTTATCTAGGTATGTACAGCATTACGGCTTTATCAAAAGTGGAATAACCATCAGATTGACTGCACTCTTAGTTTGCACTCTTTATGTCATTAAGTCAATGATGTGAAAGAAGCTGTAGATAAGAAGAAGAATGCTTGGAAAGACTTGCTGAGTGTGAAACAGTGTGACACATGTGAAAAAGAGCGAAAGAAAGAAGTTTACAAGACTTGCAAGAAGGAAGTGCGTGAAGTTGTGAAAATGAAGAAAAAAATGCTTGAAGATGAAGAATGTAAGAAATTGTCTACGTATGCGAGTGAAAATATGAAGATTTTTTGGAAGGAAGTGAAACGAAAGAGGACGGGTTCAAGTGTGAACAATATGAAAGGGATAAAAGACAAGGATGGATGTGTGTTAGTGAATGATGAATGTGTGCTACAGAGATGGAAGGAATATTTCGAAGATCTGTTTGAATGTGATGGTACAAATGCAAATGAGTATGACGACAGTGAAAGCAGTGTGAATGAAAACGATATGATAGACATGAATGAGATTTTGAATGCATTAAAAAAAGCGAAGTGCGGTAAAGCTGTAGGGTATGATTGTGTTGCCGTTGAGCTCATCAAGTCTGGTGGACCGGGGGCTCTCGCGTGGTGTTTGGAGCTTTTCAACGATTGTTGGAGAGAAGGTGTTACACCAGAGGATTGGAAGAGGGCTATCATCTGCCCCTTGTACAAAGGGAAAGGCTCTAGGCTTGAATGCGGGAGTTATCGGGCTATTAGCTTGCTGAGCTCAATAGGGAAACTGTATGGTAGAATTTTGATTGAGAGAGTACGAAAGATAACTGAGTGTAAGATATGGGATGCGCAAGGAGCTTTTTTGAATGGCAGAGGGTGCACCGATCAGATCTTCTCCCTGCGAATGGTTATAGAGAAGTTTCTGGGTAAACACCAGAGGCTTTTTTGTGCGTTCGTGGATCTGGAGAAAGCATATGATCGAGTGGACCGGGAAAGGTTGTGGCGCGTGTTGTCGGAGTATGGGGTGAGCAGCCGGTTGATCCGCGCAATATCTTCACTTTACGTGGGAAGCTCCGCTTGCGTGAGGGTAAATAACACTCTCTCGGAGTGGTTTGTCCTCACCAAAGGAGTGAAGCAAGGTTGTGTCATGTCTCCGTGGCTGTTCAACCTATTCTTCGACTACTGTATGCGACCTGTGAAAGAGATGGATGTTGGTGTCGAGCTGAATGGGTTCCGGGTGAATGCATTGATGTACGCAGATGATTTGGTGTTAATGGCTGAGAGTGAAAGGGACTTACAAGAGATTGTTACGTGTGTGTATGATAGTTGCAATTTGAATGGTTTGAAAATGAACGTTATGAAGACGAAAGTTCTTGTTTTTGAAAGAGAGAATGAAAAAACGATTTGCGAGATTAAAGTTGGTGACGAATGTTTGGAGCAAGTAAGTGAGTATGTATATTTGGGAAGTATGTTTACGAGGGATGGAAGATGCGATAGGGACATTGAAAGAAGGAAAGTGGCCGGTGCTAGAGTAAACGGTGCACTTCGACCCATTGTCAGCAATGACAATGTGTCGAACATGGCTAAAATGCTGGTGCACAATACCATTCTGGTACCGTCACTTACGTATGCAAGCGAGACATGGACGTGGTTGAAGAAGGACGAAAGTGGAATAAATGCAGTAGAGATGCGATCGTTGAGAAGAATGGTTGGTAAAACGCTGCGTGATAGAGTGAAGAATGAGGATATTAGAAGAATGAGCGGATGCAAGAAGACTGTTGTGGACAGAATGCGTGTAAATAAATTGAGATGGTTTGGTCATGTGGAACGAATGAAAGAGGAAAGAATGACAAAGAGGATATACTTATCTGAAAGAAAGGGTGTGAGGAAACGCGGGCGTCCGAGAACCACGTGGCTTGATCACGTGGATCAAATTCTCAAGGACGGCCGCGTGTTGAGTAAGAGGAACCGACGTGCGTGTATGAGGAACTGTATGAATGTGGAGGAAGCGAAGGAAGTGTGTAAAGATAGATCTGTTTGGCGTTCCGTTCTCTCTGCCTACCCCACTTGGGACACGGCGTGAGGGTATAGTATAGTATAGTATAGTCAAACCAAATAATTTATAATTTAAGTAACCAAATTAGCAAGAAAATAATCGATGAAAAATCTAGCACAACGTTGAAAAAATATACATGAAAAAATGCGGCTTAAACATGTAAATTCTTCTACTGTAAAATATGAAACTGATTTTATTTTACTACTACTACTACTATACCATCACGGCATATCCCACAAGTGGGGTAGCCAGCAGATCAGCTGTATGTAAGAAACACACAAACTGTCCTCTTCGTGCCAGTGTAAAATCACTGATTTTATTTGAAAATATATAAAGCATTTATGAGAGATGGAATACAAATATTTTCTTCATCTAATCGGAAAACGTATGATATACCAATAACAAAATGAAATATGAAGTCACTACAATCACCATTATTATCACGGTGGGACTAACAGAATAAAATGAAAATGTTACTCGAGTAGGGAAACGTTGTATGGATTTGTGGCCTGGGCTATTCAATAATAAAGATATCTCTCTCCAGGATAGTATTATTTGCTCCCAGCGGGTCATCGCAATGAATGTAGCAGAAAATATTATCTTCTTTTGTACTTTTATCAGTGTTGGACACAAATTGCGGATCTGTGACTGTAGAAATAGTACCAAACATACCTACGATAAATTACTATCAAAATTTTGTTCTCATACAGAAATCTGAATTTTCATTATACATGGATAGTCATAATTTTATATTAAAAAAAATATTCGAAATTTTGGATATAGCCATAGATATATAAATAAAATAAAATAAAATATGATAAAGGTTCCTGAAATTAGACATTTTTGAATATTAATAAGTACTTACAAAGAATGAGGTTTTCATTCATGGGTTTTTGATACCTACTCCAATTTATAGATTTAAAAATAATTTAATAGCTTCAATGCTTCTATTATGCCACCCATTCCGAATTGGTACGGAGAGGACGCGACTGTCGTCATACTGGCTACATCACTTGTGGAAGATACCTTTTTGGTAAAAGTAGAGACAAAAAAAATGTTAATTCAACCAACAACAGATATTTTCCGGATGAAAAGATCGGTAGAGTTTAAATTCAGAATCCTGTTTATCAAAGAAATATGTGACCAAGCAAGGCATTATTTCATAGCCAAGAATAAATTGAAATTGACTGTGAATACCCACGGGGCAGTACTGGCTGGCCAGCACTTCAGGCTGTCCAGTCGCCCATGAGGACAAAAGTGTTGCTTAGAAGAGTGGATAAATAGAAGTCCTCTAATTTCTGAGGTATCCGGGTATGGGATGGAGTCTACAATCTTAATAAATGAACTTCTATCGCGAGAAAATAATTTATGAGAGCTACTTATATCATGCAATCACTAAATTTTGTGCTTATAATAAATACGA
Organism: Athripsodes cinereus; assembly: GCA_947579605.1. NCBI lineage: Eukaryota > Metazoa > Arthropoda > Insecta > Trichoptera > Leptoceridae > Athripsodes > Athripsodes cinereus. The sequence continues at coordinate 20,889,966 of OX388313.1, read as the reverse complement.
CGTATCTTAATAATTAATATATTTAGATAAGATACTTTCAATTTTTTCTTGGAAACTAATAAAACTGTGTAATATGTTTGTGTAATATTGATAAACAGGAGTAGATGTAAGATTTATTATAATACATAGGCCAAATACCCAAATGAAACTAAATAATAGAATAATTTGTGCGAACGTGATTCTAATAGTAATGATATTAAATCGTATCGAGGGTTGGAGATACAGAAATTGATTGAAATCATAAATTTTATATCAATAAAATGAATGCAAGAATGCAATTTACCCAATTTTTAAAGGCTCGGCGGTTCTTCTTACACCATATCCAAACGTCAATTTTTCATGTCATAAATTAGAAACAATACGATTTCGTGCTTTATAATACTGAAAGCACTGTATTTTTCTGACACGAAAATGTATAAATTTGATTATAGAAAATGTATGAAATGAAATTTTTCACTGGTACTGAGTTTGTGTGGACAATTTTTTTTAGTGTAGAAATATAAATGGATGCTTCAATGGTGCTGAGTTTTTCACGGGTGTAGTAATGTGGAAATGGACCTTTAAATATTTATTACAATATGTTTTCACCCCATTTTAATGGCTTCTGAACCTTCCCATAAAATGGCTACTTGTTACTGTTAAAACAATCCATAAATTTAAAACTCAGCACCTAAATTTTCATCAACATGGAAAATCACTCAAATTCTAATTAGAATCCTCATTCAAGAGCTTTTTACATCCCACGTGCAAACAACAGAAAGGTCGCTTTTGTCTTTGTACGGGTAAAACGGTTGTAGAACTTTTATCTCAAGTTCTTTGACAAATATTTTCTTACATGTATTTGAAGAATAGAATTTCCTATGAACATTTTCATAGAAAATCATTTTGTTCTTGTTGATAAATCTGATGAATTTGAATATAAAAAATAACTACATAATTTTTTATACATTATTTTTCAGCTCATATTTTATCACCACCACAGCATTTTTATATAATTAGAGTAGTCGTGATTTTTCAGAAAGTTATGAAATTAACAGTGGTATCAAACATACAGACTTTCTTTTTTGTGCTATATCTACAACCAATTTTCAGAATAATTATTCGCCAATATTATTTTTTATAAATATGGGAGACATATTCTACTCTACAAACGACGAAAACTTTTAAAATAAATTCGACATTATTTCGTGTAAAAAATTAATAACTTTTTATTATAATAAGATTTTATGACATGGTATTTTAAAATGGCGGTTTTTTTTTGAACATGATAAAACATCGTAGTATGTAATATTTATCAAAACTTTTAAAACTTTTTTGACGAATTTATGTTTATGTATGTAAGATTGAAAAAAAATGTAATATAATATATTTTGAATTTTCAAAAGGCGATTGAAATTCCGACAGTAAAAAAATAGCTCCTTACATAATAAGCCAGGAATAATCATCCCTTCTTCAAAATTTCCTTTGTTAGACACTGAAAGTTTATTTTTTATAATAACTTAAGACTGAAGTTTCACCCTTCTAAAAGTTTTGAGAATATCTATAAAAAATATATTCCCCGAGGACCTTGTAATAATATTCCTTCATCTCCGATGAAATGAGATAATTATTTTTAATTACACTTTTCAAAATGTTTATCACTGTTTATGAAAGCATTATCTATGAATTCGCAGGAATCCAATATGTCTCCAAACCTTTTTAGTAAGTTTCAGAGTTTTCTGTTAAATTAATACACGTATTTCGGATAGGACGGTCTGTATATTTTCTGTATGTCAGGATAATTCGTGTGTTTATTACAACATGTAGTTAGCCTGCTGGTTACTCCACTTGCGGGACATACCCTGATGGTATAGATAGATAAATAAATTTGTTTATCTTACTTGTGGGAAGTGAAGTGGAACAATGAAGGATAAATAGAAAAAAAATTGCGCGGCGGCAGAATTGCCATCCACACTTCTCAGCATTATACAACCAAATAAGTCTCTATATGATCAGTCATGGTCACACAAAACTTAACAGTCTAATGCCAGGAAAAATTCACCTATCCAGATATACAGGATATCAAAGGATTAGGCTCAGAACGCGGGTTCAAAATACCAGCATTGTACCTGAAATATCTGTGCTCAAAAACTTTTTTACAATATTACCTACAAGTGTTTATTATAATAGATTTTTGAATTTTAATGTACAAATTAACCGGTAAATCTAATTTTTGTAAATTATTTATTAAAGATTTCGGAGTTACCCCTGTAGCTGACATGACTAAAGGTATTATATAAACGGACCTAGAATGCCTAATATTTTTTATTTCTCCTTCTAGTTCTGTATATTTACGTATTTTTTCTGCGACGGTTGTTTGTATATTATGTGTATTTGGGACAGCGATGTCTATTAGGTACGTTATTTTATTACGTTTATCATGTAATACTAAATCGGGTCTATTATGATGTATTTGTCTATCTGTTATTATTGTTTTATCATAATAGAACCTGTAATTTTGATTTTCTAAAACCGGTTCCGGGTTGAATTTATAATATTAATTTATTCATTCATCCCATGATGACATCATTCACACACGTGGGATAGTTAGCAGACTAACTGCATATGAAAACATGCAAGCTGTCGTCTCCGGGCAAACAAAAGTGAAGATGTTCAGTATGGGTACATATCGACTCATCGTTGTATTGAAGGTATAATAATTATATTATTTCTCTTTCAAGTTGTTTTACGAAAACCTGTCTTTTCTAGAACATTCTATTTTTTGCAAGACCTCTTCTTTACTGGAGATCACGGTGTTTCTAATACGGAAAATGATAAAAGAGGTAAACTTATATTAGATGTTTATTTACAGAAGTATCACGGGTTCTAAGAAGAAAAAGAACATGAAGGCCCAAACTGCGATGGAAGGATTCTGTCGGCGCCGATGCATCCACAATGCATATCACAAACTGGAAGACAAAAGGAAAGGACAGAAGAGAATGGAAGAGACTTCTGGATTCAGTTAAGACCCACCCAAAGCTGTCGAGCTTATGATGATGATGATGATGTAGGGTTCAAGATTGGAATTTGAACGTTGATTAATATTTTTAGTAACGATTCCCATATAATATGAAAAAAGCAGTTATTTAAATATATTTTCAAAAATTCAAAATCTCGTATTTTATTAGTAAAACCTTCATCGAACTTATTCTGTTTTTTGATAGCTACACAAAAATAAAAAAAAACCTAGTTAAAAAGTACTTGTTTCAAAACAACATGATAAGAGGTCTAATTTTTGCGTTTCGTTAAATACTTTTTGCGAAAAGAAATTAAAAACTTTTATGAAAGTAGAATATTCAAATGATACCAGGCGAAAATGAATATTCTATTGTTTTAAAGTTACAAAGTTTTGTATTTTTTTCCTTCTCATTATTAATTAATTAATAATACTTGATGAAATTCGTAAAAAAATGTAGTTCGTTGTTATCAAAAGAAAATTTAAAGCTTCCAAAATGAAAACATCAAATTACATGCGAGGTTACAAAGTTCAAGGCTACACAAGTAGACCGACTTGTAACTATATTCAAATGACAATAAGTACCACTAAATTTCAATCCAGCTATGATAGTGTAACTCTTTGTACCTTTATCTTTCCCTTTAAATGTAGAAACGATAATTAATTTTCCTAGTCTGTAATGAATCAGTAGAAATTACTTTTTTTAACGATGAAAAGCTGTTCTCTATATAGTTGAAATTTTGTTATATGTACCATAATAGTTCTTTTCACAGAAAACATTTTAGATAGGATTTTAGCCGAGGAAAATAATTGTATGAAAATTTATCATTTTATTATTATCTTTTGACTTATATTCTAACAATAACAAATTGTAAGACCTAAAGCGGCATTGAAAACTTAATTTACTAAAAAAAACGTGATTTTTATAATATATAAGAAACTGTATTTTTTTGTTTACCATTCGATAATGAGATGGCCCGCATATATTATTTCATATTATTATTTATTATGTATGCAACTTGTATGTTCGTAACATTAATTTAGGTTGCTAGTTACACCATTTGTCGAAGATGCCTTTATGGTGCCTATGCATAGATATTATTATTCACTGGCATGCAATAAGATGGGTCTTCGTTTAAAGTAGGTATATAATTTTTCCCATTTCTTTATACTATATGCATTATACCTTGAAAATAATATATTTATACTCAAACAAATCGAAATTATAAAAGATACAGAGATTAATGTTAGTCTGCGTTTTTAGTGGTTGAATGGGAACCAACAGTTTTGTGTAAGCATTTCATAAAATTTTCCGCTGCTCGCCTCCTGAATATTCGAAATACCTACAATGTCTTTATCACTTTCAAATTTAAACTAAAACGCAGCATCAAGCGATGTGTCTCTGTGTTAGTTTGAATAGTTACTTATATTATTTATCTATGGTTTCTCTGAAAACATGATAAGTAGGTACCTACCATTGTTTTAGCTTCTTTGTATTTTTGAATAAATATTCCTTTAGCTGCAGATCAAATAAATTTTTGAATAGCTTGATTTGAAAATGGACTTAGAAAGGATTTACCTTTTATACACAACGCTGAAAACTTTGTACGAAAAAACACCATATTTTTTATAATTAGGCAATCCACCCCATGGAGTGATTTGTGTCATCCTGTTTCGTTGAACATACCATAAATTATATTATGTAAAAAAATCGGTCAAATATCGTTATTAATATATATGATTTTGCAGACGCAATATACACTGACAATGGTACACTGTCTGTTTAAGTATAGATGTCACTGGTTGACTGGAATAAATTAAATTAAGTGAAAAGTCCGCTATTTTATAAAAATAGAAAAATACATTAGAATATTATGAAAATTTGAGTAATTTTTAATCTTAGCAATTAGTGGAAAACCGCTTTTTTTAATTGGATTAAATTTGTACTCGGTAATTAATGAAATTTATGCTTATGAAAACGCTGCGTTTGTTTTTAATAAACCTTCTTATAAATAAGTTAAACAGATTAAATAAAATAATATTAAAAAGATAAAATTGAAATGAAATAGCTTAAATATAAATTAAGAGCTACATTTTTAAAAACAAGCTATGGTTAGAAATAAATTCGTAAACGTACAGTGTTGCTAAACCTACACACTATTTTTACGTAGATCTACGTACTTTTCATTCCATTCAGTATTCTACGATATTTTATTGTACATCTACGCTTTTTTCGCATTCCATAATTCTTTTACTATTTTTTTAAAACTGGTGATGAGAGAGAGGTAATGTAGGCAAAGTTCACGAAAAAATATAAAATTCTGTAAATTGAGGAATAAAATAAGTTTCCATGTTTTAAAGCTCAGCCAAATATAGAAAATGAAATTTGCCAATCTAAGAACTAAAATCTACCTAAATGGAAGAAAATAGAATTCAGAAGAACAATAACAACTTTCCACCGTAATATTCTTAACGCTATGATATTTTCATTTTAGAAAAGGTGAAAAAGCATCTTCGTGATCAGCAGGAACATTATGAGTCATCAAAAAATATTTGGTAAACTTTCATCCTAGAATCAAACATCCCTGGTGTCACATAGGTACATATTATTATTTATCATAGCACTAAAATAAGATTCGGTTTGATCATACCTACACTCAATACACACGTCCGCTGGTTACCACGATTGTGATTTCATTGAAATATTTATATGGTCATATTTAAAGATGAAATTTCTTTTTATCAAAAACACTATTTTAATTGCAAATAGCGTGGCGATCAATGAAAATAAAATCATCTAGGAGTTGGAATCAGTGAAGTCATAAAAATGGAACTTAAGTACAATTATTTGCGTGCTTAACAATAATATAGTTCCAATTGTTTTTAAACATGAAGTATTTATAACAGTGTGTTTACAAACAAATTCGAATACAAATATTTCAGATGAAGTATAAATAGGTAGGTACCTATAAATATTCGATTAAAAAAAATAAACATTCGAAATTCGAAAATATAAAATATTGCCATAGTCCAAAGATTTTTTTAAAGTCGTACCGGTAATAGTTGATTACCCTCTTCGGTTGCAATATATTTTTCCACTTACCGTGAAATATATTTTTTATGAATATAATATATTTTTTATTGGTAGGACGTGATTTTTTTAATAATACTGAAAAAATCATACCTTGTTATAAGTTGAATTTTGTGGTGTTGGATAGGTACTTCCTCAATTAAACAAATTAATTGAAATTCACGTTTTACACACAGAGTCCACACACACTTTCACATACATCAAATAATATGCAGTTAGGTACCGTACACAAATACGACGGTAATTTCGTGAAACTGTATTTTCCGTACAAAGGATTCGTAAAATACGGAAATAAGCAGCGACCTCTACTACAGTTCAGAATAAAGTAAACCACAAACCCCATTCCATTTTTAAAAAGGAAAACCAATGTGAATTTGGCGCATGCGTTCTATTTTCGAAACTTGAATACTACGAATATTGCTGGCGGGCAGCGGGAATATCATTGCTTGCGAAGGTGTAATGTTGTATTACTCAGTTAGATAACTATGTACTTACATACATTGTATGTAAGTATCTAATCATGTTTGGATGTAGATTTTTGGCATATTTTTGGTGTAACCATAGAGTATTTTTTTATTATTAAAGAATTTAAATTAATGGATAAAGGGATAGCACTTTTCTCGTTATAATGACCCTTTCAATAATTTATAATTAATGTCATTGTAAATATGAATATATGTTTTATTAACTTGTCTTTGATGTGAAAAAATGAACGAAATAATACATATTTATTAAGTAATTCCATTAAAAAAAATTTATATTAAATAATTTACAAGAAGAGTCACTTCGTAACTTCATCAATATTATTTCATAATGACTGAAAATTTCCTACATTGGCAACATTATTTTAAACTTTGATAACATGCTCCGATTGGTCAACGCCATGTGATATTGATTCTACTTTCGAATGTTTTTGAGGGAATGTTGAACTTTTCAGTTTATTGGCGTTATCTGCTGAAAGTTTGTGTTCTCATTAAAAAAGTCTGCGTTAAAAGTAGTACAATATGCATTTGAGCTGCAGAAGTCAAAATGCAAAATCAAAATCAATTGAGATTTATAAACGGATGCTGCTTTCTCGTGACACAGAAGAGCAAATAAAAGCAGTGAACTCAATTCATGAGATTTTACGAGCTTATGAATCAGATTTTGAGACTTATGTTTACCTAATCGATTGGTTATTAATCAATGATATTTGTGTATTCTTGTGTGAGGCGTCGGCTACTGTCCAAGTTAATTTATTGAGGTATACCTATGTCAAAATTGATTAGTTTTCCTAACTTACTGAACTGTCAACCTAATAGTACCTATGAAAAATGATTGAAAAAGTTTCTTTAAAGTAATTTACAGCTTAATTCTGTTTTTCAGATTGATTTTAATGTGCTTCCAGAGATTTTCAAGTGTACCATCTTTTTATATCAGATCACACTCTCCACAAGTCATAACATCTACAATTCGTACTATTCAGTTTCTGGTTAAGGAAAATGGCAGTGAAAAAATTATTCACGAATTGCTGTGTTTTGTCTCTGATGTCATAATATCGTAATTATTATCTTGATTTCGTTATAAATAATAAATACTTTATACATATTACTAATGAATAAATTCTATAATTAGGCCAGTATAATTTCCAAATTACTGATACATTTCTTAATATGGGTAGGTACATACTTACTATGAAAGTAGGTACTTTACTCACTGAAAAAATCTTAATTATCAGTAGATTCAAACTTGAGGTTTTGTTATGAGTAAACGATACTCTACAAATTGCTGTAAAGGCATATAATTATGTATTATGTAATGTAAAATTAAAATTTTAATGAAAAATTTGACACTTTTCAGATCAAAAAAATACCACATACCATCAATTATTTCTTGTGATAGCATTTACAATGTGATACAAATTTTTGAACTGCTTTCAACTGTACTGGACAAAATGAGTTATGAAAATGAAACAAAAATTAATGTTGCTTTTTTATTGCACAACATAATCAAAAGAAGTGAACGAGCAACAACAATTACATTCAAAAGTCTTGCATTGGCTAACATCATTATTGAGAAGTGCCTTTATTCTCTTAATCAAATACTAATTGTTAGTCAGTACAAATGCACTTTGGAAAAGAAATTGGATTTAGTGTTTGGATTGATTTGCAAGATTTGTATTGATTCTCTTTATCTCTGCAATAATTCTGTTGTGAATCCTGTGAAAACTTCCCAAGAAATAGCTAAATCAGATGAACATTACAAAAGTTCTATAAGAGAAGTTGTTTATAAAATACTCATTGAAATCACATCACAAATGAAGGTATAAAAAATAATCATACCTACATTTAATTGTTTTACTCTTAACATATTCTTATCTTCTCAAGTCCATCCACTCTTTTGTGAGTGATTTAAGCTCTAAATATAATGTCAAAATAATATATACATGTATTTGATTTTATTATAGGAATATGAATTATTTGTTCTGAAGCCCAACTATGACACGTTCTTGGAATTATTGAGCGAGTTTCTGAACCAACGTAATACATCTCATGACATATTATTATCATTTGCTCAACATTTATGTTCTCACGGATTCCTTGCCTTTTTGGGCCAGTTGCCACCAATGAGGTATAAAATTGTCAATTTTATATTTAATAGTTTGTATTGTACAGTCTTTGATAAGCGTTAGAAGTAAAGGTGATAAATTAATTTTTCAGCGTTAACACTAAAAAAATGTGTTTATCAAATTTGGCGGAGATTCTTTCAATTTTATCCATTCAAGTGTTCAATATTGATGAAAGATCAAAAAGTGGGGAAACATTTAAGAGATATATCTTGGTAAACCATTTTTTTAAATAAACTGATTTATACATTATTGTTCTATATCTACTATCATTGCATATCCTACAAATAGGCTAGCCAGTAGACCCACTGCACAAATAAAGACACAAGTTGTCGTAGCTGTATCATAAAAAAATAGGATAGATGATATACCTAATCACCAAATTAAAGATGTTAAATGTCCTATTTTACGAATACTTACCTTTTACAGGACACTATAAAATACATAGAAAAAATAGGTCCTTTATGACTTAAGTTTTAAGTAAAAGTAATTTGTATTTACAGAGAAGTTTGTTAGTCTAAACTTCCTATCTTTTGATTAAATATGTTGGACATTATTAACTCTCTCTTCAATTTCGATCAAAATTTAAATTACTCTTAATAATATTCTATTTTGTTTCCAGGAAGGTTTCATGGACATTGGTCTAAATTACAAATTGTGGCCTCAAAAACTCAACGACATGTGTGCCTCCACTTCAACAGTTCATGCTCTCATTATTTATATTTATTTTAATTGCCTGTATTCCCACAGGTACAAATATTGTCTGATTTAAATTTGTTTCAAATATTTAAAACTTCGCCCAGTATTTAAATTACTTGGTTTGCTAGAAGACATTACCAATGTGATAAGCCTACGCTTTCGTATTTATTCATAATTATTATGTATAAATATATTCTACTTATTCACCACTATAGTTCGGTCGATTTCTACTATAGATTATCCAATAGTATCCAGTTAGAAATATATATTGATGATCATAATTGTATTTATTTTTATTATCTTTCACTATACACTGTCACAAGATATCATGGGGCATCCAGATATGAGATGAGAGAGGGGTACAAATTTTATTTATCATAAAACTTGTATGTGTAATGATTTATTTGTTGTTGAATTTCATGGCATAATTATGTATTTACATACAATTGCAATCACTAGAGAAGATGCACCCCCTCACTCCCATATGGCTTCTGTGACATCTTTTTACGGTATAGAATGAATGATAATAAAAATATGTACAACTTTATAATGGGAACTACTGGATAACCTATAGTAGAAATTGACCCCCAGGGGCATATTTCCCCTATTAAATATAAAACTAGAAGTATATGAAATATTAATAAGAAATATGACATAAAGCGGGATCTAAAGCAACATAATTGTTATAAAGTCCTTTTACTTATATTTGTAGTCCCAAAGTGATAATTCCACCTCTTCTACCATATTTGGTGGAGTTTATACTTCAGCTTTCCAGGCGAGGAACTTGTCCGGATCCAATACTCAAATGTCTCTGGCTAATATTCTCAGTAAGTAACTTGAATCTTGATACATTGCATATTAATAAATCATTCTATCTATCTTAAGGAGTATGAAAATATGTCAGAATGCAAATTTCTACATTGTTCTTGCACACTACTTTGTCTTCATCTGCATTAAATCTTTAAATTTCAAATAAGTTTCATATATTTTGTATTCAAGAGTTAGTCATCCAAAATACACAAGATTATTTAGAAATATGATGATAATATATATACACAAATTAAAACGAGATTATTCATTACCAGATTGCCAGTTTATTTAACACAAAACATTCATCTGTACGTGGAGGAATACTTCGTATTCAGAAAGCTATCAACGTCATGTCCAATCTGTTATTGTTCAGAGTCAAGAATGTTTATACTCACCATCCATACATTGTGCAATGGACATTTTCTTCTCATAGAATATCCACAGTTATACAAAATCAAGTGGTAAGCTATTTTTAAGTAATTGGTAATTTGTCCTTACTTATTCAAAACCTCTAACTATCACACTTTGCTGGAAAAGTTGCATTAGTTAAGAATATTAATACACAGATTTTTGAAGAATTCGAGCACATACATAGAACACATTAATCATGGAACCAGCAAATTATTATCGATTCCATTTTTTTATTCTATTACAAGATTTTATTGAAATTGTGATTTTAATTTTGATAAGCTCACCTTGTGGTTGGAAAACGAGAATACGATACCCAAAGATCTGGCAAGTATTCCAACAGTATGGAGATCTTTACTGGAGATGATTATCCATGGAGAAGGAAAGTCAAACATTAACCATGTAAAAGATCTCCTAATAGATTGCATTCAAGAGCATTCTGAAGAAGACGATCCAATCAAACATGAGTTGTGGGAAGCAATGCCTGCTGTGTTGAGATCTCTGAATGTGGGGAAGACCACAAATGGTATGAAATTATACAGAACATTTTAATTTGTTCATTTAGTTAATGTTTATATTGAAATAAATTAATGTTTATATTTAAATCCATTACAAAGTTTCTAACAAAATTTAATTATTTTGAACAAAGGAACAGTTTCATCAAACTTTATGAAGTTATGTAATTTCTATGAACATCATCTCTGGGTACAACTTTTCACTTGTATAAAATCTTGCTAATCTTATGTATGAGTAACGTAGAACAAAACAGTAAAAAAAGTTAGCCAAAATTAGTAGCAGTTTCTCGCCCACTTTAATACATGAAATTCAAATTTATAAAACTATGACACCATATTTTCGATAAAGATGATCCTTATTTAGTTTCTAAGTAAATTTGACAAAATGTAAATATATATTGTCATTCCAGTCCAGTGCATACTTTGTCTGATTGAACTATGCACTAGCTGTCCTCCTCAACTACCCAATCTATCTACCATACAAATCACGGCCTCATTACTACCTACTTTGTTATTGGCTGGCAAGAAATACAATGTCCATGTGCAAGAACATTTCATCAAAGAGGCTTTGTATCTTCTGCTCAACTCTTTAAAGCACGAGGATAAACTTGGTAAATGTAGACAATATTGCTGTAATTTTTAATACTAGTTACTTTACTGGTGATGAGATAAAATTAATAATCTATCTTTATTTCCAACAGTTCTGTCTCAATACATCAACACACCTATATTCCTTCAGTGTGTTTATGATGCCACACTAAATGAAAATACATCTGTATCTATCATAGCACATGAAATACTCTCCACTGCTATGTACTATAAGCACAAATTCAATATTATGGTAAGTATATTGATTGTGGAGTTCCATAAGACAAAAACTTGAAATTTTTATATTCTAAAATAAGAAACGTCAAAAGATTTGAGCAATATGACAGTCTACCAATCTCAAACAAATATGAGTTAACAAAACTATATAAATGTGAATTTTAGATTTTTTTATTTATGGAATCAAAATAATAGGTACTACTTTTTACATTAAATAAGCCAAAAAAACTTCATTTTGAATAATTTCAGACTGTCAGTCTATGGAACGGAGAATCAATAAAATAATATCAAGGTGTAAAAAAACTTCGATAAAATATTATCATCCTGTTTTCATGATTAAAGAAAACAATTATTATTTTTTTCTCATTATAGAGTCCTAACTGTGTTAAGATGGATCCACTTATTCTTATAACATCATTACGCGATGAAAAGAACTCTGAGAAATGCATTTCTTTATTGACGTTAATTCATCAAACTCTTAAATTGGGAAAGAGTAACCCAAACACACTCGTCGTTCTAACCACTACTCATCCGAAGGAATTATTCTTGGACACGTATAGAGCATTATTTTTTAGATTGCAAATGATGTGTTGCAAGGTAAAAAAAATACATAGAAATTCTACAGGTCAATTCAATATTGTCTGTTTCATAAAAAAGCTTCTATTCTATTACATTTTAAGATTTATTTTTTGATTTTTATTTTATCATAATATAAATACTTACATGAATTTTTACACAATATAGTGAATTACCCAACTAGGTGAGACCTGTTCTAGGACAATCCAATAATAGTTTATGAATACATTCTTAAAAAAAACACAATATAATTCACAAAAATAGTTTAAAAAAAAAGAGAAAAAAGAAAACCTGTGATTAAATCCATAACATTTTGTTTTCAGGATATGAGACAAGAATCCCTTATTTCCTGGTATAGTTTGAATACTTTGCTCGAGTTTGCTGCAACACATAATGACATTCCAGAACTGATTAAGTCTCTGGTAGCACAACCATGGACTCACAAATTGATACAATTTTATTTATATCAAAATAAACCTGAAAAATGTCACGCAAAATTTCTCAACTTTATACTTAATTGGCTGACTTGTCATAAAGTTATATCGGGTAAAATCATGCACTTTACTATTGATGTTCAGAAGATATTTAAACCTGAAGCGGAGAGCAGCATTATGTATGGTACAATAGGCAGAATAATACATGCTTTTAGTGATGAATCTTTGCAAAATACCCTACCTGTCGAAAAAAAACATATTGTTAACAACATTCTCAATTTAATCTCTGATAACTTTGAATAAGTTTGTAACTTTAAGAAGCTTTTTTAATTCATTATTTTTTGAGTATTAAATACTTACACGAGAAACCGCCCGTATTCTGGGTATCCAAGACATTAATGAAAATAATTTACAAACTATATGATTCTGAGATATAAAAGAAAACATACCAATGATGTGATTCTTAATTATTTCTTAATATGCTAAGTAATAAAAACACTTTCATCGTCATTTTATATAAATTATTTAATTAAAGAATTCTCCTAATACCATTCAACTTCTTGTTCTACTTGTCTTTTGTATAAAACATCCCTTGAAAGAATTCAATCTTACATCAATTTCACCCTCCTCCAACTGAAAATATAACAAAATAATTTGTATCTCTTGAACATATTTGAAGAGATCAATATAATTTTTGTTTTTTTTACATTTTAACAATAACCCTTTCACGACACAAGCTTTTAGTAGCTTACTGTAAAAGGTGTATAAGGTTGTATTTGGGTTTATAACAAAACCTAGATATATCTTTATCTTGTCAAATATGTTGTTTTTCAAATATGTCCACTTGTCCATAGTACAAGTGGACTAATTTGAAAAATTACACTGAAATAATTTATCTAAATTACTACACAACAAATGATATACAGCACACCAAATCATCAAGATTATGAAACACTATAATAAGACAATATGTATCAAATAAAATCTCAAAAATTCTTTTCCTTTGTACATACTTATACCAATTAAATAAGGTAAGCATTTGATATGATTATGAAATTGAATTTTTAATAGTACTCACTGGATCTTGTGAATATAATTCTCTATAACACACAGATGAAACGCATTCCCTAACACATCTAAATCGATTAATGCCAGTCAAATCACTACAAGATCTGCTCTGCTCGCAGACTGTCTCAGAATCTCTGAATACCACCTCCTAGAAGATTAAAAATATGTTTTATACCGAAGCAATAGCATTACAAATCAGCGAAAAATTGCCTTATAGCTCATTGTGGCAGTAAAAAAAAATTAAACATAATAAATTTATACTGAAAAATATGGAGAAATCTAAACTTTTGAAGATAATAATATTTGATTTCCCTGATGTTGATTTACGTCAGGAAGAACCTGATTAAAAAAATTATTTGTCTGGAGTGTTTTGCTACAGAGTAGTGAGAGGTGAACCACCAGCAAGAGTGAGTGTGGACATTTGGCTACCTTTGAGATGTGGTAACACTTGTTGAAAAGGATGAGATGTTGAACAAGGTTGGTTTTGAAGGAAAAAAGGCAACTCCTTAAAAAGATTAATTAACAATGAGCAAAATAAATTGGCCACAACATCAGATACCTAGGCCTGCTCATGGAGTGTGTGGAGGGTGATGAAGTCTGGAATTGCAGAGGCCTACCAAAAAACACCTACATGGATCAAGATATTAAACCAATCCAATGAATAGTAACTTACATTCTTTGGAATTTCCTTGTATTGATATTCTGGAAAAGTGAACACAACTGGTGCACTCTCCTTATTTCCTAACGCAAAAATTGAAATATTAAACAATAAATAAATAAATATTAGTAATCCCACACCCATGGTCACTACTGTCAAAACAACCCAAACACAAAAAATCAATAACAATATTTCGAGGACGCCGATAAAACAGTTTGTTGTATATATTATGCACTTAGCCATTGACCGTCATTCACAGCTGTAAGGCTTTTACTAAATTTATACAGATGGCAGTACCGCATCTGAGGACAAATGAGAAAAACATGACTACTGAAATAAAAGATTATTTAAAATTTAATTCAAAATTTAATTAAAAACGTCAATCCCTATATCATGGTAAAAAGGTATAATATAATAAAAAATAACTAAATAAAATTATATATGTTCATAATGTGAAGCAAATTACAACTTTGACTTAATAATAATGTAACATAAAAAACGTTATTTAAAATGTTACTAACTATAATATAATATAAAGCTCAAGGGACACACATTTGTTAAAACACAAACATAATATCTACTTCTGAAAACTAGGTACAATAACAATAATATATGTTGAATAAACATGTTAGGTTTAATAATGTATATAGTACCTAAATAAAATAATAACAATGTGCATAAACTATACACATAACAAAGTGACTATATAAAATTACCAATAAAATAAAATTACATATTGAATATGTAAGTAGTTACAGCTTATGAAATTATACTTACACAAGTTTTAAACTATGTTTTAATGTTTCCAACACAATAAAAACTATATCTTTAATAAAACAACTATCCAACTGCCGACAACATAGCAAAATTACAATTCATTCTTATTTTGATTATTTTAATAATAATAGTATAAATTACTATAAACAATGATTTTAATGAGTAGACAGATATATCATTATTATTATTACTATTATATAATAATAAATAATCTTTTCAACATGTTTTAAAAGTTTTATAATCAATAGAACAAATTAGGTGGGGATATAATTGTAATAAAACGATACACGCATGCTATGATGATTAAAATAATGATATATAATGCCCTTAACCAAATATAAAATAATACAATGGTAGATATACAAATATTACGTACAAAGAGAGCATTAAATTATTTACAAACTGATCTTTAAAAACTTTAAAATTAATATGATAACATTACATGACGATAACCTATTTACCGAATACTATTTAAATAAAAATAAAAGGCGGTATTATTTGGTAACAAAGTATTCAAATATAACTTCAAAATAAAATTATTATGAAGCATAAGTGATTGAGGATTGAAATAAATGATGAATTTACATTAATAAAAAACCTATTAAAAACATTATTATAATAATAATATAATCAAAATCAAACATTTTATGAAGCATACCATGCAGAGAATAAAATATTAACAATCTTAAATTAGATTATTTTTATTTCAGTAGATACGTAGATTTTTTTTGTGTTTTATACAGTTTTTCTTAATTTTAGAAATGGCAAAACTGTGTAAATTAAGACTAAGTACTAGCTACATATACATACTGGGACAAAAATTGTATTACATCATTTGGTATAAGTATATTCTCACAGAGGAAGTATAATATAACATGATTTACAAAATGAATGAAATTTGTGAAATAAAAAAATTAATGTAAACTAACTACTTCTAGTAAATTCTTTTGTGTTGAAAAAACTAAGTACTTAATGCAATGCTACAATGATTGCAATATTATATTTATTAGATATACTAGTAGTAGAAGTTTATTGGTATATGTGTGACGTTGTTGTTGGGAGGATTACAACTCGAAGCGTTTCTTGCGCTCAGCAACTATCCCCAAAAGAGGAGAGATGGAGGCACGCCTCGATGGTTTAGAGCAACGAGAAACAACACGTGGGAAACCCTTTAGTTCTGAAATTAGAAGAAAAATAAATTATTTTGCATGATTGTCTCGTAGACTTCCCCGCAAAGAATAAGTCTCCTGGAGAGCCTCCAGCAAAGAATAGGTCTCTACTTCTTATCTGTAAGTTTTTGAGTGTCCTGCAATAGACAGGTACTCCTAAAAGATCACATAAAATACATTACAATTTGAGAGGGGTTGTACAACACATTTATGCCTGTAAAGAGGTACAACTTGCTCATGTTTCCAAATATATTTTTAAGATGTATATGTTGGGCCTGTTGAAGTATGTCTGTACTTAATGAATAAATATTTTCAATTCAGTGATGGGGTATGCCACCCATTCAAAATAAATTACGTTTATGTGGCATGAAAAGGACAATCAGCATATTCATTACATGCAGCTGGTTCACTGGATATCCTACTTGTGGTAAATGCTGAATGGTATGAATGAATGAATATATTTTATGTACGTACACACTGACACAGTTTACTGGTTTATTAACTCAAAGTTTTAATATTATTTTAACTTTAATATAATCTTGTCATGACATTTTTACATACTTTCTTCAAATAAAAATTAACTCTGCAAAAAAATATCACAGTTTTTTTTTTGGTCAGTCTGATTTAATTATTTTTTACATTTAAAACATTTAAATTTACCTGCACTGGTGATAGCCTTAGATTCCGTGTGCTTTCCGTCTTTGCAAACTGTATCTTTGTTTTGCGCACCACAGACTTGGCGGGTTCCAGTGTCAACTGATTGGCCCTTGCTGCCTTCTACAAATATTCATTAATACAAATCAAGAAAAATAAAATGTAAGGGCATTATTTAACAAAGCAATCAAAGAATAATAATTAATGGCATGATGTTATTGTTTAGAATAAGAAAAATAATATTACATATGATCACATACAACATTGCAAATTCTGTGCAATAAAATAAATCTTTCACCATTTCAACCAACAATGCAGTTTTAAAAACAGATGCCAAAGATTATTTTCTATGTTTGTAAAAAATAGCTGTGATATAAAAAAACAGACATGGCTGATTAATAATTGTCTGTTACACATATAAATAATTCTTTTCTCTGTATCCCACGGAGTTCCCGCTAAAGAATATATCTCTTACTCTTTACTGTAAGTTTTCGAGTGTCCTGTAAAAGGCAGATGTTCATAAAATCTTATGTCCAAAACGATTAACATCTGCAATTCAGCGATGGCACACGTTACCCATCCCGGATGTCTCATTTTTATTTGGAAAACAATCTGCATGTTTATAACATGGTGCATAGGTCCACTAACTACTTCACTTATGGGATATACCGTGATAGTATAATAGTGGTAGTAAAAGTAATAATTCTTAACACAACAAACTAAAATACAGTTGAATTTTCGATTTATAATGAACATAATTTCTCTTTTAATTTGAAATTGCAATATTGTGTTATGTTAGTAATTCAAATAACTACGTGAATGATTACATAAGAAGATTGTGAATGTAAAAATATAAATAATAATAACAAACTAATTGATGATGCATTGTTATTATTACCTGCAATGATATCATTTTGCCAGACTTTAGCAAGGTGCCTGAGATGATCCCACAGAGGAGTGCTGGTGATGTGTACACCATCTGTTCCCTGCACATGCTATTAGTACATTACCAAGCTCTATATATTTACATATTTACTACAAAATAATACATCTTATTATGCCTACTCGTTATATAAAATATGTATAATAGAAAATAATGCAGTCGACACTGAACATAGATGAAGAAATATTTACTACATTGTTCCTATGACAATGATTTTAGAAAATTGGGAATATTACGAGAAGAGGTTACTTTGTGGGACAATCACTCAATATGCAAAAGGTTTGTTTTCACACCATCCTCCCGGGAGGAGTATTTAAATGTGCAAGAAGAAGAATGTGATGTTTATACTGAGATTGATTATTATTAATATTTTTGTTTCTGTTAACAGTACCAATATTATAAATAATTTGCAGTACAAAAATAATGAATAATACAAACTGCAAATGAAAGGTAGAAAACGAGTTTAAAGCAAGTAAAACAAACTGCAAATTGAGGGTTAAGACACCTGATAATTTAGAGATTTGTTTATCGTAGGAATGTTTTAAAGGCATTATAACTTATATTGTCGATAAAAGAAACTCATAATATGAAACAGAGCTATGTATTTTTGTTTTGACAGTTATCGAAGGCAGTGTTGTCATAGACAAAAATGAGAGTAGATACCTATATTTGAAATCAAAATATTTTCATTAACGCAGAGTATTATTGAAAATTGTTCGTGTCGGTTAATATTATGATAGACATATAGATATTTCAAAAAAATGTATGAAAATGAAGGAATCTGATATATTTTACTATGAACCAACAAGAACAATATTAGATATTTTATTACAGATAAAGATGATTCTCTCAGATCAACATGCAAAAGTAAAATAATAAAAATGAAGATTAATAATTTATTGCGCAATTTTTTTTTAATTCTTGTTAAATAGCAATTTATTGTTAGATGATGAAGCAAATATAATGAAAGACATCACAAGCGAATTTTAGCTACAAATTTTCAACATTTCTTTTAGTGTTCAATTTAGAAAGTGTTCCATGCCTATTTGAGGTGGAAAAATAGAATCAGAAAAATGATTACTACCCCCAAACTTATTCAAATTCTTTGAAATCTGAGAGGCACATCAATAAAAGAAGAATATAAAATATAATAAGGTAAAAGAAATATATTGTTTAAATTAAAAAAATATATATATATTTGCAACAGTATTAAAGTTTTCATTGTACATAAAAGTGCAAAAAGAAGTTTATAAAATAATAATGGAAAAATTCAAGATAAACAAAACACCATAGCCAAAGTGGCATAAAATTATTTTATATCTTAAAATTGTGCATAATTATAAATAAATTTACTAAGAATATGTGCACACTCTATTTCAAATTATCATCCATGCACTGTCCACCATTTTGAAACTAAATAAAAATTACATTTTAACAATATTAATAAATTGTCTTTGAAATGTTTTACTTACAGGAGATGCATCTTCCCTTATTGATGTCAATGAAGTTGTATCAGCATTGTTCAATTCATTTATTTCAGACACCAAATGTGCTCGAAGTTGTTTGTTCCTAATAAACATACGAAAAAAAATGTATATTATTTTAGGATTATGATCTTTATTTATTTATTTTATTTATTTTATTTATTTTATTCTTCTTGCACATCATCATTCATATAACAGATAAAATAAAGCAATATACACAGGAAAAAATGTGATGATGTGCAGTGGCGAGATTATCACTATATAGTGATTTCTTCCATATCTTTAAATACATATAACATGTTTAATACAGATATGGGAGGTGCTGTAATAGTTTGAATATATAGATTAATACTTATAAACTTTGAATTGTTTGCACAAAAATTTCAATTGCTACATTAAAAATTATAATGTTACCTGGCATCAAGCTGCAGAATATGCTGTTGAGCCTGCGTCAATTGTTGTGTTACATTGCATAGCTTCTCTTCCAAGTCAGCTGATTCTACACACTTAGAAGAATATTTCTCAGAGAGAGAAAGAATCTCTTGCTTGATTTCTTCCATTTCTTGCCTAGAAATAATGAAAAAAAAGGTTAAAATATTTTACTACATAAAGACATTGTTAATCTATTGTAAATATGAAATCCTAAGAATAATATTATGTTCATCACTCATTTCTATAAGTTTTCAGGTGTACTGTAAAAAGGAGGTAGGTACTCTTAAAACATCACAAACAAAACATTCAACAACTTCAACGCAGCGATGGGTCATGCCACCCATCTTGAATATTTATTTTTTATGGCGCAAAAAGGATGATCTATTTGCATATTATAAGCAGTTAGTTTGCTGGCTATCACACTTGTGGGAAATGCCAGGAAGGTATAAATAAAGAAAGAGTGTTTTCCTTCTACTTTTATGATATTATTTTATATTATTATTCAACGTACTGGTGTCTCATATGCATCTGTGTCACATCTCCACTGTTTTGACTTCTTGACGTATAGTCTCTCTTGAACTTAGATACTTCTCTCTGTACTTCATTTTCATGTGCTTTCCTCATCGCATCTAAAGCTGCTAATGTGGCCTGAGTTTCTTCAGCTAGAGCTTGTTCCTTATCCACTCTGAAAATGTTCAATTTTGATTTAATCGATGGCAATATTATTAATGGAATAAAAATTCATATGCTCGCCAGGTTCTAAAGGTGGAACCAGTATTTTGCATATAAGAAGTCGCAGTTGCAATGGCATCTGAGATTCTGGGAAGGCAGAAGGCTGGAAATCCGCCATATTTATACATTTGTGTTCAAAGACTTGCTTCAGAGTGGTCAGAGGTGCAGAAAATAGTAATGGAGAAAGATTTCTACAGAAAGTTTTTAGAAAGCATGATTGGTCCCCATCCCAATTAAGTGGAAGAGGATGTACACTGTAAATAGAATTTTTGAAACAGGAAGAAAATGCATTAATATTCACCTCAGTTGTTCTCTCTCTGTTCTGTGTTTTTCTTCCATCTCCTGAATAATTCTTCTATGAGAGTTTTCCATAGCCATCAATCCTTTTTCACACAAAACTCTAAGTTGTTCTATTTCAGCCTGATATCTCTGTCTGATGGAATCACCCTGAAGATCAGCACTAAGAGATTTGTTGTAAGCCGATCTGAGCTGCTCTAATTGTTGGGAATATTCTGAATCTAAAGTTCCCAACCGTTTTTGTAATCTTCTTGCTTGCTCTTTCAACTGCAATTGTTCTTGTTCATGTTGAGCTTGAAGATGTTGGCATTCTGACTGGTGATCAGCGATCTGAAAGAAAATATACATTTTATTGACAGGTTCACATAATTAATCATGAATTTGATAACAGTAATCAAACAGTCATGATGCATTTACCTGTTGTTTGAGTTGTTTGGCTTCTGTTTCATTGCGTTGTGCTCGGCGTTGTGCAGATTTGTGTTGTTGTTGTAAGCTGCTCACCAACTCTTCAGCCGTCCTGGCTCTTCCTCTCACTAATTCAAGACTTCTCTTGTTTTCAATATTGCGTTCTTGTTCAGCTTTCAATGTGGTCAAAGTTTCTTCATGTTCTGATCTTAGCCTAAAGAAAAGATTTAAATTTTCAGTCATGCAATTTATAGCACAGTAAAAAATATTAACATTTTTTGAATTTGAAAACAATGGATAATGCTCTCTATTTTATTATTACTAACCTGCTCAGAGCACTCTGCAATCGAAGACAGTCTTGACATGGGATATGCACAGAC
This sequence comes from Athripsodes cinereus, assembly GCA_947579605.1. Lineage (NCBI taxonomy): Eukaryota > Metazoa > Arthropoda > Insecta > Trichoptera > Leptoceridae > Athripsodes > Athripsodes cinereus. Next base: position 20,868,009 of record OX388313.1, on the reverse strand, counting down.
AAAGCTTCCACACTCTTCTTGAGTGAATCACAAAGGTCCAAAACTCCTTCTAGCTGAGTTCTGTTTTCAGAGCCCTTGCTAGAACTATCTTTATAACCTTTTCCATCATCAATTTGAAGGTGCAGACGTTTCACTACCATTTCAACCTGACTCAACGCTTCACTTATTTTCAGCAAGTCATTTTTATGTTCAGAAAATTCATCAGAAAACAATGCCCTACACTCGTTTGAGAAGTGTTGGAATAAATAAATAAATTCGGCCTCTTGTGTAGGATCAATATCTAGTGAAGCTATGACGTTATCAGACTCAGTCATCCTATTCCATATCTTTTCATCGGATGTACTCTTTGAAAGTCCAGAATACATGTCATTGTTTAGTTCAAAATCAGCATCGAACCCTCCAGAACATACATATATTTTGGCATCAATGAGGGCTTTGTGAGCAATAACATCAGCTAATTGGAAAAGTAACTGTCTGCTGTCAACAGCTGGCTGGTCTTCATTTAGTGGAGATCGCAGTCTAACAGATGTCAAACATTCCTGGTAATGACTAGTGATATCTGTAAAAGCTTTGTTCATTTCTTTGGAGAGTTGTTGGTGAGCAGCTTGGAACCACTTTTCAAGGGCTACTTGCTGACTCGCAACAAGGGTGAATCTAGAACGTTTGTCAGAATCCAACTGTGATGCATAGTATTGAGTACATCTTTTCATAACATGAGATATTTCTGAATTAATAAGTTCACCATTAACAATGTCTTGCGCACTACACCAAGCATCCTGAATTAGTACATTTTCTATATTTGTTCTTTGTTGATCATAGTCCAAGCTATCTTCTGGGTGGCAGTTCAGAGCCTCAATAATTAGTGCTTTGGTTAACTCAATCATCTTTTCAGACTTGTACCTATCTACAGCAACTGACATTTCTTTCTGTAACGCTTTGAGCATTTCAATTTCCTTGGTTTGTATAATGTTTTGTGACTGGTTTAATTTGTCAAGAGCAATTGGATTTAATGAGCTTATTTTCCTAGACAATATTTTAGCTAAGTAATCCATTGAATTCTTACAAGATGTCTGGCACTTAATAATAGTACCATTCAACTTTGATTGCAAAGATGTAACCAACTGACTAGTTTCTTCAGCCTCAGACTTATTTAATCTTCTTAATAAACTATCTCCGTGAATATTTGTGACAGCATCATTGATTCTGCTAATCAAAACTGCTTCATATGCTAACTTTTCAGCAAGGAATTCCAAACTGCGTCTTTGATTCAATTCCCCAGATTCCAACAGGGCGCATTTCTTCTTACTAATGTCCAAAAGTTTGGTTCTTAATTGTGACTCTAACTTGCTTACTATGCTCATGACTGAATCATTGATATCTTCTCCTTCACAAATACTGTCAAATGGTAAAATACATTTGTCAGCGCAATCTTGGAGAGTTCTGCTAACATCTGTGAGACTACGTTCAATAGATTTCATGCTGTAAGTTTTCTCTAATATGGGTGATGGTGATCTTCTACTTTTTGAAGCTCTGATTGCACTCACTTGACAAATACACTCATTTACTTTATTTCTTGAAGAAATCACTACATTCTCGAGACTTTGAAGTCTGTCCAATAAATGTCTGTGTGAAGACGATGTAGAGTTACTTTCACTGCTCTCTGGTGTATGGGTATCACTACCATTATGCACTAATGATTCACAGGAAGCTGCCAGATATGGTTTGTTACTTATGGCATTTCCAACCTTAGTTTCTAACGAGCTAAGACGAATGAGCATTTTCATTGGCTCTGAGCTGGTAGCACTATCTAGAGATTTCCTTCTTAAACGAGCTGACAACCGTTTCAAAGTTTTGCTATCTTGTTCATTTCCAGATGACGGTGACTTCTCTTTGACTGGTGATGGTGGTTGAATAACAGGTGCTGTAGTGGTAACAATATTTCCACCCTCTAATTGAGATATCTTGTTTTCTAATTCAGTCAACTTTTCTTCAACTTCCTTGCCTAGTGAGAACGAATCTTTACCTTTAAGTGATAAACTGCGACGTTTGTCCCTTGAATCCAATTTCTGTAACTTGTGTTTCAACGCTCGAACTTGTTTATCTGATATGGACAATTTACTAGTTAAGTCTTGAATTCTGTCAGCCATCATAGATATTTGAGATTGGTTACATTCCTCACGTAACTTTAAGTCTCTCTTTAGAGTTAGATTGGCAAGCTCTAACTCATCATATAAATTATGTGACTCTCTCAATTCTCTTTTCATTGCTCTTATTTCATGGATGGCCTTTTCAAACCTACTTCTTAATTCGTCATATTCTTCAATGATCCTATCCTTATCCATTGATTCAAGTTCTCGGTCTAGATCAATATTTGCAAGGTCACTGAGTGACTCCACACTTCTTCCTCTGTTTCTAGCCATGGACAAGGTACTACTACTTCTGCCTTCCAATTCTCTAATTTTGAGGTAAAGTACTTCATTTTCTTCTGCTCCTCTGACCAGCCTATCATTCAGCTGTGATAATTCCTTCTGAAGATGATTGATAGTCTCTTGCCCATTCTCTAATTGTTTGTTGAGTAGTTCACAGTGTTGAGATGAATCTTTCAAAAATGCTTCTGTTTCTGTTAATTTATTTTCCCAGTAAGTTTTGTCTTCATTATACATTTTCTTAAGAGCTTCTACATTTTCAGCCTCTTTTGTTCGCCTATTTAATTCTTCTTCGGTCTTTTGTAAAGTTCCTAATAACTCATCTATTTTCTTTTCACGAAGTATTGATTCAGATTTGATCTGTCGCAGTCTTTTTAATTCTTTTTCAGCACAATTAACATCATTTACGGCAATTTTTAGTTGCTTTCTTAAATCTTCTATTTCTATTGCTTGTTTATCAATGGTTGTGGAATAAGGAGCTTTTAGAGGTTTCAATGACTCGTCGTGAATTTTCTTTTCTTTTACAATATGTTGATAAGGATCAATAATCTCTCTCATTGATCTATTTTGATGACTGTCTGTTTCATCTATATCAGATGGAGGAGTTTCGTCCGACTGTGGTGAAGATGGAATAGATGATGGAGAATATTGACAATTCCTCGATCTGACCTTATCTTTTACTCTAGATATGGGATTCCTACAGGGCACGGGAGATGGTGGGAGATTGGATACGGAATCGCCCCAATCGACACTATCTCGCCGCCCGCCTTCGGAAGCCGTTCTATATTCTTCATCAGATGACAACATGATAGATCGTGGAGTGATTGGAGTTATCGGTGTTGAAACAAGCGAATCCGTGGTATCCATACTTTCTTGCCTCTCCAAATTGAGTAAAGGCTTCTCAGGATACAACTTTTCTGGACATTCCATAGGATTATCAGGAAGACCAGCAGTTCTACGAATAGCAGATACCCAGTTTGTCCGATTTACGGCCGTCAATGCAGAAAGAATATATTGCCGATTATCCCAAGTCTGAAAATAAAAGAAAAAAAATGACAATCATATATTTGAGAACATGGAATAATGTAAGTGGTGAAAATATTAAACAGAACCTTACACATTAAATTGTTACGTAATTAAAAGGTACATATTACAGATTAATAAAGTACATTTTAGTTATAAACAGACAAAATAAGAGATGATGACATTATTAAGAGAGCCAATAATAAACGAGTTTCTTACCTTGATGACAAACCCATAAGTTCTAGTCGGGGCTGTCTCTGTAACTGAATTAACTCCATTCAGATCTATAACTCCATCCATAATTCCGC